>OX376225.1:16133212-17556111 GCA_947364205.1 Agrochola lota
TGACATCAGAAATCGTGTAATATTAGCGACGCGGTTGAATTAATAATACTTAGGTATCAATGCAGCAAATAGTTCCATTAATTCCTGAATGCCACCTTGAGATTGAGACAGACATTAATATCTACGTATATGTAACTACTGTAGGTACGTAATTAATAAATAAGAGAACCGTGTCGTACCTATTTACTTAAAGGAATGGTACCTACACAGTCGTAAAACGTGGACCTAATGAGGAACAGTAATGTCTGCCTGTTAACTCGTAAATAATGTAGTCATTAACCTACGTCCTAACTTACTGAGCACAGTGTCTAGTCATTTTAACTTCCTAGGATCTTACAAGGTTTTTAATCCTCGAAATTATGAAAGTAAGAATTTTAGAACAGATTCGAATATACTTAGGTCTATGATTATAAGGTTTTTCCTTTTTTGGGCTTACCCTTTTTTATGCCACGGAGTGGCAGACTAGCTGGTGGCCCACCTGACGGTAAGTGGTGTAACCTAACCCGTCACCATACTATTCCCAAGCACTGCAACGCCTGAGAGCTTGAATCAGCCGTGGCCACCAGAAACTGTCGCAAAAGTCTCAAAGAAATACAACTATCTTGATGAAACGAACAGCGGAGGATTAAAACAACATAACTTCCACTTCAACCGGGAATCTAGGATAAACCCAGTTGCCAATACCACGGTTAATATTTAATGGGCCGGTCCGGTTTATCTATGAGAAGGATAACAAAATTAATACTTAACAATGGATAAAAGCCAACATGTTTGATGTGCCTCTAGACAAGGCTGGCAAGGCATGCTACCTATTTGGGGTCAGAGACAGAATTAAGACTTGATTGAACTTTGCTAACTTTGCTGATGAAGTGATGACATAGACATTTATTCTGTTGCGCTCTGAGTCAATTTGAAAGAATAGCTACCTATAGATTTTTTTTATGGGACAAGCAGTGAACTATTAAATTTTTGAAGTGTACTACAATATTGCATTGGTAAGGTTATTTGTATGTTTGGAGTGAATCAATAAATAAATCAATCTTACTGACGCTGACGGGTTAAATATGCGTGATTGCGTGCAGTAAGAGTATTTCCCATGGTTATGGTTGAAGAATTTCCTAATACGCATATCCATTTAAAGGTGCCTACTTTATTCACTCGTAGTACCATGGAATCTACTCAACGTAGACGTTTCAAAATAGCTTGTCATAAATTCATTTTAAATATTTTTGTTTTCTTAAACATATAGGTACCTAAGTTTAAGATATCACGTCACACATAATAATGTAGGTACATACCTATAACAGAAGACCAAGCACATGTATCATCATCAACGTTTGTCAGATCCAATAAAATAAGAAACTATCTGACCGGCTTGCTTAATTACCTATTGCCCAATTCAGTTTGTGACTATTAATTCAGTGAGGCGAGTTGGCGACTGCAATTGATAATTCCCAATTTGCAATGTAACAGTGTGACAGTCATCAAATCATGATCCTTAATTTAAAAAACGTAATCAAACGGTTAGTAATGATTTACATAAAATAACGCCGATACCAACCAACAGCTCTAATGAACTCCTAGACGGCAACTCTGACATGATTTACAATCTTTAACCAAACTTTCCTCTTTTGTGTGGAGATTGGCTATACATTACCATTCGTTAGAACAGCGACATCTAGGAGATATCATGCAAATAATAACGAAACTTTGACAACTACGTAACTACTTACTTTCACTACTCGATAAGAGATGGCGCTGTAAAATTTTTGTTACAACCCAACCTTTACAAATACTTAACTACTAAATGAAATCAATCCTCTTCTTAAATAAATAATTGTAAAAAACATGATGTGTAACACGATCAAAAGTAGGTACCTTATGCTACATGTACAATCAAAAATTAATTTAGTTAACACTTTACACAATATAATGTTACTAAAATTTATTTAAATATCGTTATCATCACAAAATCATAAAAAAAAATATTGTAATTATTATTCAAGACAAAAATCTTGATGTATTTTTATTGTGATTAATATCGCTATTCGATAATAGATGGCGCTGGTATAAGATTTGATGTAACTTACCCATGACGCCCAGTTGCTGTGGAGATAGCGGCGCGGCGTCTCCAGCTCCTGAGCCGATAGAGCCCGACGCCAGCGACAGCCGTTCACTAAAGCCCAAAGGACTGCTGCGACCACCACTACTTGCAACTGACCCCATTCCTAAACAAAGAATAGTTTATTTTTATTACCGATTCTTTTCTTCTTAGCGTGTCGAAGGCAATATAGATAGAGTCGGACCAGAATTTGGCTACGAAATTGGTACCTTCAGTAACATCCATCAGTTGCTAGTGTTCATTACTGATTTAAAAGTAACTGTTTTTTTATGTCTGTATTCTTTTAATATGCATAAAAAAAATAAAAATAAACTGTACACAGTTATGGATGCTGGTGTTTTATTTGTGAACATACTGAGAGTATTAAAAAATTAAAAGTAAAATTAAAGAAATGCTTGTGTAAACATTTGTATTGATTCTCAACAAATCGGCCAAAGTAAGAGGTGGAGAGAGAATTTCTATAGTTTACAGACACAATTGCTCAATAGTGGAACTTCATCAAAATATTTATAAAATAATAATTTAAGTATCACCTCCGTTAGGACTCCTCATTCGGGAAATTCTCTTGTTAATAGCCCTTTGTATCCGGGGATTAATTATGGGTTTAGCTCGCCGCCGTGCTAAGTACCTTGACAGCACTCCAACAACTACTGCACTTGTACCCACAACTCCTAAACTCCATAGCACTACCTGGAAATGTATTATTAGCAATTAGGTCAAAGATTAAAAAAAAATATACTTTTGAGATATTATTTTGCTATAATACTCATTCATATTAAACTACACATACACGTATATTTTAACATAATCTGACCATGTAATTTAAAAGCAATCACGAATGACCTTTAAACCATTACATTATTGTTTGAATTTGTTTTACATCTTCTGTGCAGTTTCTGTTTAAAAAAAAAAGCAAATACAATGAGTGTTCCTTCTTTATTCGACCATTCATCTACAGAATTAGAATCTCGATTACTAACAGATCATTAATTTGAATACAATATAGTGATACAATTGGTTATGATATAATATTAAACAAAAATACTGACCTTCTGTGAAGTTGTTAACTGCACTTCACTAAAAGATATTGCACGATGCCAATGTTTTAATTTGTCAATTAACGGGCTAGCTTGTATTAATAGCTGCATTATTCAATATTTAATTAAATAAACACTGTGTAAAAGTCTCTATTATCCTAATATTTACAACGCTGATATAATCAGCTCTTTTAGGTTATCTGTCAAAACACCACTGTAGTCTTAATTTTTTTTTTACACTATACTATATCAATATTTGTTTTCTATACGACTTTAACTGCTTTATTCAAATCCCTCGAATTAAAAAAACAATCACAATAAGCAATAACGTCTATTATACGAAAGACAATTTTAAATATTCGCGCTTTCTTCCGTCTTAACAAATGACAAATAAATAATGTCAAAGTCAAAGACATGACATTTATGTTTAAGGTGCATTCCGAATTACGCGTAATCGATTTGAGCGTGCTTACACCCGTTCCGAATTAGCGTGATTGCGATAACGATCCAGTGAATAGATGACGTCATCTAGCGATAACGCCGACCATGCCATTAAATCATCATGAGCGCTGTCAAAAATGAGAGTTACGCTCTTTGTTTTGAGTCGCATCATAACTTTAAACGAACGTGGTATTTTCTAAGTTGCGCTTCTGGCTACCGTAGCCACCTAACCAAAGGAGAAGAAAATTGGTGAAAGCACAACCATTTCATTAAATTGTCGAACACTTCATGAAATGAAGTAGTACTTTAATTTTTCGTCGTAACCGACAAATAAAATAAAATATTTGCTGTTTCATAGAAAAGTGCAATACCTACGCGGTCAAAATGTATGGAACAGCTGTTTTTTGTTCTAAGTAACCGACGAAAAATTTCAACGCAGGGGTTCAGAATCATGTACTGAATCCACGGTATCACATTTCGCGTCGATGTCCCTGACACCCTCCCTGCATTCTGAGTTACGCTGTAATCGATTTGAGCGTGCTAACGGCCGTTCCGAATAAGCCTGAGCGCGATAACAATGTATTGTGAATCGTCATAGATGACGTCATGACATGCGCCATCTGTGTTTAAACTACACATTTCTTCTTCTTCGTTGGTTAGGTGGCCACGGTAGCCAAAAGCACAATTTCGAAGATGCCACGCTTGTCTAAAGTTATGATGCGACTCAAAACAAAACAGCACAACTGTCATCTTTGACAGCGCTCACGGTGATATTAGTAAAAGGCATGGTCGGCGTTATCACAAGATGGCGCATGTCATGACGTCATCTATGACGATTCACAAAACATCGTTATTGCGCTCAGGCTTATTCGGTACCGCCGTTAGCACGCTCAAATCGATTACAGCGTAACTCGGAATGCAGTCAAAGAAATATGATATGTTATAAGTTTTGACGTTGAGCGAGCGCCGCCCGAGAGCGCGCTCACGAGCGTTCCGAATTGTTGACAGCTCACAACTGTCATAATCTAGATATCGGAACGCAAATATCCCTAACTATCCCAAAGTATCTTACTGTGCGTTTGCACTGGCGAAACGTTCACAACAAAACATGTTGGAATCTCAATTTTTTGTCAATGTTCCATACAATTTTTGACAGGACCAGGATGGTTTGTTGCGATGTTTCGCCAATGCAAACGCACAGTTAAACAGAGACACGCAATAGTAGCAACATCGAAGTGAGCAAGTGGCAGTTGTTATCCCTATTGCGTAATCCCTGTGAATTTTTGTTTGCGTCAAAAGCATCAAATTTTCCCGGTACTCATTTAATTTTTGTTAGATTTTATAAAAACCTTGGAGGGTTCCTTCATCATGACAGTCATCATTGTCTCTGATGGAGATTGTTATGTGTTGGTGAATTTGCTTTAGAAGAACATTACTGACTGTCTAAGTCCGAACCTGCAATCATCGGCATCATGATACCAAAGGACCTCGGAGGTAGAGCAATAATTACGTGATTAAAAAAAAAGAAAAATATTGCGTTATAATTATAATGTATATTCTAAAGCGATTGCAAAATAAAATCAAATGTTTTAATTTATGTCACAGGTGTTTCAGATCATTAGTAGTAGTATTATTTAATATAGGGTCGTGAGAATAACTTGATAGATAGTACAGAGTGGCACATGGACATCGACGCGAAAACTTTTACCATGGATTCAGTACATGATTCTGGTGACGGCCGCCCGGGGCTGAAGACAATTTTGCCGCCCTCTTGTTAGGTATTTCAATTTAATGTATACTATACATAACATACATTAATTCTAGAGAACTTTTCGGCAAGAACAGTCATCGTTATTTTGCATTATACAGGTTAAAACGTTTATATAAGTTTTACAATCACATATATAATACAAAATATTTTACTTCAAGCAGTAAAGGTGTTGCCAGCAGTCGCTACAAAATATCATTCAAAGAAAAGGGATTCCCCGGATTCGTCACAGAATAAGATAAGTAATAAAAAAATCCGTGCTCTTTTCAATCGGTCCGAATTTGTAGTTGCGATAAAAATATGAAATGGTTCAAATACTTTTATTATTTGTGTTTTGCCGTCCCCTAGAAAGTGCCGCCCGGGGTGGGCTGCCCCTGCCGCCCCCACCACGCTACGTCACTAGTTCCTGCCACGCCGTGTAAGCGGATGCCATATTTAAGTTAAACGATTAATGTAACATCAGTCTTATCCGTAGATTGATCGTGTAATGCTAGATTGACGGTACACAAGGAGATTTGGGACCCGGGCAAGCAGTCGCACAACCACACGTCATCTCACGTGAGGTACCGAGGCTGAGGGCGTGCGTGAGCGAGTGAATTATTTGAACGCGCCCAAAAACTTCGTTCTTTCATTGCAAGTAATGTCAATGCTTAATCCGTGTCAATGTCAACTCTGAACTTAACAAGCAAGCAAAGCAAAGCAACTGTCAAACAAATTTTGTCACAAATTCAATCAAAGAAATTCATTTTAATTCTCAATGTTTTCAATTTTCAGTCCAAGTATTTTGCCGATATATTTTTTAATAAAAGTAATGTGATGAAAGTATATTAATTATCTCACCTAATTATTAAAAAAAAATGGATGTGATACATCAATCTTTGAGTCAGCAAACTTTGCAAAGCACTATTGAAGATCTTCCAGATGAAGTCTTGGAATTTATTTTAGGGTTTCTGCCACCGTATAAAGACTTACAGAATTGTATGATAGTTTGCAAACGATGGTATAATTGCTCTCAAAGTAAGCTTGTTGAATTTTTCGTATAATGCGTGGATGCATTGCATTACGAATGTTGACTTATTTAATTACACATTACTTATTTTGTCTTTCAGATGTCTTACACAAAACATCAATAAAATTGATAAAAGCCGTTGGTGAGTTTAATATATTATGGAAAAATATAGCTCCAACTGATATGATGCCCACTATTACTAAAAGATTTTCACATGCTGCATGTGTTCTTGAGAACAACATGTACATATTTGGCGGGTGTACCACTAATGCTACTTCGTTCAATGATCTCTGGAGGTTTGATTTATCTATTAGACAGTGGGTAAGACCCCTTGCTACTGGCACATATCCCGTTCCAAAAGCATATACATCAATGGTTCATTATAAAGACTGTTTAATAGTTTTTGGTGGCTGGACATATCCTTCACTTTCTCAATATTATCAAAATGTTACTATGTTTAATGAAATACACTTTTACTGTGTGAATACAAATAAATGGATCTTAATAAATGCAACAAATTGCCCTCCTCCTATGGCAGGACATTCAGCTTGCATGATTGGAGATGAAATGGTTGTGTTTGGAGGACTAGTAATGGCAGCTGCTCAAAATTACCAAATACAATGTTCTAATGATGTGTGGGTACTAGATGTCCCTACACTTATTTGGAGGAAACAAGCAACCACCAAGCCAAGACCATCGCCTAGATATGCACAATCTCTTATCTGTCTGGACTCTGACAGATTGATGCTTCTAGGGGGAGTTCAAACATTACATAACCGCTTTGTGTATAGTGACTGCTGGGTATTGACAATGAAAGGTCCTACATGGACATGGAAAGAACTGGCAGTCAAAAATAAAGAGTGGGCTTCTGCAAATATATGGTGCAATCCTGCATGTAGGGTTGGAGATAAGGTTGTGAGTTTAAGTAGAAGTAGAAATGGTTGGAATAGTGCAAAACCTTTAGTCACATCAGCTGTCAGGCTATCTGCACTAAGTAGACCTGAGGGTGCACCTGTGTCAGTTAGAGTAGAGCAAAGTTTACAAAGACCTCTTGATAGAGATCAAAATATTAATGGTAGGAGAGGAGTACTACCCAGGAGACCAATGAATCCTCCAAGACAAGAACAACTGAACCCTAATGATGAGCCAGTTGCTGGTCCAAGTAATGAACAGGAGAGGTCTCAAAATCAAGTGGGGATGGAAAATAATCCAGATCAGAATGGAATTCTTGCTGGAACCAGTTCAGATGGAAAACAAAGCAATGGACTAGATGCTGGCAAAAAAGACCTTGCAATGAGAAGAAATAAAAATAAGGTAAGCCACAATAAAACATGCAACAAACTATACAATTCAATTTGTGTGTAAGAATGACACACTTTAAAATTCTGTTTTATGTTTTATTTTTTGCAGAATAAGGGGATGAAAATAGTAAGACAGTTGCAAGAAGCTAATAAGTACAGGATGGCCGCATTTGCTTGTGATACATCACAAAATATTTCATCTCCTGAAAATGATCTCATTAATCAAAGACAGATAGCTCACTTAGAAAATATAAGAGAACCATTGCCTTCCCCGCCAAACCCTCAGCCAAGACAACCTGCAGTAAAGAAAGTTAAACGAAATACTTTGACTATGCATGTTTTAGATATTTCTACTGTTGTTGATGGAAATTCACTAAATTATGTGGCATGGCTCTGTCCTCGTTTGGGAGAAATGACTGGGGCTCCAGAAGAATTAGTAATGTATTCATTAGTCAAAGGGAATGGGGAGCTAATTATGTTTGGTGGTGTTCACAATGATATCAGTATTTTAAATTACTCTGAACATCAAAATAAGTACTCAAATTCATTGCATTTTATAACGCCACCCAGAGATATCATATAAACTTCTGATGTATAATTTAAACTATTGCTTTGTCTTTCTTTTTTTCATTTGTGTATATTTTCTTAGGTAATATTCTAGTTGTTTACGCCTGCTGACTCTCTGACAAATAATGACTTCTTATTAAGTTTGAAAAATTGTTCAGTTATAATAATATGAGTATTTTTTGTTGTTTATCATGTTACAGTTGCATAGTAAAAATATTCGCTTTATAAAACTATCAACGTCTCACTACCACAGTCCAGTTCGATGTGTACCTAATAAAACTGCAATCTTATATGTTAAAACTAATGAATGAAAATGTGTTCTGTGATTTCTGTTGTAAATATGGCTTATTGTATAATGTAACTAAGCTTATGATTAAAAGTTGATTTATTACTAAAACAATATTTAATTCAAGTATTTCTCATAACAAAGATATTATTAGGTTCAGTCAGCTTCTTTAACAAGTCCTCCAAATACAGCAGCTGGGATTTCTTTTTTCTGAACAGGAGCAGGTTCTTCTTCGTCTTCACTGTTCTCTGAATCCTCATCAATATCAATTTCATCAGGATTCACCACTTTATCAGCTTCCTTGAGACCTTGTGTTTCACCCCGTACAAATGAAATATTACCTTTACTTTGAACTGCCATTTCAGCAGCTTTGGCTTCCAACATTCTCATACCATCCTTCATACCTGGTGCAAGATCTGAAATAGTACCAGCTGCTTGCGCAGCTGAGCTCAACATTTGAGCAGACATCATATTTACTTGTGTGTTATATGTAGCTTGAACACTACGTTTAATTCTAAGCATTTCTCTCATTGTATCTTCATTACCATGTCTTACTTCAAACTCCTTCCATGTGTTCCAAAACTCGGCTGTAATCCTGGGATCACACATTTGACTACAATGCGCGTATATTGCCCGAGCCCTGTCAATTTCGCCAAGTCGTGTTTCCATTTCAGAAAAGCGTACACACATCTCCCTCGCTTTTTCATCAGGAAGAGTTTCAATGGCTTTTTCATATATTTGACGTGTTTTTGGCACACCATATATTTCAGCAGCTTTTTTAATGTAAATATTAAACATTTCAAACATTTCTTCAGTTAGAACAGCAGTTGTCGCTCGTTCATAGACAGCCATAGCATGCCTTGCCAAACCATGCTCTTCTTCTAATTTTGCATACAGTAAAAATATAGATTTTGCAAATTCTGGTGGGCAGTGTTCAAGACACTGTTCAAATAAATCTCTAGCTCTCTCTAACTTCGATCCTCCATACCTTTTTAAAAACTTGGTTAGGTAAGTATTCCAAATATCATATACATTGGGCCATTTAAATAATGCAATACCCTTTTCATATGCTCTGAAAGCTTCTTCAAAGTAATTGTGTTCCTCTAAGAAAAGGCCATAGTTTATGATGATTTGTGGAGTAGCAATTTTTAAGTCTATAATATGATCATAAACAGCCTTACATGATTTATAAGTACCAAAACTTTCTTCCAAATCTGCATACATAGACCATACTTTCAAAGACTTATACAACCGCATCTGTACCGTTTCAGTATCATCATGATATGCAACTTTTCGACTGGGTAAAACAGTGGCTCTTTGCATTAACTTCAGGGCTTCTTCATAATTTTCATGTCGTATTTCCATTTCTGCCCATTCACACCACACTGAAGCTAAATCATCAACTTTTGCATAGTTTACTTGTGTTGCTTTTTCAAAAATAAGTCTTGCATCTTCTATTTGTTCATTTTTTTCATAAAACTTTGCAAACCCGACCCACAAAGTATATAGTTTGCCTACAGCAAGCTTAGGATCTACTGTTTGAACAGCCTCAGTGTAGGTATCAATAATCTCATGAGGTTTATCTTCATAAAGTTTAACTCTTTTATGCCATTCAGCAACATTGTGAGGGTTTTGTCTCAGAAGTACAGAGTTCAGCAACAATAATCTTCTTTCCATGAGGTATTCAAACCTTGCTAGTCGTAGTTCTAAATCAATATCATCATCTTCAGTGGGGCTAGGCTTTTTTGCAACTTCTTCCATTTTTTTGCTTAAGCTAAGCTCCTCAAATTGAGCATATGCATCAAATACTTGAGTGAAATCCCTTACTGTGGTTACTGTTTGTATAGATTCTTCATAAATGTCTCTAGCTCTTTCGAATAAACCACTTCTTACATAGTAATCAGCAAGAGAATTCCATAAATGTCCTAGTTGATCTGTGTAGCGCCTTAGTCCACCTCTTATAATAGCATCCACATTTAGAGTATGAATTTGATCAGGGTTCTTAGATATTAATTCACAAAGTTCATTCCAAAGCTGATGATTTGATTTTCCATGTTTTGATTGAAAATTTTCATTATTTACTATTTGAGTCAACTTAACTGCAGCTTCATCCAATTTATTTATTGAAATTAAATAATCAATATATTCTTCTGTATCTTCTGGACATAGTTTAAGGTATCTTCTAAATACTCTAACTGCTGTCTCAGAAATATTGTGTTTCTTCAGAAAGTTTAAGTAAAGGGGCCATATTCTGTGATGTTGTGTTATTGGCAAGGCCCTCAAAGCACTGTCAAAGGCTTTTCTTGTTCCTGTTATCTTACATTGATCAGTAAGAAAAGTGCAGTAATCCATCCATATTCTAGGCATTTTATGCATAAACACCAAAGATCTTTCAAAACAATTGTTAACATCTTCAAAACAAGGGTCAGTGATGCATTTGCCACGAATTTGATTCCTTCTTAATTTAAGATAGTTGTACCACAGTTTAAATGATCCAGGCAACTCTTTTAGAGCTCTCTCATAGATCATATTTATCTCATGTTTAGGTGCAGCTTTTTTATGTTCAATGTACCTTAGCCAGTGTTTAACTGAGAAGGGATTTCTCAATATTTCCTCCTCATATGGTAGATCTTCTTCACTCTGAAATCAAATAATATTTCCTATATATTTAGGTTCATACATAATTAACAATTAATTACTACTAGTCTTTGCTTTATAACGGTGAAAAGAATGTCATATGGAATTATATTTTGAATTCTATTCTCATAATGTTTGTGTCCAGAAACTACATTTGCCAACCTACAGAATAGCATCTTCATGTAATGTAGCCTAATTGTTAGGAAACATGGGGTGTATGTGTTATGGAGCACTAGGTCGACGAGAACCATTTTCAGCCCTTTATATAAAACTAAGGGGGATGACCCCTTAGAAACGATCAATTGTAATTGCCATCAGTTTGTATTGTAGTAATATCGTCAATAGCTTCAATTGCATTTGTTATATGATCACTCTGTGCATGAAAGTGTATCACTCTTGTAAAAATTTGATAAATACAATTGATCGTTTCAGGGGTTTCCCTAAGATTGAATCTATAATAAGTACTGAAAAAGTATATACATATAAAAGCGTATATACTTTTTTCATCATTTTTACATCAGATTACAAGAAAGCATCAATCTACATATAAATAATTATGCCTCATTAGTCGAAAGACGAAATTTTAAAAGTACGAATAGTTTGTATACTTACAAAAAATATATCGATTTCTTTTCCGTCGAGTAGAGGCATTTTGTATTATAAGGCTATTTTGTTGTCACTGCCTTAACTGCTTCTATGTTATCTCAGAAAAAAAAAACGGCGACGAAATGCAATCGATGTAATAACAATAATGAATATCGTTTTTATAGGTTATCCGATGACACTAGCGCTGGCGTCGCAATTGACAATGACATTATGACAACTTGACAATCACAGAGTAGTGTACAGTCCTACGAACATAAGGGGGGTATTACACTATCAAATATCTAGGATCATTAGGATCCTTGATCCTATCTCTTATCCTACATATATGACCCCTAGGATCATATCTGTGTACTAGCTTTTGCCCGCGACTTCGGCCGCGTAGAAGTCGAAAATGGTTCTAATAGGATTTTTATTGGTTTTTTACGTTATTAATTTTGTTATAATATACTCGTATAAATTATTATGTTAAAATGTTTGAATTATTATAAAATATAACAATCTTTATTATAGTGTAGGTATATAAGGTTAAAAAACCTGTAAAAAAAAAAAAATATGCTGTATTTTATTAACACGAAGCTCGGCCTTTGATCTGGCGAAAGTTGCACGAGTGTATTATCTTTTTACAACGAAATCGAAATACTAAACCTATCACAGTATTTCTTTGTAAACAATATTTTTGTTTTTCTTCCGGGTGCTAGAATCACCAGGCTACTTACTTTGTGCGCTTACTCTGGAGCATGCCACATAAAACCGGCCGTGGGAGAAGCAGCTTTCCCTCAAGTCTACTCCCGATACCTTAAGAGTTTGACCTTTAGCTTTGTTTATAGTCATTGCGAAGCATACTTTGATGGGAAACTGCACTCTTTTGAATTCGAAGGGGTAAGTTGATGGTGTTAGGGGAATCTTAGGAATAAATACACAGCGGCGTAGCGTGGGTGTCGGCCGCCCGGGGCGGAAGACAATTTTGCCGCCCTCTTATTTAGATATTTCAATTTAATGTATACTATTACATTTCATACATTAATTCTAGAGAACTTTTCGGCATACGCACGCACGCGCAACTAAAGCATAGTGTGAACTTACGCTAAAATTTCGTTGTACATAGTTTTTAACCGTCAATAAAACCGACAATTCAGGATATGGCAATAGCAGAACGGAAAAAGCAAAATCACATAATTTAATGGACGAATTTTGTATCAGGAAATTATGAAAATAAATGTGAAAATTCAATATATATTATTCAATATGGCAAGACCTGTTTCTATGATCCCATCTAACAACATTAATGTCAAAAATCTTTGATCAAAGACGATTTGATTCGTATGTTTGTATTACATTATAAAATAAATATGACTCATAGATCTGTGATCCTAGATATTTGTTGTAACGAGATAACCAGTTGTAGCCCCAAAAAAAGAACTTTTTAACAGTCCACATAATCCACCCACAGACACAGTCAACCGTAATTTCAATATTTATCCTTGGGCATTTTGGGCACTAGACTCACGGTTATCGATGATACCAGCAACGTAAAGTCTAAATTTTGACTTAGAATATAGGTGTGACTGTGCGTTTGCACTGCCGAAACATTATGAAACATTACAACAAATGCAAACGCACAGTAATTCCAACACTATCGGGCAGTGATAGCCTAGTGGTGTGACCGTCAGATTGCCTAGTCATAGGTCTCGAGTTCGAACCCAAGACACGAACTCTGACTTGTTGGATTCATGTGCGTATTGTTTAATTATCACTTGCTTAAAAAATCGAAATGTGTGCTGGGACACATAGTAGAAGTGAACCTTCAACGGACAAGTGGAAAAACGAATCGCAACGGAAAAGTGGCAAAACGAATCGCAACAAAATTTTAACTTGAAGTTTTACTGGCAGATTGTTAATGTACTTGTCCAATTTATTTGGCATTACTTATATACTTACAATTTTCTAAGTATATTTTTTTTTGTAATTAATTTTAGTTTGTTACAGCTGTAGTGGCAATAGTGTCATTTAGTTAATCATGAGATAGGTCTTTATTTTTATTAATCTTTTATATAGTTTCTTTTCTTTAAAATTTTGTGAATGTGAACATTGTAGGCGTAACAAACTGTAGATCTGTGGACCATTTTATATTTTGCTAAGTACCTGGTACTTGTTGATAGGCCTACACTGCCCTCTCATACCTTTTAACACTGTAATTTGAAAACATTGTAAAAACGATTTACTTTTAAAAGAGTAACCGTGGAGTTTCTTGCCGGCTCTTCTCCATAGGGAATGACCAATTGGAACCGTGCACCTAGCTTCTGACGTTTCATAAGTGCCCTTGTAGGTTTATGTGAAATAAAATAATTTGAATTTGAAAACCTGCCCGTAAAACTTCAAGTTAAAATTTTATTGCGATTCGTTTTGCCACTTGTCCTTTGCGATTCGTTTTTCCACCAGTCCGTTGAAGTTTCACTTCTACTATGTGTCCCAGCAAACATTTCGATTTTTTTTTGGCAGGTTTACGCAAATTATGATTTGTTTAGGTTGGGTACATTTTATTAAATGCATTTTTTATCTAAACATATTTTATTTTATAAAAAAAAAACTGAATTTAATCCGGAACCAAAAAAAACATCCATAGTCTACTCTAACGAACATTAACAAATGCACATTTTTCGTCATCAATCTTCATTCGGCTCATCTGCGTTATAATCAACTAGGTGCCCGCTCGGCTTCGTACGGGTAGCACTAAGTACTTATCTTCAGCGCACCTACCTACCTATCTACCTATCCTACCCTACCTATCTACACTACCTACCCTACCTAGCTACATAGCTAGCTACCTACACCTACCTTCATTTCTTGACATTGACTGGTCCCGTACGGCCCGTACCCCAGTGACGCCTACATTGCATAGGGTGCTGCCTAGCTAGCCGCGCAGGGTGAGCGGCTACCACGCAACTTTTTTCTAATACTTACATTTTTAAACTGGTGATATCTTTCGAATGGAATGTCCGAATTAAATAATTCAAAAAGTGATATAAAGGCATTGAAGCAGTCTTGAATATGAAGTAATTTATTTTGATAAGGATTAATACCAAGAATAAAGAGCCTTTTCTAGCGGCGGCATTTCAATTAATTTTTTTAAATAAAAGAACACTTATTGGGACATAACTATAATAGTTATACATATGCTGTCGCGACAATTTTTGTAAATAATGATGATGATGATGTGTTCTGCAAAGCTGTAGTACATTATTTTATTCTATCATCAATAGTTTTCGCAGCGCACGCGATGTAAAGAATATTTTAGGTAATATTTTTACACCTTTTTTTTTTTTTGACGATGGAAATTTATCAAATGACTTCTCCCGCTCTAGGCAGAGCGAGAGGGTGTGTCAGAATTTTACTGACTAAAACCCACCCGTGTTCCTTCCGTTGCCTGTGTGCCGGGGCCGCGATATTCCTTTCGGACAAACCCGCAACCCCAGCAGGTATTGGTTTTTCGACCCCGTCAGTTGGTGCTGACATCTCTTTGAGGCGCTCGTGGAATAAACCCGCCGTCGACACGGGCCTGGTCTTTATCGGACGGCGAGGTGCCCATTGCTCACCGTCCGCAAGCCCGCGCCTACGGTGGCCGGAAGTCGGCTCTCGACTCCCGACGCCCGGGGCGTTTCTGCGGCGACTAGGGCCGCGAGGGCGTGCAGCTTGCATCTCCTCGCGCGCTCCGCCTCCTCCTTCGCGAACATAACTGCTTCGCAGAAGGAGGTGACGGCCTCCCATGCACTCTCGCTCCGAACTATGGCCTGAACCAGGGCCGGACGCGAGAGATCGCTGCCGCCGATCGCCTCCGTGAGGACACGGCGGTGCTCCGCCCAAGCCGGGCAGACCTCCACCGTATGCTCCGCCGTGTCCTCCGGGCGATCCACACAGTGGTGACACCCGGGCGTTTCCTCCCGCCTTATAACAGGAACCTCCCGAAACAACCGTGTCCGGTGAGGACCTGCGTCAGACGGAAGGCGAGGACGCCATGGCGCCTCTCAAGCCACTCCTCAAAGAGGGGACTTATCGCCGCAATTGTGGCGTGCCCAGCGCTGGGTTGCGACAATCGCACACTCCATGCCGCCATGAGATCCCACCGGAGCTCTGTCCGCTGTGCCGTGATTTCTCGCGGCAGCGGAGTTACACCCCGGCTTTTCGCCTCCTCGCGCAACTCCCATATGTGCGCGAGGACTTTCGCCTCCAGATCCCATGGCGGTAGTCCGGCAAGGAGGCTCGCCGCCTCACGGGAGACCGTGTGGTATCCCCGGACCAGCCTGATGGCCATGACCCTTTGGGACGCCTTCAACCGCTGGGCTGGTCGCAGCCTCAATGAACGCGCATTGGAGTTAGTAAGGATCCTTAATTTTTTTTTGAAAATATAATATAGCATATGTCATCCGGGGATAGTGTAGCTTCCCAACAGTGAAATAATTTTTCAAATCGGTTCAAACCAAGGCCGTTCAAAAGCGCATTGTGTTCATTGATAATATCGCCAAAGTAGTGGGAAACACCTACATGAGGGACGCCCGAAACAAAAAGACAAGTGTGGCTGTGAATCGATATTCTCAGTTGTCTTTTCAGTATGTTATAAAGTACTCTGTGGTTGTCTTGTTGTGACTTTCGGTGAAGTGAGTTGTGCGCAGAGACCTCAGCGGTACACTCCTACCAACTTATCTGTGAAATGGCGAAAATTGGAACTACGGCCGTCATGTTGAAATGTCATTCAATTGTCAGTGTCTACTAAATTCGGGTTCTCTGGTTGTTTTGTCGTGATATTGCTGAATGTATAAAGTTAAATATGCTGAAAGCTATTAAAAGTGATGCTCGAAACATTATTCTAAAGGTTAAAACCTTTTTGAAGAAGAAGCTCGGGCGGGGTCTCCGATTATTCCATTTAATCAAATATACAAACGAATTTCGGCAGCGACAGGTTAGTGTTGTCAACTTTCTTGTCATAAGAGTCTTGTAGTTGTTTCTTTCTTTCGTTCATAAGTGCCTTTTATGTGCCTAATTGAAATAAATTGTTTGACTTTGACTTGTTATAAATTACCCGATACTTAACTAATTATTTAAGTCCACGAAATATTCGTTTCTATTCTTGCTGTAGGTTAGCGTAACGGTAACGTACATCTATTAGGTAACCTGCTAAGTGAGTGAGCCAACTAACCTGCCAGATTTCAAATTTCTACTAGCATTTATTTTATTATCTTATATTTCAGGTGTGAGTCAAGGACTAATTTCAAAAATAGTTAAGGAAGGGCACGCAGCAGAAGAAACTGGTACAAAAATTCGGACACCAGGCAAGGAGAGAAAACGTAAAAGTGGATTTGTGCATGTTGATGATTTTGACATGGGAGTTATACGGAGGAAAGTACATGAATTTTATTCTGCTAAAAAAGAGGTCCCTACTGTTAAAAGCTTCTGGAGGTCTTAAAGACAGATATAAATTACACAGGACAGCACGAGAGAGTCTGCGGAAGCTGCTTCACAAGGTGGGATTTCGTTTAAAAAAATCTCAATCCTATCGGAAGGTTCTTATGGAGCGTAATGAAATATCAGCTTGGAGAGCTAAGTACTTGCATGCAGTGGATAAAAATAATAAATCTCCCCAGCCCCGGCCCATAATTTATTTAGATGAGACCTATATTCACTCTTCGCATACATCGGGTAAATGTTGGCAAGGAGAGGGTGAAGACGGAGTATTGGAGCCTGTATCGAAAGGGCAAAGATATATTATTGTTCATGCGGGAGGAGATACTGGATTTGTTACAAATGCACTACTTGTGTTTAAATAAAAAACAAAAAGTGGTGATTATCATGATGAGATGAATAGTACCAACTTTAAAAAGTGGGTTATTGTTATTAAAAACTTGTGCCTAATTTACGAGAGCCATCCATAATAGTGATGAATAATGCTCCTTATCACCGTATTTGTGTGAATAAAGTCCCAAATACGAATTCTTTAAAAAAAGATATGCAATCATGGTTGACCCAAAATAAAATTGACTACGGACAGAATTTGACTAAACCTCAGCTTTTAAAAATAATTAAGAGAAACAAGCCTGAACCTGTATATGAGATTGAAGAAATTTTAGAAGACAATAGACACAAATGCTTATATTTACCACCACTGTGATCTCAATCCCATTGAATTCATATGGAGCACAATGAAAAGAAAAGTTGCTGCTGTAAATATTGAGCATAAAAATGCTGAAATTCCCCGCCTAGTTAGAGAAGCTTTTGACGCTATTACACTTCATGAGTGGGCACAGCATTGTAAACACGTTCGCAGGTTAGAAGGAGAATACTTAAAACATGATTTTTATTTAGATAAACCTTTTATTATAGAAGTGGTAAGTGACACTGAAACCGAAAGCGATAGTCATATGATGATAGTGGTACGGAAATAAGCGGAGTATGGCCTCACAACCAGGATGAAGTTGTGTATGCAGGTTCATCTAAAGATCACAATTACTGTAAACCTGGTTTTCAATAAATTATTGTAAAGCAATTTGTTTTTTTTTTTATTACACTACATTACCACTAGGTACCACTGCTAATTATAATTAGTCAAATCTGGTATTAGGGGTTAGGTACGGTCATAACTAAATGCTAGACATCCAGGTACCTCTTGCAGGGTAGGTACCTACTTAACTTCGCATTAAATGAAAGTTGTATCCCCCCCGTGGAACATTTTATCTGCTGAATGTCCACTTTATTGGATTACTTTTTAGATAAAGCCATTTTTTATTGCTGAGAGACTAAACTATTAGCGTACCTACGTAACTGTAAATTATCAAATTCTTTTTATTTATTTTATTATTTTTATATAGGTATCATTGTTTTTAATTTGTAAAAACTGTAATTCCTATTAAACGATTATGTCTAATGTGAAATTTCCTTCTTGAAAACTTACTCAATTTGGGGCACCTTATATTAATTAGCAACACTGAATCGACGGTGCCGTCCTCTTTCAGTTCACAGATAAGTTGGTAGCAGTGTAAAATGGCCGCCGGCTTTGTTGCGATTGCCGCACGCAAATCGCAAAGCCGGTGGACAGACCGCCAGCCGGCCGGCGGTATGGCTGCCGGCCTGTGTGGATCCACAATAATAAAGCCATGGTATAATAATATACTTCGCCACGAAAACCTTTCTCTCTAGTCTATGGACAACTTTCATTGGTTGAAATATCAAAGACCCTTGCGATTGGCTAAATCGTTTAATGTATCTCTGAAAACCAATGACAATGACATGCCGAGTAGTCCTTGTTTATGAATGAATGATTACGATGCCATAAACAACCATGGCGGCGGTAACAGCGCCGGTGGAAATGTGTGTTTTTAATCGCTTTTAGTTGTGCGAGACCAATGTTTTTCCTCTATAATGTCAAAACAAGGAAAAAGAAAAATTACTGTCGAATTACCGAAGTCAAAAGATCTAGCTAATAGGCCTAGTGTTTTTGAGCGCCTTGGTACCAAGAAATCCAGCGCTAAAAAAACAACTGAACATTGTAGACAGTGGGCACAAAACGGGAGTTGCGCTTACGGTAAAAGTTGTAAATTTGCATCAACCCATACATTAATAAGTCCATCGAAACAACGCGCAGCAAACAAAGATAGTGAACATAAACGTGCTGTGAAAGATGACCCTAAAAGTAGACTGCATTCGGCCGTGGTCGTGCGCTCAGGACGTAGTCCAGATGGTGAAATTGACAACTGGGATCAAAATGACCTAGAGTACGCAGACACAGACGTCCTTGAAAAAAGGCGACAACAACTGCAACGTGAATTAGAGTTGCAATTGAAAATGGACTCTAGCAAAGATATGCGCAAGGACAAAAAGAAAACTATGTCAAGCACATCTTCATCACGAAGTTCTAGTTCTTCGAGCGTCTCTTCTTCTTCATCAGATAATAGCTCATCATCTTCATCATCTGGCAGGTATGGATAGTTCAGAATCTTGAATGTTGATAAGTAAATCATAACTGTGTATGGTAGGTAATTAGAAAATAGCATTTCACTCAATATATTGTACTTTTACGCGTCGTAACTAACCTCAATAAATTTTAGCCCATCTCAAAATTTATCTTTATTTCAGAGAAGCAAGACGAAAAGGAAAGACAGTAAAGCTTAAAAGAAATTCCAGTTCATCATCAGATGGGGATGCACCATCTAAAAAGAAATTTATTAAAACTGATACTTTAAAAAGGGATAAAAGTGAACCTAAGAAAACAGTTGCAAAAAAAGATGACAGACTTCTAAAAAAACAAGATGCCACTAAAAAGAAAACTGTCACTAAAACTACTATTGGAAAAAAATCATTGTCACCAGGTAAAAAATCTGGTGGTACTCCTCCTATTACAACGAAAAGTCTTGCAAAAAGTACAGTCAAACATGGAAAATCTCCACCAAGGAGGGATAGAAACAGAAGTGCTTCTCCTCCTAGCCTTAGAGAGAAAGACAAAGATAGAGATCGCACAAAAGAAAAGGAGAGAGAAAAAGAAAGAGAAAAGGAACGTGAGAAAGAAAGGGAAAGAATCAGAGTCCGCAGTAGATCTCCAAGGAAAGCAAGATCTAGATCTCCCCGTCAGCATGCATCTCATTCCAAAGATTTAAGGAAAAAAGAAAGCTCTGAGCGCAGTAGACCTGTTTCACCTAAGAAACAAACCCGTCGAGATGGAAGTGCAGAGAGACATAGAAAGAGATCTGCAAGCAGAGATAGGGACAGAGGCCGTGATCACAAAGACAGGTCATTGGAGAGACGAAAAGACAAACATGATGACAAAGATAGGCATGAAAGGAAGGATAGAGGTGGTCGTGATAGAAATAAAGATAATAAAAGAGATGACAGTAAGAGAAGAGGTAGAGATCGAGGTTTAGGTGGAAGAGGAGGAGCCGATAAAGGATTAGAAAAGCCTAATAAACCTATGGAAAGACTTCTTCCCAGACCTGAGGAGCGTTTAGCTGCTTTAGCAGCTATTTCAAATAGAGCACTGGACATAGATAAAAATTCTTCAACATCTAAAGACCGACAGGATTCACATTCTGAAAGAGGTGGTCGTAAGCAGGACAGACTTGAGAGGGATCGTTCTACAAAAAGAGACAGATTGGATAGCATGGATAGAGATCAAGGTGACTATGAAATGGGTATGGAACGTCAGTATGACAATGATCGCAACTTGGATCATTATGATAGAGTGGATGATCGTTATGAAGATGGTCCTAGAGAAGATGAGAGGTCTCCAGGTTACAATATGCAGGGAAGGGATAGACACTATGATACTGGTTATGACATGTCAGGACCCCCAAGGGGATATCCTGATGATGATGATAGGTTGTATGGTGAACATATGGGCGAACGCAGGGGTGTTGATATGGGTAAGATGAGTTTAATTCATTGTGTGAACTGAAACCGGAGCTTTCTATCCTAAGTGTGCTTGTGTGTTTAAGGTTATGAAGACCGTCGACCCCATCGCGATCGTTCCTGGGAAGGGCGGTCTGGTTCTATGGACCGTGAGCGTGGCTATATGCATCCGCATAAAGAATGGGATAATGAAGACTACCGCCCAGGAGAACAGTGGGGCAGAGAGCGACATTGGCCTATGCATGACCCACAGGTTAACTACTATATCAGTTAAAAATAACATTTAAATTAATTGATTGAATTATAAATACAATTGTTCTTCCTAATCCTTCTCCTTTATTGCTATAGGTGAGTTTATACTACTATCAGACTTGGTATCGGAATGAACCAATTGATTATCGTAAAGACAATAAAAACCCTTGCCTTATTCTATCCCACATATTCCTTGGCTGTCCTTATTCTCACTTTGGTATGTTGATGTGTTTATTTTCTTAAATATTTTCTTCTCTCAATCTGTATTTGTATATAATTAACTATTTGATTTCAGATGAACGAGTGGGGTGATAAAGAACCTGATGTGGATGCTTGGCACCATAGGGGCCATCCCCCAGGACCTCACCGTGGACGGATGCATGGTGAGATTAGAGCTGTGTATTAATTAATGTTAGTGAGGGCTTCTTTAGTATTAGTGCAGAGCTGAAAAACTATAATAGAGCTTCATGTTAAGTCACTAGTAGACAGCATGTTTTATGAATAACTCATAATTCTCAGACTGGTATAAATCTGTTATTTAAGATGATTATGGACGCGGTATGAGAATGGATCTAGCTCGAGGTGACGTTAATAAGCGCCGTGCTCCCAGAAATGAACCAGAACAGACCGCGAAGGAAACTCCGCCAGCTACGCAAACAGCACCCATAGCACCACCACGTCAGGAGCCCGAAATTGATGATAAACCAATACCTGATGATCTCAGTGAAATAAGTGATGATCCTGATGATATACTCAACAGGGAAGATGTAAGTGAATCAATAGCAAAAATACTTTATTTTTCTCACCATTTTGTAGTAATTCATCCCTATTTTGTTAGATGGCTGATCAAATTATGGATGAAGACAGTCAAACTGCTTTACCAAATGATGAAAGTGTATCCAAGCCAGAAGGTTCTGAGAAGGAGTCAACACAGGTATGAGAGTAAATTGAAATAAAGAAATATTGGTGCCGATTCTCTTCTACACCGACTAAACTATCACTAAAATTCCTTACTTTTGGCTATGAGAATCTTATTATTCTATTCTGCAAATAAAATTCTCTAAACTAAAAAATAACTTTGACACAACTAAAATAGAATTTGACAATCGCGAATCCACGTGGTACCCGTGGTTTCCCCAAACCCGTGATTTTTTTTAGAGCCGGAGGCGCGCAGGGGGTACCGCGACCCTCGACGTGTTTTATGGAATTTTTCACTTTTTCTATGGAAAACATGAAAAAAGATAACCTACATATTCAGGTTTAGGGGTTTATGGGTTTCATAAAGGGGGTCGAAATTTTCATTATTTTTGAGATAGGACGCACCATTTTTGAGATATAAGCAACAGAAAAAATAAATACAGTACTGTTTTTGCACGTGAAGTCGAGATGTTGGTGTGAATTTTAGTTCATGATAACTAATTTTATCCCACACCTTTTTAATCGTGATTAAAAATTTTCAGGTTTAGTCTGGTTTGGTATTTTACAATCAAAATTTCAGGTGAAAAATGTAAAATTCAGAATAGCAAAATTGCCGTTTTCACTAAACTAAAAACTCAGTACTATCCTAGTGCTGACAAACTAAAATATTGTTAAGTTGTGTCATTTTAGTCTATTTTAGAATGGGAAATCGTTGTTTGACAGGAATAAACTAAATTTTAGTGATATTTAGTCTAGTTTAGAGGCATTTTGGCAAGAGAATCAGCACCAATGTTGTCCTCTTGATTAACCTACTTGTAACATGTTCAAAACTCTGCAATATTTTCTAGGATACAAGTGGTGCATGTGAAGAAAAGGAATCACAAGAAGCTAAGGATGATGAAGATGTTACTAATTTGGACTTCGAGGAAATATCTGATGGAGAACTTGAAGAGGAGCGTACAAGAGGTAAATCTAAACATGGATAATAATAATAATAATCTGTAATATTAATAACAATAATGTTCATACAATAATAGCTAATGAATATAATAAATAATAGCACCTAATATAATCATAATAACGTTATTTTTTTAGCTGGTTTAGGCGACGCTCTCGGGGTTGACTGGGCCAGCTTAGTGGCAGATGTGCGTCGACGTGAACAGACTAGCGTCTCTTCCGGCGGCGCCCGCGATCGTTGGAGACCCGAGCGAGTTCTTGCGCGTCTTGGGCTTTCCCTACATATGGCGGGGACGGAAATTGTACAAGGTGTATTACAGAAAAATACTGAAAGCTTGCAGTCAGATAAGAAAAAACAAGTGACTTTATTGGATAATTCTGACCAGAAAGACAAGGTTGAACAAAATGGTACACACGAGATCGATGCTAAAACTCAATCTGTGCCTGATGTTTCAACATTGCACCCAGTTGCTGCTATTCAGGTTTGCATATATGCATTTAAGTTAACAGATTTTGTTTCTTAGTATTTTAAACTAATGTTTTGATTTCATTCTTATAGGTGGCTGTACAAAAGAGAAAGAGACAGCGTGCTGTATTGTTTGGATCTGGTTGTGAAATTACTCGTGGCTTGAGTGCACGACGAGATCTAGCTTTAAGGCGATATCTGTGTCATTTACCTACAGCAGAAAGAACTGGCCAGTCCCGTGTGACTCCACAAGCCTCATTGTTTCATGCAGCTAGATCTCTGTTACTGCATGCTCCGGTCACTGCTTGACATAGAGTCTAAACCTGGCTACCCAGAGTTTAAGACTACACAAGAAAAGAACTTCAAGTGCAATATTCAGACACAATACCGTTTGTAAAAGTGGTCATTTAAAAATCTTTAGTAAAAAAACTGGTGGATTTGATACAGCTCTTGATTACAGCTGGTAGTGAGAATTGTGGATTTTAAGTGGTTCTGTGGTATACCTACTATATACAGCCAACAAAGTGAAACAGTCATATGTTTTATGAACTACTCCAAATATGACCTGACTTTGGATAATATAGGATAAGTGCATAGTGTTTCAAGGCATTGACATATTATTTGTGTTCCTGTATTAACTTCAAATATATTTCTTTTATCTAAAATATTTTATTATTAATAATAATTGGTGAATAAACACAATTGGTCATTATTATACTCCGCAAAAAATACAAGTTTGTTGTTGTTCTTTGAATTCCTTTACAAATCTGCAGCACCTAAAGTTCTTGGTCTTGTCCATACAAAAATGATACATCTGAACCCAATGGATAATATTCTGGTACCATGCAATTCCTAAAAACAAATTAAATGTATTTTACGACAAATTCAGTATTTAGCAAATTATTTTGAGATCTTGCTTGTTTCAGCAGAGATAGGTTGAGTAAGCATTCAATTTGAATATTTATTCACTACTATGCATGCTAGTGCAAATGAAAATTAAGGCCAGTTGATAACAACTGGTACACAGTACCAACTGCATACAATCTTACAACCACTTCAATATTGAATCATTCAATGTAGCATCCATTGAAGGTACTTACTTCTTGAATAGAACAGCACCAGAAATTCCTTTAATTTTTAGCTGATATCCATCAACATGCAGCATTGACCCTTCCTGCAGTCCTAGCACAGGTGTGGCATGACTGAGTGTTAAATATTCACATATTCTTTGGCTCCTTGTTTCACCCTTGTGTGTCTCACTTATTATGTCAATATAATGGGGGTTGATGTTGAAAGGCACAATTCCAATTGCCTCAAAACTTGGAGGATAAACTATGGGCATATCATTAGTAGTGTGAATGCTTTTTGTTGCCACATTAGTTCCAGCGCTGCTACCAATGTATATTAGGCTGCCTTCATCAACTTTCTTTCTTATTAAACTTACAAGCCTATTTTCATACAGGGTTTTTAAAAGGAGAAATGTATTTCCTCCACCTACATAAATAGCTTTTGAGCTATTAATTCTTTCAATAACATTAGGATAGCTATGTAAACCTGTTACTGTAACTCCCCATGGTTCAATGACTTCTTTCATTTTAGCTGTGTAGTTATCATAGTCCTTTTGAGCGTATGGAATGAAGACTAACTCAGATATACCATTTCTGAAATAAAAGATCATCAAATATTTATGAAAACAAGTAATAGAAAACACTAAGTATTGTAAGATTGTAAGTACTTACTTATTGAGAAGATTGCATATTTCTTCTTTAGCAAACTCCAACATGGAATAACCGTAACAATTTGATGAAGAAAGTAACAATGCCTGACGCTGGGGCAGCATTTTGTACGAAGTAGTGAAGTCTCTTTGCTTGACCGTCTTCAAATGAGTACTGAGATTGTTATTACCAAGCCGATACTGTTATAAAAGGAGATAAAACAACTTTGAATAGTGCATTATCTTGGTAAATTTCTTATTGTTATCGAACGAACAATTTATTGAGTTCTTATCACTTAATGTAGTTTTAAACAACAACAACAGAACATTTAATTAAAATTAAAAAATCAATTTTGTTTCTGTACAGTTATAGCTTTTAATATTACAATAAAACTAACCCATTTGTTTGCAAGCAAATTATACTTTGTTGTCAAATTATTTGATAGCACCCGCGGGGCAGGAAATCGACTAGTAAAGAAGAAAGAAAAACAAAAAAACATTTGTACATAAAAAAAAGTTCTATGAGTCACTTTGTTGAAATGGAGTCTGTCAGTGTCAGTGTCAACCAATGACCACAGCATAGATTGACACTTGACCACAGTGTGAGTGTCTGGCTGCTGGCTGGATATGAATCACATTTTGTTCATAATAAAGTAATTTGTGACTTCTTTACATTGAAAGCAATTAAAACATTCAATCAATCGCTCGCGCGCTTTCGTTCGGCATCTTTTGGCTGGGGGGGGGGGTTGACCAAAAACCTAACAAAACCTTTTGTTAAGCTTTTGGTCAACCCCGCATATACGCATTGCGATGTTTGGCGGCTGTATCAAAGATTAAGAAATTGGGCTATAGTGGGGATTTTGAGGACGAGATGGATCTCGATCCTAACATACCAAGGGGATCCCGGTGCTATTCTAAGGAAACGGTTTTGGAGGGCTTGCATCCTATGGCTGTGATGGGGTTTAGCTTACGCCCAGGCGGCACACACATAGGTTATTATTGGTCAAAAAATTCAACAATTCAAAAGTCATTTATTCAAACTAGGCTGAGAATCAGCACTTTTCGAACGTCAAAATTACATAAGACAGTCCCCCAAAACGCCCACCCTTCACCACTTCCTAGTGCATTAGCTGGGAAGAAGAAGTGGCGCAACAAACTCCCCAGCAGCATAGCTGTCTGCTCAGTTAGAAGAACAAAAAAATAAGATTCTATATAATAGTATTCAAAATAATTTAGATAATTTAGATTACGCAATACAAAACATAATTCTTTCAATCATAATTCGAGGTCAAATGCACGCTGTGTAGGTACGCAATTTGCACTGGAGTGACAATTTGCTTCGTGCATTTAGAAAGGGTTGGAATCTACCGAGAGTGAAAGCGGCTCGCGAACGAGCTTGCTTTATGTGCTCTGAGAATGAGAGCTTCACATCGAGGACCACACCTAGATATTTGGCTCGCTTCTCCCAGGGGATCGGCTTGTCAAACATGGTGATTGGTCGGGGGATTGTGGTATTGAGTTTCGAGTCTCGGTTTCGGAAGAGAACCGCTTGACTCTTATCGGGATCACTTTCTGAACCAGTCTACAAACAAGTAACATTTTCGTAATATACGCGTAGAGTTACAATAGGTGCTTAACATATTATTATTATTGGATACTAATAAAAAAAAAAAAAATTAGCCCAGTTTCGTCGATATCATTTACTTTGTACGAGTATGACAGTGTGTGAGGTGGACATTTGTCGCAAATATAATTTTGCTCAGTTTGTCAGTGAACAGGTCCACATTTTGAGTAAGCATGATTGAGTTGAGGAGCGTAAGAGTACGTCGTGTAGTTGCATTTCTTGTGGCACGGGTGCGGGAACCAGCCATAATTGCCTGCAAGCTCCTTCTCAACTCCAGAGTTTCGAGTCCGAGCATACCCGTTACAAAAAGCGAAGGATAGAGTAGTAATACACGAGAATGTAATATTAGTTATAAAACACGATACTAATTAAGTTTTGAGTTACAAGAAGTTTAATTATATTACCACCCTAGGATAATTATTATAATGAAATACTCACTCAGTCGCACCAACAAGCACACACTCACCCAGTCGCACCAACAAACACACACACATACTCGTATTTCATTAAATACTACTTTAGTCTAGTCTAGGCTTCAACCCAACTATATTTAACTTAATAAATAATACTCGATATCTTGCGACAGCCCACTTGCTCATGGCGTAATATTACGTCCACACCCTATCGTGGTCTCAAACCAACTCTCTAACTTAACCAGGTTGGACTCTCGCGTCCAGCGTCGGATTGGCCATATAGTCGAGGTGGCATTTGCCAGCCGGGCCCCAGCCTGCGCGGGCCCCCCACGGGCCTGGCTTTCGGCAACCGTAGGATAGGAGGCTCACGCAGACTAGGTCCCAGCTCTTGCGACCTAAATGTAAAAGTTGATCAGATAGTTCGTTCATACAACTACAGAGAAATTAAATAAAAAAACTCGAGTTATATGAAACTCGCCTATTAAGGGAGATCCTTTTATACTGGTAGTGGGTAACCTGATGTGCTATTGTCCGTACCTAATAATTGATTACATCTTTGATAGTAATTTTTTATATTTTGTTTATCTCAATTTGTGTATCTCAGTATTTTCCGATAGTATCCCATCTACCATCATCTAGTCTAGGGCCCCGGGATTGTGGTCAGCCACCCGGGCCCTTCCGGCCCAGTCCGACCCTGCTCGCGTCCGTAGTCTTTCGTGATCTAGAACCAACTCTCATAACTTCATTACCCTGGCTACGGACTCTGGATGTCTGTCCCCTTTCACGACTCAAAACCAACTGCCTTTCTTGTCTAACAATATCCCTCTCCTAAATTCCTAAAATATTCCATGCTGCACATGGAATTCTCAGCCCCTTTACAAGTTTTTGCAACAAAGACTTAAAATCTCTCAATTGTTTCTGAGTGGCCCGAATAGGTCGGGTATCGTGGCATTTAGGATCTCTAGATGTGGTTGTATTACTGTTCATTGCTTTGGGTCCAGGGAATCTCAACCTTTTGCGATGGAAAAGTCAAAGTTACAATTTATATTATATTGTATTATATAAAACATACAATTATGTTTTTAGCACGAAACCTATTCAAATGTTTTAGGTAGCTGCTAGAATAATAAAACAATTAATCCAACATCATTCTCATTATCCTATAACTACAGTTATAGGATAATAGATAGTTACATCAATGGAAACATCAGCTTTGCATGCCTTTTGAATGGTTCATAAGTTATTCTTTTAAGTTTCAAGCATGATTCTAGTTTTCTATTTATTGTTGATTTCTTTACCTTACATTATATTCATGTAAGCGCAACCTTGTTCGCACGATTATATAGCAACGATTCCGACAGTTTCGCAGAATAGACTTATGGCTGCTTTTACAATTCCTCAATTGTTTTAAAAGGTTCCGACTAAATTGCCAGATGCTTAACCTGGTATTGTGCCTTGAGATTAAAAATTGGATATTTTTCTAGTTTCTTTAGAATTCGCAAAAGTTATTGCATCCGACCTTTTTTTGCGGTACGTGTCAGTAGTTTGTTTCCCATATAATAGAGACTTTATGTGTTCCTAAGTTGTCCGAACCAATTGTCGGTTTTAAAATCAATATAATATTTTGTTATTAAATTAGAGTAAATGACACACAGCCACAGTGCGATATTAGTCTATAATTGTTGGTGTCTTTACTGTCCCCAGATTTAAAAGGGGGTATAACCTTACTGTATTTCATTAAATCCGGCAAGACTCCTTGATCCACGCACAAATTAAATATTAAAACTAAGTATGGTGCTATAGTCTCGATTATGGATGTACAAACTTTGATAGATAATCCGCATAGATCTTCAGTCAATTTGATTTTAATTTGCTGAAAAGCTTTTATAACTATCATAGGGTTTATATGTTTAAATTGAAATTCAATCGGGCAGCCCGGAACATTCGCTTAATTTAAAGCTTCCGTCGTTTTATATGGTATATAAGTAAAGAAAATTAAAAATTCTTGAGCTACTTCTAAGTTAGAGCTGATGACACCACGTGAAGTCTCCAATGTGACTCAGTGTTTCCTATTTTTTTCCTATTAGTTTCATTATTTTATAACTTTCCAAACTGTTTTTATTTTATTTTCTGCCGATTTCATCTTGTTGCTAATATGCAGAGCTTTAGCTATCTTGCACGTATTTCTAAATTTTTTGGAATATGTAGCAACATACTTGTTGAAAGTTTCAGTGTTAATGTAAGGCTTAAGATCATACAGCTCGAACAGTCTTTCCCTAGTTGCCCAGTCACTAAAAATATAATTAGGGCAAATATTTTTTGCTTTCTTTACGAAAGTTTTATTGAATTCTGTGTGACCACTACTGAAAAGAAACCCTCATACAATTTATTTGCATCGTCCATATTATGGCCCAGAGCATTAAATTTATTATTTAGAGTACTATTGAATCTATTTAATTTGCCAGTTGTAATTGGTCTAAATTGTATTTGCAATTTTTGCTTAAGTGTTTTAAACTTAAAAGTTACCGTTTGTCCACTATGATCTGACGGCAAATAATTTACGATGGCTTTATCTAAATAATCACAATCGCAGAAGACATTATCGATACAAGTAGCAGACGTTGGAGTTACTCTAGTTGGTTCTGTAAAAACATTAGACACATTGAACGATTTAAAAAGGCTTAATATTCTACTGCTATTTGAATTATTTTCCAGAATATTTATATTAAAATCACCACAAATAACTGCGGCTTTGAAATAAAGAATAGTTCTGATAATTAGGGGGTTTATACACGCACATTAGAACATGCTTATCCAGCTCAACACAGGACAGTTCATTGTAATGTTCAACTGATAAAATAACTATATCATTGCGTTGCTTAGATTTTAAACAAATTTTTATCAAGATTAGAGAATCTCCACGCGGCATAGATTTACGGTTAAAGCAACTGCCCACAGTATAGTTCTCATGATTAATTAGCATTTGGTAATCCTTGAACCAATGTTCAGTAAAACAAACAATGTCAAATTTTGTTTCTTCTAAAAACATTTTAATTTCTAATAATTTGGAACTGTGTTGTGGTGAGGTATAAGAATATTCTTACAGGTACCTTCTGTTGTCTTACAAACTATAGTTAAAATTACTATCCAGAGGCAGTGAACTCATAGTGAGTGAGGGGACATGGAACCTCCTTCGTACAATTTGTAAAAATATTTATAGCATTTGAGCTACATTTAATTAGGTTCACCACCTTATTAATAGTATTATTACTTATCATTGTTGTGTTAATAATACAAGACTTGGACATACTACCTATGTCTGAGTTTATATAAAAGCTAATAGCCTTGCTATTATGTGTCTAAACTAACAGGCAGATACACAATATCCTTAGTCGATTTTAAAGTTTCCACAAAACTGTTGGTGTCAAGAAAAACAAGCTTGTCACTATAATGACTAACTAAGGTGATTTTTGGTAAGGAAAAATCTTATGGGTTCGCGTCACCGACATGCTAATGTTAACAGCACAGCACCTATGAGTATGACGTGTTGAGCTTGTTCTTGCTCGGGAGTGCCGATAAATGTGAGAACCAGACTAATGTTAATAATATTAATTTACAAATTGTGAACTTTTAATTTACGATCCTACAATTAATAGAAACATTAATAAAAAAAAACTGTTATTTCACAGTTTTAAGTTTTCACTTATGTCGGCAGTCCCCATGACTGTCTATTTTCTTCATGTTTTTGGATAATATGCCCATCGTAACTGTAGGTACTTGAGCCACAGTAACCTATGGCTGTAGTACAGTTTTAAGGGTAAAGGCTCGTACAGACCAGCGCGACTTGTCGCGCGACGCGACACGAACAATACAATTTCTAAGAAAACTTAACAGTATAACAATAACCGGTGTCGCGTCGCGCGACAAGTCGCACTGGTCTGCACAAGCCTTAAGTTATACAAGTAAATTATTCAGGCTGGAGACAGCGTGAAAGATTTTTCGGTCATGACTTCCAGGATCGTTGTGTATTTGTTTACTGTGAAATTCTTGGACAAGTGATAGTACCTAGCGATATCAGAAGCGACCAAATGGTAGTTTTTATCCCTATTCGTTACAGGTACTTATTGCAAAATATTGTGGACCAAATAAGATTTTTCTTTTTTACTATATTTTTTTTTAATAAGAGGCTTCCTCTTATTAAAAAAAAATATTTTCCTGAATTGTATATTAATTTGCATTAATATTCTGAAACTGTCACGCATACCATCAAAATGGAACTTTGGTATATGATTTATTGGATATTTTTCTTTCCATGAACAAGACAGTTGCGTAATTGTAACATTTTCGCTCCATTCATTAGTTATTCGAAAATCATGTCTTTTTTTAAAGATTATTTAAATAAAATGATGATTACTCGGATTTTATGTCTAAAATAAGCATTCACAGTAAGAAAATATAGTTTATTATCCAGCCACAAGATATTTTTTCCCTAAATCAATTATTAATTTAGTTAAAAACGAAATAAGAATTAAAACTTCGCCATTTAGTTCCGTGCTCAAATACGATCAAAGAGCGCACGCGATATTCACCTTTATTACTGATGTGTTAGCGTTTAGTACATAGTGGAGTGGCGGCGTGCATGGGGGCGGTGCTTGCGTGGAAATTGTCTTTAGATTGTAATAGTGAAATTGTCTAAATAGTGTTCATCATATACTTTACACAAAGGCCCACTTGCACCACACATCACCACACACGACCACAAAAAAGCAGAGCAAAATAGTTAACATGTCTGAAACAACGTCAATATATGTATTGTATCATACCTACCTACATGTTTCATAGACGACATGTTGTCTTGTCGAAAACAAGTAACACAACTTTCCATTAGTGACATTTCTAATACTCTAATCTCGGTTGGTCCCCTAGAGTTTTTTGATTCTTATTAGAAACAGAATCGAATGAAATCAAAAAAAGTTTAAGTATAAATTGCCGATTTTCTTGCTAACTGTTCATTGTTTTACAAAATCTGTAAATGCGGGTCAAAATGTTTAAAAAATTACAGGAGAGTCTTCGAAGAATGTTTTCCTCTGGCTACAACGGTTAAGGTACGTGCCCTTACGACCCGTCTCAATATCCAGCCTGTATTTTAGTGCATTTTTATCTATATGTCGGATTTTGATGACCTTTTGCACAAGGGTTAAGATGAGGTATGCCAACACAAATATCAAAACCATATCGCTATTGGTCCATAGACCACTTTTACTCAGTCTCCTTTCGAACGAATATGCATTATAAATTGTAATTGCTTTGAGAATAAAATTTACATAGATACTTTGTTGTTTGTTTAAAAGGAGAAGTCTCATCTCCCATAGAAAATTACCCTACGTCTGACAGTAAAGAAAAGTATCTCAAAAAATCCAAAAATTAATTAAAAAAATAACATACTTCCGGTTTTAATCCTTACTGGCTAACATACGAAAAATATGCTCTGAATTTTCGTTCAGTGGTACACACGGCTACACATCAAGCTATACATTTCCAGTATAAGCTGACCTCGCGTTGTACGGGAATCCTATACAATGCTAGATCAGCATAAACTGGAAATGTATAGCTTGATGTGTAGCCGTGTGTACTATATAATTTAGTAAAATCTACAGATTTTAGTTTTAGAACGACTAGAAATGCAATAAAAACATACTTTCAGTTTTAATCATACATACATACATAGCATCAGGCCTATATTTCTTGAAGGGCAAGGGTTAGGCAGAGGCGTACTATAGTACACCCACATATCGCCAGATATGTTTAAGTCCCATGTAATAGCGTGCGAGCCTATTGCCATTAACCGGGCATAAATTCAGTCACCGGGCTGATACTGAGAAATGCCCGATGGAAAACCCAATAACACTTTGTCCGACCTGGCAAACGAAACCAGGACCTCGTGCTCAGCAGTAACGTTTGCGATCACAAGACCAACGACGCAGTCGTTCTAAAACTAAAATCGATAAATTACGAAATTATATACGGGTAGTATATAATTTCGTAATTTATCGATTTTACCTTTTTTTTTTTTCAGGATGATAAATCATCAAATGACTTCTCCCGCTCTGGGCAGAGCGAGAGGGTGTGTCAGACTTTTACTGACTAAAACCCACCCGTGTTCCTTCCGTTGCCTGTGTGCCGGGGCCGCGATATCCCTTTCGGACAAACCCGCAAACCAGCAGGCATTGGTCTTTCGACCCCGTCGGTTGTTGCTGACATCGCGTGGAACACAACGCGCCGTCAACACGGGCCTGGTCCCTATCGGACGGCGAGCTGCCCATTGCTCACCGTCCGCAAGCCCGCGCCTACGGTGGCCGGAAGTCGGCTCTTGACTCCATACACACCACTCACTACCCCCGAATCAATATTTAGAGCAATTTTTAGGGTTCCGTAGCCAAATGGCAAAAAACGAAACCCTTATAGATTCGTCATGTCTGTCTGTCTGTCCGTCCGTATGTCACAGCCACTTTTTTCCGAAACCATAAGAACTATACTGTTGAAACTTGGTAAGTAGATGTATTCTGTGAACCGCATTAATATTTTTACACAAAAATAGAAAAAACACAATACATTTTGGGGGTTCCCCATTTTTAGAACTGAAACCATGAAAACTTCCACCGAAAATTGGTTTGAATGAGATCTAGTAAATAGTTTTTTTAATACGTCATATTTGCTAAATATTGTATGGTGGTACGGAACCCTTCGTGTGCGAGTCCAACTCGCACTTGGCCGGTTTTTTCATATGTTAGCCAGTAAGGATTTATCCTAAAAGTTGGCAACGTCGCAAATAACTGTCAAATATTTACCTGTTTTGATTCTTATAGCAATATTACTGAATAGAAATAAGAAATGTGGCTAACTAGCGAACTAGAATATTAATAATGAATTGCAATTATAACAGTGAATGTTGATCCATTGTGATGTTGTATCCATTTTAGGTGTAAAAAACGCATTTGGAAACTTTCCAAATAGTTTTTTTACATCTAAAACTAAACATTCGGTGTTACGATATTAATGATTGCATTTCATAATCAATATTCTAGTTCGCTAGTTAGCCACATTTTCTATTTCCACACAGTTATATTGCTAAATTAATAAAAACATTTGACATCTATTTGCGACGTTGCCCACCTTCAGAATAAACGCTCTTAAACCGGAAGTATGTATTTTTTTTTTCTCATTTTTTGTGATAATTTGAGATACTTCTCTTTGCTGGCAGACGTGGGGCATTTTTGAGCCTTCTCCTTTAAAACTTTTTTCCATACAAAGGTTTTTTTTGCGATTTCTGACGATCTCTGAGATCAAGCAACTTGATCGAAGGTATAATTGATTGATGGTGCAGACCAGACTACAGAACCCTATATGGTACCGATTACATACATCCACCCACTGTACCACGTCCATTAAGTGAGTAGAAATGTTTGTGTATATTATACACATAAACGTATTTTCTCGCTAAATGAACGTTTTTAAAAATTTATATTTAACTTTTATATTTAAATTAATATTTAAATTTTGACGCTCAAAAGTGCCTTTTGACGTTCGAAAGTGCCTTGCAAGGGCCTATTTGAAATAAATTATTTGACTTTGACTTTAACTAACTTAGTTATAGAGAAGAAATCTCGATGTTTAGACATGTCGCCATTAGAACGTGCTGACCCGTGCGAAGCAGAAGCGCGGGAGCAGGCGGGTCGCTGAAATGAATCATGGTGATTATAGGTATTAAATCGCTGTATTCATTGTTACATTCGTATTCCTTTTTATAACATCACTTATACTACCATTTATGGGTTCTAAAATAAAATATAGATATAATAAGGTAAATAACGTAAGTATAAAAATAATGATATATCACATTTTTAGCACGTTTAGGCATCGAGGATGAAGAATCGTTCTTCTTGGGGTTTATCACAGCCTGGGCCGAGGTAACGGCGTCGCAGCTCGAGGTCTGGTGGCGCGGATATGTCGCCTTGGAGAATAATGAAGGCTTGTTCTATGGTGCTCTCGATTTCAGATTTTATCTCCTGTAACAGAAAAGTAAGCGTCTAAGCAAGTGAAGATCAGTACCCAGCCCCAGACATCGTTTTTTTTTAGAAGCGGTGCATTAACTGCCGTCTGCCGCACCCCGCTAATTCTTTACGGGATGTGCTAAGCAACGCAACGTATTAATCACATTTTATCGATCGATAATACCCCAATCCAACAGGGGCGCCAAAACTGTTGTAAAAAAGAAAGAAATAGAAAGATTATATGTGCCGCGCGTCTCATTTATTGCAAAATTGCGGTGTGCTGGGTGGTGCGCTTGTCTGCTACGCTTGAATTTGGCGCCTCCTGAAGGGGGCGCCCGGGGCACATGACCCATTTTCCCCTTCCTAGATCCGGGGCTGTCCGTACTTACTAACATTAAAAGGCAGTCATTGATGATAATAAATTAATAAGTAGGTACCTACAAAAACGATTTTAAAAATTGACAAAAACTGCGGTATAATATTTATAAGTGTTCTAGTTTCGTTCGGTCGGTCACGTAGGTGGCACTTTATTGATGAAAATGGGTCTGCTAATGGTTTATGTTAAGAAACAAACCACCCATGACAGTTTTAGCGGTGGTACAGAAGAGGTTGAGTAGGTACCTCATACAGGTCTGGCGAGCGGCGGGCGCGCTCGGCCAGCGCGGCGTGCAGGTGGTACAGCAGCAGGCCGCGCAGGTGCGCGTCGCCCACGCCCAGCGCCGCCACCGTGCGCAGAGTGCCGCGGCACAGGCTCTCTTTCAGCGCCAGCCGGGACTCCGACAGCTCTGAAATGTACACTCAAATCTTTTATATCTTCGTCAGTTTGCAAATTCTCTCAAGTCAGGACACAATGCTGAGTCGGTAAGGCAGATTCTACCGTGCAGTGAGTAGACCTAGCCCATAAGCTGACGAACATATTTTGGATGTGACGTACAACAATAACATAAACATAATTCTTGGCAGAGTTGTTAAGTTTAGGTACCTACCTACATTTCGCCAGTTACGTGTTGCTACTGAAGTAGATACTGAGAAATTCAGGTTAGCCATAGCCGACCTGACCTAGGTGGGGATCGAATCCAGGAACCCAGCAGTCGCACTTGCGACAAATTGAGAAGAAGAAGAAATAATTAATCAGACTGGTTGAACGCCAGAGGTAGGCAGGTATTACCTACTTATGTTTTATCCCTCACCTTCCATGCGGCACAATAATTGCACCACCAGATGTTATAAAATGTGATACCGAATTCGAAACGACCTAAACACCGAAGTACTGTTAATTACGGTTTTTATTAACGTAACGGTATAAACATATATTACTTATGAGGATGATATTTGCTCAGAGTTTTAGATATTTGTATGTACTTGTACATGTGATTTGTATTTTTTTTTTTTTATGTATGTGTGTTCATCTGTTCCCTCATAACTTCTTAACTACTCATCATAATTTGACAAATGAGTCTTGATCGTCCCCTGGTTATATGAACACACACTAAATTGAATATGGCCCTCTATAGGACAAAGTCATGAACAAAAAAAAAAAAATCCATGTTGGGTATCAAATGGAAGGCTTTAATGAGAGAATAAAAATAAAAGTTATATAAACTAAAACCGCACTACGACAAAAAAAGTCGACTGAAAAGCTTTAAATATACCTAACTTTTATTTTGTAATGTGAGCCACAGCACAGGTTAGGTTTAGAGGAAACCGTCACTCTTGTGATCCCTAGAGGATAACGCAGAGGTTCACACTAACAACGTTAATATCACCTATCTGTAACCGTATTCGGAATTCAGAATGTCGAGTATCTACAGGTAGTAGAGAGAGCTTAGTATTAAGGACCGAGTTTTTTTTACCATTGCATTCATCGATAACAGTGAATGAAGTGTTAACACTTTGAATTTGGAACAAGCACGAGTTATACGAATATGTACAAAAACGTGCTGAAAGTCCCTACTGGCTGGCTAAATGGAGCTATTCCATAGAGCTCTACAATCAAATTTAAAAATCATATCCCGCCAATTTTGGTTAGAGTCCGCGCCACCACTGAAGTCCTTTGACGCGGCGTTAGTGTCTATGTCAATGCATCAAATTCTATTAAAAAAAATATAGTTCCATAATTTCCCGCCGGACTTCACTGGTGGCGCGGGCTCTAGGTTCTTTTATTTAAGGCATCGTGGTTGTTTTATGTCATTGGACAATCTATTATCATAATTATAATAAAATGTGTTCTTCCTGTGACGAAAATGAGACACTGACTCCGGAATCATTTCGTTCTAAAGCAGCAATTATAATAGTATATAATTTGTTGCCATATTTTTTTTTTCCTCGCAATTAATGGTAAAAAGAAAAGAACACAACTCGCGAAAAAAAAATCATCTCGGTCCTTGTATCCCTCGCTCTGGATTCTAACCTAGTATCGCTCGCTACGCTCGTGATTCTACTCTAGAATCCATCGCTGTTCTCGGGATCCAACTTACTCCCTCGAATTAAATTCCCTTTTTTTTCACTTGTTGTATAATCTACTATTATCGGGCATGCTTCGACAATGACATAATTATCCAAGTCTCAAGGCTTTGCAGTAGAGAGAAGTTAATCGGTATGTACATGAATACTTTGAACATAAGTTGAGATGCTTTAGTCTTAAGCAAAACATGTATGATCTCATCCTTAATTCATGTAACACCTTTGTATACCATGTTTTAGGCAAATAAATAAATACAAATACAAACACTTGCATTAATTTTTGGTCCGGACGCTAACCGGAAAGCGAACAAGATATTAATAGGTAAGCTTTTTGTATTGGCTTGGAATATTCTGTAAAGTTTTTGTAGATAGCAATATTCAAAATTGAATAAGTGTGAGTCGGGCTCGCACACGTAGGGTTACGTACCACCGTACAATACAGGGTGTCAGGGACATCGACGCGAAAACTGTTACATTATTCAGGTAGAAATTTAACGTCGGTTATTTAAAAAACAAACAGCTGTTCCATACATTTTGATCGCGTAGGTAGGCACTTTTCTATGAAATAGCAGTTTTTTTTTAATAACCGACGTATAATTTCAAAGCAGGGGGACAAAGCAAAGCAAAGGGGGGGGAAAGCAGGGGGGGGGGGTTTAAAATCATGTACTGAATCCATGGTATCAGATTTCGTGTCGATGTCCCTGCCACCCTGTATAACACAAGATTTTTTAATTTAGAAAAAAAAAAACACGTTTCTTGTATCTCCTTGACAGGCTCTGTAGTCCGGTCGTATTGCATCACCGAATTGTTGAGACCAACAATCTGGGACTGGACTAAATAACCGAACTACTGAGAACGCCCGGCGCTGCTGGGGAGTTTGTTGCGCCACTTCTTCTTCCCAGCTAAAGCACTAGGAAGTGGTGAAGGGTGGGCGTTTTTGGGGGACTGGCTTATGTAATTTTGACGCGTGTTCGAACAGTGCTGATTCTCAGCCCAGTTTGAATAAATTACTTTTGATTTAAAAATTTAAGTTTATTTTAATTTTATTTGTTGTTATAACGGCAAGAAATACACAATCTGCGAACATTTCAACTGTCTTCCTACTACGGTATGAGATACAGCCCACTGACAGACGGACGGACAGTGGAGGCCTAGTAATAGGGTTCCGTTTGGCGTCCATCGGATACGGAACCCTTAAAATTAACACAAGGATCAATAACAAGGCCACCTATGCCGTTGACGTTGTTGACAAATATTGCGAACGAACTCAAAGCCAGCCATCACCTTGTCAATCGGTTTATAAATTGATTAATTAATTATATGTCTTTATTATTAGATAATTAAAAGTATTTTAACAGTTGGCCTAAAACTAACTAACAAATTGATTCTCAATACATCAAAACTTGGCGAAGAAATAGAAATAGTTGGCAGAAGAGAAATTGCAGACCTTCATAGATATCGGTGTAACGGCACAACGCCAACTCCGGCGCACGCGGCGAATGCTGAGTAGCAGTTTTAAGGGCACTCATATCTGTCATGTCTCATCTAACGCCATATAAATAAAATAATGCGTTTGAACTTGAAATGCACAGCACGAATCGTCTCCACAACCACTGGCGCACGTTGAAATGCAGTTCATTGTCAATGCCAGAATATTTTAATAATATTTCCGACATGTTTGGCAGTGATTAGCGAATAAAATAAATTTGGCGTTACAACTATGAATGATAGGGTACTAACGGTACAGGTAGGCAGATCCACCTGGTGACAACGTGAGGACGAGCGTTCCGAGCCGCGGCGCCCATGTCAATCGGCGGGCAATCGTATCACTGCCCCTCGCGATATTATCGTCCCCGATTTTATTCACTTGTTGCGCAGTACCCGTCGCATGCCGCACACTACACGTTACTCTGAACTCACAATGCAATACTAACTACATTCGACACCAGTCTTTAAAGTTTTACGTAGGTATTTGCTTTTACGGAATGACGCAGTTACAACTGCGCGGATAAAATAAAGGAACATGATTGTATAAAATAATTATTCTTGTTGCTCTTAAAATAGATGCCATTCCTTAAATATTACTGTACAGGTTTACTATACGCGTATGGACGCCTTGACGCATTTCCATTTACGGAAGAAACATTAAAGTTCATAATATAATTTTAATGCCGTAACAAAGGAAACCTGCATCCTAATTGCGTAACACGCGATCAATCACAATCGGTTTCATTTTGACAGTTCTAAAACATTGCGTTATTTACGTTGTTGAGCAGAAAATTTTGCGAACATACGAAGCAATGGAGGAGCTCGTGGCTAAGTAATGACTGCCGCACAGGTCGATCCATCAGGTTAAGCTACGCTGGCCGGGGTTGGTCTGTGGATGAGTGACCATCTTTACATAATAGCCCGGGGAAGTTATGCCAAATTTTAGGCTAACTTTGCATTAATTTAAAACAGCGATTTTTTTCATTTAACGTGTAGGGTATGGTCAAGGGAGTATATTAAACTGTATACCGCGAAAAGTTCACCCCTGCGTGTACGTTTTTTTTAAGAAAACATCTAATTTCAATTTTACGTGGTAGAAAGAAATGTTAACAGATATGTTTGTCGAAGAGATTAGGTAGCACAAGTAGGTCAAAAAAATTTACATTTTCGTCCACGGAAATTTCCATAAAAATAAAATTACGTTTGTTTTTAAATTGTACTTCAAGCAAAAATATTAACAGCAGTTTTTTTGCATTACAACAAAATGTTATATACCTATCTATTAAAAAAAAATGCTTTAATTTGTTTAATTTTCTTGTAATTAAGTGAGATAGATAGCCTATAAATAAAAGTTAAACTAAATTTAACTCTGTTACATTTTTGCCTGAACCGCTATTGCAAAAAAAAACCTTTAATTAATATCTTGCGCTAGTACAATATGTTTAATATTGTTGAATAGCGTATTAAAATATTGAATTAAGTAATTTAATGCAAAAAAAACTGCTGTTAATATTTTTGCTTGAAGTACAATTAAAAAAAATCGTAATTTTATTTTTATGGAAATTTCCGTGGACGAAAATGTTTAAGTCTGAAATAATATTTAAATTTTACAAAAAATTTACATAAAATTATACCAAAATTTTCCTGTTATTTTGCCTCAATTTTTATTCACAAAAATGCGTTTGTTTTTTTTACCTTGATGCGGTCCTGGAAAATGTTTAATTTTTTTATATTATTTGAAGAACTAAGTTCAAAAACACGATTCAGTAAAAAAATCGCTGTTAGGATTTAGTGCAGTGTTCAAACCTAATTTCCCCGGCCTTTATATAACAGCAACACGGTGAAATGGGTTCCAAAGCAGATGTTTCTACTTCACGCAAAATCAATGTTTCTCTTAAAAAAACAACGAATTTGCATATTTTTTTTATGATTACGAAAATTGAAGATTGTCCTTACTGTATGAGGCCGAAACACGATTGACAAAACTTTCCTCGATAGACAAAAAGGCATACCGCGACTCCTCCGTGCCTCGGAAAGCACGTTAAGCCGTTGGTTCCGGCTGTCATTCGTGGATCTTTGACAGTCGTTACGAGTCGTCAGAAGCCCGAAAGTATGACACCAGTCTTAAGAAGGGTTATCGTATTACCCAGTGGAGGTCAGATAGGCAGTCGCTCCGTGTAAAATACTGGTATTCATCTGCATCCGGTTAGACTGGAAGCCGACCCCAATATGGTTGGAAAAAGACTAGGCAGATTGATTGACGAAGCAATGGATTAGCCTTCAAAATGATTCAGATTATGATTGATAGTGTGTTACGCAATAAGACTGCTGAGTGTGAATGCAGGGTAGGGTGTATTTTTCATTTCGGAATAGGGATCTACTTGGTAGGCTACTTGAGTCTTTTTCAATTAATTAGTTCTGATTTAGCTACTTATCTTTTTGAGCAGTTGTGTATTTTGCAAAGCATACATAACAGTGCAGGAGTGCTATCTGCTCTAAATGTGCATCATCCGTGACGTATTTACTCGAACGCGATGAATACGAGTACGTTTGGTGTTGGAGTTGCGTTTGCATTGCAGTAGGTACTTGGTAGGTGTTATATTATCGTTCCTTATTCAATATTACTTAATAAAAAAAATATTGCGATTCGTTCTATTTTGCATTTTCCTGTGCAGTTTGAAAGACCCACGTTTCCTGTTTTTTTTTAAGTTTTGTAGAGGATGTAAGAGAAGAGATTCTCTTCTTTCACTAGAGTTCATCTACAGAAAAAAACAAACCACCATGCCCGTATGCCCGTAATATCGAAACGTCTACGTCTGCAATTAGGTACTTTTCATGATTCAGCAGCCTTTACGGATTAAAATATATAATTATATTATCGTCTACTAACGTTTTGCCCACAATTTGTCAAAACGGATTTCGATCATTCTCCTAAAAACCACCATTCATCCATTCCATTTCATCTATGATTTTTGACTATGTTCTCCTTCATGGTTAGCTCTTTACCGGATTTCATGAAACAACTAAAACGATTTGTTTGTTTGGGCGGTGATGTAAACAGTCCACGACAAATTATTAACACGTTCAGTGCCGGGAGCCCTCCTGGAGGGTTCACCTAGACACATGTATGGGATGAAAGAAGCCCTCGTTTTTCTTAGCGAATACAGCATTATAAACCGTGAAAATTATATCTGATGTATATTTTGACAAGATTTATTAGTATTTGCGTTGGTTTTAAAATCCAAGCATTATAACTTTTTTTTAATTTTTTGTTTACCGTTGCAAATATTCACTAAACATTTAAAAGGTTGGAAACAACGTATAGCAACAAGACCCCCTAAAAACACAATTTTACTTCGTTTTACAGTGTTTTATAACACGGTTTTAAACTTTATGCCGTTGACTGTCCGCAATGGTTAACGTTAGCGCAAACGTAATGCCGGCAACCCTCTCGGAGGGTTCACTTCCTATATGTATGGTGGCGGCATGGCGTATTAGCTCTATGAAAATGAGTGAAGTCGAAAGTGTTAATGTATATATCTCTATTACTGGACACGGGACTTACATTCTTTTGTACGTTTCTTTAGCGAAAAAATAGTTGATAGCTAGTCGCTGGGCGCCTTGAGGAGCAGACAAACGGATAGACTTTCGCATTTAAAATATTAGTAAGTAGAGGTATCTACTAGTATGTATTTTAAATGCGAAAGTTTTTCAGAGTTAAAGGACCATTAGGTCCCATAATTTTAATGCTAAGATAAAAGTTACTCCCGATATTTCAGAGCAAAAATTAACTACGGTAGGTAGGTACATAGTTCAATATTATTCGACAAAATGTCGTAAAAGATGTTCATAAAGATGAGTAGGTATTACAATGGGGATCATTGTAATACTCATCTTTATGAACAACTTTTCAGGTTTTCATTTATTTTGATTACACCTTCTAGGTTTGTATAGTAGAGCATCTTAAAGTCAACGTTGGTATATCTTAATTTCCAGACAGGCAGGTAATGGAAATATCTCGAAAGGCAATCTAAACAAGAATGTAATTATGACCTAACATTTCTTTAATCATTTTTAGGGTTCCGTATCTTAAAAACGGAACCCTTATAGGATACCTCGTGATTTGGTACACACATGAATTTCTGTGACCCAAACACGGACGTGTAACGTAAATAAATGAATTTTGAATACAGGGGTCACTATTTGGGAGCAAAGAGGAAAATAAAAAAAAAGTTTTGCAAACAGTACCGTGTGACCTATCAAATGACTTATCAAAATTTTAAAATAAATAGTTTTTAAGATATTTAAGAAAATTGATAATTGACTGAGCCTAAACAAAAAAAAAACCCTTAGAATGGTTCTTTACTTATAGATTACAGGAAAACCTATCAGAAGTCTATGGTCTTAAAATAACATGGTAAATCTCTCAATATTGTGCGTACAAACTTACATTTGCAGTTGAAATGTATAAATAAGAGAACATGTGTTTGTTCTTGGGATAAATTCATCCCAACTACGTAACCCTTCATTGTGCGTGGTCCGACACGCAATTGGCTGGTTTTTATCAACGTACTAATTAGCGCTTCTCCTTATTTATTTCTATTTTAAGTATGAATCAGGAATTTTAATTAAGATAAAACTAATTGTTTTTAATTACTGTAAATACATAAATATTACGTTTCTGTCAAGTCTTGGTCAGACTTCGGACAGGTAAATTCATGATGTGCCTGTAGGGTACTGAAATATTATATACTACGAGGTGCGTCCCGCGGTTTCACGCGCATAAGTCTATCCCGTGTAAGTAGTAATCCCGAGGGAATATAGGGATAAAAGTACCCATGTGCCAAATCTGTTCAGTCGTTTTAGCGTGAAAGCGTAACAAAAAAACAAACAAGCTCAATTTCGGATTAATAATATTTTATATACGGAATGTCCGGGATATCGACGCGAAGCCGGCTACCATGAATTCAGTAAATGATTCTGAACGCCCCTGCGTTGAAATTTTTCGTCAATTATTTAAAAAAAAACAGCTGCTCCATACATTTTGACCGCGCAACGCAGGGGGGTTCAGAATCATGTACTGAATTCATGGTAGCCGGCTTCGCGTCGATGTCCCTGACACCCTGTATATAATTCACATTTATAATATTGAAAAGTGCAATACCTATGTGGTCAAAATATATGGAACAGCAGGTTTTTATTTAATCAACCAGCCACCGAGAGGGTTGCCGTCATTAGGTTTGCGCTAAAGTTAACCATCGCGGACAGTCAACAGCATTAGGTATAAAACCGTGTTATAAAACACTGTAAAACCAAGTAAAATTGTGGTTGTAGTTTCCAACCTTTTACATTTTTTGTGAATATTTGCAACCGTGAACAAAAAAATTATAACGCTTGGAGTTTAAAACCAACGCATATACCTACTAATAAATCTTGTTAAAATATACATCACATTTTATTTTCACGGTTTATAATGCTGTATTCGCTAAGAAAAACCTACATTTAAAATGAGTCCTCCGCGAGGGCTCCCGGCATCCCATATGCGACTAGGTGAACCCTCCAGGAGGGCTCCCGGCACCGAACGTGTTAACCTATATTATTTAAATCTGATCGGTCTAAGCCTTAGAAGACAGACAGACAGATCTATTAGATTCTGTTATAAGGTGCTGCTAACAGCTAACCAACTACAGAAAACAATATGCAATTCCAAGAACGTTAATTGCTACCTTGTAGTAAACTACGGTTGGATCAGAATCTTTTTACGCGTTACGCTGACGATTGAATCGATTTACAATATTGGCATAGTTCCAGAAGTTAAAATATAGTGCAAAGGAAAAGTGGGCCATTCTTTTATACATTTTGTGTATCTGTTGAACAATTTTAGTCAGTTGGCATTCAAAGTAACGATGTGGCTTCTTAACGGAAAAAAACTTTTTGAATCGAGAATTTCCCATTAATAACACGTCTAGGTATACATTACCTACTAGCTGCGCCCCGCGGTTTCACCCGCAAAAGTCTCGATCCCGTGGGAATATCGGGATAAAAAGTATCCTATGTCCTTCTCCAGGTCATGGTCTACCCATGTGCCAAATTTCATCCAAATCCGTTCAGCCGTTTTAGCGTGAATGAGTAATAAACAAACCCACAATATATATAATATACTATACAATATATATTAATATAATAGTTAGAATGTATTTTTTTTAAACATAACATGTCATCACGCTTGTACTCCGCGAAGGGTTAAAACCCAATAACACTGCCCGAGCCAGGAGTCGAGCCCTTTTAAGGGATTATTTAAGAATTTTTAATAAGTTTTGCAAGTGTTTTGATAAACGCTAGAAAATATAAATATAATTTATCTGGCTATTCTAAGATATTTATGACAGATGCACCTTGACATAGTACAGACCGCAACATGCCCTAGTAACATTATACGGTGCAGTTGGTTTCAGTCATAATGTTTGTACCTATTTATTACTAGGCTGCAAGCTGTCTATTGCAAAGATGCTCGAAACTAGCCAAGATCGCGAGTTCGCCTGCGTGTGCTAAGTTTTTCTTTTTCTAAGAGTAAAAATGAACTGTCGAGTGTGCGGGAAGGTTATCTTTCAGATAAAGGTTATGAAAAAGTAATGTCATAAAGAATAGCGACTCCCAATATGTTTATACTCCAAAGTCAAAAGTGTGATTTTGAGAATCTTACAGAAACTATGTTGAATAAATAAATTTAAAGGTGTCTTTATGAATGAACACAGCGTATAAATATTAAGGTATATTTGTAAACGCATTTTTAAGTTTCGGTTTCTGGCCGTGGGTGGCGTTGTTGTGTTGTCTTTAAATGTCAATGTAAAACATTTCTGGAGAAATAAAAGTTTATTTTTCATTTCAAGAATTCTAACGTCTTTTTCCTGAAAAATCGCCAAATCCCAATAAACTACAGATCTGATACTGAATACCTCGTACCTACTGAAAGCTCATTTTATTGTGTGTATCTTTTTCTCAACTTGAAAATGAAATAAATTCTTCTTTTCGCGTGGTTAGTGACTAACTTGTTGTCAGAGTTTTAAAGCCGCCCATAGACCTCGGACCTGGCTTCACATGCCGTCGAAAAATATCTCTCAGGCATGCCATTTCCTCACTATATTTTCCTTCACCGTTTTTGAAGCAAGTGATAATTATATGAATCCGAAAAGTCGGGAGTTGCGTTGGGTTCGAACTCGAGACCTATGACTTCGCAGTCCAATGGTCATACCACTAGGCTATCACTGTCAATCGTTAAAGCTATAACGTTAAATCTGACAAGTGATGAAAACAAATGATTCAACGATTCAGTTTAGTTTGTTTGTGATATAAATACATGACCTGCGAGCGAATAAATTACGAAATGTTTTCTTCTTCGAAAGTGTGTTTGTTTGTTTGTTACATTAAGCTTTCACGCAAAAACGGCTGGACTGATTGGGATGAAATTTGGCACATGGGTACACCATGACCTGGAGAAGGACATATGCTACTTTTCATCCAGGATCACAGACGCAGTCGCGGGCAACAGCTAGTAGAAAATAAAATCGCGTAAAAAGACTCACAAGTAGAGCTAGTTTACTTTTATCTTAGCATACAAACTATGGGTTTGAATGATCCCTTGACTCTGAAACACTTTTTTCTTTTTGGTTTTCAGACGGTTTGCATGATTATATTCACTTGTAAGTTTCTATCAAGTGAGGATAGAATACTCCAGTACACTTAGCATGACTACAATAGAAACGGGTTTTGTCGACAGAAGAATAGACAAAATGACAGATAAACAATCACAATCTGTCATTTTGTCTATTCAAAACCCGTTTCTATGACTGTCATTCCACGCGTGAAGAGCGTCTCTCTCAAGCGTCTTAGTATATTTTTCCGAAAAATCGCACGTTACATTATGCGCGTGTGGAACGAGCATCTTTGTTCCCAACTTATCCGATAATCCTCAAAGTTAGAGTTAAATAGGCATCTTCTGGGTGCGCTCTTTGTTTCGATTAGTTTATTACCTGCTTCCTGGTTTCATGAAGCGATTTACAAGGTCTAGAGGCGGTCCATTAATTAAAAAACAAAAAACCCAAGCAAAAATAGCAATCTTATAAATATTATGTATACTATTTACACAAATAAACTAGCCCAACATGCTGACTGTGATATTATTAGATAACCGTTTCTCAGAGGATAGTTAATCGCATCGGTCTTGCGAAACGACACATTTTCAGTCGTGGTCACTGATAATTTTAACTGAACTGATAAATTTAAGTGCCTCGTTGCTCTAGTGGTTGCCAGGGCTACTGGTGATCATGACGTCCCGGGTTCGATTCCCGAGTCAGGCAAAGTGTTAATCGGTTTTTCCATCTGAAATTTCTCAGTAGCAGCCCGGAGTCTGGTTTTGTGCCCGGTTGATGGGAATAGGCTCGCCCCCTATTACATGGGACTCAAACTTAACTGACGAAATGTGTGTGTACTATATATAGATACACCTCTGGCCAACCCGGGAAATACAAGCGTGTTGTTATTTGCGATAATTTTAAGACTACTTTTAAGATGCTACCTTCTTTTTTAAATTTCTTAATGTCATATTTGTTTATTGAATCCAAAAGAAATAAATTTATTTCATAATATTTACTCCAATACGGCGACACCTAAATGTAATGCCTAAATAAAAGCGCACTAGCGCACGCTCGGCTCAGCGCCGAAAGGCAAAAACCAACTGTGCCTTATTAATTACATAATATATTTGGGTGTCTCTTTATTGCTGAGTATTAGTGAGAACGGGCATTATAATTATGTATCATAGATACCATGAGCGTTATGGCTCACGTCATGTTATTCTTATGAAAGCTGGATACAATTGATTTTGATGACAGCTAGCGGCAATGTAGACCCATGTAGTGTAGGGCATCGTTCATATTAGTTGCGGCTCTCATGTTATTTGCAAAACAACGAATTACAAGAAACTTTTAACACAGAATGCGAATGTGAATTATTTAAGGTTTTCAGCGTTATTATGGTAATTTTTTGCTGCGCTTGCTGTTAATTTGCGTTTGTTGTTACATCTATCAAATTGTTAGTTAAACTGATGATACCGTGGATCGAAAGCAAATTGAGTTTATATTCAAATACCGTTAAGTTTCAGTCCTTCCGTGAATCCGATTTTCAATGCTAATCTCAATCGCAAATCGATGAAGATATGATTGGAGTAAGGGATAAAATTAGCCAGTCTTGCCAGGATAGCCGCTTCTAGGCGGAATTGCTCATCCAGGTCCAGGGATCCAACCAAGCTTCCCAAAATGCTCTGAATCGTACATATTTCGTCAGGAGGAGTTCTAGAAGCACAATTGTCACAACACCACTCCACTCTTGGGTCCAAAGGCGACATCGGCAGCAGTATCCCCACACATTCCTTGTTGAAACATTTCAGTGCCGATAGTTTGGTTCCCATCTCTGTAGTATCTTTACACCGTTCACACTTGCACCAAAATTGTTTGGTTTTATACAGTTGACATCTTCGTGCTGGAGTGCACAACAGAAGTCCTGTGTAGCACGTCAGGATCTCTTCTCCGACTTCTATGTCCCTTGTAGCGTACACTGCCATAGTGTAGTCATTGTTGAACACATTTCTAGTATTCGGCACACAGCTATGATTTAGAAACGCTGATAATGGGAACAGTCCTCGTAAAGGTATTTTTCTTTCGTGTGGGTTGTTGGCTATCCTGAAGGAGTTAATTTTAATTATAGAGTGAAAGGATTTAATCAATGAAATCTGATCCTCTGGTATTTCATATTTCGTGCACAATGTATCAAGCTCTTCGAATTTTGTATCAATAGAACAGCTTTGTAAGATAGATAACAACAACTTGTGTTCTTCTGACAAAAGTAGAAAACGCAAATAGATCTGCATTCGCGCGAGATCTCCTGAATATCCGCCGCAATCAGGCTTCAGCTTCCAGTTGTTTGTAATGAAGTTGCATTCTACGTCGTGATCTTGACATGAGTTGCAGACTTCCGAGCAGATCATCAGGGAACAGCGTTCACAAGCGTAGCAAGAATCACTGTGTTGGTAGCAAACGGAGCAGTAAGTGTCACCGGCACGGTCAGCGCGTGGAGCCACCACCAGCGGCTTGTTCTTGAAGATGAGGGTTCCTTTTTTGATTATTTGAGATGCAAATAATCCTCTTCCGCCGAGGTCGGATCGTTTGATGGTCCAGATGGGTTGTGTAGGGTCTTCAACGTATGCCGTCAACAGTGGTGTTTCGTCGGCGGCTGGATGCGCCATGTCAGGGCTGCCGTTGGAGAGGTAGTGCGCTGGAAAGCATGGCGTTGAGCAGCGCGCCGCGGCTGACTGACGCCGCCAATCCACCGACTTTAATGTACATGACCCGCTATGAAAATAGCCACTGGAAATAATAAATCTCATCTGTTCCATGGAGCCAGCTCACGTGTCGAATCTGACGTAATGTTCGTTTCGTCGGTTTTGCGATTTATGTTTAGTTTACTATTGCACGTTGCGACCTAAAAGCCGAGTCAGAATGTTTAACTATCAATAAAAACCGTTCGCTTGGGAGCCAAGAACAATCACGGATTGTATATTTGAAAGCTTTCAGTGTGCAGTTTATTAATAAATAGTTTGTTTTGTAGATATAGGTCGATAATTACAGACAGAATAATGGTACCATCAAAGGTAATAGGTTCAACAGCAGTTTTGAGATGTACTTATTAGGTACACATACGTTAGTAACCATAGACACTGTTGAGTGTTATAAATATATTAACATCAAACATTTTGAAAACTCCTAAGCTTACGTTTTCTTTATATAATAGGGATGATGCCTGGGTAAAAAAAAAAATCTAATTAGTCCGCCAGTCACATAATAAAAAAATATTAGACACGTATTTTTTGCTTTATCATATTAATACAAAAGGTCGCTACGTCACTAGTATGTATAAAATCTACATACTCGTGATGTCATGGCACATTTCACCTCAATGTATCGCCGTAATCTTTAGATTACGAAAAAAAAAAATACGTGTCCAATATTTTTATAATCTCAAAGATGGACTAAAAATTTTTTTGTCATCATCTCTATTATCAACGAAGTTTCCTAGTTAGATAGGAGTCTGAACTTAAGCACATTGCTATTACAGAGCAAACCATTTCCTTACTTGACAGTTTGCGTGATTGCGTGAGCTGTTTGAGTAATAGGAGCGTCATTTGTCTTTTCATTCCCATGTCAGCGAAAAAACTGTTTTAATAACAATTTGCAATAGCTGTGTTTTCGCAATCCTTCCTTCAATTAAGTGGGTCGATGTACTTTCTATACTGACGTATAATTACCACTACACTTACACTGTTTTACGTCAACAGTAAGATATTCAAGACCAGGATGTTTACATATTGGCTAGCAGCGACCGGTTAATACTGGCATGAGGTATTTATTAATCAGAGCGGTAGAGTTAACAATTGATTGGAAATCTTGGTGCAATTACACAATGGGTGTTTTTTGTTCGAAGCTGGTGTAGAATGACAATATAACTTGGAAATTAGTTTGTATTTATCGTCAACAGGAATTTCCCAATCTACCTAATCTAACATAAAGGATATTGTTTATGAGCTAACGTAAAATTATTGTATGCAATAAAGCATACTTATTATTTTTAGGAAAGTACAAAACTTAGTAGGTACCTATAGGGCAATACTTTTATTAATAGGCCGAAAGGCCTGTTAATAATAAAATTGTAGTTTAAAAAAAACTAAACAACACGCTTTTTACACGAACTAAAAATGATAAAATAATTAAATTGACTTGTATCCAATGATGAAATCAAAAAGCGTGGAGCGCTTTGTTTACACAAATTTAAAGTATACACCACAAAAAGTGCTCCACGCTTTTGTTGTTTAGTTTTTTACGGTTCCGTAGCCAAATGGCAAAAAAACGGAACCCTTATAGATTCGTCATGTCTGTCTGTCTGTCTGTCCGTCCGTATGTCACAGCCACTTTTTTCCGAAACTATAAGAAATATACTGTTGAAACTTGGTAAGTAGGTGTATTCTGTGAACCGCATAAAGTTTTTCACACAAAAATAGAAAAAAAAACAATAAGTTTTGGGGTTCCCCATACTTAGAACTGAAACTACAAAAAAAAAATCATCAAACCCATACCGTGTGGGGTATCTATGGATAGGTCTTCAAAAATGATATTGAGGTTTCTGATATAATTTTTTTCTAAACTGAATAGTTTGCGCGACAGACACTTCTAAAGTGGTAAAATGGGTGTCCCCCCCCCCCGTGTAACTTCTAAAATAAGAGAATGATAAAACTAAAAAAAATATATGATGTACATAAATATATGTATGAATATATGTAATAATAATATAATATTTTAACATAAATATATGTAAAAATATATGATGTATATGATGTACGTAAATATACCATGTAAACTTCCACCGAAAATTGGTTTGAACGAGATCTAGTAAGTAGTTTTTTTTTAATACGTCATATTTGCTAAATATTGTACGGTGGTACGGAACCCTTCGTGTGCGAGTCCAACTCGCACTTGGTCGGTTTTTTTAAACTACAATTTTATTTTTTACTTTTTAGTCTAGTATATTCTTCATTTAGTTAATAACTCTAAAGTCAACGAAGTTATGACTTGACCGGTTTACTAGTTAAGTAGCCACTAAAGAAATCTACTGTCCACCTCCTGGCTCCATCATCAGACCCTCGACACCAAATGCAACATATTGAACTCGGCAAATCAAGTCATATGAGCCCAAACTCGAGGCGTTTACTAGTAGCTATTAAACAGTTCCACTATCCACCTCTTGTCTCCATCATCAGACCCTCGACACCAAGTGCAATATATTGGACTCGTCGAACCGAAACATATGAGTCCGAACTCGAGCAGTTTACTAGAAGTCACTGAAGAGTTCCACTATCCACCTCCTGGCTCCATCATCAGATCAGTTCCAAGATACTAAATTATTGTGTTGTCATCGGTTCTTGATACGTGTGCAAGTTAATCGAACGTCTTGAAGTTGGTGAAAATTACGTTGAAAGATTCCATTACATAGTTACATACAGATTGACCTGATAAAAGCGTGTTAAAAATATAATACTTTACGGCATTATTGCCGTTTATTGCAAAGCTTATGTGTAAACTGATGCCATAATTGGCTGCTACACGAAAAAATTATTTTGGTTAGCTTCTTTAGAGTCTACGAATTCAAGCATTTGAGACTTGTGTGTGTGAATGCTAAGAGTATCGATTAAAAAAAAGTTATTGTAGAAATTTACCATAATATCCTTGGAGGATTTCCAAAGATATTATGGTAGAGCAAATATATTATGGTAGAGCAAAGATATTATGGTAGAGCAAAGATATTATGGTAGAGCAAAGATATTATGGTAGAGCAAAGATATTATGGTAGAGCAAAGATATTATGGTAGAGCAAAGATATTATGGTAGAGCAAAATTCTCCCAATTTATTTATGCACTAAGCATTTAAAACTGCTTTATCTGCCTATTATGCGTACGCTTAGTCTTGGCTAAATTATGGTATTATTCTGTGGGGAGACAGTACTGACTTTTTGGACCTTTTCATCCAGCAAAAGAAATGAATCAGAATATTGATGAACATAAACCAAAGAGAGAGTTGTAGGCCACACTTTATTAAACAACAAATTCTCACACTACCAGCAATATACGAGTATATACTGCAAAGTTGTATATTCGTTAGGAAAAATAGGCACCTCTTCAAATCTAATATCGAGCTAAACGAAAACTATAACCGACGGAACAAGAATAGACTAACACTGCCCATCACAAACTTTAAAGTTATCGGAAAAAGCCAGGAGTGTAGTGAAGTATATAATTATTATTATAACCAAGATTATCTCAGAAGTCACGAAAGTGCACTTATCACTGTTGGTCCCACTGACTTGGATAAACTACGCCAATAAAGTCTGCCTCTGTACAATTTATGTGTCTAAAGAATTTGGTATAATTAATCATTTAAATGAGTAACGGGTAGTGTTTCAGTGCAACTACACTCAGGAGCAGTATAGGTAATTATACTTCTAGATAATATGTATATTATACCTACCTAGGTATAATATACATATTACATATTCTACAGCTCTATTCTCATACAGCTCGCCATGGGAACCGTCTGATTCGAGTACATTAATAAGTAAGTACAACTACATAATTTACTTGTCTTCCTGTGACACTGCTATACACCGTTCATCTCTGCATCATATAATTTAAATGCCTAACCAAGCGAAAAGGGATGAAAATACGTTTATTTGAAACGTATAAATGAAATGCATGATGTTGGTATTGATTGCAAAGACGTGTACAAGGTTAGCATACTATTATCATATTTAGTACTTGGGCGACTGAGGTCTGCTCGGGTGGAAATAGAGAATGCTCATTTGATAGTATAGGATAGTTCATACTAATTCCGTGTATAGTACATATTAATTCCATGCTGCTATGATAGTATGTACATTCTAATTCCATGCTGCCATGATAGTAGGTACTTACTAATCCCATGCTGCCAAGTGATTATTCTAAGGTAGCCATCTTGTTCTAAACTTTGGGCAACCGATCAAAATTAATTTTCTACGTATTTTCACCCGAATAGATCGGGTGAAAATACGTAGAAAACGAATTTTTCCAGATATGAGACCTAGCTAGATCGATTGTTTGCCCCCGTAAACCGATATATTGCAATTTTCATCGAAATCCTTAGAGCCGTTTTCCAGAACGTGATTACAAATATATATATATATATATATATATATATACAAATATTGCTCATTTATTAGTATAGGATTACTAGTCAGACGGTCTTAAAAACAGCACAGGTATTTGATTTTCTCAAACTGTACGTCAACTTACATAAAAAAGGCCTTACGTAGCGAACTGTATCTCTCAACCGTTAATTGTATCTAAAATTATTGTACATAAAATAATATGCTTCGCGCTTCAGTCACGTAGGACTATTAATTATAGGTAATCGGTAGTTCAGCTTCCCTCTTTACAGGTAGATGCCGGCACTCGGCAGGTAGGCGTGGGACGTCGGCGGCCATTAATAGCATACAATGTCTGACGTGCTTTAGGAAGTGACGCATTCTAACGAGATTGCAATGTTACCTGTACTTGAGCTGAATATAATTATTACAAAATTAGTACCGTAAGCCTTTATCGACACAGCTGAAGGAACAATCAAGAGCTTCTGACGTCACTCACTCCCCCCATCAATGATTAGATGCACATTACCCATAAAATACTGTTTACAGAATGTTTTTCAGTTCAGTTACGTATTCATAGAAGTCTTAGTAAACACTTCAATGTCAAAACACGGTGTGTTTCAAAACATAGACGAGATAACGATAAACTATCTTGGTATCTGATTATTTGGATTGATCTTAGAACCTAAAAACGAATGATTTACTCTTTTACTATTGTGTAAATCAAAATGTTATTGAAAAACATCAGAAGATCTAAACATATTTATAGTTAAAAATTTAATTTGACTATGTAGCTTACCGTGCCAGCGATATCCTTCAACTTCGCCGAACGCCCATATTAAACGACACTGAAGGTCGATCACGATTTGATTCGTCTTCGGGACATATTTCGTTATTCGATTAACTAAAAAACTTTCTAAATCTTGTACATTTTCAAAATTCAATGTACCCATAAGACTTCCGAGGGCCCCCTGTATGGCACGAACGTTCTCGTTAGGAACTCGCATGTCACATTGCAAACATCGCCAAGCACTTGAACATCTCAATGGGTCAATAGGAAGTAAATATCCCGGACAATCTGTCGAGAAGCATTTCAGGGCACCGAGAAGGGTCCCTCGTTCAGTGGGATCAGAACAACGTTCACATTTACAAAAGAAATGTTTTGTTTTATACAGGTGGGTTCGCCGAGCCGGCGTTCCCCATAAAAGTCCAGAGTAACAAGAAAATATCTCTGATCCGGTTCGTATAGGCTTCACAGCTTTTACTGTCATTTGAAGATCACTGTTGAAGTAGTACCTCGTATTTGGTACACAGCTGTGATTCATCAATCCTGACACAGGATACAATCCACGCATGCTCATTTCCTTTTTACCGTACGGAGTGGCAATTTGATATGCATTAGTGTCTAGAGCACAACAGGCCAACAACATTAGCTGCTCTTCTTCTTCTGGTATCTCGTAATATTGCTTCAAGTTTCGAATTTCATTACCATGTTGAGGTGCAGTGTGTGCTTCCAGGGAAGCCAGTAATATCCTTTGGTCTTTGTTTAACATCAGAGCCCTTGTTGGTGTTAATGCGCGAGACAGTACATTGCCATCGATATCCTCAACGAGCGTGTTGATATTCCAGCGCGAAATGATCCCACAGTCATTAAAATGAACATTTGTATTCTGACACTGTCCTGAGCACAACAACAATGAACACTTTGAACACTTATAAAATGTATCACTATCCAACTTCCCGCACACCGTACATCCTTGTTCTACGGCGGCGCCTGCTCGTGGGCCATAGATGAGAGGCCGGTCAACGAACAGTACTTCTCCAGGCATTATGTCTTCGGTAGCGACCAGACCTCGGCCACTCAAGGGCGATTCGGTGATAGTCCATTTACACGTATATTGAATGCCGTCGATATATTCACTCAGTCCGAGGTGTTCCTTCACCATTTGCGACAATTGCTCCAACGACAACATCCTGCCGCGACCCGTCCGATGACGGCACTGCACTGCGCGCTCAATGCGAATATACAAATCAACGAGTTTGATAACAGCTAGGAAGTGATCGGTTATAAGTACAACATAGCCAAAAACGTACGCGATCTTCTCCGCAATTAACTGAGTCCGATAGAAGTGTGCCGGCCGCGTGAACTGCGTAGACGGACCTGACGTATTCCTCCCGGGCGTTGCCAATAACGTATAGATTATCAGGTAATTTACGAACAAGTTCTGTGCGTCGCTCGACGTTCTCGTATCACACTATTCAGCGGTTACCTGAGCTCAATCTACAATCGTGTGAACGACGAAGTCGTGACATCTGGGAAGAATTCATATGTCTATGTTATAAATATAGGTCGGGTACATTACTATTTTTAAGTCAGTGTAAAATGAAATATATTAAGAGCTCAGTGCTCAGGTTAAATATATACAAAAACATCTGCAGTTGCGTTTCATTATTTACCGGGAGATTTATGTATATAGGTAGTAGATTAATTTAATTTGTCTGATGAAAAACTACAATTAAATTAGTTTTAAATGAATGCTTACGGCACATTTTAGTTATTACATTTGTTTTCATAAATAAACTTCGAGCTAAATATAGCTACATATTTATATTTACAGTTATTCGTGTCTGTGAATCTAAAGAAACATTAACCCACAGACATTAAAATATGTGTATGTTGAAAATCTGTTGAATTCAGCATAAATTAGATTTGTTTTAATAATTGAATTAATGTAACTATTGACGTCGTAATAAAATATTGCCTAGAACAATTTTATGGGTAATTTTTATCGAAGACCATACTTACGTGGGCTGATAAAAAATAAAAAAAAACATTGAATTCAGACAAAATCTACCTTACATAAAATGTCAATACAATTAAAATAAACAAAACAAACTAATAACAACACACTACTGCGGTCTCCAAGTCGTTTTACAATCCTAGTAATGGATGACAACATGATATTTTGATCTTTTATTGCAGAAGTATTTGAGGACATTAAGAAAAAACAAAACAGAAGGTAATATTACATATCATAAAGCCTGTATTCCCCGATGCGTTAGGTAGAGGTACATATATTTGCCATTTATGTTTAAGTCCCATGTAACAGGGGGCGAGCCTATTGCCATCAACCGAGCGCAAATCCAGACCAAAATCGGCTACTGAGAAATTCGAGACGGAAAAAACCCAGGACCTTATGCTCAGCAGTAGCAGTCGTGACCATAGAGGCAGTCAAAACAGAAAATGACTTAATAAACGTCTATAATGTGGTATAGCCGTATGGGTAGGTTATTGGTTGGTGCTCATGGGCATTTATTTATTAATTAAATTATGACTCCAACGACTTATACAGTTTCAATTTTGGAATTTTTATCACTTACTCAGGAGTGTTCAGCACTTGTAATAATTATGGCCAAAGTAATACATTCTATAGCTAAATTAAATTGAATTATTTTAAGTACGTATCGTGTTTCCGTAAAAAAAAACTACCTGCTGATTACGGCTAAAGGAAACATTATTTGTTTTGGCAACACCTTTGATCACAAATAATAAAGTTGAGAGAATGTGTAAAAATATGCTGTTAGAAACATAGACAGGCAACTTACTTCCATCATTCGTGAAGTACCTACCTACTTCAGCTTGTTCACTGTAGCAGCACATACGGCACGTTCACGCCCTCGATGGCGCGCACAAAGTGGCGTCAGGGAATGTAACTAGATCCACTCCCTTTGTCGTAGCGAGTCCCTATGCGGTGGTTCGACAACCTGACCAGTCTCTGTAACCACTTGAACTACGTGGACGTTTTTGTGTTTATGAAAAAATATTCTAAATGCCCAATAAAGATCACTATCACCTCCCGAACACTTTCCGCGGTGCCTGACGCGCAGTGATTACAGCAAGTGGTTGTTCCCCAGATATGCAAACCTTGTTTGAGGATCTCGAAGATGAGTGTCCGTGGTATTATTTCGATGGTTCTTACAAACTGCTACTGGGAGCTTGCCTTTTTGTATTCGGTTAGTTTCTAACAAGTCGCGAATCCATAAATTTCGAGAGAAGTGTCTGTGTATTTGCATTATGTTAATGTGGGTTATAATTCATTAGGTGTGTTCGGGGTGCTGCTCAACGGTTGGCTTTTTGCCACATTCATCCACAGTCACCTGCTCGTATTTAGGAGTCATATTCTGGTACTTAATCTGTGCACAGCATCACTTGGTCGAAATCTTGTCGGATTTCCATTTGCGGGATCTTCGGCTGTAGCAAAAAGGTAAATGTCTGTATGTTGTGCAATTTAAATATTATCCGAATGTAATCCTACAATATTAATATTGTTCTAGATGGCTCTTTGGTTCTTCGTGCTGTCAACTATTTGCATTTTTGAATCAATTCTTTGGTGTCTTTCAAATGACTGCTTTATTTGTGGCAGTTTTGGAGCGATATTTATTAGCAAAGTACTATAGACGTGGTATGTATGCTAATTGAATATAGTGTAGTGTAGTGTGCTTTCTCACAGCTGTTTTTGTTGCAATTTATGTTTGTTTATATTTCAGAAAGATCACTTTACACGAGCTTCTATTGGTCACTGGTTGGCCTCAGTTGGTTTAATTCAGTTATATTCGCCACTCCTCCACTGTTTGGTTATGGAAAATATTCTTGTGATTCTACCGGAACATCTTGCACGTTCCTCTGGCCATCATTATTTTCTGGAGCTAAACATATAGGGTTTAGCATCCCTTACATCCTTGTTTGTGGGGTGATACCGGTCGTTGCTATGTAAGTGGACATTGTTTAAATATTTATTACACATTGAAAATATTACTATATTCAGAGATGAATTAACCAGGTTTAGTATTGTTGATAGATTCTACTATATGGGAAAGGCGGTTCGCTTGGAAAGAATATTCTACAAAGGCGAACAACAAAAGGAACAAACGCGGCTGACGCAGGTAATACAATCACCCGCTGTTAATTTATTTCTTCTACATAGGGTTTGATTGTGATGCAACTAGAATTTATTATAAGTTTATTGATATACCTACAGTATAATAAATTGGTCATCCCAGATAATATTTATAAATAAAATATATCTCTTTTGATGATTACCTAGCAGAAGTAACATTAACATCTGCTAGGTAATTATCACGCAAGTATATTCCAAAGAATTTGAATTCTGGGCCGACAGAAATTTCTATAACAATCTCGAAGAATATTTCCACGTTAATATGTAGAGAAGTTATAATTAGTGTATAACACTTTAACGTGATCTAATTGATATAAATTCCAGAGTATTCACGCCGTGTGTGTAGCTACGTTAGCACTATGGATACCTGCTGCCATTTTGGTTGGTTGGCAGTGGCTGCCATTACTTATATATGGATACAGACCACATGTGCCACCTGCTTTGGCGATAATTGCACCCATTGCATCAGAGGTAAGGATGCTATCTTGTTAGATTCTAAATTTGTAACATCAATATTTTTGAAAAGTTATTAAAGTATCGAAATCTAAGAGTCGAATTTATCTGAATCTAAGGTTCCCGATTCGATTTCAGAATATCTTTTTTTCCAGGCAGCAACAAGTGTTCCAGTAGTATGTTTCATTGCCGGTGACGAGAGGCTTCGCGCTGCACTCCTTGGACGCATGCGTAAGCATTATGCCCTGCTTCAACCAGAACGCGCCAAGCGGTACAACAGAGCTTAGCCAGATGAAAGAGAACCCTAGCATACTTCACGTCCTAAGGGTACCGGAAGTATTTCAAATGACGCCCTCCCGAGAAAAGATCAGCGGCAGTCCATGATGCTATAAAAGAATTGTGTACGCATTTGAAATGTATATCCCTACGTTTATAATAAAAGTGAAAGTTCCACAGACACGATCTACTTGTATTTAAAACTCCAGCATTTAACTGCTTTGTCGTTTGCCCAGTAGGTACATTTACGTACTATTCTTCAAAGTACCTCTGGTAAAACAATAGGTGAGGCAGAGCATGAAGTAACCGGTTGAAGACCCAGATGCAACTTGAGATTCAGGTTTCGCACACTGCACACATCAGGCACTTAACGAATCTTGCCACACGTCTTCTAGACTCGTATAGTGCATAACATTGACATCTTTTGCCTCCATTGTAAATCTGGAGATATCAGTAATCTCAAAAATTTCAGTAGGTTCTTCAAGATCTTTCATATATACCAGTGTTTAAAATGACATTGGTAAGATATAATGAGAACCACGCAGAAATTTGTGTTTGGAAAGATGTATTTGGTAATGACGAGAGAATCGTTTTGCAACAAGGTTTTTTTGCCACAGGTAATTAACTCTTTACTTTATTGATTACAGTCAATCGTTTTAGTGTCTTAGTCTCAACTTTCATTTTCTATAAGATCCTTTTTTTTGTTCAAAGATGTAAGATTTCTTTTCAGGCCTATTGTCAGTCATATTAAGTTTATGGGTAAGCGTAATTCTCCTGTTTACAAACCTTCGATTTGATGAGAGTTATCGTAACCTGGCAAATGTTTCCGTGGTAGCCTGTATCAGACGTATTGTACCGACGTTTTTGCACCTGCCGCTTGTCAAATACATGGAAACGTAAGTTGGAAGGGAGCATTTTATTTGCAATACCTGCTGGTTATTCATTTGGTCATTGTGGTACATTTAGATCGTGAAGGTTGTTTATTGTGCAGTAAAAATGCAAATTATTTTGTACCTGATTAATTGCTTTTACATATTCTCTACGCCTTGGTTAATTCATAATGCAACATAGCATCTCATGTTTTTTTTCTTTTGTTGTCAAAGTATTAATGGTCTTATGGTCACAGCAAAAAATATTTTTTTTTTTATATTTCGTCACTAAAGTACAATGATTAATCTTGACTGTGTAGTTCTTTGTGCATTTTAATGGCTGTAAGTGTACTGACCTTTCAGTTTGTACGGATTTGAAACATTCTCTTGTGAACTTTTTGCTTTCTTGGAGACGTTTTTGGCAGTGTTCGAGGTCGAATGCCTAACTCACGTCTGCATTGAAAGATATGTTGTTGCAAAATACATTACTAACGGTATGTATTTCATTATTTTATACTGTTGTATTCTTATTATTTTACTAAATAATACTTACTTGCTTCATATTTTTCAAGGTTGGCAGATACAAAAGAACCACTACTACTTGTATGTTTGTCTGTGTGTGTTCTTTTCTGGCCTCTACTCTATTCCGCCACTGTTCGGAGTTGGAAAGTATGCGTTTGATTTCCAATGCACATCATGCACCTTCGATATGGAGTTACCAGAGACTTGGCAGAGGAACTTCATCGTAGCTATTTTTGTTCTTCGAAGCGTTAAACCAACCATCGTCATGTAAGTATTGGAAGTTTTTCAAAAGCATATTAAGATCAAAAATCTAGTAGTAATCCAAAATAGGTCAACAGAACTATCCATCGTTATTAAGTAATTAATTATTCAAACCAATTTGCGTTTGGATCAACTTGACTTGAATAAAGTAACTGAACTAAATCAGGGAGGCTTAACTTGTAATGCAAATTAGTCACGTCAATTAAATAGCAATTCCCATTGGGAGAAGACAGCTTCGATTTATAGTGGCAGGCAATTAGTGCAGTATACCTAATTAACACTGACAGGAGCTATTAATAACGAGTCACTCATTAGAAGTTGACCCAATTTCTGTAACCAAAGAAAAATGATTGAATACGATAGGTACAAGAATATTTGATTTCTAAACAAATAGATATTGCTGTGTTTCCAATGGACGTACATGTTTCAGGACGCTGATGCTGATATGGGCTCGTATGATGGAGAGAAAGTTGCCTTGCTCAATGAGGAATCAACATTTGATTCGGGTGAGTTTAAAAGAATATCTTTACCATCTAATGCTGATGTAAATGTAGTGGAGCGCCTGCAAAAACTGTCTGGTTTTTTTGACAATAAGAAAGTTAAAAAAAGAAAAAATCTCTAAGGTAGGTTTATAATAAAGCCAAAATTGTTCCAATGATAGACATACATACTGTTATCCCTGAAGGGTTAGGCAGAGTAGTACTTATAGAAACACCCACATTTCGCCAGTTATTTTTAAGTCCGATAAAATAGAGGGCGAGCCTATTGCCATCAACCGGGCACAAATCCAGACTCCAAACTGCTACTGAGATAAGCCTGATGGAAAAACCCAGTAACACTATTCCCGACCAGGGAATCGAGCCCAGTACCTCATGCGTAGCAGTAGCGCTTTGCGACCGCTAGTCCAACGAGGAAGTTAGCAGGCAGCAGGCACTTAAAATTATGATGAAGAATAAGTTCTTATATTTCAACCGGGGAATTGTGTACATACTTTTTATCGCAAAAATATTTTATTGTAAAATATTTGGACACAGTTCGTCAAACACAAAATAAAAAAACAAACTAAAAGTGGAAGTAATCTTTTGGCAATAAGTGTGTGCCTCACGGCTGCGAAAAAAGGTTAATTTCAGCATTAATGCCAGAGAAATGCTGCCTGACACTGGTTTTCTAATGAACCCTTATGGACAAGTGACGGGGAGTACAAATAGTTTCAACATACCTAATACATAATTATAATACTTCTAAATAAATAAATTAGTAAACAAATAAACGAATTACAAAAATAAAAAATACGAGAACAATTAGTACTGTCCAAGCAAAACCTGTTTTTAGCGATTAGCTAGATAACTCAAATAATGTTTTTGATCTGTCAAAATGACCGCATTGCCATTGTTAGTGTGTTGTACGTAATTACTGCGCAGGATTTGCTTTCCGTCCATCCTGACAAAAAGTCTGAATTTTACAAAAAGTGTTTTGTTTTTTTTGCGTTATTCCAGAGTGTAACAGTTATAGCAGTGGTGAACCTACTGTGCTGGACACCCATCGCACTGATCAGAGGAATCGTGGTGATGTCACGCTTGATGTATGAAGACACATTGCCTCTACCTTCAGGAGCTTACACTATGTGGGCCATGTGGATCCATTGGGTGAGTTAAACGGCAGTTCTTTTACGGAGCCAATGCATGATAAAATTTGAAAACAATCACTCGTTGGAACTCGTTTTTTTTTTTGTATAAATCAATAGAAACAAAATATTTTCAAAACAAATGCTTATAACAAGCTCAGTAATTTATTTATTAATTGAATATTTATTAACAAATGGATTTATAATAAAATAAGACACATACAAATAGTTAATAATTGTTTTTTAATAATATAAGGATCTTCAACTGGTCCTCGTCTCCATACGTAGGTGTCTTAAAAGGTGGGCGATTAATTTAAGTGCAAAGGATGGACAGAGTCACTTCTTGTCAGATAATAACAAAGTTACCTACTTCTTTGATCATTTCTGCCCCAAGCCTGTTGATAGCCGTTATTGGTTGGTTGCACTTGTCTTACAATAAACTGGTTAGAACTCGTACTGGCGACTGGTCGTATCGGCATGCACTTTATGAACTAAGAATATAGTTTACTAGCTGCGCCCCTCGCTTTCACCCGCATAATGTCTTTCCTATGTCCTTTTCCAGGTTATTGTCTACCCATGTGCCAAATTTCATTTAATTCCGTTCAGCCGTTTTAGTGTGGATTACATAATATTTCACTCTTCATTGTATTTCACACACCTTTTTATTTTTATTTTTTATTATATTTATTTGTCTGTATCTATCCGTGACATCACTGCGGGCCCTATCAGAATACTAGCGCTGTGACATTTTTATTTATTTTTAAATGTCGCGGCATCATGCTGAGATAGGAGCCTTTTGGCCTCGTACAGGACTTCCTTCTTTTTATGTTACTGTTACTTTGTTTTTTATTGTTTTTGTTTTTTTCCTGTGCGAGTCACAATAAATACTTTTTCTTTCTTTCTTTCTTTCTTTCTTTCTAAGCGTAACAAACAAGCAAATTCACTTTCGCATTTATAATATAAGTTAGGATTAGGATGCCGCGGTCAAAATATTAACTAGTCTAGTCAGCACGTTGGGAGAGGTTTGCCCAGAGTCCGTCGGATTTACATTTACAAGATACTTACACACATACGGACATAACTTTACAAATTCATTTCACTATGTTATATAAACATAAACTATAATCATAATATTCATTTATTAAGTCGTTTAGACGTGATCTTCAGTATAAAATCATTATCTTCACCTTAATAATTAAATTAAATGGTTATCGTTGCCTTAATAATTGAGGACGTTAGCCCCTGGTCGTACTTTTCTTGAAAACGGGTACCTTACTGAAGCGATCGAAAAGCATTGAAAATGCTAAAAATATCGGTGTGTACATTTTATTATGAGCTCGTTCACACACGTTCGTGCTCCATCTCAAAATTCTCTTCTCTCTTGACATTTTGAATTGATATTTTGTATACGTATTCCTGAATACCTCTGCTATTGAAAACACCGCCACTTTAAAAACAATATTTACTTCTTTTAACCTATCTACTTACTATCTACCTAATACTCTACTTACCTACTTATTTTAGTCTTTGTTACGAGTTGCACTGGAATTGTGGACTGAAGATGGCATATTTCCCCGTCATTTTTATCATACGTGTGGTAAAAATTATTATCACCGCAAATAAAAGCTGTTTTTTTCCAAATATTATATATTTATGCTTTTTTGTGCTTACATAAAAATTATTTTATTGTAAACAAACAATAACAAGTATTTTGTTGTTTCCACAAATGCCATGAATAGGTGCAAATAACAAGAATCAACCATTTTTTTCCTTGGTCGACATTTTTGCTTCTAGCTCGAAATGGCGCAGTAATGACGCAGGTTTATTTTTATTTCCTTGCATTACTTAAGGAATGTAAAAATGCCAATCGTATATGTATCTCGATATCGGCAGCTATTTGCAACAAGGAAACCTCAACTTGAAAATTAAAAAAAACGGAACATTTCCTTATGACACAAAAAAAAAATGTTTCTCATAAAAAAATTACCGGCACGGCCCTGATATGTGTGGATAGACATTTAATGATGCATCAAATAGTGCGTACTGAATGTTGTGTAAGGTTTCTGAAGAGTGACGTTATTGCGACATGGTGCAGTGGCCACACTCATCAGACGCCAATACAGACGTGACTCACGGTGCGAACACAATGGCGTCTGCCAAATAAATCGCTATCCATCTATTAAACGCTTTGATCGTAAAAAATATAAATCTATAGGTATGTGAATACGTTTAATGATACTCAATCTGACATTAGTATTTTAGAATGTACCAATTTCAACAATATTATGTTGTACAGAACCACGAAGTAAATAAGAGAACACTGTTTTGTTTGTATGCACTGTATAGAGTGCCGCTAGCGGCACTCTATCCCTATCGGATAAAGGTCCGCTAGCGGCATAATAGTGGCGTTGCCTCGGCCCGGCTAAAGTGCCGGAAGCATTGCATTGTCATTGTCGCTGTCACTGAGTCGCTGTCACTTCTTATTTTGTTTGATTGTTGAGGTTAGTTCGCTGTAAAACATCACATTACCAAGACATTACATTCTCTTGTGCCTAACCCTGGGACTCGCCGGCCGCTGCCGCGGCACCGCTCGCTTCGCTCGCATGGGTCGTGCGTTGTGGGTTCACAGTTTTAATCTAACCTAACCTATGTACCTTTCAGACATTTTCATTTTTCGTAAATTCAGTCATTGCAGTGAGTTTTGATATAATTATCTAAAACAAATACGATCAATCAATACAAAGGGCGGCGAAATAACCTCAACAATCAAACAAAATAAGTGACAGTGACAATGAGAATGCAATGCTTACGGCACATTAGCCAGGCCGAGGCAGCGCCACTATTATGCCGCAAATAACGGCACTTTGTACAATGTTTTTAAAGATTTTATCCAATATCCGTAATGGTTAGCAAAAAACCCCTGATCCTCCTGATGCCTTTGAATGCATTTCGGTGTTAACGGTTTCTCGCCCCAATGACAATGTCCTAGAAAATGCAGTGGACTCCCCATCGGTAAGGAGAAAAAGGTTAGCTACTTCTCCCCCGACTACTATAATAAATCCTCCTAAGTTACTCAAAAAAGAATTTGGAAGACAATCTTATGCGTTAAGGGATTACTCACCTTATGTTGTTCACGTTTCTTTGAAGGATGGCCCGACCCCAGGTACTGTACTGCACCCGGTAAAATTTGGAATGATTTTAACCAAAAATAACTACAGCAACATTCTCCTTGGTAGTGCAAAACACCTTGGAAGGAACCGGGTGACGGTCGAGTTTAAGTCTCCCCAGGATGCGAATAGCTTCTTGATAAGTAAAACATTAGTACAAAATAACTTTGTGGCAACGCTTCCTGAATATAATATAACACGTTAGGGTCTCGTTAGACATATACCAAATGAATGGACAGAAGATGAGGTCATTGAGAATATCAAGGTTCCTGTTGGATGCGGCCCCTTTATAAAGGCAAGGAGAATGAACTGAAAGGTGACTTCTCTGGGTGTTACAGAAAGGAAACCCACTCAAACTGTAGTTTTCACTTTCAACAGTCAAATCTTACCGGGTTTAAGCGGGTTCATTGTTTTTATTCTGCCCTTTAGGTAGAGACATATATGTACCCCACTATTCAATGTTTTAATTGTTGTCGTTTCGGTTACACGCGTACAGTATGTAGCTCACAACCCCGCTGCTTCAAATGTGGGCAACACCACCCAGGTGATGGATGCCAAGTTTCCGCTGATTGTGCCATTTGCGTATCTTGTTCTGGCAACCATTATGCCAATGATAAGGCTTATCCTGAATTGGGTCGGTAGAAGGGCATAAAAACTCTCATGGCTCAGAAATCTGTTTCATATACGGAAGCAAGTCAAGGTTTTCATCCAGTCTCACGATCATATGCCGAAGTGTCAAGAGTATCATCAAAATCCAGACCAACAACCAGTTCGCCTCAATACCCCTAGCCAGCTCCCAAAACACCAAAATCATACCCTAAAACGGTATTTCTCAAACCTAAATCTCATGCCCCTCTTTAACTTAGCTACGATAGGCAGGCTCATCAAGCCCTTACTCAGGATTACTCCTTCAATCCTTTCCAAAATTGTTGTGCCTTCCCTAGAAAGGAAGGAAGGTGCTAGTACTCCTGATAAGCCTCAACATATACTAAATATATGTTGCAAATATGCTAATAACTGTATTAGCTAACCCTACACAATCTTTACCTGATTAAGTTGCCAATAAACTGTCTTCAATAGTACAAAATATAAGTAATGTTCCATCCCTGACATTCCTGCAATGGATCGTGAGGAGTATTTCTCCCAGGAAACCTGACCTACTCTTTTTAATAAATTAATTTAAACCATCATCAGTTTGCGGTATTGCTGAGACGTGGCTTCGTTTTGAAAGCAATTTCAGGATCCCGTGTTTCAGTGATGTTCGTCATGACAGATCAGATGGATCTGGAGGATGTGCTATCATATCATTATCATTATCCCAGATCCCACTACCCTTCGTTGGCGACAGCATAAGTGTTGTTGCTGTTAATTTTGAGGGTATAAATCTTTTTTATTTTTATATTGCACACCCACGTTTTGAAGATCTTGTTTTAATTAAAAATTTACTAAGTACTCGTAACTACTGGTGGGGATCGGATTCTTGCAATAGTACTGGTGTAGGTCTAGTGGATATGTTGGATCTTGACCTGTTCATATTAATGATGGCAGTGCCACACGTAGGTCTGAATTAGGGCAAAGTAATAGTTGTGTCGATCTGACAATTTGCTCATCCAGCATAGCCAGCCTTTTTTATTTGAAATCGTTTGAATATGACCTACGGGGCTGATCACTATCTCATCACAGTCGAAATTCCCTCTAAATCTCTTCCTGATAAAACCTCCCCTCCCTTACTAAAGTACCAGATTAACTCTGTGGATTGGGATCTTTATTAAAAAAATTGTAGACCTACGTATCTCCTCCTTCCCATCCATCAATGCTGAGAATGCTCAAGAATGTTCTGCGTCTTTTTCCAACACCATATCCACTACTGCTGATGATTGCTTCCTTCCTAAAAAATCACCTACAGGTAATCTCCCTTCTCCGCCTTGGTGGGATAGGGAATACACTACCATGATCAGGGCCAGGAATGAGGCGGAAGAAACTTTTAACCTTGAAATGAACCTGGATAACCTTCTCGCCACCAATAAAATATTGGCTAAGTTCAGAAAATTAAATAGAAAAAGAAAAGAGCAGGCTGGATATAGTTTTGTAGTTCCCTGAGTTCATCCACCCCAGCGTCGGTGGTGTGGCAGAGAGTGAAAAGTTTTAGAAACAGTTTAAAACCGTCTCCCACCAAAATCTTATCTGAAGATTTGGGATACCAGTTGTTCACTAAAATCGCCCCAGTCTATGTTCCTAGTGTAGTCAAAATAAACTTTGTAGCCTCTGTAACTTCGAATGATCCTCTTGATAAACCATTTTTCCTTGACGAACTTAAAACGGTTCTTAATTCAGAAAATCTGAATTCTGCAGAATTCCGGCGTGGATGGATTCCCTTACTCTTTCATTGTAAAAACGGGTGTAAAATGTCACTAATATTACCTGGACTTGGTCAAGTTTTGTATCATCTCTGGGTATATTCCTCCAGCCTGGAAGGTTCAAATGGTTATTCCTCTATTAAAACCCGGCAAGGATCCTAGTGATTATTGCTCTTATCGACCAATTGCTTTATCGTCTATTCTTTTAATAAGACAACGAACCATTCTAGACGGTTTTTAATTAGATGTTCAAGATCTAATTAAAAACCGTCTAGAATGGTTCGTTGAATATAGAAAGCTGCTCCCAACGACTAAATTCTCCTTTAGGAAAAGTCTGGGTACAACTGATAGTGTGGGCATCCACTTATTAGAGATCCGACTGGCCTTTAGTAGAGATGAGTCTGTGGTAGCCATTTTTCTAGATATATCAGCTGCTTATGACTCTGTTCTCCTCCCATTCTCAGGCAAAAGTTGCATGAGCTAAGAATAGCGGCTAGGATTATTCAGATCATCTGCACTATTCTTTCAAGCGGCACTGTTCAGCTGAGGATTCCAAGGGAAAACTCTGAGCAAAGGGTGAACTGGCGAGGCTTACCTCAGGGATCCGTAATTGCCTGCTGGGGTTGCGGGTTTGTCCGAAAGGGATATCGCGGCCCCGGCACACAGGCAACGGAAGGAACACGGGTGGGTTTTAGTCAGTAAAAGTCTGACACACCTTCTCGCTCTGCCCAGAGCGGGAGAAGTCATTTGATGATTTCCCATCCTGAAAAAAAAAAAAAAAGGGATCCGTAATTAGTCCCATACTATATAATATTTACACTTCAGATCTCCCTTCATGCTTAAATTATAGTTGTAAAATTCTTCAATATGCTGACGATATTACATGATTGGTCTCTGGCAGTTCCATAGAGGATGCCGCTCTATCTTTGAATGTCTCTTTATCTTCATTAAACCAATGGCTACTCGACCACGGGTTGCCTTTGAATGCTCCTAAGAGTACAGCAGTTATTTTTACACGCAGACGTCTTATCCCCCAGGTACATGATAATATAGATGGTCAAGCTATCCCGATCAAGGAAATGGCCAGGTTTCTGGGAGTTACCCTGAACTCCAAAATGTCGGGTGTGGATCACAATAACAATGTTGTTAAAACATGTGAACGCTCAGTATCAGTTCTAAAGTATCTGGAATCTGGTGAGGACCTCACTCATACGCTCTAAAATTTGTGTACAATGCTCTGTTCAGAAGTGTTGCTACTTCTTACTTGAGCCCTTTAAAAAAGAACCGCTTTGTAAACTAGACGCCATTCAAGCCAAATGCCTTAGGATTATTGGAGGAGTAATGAAATCTTCACTTATAAACCCTCCAGGTAGCCTTAACCTTCGAAGACAATACTTAACAGATCGCTTCCTGTCAAAAGTTTTCGCCCTCTCGTCCCATCCCTTACTTTCCATTTTTAGAACAAATCCACCTCTCTTTAGAAGTATCACCTTATTGGAAACATACGTTATTTCCCCCGCTGATGAATAGGTATAGAGATTTTAAAAACCTCTCCTCACCTTTTTTTTGTATCCCACCCTACCAGTATTTTATTCCGCATACGAGGTAGTCCACTTTAGGGCAAAAGTCGATTTGGAGCTTGGTATTACAAACAGTTCCGAGGACGTAAAGGTAACTTTAATCGGGTCATTAAGAGGTACTGGAGGGGTTGGAATTTATTCTGCTCAGATGCGTCTAAATTAACCGAAACAGGATGCACAGGAATTGCAACATACTTCCAGAATTGCCCTTCTCTTTCAGTGCGCTCCAGAGGTTTCGGTATTTACAGGGGAATGTATTGGCATTTTAGAAGCAATTAAATTTATTAAAACTCATAATATTCATAATTCGGTAATTTTTTCAGATATTCTTCAGGCTTTAAGTCAAAATTTCATAGTAAAATCTTTATAGACATTCAAAATTTACTCTTCAGTTGCTCTAACAACGGCTTAAACATTGAAATAGCTTGGCTTCCCAGTCACTCGGGGATAGGTGGCAACGAGTGTGCCGACTCGCTGGCTGAAGGAGACTGAGCAAAAGAAGTCTATGGACTAATAGCGATATGGGTGATATTTGTGTAGCGATACCTCATCTTAACCCCTGTGCAAAAGGGCATCAAAATCTGACCCGGCAATTTTGAGAAAAATAAGGTTTTATAATATACAGGCTGGATATTCAGACGGTTCGTAATGGTAGGTATTCAGGACATTCTAAGAAGACACCTTTTACTTTTTTAAACATTTTGACCCCCATTTACAGATTTTGTAAAATAATGTACAGTCAGCAAGAAAATGGGCAATTTACACTAAACTTTTTTTGATGCCATTCGATCCTGCTTCTAATGAGGAAAAAAAAACTCAACCGAGGTTAGAGTATTAGAAATGTCACAAATGGCAAAAACTTTTCATAAAAGTAATTCGTAGTGATCATTCTTATCCACGATTTTTTATACAGGGTAGCAGGGAAATCGACGTGAAATCCGATACCATGGAGTCAGTACATGATTCTAAAACCCCGCTTTGAAATTTTTCGTCAGTTATTTTTAAAAAAATCTGCTGTTCCATACATTTTGACCGTGTAGGTATTGCACTTTTCTATGAAACAGCAGATTTTTTTAAAAATAACCGACGACAAATTTCAATGCAGCATTTCAGAATCATGTACTGAATCCATTGTATAACTTGGAAGTAGTTGTAGTTTACAAATTTGCCAACCCTACGATGATTATGCAAATGGTACGATATACGATAGTGAATGTCTAACGTACGGTATTTTGAGAGCAATGCTGAAAAAAAAATTGTAGCAATAACGCATTTGTTAGACAAAATTAAACTCAGTAAAAACAAAAAAAATCAATGTCATGTCAAGAGTGTTACCAACCCGTACGATAATTACGGGGGCGTATGATAATTTTGCCTATCATACGATGTACGATAGTCTGTATATATATCTTCTGACATTTCATAAGTGCCCTTGTAAGTTTATGTGAAATAAAATATTTGAAATTTTAAATACGGAAAAAAAAAACAGAAAAACATTCTTAGGAGTCTGTCTTTTGCGCGAGGAGGCGAAACGCCGGGGTGTAACTCCGCTGCCGCGAGAAATCACGGCACAGCGGACAGAGCTCCGGCGGGATCTCATGGCGGCATGGAGAGTGCGATTGTCGCAACCCAGCGCTGCGCACGCCACAATTATGGCGATAAGTCCCCTCTTTGAGGAGTGGCTTGAGAGGCGCCACGGCGTCCTCACCTTCCACCTGGCGGAGCGCGCGAGGGAGATGCAAACTTCACGCCCTCGCGGCCCTAGTCGCCGTAGGAGACGCCCCGTGCGTCGGGTGTCGAGAGCCGACTCGGGCTTGCGGACGGTGAGCAATGGGCAGCTCGCCGTCCGATAGGGACCAGGCCCGTGTCGACGGCGCGTTGTGTTCCACGCGCGCCTCAAAGAGATGTCAGCACCAACTGACGAGGTCGAAAGACCAGTGCCGGCTGGGCTTTCGCATCCTCAAAAAAAAAAAAAGCTTCCCAAAATTAAAATCACCCTTCAAATTTGTCAAGAGGGAATGGAAGTTAGTAGTAACTTCCATTCCCTCTTGACAAATTTTTCCCCTAAACTGATCCAAGTCTTAGCAAAATTTTTAAATGACACTGATATAAAAATGTAGTCTGGTGTGTAATAATTATTAATTAAAAAGTTGTAAATATCTGTGTCGTTTTTTGTAGTAGAGTAAAAACAAACAAAAAAAAAATACAAAGCTTGACGAGTCCTTTCAGCTACACATTTTTAACTACTAACAACTACCACGAAGTGAAAATTATGACGGCTCATCTTGCTGTGTTGCCGTCACTACATGACACTGGCAGAATAGTCGACATCGGCTCAGTAGCCAAAAATAAAAAATAAAGAAAAATAATTATAAGTAGATTTCGTTCAAACCTTATATTTTTATTTTCTTTTGATTGTAATTTAATTAAACTTTACTTACATTTAATTCCAGGTGGCGCCTGCGCTGTCGGCTATAGCACTGTTCCTGGTCGACGATCGCGTGCGCGGCAATATGTTCAATTTGTGCGCCGTTGCGGGACGTGAAGCCGAAAATGATGACAAGAAAGACTAACTACATCATTACTGTAGTTAGTTATTTTGATGGCTTTTTGTTATATGTCATACACACTGTTAGGTATTAGTGTCATTTTTTGACTAGCTACACAAATCTGTACTTACTTTAATACCAATGCTACATGTTTTCAATGATTAAATTTTTGTTGATTTTGTCTCATTAATATCTATTCTCCTGTGGCAAGCAAGGCCTCTTTATAAACTTTTCTTGGCAGCACTTGACTTGACACAACTTTTTTTTTCAACTGTCTACACTCTACAGAGTTAGGTTGTCCTTCAATACGTAATGGGTTTATAGGCCGTATCTTGAAGTAACATTTATTTGATTTCCTTCAAATCGGTCCACCCTCCACTCTATCAGAGGTATTTTTCTCTACTGCTAAGTTAACGAATCGTATCCGTTTTTCTAGCTGATAAATTTTAGTTGTGTTTGTATGCTTGTTAATGAATTGCATCAATGTTTGCATGCCAAAATGGCAGAATGTACAAGGATTTTCTAATATTTTGTGACCACCTTATTGTAAATACCCACATTCTGCGCAAATAAATGTTCTATTCTATTCTATTTTAAGTTTGGCCTTAAATCCGGAATTTTAAATTAATAAGCCACTTGAGTGACGCCGCGGGCACTCCGGCATAGACTTGAGACAGAACCCTCAGGGCGCGAGTCCTACTCACACCTGTCCTGTTTTTTCTTTAAATACCGCCTCTATCTTTCCATAAGACAAGTTACTCATAGACTAATGCAATAAAAGTATGATGTGGTTGCTGACCGCAGGTATGGTGGTGGTAGGTATAGTTTTCGCCTGTGGTAGGTAAGTCATGATTTAGGTTCAACCTATTACAAATGATTGGCAAAATATAATAATAATACCAGCCAGTTACTGTTCCACTGCAGGGCGAAGGCCTCTTCTCATACAGAGAAGGCACGAGCATTGATCACCACGCTTGTTCAAGACGGATTGGCGATTTCAGACTTATATTAACTATAAGTCCAGGTTTCATCACTTTGTTTTCCTTCACTGATGTCAGTAATGTCCAAGATAAACTCCGAAAGTAACATATGAATTGAAAAACATCACGTTGGTACTTGCCCGGATTTGAATCCGCAACCACGTGCATTAGAGGCGAGGCCTAAACCACTGGGCCATCACGACATCAAAACCAAATTATTGGCCAAATAAAACATTTTAACTTTTATTTTATTATCTAAAGAAAAATTAAATATTTAGAATTTTCAATTACGTGACATATTCTGAGCCTTATAGTATGGCAACATTATTTATTTTAAATCGTACATGCACCATGGCACATTTACCGCATAGGAATTAATGAAGGTCTGACTGTGAAGGTTTTATTGCACATGTGACTATTGTAGCAATTACATGCCTTTGTATTCACGATTTACTTGATATCTTACAAATAGTTGTTATTTATTGATTGTGTGCATATTGCAATAAATTTATATATATTTCACTAGCGGGAAATTTAGATTTGAATATAAAAGACACAGACAGTTTAAATATATTATAATTTTAGATATTTATGTATAGTATACATAATAGTAACATTAAATAATGTATGAAATCGTATTAAATACGATGTCAAGATTGCCAACAATATAATACAAAGAGAAATAGATTTGTACGAAGAATATCAGCGCAGTCCAGTTACATAATATGATACATTGTATGGTTATCTAATTCAGTCGAAATGTACATTACATGTATATTTTAGTGAAGGAAGAAACTGAATTCAACCCAAGTCCTAATCAACAAATTATACTACTGAACACAACGTGGAAACATATTCCTACTTAAAAGAAAATAACAGTAGCCCATCAAGAAATTGAAATAGCCTTCGTATCATGTATTTGAATAATTATGTCTAAATTTAGAAAAAGCACAATTTGCCTTTACTAGGTACTTTTGATGACATCACATTCTACCCACGATTGGTCCACAGTAAGGCCATACATAATGGAGTAAAGTTACACGCACACAATATAGCACGACTAGTCGACACTTCCAAGATACTTAATTATTCCAATGTGTCCATTGATAGTGTCAAATAACAGCCAAGTTCAATTTATACATATCGCACTTCACGAAAATTAGGACTACGGTGTACTTTTTTACAGTCATCCTATTTCTATAATAAGTGTTTGTATTAAACATAGATATATTTTATTATACACCTTACTACTTAAAACTACTTAAATCGATCGTTTGCATTTCATAGGAAACGTAGATAATATAGCGGCACTTCATATATTCTAAGTTTTAAATTAATCAAATGGATATAAAGATGAAAGTATAGATTTATATTGCACCTTTTTTCTTATCACTAACTATTGACACATCTCGCACGCACACACAACACGTCCTCTGGAATGGGTTCGATGGTCTTCATCGAAACGTTCGTCGCATTCATCCATCGCATTGATATTTACAAATTCACAATCTTCTTCACCATTTACATAATAATTATTTTCCTCATCTATTATTGTAGTTTTGTATACCCTGTTGCTGTAGGAGTCGGAGCTAGAGGCGCTGCGCGTGGAGGGGCTGCACAGCACGATGAGCGGGCACGCGCGCGCGCCCCCGCGCCCCGGCGCGGCCTGCTATATCTGCTCCAGCGCCGTGCTCTCCTCCCAGCGCCTCTGCTGTCGCCTCTCGATCACGGGGATGAAGAACAGAATTAACCCACTCAGCGATATCGTACCGCCTGCCACGTAGAAGCCAGGCGCATACGAATGGAGCGTGTCGTACAACCACCCTGCACGAGCAAATATTCATTAATCATTTATTTAAAGCGATGGAACTTACAAGCTATGCTTAATGTGCGCTATAGATAGTTTACCTGCAAATGGTGGTCCTATTAGGGAAGCAATTCCTTGGAATAGTAGGAGGAGACCAAATGCGTTTGTGAGCTTTTCGATACCTAGTAGATCCACAAGAACGACTGAAGTTAGTCCTACATAGGCACCGATGCAAAAGCCGAATGTGGTAGCATATAAAGCGAGACCCCAGAACTCCCAGCAGGCCATGGCCATTGCTGTACCTGAAAACAATGTGTGTTTTTAAATTATTATAATCATTTGAATACAATTAAATCCTTGGTTATTAAAGAATATCAATTCGATATAGATACATACCAATGCCTGCGATTGTAAGGCACACGTTATAAGCCAGCAAGCGGTTTACCCACGGCTTATCACTTATGTAACCAAGAATTATTCTCCCCACCAAGTTTGATCCCCCAATTATGGAAATAAGGTATGGTGGATTCTCAATTCCCAGTGATTCGCTCATTGGCACAGTGTAAACATACGGTATATAAAATCCAATACTAGTTAAAAAGTTTGATGCAGCGAACAAAATAAAAATTGGGTCCACGAGCAGTGTCATATCGAGCATCTCTCCGAGCGCTGCTTTGAATTCTGTTGAGCAAGGCAACCAGCCACATTTCACTTCTGGTTCTTCTTTCGTGCTGACGACGGTGGTGAATACTCTTTCAGGTGACGTTGACCTGAATCTGGCTAGACTTGTCATACTGCCTTGATACAAAACGTCCGGCCTTTGCATGATCCCACTGCCATGCCGTGAGTGAGGTGGCTTTTGTTCATGAGGTTTGTTTAAGGCAGGCTGGGACAGGGTCAGTCTTGCAACATCATTATCATCAACTTTTCCATTAGCTCTGAGGACGTGTTCTGTACTCTGAGATCTTTTTAGTGGAGACTTATTATTTTTCGGCAGCATTGGTTCTGTGACCGGTGCTTGTGGGATTTCAGGAACGGGTTTAAATATAAGGCCTAATGGCACACAGTTCAGTATTAAGGCACCAATAATAGCCATAGCACCGCGCCAACCGTAGTTTTCAATTAAAATTGATGTGATTGGTGCAAACAAGAATGTTCCAAGTCCTGATCCACATACTGCGATACCTGAAAAGAGAAACATCAAACTTAAAACTGTTATTTCTGAAGGCAAGTCAAGATGTAAATTTTTTTTTTAGTTTACCAAATATATTTACCCGTGGCAAGACTTCTGTAACGTTCGAACCATACAGTGACGCTGACGATGGCGGGGAGGTAGATGAGGCCGAAGCCGAAGCCGGTGCCGATGCCGATGGTGACGATGAGCGTGAGCACGTTGTTGGCGAAGGCTGAGAGGACCACGCAGACCGACGCAAGAAGCGCGCCCGCCACCGTAACCGCGCGGCATCCCCAGCGGTTCACGAACGAACTTGATATTGGACCTGGAATCATTAAAACGTTGTTGACATGAAACTGATCTACTGAATTTATGAAATTACCTAGTTTATACCCTGAGTAGTAGACTAGGTAATTTCATATATAATACGAATATAAGTCAGTTATTTCCGAGATTAGTTAATCGAAATAATTGCTTTGGGATGATTAATAAATTAGAAACTCAATTTTCTGTCTAAAATATATAAGTATTAGCCTAGATTTTTGCCTTTGAATAAACGTAGTGTTAGGTATCATGCTGTTTTTGTTATCTCTTACATGCTGCAAAAGACCAGAGTCCGACACATATCAGCTAGATGAATAATTGCAAAATGATTCATCTGTTTTAAAATTTATTATAATGTTCCATTGGAACGCAAATGTTCCGCTGACTGAATGATTTAACTACTTTACTAATTCCTTTACATAGTGGTGTCAATTTATGCAATGAAACAGCGTAGATACGCAAAGATCCAATTTAGCATTCGACACTACATCATTTGGGTCAGGCACGGTTGGGTTCCAACATATAAGCACTTCATTGACGGCATCATTATTTCAGCCGAGTTGAATGTTCAAAGCCCAAATTGCGTTGTATTAAATTGATTACTTACCCGAACTAAGTGTGACCCCTACGAGGATAGACACGATCCACGCGGTCTTGCCTTTACCCTCATCAAAGTAGGTCAGGAACTCTGCATAGAACACGCCGAACGAATAGGTCATGCCATCGGCTGAAATGAAAAACATTCACGTCGTTATTGACTCATGAAGCCGTCCAGAGGGAAAAGAGGAAATAACTGATCGAAAATTAAAAATAGTTCTCGTAGTCAGAAATACTTCTGTAGAGCATTGATAGATACGTAACGGTAGTAGGGAAGGAAATGTTATACTATTAATTAATAGTCGTAGTGTACTATGCATTCCAGCGATAACTTTGTTATCATACCTTTAAACAAGTAGTTATAAGCCAGAGTACTAATAAGAGTGGCAAAAGCTCACAATTATAGACTCCATAGCCACCCACTCTGACAACGACAATTTACGTCAAGTGTGTCAGAGTTTTACAACAAAGTAGGTTAACATGATAGGCATATGCAGGTACAATATCGATGAAGTATGGAAATAGGAGAATACGACCACTACTAAACAAAGGCACGAGATGACAATGGGACGAGAGTCGACGTCAAAGAGGCTTCCTTTCGCATTCAATGACACGAGAGAAAAATTGTTTACGACGATAAGAGAAATTAAAGAACCGTCGCGTGGGCTCGCTTCAGGAACAGCGAGGTAGCTGCTGAGATGAAAAATATATGAAGTAAGTTGTTAGTACTGCTATTCTAACGTCTTTGAGCGAGGAAATTGTTTTCACTCTCAGAAAGATGAACAAAGAAACAAGAGTTAGCAAAGGATTACACTGAAACCAGTGACTTGCTATGCCTCGTTACAGTTTTAGACGTATTAAACAAAATTCTGTTTAAATATCAATACCTAATGTGAAATTCATACCATAACGATGGCATAGAAATAAATGTGTTTGAAGCAGTAGTAGATAGTGGATTTGTGATTAAGGGTTATAGGAACATGGAATCGTGAGACGACTTAAACAATAGAGATTCATAGCAAGTTTAATGTAGCGAAAATTGAAATGGCTAGCTCTTCTTGTGTGCGGAAAAGCCGCGTAAAAATATCGCAAAGATATCTGCAGAGCTTACGATATTTATACATCATTGACTTAACTTCGTAAAGAACTTACGCAAATGGCACTTTTTCTTTCTTTAACCGCCTTTTAATAGATTTGTCAATGATACTTAATATCGTCGTTTACGTAAAATAGATACATTTTATGATTAAATAAACTGTCGTGGTTAAATTAACTACTCTGAAGATGGTTATCGGTCGCGAGGTGGATTTAGTTGAGTAATTGTAACCTATAAATGGATGATGTTTAAGAGAGCATATTATCCAGAGTGATATGCAAAATACGACGTCACGTGTTGTCGTTAGTATTTTGCTGTTTATTAATAGAAGGAGATCGCACAAAGTATTTTATTTGCATGCTAAAATTAGAGCGCAAATATCAGCAGTTCGTGTTTTTGCTTTTAATTCAAGAGAAGGCTGAGGAAAATGAGTTTTCATGTTACTCATTATATGCTCAACGTTGGCAGTTTCAATTAGAAGCCAAATTATTCAAGTAGATGGTTCATGCCGGAGTTTTTTATTAAGTATTGCAAGTAACTAGAAAGATCTAAGTCTGCATGTATATTATGATTTGCATTTCTACACTAATATTATAAAGAGAAAAGATAGAGATATTAGTTTTAAATTTAAATATACTGATTTAATAAATGCTTGCACCATTAGAATGCTATATTATCAGTATTCACTGAGTAACATAGGCTATAATTTATAAAGATATCACGCGGGCGCAGCCGCTGGCGGAACCTAGTGTTAAAAGGAATATGCTATTTTACCCCAAAATATGCATTCTGGTTATTAATCACCATAACTATTTTGGCAGCCAAGCAGCGTTGCGGTGTTCCGTGTTAAAGGGCATGCCGTGTGTCTGCCTGATAATATCAGGTAGGTAAACTAGAGAAGCTTCACGTGATGGTACAATTATATTATCAATCAATATATCTGACATCTAAGAAAAAGAGTAGCACATTCGTAGATAACGGATGATTTTGTCAAAAACATAGTAGATTGTGTAGATTACGATCTATTTACCATTTTTTTTGGCATGTTGTCGTTTGAATACATGTTGCTAGGCAAACTTTAGTTAAAAGTGTACGAGCTTGGATGCTGTGATAGAAAACAGCATGAGATCCTTATTATTATTAAATACTAGCTTTCGGTCGCGGTTTCGGCCGGGTGGAGGTTGGAAAATATCCTGCGGGAACGTACTACCCGGATAGAAAGTATCTTATGTGTTAATCCAGGTTATAAACTATCTGAGTGCCAAATTTTATACAAATCCATTCAGCCGTTGTTGCGTGATTGAGTAACGAACATTCAAACATACAAACTTTCGTATTTATAATATTAGTAGGATTAATTCGTCTCGGAAATACGGAATACGAATATAGGTACTTATTTCAATGGAAGTGGAAAAGATACTTGAAGCGTCCAAACTTCTCTCCCAATAAGTGTGTTTAAAGTAGCTTAAGCAATGTAATAAAGAAGCATTGGCAGAGTTTGTCGAATTTTGCCAATAATCTCATTAAGAGCCTATAAGAGGATGTAACTTTGTTGTTACTTTGATTAACTTGTGAGCTAATCCAGGCTCATTCTTTCATAAGCCTCACGTATTAGAGTTTATCTTCAAGCTTTCATATCAAATCATGAAATAGACCGTCAGTTACACTTTTGGGAACTTGAAATTAGGTGTTCGTGTAATAAATCTCTTCAGTAACTTGAGTGATGTATGATTTTTGTGATTATTTACAAAAGACATTTTGATAGAAAAATACTTGGTATTTTCCTTCCCAATGTGTTCCGAAGTGAAATAAATAACACATAAATAATGGAATAGCGAAACAGTATTAAAGAGGTTGATGTCGAATGATATATTGACACTTTCGTAATGGTATTTTTTCTTCATGTGTGAAAATGTTTGGGAAATGATAGAATCCCTTTTCACTGTCCCAGTTCAATGAATAAATTATAATAACCTAACCCACATAGATATTTTATTGTTTGTCTATGTAGGTTATATGTCTTTAAGTGCTTATCTTACATAAGTTGATCGATTTTCCTGATAATAATGGCCCTCTTTTGCGGGTAATAATAATCATAATCAAGGGAATCATGCTACATTTAAAGACATAAAGATGAAGGAATTTGAGAAGAAATTGTATAAACCTTTTACTTAGAGTCCTAGATGACATTACTTTTATTTTATTTATAAACTGTTATTCATAGGAAAATAATAATTATGCCTGTATGTTACGTGTACAATAAAGAATATTCTTTTGAGTATTTTATTTCCCATTGAATGTTAATTTGGGTCTAATACAATTTCTTCCAAATGGCAATCGTTGCGTAACATTACATAATGTGTTCAATCGTAACAGTTACTGACAAGATCCGCAAAAGAGGATCCAGAAAGCGGTCCTTCTGGACACGGCGCGTATCGTTAGGAAGTTCCTCTCTCAGGAGCCTTGACCACCGGTAGCTTGGACCCTGTTCCCGATACCGGTGGTCTACTATTTCTTTATATAAAAAAAATAAATAAGTATATAACTTTTTTTTTTATAAAAATATAATTAATGTATATAAATGCAATAAAAAAAATCATAAACATAAATCGTTATTTATCTCAACATCATATTACAGGCAAATATCGAGTTACCAATCACCCAGCTCTCTTAGATTAGGACATGTTAATTTATAAAACAGTTAGAGTCAAGATATTATAAAAGTCTGGAATTGCAATTAAGTAGGTATAAGCAGAGCTTACATATATTAAGGATATTTAAGTAGTTACCTAGCTTGTCGTTTTTAAATTTTTGCGTAAATTTTTTCTCAGATTGTGTATTTCTATTGCTGCTATAACAATAAATTTTTACATAGTATAAAATGTAATCGCTTCCGCTGTCTGTTCGCTTAGATATTTTAAACTACTCAGCGGATTTTAATGCAGTTTTTAGCAATAGATATACATACCTGTGCGAAGGCTGGGTGGGTCGCTAGTACTTAATAAAAATAAAATAAAGTAAAAAATTAAAGGTTTTTTTTTACTTTATATTGTACGGTGGTACGGAACCCGTCGTGTGCGAGTTAGACTCGCAGTTGGCCGGTTTTTGAAAGCTTTTTAGCCTGCTTTACATAAAATGCGTGAAATTATAGCAACATAACATAATATCACGCTCGTATTCTCCGAAGGGTTAGGCAGAGGTGTACCTAGAGCACACCCACATTTCGCCAACTATATTTAAGTGCCATGTAACAGGGCCGGCTACTTCTTCTTCTTTTCGTGAGGTTAGTGACTAACCTGGTGTCAGAGTTTTAAAGTCGCCCATGGGCCTTTGACTTGGCTTCACATGCCGTCGAAAAATATCTCTCAGGCATGCCTGTTTCCTCAAGATGTTTTCCTCCACCGTTTTTGAAGCAAGTGGTAATTATACAATACGCACATGAATCCGAAAAGTCAGAGGTGCGTGCCTTGGGTTCGAACTCCAGACATATGACTAGTGGCTGCAGCTGAGAATTCCTGATGGAATAAACCCATATAACACTTTGCTCGACCTGGGAATCGAACGCAGGACCTCATGGTTAGCACTAGCCCTTGCAACCGCTAGACCGACGAGGTAGTCCTGAAATTATAGTATTCGTGACATACCTAGGTACTTAATTATGTTTTCATGATTATTTATTTACCAACGAAAGTTGTGGTAACGTGAAACGGAACGTCTGACCTTCAAGCTACGCGGTAGAACGATGTCACGGATTCACCATTAATGGTTTTCAATGACGACATTTAATATTCCGAAAGGTTTCATGTCATGGCGTGCGTTCTCTATCTAGAAGCAGCATTTAGGCATACATTTTCCTTTCATATTTGCGATTAACTATTCAAAGTAGTTATTTACGTGTATCTAATACTAGATCATTATTAGGTCTCAAGTTGTGCAAATAGCGCTATTAAAGTGAACCAGTAGACCTGTGTCGTTAATTACAGACGCCGAGGTCGTCGGCCCTCGACATGTAAATAATGTCAATTGGTACAGATTGCTCCAATACAAATAAGTTTATTAAATTCCTGCTCAATGCCTATGCATGCAAGATACGGCCGTGCCATTTCAAGCTTCCGAGTTACACGCGATGCGACGAACGTGAAAAGAAAAATTTACTGTTGTTTACTCAAAAGTACCATCGAAGAATTTCATATCTAAGCAATTTGAAAACAAAATCCCGTGAACGCGATGACCACATCTGTTACCACCCCGGTTCTATGGCGGCCGAGCACTGCAAGCAGAAATAGTCCTTACGGTGCATAGATATGAACTTCTTCGATGGTACGTGGTTGCTAGTGGGCACCAAACATTATATGAGGCGATATATCGAAAGTCAAGGTCAAGGTAGCATTTAGAATAGCGCTCCTGTGTTGTATTAAATATCAGCAGAACTTTATTAAGTTTATTCTGCAACACTGCGGATTCGGTGCAATGAAAAAGAATGTGATTGTATATTTAGTACTGCCTGACTACTTTTAAAAGTGGTCAGGCGCCAGCGTCCGCGATAGTACCTTACATTATCGAGCCTGACTGAAAACCTTAAAGTTTTCAGAAAATGACTTCAAGGCTGTTAATACTCGTATATATGAAAAGAGGTTAAGTGTAGTGGAAGAAAAAAAAAGTCATAAATAATTGGAAGAAGCATTCCAATTACCTATTGATGTACGTAACATCTTTCCTCTCGTTTTCCTGCAATCAAAATTAAAATCGAAATAATCAAATCTGTGGGAGTCATTTTGTGAAAAGGGACGGAAGTGTGTCACAGGAAGTCGGGGAAGTGCGTGCTATTTGATTAGACCAAAGAGCTTGCGTGGTGCTAGAGTTGGCTGTCATAAACGACCTTGACGAGGCGGCCCCTTTAATGTTGCTTATTCGCTTAATGTTTCTTATTACCAAGGTGAGATGTCAGATGTCATCATATGAAACTACTGTAAGGCTTCCGCGTTTTTTATTTTACTTCCCCTACATTTAACAGCCTTAAAGTCATTTTCTGATATAACTTACAGGACAATGATGATGAGTATGATATCATTAAAGTTTTTAGTCAGGCTCGATGATGTCAGGTACCTACATTTTAAAATTCATAAATCGTGCATGTGCTCACAAAAATTTTACTTAGTATACAAATACATTCTTTTTCATTGCACCAAAATAGCCGCGTAATAAAGCTCTGCAGATATTTAATACAACACAGGAGCGCCATTCTAAATGCTACCTTGACCTTGACTTCCGATATATCGCTAGTCCCGAATTAGCTCGGAACGCCATTTGATGGGAGCGTTGGGGTTCCTTGAACTGTTAATTTTCACGAAAATTGCGCACGCTAGGTCACGGTTTAACCGTATAAAGCTTCGTGCGGACTAGCGCGACTCAACACCGGTTATTGTTATACCGTGAAGTTTTCTTAGACATTGTATTGTTTGAGTCGCGTCGCGCTGTTCCGCATGAGCCTTAACGCATCGACACCCTTATCTTTCTCTTAATATCCTGATAAAACACGGATCTCATTTGGGGACCGATATTGTTTCTTTAGGGGACCGATATTGTTTATCCTCGAATTTGAATAATTTCGAATTTTCTGTTCTTTGGTGAGTAAAGTTCGAAAATATTCGATTCCAGCTTTGCTAAGAATGTTGCGTATACTTCGAAAAAAATTGTTGAAAAAATATAAAGCACAGGTCAAAGTACCTATTTTATATTTACTGCAATATCATTAACTATTGAATTATGTGACATTATTATTAATAATGATAAGTATCTTTAAGTAGATTATATATAAAAATACTATAAATCACGACGTATTGGTTAGAGTATCTAAAGAGATTATCTGGTTTATTATAAGTAGCTCAGTACATTATGTTATCTTTTCCAGAAGTCACGGCAACAGTAATCATATAATCTATTTATGACATACTCCTACAAATATTAGAACAATCTCTTTTAGACTATCACATTGTTAAATACATACCATTTAGATTATCAACTTAATACATTTAGGTATTAATAAATACTTTTATCGGTGATAGAGATTGATAAAAATCGATAACTGTAACTTAACCCCGTTCTTAATTAAATCAATTAGCGATAGCTTCCTAGAAAATAACGTCACTTGTATTTTATACGTACCTCGTTCCCATGGTCCCATAACCTTTTTATTTATTGGGGAAACATGCGCATATCATTTGCTCTGTAATAAAGAAATTATGTATGCTATGCATATGAAAACAGGTGGTTTATTTTCAATCTTACATTCTCGTAGACAATCAATAAATCTATTCTCAACTATGTCGAGGTCTAACCAGATGCAGCTGAATATCAGTTTTTAACATGACAATAAAGATGTCACAATGTGGTATCCTCGATATGGAAAAAGGGCGTCAAAGAATGAGATGGGAGGATGAAGTAAAAAAAATGCCAGGATCAACATGGAGAAGAAAAGCAGAAATTTCCTACTTGTGGGAAATTATGGGAAACCCTAGGAGAGGCCTTTGCCAAACTGATAGAAATGTTACCAATGTCGATGATTAACAATAATTAATTAAACCAAATAATGTATAAAAAATATTTATTTTAATTTAGATAATAATATAATTAACAAATGCATGATATGTAAATGAATGAATGAAGTAAATAAAGTTAAAATTAAATTAGGTAAAACTTGTAACAATGTTAGTAAATCACAATTTGATTTTTATATGATGGAAATGTAATTGCATGTACAGTATCAGAAATAAAGGCTATTTGAATTTAAATGTTGGGGTCTACTTCCAGTCTACCCAGATGCAGCTGAATACCAGTTTTTAACATGGAGTGACTGTCTATCTGACTTCCACAACCCAGTTACTGGGTAACACGGGGGTACCGAGTTACCCAGTAACTTGACAAGACTGGTTGTCATATTTAGGGCTTCTGACTACCCCGAAAGGACTGTCAAAGATTTACGAATGACAGTCGGGAACAACGGCTATACGGCTTACATTCTTATATCACCACACTATTTAAAAATAAAGTATATAACAATAGATAGTATAGGTAATTTAGTCTTCATTATGCACTTATCTACGTGCAAAGTTCAAAAATAAACTGCAATAAATTTAATGATTGCATTCATTCTTTTATAATAGGTACCTGATGAATAAATGCAGTGATTGTATTGTTTTCAAATATAATGGGTATGTGTTATGAACACAGTTGTGATTATAATGACTTTACCATTTACCTACGTATATTTATCTATGTATTGTCTACCTGTCACCTAAGAAAAAATGCTCATTGTTTATAAATGAAAAAACTTGACTTTAATGAATTATTATTTTACAAGAATCGTTTTTAATTTACCTAAACATCAAATTATAATTGACGACTTAAGTTTAACACTTTTGCTAGATTATGATTATAATAGCTGCGCCCCGCGGTTTTACCCGCATAAAGGCTTGTGCAGACCAGCGCGACTCAATCAATGCAATTTCTAAGAAAACTGTATGGTATAACAATAACCGGAGTCTCGTCGCGCGACAATTCGCGCTGGTCTGCACAAGCCTGTAGTCTCGATCCCGTGGGAATATCGGGATTAAAAGTATCCTATGTCCTAACCCAGGTCATGGTCTACCCATGAGCCAAATTTCATCCAAATCTGTTCAGCCGTTTTAGCGTGAAAGCGCACAAACAAACAAATTCACTTTCGGATTTATAATATTATAGTCAGGATACCTAGACTGAAAATCAGAAGAGATTGATAATCTAGATTAAATAAGTAGCGTAAAAGATATAATGAACTCGGAAAATACCTATCGTATAATTAATTAAAATGATGAATAATATAGTAGTATAGTGAATGGATAATATAGTTCCTGATATTCAAGATAGTTGTGTATAGGACCTTGAAATCTCTTCCGTGCCGTATCATGCACGTTATCGTAAAAGACCAATGCTACAAACTTTGACCCCGCAACCCCACTGAAGAAATCAGTACGAATCGTTCCATACCACGCTATTCTCATTACAATAAATACATTCAACCTTTGCGGTATTTTCTAAATAAATAGAAGGATTACGTGAAATGAGACGATTTTATTCGCAATGTAATTGAGATGTTATCACATTGGAAGAATAAGAAATATGTGGATATTAAGGACAGGCGCGACGACGCGGCGCACTGTGGATCGAAAAAAGGCTCTCGAAGACATTGAATCTTAAATTTTAAAGTGTCGATTTTTTGCTTGAAATGGCTTCTAATAGCCACTATTATGCATAAGTATATTATAGGATACAATCAGGTAGCCAAATTCTCAACTTATATTTTTTTTACATGAAAACATGTGTGAAGCTAATGCTTAAATCTCCGGAACGGAGAGAATAACCGTTATATCCTTGCACACGGTGATGTAACTATTTATTTATGATTTTTTGAAATACTTAATTTTTTCAGACTAGATGCGCGTTTTAAAAATAAATAAACGCAATAAATCTCGTTATGTGAAAATTTGGCTACCTGATTGTATTCTATGATATATTTATGCATAATATTGGCTATTAGAAGCCATTTCAAGCAAAAAATCGACACTTTATAATTTAAGATCCAATGTCTTCGAGAGCCTTTTTTCGATCCACAGTGCGGCGGCGCGATTCGACACCAGTAAACCAATTCTCGTGAAGTTTTCACAGAAATTGTTCCATGATAGTCGCGCCGCGCTTGTTTTCTGAGCCTTAAGTGTTTAAATATTCCGGCAGATGTTACCTAGTTCTTATGGTTACACATTTTATGAGAGAATTATAACGAGCAATAAATTTTTATCGTTATGTAGTCTACAATAAAAATGTGAAATCTTTCTTTTGGGGAAATAAAGGGTGGCAGGGACATTGACGAGAAAACTGTTACCATGGATTCAGTACATGAATCTGAAACCCCCTGCGTTGCTTTACTGAATCCATGGTAACAGTTTTCGCGTCGATGTCCCTGCCACCGTAAAGTACGGTAGGTAAGTATTAAAAATTGTTCTTCTCGTGCTTACAATTACCTACCTATAGATAAAAAACTCACCAATTCATGAAATATTATAATTACGACAAAATACAATCATATATAACCTACTGAAATATTTAATGATGAGTTTAAAGTAAGGAACGGCAATGTCATGACTATATTATTGTTTTGATAAACATTATAGTGTGAGGTCGTCGGCCAATGTCTGTGTGATAACAATAATAGATCAACAAAGAGGTCACATTGTCTGCACACGACGCTGGCTAAAACAGACACACATGAAATTGTATTGTCTTAATGTAATACTTGTTATATCCTTTTGTAATTTTGCCATGTTTGTGCAAAGTTGGTTATTTAAACAGATTGCTCGATTAAACTAAATACAAAATATGCTCCCTGATTTAATTAATTATTGAGCAAATTGTAATCCTACCTCAATTTGCCGCGTTATAGCCATTTCATACAACTGTCAGAGAATGACAGTATTGTTTTCTTTATAGAACAGACACTTAAGAGCGTTTCTGAAAGTGGGCAACGGCGAAAATAGATGTCAAATATTTCACTGTTTTCATTAATTTGGCAATGTTACTGTATGGAAATATGAAATGTGGCTAACTAGCGAACTAGAATATTAATAATGAATTGCAATTATAACACTGAATTTGATGTGTAGCCGTTTTAGGTGTAAAAAAGGTATTTGGAAAGTTTCCAAATACTTTTTTTTGCATTTAAAGCTAAATATTCGGTGTTACGATATTAGTGATTGCATTTCATAATCAATATTCTACGAGAAGTTTTCGGGTTAGCCACATTTCATATTTCCATACAGTAATATTTCCAAATTAATCAAAACAGGTAATTATTTTACTGCGATTTGCGACGTTGCCAACTTTTAGGATAAGCGCTCTAAGTTGGTAGTCAATTTCCTTGACTTCATGAAGTTTTCCATGCACAATGTTAAACCCACATGTTCTCCCAGATTCCTCTTGTTTCACTGCTGTTTCCGCAACTACATCGCCACATGCGAACTACGCATCAAAGACCTGACGTCACACAAATCCTGCATCGCGCAAAAGTTTACCGCGCGATGGACATATATACGTACAATACAAGCTCCCGACTTCAACCTCTGGGCAGTTGCCCGCCAGACACCACACCCGTCTGGTCCGAGGATCCTCCCTTTTCTATGGTGGGTGAGTGAACTTTACACCCCGTTCCCTCATGCCCCTAAACTGCCTATTGAGAGGAGGGTTAAAATGATCAACCTTTGACAGTCGCAATTCTGTTTGCTGGGACAGTCACAGGTTCTCGTTTTTCAACAATAACATACTAAAAATAATATCAGTAGGGACTTAGCAGGTGGTTTTAGTATTAAGTTCAATTTAAGAATAGACGTTTTATCCACTAAGTAAATATACAGTTATTGATTTTCGATCAAGTAATAACAACCGCACGGGCCGATCGATCAGGTTTAGCTACGCTTACCGGGGTTGGTCTGTGGATGGGTGACCATCTTTACATACCGAGACTCCTCCGTGCCTCGGAAAGGACGTTAAGCCGTTGGTCCCGGTTGTCATTTATGGATCTTTGGCAGCCATTACGGGTCGTCAAAAGCCCGAAAGTCTGACCACCAGTCTTACCACACAGTTACTGGGTTGTGGAGGTCAAATAGGCAGAAGATCCATGTAAAATACTGGTATTCAGCTGCACCAGGTTAGACTGGAAGCCGACCCCAATATAGTTGCCTAGCCTTTTCCCAACTATGTTAGGGTCGGCTTCTAGTCTAACGGGATTCAGCTGAATACCAGTATTTTACATAAAGTACTCGAACTGCCAGATTATCATTGAAAACAACTGAAGAAAAAAAAAAAAATATGATCCACATAGTCCTCACAATAATATAAAAATAAATATAATATACTTCACAAAGTAAATATTCATATCGTGGTACATATGATTAAAAAAAAATATTAAAAAAAAATTGGAGCAGCTTAATCCCAGGCCTTTTTGTCCTCAACGTAATCTTTAATGGTATAAAACGCTTTCTGGCACAACTTACGTTTAATGAATGATTTGAATTTATTAAGGCTTAGATCTTGTACGTGGCTTGGAAGTTTATTATAAAAACGTATACATTGACATCTGAACGAGCTACCAATTTTTTTGAGCCTTGTTGTAGGTATTACAAATTTGTGTTTGTTCCTAGTGTTTATGTTATGGATATCACTGTATTTTTTATACAATTTTACATTTTTATGGGTATATAAAAGATTTTCAAAAATATACTGAGAAGGCACAGTCATTACATTAATTTCCTTAAATTTCTCTCTGAGAGAGTGTCTCGGGCTTAATTTATAAATTGATCGAAAGGCTCTTTTCTGCAAAACAAAGATACTTTGAATGTCGGCGGCATTTCCCCACAACAGAATACCGTACGACATTACCCTATGAAAATAGCTAAAGTACACTAAACGCGCTGTCTCTATGTCAGTTAAATTACGGATTTTTCTAACAGCATATGCTTTGTAATCACGTTCTCGAAAACGGCTCTAACGATTTCGATGAAAGTTGCAATATAGGGGTTTACGGGGGCGAAAAATCGATCTAGCTAGGGCTCATATCTGGGAAAATTCGTTTTCTCTATTTTCACCCGCGCAGAGCTCGGTCGCCCAGGTACTACTAATAATATGTACAAGTATCTAAAAAAGGGAGGAGAAATAGTCATAGGGCATCAAAAAATTCGTCCGCATCCCTGTCAACAGGAAAAATGCCCAAAAGGCTGGCAGCATCTCCACATTGTATGACAATGCTGATTCTTTGGTCTTCTGGTTACGTGAAGAGTCGGCCAACCGCTTGGCAATATCTCGAAAAATTAAGCGGGCAATGGCTTTGAAAGGTCAGGCATCATAGATATAAATTTCTATGTATGGCATACAGTCTTAGAAAAAGATCGGCTTCGTAGAGCATCATCTCTGTCAGTACCTACCTGTGTGACAGTCTCATCTAAATTATGATGTTCTACAGGGTCAAATTAAATAACCTAGCCAAACTCTACAGAAGTGATGGGTATCGATATCTAAACACGATAAATAATTAAAAATACAGATTTTCTGGATACTTCAAGTAAACTACACAACCAGCGGTGAATGACTCCTAAAAAAAAAAATATCAAATGGTATGATTTTTGTTTTAATATGTTGAGATATAATATCGAAACCCTTTATAGGTTTAAGTACCCGGGCACGGTTGCTACCCACATAATAATAACCTGACATGATAATGAATGGCTACTGAAGTACTATAGTCAATGAGCCATTGTATTGCTGATTATCTGCAATTCCAAGCCTAATAGCGTTTAATATATCGACGTGTTTAAGTGCATGTGTAAGCCGGGTAAAGCAGCACGTGCTATAGGGATTTACTGCTCGTGTCTAACGGATCGTAGGCCTCGACTATCGGTACTTACCGATATTGATGGAATGTTACAATCTGGTTAAACAATCTGAGATTCGATCGGGAACGTCTTTAAGTCTGATAAATGTGATTGTTAAATTATAGATCATACAAATTGTATGGTAATCATAATGCGTTTCATTTTAATGATACTTTTCTGAAATGATGATCACTAGGTGGCAGCACTAAGAGTCCGGGCACCTGTCAAAAATGTCAAAGCCCTGACGCTTTCATATTTTTGACAGGTTCCCGGACTCTTTGATGCGTAGTTATGTCGAACTAAGATGGTTATAGCCGTGATTTAGTTATATCCCTAGGGATATCGCTATATACCGTTATATAGTTATATGAAAACGGTTAATAACTATCTTACTAGGAATATAACTATGATACGAGTACGATCAAGTTATATTAGGGCACTCCGGTATACAGCTAAATCCAGGGATGTAACGATATCACGGCTATGACCATCTTACTGCGACATATACGTACATACCTATACCAACAATAATCTAATTAAGTACCAGCCACACAAGTGTGAGACGATTTATTTAATTACAGTCGTTACCAAGCATCCCGTTAAACATAGCTAGATCTAATTGGTGATATAACTTGAAAACTTAATTAATTGTAAGGTTTGATTACTAAAGGCGTAGAAAATCTCATTCGGAAACTCACCGGTGCTTCATGATACAATCAGAGTTTGTTTCAACTACAAATTGCTTCCAAATGAGAAACGTTTAGATTTACTTTTTGAGAATAATTCAAATGACATTTGAAATGTTATTAAGAAAAAATATTGTTATGCCAACGTAAATTTAGTTTGGTTACCAAGTCATCAGACTAAAGGCTCCCGAAGACCGGCGCGACGCGACTCTAGTAGAACAATTTCTATGAAAATTTCATGGAAATTATTCTACCAGAATCGCGTACCAGAAGATTTAGTTTTTTCATTATATTTATACTCTAATTTGTTTTCAATTCACGGCACGTGACTTAGGAATAAAGAAAAATATAAAGAATATTTATATAAATAATCGCACTTATCCTGTGATAAAAATAATCCTATGATATAACAGTATTAAGTCGTTGGAATGATCGACTACGTAATATTATTTATATTTAATCTATGCAATACCGATTAGTGGGCGTAACACACGATATGATACTATCTGGTGGCAATCGGCCAACGTTGTGACTGTACACAACTTTGTTGTTATCAACGTACTATTTAATATTCGGACTATATTGATAAAATATTTTAGAATTTCATGTATTAGGTACATTTATGTACATCGCCACTGAAATTTTTTTTCAGTGACTATGCAATAATTGATACGACAGCTTGTTTACTTTTATTTGCAAATACGCTTAGTTCGCACGTCATTATTTAATAGGTATTTGTGTATTTTTTATTTGTACGAGTCAATAGTATACATCAGGCTTTTTTATTCAGAAAAACTTCCATTGTTTTGTAATGAATTAACTGGGATGATCTCATTTTGTGATAGGTATTTAAAGAACTAGTTACCTATGTTTTACCAGTTCTAGAAGATTAAATTTTGATATAAGACCCACCTACTAATGCTTTGGCTAGGAATTTGACGATCTCTATGTGTGTAATAAAACAAATTAGTTGTTGGAAAACATCACCGGAATACATAAAATACGGCCGATATAATTTGGCAGGTCTGAACATAGGCTCTGCGAGCTGTCGCGCATGTTCTCTCACACATACTCGCCTCATGTCACCATTTGGTTCCTAAAAAAGGTTATTGCGCAGCCTTCTGCGCGAAGTTCGGAACTGCCAAGTTATATCGGCTGTATTGTAAGCACAACGTAGATAATAGGTAGTCCAATCTGCCCAGCCTTTTACCAACTATATTGGGGTCGGCTTCCAGTCTAACCGGATGCAGCTGGATACCAGTATTTTACATGAAAAGACTGCCTATCTGACCTCCACAACCCGGTAACTGGGTTATACGATACCCAATGGTAAGACTGGTTGTCAGACTTTCGGGCTTTTGACGACCCACCCGTAACGACTGTCAAAGATCTACGATGACAGCTGGGGCCAGCAGCTTAACGTGCTATCTGAGGCACGGAGGAGTCTCGGTATGTAAAGATGGTCACCCATCCACAGACCAACCCCGGCAAGCGTAGCTTAACCTGATGGATCGACACGTGAGGCAGTTATTTCTTAGCCACGAGCTCCTCGAGTAGATAATAGGTAGTAAATGAATGAATGATAAACAAAAACTAGGTTAATTTGTTGGTATTTTGAGACTAATCGAGGTTCACAGTCATGTCATTCATAGTAAGTAGACTAAACGTGTACTAGGAGTTGCGTGTTGAAACATGGTTGAAACAGTGTCTGCCTTTGTCCAGAAATGATCGTAAATGTCCAGATCTACTTTGATAAAAGATGGTTTCATTTAGGTTTCCTGATAACTCAAATTATCTGTCATCCGACGGGAAGTGACTTCAACGTGTGAGCCAAGTAATTCTATTCTCCTTGTCACGCGAAACTCATTCACGACAAAAGCATTTATCACGCTCCGGGTCGCCCGATACCTGAAGAATATCTACGAAATACCTATGTAGGTACCTATGTATTAAATACAATGCTTTCCCAACAATTACACGCTCTGAGTCATAAATAAATAGAGCTTAGGCAAGTAGCGTCTATTTATTGATCAAACTCAAACACGTCAAAATTAATACCACTTGATAAGTACGAAACATGTTCAAATATAGCTTTTGTACACACACGACAATGTACTAAATTGTTTGTTGCTCCAATTGTGTAAATAAAGGCCAAAATCATATATTATTATTCGTGTATGCGCCTCGCTGCATTGTGGCATACATATTTCTTCTAAATCTGTTGCAAAATGAAATATGTCTTAGGATTATATTTACATTTGCCCCCAACGCGTTCTGGGTGACGAAGAAATCACACAGTAAATTCTGGACGCATACATAAGTCGCTAAGGTCAATTTGAATATGTAAGAAGGTTCCACAGAATTGAAATAGACAACCTTCTTCTTTTCGTGTGGTTGGTGACTAACCTGGTGTCATAGTTTTGAAGCCGCCCACGGGCGTCTGACTTGGCTTTACATGCCTGCCAGAGGTATATATCTCTCAGGCATGCCGGTTTCGTCACGATGTTAAAATAGACAATAATTAAGATAAAATTAACGCCTCTAACAGCAATGAATTAAAGAGACTGTAACCATTCTTAACTTCGCAATTGAGACAACGATACTTCACATCACCTTTGCAACCAACTAGAATAGTGGCAAAGCACTAGAGTTAATGAATGAGTCCCATTCATCGCCACTGTCTGATTATTTATTTGCGAAGGGATGAACTGTGAAGTAGGTGTCGGGACTATAAATATGAGCGCTGACACGTCACGCAGATATAAATCCTGGGTCGGGATATAAAGGACGTGACAAACGAATCTGTCGTGACTCTTCTGATCTCGTGTGGGCGTTAGCTTTAATGTTTATTCCGAAAAATATGGCGTCTGTTCTGAACATTTTAATTTAGCCAGGAGCGCTTTAATATTATAATTTTTCGTCCTTAAATGTACCTACGTAAACGTTCTTTAAGAACTCAAGCACCGAGATACTGTCCTACTGTATGTATGTATTATTTTATATTATAAATGTGAAAGCTTGTATGTTTGTGTGTTTGTTACTCAATCACGGAAAACGGCTGAACGGGTTTGGATGAAATTTAGCAGAAATATCATTTATAACATGGATTAACACATAGGATACGTTCTATCCCGGAAGTACGTCCCCGTGGGATTTTTGACCTCCACGCGAACGAAGCGTAATTGTGGATAGCAGCAGTTGTCTCCATGTAATCACGCGCATCAAATTATATCACAGTCATAAATGTTTGCAGTAAAATGACAGAAGCTGTTATCATAATGTTTTGTCAACACTTGATATTGTTAAGTAGTGCAAAATTAAACAGTTACCTACTGTATACGATCTATTTATAAAAGTTTACTTTTAGTTGCAAATACCTACCGACGCTTAGTTCACACGTCATTATTAGGTATGGAAGTATTTTTTATCAGTATGAGTCAATATTACATCAGGCTTTTTAATTCAGTAAAGTTCCATTGTTTTGTAATGAATTCATTTTTTAATAGGTATTTCAAGAAATAGTTACCTACATACGATAGTAGTACCAGAAATGATTAGATTTAGATATAAGACCTACGTGTGTTTTGGCTAGCAATTTGTAATATAAATAGACGCATCAGGTGACAGCGTGCCAGAAGAGTGATTCAAGTGAAATTTTACACTTTCGATCAATTTCGAAGATGACAACTAAATCCTTGTTCAGTTCTAGTTTCTCCTTAGTACGTCAGCAACCACTGGCAGCGGTGTCTGCATAAAGGCTTGTGCTGACCAGCGCGACTTGTCGCGCGACGGGACACGAACAATACAATTTCTAAGAAAACTTCACAATATAACAATAACCGGTGTCGCGTCGCGCGACAAGTCGTGCTGGTCTGCACAAGCCTTAAGAGCCAGCTATCTAATTACGCAACGCATTTTCGTAAACGATTACGACCGATCTGTTTCATTTTGACAGTTCAATAACATTCATGGCGTTATTGACGTTGTTGAGCAGATTATTTTTTCGAACTTATGAACCAATGGATTAGCAATCTGTTTTCAAAACGATTCAGATTCTGAAAGTTCAGGTGCCAAGTGTAGTCAGAGTTTGCGATTGGCATATTTCCCGATAATTTAAGTAGGCACTTCAATGATAAACCCTTTTTTTTTGTGGATGGGAAATCATCAAATGACTTCTCCCGCTGTGGGTGGAGCGAGAGGGTGTGTCAGACTTTTACTGACTAAAACCCACTCGTGTTCCTTCCGTTGCCTGTGTGCTGGAGCCGCGAAATCCCTTTCGGACAAACCCGCAACTCCAGCAGGCGTTGGTCCTTACGGACCCCGTCAGTTGGTGCTGACATCCCTTTGAGGCGCACGTGGAACACAACGCGCCGTCGACCCGGGCCTGGTCCTTATCCGCCTTATCTGACCGCGAACTGCCCATTGCTCACCGTCCGCAAGCCTGCGCCTACGGTGGCCGGAAGTCGGCTCGCGACTCCCGAAAGGGCGTCTCCTGCGGCGGCTAGGGGCGCGAGGGCGCGCATCTTGCCTCTCCCTCGCGCGCTCCGCCTCCTCCTTCGCGAGCATTATTGCTTCGCAGAGGGAAGTGACGGCCTCCCGTGCACTCTCGCTCCGGACCATGGCCTGAAGCAGGGTCGGACGCGAGTGATCGCCGCCGCCGATCGCCTCCGTGAGGCCACGGCGGTGCTCTGCCCAAGCAGGGCAGACCTCCACCGTATGTGAAGCATACGGTGTACCGTGTCCTTCGGGCGATCCACACAATGGTGACACCCGGGCGTTTCCTCCCGCCTTATACGGAACAGGAACCTCCCGAAACAGCCGTGTCCGGTGAGGACCTGCGTCAGGCGGAAGGTGAGGACGCCGTGGCGCCTCTCTAGCCACTCCTCAAAGAGGGGACTTATCGCCACAATTGTGGCGTGCCCGTCAATGATTTACCCTGACTTATAAAATTCTGTAATGAAACTCAGAAGGTCCCACCTCGGTAGATACTTGGAAAACTTATGGAATTATACACGTTGTACTAAATACGGGAAAATTAAGTACCTACTTAGTGCTAGTGCTGTATGTATAATAGGGATGATGCCTGGGTAAATAAAATTAAATTCTAATTAGTCCGTCAGTCAGATAATAAAAAAATATTAGACACGTATTTTTTGCTTTATTATATTAGTAAAAAAATACTTAGATTAAACGCATTTTTAGTTGGGGAGTGGGGGTCGATACGTCACTAGTACGTATAAAATCTACATACTCGTGACGTCATCGCACATTTTACCTCAATGTATCGCCGTAATCTTTAGATTAGGTAAAAAAAGAAAAAATACGTGTCCAATATTTTTTTATAATATCAAAGACGGACTAAAAAAAAATTTGTTTGTCATCATCCCTATACCCGTTTGTATACCCAACAAGCGCCTGAAAGTACCTTTTTATATTTAATTAAAAGACTTTTACTTAAAGCGTCATGTCATGCTTGTTACTGCTTTAGCAGACTGACAGCACTGCTTTTTCACATCAATTTTGTAAGCACATAATGTGAGAGAATATTTTAGTAAGGTTTAGAAATCACGACCTTCAAGTAGATTTAATCGTTTTGCAGTTAATAGTTTTATAATAGCGTTAATAGCACAAAAGGAAACCTCGCCTTCCTGTCTGTCTCAAATGATAATAAAGGCCGTATTGCTCCGTCACTGTTACTAGCGGAAACAAAATGCGGCTATTCCTCGCCTTCACTAATGTTTTACTGACGTTAAAGGTTATGTAAAACAAAGCTTTTCTTGTAAAGACAAAAGCTGAAACACCACAATAAGATTTGAATTAAAAGATTCCATGTAAAAAGTTTGAAAAAGACATAATGACCATTAAAAATAAACACGAAATATCGATTTGAAGTAAATATTACAGATCCTGGAAATACGAGGTTCAGAAACGCACGACATTAAAAATAAACATACGAAAACGCTTTAATGTTCGCATTTATACTAACAAGTAAAGATTGATAGAAAAAGCAATAGATTGATTGACCATGGTCTATCTACTTAGAGCCATAGAGAGCTCTCTGTAAGGGCTCTGTACGTTTAACAAAGGACAATCGATAAACTAGACAGAGCTTTCTCTACATACTCAGTGTTAATCATATTTAATGTGAAAGTGAGTTCATCAGTTTGTTTATTACCACACCGATGTACACGGAACATTTTTCCGCGCCAAAATGCGCTAAGTACTACATAGCGCATTTTCATCGTGGATAATTGTCAATCTTTTCGGGCGTCCAGCGCCCTGATTTTGTACCTATATATGCAGCCGTCAATATGGCACATGGAATTTTAAACCGAGACTGGATTCCATGTACTTATGAGTACCATTATGACGCTCTACAAATCAGAAATTTTTCTAAAACTCCATGTCATGTCGTTACTGTAGAATAGTAGGCATTAGGCAAGCAAGTAGCTAGGTACTCACTGACAATGTGGATCATGAAGGAGGCGAAGACGACCATCCACCCCCAGCCCCCGTCGGGCGGCGGGGGCGGGCTGTCCGTGCTGTCCCGCGATGACTCTTGCGCCTGCGCACCATTGCCGTTCTTCTCGCTCTTCTGCACCACGCCGTGAGACATCTTCTGTGCCAAGCTGTTTAACTCTCTTTGGCACGGTATTACGCTAGTTTACTGTTTGCTGGCACTAAGGCTTTACTTGATATGAATTCTTAAAATTCCCTAAATATAACTTCTCATGTTAAAATCTGCTTTAATATTAAAAATATGTTGTACGTTATTTTAGTATATTGTCGCTAAGATATGTTGTTGATTTATTATGTGCTTTTATTATTACTTGATTGAGATATATGTTCTACACAATATAAATATATTTCCTAAATAAAAGATTTATATTTAAAAGAGCAGGGGAAGCGATTGAGGAAGAGATGATAGAAATAATTAAAAAAATTAAATCCTATGTGTGGTCAAAGACCATGGTTTTTACAATTATCTGCGGTTTAAGACTTCTGTGTCAAATATCGATGTGTTCCAGGATACGCAAAACATCTTCTTTTATTTTGCAATTTCTTATCTGAAACAAAATAGAAGGTAAAATTAACTACGAGACAACATAGAGATTATGGTGTATGGATACATGAAAATTCGCAACACGGTTTAAAATTTAACAAAAACGGTATAACATTAGAGAGGAGTAAGGAAGCAAGGATCCTTGAATAAAAATTTCTTAAGAGAGCTTTCATAATACGACGTAGATCACCTTTTTTACATTGCACGGATACCCTTGTAAAACAAGGACCATATTAAGTGCGATTTGACCATAAACTTACAGAACTTGTTTTTAAGCCAGATTTCGGTAATATCTTTTATCCTAATAAGCGTAACGGGTATTTTATCAAGACAAGTATATGGGCTTTGTTATTCTGGTGGAATCCATTATAAGTTAGTGACGTCATTCCTCCGAAGTCCACGATCGAAAGGGTACGTCTGGCGCCAGGGAGTTTTACTTTGAAAGAGAACTGCTTATCACTGTACGTCTCAAGATAGTAATATATTCAGTCAAATATTTCAGTTCTTGGAACTGATAGCCAAAATAAATATTGTGTTTCATGCTTCGTCTAAGGCACTTTTAGAACATTGCGGTATTTTTATTATTGTGAACATTTTCTTTGGTAAAACTGTGTCTAGTCATAAACAGTTGATGGTTACCACGGCATTACCTAATCTCTGCGCAATAAATCAATATCCGCTATCTAACTACGTAACATATTTTCGTAAACGAGTCCGACTAATCTGTTTTATTTTGACAGTTCAACAACATTCATTGCGTTATTAACGTTGTAGAGCAGATTTATTTTCGGACTTATGAAGCAATGGATTAACAATCTGTTTCAAAACTATTCAAATTCTGATTGATCGAGTATTACGCAATTAGGGTACAGGTCTTCCAGCGACTGGAATTGTGAGATATCAAGACATTTTAAAAAAACCAATGATTTTCTTTCGACTGTCTCCTATAAAGTCATAATGATTTTATAGTTACCTCCTGACTTTTCATGAGTGCTTAGTGTTTGTGATGGTGAGATTTCCAAAACAAATGCTTTTTTTTGGATTTTCTTTTACTATATCTTAAGCAATTATGTCGGGGTTTTCTTGTTTATCAGTGAACGATAGGACATTGTAAACAAAACCGTTATCAGTTAAATGTGAGTGTTAAACCTTTGTCAATAGTTTGCGGAAAAAGTGTGATGATATAAGTAAATATGTAGGATAGTAAATCTTTTGCATGTAATTAGGTATGCTAACATCGCAAGCCCATACTTGATAACCTGAGCTACGACATTTTCTTACATAAACGATGTCTTTGAAATATTATATCTAATCAACTTGATTTGAGCAAGATAAAAATTTGTTGCATTGTTATTACATAAGATAGAGCTCTAAAAATATAACGAAAGTAACATGAATCGATAAAACAATATTACATTGTTTAGATAAAGCCTGAAAATATTTGATTTCAGTTATTAAATTCGGTTGTTGATTTAATATCTTAATCTCGTTTTATTTGCGGTCGATGACGCACAGAGCCGATTTCTCATGTTACGTTATTTGAGGGGTAGGTATGCCAATTTGTTTTCGTTTAATAATAGATAAGGCTCCAGTTTATAAAGTAGACACGAATAAAGGGCAACAAGCATGAAATTTGGCGTGTTCCAACAAACTCGAAATTGTTTTAGAAGTCAATAGAAAGATTATGATGGGGAATGGGAAAGGAGGTACCTGCCTCACGACGTGTGGTAGGGAGGGATATGAGGAAAGTTTGTCAATTTCTCAATACTTCACAAATATTTGCACCTTGAGGGAAAAAAACATATCTTAAACGCATCTATATTCATTCGATCGATGATATCGCACCTTGTCGATGAAGTGATTTGTTGATAAGATATCTGCGATATGATTTCGGTTGATTTACCGTTCTGTCGCTTCACTGTTCACTGTTAGCATGTTACGTTTGATTAATTTGATATGTTCAGGGTCATTAGGGATTATGTGTTCACAAGGCAAGTTTAAATCATATGATTATTTTTAGTACCGATTTTGAAAATTCTTTTTTCTTTTGGTAGAGGAAGCTTGCGCGGTGGTCCCATATAAAATTTAATAACTTTGCTCGGGTAGTTTTTTTAGTTAGCTTCGATAATACGTATTAAATCCACTTTATGTATCTTGATGATGTTATAATACTTCCTGTCACTTTTCGAGTTCCTTACATAGCAAGAAGTGCTATACGAATTGGTGTGGGGTAGGAACAGTAACTAAAAAAGCCGATGCAATAAAGAGTTTTAGCCATGGTGTTTGGTAACATTAGCAGAAACTGAGAATTTTAAGGCTTTAAACATTGTATCGTACCAGGTGCAGTGGTACGACACTCTGTTTGTTACGATACAATGTTTATGATTATGAGGTCTACGCCCTTGTGATAACACCTTTTTATAGATGTTAATCATTTCCTCTCTTCCTTATCTGTGATAGTGAATTTAATTAGGCTCTGCGTGGCGCAACGGCCTTCCCCACTTTTTAGAAAAAATATTCCTGCACACATTGTGATAACATTTCTATGGAACCTTTGACGTAACCCATCGGCAGAGACGAGATAGCCTATTTTTGTAGATAACAGATATTGCATGAGTAGGTAAGTATCAATATCGAAAAGATAGGGCGTTTTATGAAATAGCGATTTTGCACAATCATGTTTTGGTGGTAACTAAGGTCAAATTTTACTCATTGTTGGGACAAACTGAGCGACTCGTTGAACCAATCACAAACTATACTACACAACTATACTAATAACTATACTACAAACCCTTTTTACAGTCCGTTCAACCGATTCCTTCTATTGCGTTGGTGGTATGGCAAATGGCAGCTGCAGTAAACAGTTGATATTTTTGTTTTTTGTTTTTAATGCCATCCTTATGCCTTTACGGTATAGAAGTCAGAATCGGTTGAACGGACTGTAAAAAAGGTTTGTTTAAATGTCTAATCATATTTCAAATAGAGTATAGTTAGCAACGCGTTAGTGAGTCGCATCGTGTTCGGACCACCGTTGAAATATAAGGGCTGTGACATTCTGGCTACTCCTCGGTGATTTGAGTTGGAAATACGTTACTTTTGAATAGCGTTGTGGACGATGGGCCTTAGAATAAATATATCTATCAATGTGTAACTTATGATTTTATGATAGGTAGAGATACGAGTGTCTAGATAGTATGTTCTTTATTCATAAAACGTCGTCTGTATACGATCGATAACGTACTATCGATAAACCTGTCACTGACATTTTTATAACATGAGGCTTAAAGAGTGGTCTTTCTTCTTAGTCGACTTTCGTTAGTGACTAACAGATGCTAGGGTTTTTATACAGTCCATGGGCCTCTGACTTTGCTTCACATGCCGTCGAGAATTATCTCTTAGGCATGCCGGTTTCCTCTCGATGTTTTCCTTCGCCGTGTATAGAATGGTTATAAATAATAATATTAGTCAGTAATTGTGGAGAATTACTGAAGAGGTAAAATGCCTCTTTCATCCAGAGATAGTGAGCAGATCAATGCTCACTATCTCTGGATGGAAAGAGGCATTTGACAAATCAGGATCACTGCGCGTTGGCGATTTGAGTCTTTTTTTTTTTTTTTTTTTTTTTTGAGGGTGGGAAATCATCAAATGACTTCTCCCGCTCTGGGCAGAGCGAGAGGGTGTGTCAGACTTTTACTGACTAAAACCCACCCGTGTTCCTTCCGTTGCCTGTGTGCCGGGGCCGCGTTATCCCTTTCGGACAAACCCGCAACCCCAGCAGGCATTGGTCTTTCGACCCCGTCGGTTGGTGCTGACATCTCTTTGAGGCGCGCGTGGAACACAACGCGCCGTCGACACGGGCCTGGTCCTTATCGGACGGCGAGCTGCCCATTGCTCACCGTCCGCAAGCCCGCGCCTACGGTGGCCGGAAGTCGGCTCTGGACTCCCGACGCCCGGGGCGTCTCCTGCGGCGACTAGGGCCGCGAGGGCGTGCAGCTTGCATCTCCCTCGCGCGCTCCGCCTCCTCCTTCGCGAGCATAACTGCTTCGCAGAAGGAGGTGACGGCCTCCCATGCACTCTCGCTCCGAACCATGGCCTGAACCAGGGCCGGACGCGAGAGATCGCCGCCGCCGATCGCCTCCGTGAGGACACGGCGGTGCTCCGCCCAAGCTGGGCAGACCTCCACCGTATGCTCCACCGTGTCCTCCGGGCGATCCACACAGTGGTGACACCCGGGCGTTTCCTCCCGCCTTACGCAGAACAGGAACCTCCCGAAACAACCGTGTCCGGTGAGGACCTGCGTCAGGCGGAAGGTGAGGACGCCATGGCGCCTCTCAAGCCACTCCTCAAAGAGGGGACTTATCGCCGCAATTGTGGCGTGCCCAGCGCTGGGTTGCGACAATCGTACACTCCATGCCGCCATGAGATCCCGCCGGAGCTCTGTCCGCTGTGCCGTGATTTCTCGCGGCAGCGGAGTTACACCCCGGCGTTTCGCCTCCTCGCGCAACTCCCACATGTGCGCGAGGACTTTCGCCTCCAGATCCCATGGCGGTAGTCCGGCAAGGAGGCTCGCCGCCTCACGGGAGACCGTGCGGTATCCCCGGACCAGCCTGATGGCCATGACCCTTTGGGACGCGTTCAACCGCCGGGCCGGTCGCAGCCTCAATGAACGCGCCCACACCGGTGCCCCGTAAAGGGCCATGGACCGCACGACCCCCGCGTAAAGCCTCCGGCAGGAAGCGTTTGGACCCCCCAGGTTGGGCAGGAGCCGCTTCAAAGCAGCCCCAGCCCTATCCAGTTTGGGAGCCAATCGTCGGAAGTGCTCCACGAAGTTCCACCGGCTGTCGAGGACGAGTCCCAGGTACTTCATCGTCGACTCGACACCGATGTGAACCCCTCCCGCCGTAATCTGGGAACCCGACAGTGGCGCGTTCCGAGGACCATAGAAACACATGGCCTCGGACTTGTGCAAGGCCACCTCGAGTCCCAGTTGCCGGATCCTTTCGACGATTGTCGCAACCCAACGTGTCGCTAATTTGGCCGCCGCCTCATGCGACCTCCCCTGCACCAGGACCAGCGTGTCGTCAGCGTAGCAAACCACGCTGACGCCGCTAGGGAGGTCGGCGCGCAGCACCCAGTCGTAGCCGATGTCCCACAGATGCGGCCCCAGGACCGATCCCTGTGGGACACCGCACGACATCTCTCGCCGGTTCCACTCACCGTGGTGACCGGGGTAGATGACGGCCCTGTCCGTCAAATAGGCCTCGACCACTCGACAGAGGTAGGTCGGCATCCGGTGATACCGGAGAGTCTGAAAGTTCAAGTCAAAGTCAAAGTCAAACAATTTATTTCAATTAGGCACATAAAAGGCACTTATGAACGTCAAGTTTACAAAAAATAGAATTGATTCTAGTCGCCCCTTCCAAAAGGTAGTTTTCGTATGGAGAAGAATGGGCAAGAAACTCCACCGTTACTCTTTTAAAATGTTTTTACAATATTTTGCATACATTAATTATATAATTATATGTGAAGACGATGCATCTAGAATAAGATTACTATACCGCGATAGGTAAAAAAGAATGAAAAATAAAGCAATTACAGATAAATTAAATATATGATAGATACATGGTGCTCACATATTTACAAACATTGTAAAATTATACGATATTCCTAACATTTTAACAAGTAATACTAATAAGTCAGTGTGTGAGTTCAAGAAATCACAGAATGTAAAATCAGTGTTATAAAAAATAACAAATACATAATTAAATAAGCAACCAGCTTGATTTTGTCTAGACTCTAAATTGTCCTATGGAGCAGGACCAGCATGTTTCCAAGCATTCTTATCTTGGATATAATCCTCTAATTTGTAATATGCTTGTTTACAGAGTGTACTTTTAATATGAGTTTTAAATTTTCTTTCATTTAATTGTAATATATCTATCACAAGGTATTTTATTGTAACATTTAACACAGTACCCCATAAAAGATGTATGTACTTTAGATTATCTGAAAAATGGTTGATCTATTTTATCTTTATTTCTAGTATTAAAATTATGTCTATCACTTATTTTATTAAAGATATGTAGATTTTTTCTTACATACATAATATTTTCATAATTGAATTGGCAAGGTACCGTCATAATAGTAATCTTTTTAAATAGTTCCCTGAGAGATTCGCGACGATGTAGATTATAAATGGCTCTGACAGCTCTCTTTTGTAAAATAAAGATGGATTCAATGTCAGCAGCCCGACCCCACAGTAAAATGCCATACGACATAATACTGTGGAAGTAGCTAAAATAGACCAGACGCGCGGTTTCTACATCTGTTAACTGTCGTATCTTTCTAACAGCATAAGCGGCCGGCTTAGCCGCCCCGCAAGAATTGTTATATGAGGTCCCCATTGTAATTTCTCGTCTAGCGTGATTCCTAGAAAAACGGTTTGATTAATAAATTCTAGTTTTTTCCATTCAATATGATGTCACATTCGCTACTTCTAACATTAGGTAATTTAAATCTAATGCATTTGTTTTTTTTTTTATTTAGTACCAAATTATTTACCGTAAACCAATCTTGGACTTGAAGAATAGAGCTGTTAACGTCGTCAAGATTTTGTGACCGTCGGTTTATTTTAAATATCAACGATGTGTCATCTGCAAATAACACCATCTTAGGTTGATTTTGAAGTAATTGTGGTAAATCATTAATATAAACTAAAAAGAGGAATGGACCCAATATCGAACCCTGAGGAACGCCCATTGCCATTTCAGACCCCAATGAGTTTACGCCGTTAACTTGAATTTTAACTTTTCTATCTTTCAGGTATGATCTTAGTAAATCAAGAGCTGTATTCCTAATCCCATAGTGCTGAAATTTCAGCAGAAGTGTTTCATGGTCTACGCAATCGAACGCCTTCGAGAGGTCGCAAAAGATTCCAATGGCATCGTGTGCTTCTTCCCAGGCGTTAAAAATGTTCTTTATGAGGGTGACACCAGCGTCAGTGGTACAACGCCCTTTGGTGAAACCGTACTGTTGTTCATGAAAGATGGAATTCTTATTAAAGTGACGTAACATTTGATTGAGCATCAACCTTTCAAACACCTTGCTGAGAACTGGCAGAATTGACACAGGCCTATAATTGTTGGGTTCCTTACTATCACCGGATTTGAACAAAGGAATTACTTTACTGTGTTTCATGAGATCCAGAAAGACTCCTTGGTCTACACTGGTGTTAAATATGAAAGCTAAATAAGGCGCAATGGTTTCGATGATAGATCTACAGACTTTTACAGACATTCCCCATAGATCTTCTGTTGATTTAATTTTAAGATCTTTAAAAGCTTTTATAACAGCCTGGGGGTTTGTATGCTGAAACCTCAGCTCCAAAGGGCATGACTTTACATTTTTCCTAAGTAAGGCAGCAGAAAGCGTGGGTGAAGAATTTACAGTTTCCGTAGTTTTAAGGGGAATATTAGCAAAAAAGTTTTCAAATTCCTGAGCTATTCCTACATCTGAGTTGACAGGGCCATGTGTAGTCTGTAAGTTAAATTCAGTATTACGCTGTTTTTTCCTACCGGTTTAATTATTTATTATTTGCCAGGTAGTTTTTATTTTATCATCAGCTGATTTTATTTTATTGCTAATGTAAAGAGCTATAGCCATTTTGCGCACACTTTTTAAAAGTTTTTGAATATTTTGCAACATGTTGATGAAAGCTTGTATTATTAATATGTTGCTTTAGGCCATAAAGTTCAAAAAGTTTTTCCCTACTTTTACGAATACCTGGAGTCGCCCAATCACTAAATAAGAACTTTGTATAAATAGTTTTAGTCTTTAGTGGAAAAGTGTCAATAAATTGCTCATTTAATAGTGAAAAGAACTCGGCGTAGAACTCATTTGGGTCACATATATTATTAAAATTCTGAACACATAATTTACTTGCCAAATAATTATTTAATTTATCTAAATTTTTACATGTAATTGGCCTAAACCTTATTTGAATTTTATGTAAAGGCATGTAGGATCAAAATGTTATTGTTTGTCCATTGTGATCAGATGGCAACTTATTTACAATTTCTTTATGTAAGTAATCACAATTACAAAAAATATTATCTATACAAGTCGCAGAAGAAGCTGTTACTCGAGTTGGTTCAATAAAAACATTTGACAAGTCAAATGACCTAAAAAGACTTAATAGTCTGACAGTATTAGAGTTATTTTCTAATAAATTAATATTAAAATCATCACATATGATTATTGACTTACTACTAACATTAAGTTTCTTTAGCACATCTTCCATTACAGAATCAAAAATAGATAGATTCTGGTAACCTGGAGGTCCGTATACGCATACTATAACATGCTTATCAAGCTCAACACAGGATAATTCTATGGTGTGTTCAACAGACAGTCCGATTGTCTTTTCGTGCTTTCGATTTAATTGAATTTTTAACTAATATTAATGACCCACCATGTATCATACGTTTTCGGCTGAAATGGCTAACTACACAATAATTTTCATAGTTAATTGACATTACTTGATGATCTTTTAACCAATGTTCTGTTATACAAATGACATCAAACTTGGTATTTTCTAAAAACAATTATATTTCCAGTAATTTGGAAGAGCAACCTTGGGTATTTTGATTGAATAATTTTAAAGTATGTTGCCCCGCCTTTGGTTTTTTATTAATATTACTATGTGTAATATTGTCAGAAGATACCGTTTTATTATTCTCTAATAATAATTGGTAATTTGAAGGGGTAACTTCTGTTGTCTTACTTACTAGTTTAAAAAGTTATCCGGAGTGACCTCCACAACTACAACTGAAGAGTCTAGAATGTCTGAATGAATTCCAGCAGGAAGAGAATACCCTATCTGACCGGTAGTGGCCTCCAAAGATGTTGGTATTATAGGTGGATACTCCTTCGTACAACATGATGATTCATAATTAATCACTATGTTGTTAGTATAACTAGACAACACAGACTCGTCACTAATACTACAATCTGTTATATTAGCTATAACCTCATTAATATTATATGCTATTAACATAGCAATCATATGTCTACATTCCCAAGACAGAGATAAAGTTCTCTGAGTTAACTTAAAACCACTAATAAACTTGTTAGTGTCAAAATACAATAATTTGTCACTATGAACACATTTCAGCCTGTGAATAGTACTATTCAACTTGGCAGAATTGTCGACATCGGCACCATTGCCATAAGGAAAAATAGAATAGAACTTATAAATATAATTATTTTCATAAACTGATAAAGTATCAGAGTAAGGTAAAGCACACAACATTAGCTTTCCTATATTTAACTTTAATAAGGTGTCCACACCATCCACTATATCCTTTCTGGTAATACCAGTACCATTACCTAATAGCAAAACCATTGTAGAATAATTATCTAGGTTTGTGTTAGCAATTCTTTTAATAATTTGTTTGAAACTTATGTTATGATAACTACGATTGGTAAAAATATGGCTAAGGTAATTGAGTAATATTTTTCCAAAGCCTGAACCCAATTTCAAAGTTCAGGGGGCCTACCAACATCTCTAAAGCAGTCTTATTTAGTGGGTTATTTTGTTGGTTTCTACCATATTCATTAACAATTTGCCTGCTTTTTATCATTGCGATTGGATAAAAGATTAGGCAAAATATAGATACGTAGGTACTTAGTATTTCACATCCTGTAAATAGGTAGCATATTAATATATCAGTAATAAGCTCCGTTTTAATTTAAACTAGCATCAAGTTTTTCTTTCGGGAACAGAATTCATATCTAAGCGGAAACTTAATGGCGAAAACAAAATAGAAAATGGGCATTCATAAATAATATAAATCAGATTCTATTTAAAATTGTTTGTATGAAGAATAAATATAAACTTCGTTTTTCAATCATAATGATAAGTTCGTTCTTGGGATAAATTCATCCCAACTACGGAACCCTTCATTGTGCGTGGTCCGACACGCACTTGGCCGGTTTTTTTCGTAATTTCTTTCATAGTTGAGTAGATATACCTAGTAACTGATTACCACGTGCCAAGATCTCTACCTACTACCCGCTCGCCTTGGCGCGTTAATGGCCACTGTTCTCACCTAACCTAATCCAAATGATTCACCCACAATAGAGGGTATCTGGCGCTCGGCGGCCGCTGCCGCGGCACGCTCGCTCCGCTCGCTCGCCTTCACGCATTAATGGTCACTGTTCTAACCTAACCCAAAAGCCACCCTACTAACATTATTAGTCGCCAAGTCATTATTTATAGCTCCTCGCCTAATATTTTATTTGACTGGTATAGTTTATTTGCTACCTAAACGCAGCTGCTAGTTTTTAGTTTTTATAACACCTTTAATTTTGAACCTTACATAATATAATAGTCGCGAAAATATTTAATCGCTGGCAAGTTATTTTATTTGTTGCAAACATTTAGTCGACTTTTAAGTTATTAGTCACTCGGAAAATAATAAGCTATAAATTATGCTAAGTTTAACGACCTGTTATTATAATAAGTAAATGCAATAAACAGTTTCTCAGAAATAAGCTCATAACAATAATTAAGTACGCGCCAAGTGTCGACTGGTACTGCACAATTACGCGTAATACGAGGTGGTAATATGGAATTATCCGCACATCAAAGGTTTCTAGTAACACGAGTTAGAACCGCCTCTACTATGGAATCTGTTACGACAATCAATAACAGATTTGTTATTTTATCCTACACTATTAAACGAGCAATATTTGTATATATTTGTAATCACGTTCTCGAAAACGGCTCTAACCATTTGGATGAAAGTTGCAATAAGGGGTTTACGCGGGCGAAAAATCGATTTAGCTAGGTCTTATAACTGGGAAAATTCGTTTTCTCCGTATTTTCAACAGAGCAGACTGACATGGCAGCATGAAATGAGTAAGTAGGTACCGACTATCATGGCAGTATGGGATTAGTATGAACTTTTCAATACTATTAAATAATAATAATAATCTTTATTTCTCCATAAATGCATTTACATAATTTGATCTAAAACTGGCTTGATTTAGTGCTCCAGATTAAAAAAACCCTGACTTCTAAACTAGGTTTATTTTATTTATTTATTTATTAAAACTTTATGCACAAGAAAAATAAAATACCGTACAAAGGCGGACTTAATGCCTGAGGTATTTTCTACCAGTCAACCTTAGAGTGATGCAGAGACAAAACATGGCAGGCGCAACATTAGGGATTGATAACACGAAATTAACTATAAAATACAAGAATAAATACATACATATATACATACATACATAGTATAAACAGAATAACTTTGTCAGGAGAAATAACGATCGGTAGAGGAGAAAATGAATCCAGCAAATCACCGCTGAGATGTTTCAGCCAACTTCTTGCGTATATGGTCACGAACCTTCCCTTTAAAAGACAAACGACTGGTTGCCGTCCTGATATTCAGAGGTAGCGCATTCCAAAGAAAGACCGGTTGGACAAAGAAAGAAGAGTGCATGCAACCAGAGCGGTGAGAAGGACATCGTAGAAGACGATTGTTGGTGGAACGAAGATTTTTGCTATGGGCAGAGCATAAGTATTGAATATGGGAAGTCAGGTAAGAAGGAGAGGTGGGTTTGTCGAGAATAAAGAATAACATAGACAGAGCCCTCACCTCTCTGCGCTGTCGAATGGGTAACCACTTTAAAAGCAATCGGTGCGCGGATACATGGTCATACTTACGAAGATTGAAAACGAATCGAATGCAATTATTGAGAAGGCGGTCAAGTTTATTGAGGATATCTGCATTCAGGTCATAGTAACACACATCACCATAGTCAATTATGGGAAATATTTGGGACTGTACAAGCATTATGTGTGATGGGAGAAGATTTTTTAACCGATACATCGACCGCAACGTTCCGGTAACTTTTTTACTGACGGTTGTTACCTGCCTTCGCCAGTCACGACAAGTGTCGACATGCAGGCCAAGATCCTTAACATCTGTACCTGTTTATGTACCTGTATCTTAGAAGCCAGAGCTTAGAAATGAGCATTCTCTATTTTCACCAGAGCAGAGCTCGGTCGCCCAGGCACTACTTTATTACTTAAAACATGAACACCGCGGAATTTCATATTGTATGTTTAGATTTCGGAAATTGATTTGCTGGCCTTTTTAAAACTTGTTATCTTTCTCTATGAATCTTTAAATATATGTGTGACTGACTGACAGACAAAACACAAAAGATATAGCGATCTTGATACTGAAAAGGTACAAAAGTGCACTAAGAAATGATATTACGCTTGTTTAAAAAATACATTTCATTTAGTAGGTAACAAGTTTGTTCGAAAATATAAAATCTGAAACACACGCGAGCAAAGTCGCAAGGACAAGCCAGTAGCAACGTATTCGATAAATCATGAATAAATTATTCTAATATGCTTCAAGGAATCAAGTCCTATCGGAATTGATATGTTTATTAATAACTGAAAGTTCCGATATGGTGCAAGACCAAGTGAAGATGACGTACTTGACGATAGAGTCTTGTCAGTGGCGCGGCGGTCCCTTATCACCGAATGATAAAAGGTCGGTAACGTTGGGATGCTACACCCCAAACCGAACGTTGTTACATCACTATCATTATTTATCTATAGTTACGTGTTCTAAACTCATAGACGGTTATGTAAACATCAGTATTGTGAGTTCTTGTCTGGAGCAGATTTTTCGAGAATAACAGTGTCCCTTCAGCATAAAGGTGAACGCACACTTATCCGAGCCGAACGCGTCGAACGAAACGAAGTCAACGAGAACGCTAGAAACGGTCTTCTAGATTTGGACGATTCGACGCGAGCAGGTGTGCGTAGTTTCATAGAATGAATTCTAAAATTCGTTTCGTTCGGTTCGTTCGGCGCGTTCGGCTTGAATAAGTTTGCATGACCATGGGGAAAACAATGAAAATGAAAATGTATTCGCAGAAGTACAGGTCCTAGTAGTATTAATTGGTCACACACAGGTGGTTACTGTCCCTTTCACTATTTTCCTTGTTCTTCTTGTTGGTTCAGATTGCTTTTGTGAACCAGTACTTGCTATACGATACAGTGTTTTGCCGTTATTTTTTTTTATTCAGTTCACATGCGTTTTTTTTCTCGATGTTATGTTTATGTTAGGTAAGGTTTAACTACTTCTAAGATAAGAAAGGTTATTCAAAGCATAGTAGTTTAACCCTCAATCAATCTGCCTAGCCTTTTCCTAACCATGTTGTGGTCGACTTCCAGTCTAACCGGATGCAGCTGAATACCGTATTTTACATGGAGCGACTGCCTATCTGACCTCCACAACCCAGTTACTGGGTAATACGATACCCCTTGGTAAGACTGGCTGTCAGACTTTCGAGCTTCTAACGACCCGTAACGACTGTCAAAGATCCACGAATGACAGCCGGGCTCAACGGCGTAATGTGTTTTCCGAGACACGGAGTAGTCTCGGTATGTTAAGATGTTCGCCCATCCACAGACCAACCCCGGCGAGCGTAGCTTAGCTTGCTGGATCGACCTGTGCGGCTGTTATTACTTAGCCACGAACTTAGTGCAGTTTAACCCTAAAGTTGCTAAACCTAATGTGAATCTATAGTGTCATTTTAACACAACTATGTAGATGTTTGAGTTCAGTATCAACGGCTTATCACTGAGTTTCAAGAGTCAACAGGGACAAAAAGGTGACTTAGTTAAATGTCCGGCGCAGATGGTGGACTTTAGTTACATAATATTATTTAAATGGCTTAACTGGACAGTGGCTTACTTACCCTTTGATGGTAGGTTTACTACATGTTGTTGTGACCCTAATCTCTTCTAATTTATTTTTTATATATGTACCTATAGCATCATCGTCTTACCAAGAGGTATCGTGCTACCCAGTATCTGGGTTATGGAGGTAAGATAGGCATTCGCTTCACTGGAAGCCGAGCCCAATATAGTTAGGAAAAGGCTAGACAGATTGATTAACTTTAGGTCAGCGTGGTACAAATTGCGTGTACCTTAACAAGTATCTTATTCTTGTGCAGAATTTTATCTTTATAAACATAAAAAGTGGGTTATATTTGACAAAACATTATCTTTATCAGGTTTTTTTTTGTCATCATCGAATTTTAGGTCGAACTTATAATGACATTCAGGGCATATCGTGTATGATTTGTAGCTGACCCCAAATTAGTTAAAAAAAGGTTTATTTATTTGTTTTTTGAAGGTTAAGACTAATGACAAGATTTTTAGACTGGAATATCATGGAAGCTTATATTGGAATCAACATCGGATATTTGTTATTTTCCAACAGTTTTGATCCTTAGGAAAGCCGTTTCTTCTTTTACCGATAAAGTCGAAATGTCAATAAGTACGTTGTTTTTGTACGAGATGCAGATTAGAATGCTTTATCTTGATAAGTGATATTATACAATGTCGCCCATGGGCATGTGCCCGCCCGTATTTTTCTGAATATTCATGACAAATTACCGAAAATAAACTTAAAACGGGGGTCTTTTTCTTTTTTTTTCAGTATCCCGCTATGATTTTATGTATTTACCATTGTGTTTTTTTAAAAATAAATACTGTTTTTTTTCATAGTTGACAATTTTTAGTAAGAAATATTAGTTAATCCGATAAAATAAGTCATAAGCTTTTAGAAATAATAAACAGAAGCCAAATCGAGCCAATAACATAACATAACGAGTCAAGACAAACGCAAATAAAAAAATAAAAAATTGAATAACATGAAATTTTTTAAGGATAGACCCTTTTAAAGTTAATTTTCGATAATTTTTCATGACTATTCAGAAATATACTGCCCATGGGCGACATTGTATTTAGTAGTCAATTGACAATGAAGTATGTTATACAATGGACACTATTGTTACCTGCTTGCAACTCAGAAAATGTTAGAGATTAAAAGAAAAGTTCGCATATGTACAAGCTCAAGATAGAAAAACAACAATAAATTATTTTCAAACACACTGTAAGCCTACTCCTATAAATAAAACTATTTACTAACATTTTTATCATTCAATTGAGTGTAACTTTTAAAATGTTTACGAACTCGATCGAAGCAATATAAAATAACAAGGTCTTCATGTCCTGTGGCAGGGTCACCATAAATCTTGATGAACATAAAGAGAATTGAGACATAGGCGTTTGGTATCAGAGATTCCATACAGTAACAATTGGCCCCCAAATAACCAATTAGCAACGAATGTTCATCAAATAGAACAGCGAGGCAGTGTGTCAAGCGTAGTACTATGAAACACGTAATAACACCAATGGCCTTAATATGTGCCATAAGTAAGTAACGAGCCAATTAAGTAGTCTAAACAAACAAACTTTAAACAAAGGAACTGATACCAATTAAGTAAATAAGATGGATTTGGTGCACAATGCATGTTTACGAATCTACATCGCTATTTATATTAAATAGCTACGCTTATTTAGGTATACGCAGCTTACTGCGCAAAACATAAATGTGACACAAATGATAAGCAAAATTATTCACGTTGTTTTATGTCACAAAGAACTCAGTAAATATCGAAATATTTAATGAGATCGAGTATCGTGTGCTAACTCTGCATTGATTATCATTTAAAACATCCGGCAGGACAAAACACAAAACAAACTGCAAGCCTTCCGGCTAACCATCTGTGTTTTTAAAAAACTACATGTCAGATGCGCGCCAAAAATAACACTTGGCGCACGTGCTTCCATGTTTTTGATGCATGCAGTTCAATGAAATTAGACAAGCGTTGCTATTAAAAACCTATTTCACGGTCAAGCACGTTGGGTAAACGTTTAAAACATTAATGTACCGGCATAAAACAGCATTCAATGTTTTCACAATCAAAACAAAAACAAATGAAAGTACACTCACTTACTGTCATAGAATATAGTCTGTTAATTAAAACCTTATAAAAATGCAGCTTTATTTGTTTGTAAAAATAAAACACTTTTTATGTGAAGTACGGAACGTAGAAAAACTAAGAAAACACGCTCGTCGCTGACGTGACGTATCGACTGACCGGGCGTCCAATCGCGCGCGCTCCCGCGTTCTGACTGACAACGAAAATAGCAGATAATCGAGGGAACACACACGCCTGATATTATTTGATAAATATTTATTTGATATTCGTGTAAAGAACATTTTGGGAACATTGTGCAAACTGTCATAATATGTCACTTGGAAAGGATATACAAATAAGAACAATATTTTTTATAAAGTCGCGGGATATTGTACCTTCCTATACCTACCAAACTACTTGTTGAAACGGTTATCACAACCCATAAATAATCGATTTAGTTTTATCGCGGAAAATATCGGTGACAAATGCAAATCGTACAGTATTATTAATAATAATCACTTTCTTCATTCTTGCCATAAGTACCTACTTCTTAAATTCACTTGAATTTGAACAGTTTCCTACCTTCCTCTTTTAGAAAACTCTTTTTTTTTTTATTACTTCGGTCTAGTAATGTAAACGCAAACCTCTTAATTAAAATAGCATCAATTTAGCATTTTTTTGGTTTGGGCTAATTGTTTGAACACTTTATAAGTAAATTTTTGTGCTAGCGACACGTCGCCTAAAAATTAAAATAGCATTTGTAAAACAAAAGTATTAAGATTCGTGCGATCATCTCCTGGTAGCGTGGTGTTTAAGTAAAAGTAGTAAAAATACCCGCTCCACGAAAAAACAGTGACAGTTGCAAGTTTTATTGCACTTGTCAATGACAAATCAATCGCGTATCTTCAGGTATTGGGGTCAAAAATGTTGAGATAATATTATAAAAACGACGCATGTCCCAGTCCCAGCATCAAAGGTATCTCTCGTCTGAGTTACTAGGTCAGATAAAATTAATATCCAAGCGATTTCTTGTAGGGCTAGAAAAACCTACCGCAGCTGGCAGTTTATAATAAATACATAACGTTTATGGTTTTATCTTTTTCATGTTTTTGCGATGGAAAATTCTATGGTTCTAAGCATATTTCTTGTAGTGCTAGAAAAACCTAACGCACCTTGCAGTTTATAATAAATACATATCGTTTATGGTTTTAACTTTTTCATGTTTTTGCGATGGAAAATTCTATGGTTATGTAAGTGTGTAACAATGGTTTGTAAATTGCGCGACGACCGCGTGTTTCGTTCGTTTTACGTTCATGTGGGGTAATTGCATTATTGAAAGGGTAATTGATAATGATGATAACGGTAGAAATATTTGATAATGGAATTACTTTTCGACATGTCAGGTATTGGCTATTTGCTGTTGACCATAATTATTGTTTTTTCACAAATACGCTTGGAAATTCGCAGCGTTATTTTGACAACCTTCCTTCGAGATATACCGAAAATGCTGTATTGGTCAAATACATGCATGCAGCGGCCGGCAATGTTAGTATGAAAATCCACCTGTCGTGTTTAGCGGCCGAATAAAACTCATATTTATCGTGTAATTTATCCCAAGAACAAACTTAACATTGTAGTTGAAAAACATGTTCTCTTATACATTCCAACTACAAATGTAAGTTTGTACGCACAATATTGAGAGGTTTATGTTATTTTAAGACCATAGACTTCTCATAGGTTTTCCTGAGCAAAGCACCATTCTCTGTATTTTTTCAATAGTTTTGGCTCGGTAGTTTCGGATATATGGTTAATTTTCATCTATTTTCTTAAATATTTTTAAAAGTATTTATTCCAAAATTATTTTAAAAAAAATGAAATCCTCACAATAAGCCCTTTCATTTAATATGTCACATGGTACAGTTCGCAAAACTTTTCCTATTTGCCCCCGAAAAAATTACCCCCATATTCAAAATTAATTTATTTACGTTACGCGTCCGTGTTGGGATCACAGAAATTCATATGTGTACCAAATTTCAACTAAATTGGTCCAGTAGATTCGGAGTAGATTGACTGTGATAGACGGACAGCCAGCCAGCCAGACAGACAGACAGACAGACACACGAGTGATCCTATAAGGTTCCGTTTTTCCCTTTTGAAGTACGGAACCCTAAAAAGAAACAAATGAACATATTGACGTGTGAAAAATTATTGTTGTTCGTCATTGATTCTGGAATTTTAGTTTGAATTTTCGCGCATTATTTGAGAAATCTACATTACAAGCCTTGGCCACAACCAGGCATTGATGGACTCACGTATGTGTGAGGCTTCGCCTCGGCCCATATTTTCACGTTCGTTCATCAATACCTCGCTGTATCACACACAGGGCCCATGTGTTGGACGTAGATTAGTTCCTCTTATATAGAGGAGGTTTTGTCACAGCGGTGGGAACATAATATACCCCATTTACATTCAGCTCACTCCCACGGCAGTGAGCAGGAAAGTAGCCAGGGAAGTGGGCAGGACGAGTATGTAAACACGATACTTCTCATGGTGCTGCCACTGCTACTCGCGCTGTCCGGCGTTCTCCAAATGAGCGGTGTTTTGTGCCGAATTCATAGGACGGGCAGCGCGAGCGGCAGTGCGTGTTTACGTTCAGCTCCGTCGCTCACTTCTCACCGAGAGACGCTCAATTATTTCGACGTCTGCCATTGCCGAAAGTCGAAAGCGATGTGAGTGGTAGGGCAGTATGTAAACACACACTTTCCTCGATCCTGCTACGGCAGTATTTAGGGAATTATGACCGGCAGCGCGAGGAGTAGCGCTAGGGGCAGAATGCAAATGAGGCAATAGGCATGTATATTGTTTTAGGTGGCGAGCATTACCTACAACCTCTCCTAATATAATGTAACATAATCTGTAACAAAATTAGCTCAAGTTCTATTCATGTCATCTTGGTAAGATGAGTAGCTATCTGAGTACTTGATATTGAAGCAAAATATTATAATAATAATAGTAATTAATATGTAGTTATGAGCCAAACATTTTCCTGTTCCTTAGTTTTCTTAGCTTTATATTCTAGGTTACAATTATATAACAGGAAAATAACAACTCCCGAATAAATGGGTAAATTAGTTTAGAAACTTGTATACATATTGAGATAAGCATAAGCATGGAGCTCCTATATAAAATAATCCGTCACTGTTCACTGTACATGTTGTATTTTATTGAAAATATTTATGAAGGGCTCTTCATAATTTCCGTTATGAGAGTTGCTATGTTCTTAGATAATCCCATTTAATGCGGAATATCTCCGGGATCGTAAGCTGCTGCTTCAATAGGATCATCGTAAACGAAACTTAATTTTCCCAGTCTGCCTTCGCACATATTAATTTCTTCTATAAATGGGGTGACATTAAAAAATAATTTTGTGTTAAAGATAATGCATTCTCTGTGCATTATCTTTATCATAAAATTATTTGTTAATGTCACGAGTTCATTTATTTCTTCTTGTACTTTAGTTTTTTAATGCACATTTCTGTAGCATGTGCGACATTGACACAATTGTCGGCTTGCAGCATTCTATATATGGAAGACTTGAATTGAAAATGTTATGGCCACAAGTTATATTTGTAAGTTATGACCAGTGATCGGAGTAGGTAGATTGAACTGGGGTCATTGATCCGAAACGTATATATTACTATGGACATTCCTCCGGAATTGGTGGATTATTAAAAAAAAACCGGAACTTATGTAGGAATTGTATTCTGCCAGAGTGGAAGGAGTCATTTGATGATTTGCCATCCTCAAAAAAAAGGTAGGAATTGTAATAAAATGAGCAATTTTATTCTTTATTATTCTTCCTATTTATTTTTTTTGTCACGATTTGACAAAACCCAACGACCAATCAGAACAAAGGATCATGGGTGGTACAGTAGTAATAATATCACTACCAACATTAACAATATTTAATTGAATCCGGAAATACCGGAATTACTTTCCGGAAAAATGGCTTATCCATGTTATTCTTTCTGTGTGCATTTATGATACAAGTACTAAAAATCAATCTACCTACTCCGATCACTGGTTATGACTTATTAAATGCATCTGTGTGTAGAGTCGTTACTACGATTGGCATGCCCTCATTCTTATGTAGTTGGTCGTTTGGATCGGCGGCATATCGGGCTGAGGTCGACTGGTCGTCAAACATACCAGTCGACAAGCCTGCTTGACTTTAATTGCTTTGAAAATTAATTGAATCGTAAGAAAACGTTCTTACTATTTGTTTTCAACCTACATGGCGTATTTTGCTTAGTTATAAAATTTGTCAGTTAAAACAGTTGTCAAGACAATAAGTTAATACTTGAGTACCTACACCCCGATTGTGGAACATACTTTTTTATCACAATCCGAAGGATTTTGACGGATATTCCTAAACCGTTGCTTCATGTGTTTGAATTGGTTTTCTGCTCCACAACGTAAATAACGCAATGCACGTTGTAGAATTGTCAAATAACTTTGCAATTGTAAGTGTTTTACGCAATTACCTCACTGCCTATATATTAATTCGACTGTTAACAAAAATAATGTGTAAATATTGGTGTTTCGACTGCGCGGTTTACATGAGCAATGTATTCTCACTGCTTTTCTTTTTTGTATAAGTATCTACTGCCAGTATTGATTCTACACAAAATCAAATTTTCGTTCTGGGAATCAAAGATAAACAATACTTCTTATCATTCCCAGAAATGTCAGATTCAACAGAAGCGAAAAGGTTATTGAAATACGCAGTTCTGTCAGTTTATCAAACATTTATCTACTGCTTATGAATATTTTGATGTTTATCTAGATTTTTGGTACACATTTTCATTGAAGCTTGGGTTCGTTTTGATGATACGAAAAACGCGTGATAGTGTAAACAAAAATCTTAAATGTAAAACTCAGACAAGATTCATACTCAAAACTTTCCTCGCAAGATGTTGTGAGGAAAGTTTTGAGTATAAAATGTGGATGGCTATAAGAATAGGGGAAGACCAAAGAAACGATGGATGGACTGTGTGGAAGATGATATGGCTGGAAAGGGGGTGACTATCGAGATGATGACTGTAGCGGCATCTACATCGCTACATGCAAACTACGCATCAAAGACCTGACGTCACACAACATCCTGACGTCACACAAATCCTGCATCGCGCAATTAGAGTTTACCGCGCGATAAACATATATACAAGCTTCCCGACTTCAACCTCTGGGCAGTTGCCCGCCAGACACGACACCCGTCTGGTCCGAGGATCCTCCCTTTTCTATGGTGGATGAGAGAACTTTACACCCTGTCCCTCATACCCCTAAAATGACTAATGGAAAAGTATGGAAGAAAAATGCATGTTGCGCCGACCACAAATGATATGGCATAAGGGCAGGCGAATAAATGATGTAGAGTAAGTACCACAGGTAGTACAAAGTATATCAGCAGCTAGGTATTGAAATGAATGAACGTTTCGTACACGCTACACATCAAGCTATATATTTCCAGTATAAGCTGACCTCGCATTGTACGGAAATCATACACAATGCGAGATCAGCATAAACTGGAAATGTATAGCTTGATGTGTAGCTGTGTGTACATTCACACTGGCCGAAAAAAAGTCCGATACATAATGCCACATCAATAGACGGAGGATTTAGTGTCCCCTCATTATACATGCATCACATTATAGGTATGTTCGCGATGACATACGTGTATATACGTACGTGTATGTGGGTAAAGGTCAGTGCATATTACTTTTCGCTTTGAAGAAAGAAAGATGTTCCTTTGTCTTGAAATTCTTTATACAGCAGCGTATTCCCGACTCTTTTATGTGCAGTGCATTTGGTAGCATTCCAGATTTTGGTGCAGTTTCTCGTTCGAAAGTTATTGAAGTGGTTCCAATTTTCTTTGTGACGTAGGCTTACTTCTATCTCGTTTTTGTGGTCACTTGTGTTCATGTAGGTACCTACTTATTGAACTAAACGGACTTAGGACTTGCAGCACAAAATTCTGAAATTCGTATGTCTCGTTGAGAAAACACATTTTGGGAGCTTATGGAAAGTGCATTAATTCCACAGTTATATTAATAGTGAGTATTTTTTTGAGGTATGAGGAACAGGGTGTGGAGTTCACTCATCTTCTATAGAAAAGGGAGGATCCTCCGACCAGACGGGTGTCGCGTCTGGCGGGCAACTGCCCAACAAAATTGATATCGGATACTCATATATATGTAGTTCGCGCGGTAAACTCTAATTGCGCGATGCAGGATTTGTGTGACGTCAGGATTTTGCGTGACGTTTGGTCTTTGATGCGTAGTTCGCATGGGTCGATGTAGACGCCGCCACAAGATAATGATTTAAAAAAAAATTATCGCATGGCAACAAGTTACTCTCGTGTCCAATTTAATTGACTAAGAACGCTGTTTACTATCAAGGGGTTTATTTATAAACGTTGCTTAAAGTTAAGTGACGTTCAAACGTCAAAAATGAATTGTTAAACAGTCGCTTATCATTACTTATGAGGGTTTATCCTAAAAGTTGGCAACGTCGCAAATAACTGTCAAATATTTACCTGTTTTGATTCATAAAGCAATATTACTGAATAGAAATAAGAAATGTGGCTAACTAGCGAACTAGAATATTAATAATGAATTACAATTAAAACATTGAATTTGATGTTGTACCCATTTTAGGTGTAAAATACGCATTTGGAAAGTTTCCAAATAGTTTTTTTACATCTAAAACTAAACATTGGGTGTTACGATATTAATTATTGCATTTCATAATCAATATTCTAGTTCACCTCATTTTTTATTTCCACACAGTAATATTGCAAAATTAATCAAAACACTGAAATAATATTTGACATCTATTTGCGACGTTGCCCGCCTAGAGAATTAACGCTCTTTATAACTTTAAAAGCAACCTTTATAAAATAAACCTTCAAGAAATTAATTTTTCATACCGTTAAGCTCTAAATAAATAAAAGAACAGTCGAATCAAAAACAACAATAAACTATGTCTCATTCTTTGAACAAAGTTGTTTCAAAGTGGATCTGGAAAACAAGTAAATAATATAGTTGAACAGACTTATAATCTCATTGAAGCGCTGATGTACGGCTAATGAAATGGAGAGGCGTAAAAATGGGCGAATAAACACATCGTTCGTCGAAACAATATTCGCACAATTGATTTGCCACCGCTGAACAACGCGGCTCATCCCCTAGGGTTGCCCCCGCACAATTTTAGGGCTTATAAAGCAGCAAAGACCTACAGTACCCGGCCATTATTAATATGAAAATCGAGTTTAAAAAAATCTCGTCTATACAGGGTCAAAATAAATTAGTTAGCAAAACGTGATGGGTACAAAATACACGTTCTTTTTTTTTTTTCGATGTCAGCCACCGTTGTAACCGCACTTGAAGTATGAGTTGCAAAAATCTGTTTTTTATTGATTAGTAGCACAAAAAAGTGAGATTTATCTGGTTTTTAACAGATATTTCAAATAACAACACTACCTACGGTTGTTGATCCCGGCAAAAATATCATCTAATCAATTTTTATTTTGTTTTATCATGTTTAGACATCCATACCCATCACGTCTACGGAGTTTTGCTAGCTAATTTATTTTAACCCTGTATAACGTCGACTCTGACACTCAGACCTATGTGAAAGTCTCATTTGTTGGTAGATATTCAGTTTTCTCAGTGAACATGTTACACTTTGTCAGTTCCGTTAAAAGCTTAGCGTAAGTCAGCGCAACAAGGTTACCACGAAATGCGTAACATATTTGAACACCTACATTTTTTATTCATGCTTAGGTACTCGTATGTTACCCCAATAATATCCGACGAAAAAAGGTATTTACACAAACATACCTAAGTTCGTGTTTACCTCTCTTTCGTCGGTTCTTCTTTCAAAGCTCTAATTCTCTTTAAAAGCTTGGTAAAGCTCACTGAATTGCATTACATACCCAGAAAAGTACACCCACCTTGTTTATTTTTCGTAAGGTATATTACAGAGATACAAGAAAACCTTCCTAATAAGATTTTTTTCTTGTAGCTTTTGCACACGCTTATGTCATATTTTCCTCTGTTCTTTTTGAGTTGTTTTTCCTTTGAAAAGCTCAGTATTCAAGCCCACGTCTGTTAGCACTTAAAGCCAGTCCTTATCCGCCTTTGTGATTTGTGTGCGCGTCAACTAATGGCTTTTAAGGCGTTTGTGGGCGATGTACGACTCATTATCAATATGAGATGGGGTTGGCTGTGGTAATGGGGACACACAGTTTTTGCGTTTTGACTACAATATTAAAGCAGACCTGAAAGAGTGAAGCCTTTCCCTTTGCCTTTCTCTTTAGAGATAAATGGGTAGGCGCATCTTTTACTTTGATGCTGAAATTCAGCGGCCTCTGATTAAACTGAAAGCACACCTCGATATACTAAGGCAAAAAGTATAGGAATAATATTTAGTGGAAAGATACAGAATATATATTTTTTTACTTAATTCTGGTTGGTAAAAAATTTAGTTCTGGAATAAGAAACATAAAAAAAAAACAATAGCATCATCAACAAGCAATACTCGTAATAGCATTGCCGTGAAAAATGCTCACAATTTGCCTGCTATGTTTCGCAGAACACTTCACTCACCACTATTTGCTTAGCAAAGATGCAAAACTGTTTCTTTCCTTATTCCGCAAACGCCTTAAAATCCACAATAAAACTGTCGTTTGTTATTTTCGAAGGCTTCAACCCTTGCGTAGAGACGCAACGCGGCAAGTAACGCGATTACAACTGGGTGATTGGGTTCTCTCACAATACAGCTGCGTACTCCGCCGAGTTTACAACTCAATAGAAAAGGGAACTTTTTGTACTAACACGCCATATTAGTGTTGTTTGTGATAACAACGATATGTTGTTGTAGAAATTATAATTTGAAACGAAATATTTTGTAAATAAATAGCCGTGACAGCGACTCCGTCCGCGTGGCGGTCAGAAAACAATGTTCAGTGGCAAGTTATAAACTATTGAAATATGGTTCAACTTGAAACATATTATATATACAATAAATAATAGACGTGTCCTTGGCTTTGTCCCCGTAGAAGTCGGTATTACACTAAATAATACTGAATCGTAAGTTATAAAGAATAAGTACCTACTTACCTAATCTAAACGAGGTAATCCACAACGAACTAATTTCATAATTTGTCAAAGTATTGGCGCAAGCTAAAAAAGTTGACCTATTCTGAGACTATGATTTTGAATCCGCAATCTGGCTTTCGTGATTTCTTCAATAAAACAAAAAAAATCATAAGATGAATCATGATCTGAGATGAGATGTTTATAAGAAAGACCATAATTATGTTCAACCTCATAAGTTTATTTAACTCTTATTGCAAATGGAAAGAAACACACCAAGATACTTGTAGAAGGAAATAAAACGTCGTTCTCTAGACATAAGAAAATGGCTCTCGAAGGGCAATTTCCTCGTGAACTATTGTGTCTTTGTAACAGGAACATAACTTTAGTAAATAATATGAGCCATGAGTTATTTCACTGCCTTTTCTCATCCAGAGAAGTAACGATTACTCACAGCGTGTTGTCCGATTTCAGATCATTAAGTTCAGGTTTCCTTACATTTTTTCCTACTTCGTAACACAGCGGGTTACCTATATCATTAACCTAGAAAGTATATCTGACTGAAAAGGTCAAATTATAGTGTAGTACCTGGTCGACCGAGCTCTGCTCGGCTGAAAATAGTGAAAACTAATTTTCCCAGATATGAGACCTACCTAGATCGATTTTTCGCCCCCGTAAAGCCCTATTTTATACTTTCATTGAAATCGTTAGAGCCGTTTTCGTGAACGTAATTACAAATATAAATATATACTGAATTTCATTCATAGTATAGGATAACTCTTACATGCCAGGTTTTTATTTTTTCAGATACCTACGTGATGAGATGAGATATAGTCTAAACCTAAAAACCTTTTTATTTGTAACCAAAGTAAAACAGCATAGGTATTGTATTTGAAGGGTATGGCATAAAGTAAGGGTATGCGAGCACGTGCCCCTGTGACCGTGGCTCGTAGCGACACGTGCGCACCTGCCCGTAGGTACTTGAATTATTCAAAGGTTTCCCACCTCGATACTGAACAATCTGGCATTATAGCGTAGCTCACGGGGTTAGACTTGCAGACTTGTTGTTAATTATAGAGGTAGAGGTCGCCACACTTGTTTTATTTCAGTTAATAGTATCTTTATGTAAATTAATTTCACCTAAGAAAATATAAGCTAGCTAAACTCCGTACTTAATATAAATTGGTTCAAGTAACAACCATTCTAAAATATAATCATCTGCCAGTACCTACACTACTCTATTACTCAACAAACAAAAGAAAAGTTAATTAATAAATAAAAGAGAACATCGAAAAATAAAAGTTCAATGCTAACAATAGAAGAGCAATCCGAATGTCAATGAACATCTCATTATACCTACATGTGTATGTGTGCGTGAGGATGTATGTAAGTGTGCGTATTTTAAACTATGTAGGTCAGCTGCGAAAGATCAAGTTTCTAATCTTATTTGCAGCGATATCGTTAAGAAATCCTTGGACACTGAAAACTTATTTCATACCCAGTACAGATGCGGAAGTAGTCACTCGTAGATAGGTACAGTTGTATGCCTATACATCTAGACAAACTGACATTTATTATACTTATTTTGAGCCGTTCGTCTCGTTTCAGATTTTATTTCTTCGCTCAATTTACCCACGACGTGGACGAGATACAATTGTAAGGATTTTATTTCATTTCATTGTTACCTTTCAGTATATTGTCTGTTTTACTTGTAAAAGATTTGCTCATTGTCAACTTGTTGTTCTTTATTATGTTTCTCACATGACTAAAACAACTATTAAAAAACGTTTTGTTTTCTTTTTGTTAAAATAATAAGTTACAAGCGATCAAATAATTATTTATACCTTAATACTATTATTATACTAGTGACTCAAACAGGTGTTCTTTAATACTGAAATATGTATTTAATATTTTTTATGAATTGTATTATTCATAATTTAGTCAATATTAAACAGATTGATGTAAAAGGCAGCAAGTATCGTACATACCTAATCACTTTAAAACAACCGCATACACACAATCGATTTACACCTTTGTTTTGATATCGTCGCCCTCTTTCATTTGCCAAAATTCTATGACTTACACATAGGGGAATTAAGTTTTATATCACATCACATTTACTTTAATGTTTAGAATATCGTTTAGAATGATCATTTTGTTGTTTGGTTGTCGTAATGATTGATGTTTATGTGAGTAGGCCGTGTTGCAGGTTATGTTTAGTGCGTGAGACGGCCGCGCGCGGCGCTTTCGGCGGCCGGCGATGGGCGACTGAGTGCGCGGCGAGGGCTGGCGCCCGCCGTCCTACCCGAGCTGTGCACACCTCGCCAAAATAAAACTCTCTGTCTCCTTCCTAAATTATTTCAGCCCTTCAGTGTAGTCGAGATGGCAATAGGATTTGCATTGAGAATCAAGATGTTTATTCAGTATATTTAATCGCATTAGGACACGAATTTCAGGTTTCTTACACGAATAAAGAAACATTGTTGAATTAATTTTGAATACAATTTATCTGACGTTGGAATTTAGCTGAAGGCACATGATCGATATTTAACATATAAATTGTTAATCACGGTGGTAAAAAAGTCTTCTGAAGTTTAAAAGTCACTCCATACAGAAGCAAGAACCTGGTTCCACATAGCTTGGCTTGTATTAAAGTACTGGGTAGTGGGCACAAACTCAATTATATGAGCAGTACACACATCCATATTCCCAAACCGAAAATTCTACATAAAAATATGAGTTTCGGTATACCTTCGGTTATTTACAAATGTATTTGGCTGATATTTACATATTTTTTTGTGAAAGTTCTCCTATCGTTCGCGTCAAACGATATTGAAGCTAAAAAGCTTTTACGTGAATACATTTTTAGGCTCACCGTGCTTTTTGCTTGCAAACTGCCTTCCATACCAGTGTTTGTAAATGTATGTATAGCAAATGCTATGTTTGTCCTTAGCAACAGAAACAAAATATAAATATCAACTCCTTTTCGTGATGAAAAATGAAAATCAAAAGTCAAGTCGATTAAGGAAATTAGAGTTCGCTTTCAAGGCTTGCTCTGTTTCTTGATGTTTTAAACGAATAATAAATGAATAAGCTAAAATATTCTCATTGGTATTGTCATCAATATGAATAGGTATCACCAAATAATTACAGTACTTTTGCCAGTTTTTACGGTAAGCCAATATTCAGCAGAGGACATTTATTTTGAGAAAAAGTACATATTTACATATGAACTTACCCAATTAAGTACATAAATTGTTTACATTTACTACTCGATGGCGAGGGCTGGCAGAGAGCCAGCTTCCCAGTAGGCACTGAGTAGAAAGTGCTTCAATTTTATTAACTTTAAACCGACCACATTTATGCCCAACGTGGTTTTGGGCTTTATGTAATGCTTTGGTAAGTATTGATTTTATTTTTGGGATTTTATGATTTTATTTTATTAGCTGCGCCCCGCGGCTTCACCCGCATAAGTCTAGGGAATACCGGGGATAAAAGGTATCCTATTTCCTAACCCAGGTCATGGTCTACCCATGTGCAAAATTTCATCTAAGTCCGTTCAGCCGTTTTAGCGTTAAAGCGTACCAAACAAAATTAGAAACTTTCAAAAAATCTAATCTTTTCTCTTTTTATAATAAATATGAACAAATGTAATATTTTATTTTTTGTTTAATATTATTATATTATATACTTTTTTATTTCTATTACTCGTCATCTCGGTTGTTACTCGTCTTTCTAGTTACCTCATTTCTAGCCTTATCATCCTTCACACAGTCCATCCATCGTTTCTTAGGCCTGCCCGTCAAAATAATTTATTGGGTGTTTGACGGAACCTTTAAACATCAGAATATAGCGACTAGCGACGGCGACGGCGACGGCGACGGCGAGAGAAGCACAATAGGGAAGTTTGCTTTTCAGCCTGATTATGATAATTGTGTAATGGTCATCATAAGAGCGCTGATGTCTGAGATACAGATATTTTTATCTAGTTCAGACACAGATGCCTTCACTATAAAACTAAGAAATTTTTTAAATTGTCCTGTATATCTGTGTAAATGTAACAAAAGTTCTTGTGACAAATAAATAAATTATTATTATTAAATTATTATTATTATTATTATTATTTCAAATAAAAAAACGCAATTTTCATTTTGTGTATCTAGGTAATTGTGTAGTTTCCTGTACATAATTTAAAGTGAGTACATATCTACAAACGCACACATAAAATCCCACACGAGCACTTATTAATCTTTATGTGCTTCATAAAAACAGAATCATTTGCTTTCTTTAGTGTTTCGTTTCATTATGCATTACGTACCACTCAGTCAATATCGTCCATAAATATGCTGAAAAAGGATTGTGGAATGAAAATTTTCATTATTTCCACATTTGTTTATTTGAATATAATGGTTAGTGAAACAAAACATAGACTTAAGAATAAAGAATTTGGACCAAAGATAGTTGGAGGACAGCCAGTGGAATTGGAAAAATATCCATTTGCAATTCAGTTTTTTAATTTGGGGGCGCTATGTGGTGGTGTTATATTGAACAGCTGGTCTGTACTGACATCTGCTCACTGCTTAGAGAATAACAAAGATGTCGACGAAATGAGGGTGCAAATCGGTAAGTGAAGTAGAGTACAGTTCTCCTCCAGACTGAAGTTCGGCCATGGTGGCCAATCTCAGCGGAGACTAGCCATTGACGCGGGAGATAGTATAGTGCACAAGTGTGTGCGCGACACAGGAGTTCGAAAAGTAAGGCGCGGGAAATACACAAATGGCGAGAGGACTTGCGTGGCGACGGTGTGGCGCGGGTGTTGCGCCGCCCGTTTCATATTTCATACTAAATGTATATGAACGAACGTGGCGCGGAACATACACACCACGCCCGCGCCGCAACGTCGCCTCGCCCGCGTCACGCCTCTTGTGTATGTTCCGCGCCACGTCTTTCCTATACATTTTGTATGAAATATGAAACGGGAGGCGCAACGCCCACGCCACACCATTACCACGCCTCTCGCCATTTGTGAATGTCCCGCGCCTAAAATAAGTAAAAGTTTAGGTGTATTCTAATCATAGAGTGATTGAGTAATTGGTAGGTATAAAAAGCTTAGTTACTTGCCTTAACGTTAGACTATTTTGACACCTTGCTACAAAGGTTGGCCGGCATTTTCCTTTCGAGTTCTCACCAACCGTAGCACCTTTTTCTGATCCAGATTTTGAAGTCACGACTTTTGTGTATGTTTTTATTGTAGACCTTACTTTCATTATAACATTTGTAAGTCAATAGGTCTGCTAACCCAGATTCAGTATGGCACTAATTGAAATTCTACTTAACCCGACGGGCATAATACTCGTGATTTATTACCCCTGACGGAAACAGTAATGGACGGATAGGGACCGACTTTAACTTAAATAGCCTGCATAGTGTTACTTGGAAACCACTACAACGATTCTTGTTTGTTGATAAGGGCTTGTTTATAACATGAGATAACATGTTCAAGAGCAATTCATACATCGTAGGTAAATATGTTATGGCAAAAATAATATTTATCAGACGCCAATTTAAAAAAAAGTTAAAGGCACTGAAAACACACTTGTGGAAGAATTTAAAACTATAGATTAGAGATGTTACAGAGGTTTTTTACCGGAATCGGAGCCGGAGTCGGAAGTTTTAAATTATTGATCGGAGACGGAACCGGAGCCGGAGTTGGAGGCGGAGGTAGAAGAAAGATGATCGATATAAAAAAAAACGCCATCATATTGAAATTAAGTTATCAGAACAATTAAACTACTTAATACACCGCTCTTAACTTAATAAACAGACTTCGAGCGCGACCGTGTATAAACATTACTCAGGCAACAAGTTAAAAGGTGTTTACGCGCTTTAGGCATGTGTATCGCTGCGTTTCGATCTTCGGTATAACTCTGATTCAAAATTATCGGAGCTGAAGTCGGAGTCGGAGGTGTAATAGTAATCGGAAGTTCCGTCCTTTCGGAGTTGGAATCGAAGCTCCGTAACATCTCTGCTATAGATTGCTTTCAGCGTATCAGACAAGGAATATTATTGAAAAAACAAATCACAGTAAACACCCGTCATGGGATTTCCAACACTTTAGATTTTAGATTTGTGAAAGTAAATATATGTATTTTTAGTAAGATTGATTGAAAATTGATTGATAAGCGTAAAGTTTGTTCAGAATGCAGCGTGAAACAGAATTGTCAGCGGCTAAAAGCGTCCTACATTGGATTGTGTCCGCAGTTTTCCTGTTTTAAGCCAACGTGTGACTTTGTGTTTTTTCACGCAATCATGTGATATTTACAAAGCATTTCTGCCACAATGCAGAATGATAAGAAAATTACATCGTAATCGTTGAGTAATATGAGATATTTATGTTTCAAACTGAGATATAATATCGAATAATAATGGTTTTTTAACACTAAATTCCGCAGGTTCAAAATACATTTACGACTTCAGCGCTAAGAGACACAAACTTGATTCGTTTGTAGTACATGAAAACTATAACAAGAAGATTCCATTTGAGAACGATGTAGCCATCTTATTTGTTAAGATTCCGATAAAGTTCAATGAAGTTGCCAAGAAAGCGATACTCGTAAATCACAAGAAATGGATGAACGCTAAAGAGAAGCGTTTTGTTGTCACCGGCTGGGGATGGCAGAAGGTAACTTAAATTATCTATTAAGGCGAAAGCGTCATATTAGCCAGCGAAATTCAAATTTTCTTACGTTATTTGCAATTTGCAGGTCAGTATCAGGTAATTCTATAAATTAATATTTTTACGGCCGTAAATCATATTTCAACATACAGTTGTTCTAAATATGATTCGCGGTCGTAAAAGTATTTATTTATAGAATTATTACCATAAAAATCATCAATACAACTCTCTAGTTCATATAATCCCATTAAATTACTATTTCATGAAATCACATTGTAGGATTATTTTAACGTAAGGGGATTATTTTGCGAGTAGGGGGCAGATTAAGAAACGCACAAATAAGTTCAGAGATGAAACACCCAATCATATTACCACACAACCATCGAATTACCACGCTAATAATTAAATACGCTCATGAGCTAACTTACCACGGTGGAGCGCGCCTTACTTTATCAAACATTCGACAAAATTATTGGATAATCAGCGGATATTCAGCTACAAAGAAAGTTATAAGAGAGTGTGTTACATGCAAGAAGCAAGAGCCCATCCAACAATATCAGCTCATGGGTGATCTACCATCATCCAGAGTAAACCCTGAAAGCGCCTTCTATCATTGTGGTGTCGACTACACAGGCTTTGTGGATGTGAAAGCAAACAAAGGACGTGGGATAAAAACTACCAAAGGCTACATAGCGCTTTTCGTATGTATGGTGACGAAAGCTGTGCATCTAGAACTCGTCTCAGATTTAACCAGTTCAGCTTTCGTAGCCGCATTAAACAGAATGGCAGCACGCCGTGGAGCTCCACGTCACATCTATAGCGACAATGGAACCAATTTTGTTGGAGCCAACAGAATGCTACAAGAAGAATACGACCATCTTCAAAATATTGTCAATGAGTCATTCTTTAAAGAGATAACCGAACTACAAATTGAATGGCATTTTAACGCACCTTCTTGGCCTCATGCGGGAGGACTTTGGGAAAGAGCAGTGCGAAGTCTCAAACACCACCTCAAACGCGTGATTGGACAACAGAAATTTACGTTTGAAGAATACTTAACACTGTTATCAAAGCTAGAAGCTTGCCTGAATTCACGACCACTTTGTGCGCTATCAGAAGACCCGGAGGATTTAAACTTCCTCACACCAGCCCATTTCCTATCAGCAAGACCAGGTTTAACCGTAATTGACACAGCAGAAGACGCCAGAACCAGGTGGCATCTAGTGTCGAAATTATTTCAAGATTTATGGAAGAGATGGAAAACAGAGTACTTAACTCAACTATCAACCAGAAACAAATGGATGAAATACCAAAAGAACGTCAACGTGGGTGATCTAGTAATGATACATGACGACAACTTACCAGCAGGGAAATGGCCAATGGGTCGTGTGATGAAAGTCCATCCAGGAAAAGACGAACTTGTCAGAGTAGTGACTTTAAAAACCAAAAACGGCTACATGAAGCGCCCTATAGTTAAACTATCGGTTTTACCTATACACCAAACAGAACCAACCATACCAGAAAAACAAAAAGGCGAACTACTACAACATCAAAGTACTAAAGCCGAAAAGGAACCACGTAATCGTCCACAACCAAACACCAGAACGTACAGTACCTGTCCCAAGATAGTTAACATTGCATTGGCATTGTTACTGTTCTTAAGTATAATATTACCAACAACAGCTTCATACAATATTACACAATTTGATACCAATAAAAGTTTGTACTTTGATACTGTGGGGAAAGTACAATTGATTCGAGATAAATGGAAACTAGTCACATACTTTAACATGTCTCCATATTGGCAAGGAGACACAGCCATCAAGGACTTTACAAGATATCTCGACAAAACATGTGAAACAATTATGGAATCAAGTCACTGTCATATGATACTCCTACAAATACGTCACGATTACAATGAACTGCAATACTATAACCAGCTGTTGCTTAGCCAGCACTACGGCGAGCGCATACGAACACGACGCGGCCTTATCAACGCTGTCGGCTCAATCGCAAACTCATTGTTCGGAGTATTAGACGAAAGCTTCGCAGAAAAATACAGACAGGACATTGAACTTGTGCACCGTAATCAAAAACACCAAGGTCAGTTATGGAGGAACTTGACATCTATCGTCGAAGCAGAGCACAATGTACTACAAAGAACTGAAGACATAATAGCAAAACAACACAAAACCATAAATAAACATTTAAATGCTTTGGACAAGGTTAACAGTAAGCTGCAACAAGAAATCAATGTGATGACAACACAACAGGACTTCACATTGGTCTCTATAGCTACCATTAATATGATGCAAAACTTGAAACAGATACAGGATACTTTGATCGATACAATATCGGAAATCTACCATGGTCAAATCAGTCTGCATCTATTGACACCAGCACAGCTCAAACGAGAGCTACAAATTATCTACGGCCAAATGCCTCAAGATTTATGCCTACCAATCGGAAACATAGAGACAGACCTTCAGCATATCTACAAGCTACTGAGAACAAAGGCTCGGGTCACCGAAAAATATATTATCTTCGAAATTACATTCCCGCTCATAGCAAGAGAAAGTTTTCAATTATATAGGATAATACCAGTTCCGCAACAAACCAATTACAGTATGACCAGCATAATACCAATATCGGAATACGTCGCAGTGAATCTAAAAAAGGATGCTTACTTTGTACCAACCATACATGAACTTGACACATGTTTGTATCACGGAGAATCCTTCATGTGTGCGCTCTTCAAACCCATCCTAAATTTGGAAAATGATGAAAACTTTTGCGAAACAAATCCAATAACCCAAAGGTGCAAAACAGAAAGAACAGCGTGCAAAAACAGATGGGTAGAATAACACTCAACGTCACAATACCTATATTTTTGCTGTGACACATATTCCATCAAAATCATATGCGACGATCAAGTTACTGTTCGTCAGCTGACTAGAGCAGGGGTCATTAGCATGACTCAGAAATGCTTTATTAAAAGTAAAGATTTCACACTGTATTCTTTACAACAACAATCCAATCAACTAAATTTTTCACCAAACATGCTCGTACCAGAGCTAGACCAGATAAACCACATTGTGAATGTTAAAATACCAACGGAAATAGCATTACCAGAGGACATAAGTCTGAATAGATCTTTATCAGTTCTTGGAGAACAGATCAAAACACTGAAAACCACCAAAGCTGAAGTCGATGACTTATCAGTCCATGACATTCACCAGTACACCGTCGTCTACATACTGCTGGGAGTTGTCCTAAGCGCGGCAGCAGTCTGGGTCTGGAAAAGAGTGAGATGCTGTTCGCTTTCCACGGCCAGCCGGGCGGAGCCTCATCACAGACAGGAGTCTGTAACGACTACAGCTGAGTCAACCAGAGTGCATAGTGAAGTGCAACCGCGAAAGCAGAGTACTGCTGACCGTCAGCAAAGTGAGAGAGAGTCGATAGGTCTAAGTGCATATTTCGCGAGACGGTGGCCCAGTACTATGCGTAGTGCGGGTAAAAAGGAAAGGGCTACGTTGCCTAAAATGCGAAAAGAACGTGTGCTTACAGTTGAAGACTCATTAGTGTAAAGAATTTATGTGTTTTAAGGACAACCGTAATTTATACTTTATTTACCATTTTACAATACTTTTACTTAAGTTTACCATTTTATAATTACTTTACTTTGTTTACCATTTGACTTGTATTATTATTTAACTAAGGTGATTTGATGATTACTTTAGTCTTTTCTTATCTCATCTGGTGCTCGGGAATATGTTCGGTACAATATTTGCAACCGAACAGCTCAGCACTTTTTCCTGCGTGCATTTCCATAAATGCATGAATCACAACTATTACCAGTTAGTACGTATTCGGATACCAACCGCGTAACTCAAACCAAACCAAATCAAACCATCTTAGTGCTAATTTAGCTTAGATTTACCACTTAATATATTTGACCAATATTCAATATAGCCTTTAAACGATATTATTTCGTATCATTAAACCAGTCTAATATAATACCAAATCAACCAACTCAGAAGTTAGTGCTAAACCAAGCAGGCATTAAACTTTACAAGTTGTATTACTGATGCTAATGAATAAAATTCTGTAAAGCCATATTTGTTACGGTCGTGAATCACATTTTAATCAAAATACAACCTGATACTGACCTGCAAATTGCAAAAAACGTAAGAAAATATAAATTCAGCGGGCTACCTTAGCGCATCCCCCTTAATTAATACATCTCATATTTATGGTTGTTTTTGCTATAATTATGTAAGAATAAAAGAGAGAGAAAAAATAGTCGTAAGTCATAATCTTGGGCACGCCACAATTGCGGCGATAAGACCCCTCTTTGAGGAGTGGCTTGAGAGGCGCCATGGCGTCCTCACCTTCCGCCTGACGCAGGTCCTCACCGGACACGGTTGTTTCGGGAGGTTCCTGTGCCGCATAAGGCGGGAGGAAACGCCCCAATGTCACCACTACGTGGATCGCCTGGAGGACACGGTGTGGCATACGATGGAGATCTGCCCGGCTTGGGCGGAGTACCGCCGTGTCCTCACGGAGGCGATCGGCGGCGACGATCTCTCGCGTCCGGCCCTGGTTCAGGCCATGGTTCGGTGCGAGAGTGCATGGGAGGCCGTCACCTCCTTCTGCGAAGCAGTTATGTTCGCGAAGGAGGAGGCGGAGCGCGCGAGGGAGATGCAAGATGCGCGCCCTCGCGCCCCTAGTCGCCGCAGGACACGCTCCGGGCGTCGGGAGTCGCGAGGCGACTTCCGGCCAGGGTAGGCGCGGGCTTGCGGACGGTGAGCAATGGGTAGCTCGCCGTCCGATAAGGACCAGGCCCGGGTTGACGGCGCGTTGTGATCCACGCGCGCCTCAAAGAGATTTTAGCACCAACTGGCGGGGTCCGTAAGAACCAATGCCTGCTGGGGTTGCGGGTTTGTCCGAAAGGGATATAGCGGCCCCGGCACACGGGCAACGGAAGGAACACGGGTGGGTTTTAGTCAGTAAAAGTCTGACACGCCCTCTCGCTCCGCCCAGAGCGGGAGAAGTCATTTGATGATTTTCCATCCTCAAAAAATAAAAATAAAAGTCATAATCTGCTGAGTTTAAGTGAGTGAGATAGAACGAGGGAACCATTGTTCTTTATTCGCTGTAATCATAGGCTGTGAATCTGCGGATTCAGCAACCTTTTGTTTAAAGGGTGTCTAAAGCTAGGGTTTCCTAAGACTGCGGTGGCCGGCACAGTATCCGCAATTAACCGTCGAGTGACGTCAGGGAAACGTTATTTATGAAAGTAAGTTAGTGTCTTTCCCTAGACAGCGTGGAGTCTAATCCCGGTACCACCATTTTCATGACGGCCGACACTGCGGCTGTTATGTGGCGGCCACCGCTTTTCTGGGAAACTGTAGTTTTACAGGCTGACATTACACCAGATGGAAAGAGTTTACAGGTGTTTGCGATTCTTTGGAAACAAAGTTGTAAAGTGTCACGTACCTGTAAAACCGGTAACTATAGCCTTCAAACAGGAAAAAGTAATGCTGGCTGGCGGTAAATGGAAATATGGCTTCCTTAGAAATGTTATATGGCACAAATAGGTATGTAGAATAATATAAAGCGTTCGTGAACTGATTCATACATAATATAAAAAAATAAGGTCGCTTTTCTTGTCTGTCTGTGTGACCGCGTTGTTCTTTTAAATTACGCAACGGATTTTGATGCGGTCTTCAACATCATTAAGAGAATTTATTCCGGAAGGTTTATGTGTATAAAACATTAATATTTAACTTAGATACAGAACAGAAATCTCGATGTTTTGACATATCGCCACGTCAGTTCATTGTTGCACGGTTGCACCCGTGTGACTCAAGAGCGGGTCGCTAGTCTATACATATTAAAAATTAATTAAAGTCGCTTTTCATGTTTGTTTGTGTGACCACGTTGTTCTTTTAAATTAAGCAACGGATTTTGATATGGTCGTCAACATCATTAAGAAAATTTATTCCAGAAGGTTTGTGTATAAAACATTAATATTTAACTTAGACATAGAACAGAAATCTTGACATATCGCTATGTCAGTTCATTGTTGCACGTTTGCACACGTGTGAATCAAGAGCCGGGTCGTTAGTAGTGAATAAAAAGAATTTTAATCTTGGTAACTTTAAGTACATCATTTTATCAAATTACCTATAAAGCACTTTGACTCTAATTACAATCTAGCTGGGCCTGCCACATGTAAGATCTATGCATCTATAGTCATAGAATAATGAAGTTATGAACACTATTAGAGGAGGGAATATTGTTTGCTAGTGGCAACACTAAAGTTTATGTACTTACTCTTAGGTCTTCCGCAGTGCAAAACTTTTTCTTGTGAAGGTAACTTTAACATAGGAACTGAAAAACAATGTAGACACTTCCTCTGTTAATAGACGCGGCGCTTTGTAATTAATACGAAAAGTGGGCGTAGAAACTTCGATGCCTAGTTTAAACTTCTTTCAATGAGTAGGGCTGTGAGGTAGGGGGCCAGGCTTTAGTTTTTTAGACCTTTTATTTTAAACTAGCGGGCTGCTCTTGGGGTTACATACCGTAAGTGAGAGCAAGGACGGATCCAGGATTTATTTCCGGGAGGGCACATGGACCAGACAGATAAGAAGTGTCTCCCAATTCTTGTATTGCACTATGCTGTTTTTTGGAATTCATTTTTTTTGCAATGATTAATAGTAGCCTACTTCTTCAGCGTTCATCATTGAAGCAATATCTTGATAGATATGCATTCAGGCTAGTCCATTCAGACGATTCTTAAACAGTTTGGGAGGAAATGATGTACCCCCCGGTACGTCATTTATAAAAAAAAAGTATTTATGATTTCAACCAACATAGTAAAGTCTGCGTAAAGTCACCCAATATTTATTATATTCATACATTTTTTTAATAATAACAACACGTCTCAAAACCAGTTCATTTATGATATTCCTTTTATGTAACGCATAATTTTTTAAATGTAAAAGATTTTTTTTAACTTACTACTGGAAACATTGACGGAATTAGTCACGCCACCAGACCGCCAATCAAGCGCGGCTGCCATATGTGTCAAGCAACTTGAAGGTGTTGTGTGTGGTGGGGTGAAAAAACATGAATTTACTTATAAAAACTCTTAAAAATACAATATGTAATAATATTTGATCTAAATCTTAGTATCCGAAAACTATTTTGTTTGTGTTATTCAGTCCATTGTGAGCTGTAATTACTAAGTGAATATTGCGTCATTAATTGTTGAAGATACTCGTACACTCAAAAATATCAATCCATGTTACTTTTATGTAACAATTTTATGTTTCGTTTCAAAACGAATTTAAATGAATTATTATAACGTATTTTTTTTCTTGTTATTATTGGTAAAAAGTTTTGTCTAGCTAAAATGTCATTTTCCATTTTCAGGGTGATATTAAGGCATTGGCAATCTTTTAGGCGGTGATTGATTACTCGTGATTATTTTTTTATTATAAGTTAAGATCACCTAAAACATCAGAAGAATAAGCTTTTGGCAGTATTTTAGTTATTCATAAATCAACCTTTCAGATTGTTACATTTTAATTATGAATAGTAATAATAAAATACTTAACTGTTTTTCTCTTACATCATGAACACATCCTTTGTTTTCCTTTATGTTACTTTTAAGACCTTGGTAAGACTGGTTGTCGGACTTTCAGGCTTCTGACGACCCGTAACGACTGTCAAAGATGACAGCCGGGACCAACGGCTTAGCGTGCTTTCCGAGGCACCGAGGAGTCTCGGTATGTTAAGATGGTCACCCATCCACAGACCAACCCCGGCAAGCATAGCTTAACCTGAGGGATCGAACCGTGCCGCTGTTATTACTTAGCCACGAGAAAAAAAGAAAAAAAAAGAAGATATCGCTAGAAAATAAGTGACTACCGGGATGAAAAATGGATATTGAGCGGACCCCTTTTTTTTTTTTTGAGGGTGTGAAATCACATGGCCTGCCCCGCTCTGGGCGGAGCGAGAGGGCGTGTCAGACTTTTACTGACTAAAACCCACCCGTGTTCCTTCCGTTGCCCGTGTGCCGGGGCCGCGATATCCCTTTCGGACAAACCCGCAACCCCAGCAGGCATTGGTCCTTTCGGACCCCGTCAGTTGGTGCTGACATTTCTTTGAGGCGCGCGTGAACCACAACGCGCCGTCGACCCGGGCCTGGTCCTTATCGGACGGCGAGCTACCCATTGCTCACCGTCCGCAAGCCCGCGCCTACGGTGGCCGGAAGTCGGCTCGCGACTCCCGACGCCCGGGGCGTCTCCTGCGGCGACTAGGGGCGCGAGGTCGCGCATCTTGCATCTCCCTCGCGCGCTCCGCCTCCTCCTTCGCGTGCATAACTGCTTCGCAGAAGGAGGTAACGGCCTCCCATGCACTCTCGCTTCGAACCATGGCCTGAACCAGGGCCGGACGCGAGAGATCGTTGCCGCCGATCGCCTCCGTAAGGACACGGCGGATTGCGCGGACCCTAAATAACGGATAATCGCAGTAGAATAATGCAACATATTTGTTTCAGTACGGTGGTCCCTTATCAGAGCTAAGTCTGATGATGGCTTATCTTAGGTATGTGCCAGTCAAGAAGTGCAGTCGGCTGCACAACATAGAACTGTCAGTGGACATGTTCTGTCTGTATGGAAACGGTAAACAGGACACGTGCAGAGGAGACTCGGGTGGTGGAGTGCTTTGGCGTGGGTACGTGGTGCTTATTTTTACAATCACTAGCTTTTGCCCGCGGCGTGTAGGTCGGAAATTATCCCACGGGAACGTACTACTGAAATGAAAAGTATTTGTCCTAACCCAGGTCATGGTCTACCCATGTGCTAAATTACATCCAAATCCGTTCAGCCGTTTTAGCGTGAAAACGTAACAAACAAACAAACTCACTTTCTCGTTTATAATATAAACTATGATTTTAGGTTATTTATTTGTATACTTAAGTGCATAGGAATACATAAAGAGCCTATGTAATAAAAAAGAAATTACCTGTCTTCGCGATAATGTACCTTCTGGCTTACGCTTTAACCTTAGGAAAAACCACGGAACACATAAATATCTGTTCCGTGGGAAAAAATATCCGTTTCGTCAGTTTTATAAATCTTAATTATTGAACTTAATATTAACTTTAATTAAAATCGAAATAGAAGTAAAATTTGTCTTAGTAAGGATATGATATACTGAAATTCAATGTCTCAAATATCAACTCAGCATGTCGCAGTCCAGTGTTGGGAATCTCCTATGCTGCGCCACAACCCTATCCTCCGCCTTCCGCATCCATGATTCGTAAAAGTAGCAGTGTTACTTGACTTTGTACCAGGGGGGGCCTACTCCCTAAGCGAAATCAGTAGTTTCGGCCGTCCTTACTGGCGCTTCGCTCTCCTTCCTGCTTACGGTAAGTCTGTAAGTCAAAGTCAAACAATTTATTTCAATTAGACACATAAAGGGCACTTATGAACGTCAATTTTACAAAAAATAGAATTGATTCTAGTCGCCCCTTCCAAAAGGTAGTTTTCGAATGGAGGAGAATGGGCAAGAAACTCCACCGTTACTCTTTTAAAATGTTTTTACAATATTTTGTATACATTAATTATATAATTATATGTGAAGACGATGCATCTAGAATAAGATTACTATACCACGATAGATAAAAAAGAATGAAAAATAAAGCAATTACAGATAGATTAATTATGTGATAGATACATGGTGTTCACATATTTACAAACATTGTAAAATTATACGATATTCCTAACATTTTAACAAGTAGGTAATACTGATAAGCAGTGATCGGAGTAGGTAGATTGAACTGGGGTCATTGATCCGAAACGTATATATTACTATGGACATTCCTCCGGAATTGGTGGATTATTAAAAAAAAACCGGAACTTATGTAGGAAAATATTTAAATTTAAGTGCAACAATTTATATCTATCTATAAAAGATCTAGCTATCTAGCTATCCTAGGCAAAAAATAAAAAATAAATATTAAAGCTTCGATCGGAATTCGATTGTTTTTATTATTCAACAGATAAATAATGAATTAATTTAGTTTTGATACCTTCCTTTAAATTTTGAATTGAGTAGTAATAATATCACTACCAACATTAACAATATTTAATTGAATCCGGAAATACCGGAATTACTTTCCGGAAAAATGGCTTATCCATGTTATTCTTTCTGTGTGCATTTATGATACAAGTACTAAAAATCAATCTACCTACTCCGATCACTGCTGATAAGTCAGTGTGTGAGTTCAAGAAATCACAGAATGTAAAATCAGTGTTATAAAAAATAACAAATACATAATTAGATAAGCAACCAGTTTGATTTTGTCTAGACTCTAAATTGTCCTATCGAGCAGGACCAGCATGTTTCCAAGCATTCTTATCTTGGATGTAATCCTCTTATTTGTAATATGCTTGTTTACAGAGTACTTTTAATATGAGTTTTAAATTTTCTTTAATTTAATTGTAATATGTCACAAGATATTTTATTGTAACATTTAACACAGTACCCCATAAAAGATGTATGTAAGTAAGTGAGACGCAGAACGAAGCGCTCGTAACGACGGCCGAAACTACGGATTTCGCTTAGGGAGTAGGCGTGTTACTATGCTAGGGAAGTGAAACGTTGCTCTCTAACGTCTGTAGCCTGGGGTGGTTAGATTTTAGACAAGCAAGTCCCCTTTCTGTCCTTTGTCTTGTCACGTGTCCACTTACCTCTATTTTACATAATATGTGTTTTTACGCAATTGTTATCGGACTTATAAACATTGTGATTTGCAGGAGGTTGGTAGGTCTGACGTCACACGGCGACGGATGCGCAAAAAAAGGTAAACCAAGCGTGTACACAAACCTGTGGTATCTAAGAGGCTGGATAAAGAAACAAGTACAGAATTTTATAGATAACTACTGCAGACAGCAGAACCATTTATCTCGAATTGGAGAAAATATTACAATTAATAACACAATATAGTATTATTATCGAGTTTCATTTCGATGTGTCAGAGTCGTCACTGTTCGTTCCAGAAGCTGCAGACGAATCTGATTTCGGTATGCAATACTTTTCTAAAAATCTTTTGGTGTTGAGGAGAATCCATCTGGAAATAAAGTAAATTATTTATATTTATATTATATTTGCAAATGTTGTCGTCATCTGTCATACAGATAAAGGCGACTTCTCAGATAAAACTGAAAAACTGGTGGACGGGAAAATACTATGTCGTACAAATATTGGAAAAACCAATTATGTAATTTAAAATAACTTGTAGGTAGTTATTTGCGCTTTTTAGTTTAATCATCATTACGAGTTCCCGACATACGCAGTGTTTAGAATGCACCTGCATTTAAATTATGTATTGCTACAAAAACCGGTAGGTAGGTAGACGGAAAATTACATACATAGTACATAATGATCACGTGCGGCATTCGGATGTAACTGGGGCTATAAGAATCTGCTTTTCATTCTAGTTGTTAGTTAATGTAAGTTGATTTCTACTAAATTCAAGAGATTGGTTATTGTGGGCGACTGCAATCAGTTACGTAACATATTTTCGTAAACTAAATCAATGGATTAGCAATATGTTTCAAAACGATTCAGATTTTGATTGATCGCGTATTTCGCAATTAGGGTACTGATTTTCACCTGAGCTGCTAAGTCCACATAAAGCAGGAGTGGACAAAATTACATAAGTACTGGCAGTTTTGGACAAAAACCTTTAATAAAGAAAATCAAATGACACACAAACCTGTGAAAGTAGGAGATATTAGTGAAGATGGCGACTTGAGGTTCATCATTGCTCGTGCCTCCATAGGATAGGATCCCGACGAGCAGCTCTCTGTTATACATGGCCGGGCCTCCGTTGTCGCTCAAACGACGCTCCTGGGATATTACAGCGGTTAGAGACCTACGTGTAATAGGTACCTAGTCACCGATGTGAATTTTCGGGACTTTGGCACGTTAATATCCGCCTAATCGGTGTGAGTATCCGTCGTGAGAAATGCGGTATAGGGATTACATTTATTTAAAATAAAAATACGTTTTGTTAAAGATGCTGTTTTGTGACATACTTAGTAATAAGATTTGTGTATTGATCGTGTTGAGTTTATGACTAGCAGAAATACACAAAATTCTCATTTTTTCCATCTACAAGTATCATGTATTCTTCGAAAATCTTTGTATAATAACAAGCGATTAGCTTACAATTGCCATTTACAAGCTGCCACAAATTAAAAACTATGTTGGTAGGTAACCTTAAGTTGAACAACACAAAAAATCTGATGTGAAATGCTCAGCTGGAGTTTTGCATTAAGTGGCATTTAGTAAGGATTCAGACTTCAGATAAGCGAATAACAGATTTTCATAAGACTTTTAAAACCTCTTACAAAATGCCAAGTTTCGTGACTATGTGGAACAAATATTAAAAGAACATTTTCATGATCTCTGCCTTGTCTGGCAAATTATGGAGGAACAGGAAAAAGTAATACTGACTAATACTTAAAGGTACAATTATACACTGCGATATAAATTCCTCTCCTTCATTCTAGTGTCATCTTGGCCTGCAGCCAAGTTCCGCTACGAAGGAACTGCCCGAGCGCTTGGCAAATGTTTCACTCTTATTTTTTATCTCTTTCATGATGTAACATACTTATTCACTATTTTAGTTTGTGCGCGAACCAGATCCAATGGCCATATCGCTCTATTAAATCGAATGAATCATGTGCAAAGTTTTCAAAATCCGAGGGAAAAATGTTCTTTTATCTACTGCAAACTACTCTTAAACTACTCTTCTGGAACAAGTCTTTTATATTCGCATCTTAATTTGTTATCCATTTATATGAAACGTAGAGAGGGCTAGAAACAAAACTAACGCACCACGACCATCAAGTAAACAGACCTTGCCACGCCCGGTGTGTGAAGCCGAAGTGAAAAAGAAGGGGTACCTACAACGGTTTGATAAAAGTTTACAAGTCGACGATCTTACACCTGATTCCATCGTGATATCATTAGATTGAAAAACAATTTAAATAAAGCTTACCGGTGTATATTTTGCACAGAAATTGGATGATGTCCTAAGATATGGACGAAGTTCATCACATTCCTCCTTGTCTATGACTAACATTTCGGTCCATATCAGCTGGTTGACGTAAGCCTGAGCCAAATTCTGTAGAAGAGATGCTTTTTTATATAAAAGCAAGATAACACTTCAGTAATTGAAAATAGCTCTTCATTAACAATTAAAAACCCATTTCAAAATGTTAAGTTTTTCTTTAAAAAAAAAATATTGACATTTCCTATAGATCGCAATAGCGTATGACAACGTTGATTAATTGTAATGCACGTTTCGACTAACATTAGGCAACACTTGAATGCTAAGCTAAATAGATTTTCAACGTTTGGCACAGAGCCGACAGTGAAAATTCATCTTGCAATAATATTTAGGCATTACATTTAGGTGGCCTTAGTCTTACTGAAAATGGGCATCAAAATATTGTAACTATTTATTCCTATCTCTCGGGAAATCCACCTCAGGATAGATTAGTAAAGTTTACTATTTGTGACAGTTACCAAATGATATATTAACGCGAAGCCTAGGCCGTTAGTTTGAGTGTATGATTAATATTTGATTGCATTGTAGTACAACATATTGGATAAGCTAATGGGCCAACGATACATTAACAGAGCTTGCTGTGAGAACACGCCATCTACCAAAACGTGGCTACATTCGTTCGTAAGAGCTATTTCTATTATCAACGAGAGCCCCATGGCTTGGTTAGTGAAAATGCTATCCGATAGTGTTGCCCGTATTTATTTAGTTTGCAGCACAGAAGATAGATGGCATTAGCAGCGAAAAATGTGACAAAGAATGAAAATATTAGATTAATTTTTCAGGGTAAGTAGAAATACGAAGATACGAGATGATAAAGAACTATTATTATTACAGCTCTAGATTTAAAAAGTATTATGATATCAGTTGCAGTCAGCGGTGTCACTCGCATCCTGGGGAAAACTTCTTCACTAATACAATAAAAGTAGTTGAGTATCCAATAGGACATTTTACAGTGTGCCTTATGGCGTGGGTGTATTATTTTCATCATTTATTATAATAATACATATATAAGATTATAAAAGCCTACGTCTTGGAGACTACAACCGACTGAATTATTGATCGTACGTAAACTTTATGACCCCTTTGATATTATTATCAAAATTGTATCAGGTAAGTAGTTTTCAGAACTTTCATTGAAATGTACGGACCCCTTGGTTTATTAGTTACTATCCCTTAACTAAGTCTAGAGATATTAGTATGCGAGAGGGGTACCCACTACCCAGGTACGTAAGGATAACTCAGTAATGAGGCGTTTGTAATTTATGTTAGTATCTTATGACAGCGTTACCTTACCGTGCTTCCATAACCTGACACTTCTATGGAGACACCAGTCCGCAGCGCCACCTCGGGTTCTACTAGGATCGCCTTTTTGACATTCTTGCCGAAGTTCACGTGCTCCTGTCATATAAACAGAACACAGTGAGACATTGTTCGACCTGCAGCGCTATGGAGGTCAGCACACCCTTTTTATTTTATTATTATAGTCAAACATAGTTACATATTTGTTGCTTTCACAATTTTACTCGCCAAACTTTCCAGTTTGATGGCGAGAAGCGCTTGTTAATAGGTACACACTGCCCTAGTCATTTGCAATAGAGGTGATGAACAGTTGGTTAGCAAATAGTAGGTACAAAATCGCATATGACACTTAGGGAGTATGGTACTTAAATAAAGAAACGAAACTTAGCATAGACGCGTCGAACTGACAAAACCAGTACATTTTGACAGATCATGCATTTAGCAAAGTTCCGCCTGTATTCACTGTATTAACCGGCTAACCCCCCAGGTCATTCATTTTCATGATTAAGAGGGTGTTAGATATTGGCAGTTGGCACGATTCACTGCTGTTTGGGTGAAATTGGCATGCGATAGACGGTTTGTATTTCGTGTCTGACTGTATAGGTGGCGCACCCAGTCTGCAGGGCGATCCGTTTAATGTATTCGGGTACTGTCGAGCTCTCGGCAGGCCGATTTAATGAATTTGAATGACACTAATTCAAAATTATATTTGAAAGTTCCAGATAGGAGCCCCATGGTCAGCAGTCCACTTTCAGATTTCGAAAATGAACAATAATAATAATATAATAATAATTGCTTTATTTTCAGGCAAGCTAAGGCCCATAGACAAAATACACAAAATAATCATAGATAATAATAAACTAATACATAATTTAAAAAAACATTACTACAAAATCTAGTTAGTACGTTGAGTCGGCGACGTATTATTGCGCTGAGTCGTGGTGTCATGTAGCCTTCCGCGAAAACGCCGATACACGACACCCGTCGGCCAAAATTCCTCCTTCATGAAAGTCTCCAGGTGATGAGTCGGAACAACAAACAACAACAACGACAATAAATTATGTAATCTTCAGAGGCTTTGATTTTAGTAGGATCGTGTGCCTAACCCATAATGACTTAATAGGCAAATCTGATGAAGAAATTGTAGGCTTTCCCTAAATATGACGAGTTTGAAAACTCACATTTCGATAATTTTTGAAATGATATTCAGGGCGTATAATATAATAATTATAATAACAGTCGCACGGGTCAATCGATCAGGTTAAACTACGCTTGGTGCAGTTGGTCCGTGGATACCAAGATCCCTTCGTGCCTCGTAAATCACTTTTAGCCGTTGGTCCCGGCTGTCATTTATAGATCTTTGACAGTTGTTACGGGTCGTCAGAAGCTCGAAAGTTTGACAACCAGTCTTACCAAGGGGTATCGTATTACCTAGTTACTGGATTGTGGAGGTCAGATAGGCAGTCGCTCCATGTAAAATACTGGTATTCAGCTGCATCCGGTTAAACTGGAAGCCGACACCAATATAGTTGCGAAAAGGCTAGGCGGATTGATTGATTCGGGGCGAATAAAAGTTATTCTGTGCAATAGTGTAACCTATCCTAATAGTGAATATATAAATATCTGGCGGATTGATGGAGGATTATTTTTGCCTTTTGGCAAAAATAACGATATTTCATTGATTTAGCGAAGTACCCAAAAGTGGTCATAATTTTACATTTATCTCTTAATCAACGAATGCAAAGTGTTCATTTTTAAGATCAACTCAAACTAAATCAACAAATTGATCAGTTAAGGTTTAACAATCTGATTTATTATATTTATTAACAAGCAAATAACTACTGTTTCCTGACCACGGGGCCAGGGTCTATCTGAAACTTTTCAAACATATATATTTAAAACAAGTTAACAAGCAAATAACGAATGTTTTCTGACCACGGGGCTCCTATCTGAAACTTTTCAAATATATTTTCAGTGTTCTCTCATCATGCCGCACCTACTCAACTATCAACTTTTCGTCCTGCATATGCTTGCTCAAAAACTCTCTGGGCTCCCCTACCATTACTGATGTTTCGAATCTAATCTAGTTATGAATTATACACTAAGTAGAAATTCACATTAAACTAACCATGTTATAGTTGGTAATAATATTCTATTAATTAATTAAATGCATTTCATTCCATTCTCTGGTGTTGAAATGAAATGGTTATTGCTGGTCGTAAAGCTAAAGTCTCGGGGCAAAGACCTCTGAAATAACTTACCTACCTGTGCATTTCTGCTATTGCAACAAGCATTCGAACTGTTCGCTTTATTGTTTCCAGTTTATTACGTTTCAGTTCAATCAAGCATCTTGTTATTGCCCCAAACTAAACTGATGTTATAGAATTGGTTTGATCTCTAGTGATTCTGCGGTCAGTAGGTACTTAATAAAAGCATCATTTGTAAACGAAAATAGCTCTGATCGCTTCTTCTCTGTTTGAGTAGGGGCCTTGAGACAGTTACAGACATTACAGACAGAGTTTAGGAGGGTCAACCTTGTCTATAAGGTGACTTCTGGAAGATATATATCAGGAGAAAGGCTGATGTATCGTTCTGTACCTACACCAATAAGAAAATACCGCGGTATTTTAATGACCGTTCTTATGTTCTAGATATGCTGACAACGTTGTTACGAGATCTTATTCAATTATAATAAATTCACATTAGATGTTGTATTCAGGTAGATGATAATCTATACTTTTCAATCTGATTTAATCCCTTAAGAGCCACTTACGATCCCCTCCGGAATAGTGAGAGATGATATATTCTAAGCTCAAAGACACGTAACGAGAAGCCGGTACATGTATCTATACTTAATAATGTATATAGTATATGTGTGTAATTATAGGGGACAGTGACGTTTTATAAAGTTGTAAGGCGGTTGGTCGACTCTTCACGTGACCAGAGGGCTGGCCAATTTTTAGGTCAAAGAATCAGCATTTCCATCCAACGTGGCAATGCTGCCAGCCTTTTGGGCACTTTTCCAACTGACAGCGATGAGGATGAATTTTTTGATGCCCAATGAGCTCTTCCTTAATTTTATTTTTATTTTTTATTTCCTCTGTATACTTGTACATAATTTATATATTTTAGTGTTAGATGTATATTATATATTAAAAATATTGAATAAGTCAAAAAAAAAAAATGTAAGTAGGTAAGTTTTTAAAGGTGCCTGAAATGATTTTGTTACTATGCTACGCGCTACGGAGCTTTCCAGAACTCATTGCCAAAAACAACTTTTGTCAAACAAGTAGACTGCTGGCTTCCAAAACTGACACACATCATCATCATCATTATTTCAGCGGAAAGATTTCCACTGCTGTTCATAGGCCTCCCCAAGCACGGCCATTTCCACCGATTCAGTGCTTCCCGCATCCAGCAGATTCCTGCGGCTGTCATTATGTCATCTGTCCACCTTGTGGGAGGCTTTCCAACGGAAGACGAACTGATATACATCATTATATAATTCTCTTTGAAGTCGGACACTACGTTTTTTATAAATAAATAAATCACTTTTATTTCAAGCAACTTAGTCCATAGTACAATTCAAGAATACAGCACTACCTACTTTAATTATTTGTAATTACACTACAAGCTAGGGTTATAATTACAACAAAAGAGATCCATGTATGTCGTGAACGGATATGACACTATGTACTGAATAAATAATTAAAATAACAAAGCAAAACAATGAGGTCGTGGCTTAAGGCACCATTGGCTACACAACACTCACTCACTCACTTTTTTATTGTTTTGTTTTATTGTTGTGTTGTGTTCACTAGTCATTCTCATACTGAAAGCTTCTTCCGGACCACGATCCTTGATGCTATTGGTTGAGCAACAAGCCCACAAAACTGAAGTAAGCTGACGCGACATTTGACAGCTGAATAAAATGCGCAGTAAGTAAACAAATATCTATCAATATTTCTCGAAATTAAAGATCACTCATTTATTGTATTGTACCGTTGGTACCTGCCTATATCCCCAAACGTACTCGTAAATGGTCTTTTCTAAAAATATCTCCTTAAAATGGATCTGAAAATGTACCAGATGCTAATCGGTAGTGCCAGGTATGAATTGAGTGCTTTGATTCGATTATTTCAATATTTATAACCGAAATTCTAATTTTAAATCACCATAAAGACGCTTTTCATTTGCAAAATTGTTAATTTTATAACTTAAAATTTCGTCGAAGATTTTTCAATTACAATGTTTAATAATAATTATTTTTATTTATATTTTTATAAATAATAATGTTATTCAAAAAATAATTGTCGGTTATAGTGGTGCAATATTAAGTTCTAACCTTCTAAATACTGTGTTACTAGTTCCTTTTATTGAGAGATTGCGTAAGAACATATCCTGAAAAGGATTTGTTTACAATTTCATCATATACTTTTGGAACAGACAGTACCTACTCATATTGATACGTGTAGCTGTGTAAATACATTGTCTTATCATCCTCATCCCAAACACAGCGACGTGTTGTAATTAAATTTAGTGGGGATGAGCGGATGGGTGGGTGAACCCTACCTTCAGCACTAGCATGGCGATGTCGTTGTCTATACGGCTCATGTACTTGTAGTACTCGTGGATCTTTATTTCCACGACGGGTATTATTTGTCTGAAAATAAATTTGTTATATTAATATTTTAAAATATATAAAGGATAATTTTAATTTTTTAAGACGAGGCATTTTAATTTTTTCGTAACGACTTAAGACATCAAAAATAAGAAGGTTTCAAAATACGTGTCTCTAATTTACATGAATTGATATTTCAGACTAGCTATTTATTATTTTATCTACTATATTTCATAAACTAAATGGGGTTGTTGACTCTTAAAATTAAAAGCCATTCATTAAAATCTTAGTGCAGCGCTCTGGCGGCAAGCTAGTTATAAATAATGTCTTTTAAACTAAGAGTAATACTCTTTGTTCCTTCAGCTATTATGTTTTAAAGATCACGGCCTCGGCGGTTCATCCATTATAGAGGATATTTTATAAATCTTGGTTACTCTATTTAAAGGCTTTAGAAACTAATAAGAAAACGAGCCTATCTATTTTTTAAATATAAGCATAAAAATTCTTTTCATGTCATAAGAAGCAATCTGAAAGGTACTGGGTTTGTAAAAAAAAGGCAGTAGACATATATATTTATATAAGAGTACATATAAAATGCATTGTCCTGAATGACTGACTGACTGACGGATCAACGCACAGCCTAAACCGCTGATCGTAGAGACCTGAAACTTGCAGGGTGTGTTCTTTGTATGATGTAGGCATCCGATAAGAAAGGATTTTCCGAAATTCTACCCCTAAGGGGGTGAAAAAGGGGGCAAAGTTTGTATGTGATAACGTGATTCTTTGAGTTAATAAACATGAAACTTGGCACAAAAAGTACTAGGCTTGCATGAATTCAAGATAGTGTGTTAATCATTATGTTATACTACTAATAGGATTTGGATGAGGCAGACAGATAGTTTACATCCCGGTAGTACACACGGCTACAAATCAAGCTATACATTTTCAATTTATGCTGATCTAGCTTTGTATAGGATTTCCGTACAATGCGAGGTCAGCTTATACTGGAAATGTGTAGATTGATGTGTAGCCGTGTGTACGTTCCCGGGGGATAATTTCCGAAATCCACCAAGGGTAAAAGCTAGTCAAAGATAAAATATCTCTAACGAGAAACATACTCACCCAAAACCAGTAATAGAGTCACATCCAACTTTGACAACGGGTCTCTTAAGTTTATCAGTGATCAAGCAACTGGCAGCCGTGATGACGATCTTACTCCTTACCAGGGTCCCAGAACAGTACAGGTTGCTATAAACTATCAGCACATGGAACGGAATGTCTGATAGAGGAGCTTGGTACTTGTGTAAAGCTGTTTTAGCCCCGTACGAGTATGTAGGTAGCTCGTTCCTCGGCAGGTATCGATACGAAGCGGCGAGGTGTAAAGAATTCAGTAGCCATGTCAGATGTAATCTGGGAAATAAATGGAATATATGACAAGGCAATTTCAGATTTCTTGAGGGTGTACGAGATATCATCCTACCTCTTACGACTTATGTATATCTGGATGTTGTAAATAGAAGCCTACATGTGTAATATGTATGTGTAGCGAATGCAATAGATGACTTAATTATAGGGTCAATAAAAACAACGGAAATGTATACTAAAGTACCTCGTCAGTTGGCTGTTTTTAAGATACTTTTTCCATATCACGTTCTGAATTAAATAATGTCTGTGAACGTAACGTATCGGGACCATAAATAAGCTACGTGTAAAAGAAATTGGCGGCGTTTGCATTCCTTCTCTAATTTTACATTCGAATCACGTAGAAACAAGTAAACTGATTTAGGTCTGTCTTCTTTTCTTTTATCACCGAGTGTTCTAGAAAGTGAGTCTAAAAGTTCTATCATAATATGATAGCTAATAAGAGAATAAGTTCACGCTAAAGGATGTTCTACGCGTCCAATATAACAATGTTTTTAGGATGCTGTTGCGACTGCCTCGGCATTGCAGTGCCTCGGAAATGTTCGCGGTAAACCATACCGACGGATTTCGTGCAATCATCCGCAAAAAACGGCCTCAATCCTAAGCCGAATAAGAGGCAGTCACAGTAGCATCCTGAAGGTTGTGGCGGCAGATACTTCCTCGACCATAATAAGGCAATATGTGAGAAGACTTATTATACCCTAGTTTCGATTTCCCGTTGTCTAGGTGGTGGGTGGTCTTCTCATTCACTCGTCTTTAGTTTAAGTTACTAACAATAGTGTTTTCAGTGCAAACCTGTTACTAAGATTTTATGGATCTCTTAGCTGTCTGAATTAAAATGATTTTATTTATTTAATGACATCCGACCAAGTAGCCAGTAAAAACTAGTGTCTACCGAACTACAGTAAGTACTCGTGCCGATGTTAATAAAAGAAAATTAGCTAAGTAATTACCCACGTCAATACAGTTATAACGAAACACTTATTAAGTAAAACGTCGCTTTATGTAACTACCCAGCCACCGCTCAAAGGAAAATAGATAGATACTTACTAAATATAGCACCTTCAACCGTTTTATTCTCATAGAGTGTAGAGCGCTCTTGCCTTAGTGATATTTTAAGTAATTTAAAATTCCAATCGTGGACTCAGCCATGCAAACACTGTCCTGTGAAGACGGAAATTCCGTGAGTACTCACACAATCATCTCGCTTCAGTGTGAATAGTATGAAAGTTAATTCGAATCCGGCCGCGGGCCCTGCATAATGGAAAATATTTTCAAGAGCGACGCTTGTTAGCGCCGAGACTCGAAACTCAAGTAATAAAGCGGGAACAACAATAAACAAAGAGAGAATGGTAACAAACCGATAAAGCGTACTCGTATTTGTGAGTAAAATTCGCAATCATAGTTCGTCGAGCCGAATAGCCGATACCGAGTTATTACCGTTTTCGTAAAAATCGCACATAAAAATATACACGCCGGTTCTGAAATGTTTGTTTAATCAGTTCACTGGTAAGGTATACTTTTACGTGAAATTAAATCATCGTATTAAAATATACATATAATATAATATTATATAATTATATAATTTTTATTAATTATTTAGTTATAAGTTGTTATGGACCAGCTTGTAAATATTACCCTTCAGTTAATAAACAAAAAATAATCTTAAAAAAAAACATATATAATGAATATTTATTTATTTAATATAATAAATGTGAAATTTTATATGTTTGTTTCTGAATCACGCAAAAATGGCAGAACGGATTTGGATGAAATTTGGCACGCAGATAGTTTGTAACCTGGATTAACACTTATGATACTTTTTATTCCCGTAATATGTTCCTGATATTTTACGGTGATTTTTTCCGGATAATTTCCGACCCCCACGCGGGTGAAGCCGCGGGCAAAAGCTAGTAAGTCATAAGTCATTTATCATGGGTGTACAATAAAAATGGTATATAAAGATAATAAAGAGTTCGCTATGTTATGCCAGAGGGCGTCCAAATGTTTGTAATTTAAAAATACCTAGATCTATTTTGAATTGCAATCACAACTTGTTATTTTTCATGTACGCATCGGTTGTGCACCTACCTATTTATTATACCTTTGCCGAACTCGGTATGAAAGTTTTAATTCCGTGTATCGTGTTTCACCAGAAATATTACACACACAGACAGGTAATTTCATTTATTATGTTCAACAAGAAAAATACATTTTTATTAGGATTCCATCCAACATGACTATAACGATATATATTCGATTATTACACACGAAACTTATTCTTCGCAAAATATTTGCTGAAGAACGAGTTTGTGAAATGAACAATAAAAGACTTGGCGGGCTGGCTGGTATATTATGGTACATTTGCATGGTCGTCACGTGCTGAACCAACTCGAACGGATTCATCGCGACATGCGTTCGTTGCGGGAACTGCCTCAGTTTCGTCACAGAGTGTAAAGATGACCAGTATCACAAAAGGGCCCTTTTTGTGAAAACAAAAGCTACGCTCCGACGGGTGTTAGGGTTGTCAACTAAACTTTTTAAATTAAAATTCACTACACGTATAAAACGTCACCACTTGTCACGAAGCGACAGCCCCAACTAGCTGGTTACTTGAAGGATGCTTTGATTTCATGTAAACGCGTTTACATGTGCGAGTGAGTCGATTCGATTCGACCATTTGTTGCTAGTTGAAATACTCTATGCTAATACTAATATGTCTACTGTGGTTTCTCGTTGACACCACTCTTTCCCTCATTTACCTGTACTGCTGAGTCAGGAGTTGAGTTTGTGTGTTGCGGATATCGCCCGTTTGTAAGTGAGTTCGCTTAAGTATGTATCCAACGGTTTTACCAGGAAGCGTAATATATTTCTTGTGATGTTGATTTATCTAATATATTTCTCCGAAATTGACGTGTTGTTTCGAGGAAACCTTTTACTTTGATTAATGATTAAACATAGATTGGATATACACTCACGTAACCTAAAGCGGCAGCTATTGATCATATAGAGGTGTATCAGTGGTCTAATGTCTCCTTCGTTAGTGTAATAATGATTTAATTTTGATAATTTTGTAACAAAGGTTTTTATTTTTTTCAAACTGTTTGTGGATTTGCGAAGCAATCCTATAACAGGATTTAGAGGCACACAATAGAAAGCAATATGCACATATCTTTACGTAACATCTTAAGAGGCAGGAGCCATGGAACTGTACCATCAATCTGTTGTGTTAGAAGATTGCCAACTAAGCCTTGCAGCACCATAATAATACGTCTTCCGCAGAAGCCTGGGTCTGTACAGGGGTAACAAACGTTAATCACACCACGTTTATCTACCAATTCCAGGCTTGCAAATTAAAACGCGAGTACTTGTAAGACATAATACAAAACACAGAGGTTTTTTTTGGTTTTACTGAAATATTTTCGAGTTTTGATGAATATTTTGTAGCAATCGTAATTAAAATTGTTTCACGTTGGCGTGTAGGTGTTCTGTTTGTACAAGAGACAAGAGAGAGGATTAATTGAAAAAGTTCACGTGCAGTTACACTGCTGATGTTTTATTCACGAGGTTTGTTAGAATTTACATTTGATTTTTAAACAAATGGCTGTAGGTAAGGTTTTGTTGCTCAGCTTATCAACTCTGAATTACTTTTGGGTTCGCGTTTTTGCCTGCTCCGTGCCTTTGTAAATTATATGGGCAGGAACTGCCATTAAAAATCCGCAAGTAGAATTAAGTAGGGTATACACATACACAATATTTAAAAATACGTGTTTTACATTTATCAACGGGTTACTTATGTTTTATTATTATTGGTCGAAGTAATTTATCCTGGAACAGATAAATAACCTTATAATCCTAAATGTGCCAGAAAATAGTTGTGTTGACTAGAACTATACTATTTAGTAGAAAACTGTTTATTAGTAACAACTAGCTGACTGTAGTAGGTAATAAAAAATAGGTAGGTACCTAATAAAATAACCTCTGATAGTATTTACGGTTGAGGTGTAAAGTTATTGCAAAGTAGTGCTAACTCAGTAAAAATCCAGTTAATGGTCTTTTTCACTTTCGGTCAAAACGAACTCGACAATTTCCAAAGTATCATTATATATTTTCCTTTTAATACTTCAACAGTTTTTTTTTATTGGAAGGCAGGCGTGAGCCAGCGAAGTTTATTTTAAATCTTAAAAAGGCAAAGCGCAAACTTCTGAAATTAACCTTCCGCCACGCAAACGGCTTGTTAAGCCTTCTACCTATTGCTAGGTACTTATATACCTTAAATACGCCGGTCAAACAACCCTCAAATTAAATATTGAGTTCTCTTTAAAGAATTTAGAAAACCTTTTGGGAATATTATTAATTTTCCTGTTTTAATCTTCTAAAACCAGTGGCTGGAATTGAATTTATTTGCAATTACTTGGATTGAGAGTTTATTATTTTGAAACAAATTACGAAAGCATTTCATAACTTTTTAATGATTTACTTATGATTTAAGGGCGGGTTGTCTGATGTGAACATTTCTCAATTAAGCTAAGTAACATGGGTTTATTGCTTGTTTATGGATGCCATAAAAGGTCCAGAAGGTGTATATGTTGTACGTCTTGTACGTCCATTCCCATACCATAGTTGCTGATGGGTCGTGAGATAGTTTTACGACGCCATAAACTTATGCGCAAGCACACTAGTTATACATAGACCGTTATGTGTATGCTGTAACAAAATGTATAATACATCACCCTATTACTAATAAAATAAGACTTCTATTTAGGAATTTTGTATGTTATGCAAAAACAAACCATTATTCTCATCCACAAGTCTTAATCTCAATAAGTCGTTCGAGAATTTGGCAATGTATATCGACGAATACACAATATCGTGCACCATTGTGCCACTGAAGAAGAGATCCGCAGGAGAACCAAGGTACCACATTGCTCGTAGAACAGATGGCCGATGGTGCCGAAAGGTTCTGGAGTGGCGACCGCGTACCGGAAGACGTAGCGTTGGAAGGCGTCCCACAAGATGGACCGATGACCTTGTGAAGGCCGCAGGAATCGACAGGATGCAGGAAGCTCAGAATCGGTCGAAGTGGCGGTTCTTGGGGGTGGCCTGTGTGCAACAGTGGACATCTTTTGGCTGAACTGATGATGTCCCACTGTATCTATTTAAAAAAACAATTATATTAATCAGAAAAAGTTTCGTATTTACATAATAACCTTTGAGTGATAAAAGTTGGACGTAGTTTATTGTAGTTTTAAATAAGCGAGGGTCTCCCTCTTTGTTTTAGCTTTATTTTATTCCGGCAAGAGACTAATGTCTTTTGAAGTGAAAGCGAAAGTACTATCTGGGAGTAACATCAAAGATTTCATTATTGATAAGAATCCTTGACCTTGTTATACTACAAACAGACAGTCGGGTGTAAACACAAAAGGTCGATCGTTAATTCTATGTTATTGTCAAATACTTTGTTTACATAATGTACTACGAAGGTCCGAGCATAAGGCCGTACGGCGCGGCACGCGACAAGCGTAGCCTCGTAGTCTCGTAGCGAAGTCGTAGCTTGCGGCAGTCACGCTACGGCAAGCGGGAGCTACAGTCGGTCGCTACGCGGTGCTACGAGTGTTCGCGGCCACGTAATGTTGTGGTGTTCGGTCGCGCTCTTGGCTCTGTTCGCCTCCGTCCAAGGACGAGCGGTAAGAATCACTTTTAAGCTTCTATTCTTATAACCCCCCTTACTTGGCCGGATTACTTGCGGTAGTTAGTTTAAAAGTTTGGTGCCGCAGTGATACCTATTTAAGACCGCGAAGACAGGTCACCGAATTTTAAGTTGTCGCAGTACTTTACTTCAAACGTCCTTGCTTTAGAATAGAGTAACATTACCTATATTAAGTTTTCTAATTAAAAAAAAAAATAGTTTATGTTTTTTATAAAAGTTTTTAAACCATGAATATTTATTTAAAGATGCAGTATTATTTTATGGTGCAATCATGTTGTCAAAACTATATACGGCTTAATAAAATACTTACATAGGTAAATGTGTTTTAATTCAATCTATCGTATAATCACACATTTCTCAATCGTAACTGTAATTTACAGCTCCAAAACTTTTTAATAGATTACGGTTAACTTATTTGATCAATTTACCGAAACTTTGAACTCCACCAAAACTTATTAATATAATTTCGGCGTATCACACAGTCATATTTGTCGTAGTAATGTACTCATTAGTAAAATTAATACAACATATAATTATACATTCATCGCACTTAACCCTCGAATGAATCCACCTCGGACTCGTATCACCCGGGGGGTTAATTTCTGTAGCATTGCTCCACATGTGTGTCTGTGCGTCATTATGTTTGGAGGGTGCAAATATAACCGTCTTAAGTACCATCTTAAACTACTAACGGCTGAATACACAAACAAGTTGAAGTCGGGCATTAGCCACAATGATATCGCGGGGCGCTTTGTGCCTAATGTTCTTGCGTCTTCTGTCACGGAGACTCTGACGCAACGATTACCTTAATGGAGGCCATTTTTTATACAAATTGAGCTATTTGATATGACTGTTCTGTTATACAGGTATCTTATGCTAGAGAGAAGTTGCCGACGGAATGGAAAAGTTTCATATTCCTTTGAGTTTCCGAGAAATGCTGTATGTATGTAAATATAATAGGTATGTGGTGTATTTTTTAAAATTTAAACAACTTGTAACTAAATCTCGAGCAACTAATACCTGCAAGTAAAAATTTGAGATTCCTTTTTAAGTTACAAAGAAAAGTAGTCTAACTAGGAACAAAATATATTAAAAGTTCAATTACAAAGGTTTTGAAGTTTTCAGTTAACCGGGGGAAATAAATAAATATTCTTTCTTGAAGTCAAATACAGACAACAGGAACAATTTCTAACTATTCCGTAGCTACCAGTGTTTCTACTTACGTTTTTGGTTTTTCTCCAGTTTTATAATTATTCCTAAAACTCCCTTGAAAAAAAAAACTTGATTTGGGGAGCATGATGATAATAAATAATAACTAATCATTCCATATGTTTAATAGCATGAAATACCTACAAAACATTCATTAATTGACGACATTACAAAACATTAAATTATTAATCGAGTGAGGAGAAAAAACTTAGTCTGGGTATAATGCGACTTAGTTCCGATGTCTTCTTTAGTCACGGTAATAGTACAATTAACATGGTAAACTAAAATTAGACGGATTACATTCATTATGAGTTTTAAGGAATCACCTTTAATAAATCGGTGATGCCGTAGTGTAAAGTAATACATTGGGTGCTGCCTACTATAAACAATAGGGTTATCAACTCAAGTTAAATTTTTCCCCAAAATTGCCTAAACCCCTGTCAAAATAAAATATCCCTAAACCATGCGTAATATTGGTAATTTTTCCCTAAAAAAGGGAGAAATCCCTAAAAGTGGAAACACTAGTAGCTACACTTTTTATAATACTCTTTTGTATTACTATGATGAAGATAAAGTAAACACACGGCATACATATTTGCACTTTAAACTTTAGATTTTTGATATGAAAGAGGTATTCACTCATAGAACATGCTATACGAGCTTTTTAAAAAATATTTCCTTTTCATTTCGCTGCTTGTTTGAAATGAAAGAAAAACAACATACATCCGCGTACCTATCGATAATATTTTTCAACTCTATTATGTTATTGTTTGTCGAGGTTCAAGCGACTGACGCGAAGCTAGTTCGCTTTCCGTCGGCCCCGATCGGCACAATGACAGTATCAGTAGATAGGTATCATAATGATACCGATGACATTTATATACCGAATAACGAATTTTGATGAAATTTGGCACATGAGTAGACCATGACCTGGGTTAGGACATAGGATACCGTTTATCCCGATATTCTCACGGGAGAGAGATCTTAGAACTATATTGCATGAAGAAGCCATCCACGTTTCACCCTTCGGACGTGGAAAAACTTTTTCAAAATTCTAAAAGGTTATTTGAGGTTGAAAGAGGACTTTCATATTGCGGATGCAGTCGTTCTGCATAAAATTAGAAGTCGGCTGTACCAGGATAAAAGAGCTTATTCGGCGCTTTCTAGCTAGCGTATAAGCGCTTCATTTGAGCTGGGATTTAAATTTTATTCAAAGAAAATGTACACGTATGGGATACCTACTCTACATGAATACCTAAAGTATATAATCCGATATTATGATGTTATCATCCCTAAGTATTTAATAATTATTATTATGGCTGGCTTTGTGAACTGAAAAACACGCAAAGGAAAACAAAGGTAGGTTACACAGGTACACTGAAATTTCACAAATGATAGTAGGTAGCTATGAAGACATTGGACATAGATATTTCTAAAAGGTGGGCTCAAAAACCCCGTAAAAAAAATAAAACCTTTTCACTCTTGAGAACAAAATAGGGTCTTGCGCCAAGCATACAATGTTACGCAGTGATTTGTCTGCTGCCGCTCCACCTGTCAAACGCAAACCGCGATTTATTTGTAAAATTGATAAAGACAAAAGATAGAATGTCAAGGGCCACACCAAAGTACAACTAGGTACTCCTTATTGAAACCCACAATACAAACGAAACGTCTTTATGTTCGATATAATGAATAGCTTTGAACTACGAATAAACACAATACAATTTAAAGTACAATAGACGACGTATATTTAGTAACCTAATCCGCTTAACTGCTCTTAAACCAGACACGACGTGTTGCTACGTCAAGCGTCGAGCGCGGTTCGCAACAAGTCAATCGTCATTCTGAGGATGCCTCGTTGAGAGGTGAAACACGTCGATTCCTTACAGGGTTCTTTATGACTCTTTAAGAACAGTTAAGTGGATTAGGTTACTAAATATACTTTGTCTATTGTAATTTATAATGGATTTCCGCAAAGTCACGCCTGAGTCAATTAACTACAACACAATTTGTAAGTACTTTTGAATTTGGATTGAGGATCAAAAGTCTGGTTTGATAAGTTCTTTTATTAGTGATGTCTGCATCGATCGACAGGTAAAAACTATACTGTGATGTTTTTCTTCTACACGGCTTTCAAGTTTATTTTATTTTATTTGATAGGTACACCAACGACCTATTCATTCACTAGAAACATTACCATAATAAAAAATAACATAAGCATTGATTTATGGTGAATTAGTCATTTACAGGCGGACACAGCACTTACATAAAAAATAGCTTCTTAAATATACGTTTTAACAAGATTTTTTACTCGTAGTGAGGATACAAAAATTAATTAGAGACAATGAACAAAAAATTAAGTAAAAAACATAATAGAAAGTTAATTTACTTTACGCCAAACTGGTTTCGGAGACACAGAATGGCACTCATTTGACGATAAGATGTTATATCATCTCGTGTAAATATAGCAACACAGTACCTACGAATACGCGGAGCCTTAATTGAACTTAAGGTACCTTAAGATGATACTTGTCAATACAGTGGAGCTTAAAGGAATTCTGTGGAGTATCATCAAGATTTATTATATACCTAATAATTGAATCGAACTGAACAATTGGTACGCATAAACATGGCAAGAGCACGAGATTGTTTGAATTACGAAGTCAGATGAGACTTGAGAATTCAGCATGTTAATTAAGTTATCGGGAACAGCTTGTCGAAGGCTGCTTTGCAAATTCGCTGCGCACGCCCAAACTACACCAGAATACCAATTATTGGAATGTTCTTCGTTAAATGATATAAATATTCCGGTTTAAATGAAGCTGAAGCATGAGTCGAAGCCTAAGTATTTCAATAAAATAACTTTATGGGCTGAAAATAAAGAGTTACCTATGTATCCTTTTAAAATAAAGGAGGCCTTTGTTTTAATTTATTTTTGCCATTAACAAGATTGAACAAGACCCGTGGAAATTTCACGGATGACTGCAGACGAAATTACCTTTAAATCTACAGAGATTCCGCGGAAACAAGCTCGAGCGGAGGCGGTCAGATTTCACGTTCATTACAAAACGAGCAGCTCTTCTAATTTAGAGAACATAAATGTTAATTTGCCTAAATAGTAGGTACCTGATTTGTAGCCACTCCAGCGGCAGCGGGGCAGACGGTCGGATGGCAAAATTATCTACAACTTTGAACAAGTACAATAATAGTTTCCAAAATCTCATCTCCTCTGTTTGTTACTACGGGTTCTATTGTAAATATTACTTTGTCTCATATACGTCTTTGAATAACTTGCAATCGATATCAGCAACAATAGAAAAAGTATATTTTTATTTGCACTTATTGTTATGCGGATATTCTTCTATGCGACGATTGTAGCGAATGGAAAAGTTCATTAGAGTGGCGGTGGCACAATCCTCCGCAAATATTGACGCTTCTTGTATAGAATTTGCACAATTTTATGCATGCAATTCCAATACTCGAATGCATTCGGAGCAGTACACTGACTTTTTCAACTTTCTTCTTGGAGAGAAGTTTTGACTTGGTTGACTGTGTTCTGCTGTCGTCTATAGATAAACAAAGTTTGACAGAATTATATTGGGCGAGTCTGGAGACTTTAGAACTGTGAAGGAATAACATTGTTTCATTTTTGTAGAAGTCAACGATCGTTCATGTCCCTGGCCATAAGATAAATAGTTGACGAGTGCAATGGACAGACGCTGTGACAAATTGCTAAGTTGGGGAAGCACAACTAGAAGTTAGCAGTTTTTAGGGTTCCGTACTTCAAAAGGAAAAAACGGAACCCCTATAGTATCACTTCGTTGTCCGTCTTTTGTCTGTCAGTCTGTCAAAACTCTTATTCTTAGGAACGCGTAGAGGCATCAAGTTGAAATTAATATTAAATACGTAGGTCTGTGGTTCCTTGGGGCTCTAAAAAAATCAAGCTTCTAAATCAACGCATTAAAAAAATACGGCCATTTAAGCCAAATATTTTGATTCGTGCGAATAAATCAAATCCTACAGGGTACTTCCCGTTGACCTAGAATCATGAAATTTGGCAGGAAGCAAGGTCTCACAGCATAAATAAAGGAAAAAGTCCGATACTCGGTAATTTATTGTTTTACACATTTTTTTTTTTTTTTTTGCGATTACGCGGTCAATTCTCCAACTGTAAATGTTAGTCATTTACAGTTGGAGGATTAACCGTGGCGTATATCGATGTTTCAACTACAAAGTTAAGTTTATTTTTGGGATAAATTATTTCTAACTAACCGGAACCCTTCATTGTGCGTGGTCCGACATGCACTTGGCCGGTTTTATAATGTTTTACCGATCTTTTGCGATTAGACAATCAATTTTAGTTATTCGCGATTGACTTTTTAGGTAACGGTTTCTTTCTTGTAATTACAAATGTGTGTGTATGTGTGTGCAGGTGAACATCAGCAATACCTGGGTCCTGCCTGAGGAAGGGTTCCCAGTGTTCTACCGCTACTTCAGGGACCGCATCTCATGGTACGAGGCCGATGCGGTCTGCCAGTTCCATCATGCCAATTTGGTTACAGGTCAGTAATAAACATAATAATTACAATAAATACACGGCCATAAAAGTCTCCAAGGTAATATTAAAATTTGGGTTAATTCTATTCCAACTTCTCTTAAAAACTTTTTAAAAATAATTTCGTGCACGTCACGAGTGGGCACCACAGATTAAAATTATGAAAAAGTTAAATGGCTTTTACAACTTAGTTACTCTCTTAAATCAGGATCCGTGGTTATTTTCCGCGATAAAGAAAGTAGATAATAAAACTTCTGCAGTAGATACCGCATTGTACGTAGAACGATAGTACTTATGTACAATTAATGTGAATTTGTGGTGCAGAGGTTTTTCAAAACGAAAACGTTACATTTGGACCGATCTTGCCAATTAACAGTCACGAAAAGAAAAATAAAGCTCAGTATTCTTTTATTTCTCTGCAGGCGACGCAACCATCTCATTACAGCCAGGGAAAGAAAAGCACCATTTCTAAAATTCTCACAAAAAATCTTAAGAAGCTTATCTGAAGGTAGCACAAAGCCTTTCGTAAAGATAAGTAAAATTAATACTTTCTGAGATACGATTCACTAAAAAGGCTTCGTTATTGTCAGCTATCACGATATGTCTAAATTGCTTCTTCATTGTTCGTTAAAGATGCCAGTTGTGGGAGTACAAAAAGAGGTATATATGTTTCAATATTCCCACGGGCCGTTAGGTCTAATCGGCGGCAATCCAGTCAAGACCCCCATTACCGTTGATAGCGCCCTCGACCCTGCCACTAGCGAGATACAACCCGTCACATATAAATGTACCTACATACGTGCTGATAAGAAAATGTAAATAAACGGCTTGTCGTTTTGTACACGACATTAACTTGTTTATGGGAGTGTATTCGGGAATAAACGACATATTTACGTTTTCAATAAATATTCACGGAGATATTTTAATAATAAAATTAAATGAAAATAAAATAAAATATTATTTAAATGTCCATATTTTGTTAGTATTTATTCACATTCTCTTAAAACTATATTAATTACGAGATCAGTTGATGTATTTAAGTAATTAACATAAAAATCGGAAAAAAAAATTGAATAAGTATAAATTAAATTTTGAAATAAATAAGAAATTATGTTGAAAAAATAATTGAATATAACTAAAATGAAAATAGAATTGAAATAAATAATTAAATTAAAATACAAAAAATCAGGTACCATGCAGCCTGATGAGCCTTCCCACAGCTGCCTGTACTGATCTGTCTGCATAATCACATAATACGAGATTTAATAAACAATTAAACGGGGAACGATTTACGTTTGAAGTACATAATTATATAAAGGATGCCAGCAATATTCCAAGAAAAAAATAACATGACTTGTAACAAAATACCCCGAAGTAGGGGGAGTATTTAGTTAGACTCAGATTCAATATCCACTCCAAATAAGCTTAATGAGGCATTCAATCTGGAACGTATTTCATTCAATGTCTGTTACGATTACGAACGAGTATATTTATACTGCTTATGTATCTTCTTGTTGCCAGTAAGTATCTTTATATAAGTACGAGTCATTAGGTTTCCATAAGCGACCTACGAAGGTCGGTACAATCACAGAAATGACAGTTGAATCGCCCGGTCCCTTTCCGAGACTGATTCCTGCCCCGATTACGTTCGGGCCCGCGATTGATAACGTTTCAATATCGCTCCCTAATTGAAAACGATAATTTAAAATGTATTTCCATTTCGATTCATTAATTTGCAATCATATTTTTCGACGTTTCTGTTTTTAAATGCAAACGATTTGTGTCTATTTGCGTCGTATTTGAGTTCCATTTTATATAATGCAGCTTTAATTTAGCAGCATAGATACCAAGCAATTTCAAGCTAATGGGGATAAAAAGAAACACATGCCATGTAATAGCAGGTTCATGCGATTTTTTCCGTCGCAAGTCGTAAGAGTAAATGGTGGGTAGCGAGTGACTTAATGGCCTAGTGACATGTTACTACTTTTGCACTTTCTAAACGAAACGCCTGCTATTCACGTCTCAAGAGGTACTAGCGCATAGTCAAACGAGGCGTGGAGCCGAGGATCCTACTCTGTCCCACATACAAGAGGGGAAATAAAACGTGATACATGAATAAAGGAGTACTTATATAAAATTTAACTAAATCAGTGTACTGTTGTTTTGTTTTATAAGAGCTGACGAAATGTCCCCATTCTCCAGGCCGCGTCTCATTTATACCCTCGAGAGCGCCAGTTGAGAACAAAACAATACCTACTTATTCGTCTTTGGCACAATGAGTGTGACGCGCTGAGCCTGTAGGCCTCGCTGATGTTGTCGAACAAATCCTTTGTAATACAAGACGCTTTTATCCTGAAAATGAAAACTTTCATTAGTTTCGAAATGCCGACTCGAAAGAATTCCTTCTATGTTATTTGAAATTCAAGGAGTCTAATTAAAGCCCTATGTATAATTAGTTTCTTGTAGACACTATACACTTCAATAAATACTGTACAATTCTCGGGAATTCAGAACCTGATTCAATGAGTATCAAATGTAATGAGTATTTTAAGACGATTTTGAAAAGCCTTGTAATTATTAAATTCAAATAAATTAAGCCTTTCCTGACAATGAGGCGCAGAAACAAATATTTTTGTGGACTTTTATTTAAGTTCCTAAGAAATGTTCGAATTTCTAATGAACACAAAAATCATCTGGTAAAATATTATTAGGAAGAACTTCGCGGAGCAGAAAGTTTCACGAACCCATAATAGACTGATAATTTCAAAACTGAAGAAAAACTTTTAGCGGCCAGCACGAGATGACGTTGAAATACAATCGTTCATTAACATCAATTCTTTTCATACAAGTTGGGAACCTCTACAGAATCTTCTTTTGCTTACATTATTCAAGCATCTAGTTAACAGTTGGGCCTTTCAGAGGAATACTTGTGTAAATTGCCACTCCGACATTGAATATTAACTTTTAGAATCAGGTTGTTCGGCGAGATTCACTCATATAACTTTTGAGGCCTTTTTATAGGAAGTTATTCATTTTGAAAGGATATTCATAACGCTGGTCGTATTATAGTTGTCTGAAAAGTTTTCTTTACCACGAGCACGAACACGAGCATTTAGAAAATCTATATTCTATATATTCTTCTTCGTCGTTCGCTCAAGTGAGGATCGCGACCACGTACGACTCGTCTCCAAGCTATGCAGTCTTCTGCAGTGCTTGGTAAATGTTGAATCCAACAGCCTTCTTGATCGCGTCTGACCATCTCACCGGTGCTCTGCCTTGAGCGCGTTTTCCTTCCACTCGGCCTAGTTAAGTTACATAAGCCTTTCCAGACCATGCTTAGGTGAACGCATAATATGTCCGAAAAAGCTGAGGGCACGTTCCAGGCATATTATAGATAGCCGCTTGGTGATGTTGAGTTCCTCCAGTATGGATTCGTTCTCATGGGTGTCCATGGTATACGAAGTAGCCTCCGCCTACGCCACATCTCGAAAACATCGATCTTACTGCTTTCACGGCTTTTAATGCACCACGTTTCAGCGCCATATAAAAAGATAGAAAAACTAGAGCACGGGTCAGTCGTATTTTGGTATTCCGACGGATGCCACGGTTCCTCCATATTTTTTCTAGACTGGTAATTGAGCAACTTAAGTTCTGAGTTGAGCTCCACGATTACTGACAAATGCTTGCACTGACTGGACAGGTCCACTCAAATCTGTGTGGTTCTTTCCTCAAAAGACCATTTCAGACACTAATCAACATGGTTCTCATATGGCGTGACCAAGATTATGTCTAGACTTTAAAAGAGACTGCGACCTCTGAGTTTGTTTCGGACTTTCTTCTCATATAGGAAACGCCGACCTCATTGAGCTTATTTATAATATGACGTGTAAAATTGATTCAGATATCCTATTTACAGTATAAACTTCATTGCACTTTTGGCCATACCAGTACGACGTTGGATTTCCTCAATATTCTATAACTATACATATTATAAGCTAAAGACGCTTTTCGTGTTTCTCTGTGACCGCGTTGTTCTTCTAAACTATGCCACGGATATTGATGCAGGTTTCACCATCATTTAGAGTTCTTTTTGCGAAAGTTTTATGTGTATAATAAATTAATGTTAAACTTACACATAATATGTCAAAGTCAAAAACTAAGGCACTTTTGAAAGTCAATTATACAAAAAAAAAAAAAAATTCTAGTCGCCCCTTCCTAAAGGTAGTTTTCTTATGGAGAAGAATGGGCAAGAAACTCTTTTAAAATGTTTTTACATTAATTTTATAATTTTATGTGAAGATGATGCATCTACAATATGATTACTATACCACGCCAGGTAAAAAGAATGAAAAATTTTGCTATGACAGATAAATTAATTATGTGATAGATACATGGTGCTAATATGTATATATGTATATATGTATGTGTGTATGTATGTATGTATGTGTTTTTACGAACATTGTAAAAATATACGATATTCCTAAAATTTTAACAAGTAATTCTAATAAGTCAGTGTGTGAGTTCAAGTAATTACAAAATGTAAAATCCGTGTTATAAAAAAAATATAAATTATATAATTAAATTACCAACCAATTAGATTTTGTCAAGACTCTAAATTGTCCTATGGACCAGGACCAGCATGTTTCCAAGCATTCTTATTACATATGGAAATCTCGATGTTATGTCAAGTCGTAAATACCGTGCCAAGCAGGGGCGGCTCGCTAGTTAAGTTTAAAAGAAACTTTGGGATACATAAAAAAAAAATTGTTTGTTTATAATCTGACTGCAGACAATGTGAACTTAACACTTTCGACTCCACCCACTTTTCTACGCTATGCCGCCATACATATTGGTGAGCCCTCCGGGAGGGTTGCCGGCATTACGTTTGCGCTAAACTTAACCATCGCGGACGGTCAACAGCATTAGGTTTAAAACCGGGTTATAAAACACTGTTAAACAAAGTAAAATAGTGTTTTTAGGGGGTCTTGTTGGTATACGAAGTTTCCAAGCATTTAAATTTTTTGTCAATATTTGTAACAGCAAACAAAAAAAAAATGCTTGGATTTTAAAACCACCGCATTATACTTATAACTCATGTTAAAATATACATCAGATTTTATTTTCACGGTTTATAATGCTGTATTCGCTAAGAAAAACGTACATTTAAAATGAGCCCTCGAGGGCTCTCGGCATCCCATATGTGACTAGGTGAACTCTCCAGGAGGGCTCCCGACACTGAACGTGTTAATAAAATGGCAATAACGGCATGAAAATGCTCATAAGCTCAGTGAAAAGACCAGAGGATAAAATATGCACGAAATATTGAAGTGTTCTTGAAACTCAACTTGTTATTAAACTTGTATGTAGTTTCACAGACCAGGGCACAGCGTTGGCACTTTATAGTTTAGTACCTCTGTTAGTCACTGAAGGAGACCGACGGAATGGCCTACATACATTATGTATTTCTACTACTGCAATTCTTTACGAGCAAGTGTGGCCAGACGACGCCATGAATATGGAAGGCTAAATGTTAGAAAGTAAACAAGAAAAGGTTTACAAAATACAGTCAAGAAATGTATTTTTAGCAGGTGGGCACACTAAGCAAAGCCATGTTATAGCTATTTCAAGCCTCATGCAGACAGCCGCGACGCCACGGCGCGGCGCAATGCGACACCGGTAATTGCTCTACCGTGAAGTTTTCTTAGAAATGGTTTTGTTAGAGTCGCGTCGCGCCAGTCTGCACGAGGCTTTATACGACTAAAGAAGAATGAGATTGTTGCGATTTGAAATTAATATACCCACGGATCAATTAATTTACAAAAGATTTTTCCTCGAATTTACTTGTATTTTCTTACTTGACTTTTATTTATTTCCGCTACGTTCGTAGTGTGCCTGGGGTAACTAATGTCATAATGTCTGATAGCAGGACATATTATACCCACACCACACTGTTCTTAAGCTGTGGCTAGACAGGACTTACAGAAGCGGTAAACTGTTAGCAATTTACACTCGTACTGCTTAATCTGTTCGAGTAGGAAGCTGTTGTGCGAAGTTGCCAACACAGCATCAGTTTGTACCACGATCGACTGCTTTCCATTAGGACGCACGTATATGCCAGTGACCTTGAGTGATTAGCTTGCGAGTTCTGTACTGAGCTCACACAATGCGTCGTACGTCCAGTCAGTAATAGGGCTCGCCCATCGAGGAGCGCTGTCTCAAATTAGACGCATTATTAATTCATTAAACATACAACAAAAGGCATTTTAATAAAACACGTATACAAAAAAATCAATAATTCAATTATCTTTAAAATGGTGAAGGTTTCAGAAAAATACGCGAAATAGATTTTGCGTGATTCTCAGTTTTTTATCCGCGTTAGAAAATAACTTTGCAAATTAATTTCACTATCTACTATATAAAAATAAGTCGGGTTTTCCTTCCTGACGCTATAACTCCAGAACGCACGAACCGATTTCCACGGTTTTGCATTCGTTGGAAAGGTCTTGGGCTCCGTGGGGTTTATAGCAAAGAAAATTCAGGAAAAATTTCAACAGAAAAGCGGGAAAATCTTTTTTCACATACAGCGCTATCTCTGATACATAGCATGTACTACAAACCAATATTTTAAGTAGATGGCGCCGGTGCGTGATACATTGTTTGACAGCTACTCATTGTTCTCTGCTCAGTTAATTTCATGTGACAAACCGGTATTGTGTTCACTGTGAAATTGTGAAAAAAAAGTAAAAAAAATAAGTTATTCGTTCCTAACATCAAAAAAAAAATCCTAACATTACAATTGGAAACCATCAAATCAATCACGTGTAAATTTTTGCAAATTTTTATTCAATTTCAACAGCAGGCATTTGTCTTTAAAGTGGTAAGTTGAACTGTGTAAATTATGTGGATCATGCATTTGAGGTTAAATTCACCATTCTGTCCATAGTCCAAAATGCCTAGAGGACGACGTGCGAACATCGGCCGCCGCACAAGACATGCAAGCCAGCAACAAGTGTATTCACAGAACTTAAGCGAAGAAACACAAAATATAATAAGAGAAAATGCCCGATTGAGACAACGCGTGAGCACACGAAGATCATTGGCATCATACAATCGCTTGGCATTCCAATATGATCCCACTGCGAACTACAGTGATGATGAAAATTTAGATATTGGACCAATGACGAACCGGGCCAAAAACCGCAAGATCGCCATGACATAATCGCCAGAGTATTTCAGCAAAAACTCAAGGTTATGATGGATGTGCTTACACTAAGTATCGAGTTTTTGGTGACACACGTTGTTATATGTACTCGGTGGAATGGCAGAAGCGTGGACTACCGCATGCTCATATCCTAATTTGGTTGCTGAACAAATGATGGAAAGTGCACAAAACGATATCCGCGACCGTTAGTTGCTGAAACAGTCACAGGGAACGATGGATATCCAGTTTATCGTCAGCGTTCAAAAGAAGATAATGGTCGAACTATCAAAGTTAAAGTTCGAAATCAAGAGATTGAGATCGGAAATGAATTCATTGTACCATATTGCCCGCTGCTATCACGAATTTTCGAAACACATGCAAACGTTGAGAGTTGTCATTCGGCCAAATCAATCAAATATTTGTGCAAGTACGTCACAAAAGGCAGCGACATGGCTGTGTTTGGTATTGCGTCGGAAAATGCGAATGATGAAATCAGCAACTTCCAAATGGGCAGATACGTCAGTACTAATGAAGCACTGTGGCGATTATTGTCATTTCAAATTCATGAAAGATATCCCACAGTTGTACATTTAGCAGTGCATTTGGAAAATGGCCAAAGAGTTTACTTCACTGAGGCTAATGCGGCACAACGAGCTGAGAGACCACCATCGACAACATTGACTAGCTTCTTTGCAATGTGTGAAGCCGATCCATTCGCAGCGACGCTGATGTACGTTGAAATGCCCAAGTATTACACTTGGAATCAATCAACAAAGAAATTCCAACGTCGCAAACAAGGAACCCCAGTTCCAGATTGGCCACAGGTGTTTTCCACTGATGCACTAGGTCGCATGTATACTGTTCATCCTAGAAATGATTAATGTTTTTATTTGCGACTGCTGTTGGTAAATGTACGTGGATCAAAATCATTTGCGCATTTGAAAACTGTGAATGGCCACGAATGCCAAACATATCGAGAAGCATGCCAACTATTGGGTTTGCTGGAGAACGATTCTCATTGGGATTTAACACTTGCGGATTCAGTTGTTTCATCAAATGCGTACCAAATACGAACGCTGTTCGCAATTATCATCACCACATGTTTTCCTTCACAACCAATTCAGTTATGGAACAAATACAAAGACGACATATGTGAAGATATCTTGCATCGCTTGCGTATTCAAACGAATAATCCTGACATCCAAATAACCGATGAAATCTACAATGAAGGATTGATTCTGATTGAGGATCAATGCTTGACTATTGCAAACAAGCTACTGATTGAAGTAGGAATGATTGCGCCAAATCGATCGATGCACGATGCATTCAACCAAGAATTAAATCGAGAGCTGCAATACAATGTTGCAGGAATTCGTTCGAAATAATGTGCCGTTGCTGAATGAACAGCAAAAACAAGTATACGAAACATTAATGCAAGCGGTGGACAGTAACACTGGTGGTCTATTCTTCCTGGACGCACCTGGAGGAACAGGGAAAACATTTGTCATTTCATTGATTTTTGCCACTATTCGATCAAGATGTGACATTGCTTTGGCGTCATCATCTGGAATTGCGGCGACTCTTCTAGATGGCGGTCGTACTGCACATTTTTGTAATCGAAATGAATTCATTACTGTTGTGAAATGAAATAAAATTTTTCCTTTTCAAATATAAAACAAAAAAAAAAAAAAATCTTCTTCTTTTAATCACCAAAAGAAATGTTACATAAAACGAAGCCATCTGGCGGCGAAACGGAGTTCGCCGGGTTTGCTAGTGTAATAATAAAATAATCTAAAATATTCCTATAATAAGTTATTAAGAAAATGCTCTAACTTAATTTTTTTTTTCCAAATCATTAACACTACTCGTTTAGACGTGATCAGTATAAAATAATTAAAAGTCGGCTATCGACGCCTTAAATGCAGTTAACTAAGGTTAGCTAGTCTGCCCATCTTCAACCTATTTTAACCTATGGCCTTCTTTTTTCTTGTGGTATACAGCATTTATCAGAAAGTTGTGCTCATATTTAAAGTTGTGGTACAGACCATCAACCTAAACAACTTTCTCCATGGGACTAACATTAAAGTTTTGTATGAGACTTCTAATTTTTTTTTTGCGATTACAATGTTGGTCCCATGGAGAATTTTGCAGTTCTTTACGAGCAAGTGTGGCCAGACGAAGCCATGAATACGGAAGCCTAAATGTTAGAAAGTAAATAAGAAAAAGTTTACAAAATACAGTCAAGAAAATGTTTTGTTTAGCAGGTGGACACACTACATAAAGCCATGTTATAGCCATTTCATACGATTAAAAAAGAATGAGAATATTGTGATTTGAAACGGATAATTTAAGTTAACAGTGTAAGTAACAGTAAGTTAAAATATATTTTCCCCGACTTTACTTTTATTTATTTCTTACGCGCTACACGTTCGTAATGATTACGATATTGGTCCCATGGAGAAAGTTGTTTGCTTTGAAGGTCTGTACCATACCTTTAAATATGACCAAACCTTTCTGTTACATACTGTATGTGGCGAGTACTAACTCCGTCATAATAAGACACGATGATTTATAGAGCTCCCTGTTATAAGTCATTTATTACATATCTCTTGAAACGTTTCAACACTTTCGACTCCACCTACGTTCATAGAGCTCATACGCCATGCCGCCATACATATTGCAAGTTGACTCCAGGAGGGGCACCGGCATTACGTTTGGGCTAAAGTTAACCCTCGGGGAGTGTCACCGGCATTAGGATTGAAATCTTGTTAAAATATACAACTGATTTCAGTTTCACAGTTTATATTGCCGAATTTGCTAAAAAAAAACTACTTTTACCCGGTATCCCTTAAGAAAGAAAGAAAGAATGAAAGAAAAAGTATTTATTGAGACTTGCACAGGAAATCACAAATTAAACTAAAAACACACTAAACATAAATAAAAAAGAAAAACCCAAGTAAAATTAAAAATTAATGCAGCCCTGTACGAGGCCAAAAGGCTCCTATCTCAGCATAATGCTGCGACATAAAAAAAAAAGATAAATGTGGCCCGCAGTGATGTCACGGAAAGATAGATACAGAATTATATATTAAATAAAATAAAGAAATTGGACTGTGAAATACAATAAAAAGTAAAATATATGTAGTCCGCGTGTCTGTATCCGAAGTAACATCAGCGGCATCATATGCGACTTGAATGAACCCTCCAGGAGGGTACCCGGCACTGGACGTGTTAATACATGCCACAATTTTTGGTGGGCCTAATCGCCGAACAAAAAAAAACTATCCCCTTTTAACAGTTTATGTTTCAAATTCCTACACTTTCATAGCTTCTTCGGTGTTCTGGTCAGGAGGTGTCATGATAAGAATCCTCTGTTAGTGGTTCTTGGTCGCTCCTAGTCACCCATAAACTTTAAATAGTTATAACCGCAGCCCTAGCGCTTCGTATCGCCTCTTATCATAATGATGTTAATACTTGGAACATGAACAACAAGTAACCGAAGTTCCTCTGATGAGTTCACACACACGTCAGGGGAGATGACGGTGTATTCTACGAGTTGAGCTGAGATACAGCGGTGCGGAGATTATGTAGAGAAAACTTTACTCGTAAAACTCAACATAATATCTGGATTGTTTTACCATCCAAGAATTTTAAAATAATAATGAATGTGTAAACAAACCAACTTACCTATAACGGGTGTAAAAAGACGTTTTACGAAGCCAAGAATCAGTTGTTCTTTCCGTCATTGTTATCTTTTTTTTTCTACAAGTTGACCATACCTGGGAAAGTTCTGGTTATGGAGATATTAAAGGTCAAGTTTCGAAGTTTTTTTATGAAAACAAGTTTACCGCCACGACCTTGTACCGTTGAAACACCCATAATCACAATGTTTTGCGTGCATACTGAGCGCTATCACAAACATCGATTTTCAATTCGAATTATTTCTGTGCAATGTGATGTTCAGAATGTGTCAGGTATAATTTGTACTTGGGCACGCCACAATTGCGGCGATAAGTCCTCTTCTTGAGGAGTGGCTACAGAGGCGTCACGGTGACCTCTCCTTCTGCAAGACGCAGGTCCTCGCTGGACACGGTTGTTTCGGGAGGTTCCTGTTCCGGATAAGGCGGGAGGAAACGCTTGGTTGTCATCATTGTGTGGATCGCCCGTAGGACACGGTGGAGGTCTGCCCGGCTTGGGCGGAGCATCGCCGTATCCTCTAGGAGACGATCGATGGCGGTGATCTCTCGCGTCTAGGCCATGGTACGGAGCGAGAGGGCTTGGGAGGCCGTCACCTCCTTCTGCTAAGCAGTAATGCTCGCAAAGGAGGAGGCGGAACGCGTGAGGGAGAGACAAATTTCTCGACCTCACGCACCTAGCCGCCGCAGGAGACGCCCTGGGCGTCGGGAATGGCAGGTCGATTCGGCCACCGTAGGCGCGGGCTTGCGGACGGTGAGCAATGGGTAGCTCGCCACCCGATAAGGACCAGGCCCGGGTCGACGGCGCGTTGTGTTCCACGCGCGCCTATAAGAGATGTCAGCAACTGTCGGGGTCCGCTAGGACCGATGCCTGTCGGGGTCACGGGAAAGTTCGAAAGGGATAATGCGGCCGCTGGCAACATATCGGCAACTGAAGGAATACGGGTGGGTTTTGGTCAGTAACAGTCTGACACCCTGCTCCGCCCAGAGCGGGAGAAGTTATTTGATTATTTCCCACCCAAAAAAAAGGTATAACTTGTACTTAGCTAAATTATTATAAAGTTACATGTTTTTTATTAATCATTATTTTATTACGTAAGCAGAGCTGCGTCATTACGTTACCAAGCTATTTTAAATGTACTACCTACTACGTATAGTCTCATATACATTCTATTATGGACGTGAAAAATGGCGGCAGGAAGTTGAAGGTTTTTATTTTACCGGAGCGTTATTATAGTTATTATATCTAGTCGTTATTATAGCTAGTCGGCACGCGGGCGACAGTTGACCCTGGGTCGTATATCACACGAATACATCGACTCGCACAGATTTCAGCGCTCCTGAAAACCTATTCGTTTACTTTTCCGCATTTCGTTCATAAACTTTTCGTATTTTCCTCGCTTGGGCAAACAAGATGAAGTTTTATATATCAGGAGGAAATAGAGAAGCATATCGTATTTACTTTTTGGCGGGTGCAAAAATTTTATAATAAATAAATATTTTTTTTTTTACTAATGTTGGTACATCATCATCTATCCTAAACAAAAAGAAAATGTACAGAGTTTTGAGTATTTTAAAGATAGAGTTAACGACGATGTCTGGGCTAGTATTAACTATGTGACTGACACCGGCGCCTTCCTCTTACAACCACGATTTGCTATAGTAATAATGATACAAATAGTTTTGGTACAAATTTTAAGTCTAATAAAATAATAATTTAATTGAATATAATTAGATTGAAATTAGGAGCTCGTCGCTAAGTAATAACAGCCGCACGGTTCGATTCATCAGGTTAAGCGACGCTTGCCAAGGTTGGTCGGTGGATGGGTGACCATTTTCACATACCGAGACTCCTCCGTGCCTCGGAAACCACGTTAAGCCGTTGGTCCCGGCTGTCATTCGTGGATCTTTGATAGTCGTTACGGGTCGTCAGAAGCCCGAACTTCTGACAACCAGTCTTACCAAGGGGTATCATATTACCCAGTTACTGGATTGTGGAGATTAGATAGGCAGTCGCTCCATGTAAAATACAGTATTCAGCTGCATCCGGTTAGACTGGAAGCCGACCCCGAACATAGTTGGGAAAAGGCTAGGCAGATTGATTGATAATTAGATTGGAAATAATTGATTTACTTTTATTTGAAGGCTTGCAAGGAAATACGTGAATGTGTGGGAGTGTCACTTATGCTGTCCTATAGATTCTTCAAAGGCATAGGTACGAGTACTTATGGACTAAATTCCAGTACAGCTATTTATTACAGTATTAATCGTCAGAAACAACAATAAGACACCACCTACTAATAAATGCCAATAAAATAGGAAATCTGATTATGATACTCTTTTTATTTTTATTATTTGCCTCATTTAATATTGATTTCATGGTAACCGTTTTTGTCCCTTAAAGATAAAAAAAATTGCTATAGTTTGACCGTGAGCGCTGTACCACGCCTTAGGAATGCGCGGTGAGGCGGGGGGCAGTGTTGACGAATAAGCGGCGGGGCGCCGCGAGCATTGTCGAATGAACAGCCTGCACTGCCCCCCCGTCTCGCCGCGCACATACTACCTAAGGCGCGGTACAGCGGTATCGGTCAAATTATATCAAATTTTCATTTTAACAAAAACATGTTTGTACCATATAACATGAAAACAGAGAAATCTCTATCCCCTCTTCCCCAGGCCATATTACCCAAAATCACAATCACGTACTAAAAGAGATAAGATAAAGCGGGGATTTGCCGACGCCTCAAACAAATTTCTATGCAAAATAATATCTACTCAAGGGATTTCGGCAAATAGGTTTTAGTCGATGAGCTAGGCAAATAGTGCGACGTTTTTTCTATGATTTTCCTTGTAATAGGGTACTCTGTGATGTCATTTGCTGGGTTCAGCATTTTTATGTTATTTTATGTAAGCTTGGGAACTTTTAGGGACAAAATATGAAGATTAGGGATGATGCCTGGGTGATAAAAAAGAAATTCTATTTAGTCCGTCAGTCAGATAATTAAAAAATATTAGACACGTATTTTTTGCTATAACTTAATAATCAAAAATAACATAGATAAAACGCATTAAAGTTGGGGAGTAGGGGTCGTTACGTCACGAGTAAGTATAAAATCTACATACTCGTGACGTCATGGCACATTTTAACTCAATGTATCGCTGTAATCTTTTAATAACGTAAAAAAAAAAAAATACGTGTACGTTATTTTTCATAATCTACATGACGGACAAAAAAAAATCTTAGTCATCATCCATATTGAGAAGTAAATTGCGTAACACACTTTCTATCACAATCCGAAAGATTTGAAGGAAATTCCTAATCCTCTGCATCATTTGATTAAAAAGTCGTCTGCTGGATAACATAAATTACGCAATGAATGTCGTTGAATTGTTAAAAAGATAGGCATTGTAAGTATGTTACGCAATTACCCCGTTGGTGTTGCTAGTAAAGTAACGTTTGTGATGCAAAATTAAATCAATAAAAAGCGTAGTGATATTGCGCCTCTGCTCCTATCCAGGGCACTCCAGGGCTCAAGCTGGGAGATATGATTGACTGCACAATCTGACGCGACGTCTACAGGTATATCCCATTAAAAAAGTTTCGCAAGGAATGCCTTTGAGCGGAGAAGACTTTGACAACATCTTTGAGGGTCAGTGAATATTTGGGTCAGAACGTTGAGGAAGTAGGTATCCTTTGTTTGTTCATGAAGTATTGTCACGTTATATGATCAGCAGTGGCGTTGCGCTTTTGATAGATCCAAAGCGAAACAAAGAAAAAAAAGAAAACAAAAACAAACAAAAAAAATGCATTTTTTTTTGCAAATCTTTTGTGCTTGGTTAATGGTCGGCAAACTCATTAGTCAATAGTGCCAAATATACTACTACTAAAAACGAAATAAATCTTTGAAATATAGTTTGAATTTTGAATAAAACTTGATATCTTGCTTAATGACCGAAACCCGTATCTACGCTCGCACTCATCAAAGTTTGTACAGAGCCGCACTCTATAGGCCAAAGAGCCGAAAGCGGCTCGCGAGCCGCGCTTTACCGACCACCGTGCTAAGTTATCTGTAAATTTACATCTAAAAACTAAACAAGGCAATAAATCTAAAAATAAACTAGCACAACTGTTTCGCAAACAATTTTTTATTAACTATATAAATGCGAAAATAAACCGGAATCGCATTTCGTAGTGACTGCTTGCTACAGTCGTAAACTGAGGTGCGTCGAGCAGTGATGTCAAATGGAAAGAAAGTCCAGTGGATCCATGCTTATGCTCTGCCTTTATTTACCTATAAATTTGCCCTGTACACCAAATAGGGCAAACACGATTAACCTAGATACGAACACAGAGGGGCAATTCCCGTAATTTTTAAGAATTTTCGCATTCTAATCGCAATCTGTCAAAAATAGAATGAATTTACATTTTGACAAGTTTGACAGATTGCTACTTGAATGTGAACGTTTTTTAATTACGAGAATTTGCCATCGGTTATCGAAAGTTATTTTGTTAGTTACTTAAAACAGTTAAGTTACACGTGTTTTAACAATACTCAACCTACTTGTCGATGAAGACACAAAAGTAATTTGGCTTTTTGCCAAAGGTCGTGATAAAACTGCGTGTCATAATGCAATTAGCTTCCCAAAGTCACATACTCCCAGGCCGTAATTCAATGGATAATCTAATGACAACTTGCATGCAAGCATATGTTAGACTATAATGCCTCAAATTGCTTAGAATGATCCTCCGTTATGTCGAAAATACTGCAGCATTAATTTTGAAATAAATTCATATATGATACTATTGAGGAATAATGTTAAAAAACATGAGGATTAATGTTTGACGAAAATACGATTCCATAAAATTTTCTCAAAAGAATAAAATTACAAAGTTTTCTTCAAACTAAACAATAAATCGCTTGTATAAAAAAATACTTCAAATTAGATCATGACACTTTGCGTGATAACTGAACTAAATATAAGACTGATATTATGTTTTTTTTTAATTACCATTAGTTTTACCGTAACAAGGAATGACCTAAACTATCGGCGCCTTGGAGCCTTCTCCCCGCCGATCAGTCCCGCTCTCACTCAGCCCGCGAGCAGTAGTGTGCGAGCGAGATAAAGAATGAATTTAAGCTGAGGTATTATGGACTCCTAAGCTACTGCTCAGCTTGTACTTGAGCAGCTGTGACGTTTTGAAAGGAATCTCTTGGCGCCTGAAACCGTTGTGAAATTGTAACTGTCATTCTTATTGATAAAAAGATTGCGACGTCGGTTTCCATTTTGGGCACGCGCCAAAATAACTTTGTAGCGTTGTGTGTACATAATTAAAATAATGTTCTATTCCAAAGTCCAGGGAATCCCTAGTGTTTGTTGTAATTTTGTGGTGAACCTTCTTTCCTCAACTTTGGGGTGCATTTTAACCCCGGGCACATCACGTCCGCAAGATCCCAGGCCTACGATCATACCGGGGGTGGGGTTACATCAGACCCCACCGGGTATGTGTCTCGAATACAAAGCGCCACAGCTACATAAGCCTGATCTCATCAAGCTTCTTAAGCTGTTTATTTGATATTTTTTGTCCGGTGTAGATTAGTGATTAGTGAGATTATTTTAATTTTAGATATTATTAAGCTTCATTCTGAGAATCAAAGTAGACATATACGTCCCTACTTTGATCTTTCATAACTTCTGTCTCATATAGGAATTAAAAGGTTTCAGGTTTCAGGTTTCTCTTCAAATGTGTACCGAGCATAAATAGATATGTGGAAGATTTTAGATTTATTTAGGTAAGTAAATTGATCTATATAAAATTTACTGTCTCTATGGGTAAGTACCTACAATTAAAGAAGCTTACTTGTCTGTAAATCGACACGACCACGTGCTCCACGAGCCACGTCTTGAAACTCACAAAATCACATCAATTTATTCCCGGAGCCTTGAAAGTTGAATCCGCCTCACTGTTGTAACTCAGCAACTTGCAAACAACCATTTATCTGCGAGGAAAAACTCCAAATTATATTTCTTTCGGCCATTTCCGTTTGTAATTGAAAGTTCTGATGAATAAGCAGAGGTTAATATATTATTTTAAAGTAAAACAAAACGTTTGATTAATTCTGTGAAGTTTAATATTACTTTTCGACGTATTGAAAAGCTGCCATAATATTTGTTACAAATTAAATTGATGTGGGTCCTATGTGGCTATGTTATTCGTGTAGCGGACTGAAATACTATATTTAGAGACAATAACAAATTATTGAACCGAACTGACATAACCAATTCCTGGATACCTTATTCATATTGTTTCCATGAAACGTATATCGGATAGCATTCATATTATTCCGTTGACACATTAGCGTCGACAAAATGCCTTGGTGGTACAAAATAATATTCTCACTCATTTCCACAATTATTATATCGCAGCTAAAGCATGTTTATAGAAACGAGCAACAATACTTAGGTATCTGAAGTGTTCGACTAAAGCCAGATTAGACGAAAAACAGACTTTTCTGTATTCGTTTCTTTAGCTATGGTTAACAAGCGTACCCAATACTACAACTCTCGGACTTCTTCATGTAATTTCTCCAGAGAATCCGGGTGGACCAATTTGTTTCGCGAAGAATTCGCGCGAACATAAAAGTTTATTAGCAAGAACTACGCGTAGAATAATCATGATGAGTATGATTGCTCGCTTTTGGCAAAGATTGTTTTGATGAAAAAATTACATGAAGTCGAATCAAAACTTGACGAACTGAAAATATCATGTAAATATGATGTTAATAGCAATACTCAATTCGAAACTGCTGAAAAATATAACAAGCTCAATAACCTTTTTTGGTTAGCCATGTTTGATTATTATTGGCAATAATTGGCCATTTTAGCTCAAAAAAGTTTTATCAGGCCATTTAAGTTTCCTTTTCTTATGGATTATTTAAAATAAAAAATGGCTTGTATTTTTTTTTACTGTACGCGGCCAGTACCTACGTACTAGATAATACATTACTAACCTCATTACTAAAGTAATGCATAGATGGCCATTTGTTGTCAAAATAATCTAGCGACGCCATTAAGTTTTTTTCTTTTATTTGTTTTTTGGGTAAATGCTTTGCCACTGTTTATTTTATTGCTAAAACGGCCTGTATTTAAGGCATTTTTAGATAAACTTCTTTTATAAAAACTTTAAAACTGGATTATAAAGTCTAGCTACACTATATACAAAACTAAATAACTACACAAATTACTAAGCTACATTTAAAACCTTTTCTTAATTTTTAAGAATGAAGAAAAAAAATTAGAAACTATCCGGCTTAAAATAACTATCGACTTTTTGAGACCTCAGAAACAATAAAATGGTCTCATTTGTTTTTTTTTATATCCTAATTACGGCCAAGCGGTTGCTGAAGTGTAAACCAAAAACAATTTTTATTTTAGTTTTTGTATTTCTCGGAAATTATAATTTCGATTTTGACCCCTAAAAATATAACATAGACAAACTATAACAATATATATAATATAACATGTCCTTTCCATAAAGACAAACTATAACAATATATATAATATAACATGTCCTTTCCATAATTTTTTTCCTTTGTACCGATGAGCTGATACACACGCCTATTTTGTCAAGTCGTTTAATTCTATCATTGACAGGATACAATGTGCCTGATCGAGGACACAATGTGCCTGGTCGAGGACACAATGTGCCTGATCGAGGTCATAATCTATTAATCTCCCCATAAAAGGCGGGCGATGTCCGCGAGAAAGTCGGTTGTTAACAAATGATGTGCCTTCTTTTGTATAAACTTCTCAGTTCGCCACACAGTCTCGAATAGCAGCCATTTATTATTTAAATCCGACTGGACTAAGAACTCCAATCCGTTTATGTAAATCGATGCTAATGCGCTTTGTAGTTGAGGGTTCGTACTTAACTATACCTTTGACAATTTCGCTCCCGTTGACGACAACTATCTATATTGATATGACTTCCTTACAGGAGTAGTTTGTAGAATAAACAGGATATAGAAAGGATTTTGTTAGTTTTATAAAAGTTCTGCTTTTTGTTAAATGTTTGAGTGGAATCGAAGTGCGCACATTTTATTACATAGAGACCTATACGCATCGCTTAAGACGACATTCAATGTGACGATAGTGAAAGTAGAACGCCATTGTAAAAAACACAGACATATGACACCCCTATCTATTATGTAAGTAGATAAGAAAAGCTCCGAGAGCGAACTCTTGTAACATTTAGGATGCATGGTTTTTATGATCTATAAAAAGTATGTCTACTTTCTTTTACCAAGAAAATTCACTTATAGGTACCTCCTACGTCTAAATATTTAAAAGGGTTTTTAAGCAGAGCACATCATGGCTACACGCAAGATGACTTGCCTTTATGTGCAATTTTTGAGAACACTCTAATTCTATACATTACGTCGAAACTCCTCTGAAATTACTGACGAAGCAATGTGATCACTTTTACAGCAACATAATTCCCCATAGGTAAAATCGATCTCTCGCTTACTGGAAACATATGTGAAAGAATATTTGCACTGCCTGCAAAATGATTTGATTGATCAGTACCGATACGAAAATAGGTTCGGGCAATAGGCTTTCAAAAGGTTTTCAATTTAGTCCCGCGGGCGGGCGCTGGCGCTGTCACGGATTTTGTTGCGAATTTCCATTCACGGTATGTAGGGTAGTTTTATGAAAAATCTATTATTCTGTTCTGTGCGGCTAGGCTCGCTCTACTTCCCATTTCAAAGAGAAGATATGATCTGAGATATCAGGTTGAATAAGATATGATTATATTGTGTGCCGTGAGCGTGTCGGTATACGGGCACTCGGTCGGACATAATCAGGTTTATTAGTGAAGTAAGGCGAGGTGCGGCTTTATTATCGTTATGTATTGCCTGTCCACCCGCCTGGAAGGTGTGTCCGCTATCGATCGACTATTTTAGTCGGTTCTTTCATTAAAGTTAAGCGGGGCGTGAAGTTCCACGAAACGAGTATCTTACAGACCCTCATGCCTATTTTAAAGGTTATTTAATAGCGGAGAACAATACGGGGTTAATAGCCAATTAAGTCCCTGGATACTGCGAAATAGACTACAAACTCCTTGTTTGATTAATTTTCATGGAGGTTAAGGTGTATTGGATTAGATAATAGTTAGTAACTCTGTTGTGCGAGTAAACTGTCTCTTTATGTTGATTTTGTTACACTTTGTACAAGATATTGGGACTACTATCCTATTTGACCTTTGTTTATAAAGTAGGTCACATCGGCGGATCAGAAGCTTCCTTATCTCTTGGCTTATTACACTTCATTAATTCAAAGACATGAGAATGGCTGGAAGCAGTTTTAACGATACGCCATTACTTTTAGGGGCTATTCGGAGGAAAATGAGATCTTGAGAATTGACCCGAAATCGAGCCACTGATGTCGTTTTGAATACCGCTCCGCTACTTCTTTACGGATAAAACTTCCGTACAACCAGGGAGATACTGTTTATCCGTTCTTGAAAAGGTGTATGTTCGCGAATCTGATACGGTCTCGCCGCATAAGGTAGATACAGGTATTAGAAACCATATGAAGCAAGATTATAATATTTCCCGCTAACGCTTAAGTATTTTTTTCGTTTAAGAACTTATTTTTGCTCGTATCGATGATTCCAGCTGAGTAAGGTGGGTCGCTCGACTGTTATCGGAGTTGCTATAATTATTTTCCTTCAAATATTGTACGTGCCCAACCGGCAAATAAGAGAAAGGTCTTAGATTCCAATTCCTCGAAATAATATTGTAGATTGATAGACTCCTTAGAAAAACAAGAGCAGCACAATGTGAGGTTATGAAAGAAAACTTGCCTAAAATAAGGAAAAAAACGTTGACCGACTGGTAATTAGTGTTACTTTATGAACAAGTTTTATTATGGGACCAAACCAGAACTCGCGAAAAACAGTCAGCTGTTCCCTACATTTTATGTTCGCATAATTCGTCAAAATGTGGGGAAAACTGTTGTTTTTCGCAATTGTATGTTTGGTCCCGTAGTAAAAGTTGTTCATAATGATGAGTAAAGTCACGTGTTTAAGTATCGGTCACTAATTACCAGTCAACCTATGTATTTTAGAAGTGGTATACCCCTAGGTCTCTTATTTAGAAAAAAAAGACCCAGAGGTCGCCCACCGGAACGCTGGGTACTCATTCCCGACTCGTCCGATGCATATGTACAATGTACAGTCAGCGTCAAAAATAATTTTAACTATTACAAGCGAAATCAAAGAAGGCGGTAGTAAGTAAAATGAACCTATATTTTTTAAACTAATCATCTACCTATTGGCAATTTTGTGTAAATCAAAATGATAATTAGGTACCTACATATTATGTTACGAGAGAGTCCATGTTTAAGTTTATTGTTTTTTTATTATTTTGTTTCTTTATAGTCATTCTAGTGAAAATTAAAACAAGATTGTACGAGTACCTAACTTAAGTAATAAAATTTTGTTGTACTGTAAATATTTATTTTGTGGTTAATTGTACATATGCATCGGACGAGTTGGGAATGAGTCGAAATACAGCATGAAACGAGTTAAGAAAACTAACCAGATGCACAAGGTGACGTATTAGTGAATGCGACCTATTAGGGATAGCTACGAAATTGCGAATGTGATTAATGGAAAAAAAATAGGCAAGGACTGGATGGTCAAAGCCAAAAATAGGGAAATCTGGAGAAAATTGGAGGAGACTTGTACCCTAAAAGGGGCCATAGCTTAATTTAAAAGTGTTTTAGTAATCCTCTTGTAAATTATAAGTATTTGGTTATGGAAATAAAGGCTATATTATTATACCTAGGTCTTAACGAAATATTAGATTGAATTACGCCTGGTTGAAACCACAGAACCTACTTATTTACTACAACGAACCGACCTTCCAGAACCCTTTTCAAAATCAACAACCAAAACTATGTAATTCCTATAAAATATTTAAATATCCCTCGAAAATATTACATTTAAGGTATATTTGAAGCACTTAACCCTCGTTTAGCTCTCGCCTTCGTATTTTATTGGTGTCATGTGCGGTATGGAGCCGTCCCGCGGTGCCTGCCAGCCATTGTCTGCCGACACAACACCCGTGTCTATTTGACGGCACTGCTTTATTGGAGCACAGACATCGCTAGACTTTGCCGAGAAAATTGTATGACGTGCATGCATTGAACAGGAAATTTGAAATACCCATCGCTATTTGGAATTTCCATTGAATTCGTGCATGAAACTTGGGTTATATTCTATTTAATGAGAAGCGATCCTATTGCAATTTACAGACAAATCCAAACACATTGATGACTGGTGCATGTCATGGTTTCACCTACATATTTATCTGTGAATAACCGAATTAAAATTTAGAGCAGGGATTTTTTTTTGCATGAAATACACCGAAATTTTCCACGTTGTTTTTTATTCAATTTTACACGGTCAATATCAAAAGTTAAACGAACATAAAAAGGTTAAATTTTATAACATTAGAACCGCACGGTATATTCCAAAGGGAAGGTTACACCCAAGATGGATGTGCACACTACGCAACATAAACTCTAAAACAACGTTGAAAATGTTAGTGTATTTACTAGTACTGAGTGTCCGTGGAGTTTCTTGCCCGCTCTTCTCCATAGGTACCTACTACGCTTTGGAATGGGCAACTAGCTTCATATTTCTAACTGACCGATTCCTTGACAATTCAAAAGTGCCTGTAAATGGTCTAATTGAAATAAATGCTTTGAGTTTGAGTTTGAGTTTACTATAGTAGAGGAAAAGGCCTCCCAAAAACACATTTATGCGATGTCCGCGATAATCTATAGTTTACGAAGAACAATCCATCAACACACTGAGCTATGATAGCCTTTAAACAGAGTAATACCAATACGAATTCCATATAAATTGTGTGATCCATCATCTCTTGCCTACCTCGGCTAGTAAGTGAACCGCGGTAGTCGAGGAATAAAGTGACTTTACAATACATCATATAAATTTAGGTATGTAGACAAGTGTATAGTTTGCGTATGTTATGCTAGGCTCGTAATATTCCGTATTAAATAATTGAAATTAGTAATAAAGTTCTTGCAACAATTACTATTAAAAACATTCGACTTCCAAATAAAACACTACCTACAAAGTTCTTTCGGCTCCACCCACTTTTCGTAGAACTCATACGCCATGCCGCCATACATATTGGAAGTGAACCCTCCGCGAGGGTTGCCGGCATTAAGTTTGCGCTATAGTTAACCATCGCGGACGGTCAACGGCTATAGGTTTAAAATCATGTTATAAAACACTGTAAAACGAAATAAAATAGTGTTTTCAGGGGGTCTCGTTGCTATTGTTACAATAGTTTCCAAACTTTTAAATTATTTAATTATTAGTGAATATTTGTAACCGTGAACCAAAAATTTAAAAATAGTCAAAATGTTTGGATTTTAAAACCAACGCTTATACTAATAAATTTTGTTAAAATATACAACAGATTTTATTTTCACATAATGCTGTATTCACTAAGAAAAACCTACATTTAAAATGGGCCCTTCGCGAGGGCTCCCGGCATCCCATATGAGACTAGGTGAACCCTCCAGGACTCCCGGCACTGAACATTTTAAAAATAACGTTAATTTCGTAAGTCGGTGTCTTTGGTTTTGAATTTTCGTTTTTTGCCACCGACTTCCAAAATTAAACTTATATTATTTTTCAGTTTGTAGTGTTTTTTTGGAAGTCGACTGTTTTTTTTTCACTTTTTAGTTGTGGTACCTACCCCACACAAATTCAAATACCACTACCTGTTATGTATCGCAAATAAACGAACAAATAAAAAAAAACATACGGTCGAGTTCAGAACCACTTTTGAAGTCGGTTAAAAAGTAGTAGGTACACACGGAACGCGAAATAGGTTTTTCATATTTATATAAATACCATTTACACGAAATAATGGTACTAGCAAGATGTGAGAATAAAATGGGCGAAGCAAAAGGATTATGCAAGAATGCAAGCACGTGGCGTTGTGAAGGTAGTTTTCTGCGTAGGTACACGCCCATGGGAAAAATGCGTGAGTTTAAAAATGTATGTAATATTCCTTCATACTGTTGAATCTCTTTGTAAGTTTGTATACCTAACGGAAAAAGGTACAAATAATGTACATTCTTTTTGCTCCGGAACCGAAATGATTTGACGAAAAAATGTTGGCAATTTCGTATTTTTATGCGATCATTTCTCTTACGATTGGGTTCAGAAAAATACACGTATTCGTTGGTCGCAACACGTATTAGATGTACGCACAGTGTGTGCAATATGTGACACATTTCGACAGTTAACGCTATCGTTACTCTGACGTATGGATTCCAATTTCGAGGTGTTGACGTAACGGAAAAGAATAACAAAAAAGAAAAATCTACGATTCAAAACACGCTTGTCCACTTAGAAGCAAAATTATATTATACAATTAAGCGACTATTAGATACTTAGATTTTAAGTATCACTTTAATATTCATCAAAATTTATGAGGAACTTAAACCGACAATTTTGGCCCTAAAATATAATGTCCTTCCTCGCAGTTTGAAAAGTCGTGGCGAAGATAGCAGTTATGGCGAACCCTTTTGTTGATCCGATTCGAGATTTAGCCATCTTTGTACCATAATTCTGGATCCATTTAATTAATAGAACATGTTACTTTAAATGCTTTTTATTTGAGCCGTAACAAATGAATTAAGTAATTTGTACGTTAATTAATGTTCCTCATTCCAATTTGTATTTAAGATATTTAAGTTTTCTTTTTCGTAACGTTCCCATTATTGTGAATAGATTATCTAAAAACAAGCTTACCAAAGATGAGTATTTAGCGAACAGTGCACAACGACTAAACAAGGCTTATTGAAAATCAATAGATGCGTATCAGAGTCGATGTGATCACGCAAATGTAGCGAATGGCAAATATACGTGGGTTATTACGATATTCTGCTCAAAACATTGTTTCGAACACCATTATTAAAGTAATAATTTATGGAATAATACGAATATTTCCGTGCAATTTCAACTGCCAAATAACCATAAACGTGCATTAGCTTTAGAGACAATTCCAACAGCATTCTCTACTTTCAAATGAATTTTTCGTTCCACTCTAGTTAATTTGATAGTAGCTATGTTAACGGCCGAAGCGTCCACGGGCAGTAATTGAGCGCATACGTTTTGAAAACCGATCCCATATTAACTTTTCAATTAAAAACTATTTAAAAAAATATAGCGTTACGTAGGCAATAAATGCCGGTTGGTCAGGTCGGGACGGGTGACACGCCACGCCATGTCCGACACTTGACACCGGACGCCGGACGCCGGACGCAAACAACATGCGCCCCTTAATTGCTGTCATCCGTAAACACATACAGATATTGGTTCACTTTGCCCGTATGTGGTCGCAAATAAAATTAATTGAAATCTTTTAGTTTTTATTAGCTTTCCTAGCAAAATAGTTTCATGGGAGCGTTTATTTATTTTAGCAGCTAACTGGACGTATTTTGATTGGATGTGTATTGCTATAAATAAATTCGTTTTTGATTGCTGAAAAAAACACACTGCAGGTTCGCGGTCTAACTTAAAATCAAAATTTAAATTTTCACGTAAACTCGCGTCGTTTATCCTCTCATTACTGTGATAATTGAAATATTATTCAGATTTTGACACGTGTGCGCCAGAATTTGATGAGATGTAAATTCTGTGAAAGCTGTGAACCATTCCATTATAAATATTATAATAACCTCTTTAACGATATCGCCTCGAGCGTGATCTTGGCTCTAAGGATGTAACGCGATGAAGGTAATCCTGCCAATTTACATAACACCACCTAACAGCAGGAGCCGGGTTAAGGTAACTTTAGTACCTACCTATGATACAATGACTGCCCCGTTGATCTCGCGACTGCTGATCACCAGGTCGAGTAAGTGTTTTTGGGATTTTACATTAGGAATTTCTCAGTAGCAGCCCGGTGTGTCTGCAAACGCTGTGCACCAGCGTGTGCAGACACACATAACACAAATGACACATATAATATAGTCGTTCTTTATAGATAGTCTCCGCTGAGATGCTCCAGCATGGCTGAAACTCGGTCTGACAGAATATACGATACGATATTTATTCTTATAAGAAGATTGTATTACAAAAAATAAGATTGGGGTGTTCAGGCATCAATTTATTTACGTTATAAAGTTTACTTTTTCCGAGTAGCGGGCTAAATTCCGATGAAAAATCCTTTTACCTCAATTCGGCCGCATTTTACTCGGTTCTCATCAGAATTTTCTGCGAAAAGTAAATATGTTAATGGCTCCGAAGTTCTCTTCTGTTTAAAGGCGTGTCTTAAACAAATATTAATTAATTAATTAATACATATTTAAGTATGCAGAGAGGCCTAGGACCCGTGTGTACGTGGTGTGATAAAGTAGCGTGCTAGGAGCCTGTGTTTACATTCAATTTCAAGAGCGGTGCGTCGCGCACGCAAACCTATTACTTTGAGGACTAAGAACACATTATTAATATTCCTCCAGGCAAGGGTGTTTATAATTACATGTGCTTAGTTGGAGCTGTTGTTCTTTATTACATTTTAGAAGGTAAATGAGAGAATAAGACAACGCTTTGGTTGCGGTTGGACTCGGTGGGTGATGACTGCCATATTTTCTATTGAATCCGTTTGCACATAAAGGAGCCACGTGTTACGAATAAAAGCTGGTGGCTGTGTATCAACAGGCAATATACCGAAATTATACGGAGATTAAACAGGGTGTATCAGAAGGTGTGGTCAATTTTAAGGGTGTAGTACAAGCCCATCAAACTTAAACTGAAGACGGATGAAAAAAGATTGCATGTAGCGGAGATGAGAATATTGAGATGGATGTGACGAAACTGGATAAAGTAAGAAATGAGTATGTAAGGGGAAGTTTTAAAGTTGCGCCAGTGACAGAAAAGTTGAAAGGAAATCGTTTGGCCTGGTATGTGATCAGGAGAGAAGAAACGCATGTGACTAAAAGAGTGATGAATATAAATGTTGATGGATGGAGAGGGAGAGGAAGACCTATGAAAATATGGATGTATGAGGAATGATATGAAAGAGAAGGAAGTGAATGACAGCGTGACGGTTGACAGGGAAGAATGGAAAAAGAAAACGTGTTGCGCCGACCCCAAGTAACATGGTAGTACGGCAGGAAGATGATGAACAACTTTCTCCATAGGACCAACATAAAAAGTATCGCCGTCCCATACATTAGTAAGTATTGAAGTCTTGTATGGGACAGTTGATAATTTTTCCATGATTTCGGTGTTGGGCGGGAAAGTTGTTGTTCAGTTTGATGAATTGTACCACACCCTTAAATTACAAGAAAATACCTCCCAACATACTTCAACTGAATGAAACGAAATTTAAATCTTATATTAAACGCACAATTCACTATGCAGCCAGGCATATCTATTATAAGTTGGGAGATTATATCGCTGATAAAAATGCCTGGCTCAACGCTGATCTTGCTCCACAAGGGCGCATAAACTAACTGATTAGCATTTGAAAATACTGCTGCAGCTGCGGAAGATTTTAAAAACTATCTTTGCATTGTATAAATTCAATCTCTTAACATTGTATAATTGCATAGCACATGTGTGAGTACTATGTACCGACTATAAAGCTACCATTAAGGTACTGGGTATGTCTTTCATTGACTTGAATGTGCCTTGGCGACTGAGAGTATGTCATGCTCACTCTAATGTCTCGCTGACGGTGGCGCGTGTGTTGGATCATTTAGCTCCCTTCAAAATGGTTGAGCTGAATAGTGCTAATCCCTGCGTTATGTTCGTGAACGGGCGCTGTCAGTGGGGACTGGTCGTTTCTTGGCTGCCACGGCTTATTTTAATTTAATTTAATTTTTTATTTCTTTTTTATTTTTGTTACGGACGCTTTTAACGTTTTGCATCGTTCTCACATGTATAACTTCAACATGAATGATTTAACCAATATTTTGTAACCATATCATGATTTAAAAGAGTGTCCGTTCTTCTCCATAGGTACCTACTACGCTTTGGAATGGGTAACTAGCCTCATCTTTCTGACTGACCGACCCCTTGACAATTCAAAAGTGCCTGTAATTGGTTTATTTGAAATACATGGTTTGAGTTTGAGTTTGACTAAGTATATGAACAAAGTTCAAGGCAAGTTCGCAGATTCTCAATTTTTTATTGCGTACCATAATGTATATAGTTGGTAGGGAAATCATTATATTAGTCACAATTATGGATCCTGTCGGGCACAGCATAGATCAAGTACGAGAGAGGAGGAAGAGCACTGGGTGTTTAACGTTGATAAATTTTATTATTAGTTAAATAGTTAGTAAGTTATACCGAAGACGACCATTGCCGACGATAACCCATAATAAGGTAGTAATTGCTGTCAACTAGGGAAATTCTCTGATATATAACTTAGTCATAACTGTTTTGCAGGGACTTGTGTTTTTTTATTTTACTGCGAACATTTTAATTAACTCAGGAATGTTTGTAGTTTTTATTTTATACGTTTCTCAATCAGCGCGGAGCTTGTTAATAAAAAGTATCATTAATTTTGTGCTTCCTTGCAGTTTCATAGACCAATAAAAGTTTTATGCTACGTTGGTATTTGGTTTCAGTTACCTGGCCAAAAAAATACAAAAACGTTTTACTGCAGTAGTTTAGTAGGTACCTAACTAAGATAATAAACATGAATAGATATAAGATCGGTTACTTCGTCGTCTTTGTAATCGATCTTTTGAGGAAACTATCAGTTTCTTATACCCTCGCTATATTCCCGGTACACGGACCTGTGTCAAGGATTTTACGACAGGCTTTCAAAAAGAAGAACCATCGTCTTCTTTTTGAAAGCCTGTCGTAAAATCCTTTCCAATTATGGGTAGGCTTTTCAAAATTAAATGTTTGAAAATGTATAACTGGATTTTACTTTTCTTTGCAATGTTACCCAGAACTTGCTTCTTGTAAATAATATAAGGTCATACAAACCTAAGTGCCTATAAATCTATTACGAAGTCCCTATGTTTGTCCAGAGTATTTAAATTTTATCAATTCAATCGTTTTCCAAGTGTAAAAAACTTACAAATTCTAAGCACAAACAAGCAAACATCAAACTGAGTTTATTGCCAACAAGCAACATTCAGACCAAGATCACAGTCGAGATCAACTGTCCAGTGTCCATCGCTCGGCACTCGATGTATTGGCAAACAAGGTCATTTAAGATCTACGAGATACAGATTGTCCACCGCTCGACAGTCCACGTATTCGACAAACGTCGTACATTATGCACGCACTCACATAAAGTGGCCACTGTGACTAGCTACGTTAAGTGCCTCCTAGGAATCCGAGCCGTTCGAATTACCACTTAATTAATGAAAGGCTGACTCCGGCACGACCGCCTGTTTAACAGCTAATTTCACTTCGGATCGAAGCCTCTGGCTACACAACTTGCTCCTCGGGTACGAAGATTCTTGGAATTGTTTAATTAAATACCTATGTAGCAAGTGTCGGTTGGCACGAGTTTGTTTTGGTTGGTCGAGGAGATTGTTTCTGTTCATGTATTTACTGCGGTTTTGGGGTTTTATTTATAAAGAATGGGAGGAGAAGAACGTAGAATGTGTGTGTTGTGTAAAGTAAGGGAAAAAAGTCGGAGTTTTTGATTAGTTGTGTTGAGTTTCCGAATGTTTCAGAAGCCTGTAATGGTAATTTAATTGCACAAAAATCAGAAAACTTCCTTGTGTCTGTATTGGGTGAAGCTTCCATACTTTCATTATGCCTGTTTCGTGGGTAGGTACTGAAAATATTTTGTACAGGTACCATTTAGTACCTCTATCGGAAACGAAACAGTTTTTTCACGAACTCACTTATTTGAATAAGTTCGTTAAGTAAAATACTGTAGATAATCCTGAATTCATAATATCCAGCTACTTATATATTCTCAGCGGTCCTGTATTTCGTGTTCTTTACAGGCTTTAATAGATTATCTATTCTCATCATGGAGTAAGACGAAGTTTTAATATATTCAGTTAAGTAAGTCGTTTTAATTCTGAAGCAGTATGTACAATCTCACAACGCCATCTGAAATTATTTCGCTGGAACACGACAAAAAGATTTCAGCTGATTAGATTTCTCATTGTATTTGAAAAGCAATATCTTTAAGTGCAAACAAATGTGGTTGCAGAAAAACAGAACTAGAACAAAATACATATAAAAGCTTCCAAGTTACATAGAATCGTAGCACGTAGCTGTCTTGTTTCTGGCAACACCCATGGGGAAATACCCTTGTCTGAAAATATAACAATAGTAGCTATACTTGCCAATAGAAAGCATCAGGGTGCCGCTTCTAAATACAAAAAGGTATCTCCCGCTATAAAATATCCAATCAGCGTATAGTGGTGAATCGTGTACGTGACGTTCAAAGAGCGCTGATCTCCGAGCTTAGCGCGATTCGATGCATCGATTTGTTCGATGTATCGATGTACGTGATTCGATGTGTTTCGACGACTGGCGGAATCGATTGACGTCCTCATCTCACGGTAATCTGGTGCTTAGTCATGCTGCGTAGTGAAGCAATTTGTGCACTGTCTAACGACGTCACACATGCTAATGAGAAACGTGAAAATTTGGAGATCGTGTTTATTGAAGTTAAAGAGGAGATTATTGTGAGGATTTAGGAATATATCAAAAATTTGTGAGATTTAAGTTAACTGAAAAGAATAAAAAATACATTTTATATCCCTTATTTTTACAGTAAAAATTAGGGGTTACGAAATAAAACATGGTTTGAAAGGATTCAATAGATGAATAATGGTCAAAATTATTGCATCTCAAAAAAGAAATAAGAATATTTAGAAAAACTTGCATTACAGCACAGGTTACCAGTACCTACTTCTCACAATAAAACTCTGAACACGTTCGTGTCACGTCCCAAAATCTCATACCCTAAAATAAGTGGTGGTTATTGGCAATAACGGTGGTGTTATCGCCTGCACGGCCGTAGCCAGCGGTATAAACAAGGCGCCTGCTCCGTGTACCTACAAATGGCGTCAAATGTAGTTATTGGGATCCCCGAGGCTAAATTGCGGCGAGCTCGGTGCCTCACAATCTAATATAAATTTTCTGATTCCGTAAGCCCTTAAATTCACATGTTATGGGATTAGAAATCAACGGCATGCGGCTTAACTAAACGGCTTTATAGCCTTGTGATCAGACCTTTTAGCGTATCTGAGATTTCATCGATATATTGTTAAATATTAAACAGATTAAACAAAGCCACGTTGTAATTCAAAGCGGTTGTTATCTAGTGATTGCTTTGTTAACGTTACAGGTTTTAGTTTAGCAGTTTCGAAGCACGGGTCTTCGTTTCACGCTGGTACTGTTAAAATATTTACATCATTAGTTATTCTGTCTGTCTTTGTAGATTTATTCAGGGTGATAGTGGCTGGATTTGTGTTTAACACCGACTTCAGTGTATTAAACATAATTTTACCTAGTTTCACTATTCTTGATTTCTTATTTATACAGCATAGTTAATTGATAATATGACGTCTCTGTACTCCTGACTTGTACTAAATCATTTATATTTTAATTTAACTGTCTTGACCTCGAACTTGATGAATTTATAATCCCATTTTATTAAACTTGACATTAAGTTTTGCATATTTCAAATTATTTAGAAATGACTATGGCATGGTAAAGTTATATTGATTTGATTGAATGTGTTAATATTATATATTAAGAGCGTCTTTATTGCATGCCTTAGTTATGGTAGTTAGTATAAGGATCATTTAAACTTAACATCTGTAACTTGTACATACTTTCTGTGCAAATATAGAACTATTCAATTCTTCTATTCTGTCAGAAAGGTGTGGTCAAATTTAAGGGTGTGGTGTGGTACAGACCTTCAAACTGAACAACTTTCTTCATGGGAAGTAGCCGGGCAGCTGTCGCATACATTTGGGTTGAGTAGGTATTAAAGTTTTGTATGGAACAGTTGATCATTTTTTCGCGGTCACGATGCTGGTTCCATGAATAAAGTTGTACAATTTTATGGTCTGTACCACACCCTTAAATATGACCAAACCTGTGTTCTACATGCTGCTTAATAAATAGTACCATATACTTCAGATTTACGTCCAATGAAAAGCGAGTCGTGTATCAATTTTCCTGTCCAATCAATTTCCTTGCCAAATAATTCAACCGTGAAATTAAAAGTTAGCAAAGATAAGCAACCAATAAAATATCGCAAGACGCGAGTGGTGGGACAGTTAAATGGCATCACAAATATTGACTCGGCGGTTCCCGGGAGTTTTCCCGAGTTGTCGGGAGCGGGAGCCGGCTGGCGCGACGCCAACCGACCTCGCCATTTGTGTACCTACACTACACTCAACCCCGAGACGTGTTATGGAAATTTTCTTAATTTCACAGCCCTAAAGATACCGTTCCGTGGATAGAACAACCCTTAATCTTCATTGGCAATTTATATGTAAAGATGTTACGCCCCCCAAGGTGTCGTTTAATTTATAACTGTCGGTGTCCCTACATGCTTTGAATATTGAAAAAATCCTGCTGAATAAGCTATCCTCAGTTCCTGCAACCTAAGGTATAATTAATAACTCTATTCTTAATTGAATAACAGAAAAACTGAAGGGTTATAAAATACGCAGAGAATATTAATTAAGAAAAGTTGCGTTTCTCATTCTCGTTGAGAAATTACTTCTAAGTAAAAAGCGGTTTCGCGGACGGATAATACCACAATGTGTTATTACAGACAGAGTTAATCCGCTTTTGTTATGAGTTCCGAAAGGATTTATCGGGCTTTGTGTCTTTTCTTTTATTCTTCGACTCAATACCGCCACTGAGAGTCAATCTGATGAGTAGGTATAATAATCGAGAATGTTGGGAAATTTGTTTTTCGTCAGGAAATTACTTTGCTTACTAATAGGTTGGCTAAAGGTTGAGCAGAAAGCTACAAGAAAATTAAAACATATTTTTCTAAATGTCGTTATCGTCGACTTTACTAATGAACAACTTCGCGGCTCAGCTCGAAGGCCGCACACGAGGTTATTCTAGCTCAGGTAAATGTTATTAGTGAAAGCTTTCATCTTAGCGGCGTGTAACCGCCTTAATGACGTCAATTTGAATACGACCGACTTGTCGGCTTCACTCACAGCTCCACTCCACTCCACGGTAATGTAAATTTCCCGCTTGTGTCAATCCTGAAAGGCATAGTTTCCTAGTATTATTTGACACCGAAAATGGGCTGTCAATCAGGGAGCAATTGTATCGAACTGATCCGAATGAGCAATTTGGCGATCGGGGAACTTGCGCGTTAATTTTGACGACACGGTTGGCGCAGTGGCTGAGCGATCGACTGCTGCGCAACGTGTCGCGGGTTCAATCCCCGCACGGAACAAATATTTGTATGATCTGCAAGTAGTTGTTCCGGGTCTGGGTGTTAGTGTATGTGAGTTTCTATGTTTGTAAACGCACCCACGATACAAGAAGAAATTCTTAGTGTGGGGCAACGTTTTTAAAAAAAAAAAAAAAAAAAAAAAAAAAAAAAAAAAAAAAAAAAAATTTATGTATTGCTCTGTGTACCTTGCGATAAATGGATGTGGGATTTCGAACTGGGAATGAACATTATTTGAATATCGGTTTTAAATGTCAGGACAATTATCGCGTATCGTACGTATGGTTCGATATGAAAATAGCCCGAAAGCCTTGCGAGGCCGGCGCGCCCCTTTGGGTTACATATATAATTACTGATGTCAGGACCGTGATTATACTGGTTTATAGGCACTTACATGCTCGTGATAAGATATGTAGCTGTAATGTATTACCTGTACCTATGGGTTTTACTCTACTTAATTGGAAAACATTATTGTTAAAAATCATTAAGTTAAAATTACCATTTCCCTTTAACATAGTCTTCAAACGACAGGTAGGTAAATTCATCTTCATAAATTACAAAGCTTCTGTAGTAATAAAAAGTCCATAAGGAAAATAGAAAAAGTCCCATAAACTTTTCATTGCCAGATTGTTGCGTAATTTTCATGTTTCGTAAAAATTAAAACGCATTTCTTTTGCACGAGCTAAGTAAGCTACTAAACTTAATAAAATAAAGCCTGGATTTCTGGATCTTCATATTTTTGAAAATATTCCGTAGTGATCGTTTTATTTATTACTAAAGTAGGTTATGTAGTTTACATGTAACAGGACAGAAATAAATGAATTAAACTCAAGTTACAACGTAGGGCAAATAAGAAGATTTATAGCCCAATGTTCGAAGTGAGAGCCCTGAATTAGGTCTTACATAATTATTTAATAGGTCAACGGTTAATTAGCTTCCGCACTGACCACCAACTAATTGTGCGTATTGAACGATCTGCATACAGAGGCCGATGAACATACTACAGCTCTACGCCATGGTTGACTTGGCTATCTTGATTTTTGGGTCTTACTTTTCTTTATTGCAGTTTTGAGGACACTGAAGTAAGCTACATACATACATAAGTACGCATTTTTTACGTTTCCTTTTTACTAGACCATAAACGTTGCCCTCCTTTCTACTAAAGATCATTTGATAAGATTACGGGATATGAGGAAGCTCCCGAGACCCGTTTAAGAGATACGTGACGTTAACAAAAAGAGTGGGCCACAAGAGCCCCACAGAGTGAAATAATCGAATCATACCTGCAGTACGCGAGCATTCGCCGGACAAGAATTACGTTTTTCCATTTGTTCACTACAAAAATTCCTTTCTTGCTGTACTAGCGGAAATTGCGAAAGAATTTCTAACATTTTCATTCAAGCGAACCTTACGTGCGATACGCCGTAAATAACGCTATACATATCGAGTTTTATAGCGCGGCTAAATGGGCATTAAAAAAGGAAATTTGTTGAAGGATATAGTAGCTACGTAAAAGGTTCTATACAAAATATACTGTTGACTGCTTTTTATGTCAGTCGTGTAAAATAATCGTATTACGTAAATAGGTGTCGTGACCGCGCTCTCGGGCGCATAACTAAGGCCGCAGCGTCTAGAACGTTTCTTAGAAAAGTCGGGACAGCTTCTGAATAATAGGGAGCTCAATAAACCGCAGCACGCCTCCTGGCTGCGCTCGCCAGTCGACGGACGTAAATTTATGACATCGTTCAAATTGAACATGAACGAACGCGGTAATTCATGCAGCCTTGCCTCCGAGTCGATTACCTGAAATACGTGAGACTTAGCCGAGTTATTCTTGAATATACTTCTAAGAAAATAGACGATATAGAAAGAAAATGTACTAAAAATACGCAAAGGCGGAGTCTACTTATTTCAGTTACGTAATATAGACACATTATCACCGCGTGTTTTGACACAAGTTGTTTTTGTTCGAGTTCCACAACAAGCTTCATGTTCCGTTGTATTCAGTGGGTACAAAAGCAAGGTTCTTTATTCACTAAGTTGAGTTTTCTTAATGTACATAATTAAGCGGATCTCTTAGGCAGCTTTGTTTCTTTGCTCGACAGAGTTGAGGTTATTCTACAGTGAGAGAATTAAGGTTACAAGTAAGGTAATGCTTTCAATGGCATTTACTGAAGTTAGATAATACACAATGGTTTTCAGGTTTAATGAATAGTACCTGGGCGACCGAGCTCTGCTCTGGTGAAAATAGAGAGTGCTCATTTAATAGTATAGGATAGTTCATACTAACTCCATGTATAGTACCTACATACTAATTCCATGCAGCTGTGATAGTAGGTACTTACTAATTCCACCCTATCACAATAGTAGGTACTTACTAATTCCATGCTGCCATGTCTGTCAATTGTCAAATGTCAATTATTCTAAGGTAGCCTTCTTTTGCTAAACTTTGGGAAACTGAGCTTTGCTCGGGTGAGAATACAGAGAAAACGAATTAGACCTAGCTAGATCGATTTTTCGCCCCCGTAAACCCCTATATTGCAACTTTCATTGAAATCGTTAGAGCCGTTTTCGAGAACGTGATTACAAATATATATAAATAAATAAAAATATTGCTCGTTTTATAGTATAAGATACATTATTTTATTCTGATCCTTAAACACGGCCATGTCTTTGAACCATAAATTCGAAGACGTGACTTCCACCAACCCGCACTGGGCTCGCGTGGTGGATTTTACGGCCCACTCCATCTCACAGTCAGGAGGCCAGCGTCCCAGCAGTGGCAACGTTATATCTATGCTTTATACGTCTATGATCTATGCTAAACACTTTGATATAAACTTCACTGTAAATAAGTAATTACTGAGTATACTATGTGTTTAGGTTGAAGGATAGAATCAGTTTATTATCCAATTCAATATTCCCCTCGGTGAATCCCTTTCGCGTTTCATTCGTCAAAACAAACCGTTACGTGTTTAGATCGGAACTGCTACCCATATTTCATCGTTTTGTAATATTAACGGGCCATTAAATATTCTAACAAAATACTGAGACAGCCTCCATTTCATTTTACATTATTTTCATAGGACGTATTAGAATTTTTTTACCTTTTTTTTAAATTAATTTACTGTTTTGACTTTTTTTAAGCGCCAACTACGCGTATGTAACTTCTATTTAAGAATGACTAGAGCGATTTGGTTTTATATTTTTTTAATGTTCTTAATAGTAAGATAAAGAAAAAATTAAGGTTCCCTAGAAAATAGAAATATTTGGGATAAACTGAAAGTTTTTTTCATGGGGTTTTTGTATGGGACAGGACTACGTCTGTCGGGTCATCTACTTCGTGTATATTAATATCTTGATTTTGCGAATGTGTTGACAATTCAACTACCACATAGTAATGGCCTATTTGATCTGTCCAAATTCGTCTATCAATTTGTGTGTAATATAACGTGACAACAGCACCTTTGACATTGATATCCTTATGTGGTGTGCAGTGGATACAACGGCGCAGTACGATGCGGTGCGCGCCTACCTCAAAGAGCTGGACATCTCCAGCGCCGTGTGGGTGGGACTGATCCGAAGTAATCCTGACGGAGATTTTACCTGGACGTGAGTGGATTTTATTGTTTAATAGTTGCATAATCATGACAGTTTAATTAATTTAATACTATTATTCTTATGACCCATAATTTTCTTATAATGGTGAATCAAACGCTGTTGTTCAAAATTATCATAAAACATCAAGAATACCGAGTTGGCTGGGCTAATAAAAGATCTCAACTGCAAGACGTTAGAATACTTAAATTTAGAACGTAAAATAAAAAATAAAGAAAATAAAAAAAATAAGAAAAATTGTTTATTCTACACAAAAGAATTCTAGATAAAAAATAAACATTACTAACTTGTATTCTCTTATCAATTCAAATAAAATCAAACGTTTATGACAAAATACATTATGTTTGTATAACTCGAAAAATTTTGGAAGCAGCTTGTTTTTTTCACTTTTTAAAGATTGGTCCCAAAGACTAAAAGTTGTTTAAGAGGTTTCCAGTTATTTCAATTACACCTTGTATTCTTCCATCAGTGACTACCGCGGCCTGAGCGGCGACGGCTACTGGAGCTCTGCACCCGACGCACGCGCCGCCCCACTCTGCGCAGCCGCAGACCCCGCCGCTGACTACCGCTGGGAGGCCCGCGCCTGTGGAGGACCCACCGTCGCTTCCTTCATCTGTGAATTGCCTGGTTAGTATACTTACGTTATAAAAGAAATAGTAGTCCTGAATACTTATTTAAAACTTCATCAACATTTAACATTGCAACATTTTGTACATTGACTTCCATTGGGGTGACGAATCGTTGCTTTACCATTTATTTCAAACAAATGAATCAATTTTATAATATCCCCATTTAAACTAACCCTATTGACTTTCTCTGAAAATAAAAGTATTCTATTCTATAATATTATTCAACCTTATTTCATAAAGACAGAGGTATAGGTATATAATGAAATTGTTATAGGTGTTTCAAAAAAGGGAAGCGTACACCTGATCATATAAACGAAAGTTTATGCTTACAATAGTACTTACCTCTGTAGACTATATTCTATATGATCGCGTATGTACATAAATATATACTGTATATGAAAGTTCGCTACAATTTCAAGACAAATAAAGGCTCGGGGCTAAACATCTTAGTTTAGTAGTTGCTTCGGAAAGTAACTTTACGATAGCTTAGGATCTTGTGCGATGTAATACATAGTAGTTACCTTATTTACGAGATAGTAAGATCAATTTAAATTGATTCCTTATTTACGCAGTACCGCAATGGGCTCTTGGGAACGAGGGATGTATGGTTCGTGCCTTGCCGGCACTGACGATCCTGTACTTGCCAGAAAGTGCTGCTGTGCAACTGACCGCTGACTGCGGACTTGCTGGGGTCAAACGAGTGCAGTGCACAGGCAATGTGGTAAGATATCCAAAATTATATCTCAAGCCATTTAACTTCTACCATGAAGCATGATTTCTTAGGTTTCCTTTGGCTTTTCACAGAAACGAGAAGATTTACTGAGAGACTTGTCATGTGCTGAAGAAGAAGAAATAACAAGCACTCCCAGCTTAACATCTTTGGGTAACACATGGCCGGTATCAACTGACGCGATATTTACTGATCAAGATACAACGACGACAGAGGTCACTACAGAAGAAAATGCTACAACTGAACACGAAGATGATATAAATCAGTCTCCTACCATAACATCCACTTCTATAGCTCATGATCTTAATCTTGTAACGGGTCATAAATTACCGATTACTCTCCTAAACGCCAATAAATTCAACCGACTTAATATCGATAAGACCCTTGATTTAGGTTTGGTTCATAATAATAATTTACAAAGTAATTATATTCCTAAAATTGCCAACGAAGACAATTACGTAACGAATGAACAACTGGAGAAAATTGAAGACGAGAAACATATGCAACATAAAATGTTGCACGAAGAAATCGCGAGACTTGGTAATCTTGAAAATATATTTACGCAACCCACAGATCATTTTGTTCCTCCGCTAGTAATGGCAAAGGCTAAAATTAGTGATGACATGACCGTTTTATCTTTACAAGAGAAACATGCACAACAATTAGCAGAACAACATTACTACAAACAAGGTGGTCAGTATGGACAAAATGATCATGTTTACCATAGTAATACAATCAAATCAACCACAGAAGATCCTAAACCAGTTTCACTGGAGAAAGAGTTTTCGATGCAAATTATGAAAAATAAAGACGGTTCGAAAAAAGACAAGGTGAAATCTACAATGCCAAAAAAATACAATGAGAAAATCGATGACCCTAAAAATAAAGCTCTAAAAGCAGTGGAAACTAAACTAGTGCAATTCGAAAAAGCTGAGCAATCTTCCACAAAAACAACAATTGCCGTTAAACAAAGTGAGACTACACCTATGACACATTTAGGTAAAATGGATGAGGATCCCGCTCTAGATCTAACCGTTTTCTTAAAAGATGAACCAGAAGAGAAAATGTTTTACACTAATTATACGGCTGGTGATGTATCTAAATTGGAGGTCATAAATAATAGCACTTTAAATAATGAGACCGAAATAAAATTAGTTGACGTAGAGGCAACTGAAGAGATAAAACATGAAAATCCTATTAGGAATTTTGATGAGAGCACTAAAAATATAACTTTAAATCATGAAGTTATAAAAATTACTATAATTTCTGAGGGTCACACAACAGTAATTCCAACGACATTCGAAATTACTACTAAAGTTCCAATTCTCCAGGACACTACTGTAGGTTCACTGTCGTCGTCAACTCATAAAGAATTAGTTGATGACTTCCACAACAAAAGTGAAATATTGTCAACTTCACCGTCGAATACTGACACAACACAACATCATCTAGAAACAGAACCTGTCATTAATATTTCAAGCGTGGCTGATGTCTCTCCTATTAAAAATGATACCGCAGTAATGGTACACACTACAACTACTGATGAAACACCGACTACGATGAAAGTAAATATAGCAACTACAACCCAAGTGAATAACGATTCGACTTTCCAGAATAATGACCTCAAAGAGGTTTCAACAACTGCTCCTGCTGTAGTTGACTTGACTCACGACATGAAAATTGAACCTTTCAGCGACGAAACACATGACGACTTTGGTTTTAATTCAACAGATTCCATAGATGACTTCCAGTCACCATTACTTTCTGGAGCGAATGAACCTGTGCACAGACCCAACAGGTCTCGAAGACCACAACAGCCGAATCGAAATAGGTTTAATCCATTACGCATATTAGGTTAGATATACAATATCACACTTCAATTACCATGAGAATGAATTACTGGTGATGACTGACAAAAAACCTTAACATCTAACGTAATTAGCTATAGTGGATCACGGTCACATTATAAATTGTGATGGCACGGTGCACGTAGTTGATTTATATTATTGTGTTTTAACGTTTAGGAATAATACCGACGGATCGGATGCAAATCATATTCACAAACATGAACATTAAGAATTTCAGTTCGAGTACGGATTTCCGTTATTACCCTATTTACATCAATAGTGATACCTTCGTAGTTTCATAACTGTTTCATAACATATTTACTCATAAAACCATGTATGTTTACGTGTAGCGCTTCATTTCAAATGTACTTATATATGGTTTAGAATAGAATCAATTATGTATCTAGTCTAAAATCTAGTCAATTCATGTTTTAATAGCATAGCTATTTATCGTAATGAGATTGTTTTTATAATAACAATTAGGTACCCATAGATTTTCAGATTTGCCAAATTTCGAAATACTCATAATGATACATACTATAAGTACTCACTATGTACTAGCCTACGAGCAGGTGATTAGTGAACTACTCGACTCATGGGTCAGATTAAAACAATCTATGTACTTACATAGTAGGTTAGTTCGTAAAGGGATTAAGCATAACGAAATTCACAAACCATATCATGTTAGAATAAGACTTAGTTTAGTGAAATTTATTTTTTAATGAAACTTAAGGTACTTAGTAAGATTATGCACAAGTGAATCAATGACAAAGGTCCACACTACATGACATGGGATTGGATCTAACAACAAATAACTTTTTCTTGAACAACAGTCATGTAGCTGTAACTCTTTGTATTATTTTTTTGTATATGTAGTCTCCAGGTTATGTAATAAGATTTTTTTAATAAAATTGATCAAATAATAGATGAGCGTTTTAATTTCAACGTAAAGCCTTAAGTGAAAACACGTGTACAGCACACACTTCAAATTATGATTGAATGATGTAACGATGCCCAAATTCCCAAAGGTTATCAAGTTAGATGATTGCTTCAAAGAAAAACTAAGTTCATGAGTAAATCCGAGGCGAAAGGCTAGTCTATTAAAAGTTTTTACTTTCCCCGAAGGCATTAATATGAAAGTTGTAGCTCGATATAAGACTGGGGAAAATTCGCAAGTTTCGAGACACTCCACCGCAGTCAATATTTGCGGAGCGCTTTGCCGCCACCTCACTCAACTTGCTCGCTCTTCAAGGCCCCAACTCCAACTCAATTTTCTCTTCGAGACCGCTTATCAATATTACTTATATCAACTTCGATAAAATTCTCAGGTTTGGCACAATTCAGTTTGGGTATATTTTCCACCGTCATTTTCCATAATATAAGTTTTCACCCCGACCTCGGTTCCTCCCCTTCCAATCGTATTTAATCTGGCATTTCGAAATCGTATAGGTGACTTCCGAAATAGAAGACACCCAAGTTTAATAAAAGTACATGTACTTATAGGTACTACGCGCAAGTTGAAATTGAAAACGTGATTAATTTTCAGGGTTCTGAACTCTATTCATGAGAAAAGTTGCTAAGGTATTTTATTTATATAATACATTTATATTATAATACAAACTTTGTTATAAATTGGCTATACGCTGTTCACTTTCTGTCACCAGTTGAAATTAATTCCAACGTATTGACATTATAAACGGAACCGTTTTTAATGTCAATATGTTGGAATTCAAGCAAAATCCTGAGTGAAATAAGATTAAGTTAGTTTAACAATAGTTCTATTGTTAAACTAACTTAATCTTATTTCACTCAGGAGTTTGCTTCCAAAGCAATCATTTGAAGAAGTATAACCACAAGAATAAGATAACTTTCATCAAAACAACGTAATCATATGGAGTCTATTTTCTTATTTATAAAAATAACATAACATCTCGGCTGTATTCCCTGAAGGATCAGGCAGAGGTGTCCCTACAGTACACCCACATTCCGTCAGTTGTGTTTAAGTCCCATGTAACAAATAATAAATATATAAAATATACAAATAATAATAATCCTATGTGACAATAGGCTCGCCCCCTAGGCGAGCCTATTGTCATTAACCGGGCACAAATTCAGACTCCGAGCTGCTACTGAGAAATTCCATTAGAATTGATTCATGAGAATTCTTAAGTATAAAACCAAGCTTAAAATGCGTTTTGCAAGAGGAGGTGCGATATTAGCAGCTGGTATTAGCTCCACGTAAAACCACACCACATGGCGGATAGTAAGTATAGGCTCGTGTACCTACTAATTAAAGACTAAGAGAAAGGGAGAAGGCCTATAAGTACCTGCTTAATTAATTAAATGAAGAATACGACCATTTTAACACTTTTGACTCCACCCACTTTTCATAGAACTCATACGCCATGCCGCCATACATATTGGAAGTGAACCCTCCGGGAGGGTTGCCGGCATTACGTTTACCCTAAAGTTAACCATCGCGGACGGTCAACGGCATAAGGTTTAAAACCGTGCTATAAAACACTGTAAAACGAAGTAAAATTGTGTTTTCAGGGGATCTTGTCCCGCTATACGTAGTCTCAAATCATTTAATTTTTTTGTGAATATTTTGTAACCGTGAATCCCATATGGCATTGAACGTGACAAGATACTAAAATATATTTTCAGCTAAGAAGTATACTTCTAAGCTGAAAATATATTTTAGTATCTTGTACAAGTACCTAAACATAGTACACTTAGTGTTGTCATAAACTACTTATAATTTCATGAAAGGGGAACGGTTGGTGACCCTAAGCCACAAATTGCCAGTAATTATAATACCAGGGTCTTTAGTGTTAGTTGTACTATTAATGACACTCAATCGCCACTAACTGTGAGTCTGACAGCTTGGTTGAACAAAGGGTTGGAGAGAAACAACCATTTACTATGACAAAGGTCAGCTTTACATAGTTTGTGGCTGAAGTGTGCGTCCTTTGGCTGTCCTAGGTTATGCATTGTGTTACAATATAGATTAATATTGATTTGCTAATGAATCATATTGCAAACAGTAGGTAAAGCTCGGGTTATTATTTTAGCAGGTATAGTGCAGTGTATCGTGTATTTTCGTGAATCGATAATTGTACGAGAAAATTACATCTGAATTTTGCTAGGTACATATTTTTGCACGTGAATAAATATTTCATTTTGTCAGTGATGGACTGACGGATTCGAAGCAAACCTAAATTATGTAGCTTTGATTGAAGTACAACGTAGGAGCTAAATACAAAGTTGACAGTGTTCGTGAAAAACCAAGCATGGATCGCAAAACTGACCAGCCTGATTCTGTAAGTACCTAAGAGGACGTCGTTAAACTAGTATATACTTTCTGTTTTTGTGTTGCACTCTGTTCCTACCTCATAAAGTCCTAATATTAGAAGAATACTACTCGTTATTATGTTGGAAATATTAGGAGATATTTCCAACATAATAACGAGTTAAGTACAAGGAAAATCCAAAAAGGTGCCATTATATCGTAGGCAGCGGATACAGAGTCTGAGGAAATATGAATCAGGAAATGAATATAAGAATATTACACGAACACAATCTACTGCGGGTGTTGTTAGACTTGGTGGGTGCGGTAACTTATACTTTTTATTGGCCCCGCCCACTCCCACGAAGTTCGACGTAGACTACTCTATTTAATTGTTTGGACTCATAACAGAGTAATGGACTGTGAGCACACTCAAGCAATAAGTAATTTATTAAAAGGTAAACCTAGTTACTGATAGTGGAAATTTTTACCTAGAAAATATAAGTAAAAACTGCACAGGGATTAAACTTTGTGACTGTATCGCGGAGGACCACGGTTTGAGATATATCACGGACCAAAGTCGGTTGCTTATCTTTAAGGCGGTCAATAAAGGCGCAGAGAGATACCCAACTGTCACTTTAAATGGTGGTGTCTTGAACCGTGTTCTTCAGTTAAAATATCTAGGGCACATTGTAGTGGAGGATTTGAGGGACGGTGGTGTATTTAGATGTATACCGGGAGCGAAGAGCATTAGCAGTGAGATGTTTTATGCTGATCATGTCTCACGCTGCACGGATGCGGTTAAAATAACACTTTTTAAGGCATATTATCAAGCTAGCCTTTCGACTAGTTTCACTCAAAAAGGTGCTAATGCTCTTCGTGTTCAGTACAACAATACATCAGAATGCTGTTAGGGCTGCCACGATGCTGTAGTGCCTCGGGTATGTTCGCGGACGCACAAATTTACTTCGTTGCGATCAGATGCAAGCGTGCAGCATCCCTGTTGCGCGGAGTGCGTGCCAACTCCAACAGTCTTCTGGTTGTCATTGCTAGCAAACTGGATTGTCCTATCATTGACTTTTTGAGCCAGCTGCATATGCCTACTAATGGTTAATTGTTTGAGATCATGGAACTTTGTTTGTTTTTGTTGTTTAGTTGTTTATACATATTACTAAATAGTTTGTAAGTAAATTATTACTAACGATATGAGTCCGTGTTACTTGAAAATAAAAAATATATTATTATTATTATTTAGGTCTTTGACATTCCTCGGGAGTTCGGGACCCTAGGGTCCCGGACCTTTGGAAGGCGTAAGTGGGGCCGAAGCCAACTCGTAGAGGCCCATTAGACGTGTTTAATAAAACGAGGCACCAACCGACGATTTTCCATGTTCGCACTATGCTAGTGCACCCAAGGACAACCCTCGGCTAGTGCAGGACTATTTCAGGATATGGAAACAAAGATATTGGATTATGGGTTTGGGTGGCTAAGTGGTCGCGGGAAAGTCCGAAAGGGATACCGTGGCCTCTGGCAACGTACAGGCAACTGAAGGAACACAGGTGGGTTTTAGTCAGTAATAGTCTGACACGCTCTCCCGCTCCGCCCACAGCGGGAGAAGTTATTTGATAATTTCCCACACTCAAAAAATAAATAAAGGGTGTCTAAGTGAACTGGTTATCTAGAACTATAGAAAGACTATGGCCCCTGCTTGACCAAAATTTTATATAAAATACACAGGTAAAATGGCAGGGGGTGACTTGCACACTCAATAATGGGCCCCCGAAAACGGTCACTAGCACAAAGTGACGTAGAGACAAGAGGGCAACATGTACTGAGGTGCTTATGAGGAGTGGAACGGTATTCCACAGCTATCAGGACAATCGACTAGAGACCAGCATCTCACGAATCGGGAATCTCCATTCAAGCCGGCCAATAAAGGCAAGAAAGAGGTGGGAGCTCTTTTCCTCGTCACTGTTCAGTCCAGCCCGCTAATAACGGCAAGCCAGAGGTGAGGAACAAGACTTCTCTCGGGAGATAAGGTCCGTGGGGTCGCTACTGCCCAACAGCTCGCCGCATGCTACCCTGCGGGGTTCTACATTTCTCTTGGTCTGGCTCCTCATCCTAGACCTGTTCCGGCAAAGTAAACTCTACCGGCACAGACCTAGAGTTCAGAGCGCGCAAGCCCCACTACGACGTCAACGTAGAGATATGGCGATGGGGTTATTATTATAAGGAAAACAAGTGGAAACCATAAAATTGTAAAAAACGAGGGATCATAAGATTTGTATCTCTTTTGAACTGCATTATTTAAATTCACAACATTACCGTTACATCTGTGCATATACTCTACGTATACCCTTGGGGTACACCGCCCGTATTAGTTCGCTAGGCACGTTTACATCGTATCCATAAAATGCATGGTATATAATAACGAGTATATACATACATGCCAAAATATGAGCTTCTTTCGCAGTTTTTGCCGGCACGTCAGTCCTACTTCTTTATGTTTTTCTTTTTTCGTGAGCATTGTGGACTAATGACTAGTGGCTTCGAAACTGCCTACTCAAAATCTCAGAATAACAGAAGAATTTAGCCACCCTCTTATTAGGTCTAGTTTTCATTAAAAAAAAACAAAGAAATGGTATTGTCAGCAGGTATATGAAAACCTTTTTCAAAAAGTGGACTTTTAGTTTTGTTCTGTCATTGTTATATAAAAATCTCGGAAGTAATTTAAAGGAACCTCGCGATGTTAGTGGAAATAACATTTACAAGGAAAAGGATTCATTGTATTTTTAAGAGGAGATATTTCCCGAATCTGTGTCCGTTACGTTTTTATCGGGACAGGTGATTTGCACGTTTTGTACCGCGTAAACAGAAAAAGGTTCACATTTGGTGGGATCCAAATGCTTCGGGATGGCGCTCCCTCCGGCTGGTGTCTTGCCTACCAAAATATAGTAGGTGCAGAGGTCACACGGTCCTCCGGCCCGTCTCATCCATTATTCAGAGTTATCGGTCGTCCTACCATCGGCGTCCAACTCGATTCTCTTAATGGAGATTAAGTGTTTATTGACATTTCCTGCTCCCCTGTGGCTGCTGAAATCTTGTAGCTTACTATATCAGAACTGAATATTTTATCAGAATCGCTCACGGAATAGGTTTGATTAAGAATCTCATAAACTGAAATGACATTTTTTTACTTTAATTTTAATGTTTATGTAAATGAAATTGGTTTTACGTAATGAAGTTGACGTCATTAGTTACGCAATTTAAATTAATCATATTTGGGAATAGCTGCTGAGTTTTTACGAATAACATGGAGGGTTTGAATCTTGCTCTCTGTGGGTAAACATCGTGAAGTTAATTGTCCCACGACTGCTGGTGATACGGGACGAGTCGGCGCCGGCTGGAATCGAAGCCATTTACATAATGTGCGCGATTACCTGGCAGCCGGCCTACCTCGGTGATCCCGCCCCGTGTTAAGCACAAATCACTTTGCGTTAGCTCTCCGGAGGCTTACCTACGCCAACATTGTTACTGGATTAATCCTAAGGCAAATACCGGAGAGGCCGAGGTTCGTACTACGGTACCCGTAAACAGTTTGATTAAATGATTATCCCCATGAAGGTATTTAATTTTGTTAAACCATTTGGCAATCAGTTTCTAACAAACGAATTTTTGCCTTCTGGCGTTTCAATATTTATATTCATCGAATTTATTAAATTTTTGGAATCGAGACGGTTATTTATTCGTACCAGCAAGGCTTTTCAAGAAAATTATGAGGTTTTCTCTTGATTGAAATGTTTTCTCAAATCCATTTTGTTAGAACAGCATAGATAATAATATATAAAGTAAAATAAACTTTGTTATGAAGGTAATTTTGATTTGAACATCTGATCATGTAGCTAGGAGCACCCACCTGTGTCATGTACTTACGTAGGTAAGCATGGGCACGCTTGCCAAGCAAAGTAACTATGACATTATCCCCTCTCGTGTGTGTGTAGTGAAAAGTTATGGGTTGATAGGTACAGGTATACGAACGTGCATGACATACCTACATACATAGGTAAAGGCATCTACTATAAACTGAACACATATATTTCTCCTTAAATCCAGAAAGACCAGTAAAAGTCATAAACTGTATCTTCTTGCCTTCCCATTTGGAAGACGATCGCCATAAACATTATCACAAAAATATAGCCAGACCCTAGCCGGGCTCTACAAGATAAAATACTTAAAGACTTCATAGCAAGTTTCATTATCGAGTTTCATAAGTAAGCCATTTCGTGGCACATGTGTTCTAGAAAACGAACTGAATAAAGATGCAGAGACATGAACTTGAATCATACGCTTTCAATTCAAGCTATATTGAAAATACAAAATCAATCAACATGGGGCTTTGCGAGTTCCACTCGCTCAGCTCGAGCTCGGCGCATGCACGCCGTGCCGCGGCGAGCCCTACTCGAGAATTTATCGAGTTGTGGAATGCATCGAGTAAGTGGCCCAATAATTGGGTTGGCGTTCCGGAGTAATCCGGAGCGAGCGGCGCGTCGGCGCATCGAGACGATATCGATGCCGCACACATTCCTGTTCACATGAGTTTTACAGACACTATCAGAATCAGATTTTTTTATAATTACTGCGGTTTTCTAGTTTGCTTGTAGTTTGCTCTGTGCCTCAGACAGTTGGTCCTTATGCTCATGGATTCTGATAAACCGTTAAATTGTGCAAATTTCTTAAAAGAACAGAAATAGGGTTTTCCATTTGTAGCGTAATTGTAACAGCAGACAATAAATTAAATCCATAAAAAAACTTTCTTTTAAAACTTTGAATAGACGGAAAGTTAACCCAATTTATTATTTCAGTAGTTTGTGATCGTCTATTGTTCCCTGTAACTTGATTTTCTGGACTATTCAAAATTGAAATTCGAACCCAGTCTGACGGAAATTAAAAATAAAAAGGCGGAAAGATTTAATTAAAGGGAAGTCCCAGTTCTTCAGTGGCAATAGATATCATAAAGGCATTCCATGATTCGAGTCAAGGAGTATTTATTGGGAACATTTCATTCATTGTGTTCTGTTATAAATAACTGATTGAATAAATGAAATGTTTTGTTTTAGACGTTGTCGAAGTAACTTGACGCACCATTGAAATGTTTAGTCTTTAATTTTGTTTTATTGCTTAAAAGGCGTTGTTAAATTGTTCAAAATGTGCCTGTTTAATTGAAAAAATATTTTTATTATGGCGCTTAATATTTCCCGCAAATAATTTTCTTCGCCAAAATCTTGAAAATTATTAAAGTATTAAGGCGACAACAAAGCTTTATCCAATGAAAGGCGCCATTGAAAAGATATTACGGAAGAAAAAACACCTAATAATCTCTATTTATTAAAACCAGAAGCGCCATGAATGACGGCTTTCACAAATCCATTTCCTTTGCTCCGGGTCCTTTGTCATTTCGTCAACTTCGATTATTTGGACGACAATACCCTCTTATTTATTTTGTACCTTTGTGCCAAAGATATGACGAACCTTTTAAATATCAAAACGCTGCCAAATGTATAAACAGTCTATGAATGATAAAAATACTGATTGAATATTCGTCGTACGTAAAGGACAAAGTGTTTAATGTTCGAAATGTTTTGTAAATTTTCTTTCGCAGTAATTTTCCTTTCTGTGTTAAACATTTTCTTTTAAATGATTACGAAATTGTTTCCGTGAATGGACAGGAAACGGGAGTGTCGAATTTTTCGGTTATAATGACAGGTCGACATTGTTTTTTAACAATATTTATCACGCTATCAAAATTGAGAAAGAGACGGAAAATGTCTATCTCCATATTTTCTCAAAACATAAACCTTCTGAGTACTACAAGATTATTTATTTAATCATAGTATTTATGTAATATATACTCTCACAGACTTTAGTAGTATTTTTAGCGGTAACTTATCGAATAAGACCAAAAGTGGACCAAAATTTGCCAATTAACATTTAGATCAGACTTCAAGGACCCTCGTCAAGTACTATCTATCTGTCTGTCCGTCAGAGAACGTCGTGGTCTTTGAACTCTTTGGTAATTATTTATCGCCGTGAGCTCTCCAATTGTCGGCATTTTGAACGCTCGTTAGACGAGCTTTTCGTTATTCTAAATTCTGTTGAGTGCCCGTAATTCGACAAAATGTTTTGATTAAATTAATTATTCGGTAAAGGGAAAATGGAGGAAAGTAATTTTCCAGTATAACCTATCTTAACACATACCAACAAGGTAGTTTCATTATAAAAACATACAAGTTTCAAAACCACAACTTATTTTTTATTCCACTTCAAACAATGTAAAAAAAATTAAGGCAAAAATATATGAAGAGGAAATGAAGGTAGTTTTAAAATCCTTTCCATAACCTGCTCATTAAAAGTTGCCTGAAGGTGGAGCAGCTTTATTTAAATATTCGGTTTATGTGTCCTACGACCCGAGCAGTGCGCACGAAAAACTTTCTACCTCCTCTCTTCCACTCGGAGACACAGCGATTACAACTTTTAAGATTGATGAATCCCCCGTATTCTAATGTATTTCTCTCGACTTTTTCAAGGCGTAAAAAGGGTACTTTTTAAATTAAGAGACTAACTTAATTTCGAGCAAGCGACTCGCTCTTTATCTCTCTTTTATCTTAATTAATTATTATCAGAGCGAGCTGTCTCCTTTGTTTATAAAATGAGATCGTGTCTACGGTTATCTGCCCTCATATTTATTATTGTTGAATTAAATATGAAAACATCAGTAGTAGTATAGTAGTAATGATAACATTAATTGCCGACCGAGATACGGCGGTGCGCATAAATTCATGTAATGGCATGCAAATTTTATCGCCTAACAGTTTGCACGAATGTGACCACAGTGCCACAAGCTCCCGTTAATGAAAACCAAAAATTTACTCGCTTCAGCATCAATTATTTGGCATAGCAATGTATAATTTTATAAATTAATTAAATGATGTTAACAAATTGGTTTAATCAGGTCACCATCTCCCTTCATAATTATACATTATAGTAAGGGAAATTAATTGTTAAGCAAATTGACACCCTACGTCTTTTTGCCGAAAGTTAATTTATCATCATTCACATAGACTAAGTGAGAAAATACATATTGCTAAAGGTAACTCAAAAAGTAACAAAAAAGAGCTTTTGCAAATCGGTGTAGCCGTCTCCGAGTAATCGGGGAACATATAAATAGAATAAAAAATCCGACGAACTGAGAACCCTGTTCTTTTTTTGAACTCGGCTAAAAATGACAGTTGTTATTTGAATATAGGTACCTATGGACATTTCAAGTTGGTAGTCAGTTTGCTTAATTTCCCTTACTTAACCATGTACATTTATAGAATTCGGAATTCGTTGGAAAACACTGACGAGGTATACTTGTGCTTAGCTTAGTAAAATCATATTTGAATGATAGACTGCAGCAAGTTCAAATAAACGTTGTAAATTCATTGGGCTTAATAGTCAAAATGGGTGTACCACAGGGTTTGATATTGGGTCCATTCCTCTTCTTAGTATTAGAGGGATGATGATAGTATTTTTCAGTAAATGATTTACTGAAAAACTGACCACAAATGATGTTATTTGCTGATGACACATCACTGATTTTTAAAGTAAATAGACATGCACAGGAGCACGACGTAAATAACGCTATGCTTAAGGTCCATACTTGGTTTACTATAAATAATTTGTTAAATGAGAAGAAAACTAAATGCATAAAATTCGCGTTACCGAATGTTAGAAGTAGTGAATATTACGTTGTACTGAATAAGGATACACTAGAATTCGTCGAAAAAACGGTTTTCCTGGGGATTACGCTTGACTCAAAACTACAGTGGGGTCTTCACTTAACATCACTTGCAGGGCGGCTAAGTTCAGCCGCTTACGCTGTTTGGAAAATCCGCCAACTAACAGACGTGGATACCGCGAGACTGGTCTATTTTACTTTCATAGCATGATATCTTACGGTATTTTGTTGTGGGGAAGGGCTGCAGATATTATTTCTATTGTTATTCTGCAAAATAGGGCTTTCAGAGCAATCTACAACCTCCGCAGACGCGAATCTCCAAGGGAACTGTTTAAGAAAATTAACATCATGACGATACTTTGTCAGTATATATACGAAAACATTATGTTTGTACGAAAAAATCTACATCTTTTTAGTAAATTAAGTGACAGGCATTAACACTAGGCATAGGAAGAAATTATATCAACCACGTTTCATATTGTCTAAACTACACACTTCTTTTATGGGGTACTGTGTAAAATGCTATTATAAAATACCACTCGATATTCTTCAACTGAATGAGAAGAAATTTAAAACATGCATTATACGCATACTATGTAGACAAGCATATTATACGTCGGATGATTATATCGTAGATAAAAATGCTTGGCTTAATGTTGGTACTGCTCCGTAGCCACTTGGGCTCACTAGTTAAACAATTTAATATTTGGAAGAGGTACTTCCTCTTTTTTTTCTGACATTACGAACTTAATGGCTATTTTTTTTATTTTATTTAACCAAGTTTTAATTGTTGAATACTCCAATCAAATCCAAGATGAAAATGATTTTCTGTCTTTTTGGTAGCAAAATTCTATTAATCTCTCAAATACATTGCAAACTATAGTTTTTTATCATTAAGAAGCAATTTTTCAAGTTTTGAAAATATGAGTACTATGGTGCCGTTTATTATGTTATTAAGATGTATGTCGACTTGAAAGAGCATGGCAGTTGAGAGTATGTCATGCTCACTTAATGTCTCGCTGATGGTGGCGAGTGTGTTGGATCATTCGGTTCCCTACAAAATGGTTGAGCTGGATGATGCACGCGTCATGTTCATCTCTTATCTGCCAGAGCTTATTTTTCATCTGATACTTTGAATTGTTTTAATTATTTTTTGTACATTGTTCTCACATAACGAACAAGAAGCAACAAGAATAATGTACCCAGGATTTTGTAATATCTATATTTAAAAGAGTATCCTTGGAGTTTCTTGCCCGTTTGTCTCTATAGAGATAGACATATCGATATTTCTACCTCTATGGAGATAGATAGATAGATAAGATCTACGTTTTGGAATGGGCAACTAGCGTCAACTTTGTGACTACTTTTTGACAATTCAAAAGCGCCTGTAAATGGTTTAATTGAAATAAATGCTTTGAGTTGGAGTTTGACACTTTAAGGTGAACACACCCTCATCAATAAGTCAAAATCGAAAATACTAGCTGCCCACCCCGGCTTTGCACGGGTACCAATAAGTACCTACCTACCCTACCTACCCTACCCTACCTACCCTACCCTACCTACCCTACCCTACCTACCCTACCCTAACTACCCTACCCTACCTACCCTACCCTACCTACCCTACCCTACCTACCCTACCCTACCTACCCTACCTACCCTACCTACCCTACCTACCCTACCTACCCTACCTACCCTACCTACCCTACCTACCCTACCTACCCTACCTACCCTACCTACCCTACCTACCCTACCTACCCTACCTACCCTACCTACCCTACCTACCCTACCTACCCTACCTACCCTACCTACCCTACCTACCCTACCTACCCTACCTACCCTACCTACCCTACCTACCCTACCCTACCTACTCTACCCTACCTACCCTACCCTACCTACCCTACCCTACCTACCCTACCCTACCCTACCTACCCTACCCTACCTACCCTACCCTACCTACCCTACCCTACCTACCCTACCTACCCTACCTACCCTACCTACCCTACCCTACCCTACCTACTCTACCCTACCTACTCTACCCTACCTACCCTACCTACCCTACCCTACCTACCCTACCCTACCCTACCTACCCTACCCTCCCTACCCTACCCTACCTACCCTACCTACCCTACATATCCATACCCATACCCATACCATACCTGCAGCACAGCTGTCCGTTCAGTTAGAAAAAAAAACTATAACAGATCATGACCGCAAACTATTTATGGAAACTAAAGGTGACTGTAAAAAAATATGGTATGAAATTAAGAAAGTCAAGTGCAATATTAAAAATAAAAAACCGGCCAAGTGCGTGTCGGACCACGCACAATGAAGGGTTCCGTAGTTGGGATAAATTTATCCCAAGAACAAACTTAACATTGTAGTAGAAAAACATGTTCTCTCTCATACGGAATGTATAGGAGATCATGTTTTTCAAACCGTAAATTTAAGTTGGTCGACCATTACTCGTTAAACCGGAAGAGCCTACTTAGCTCTGATAGTTTTCCTTTTAATTTCGGTATATATACTACTGCTGTAAATTTTTTCACAAGTCCAAGTACAACCATTTAGCTAGAAGGAGGGGGGGGGGGGGGGGGCACTTGACTCTAACAAAAAAATTCAGTTAAAAGCTTAATATTTCGCAAACGGATCCTTGAATCTAAAAATTATTGTGACAAACTCATAATATTTTTATAACGTCCCCACTTTACGTGTAGGGGAGGTACCCTAAAAAAAAAAAAACTTGATTTTATTTTACCACTTTGTCGGCATAATTAATATGTATACATATGCCAAATTACAGCTTTCTAGTACTAACCGTCTCTGAGCTAAGCCGTGGACAGACAGACGGACAGAAAGACAGACAGACGGACAGACAGACAGACAGACATGGCGAAACTATAAAGGTTCCTTGTTTACTACGGAACCCTAAAAAACCGGCAAGTCTGAGCTCGTAACTGGTAGTGACAACCCAGTCCCCACACTAAATAAAGCTAACGACTATATCTCAACAGTGGGCAAAAACTTTGCATCTGTAACTCTTACTGTGCGTTTGCACTGGCGAAACATTCACAACAAAACATGTTGAAATCCTATAGATTTCAACATGTTTTGTTGCGATGTTTCACCAGTACAAACGCACAGTTAGACGACTTGACATGACTGAAACAGAACTGGCCTGTACCAATGATCAATATAGTACGTTACATACTAGCCCAAGCTCTTTCTTTTATGCTCCTACTGACGAAAAATACATACTTATTACTCACCTTAAAACGACGTCAGCAACGGGTTATGATGGATATGGGTTTCGGGTTGGCTGGTCCGCGGCGGATGCAGTAAATAACTTAGCCGACTAAATAAATCTGAACCTAGGTCAAGGACAGGCATGTATTGGCATCTTCCTGAACCTTGCAAAAGCCTTCGATACGATCTCCAGGAAAATCCTGATTAAGAAAATGTCACTTTTGGGATTCGTGGCATTGCTTTGGACTGGTTTACCTCATATCTCTGTGAAAGAACGCAAAGAGTTGTGCTAGGGAAATATTGTAGTGATCCAACCATAGTACATTTTGGTGTTCCCCAGGGAAGCGTGCTGGGTCCCACTCTATTTATTATTTATATAAATGGATTATGCAGCATTAACCCCCACAAGCTAAGATTTTCACATATGCTGATGACACCGCGATAGTTTTTCATGGGAAAACTTGGGATGAAGTACAATGCGTGGTTGAAGGCGGAGTGAAGAACGTTGCGAACTGGCTACAACATAATCTATTGACATTGAATATAGAAAAAAACAAGGCAATCAATTTTGCTATTTCTGAACGTTCTTCCCCTAAAAGAGTATCATGCTTACGGCTGCACTCCTGTATTAGTTCCGACCAATGTTCTTGCCCTTACATCGAAGAGACCGACTCTATTAAATATCTAGAAGTCATTGTAGATAACAGATTGACATGGTCCGCACACATGAGCGCTTTAAAGGTCAGAATTAGAACAATGCTGCGTATATTTAAGCAACTAGGCAAGATTGCTGATGATTCTGTCCTAAAAATGATTTACTTTTCGCTATATTAATCCGTTCTTTGTTACTGCATAGTAGCGTGGGGCGGTGCGGGCAAGACCTCACTAATTAAAGTAGAACGAGCTCAGCGTGCTCTACTAAAAGTTGCCTATAGATGACCTTACCGGTACCCCATAAATACACTCTATACTGAAGTGCGAGTTCTTAGGGTTAGACAACTTTACATACTCTCTGTCACCCTACGATTTCATAAAACTGCCTTAAGCACTTGTGTCATTTCAAGTCGACGGGTAAATTTAGATAAAGTGCAATGCCGTAAAACAATCGGCAGAAGGTCTTATGGTTATATGGGACCACACATATACGCGAAACTCAATAGTCTACATATAATACTAAAACTAACACAAAAAAAATGCAGAGTTGCGGTAACAAACTGACTTCTTACACTGGACTACGACATGACAGAAAGTTCCTTAGCTTGAGTAAAAATTCACAGTATACACATTGACAATTCACAAATACACGTGCACTCAATAATATATCTATACAGACACTCTTACAACACCAACAACACTAACACAAGTCACAGCACCATGCATGCGCATACACTCTTTTTATCATCGTATCAATTATTTAAGTTTTTTAAATGTACCTTTTTATATAAAGTTTTTAACGGAACGAAGGAGTCTGGATCTCACAACACAGGGAATCCTATTATGAGGTCTAGGAATTCAATCCACTTGAATGTAAACTTTGCGAAATAAATTTATTCTTATTCTTAATAGTATGGAAATAATTTTCATTGCGCAACACAAAATATAAATTAAATTATTAGCCATATGTCAGCTTACTTACATACCTACATACCTACACCTAACTATAATCTTGTCCTGAGAATATAGAATACAAAAAAAAGAATTATTCAATTTGGTGCAGCCGTTCGCAAGTTATGGCGATGGCGTGACGAAGGGAAACTGGGATTATTTTTTATATAAAACAAACCAAAATATGAATAACCCACATACAGATATTTGAATACTCTAAATATTATGCAAGCTATTCAAATAGCATAATATATAATTTATAGCACTAAAACTGCTAAAATAATATGTGCATGAAAATCTATTAAACTCTACCTTCAGCGTGGCGGTGGCCGAGTGGAATATTCCAGCTCAAAATATTAGTCTCCCCTTTGTTGAAAACAAGCAAAAAATAGTGGGGAAGCTGTGGAAATTACTTGAAACCACTCCGCTTATTATACTGCTAATTGGAATAGAACTAGCTTAATTTTCCTTTTTAACACTAGAAAATGTTGGTGTTTAAAAGGTGATAAATGAATAGAAAGCAGCTGGAAGCGGGTGAATAAAAAGCACTATAACGTCTTGTAAGAACAGTACAGCCATGTATTCCGCTTCATGTCGTGAGCATTTTCTGAGAAAAATCTTACGCATTTGATGAATCGAGCCCACTTTTCACAACTAGTAGTAAGTAGGTACTTATTCTAATATACAACATGTATCGGTAAGGTGTGGTCATATTTAAGGACCTGCATCGTAATCGCGAAAAAATTATCAACTGTTCCATACAAAATTTTAATACCTACTCAGCCCGTATAGGACAGCTGCTTTTCGGATACATACTGTATATCTTCTAAATATTAAAGCCAGCATGACCTCATAAACTTCTTTCAAGCATCGTTAGTTCAGTGTAAAACTACCCCGAAATACTGACGTCAAACGTTTTTGCTCGATGTATCCTATTTAGAAATGTAGCAATTAGGGAGCAGTGTTCCCAAACTAAATATGAACTGTATACTATGTATTAATAATATTATATTGTTCTAAAGTGAAACCCCTACGGAGCGTGGAATAAATTAAAGTGTCATAAGCACTTTTTGCACCAAGCAACTGTCAAACTAACGCAAAGTTTAATAGTTAAAAAGGTTTTTTATGTTAAAATTTTGTTAATTCATCAATCAACTTTCGATGAGTTTCTTTGTTGTTGTTTATTTGTTGTTTAATGTTCAATAAGAAAGAGAAATAACCCTAAGTATTTATAGTATAAAGTACTTGTAAGTTTTGAATATGTAGCTATAATAAGTTAGGGAAGACTTTGGTAATAACGCTGACCTACCTATGACTAGTTACAAAGCAGGTCATACGGCAACTGCAGGTAAGTTCCAAGAACTGTCGTCCAATCAGTTCACATGAGAACCCACAACGTCATGCTTACAGCGAACTTCAATAAAGACTTGCAACTGCATCGTTCTCATGCGACAGAAGCACTTCAACTGACACATATTAATGAAAAATAAGAACATGAACTTGTTTTCCGCAACTGGCAGCTTTGACTACCACCAATCCTCGAATGACCTAAATTAGATGATTTTAACTTTGAAAAGCTGAAAGGAGGTAAGGCAAGTTGACATTTTCTTAAGCTGAGTAATGACGACAATTTATCTCGGCTTTAGTCTCCGCGCGTTCGCTTCACGCCTCACCTGTCGCTGTGAAAGCGTCTGCGCTAGTGCGCCCTCTACTTTACTTGATTGAATTAAGAGGATAATTAATTCTGATTACAACATGAGTACCTACCTTAATAATCTTACTAACTTAGGTCATTAGTACTTAAGTGTCACTGACGACTCACCTATGATAAATTTATAAGATTAGTTCGTCAGTATACAATGACAGAATACTAAGTCGACGTATATAATAAGGATGATGCTTGGGTAAAAAAAAAAGAAATTCTAATTAGTCCGTCACTCAGATAATAAAAAAATACTAGACATGTATTTTTTGCTTTATCATAATAAATAACAAAATACGATTACTTAGATAAAACACATTTCAAGTTGGAGAGGGGGTCCCTACGCCACAAGTAAGTATAAAATCTACATACTCACGACGAGACGTCATGGCACATTTTCACTCAACGTATCGCCATAATCAATAGATTACGTAAAAAAATTAAAAATACGTGTCCAATATTTTTTAATAAACTCCAATAAGGACAAAAAAAAAAATTGTCGTCATCCCTTTTTTTTGTTCTAACGCTTGCGTAGCTTCTGCATTTATCACCTTTTGACATTATCATACTTGCATTATGAGCATTTATTCTAAAAGTTTGCAACGTCGCAAATAGCTGTCAAATATTTACCTGTTTTGATTAATTAGGCAATATTACTGTATGGAAATATGAAATTTCGCTAATTAGTGAACTAAAATATTTTTAATGAATTGCAGTTATAAGACTGAATAAAATTTGATGTTGTAACCGATTTAGGTGTAAAAAATGCATTTGAAAAGTTTCCAAATACTTTTTTTAACATCTTAAACTAAATATTCGGTGTTACGATATTAATGATTGCATTTCATAATCAATATTTTAGTTCACTAGTCAGCCATATTTCATATTTCCATTAATTGCCAAATTAATCAAAACAGTAAAATATTTGATAGCTATTTGCGACGTTGCCCACTTTGAGAATAAACGCTCTTAAGGTTACGACACACGCGGGCTTGCGGACGGTGAGCAATGGGCAGCTCGCCGTCCGATAAGGACCCAGGCCAGTGTCGACGGCGCGTTGTGTTCCACGCGCGCCTCAAAGAGATGTCAGCACCAACCGACGGGGTCGAAAGACCAATGCCTGCTGGGGTTGCGGGTTTGTCCGAAAGGGATAACGCGGCCCCGGCACACAGGCAACGGAAGGAACACGGGTGGGTTTCAGTCAGTAAAAGTCTGACACACCCTCTCGCTCTGCTCAGAGCGGGAGAAGACATTTGATGATTTCCCATCCTAAAAAAAAAAAAAAAAAGGTTACCACACACAGTGCCGGCGGCACAGACCGCAGGCTTTTGCCGAGCCGCGGACTCCTTTGTCGGCTCCTTTGTGCGGCAAGCCGGGCGCACCGCGGCTTGTCCGGCGGTATTGCCGCCGACACTGTGTTTCTTTAAGGCTTGTGCAGACCAGCGCAACTTGTCGCACGACGCGACACGAACAATACAATTTTTAAGAAAACTTCACAGTATAACAATAACCGGTGTCGCGCTGGTCTGCCCAAGCGTTTATAGAAAAGGATATTTTTGACAAACATAATATATGCGTTAACGGTCTATCGGGTAGATAAGGGTACACATTCTTAGCCACCATATCAACGTAACTATGAATGAACCTTTTCAAATTCGATTTTATGTGTGTAGGCACGTAAGTAAGGCTGTATATGAATTAATTCACATACCTTTTAGGCTGACTGACGGGCCGGCTCCGGAACGAGCGGGTTTACGTCGGAATTACAACTATGATTATTTTATTAACTTTCCCTACCTTAATACGGGAATTGATTTGATATCAGCGTTAACCGCTATATAGTAATAACATGAAAATGGGGAGAACGAGGAAAAGCTTTTTAACAGCGACTGCTTGTGGGTTGTTTTAATGGTTTTTTCGATGACGATAAGTGTGTTGTAGTAAAAGTACAATTAGACAGTGATTAATTAAGGAATGAAGGATGGTGTGGTTATTTTAATGGCCCACCTCTAACTCCGGCAGCTCCAGGAGCGTGTTTAGTCGTTGCGAGCAATTTAGCGGAGCACTTAGCCCGCGCCACTCCGTCACGCCACGTTAACGCCACCCGATGCCCTCTCTACCGTGAACATGAATATTATATAGCACTATCTACGAGTATATCACGTATGCATCGAGAAGTACCAAACTGCTCACGAAGTCTGCGAGTCCCTAAGGCATTCATGCATTACTGACGGAGGCTAAGACATCAATGTGGCCTTGGAGTTCCGAATTTGAATATTTAGGCTGTAGGGTTTCAATCAAGTTGCCCACGTTTACCGAGAAGCAGATGTGCCCTTAATAATTTTGTGTTCAAATCTTGATAGACACTTATGTGGGTAAACTTTGGTCCAAGAGATCGGTACGAAAAAAAGAAGTGAGCAGAGTCGTAAGTACTTAGGCTACATAAACTCACTACGATGTAGGTTTGTAGCTAGAAGACCCAGTTCGAAGCAAAATAAACAATGAAAAGTGAACGCTTATACGGTTGTTCAGATAGGAATAATGAAATGATTTATTTCATAAACTTCAGCATAAATTATAACGAAAACGTGCTGCGAAATTCTGGCTTCTAATAATAAGTGTTTTCATAGTTTTGATACGAAATAAAATATCCTGTAATTGTTACCCCATCCCGGGTGAACGGTCTCATGTTATTAAGATTTGAACTCCATGAGAGTGGAGTGAATTCAGTTTGTTATCGAGTATTAAGTGCTCCCACCACGTTGTGTTACTGATTACGTATCTATACGTGAACCTCGGTATCGGTAAACCGGTAATATGTTTACCCGGCTGGATCATCGCTGGGATTAAATTTTGACGGGCGGGGAAATTTTGATTTTTACCTTGTCATAGGTCAACTTACTAACTTATTCTTATGTATTTTGCTGAAATGAAAACCTTACCTGTTAGTATTGTACCGTGCCTTAAAGTAAGAACCTCTTTAAACACCAATAGAATTGATGGAGTGATAATTACTAGGTAGAAATCTATTCTTGACATTCGCTCTACGTTCATAGACTTTCCAGAAGTTTACTAGTTGGTGGATGAAGTGGAATTTTTACTTTTTATACTTGTGATGGCCAAAAATAAAACCAACGCTACGGGAACTGTGAACAACCGCTTTGAAACATCTTTAAAAAGAAGATAAGACTCGCTCCACGACCCGGTTCAAAAATAGACTTTTTTGATAATTATAATTTGAGTGGCCTCCTCTTCTTAAGGAACTTCCACTACACTAGATAATCAATTTGGAAATTCCACTTGACATGAGCCTCGCAACGTCAACTAGGAAGTACTTGAAGCACGTCGCTTAATTGACTCTCCAATATCAAGACGTGTGTAGTCGAGCGTCATTGATTATAATTCCTGAAAATTCGATAGCAAAATGATAAGGCGAGCGTGACGCGTTCCAATAAGGTACTGGTAGTAAGGCGTGTTTACCCGGGCAGGGCCGGTGTTTGCGCCCTCGACTCCTACAATTATTGACACAAACACCGACTTATGCGTCAGAGTCAACTGCGCGTTACCAATGTCATAAAGTAACGGAAGATAGTGATAGGTTATAGCTTGTTTACTTTTCCATTCAATTTTCTGTTTTGGTATAGATTATGTTTGAGGCCTTTGCTTGCTATGTAACTCCCAGTTTTGGGTTCAATGGGGCTTAGTTGTACTATTCTGGCTTTATAGCCATAACCAGGAAACAAAGTGGATTCTTTCTAACCCCAAATAACAAGCACAAAAAGCTAATAGTTTGCGTTAGCATTCAAACTTTTATAGGAATTAATCTAATTTTACGAAGCCTTTGACGCAAGAGGAAGCCCGTGTACTAAAAGTGCCTAGGTGCCTATCTACTACTGACTACGCCATAAACGCGCAGTAAAACGCCGACTAGCTTATTCCAAATACGACAACTTTCATACTGCATTTATTTTTATTGCTTGGATTTCCGCTTTTAAAGTCTAAATGGTTGTGGTATGTTAGGTATTTGCGGTCATAAAAACTCATAGAGGAGAGTTTGAACGACCCACTTGCAGTTAAGGGGGAGATAGAGGGTGTGGGACGTTCCGTAGAGCCGTGGTGTATGTGTTTGCAGTTGAAATTCAGCCATTTCTCCATGTAAACACGGTCCGTCCGTCCGCCGCCGCGCCGTCTCCGGGCCGCAGCTGGCCGTGCTCGTACAGAACAGATAAACAAAAATGTTTTATAAAATACTAAAAACAATTTTGTGTGCGCCAGCTCAAGTTAAATTTGAATTTATACAGCTTAATGTCAGAGTTTCAATGTGTAAAGTTTTTATAAGTGGTTTATTAATGTAATTTATAGGGATTGGTGGTATTGTAAGCTCGATTATACTTATATTAAGATTGAAGATACAAATAAATAAACAGCTAAAGATTTTTGACTATTGATCCAAATTAGAAATAACCACAAGTCGAACTAGCTAGGTTTCAATAATGTTGGTTAAAAAATACTCGTAAACTTTAATAAAAATAAATTAAAGTTATCAAACAACCTACTTCATACTTACACACAATTTGATATGAAACATAAAGGGTAACACTAAAGCAAATATTTGTTGCAAGTATCGTTCGCTGTAGGTACAGCCAGTCAGAGGGCGTCAAGGCAGAAAAATTCCTCCTCTCCACACGCTCCGAATGCATCCCATTTTCTCATCTGTAAAACGAATACAACCATTTTATTTCTTTGAACAAATATATATTTTTTGCTAAAGTGTGACCATTTTGCGAGAGAAATGGAGACAGTTTTACTTTCATTGTCCTATTTTTATAGTGCAGTATAAAGTGAGCTACTTACGTACATAATTTATTGCAACTGGCAACAATATCGGGTCATTTAAATAGCCTGGTAAATGAGTTCGTGAAGGGAGCTTCTCCAGTTTCCATTATCGCGCTAATGAGATTAAAATTCGATTACACGGCTTACGAAATTATATTCGCCGACAATGTTTTACCCTCGTCACAATGCTTAAGGGAGATCAAGGAATGAAAATATCCAGCCAACCTTATCTTTGGGAAATATAGGGATATAAGTAATATATAAACGAGGAGCCCGAAGTGCAATTTATAAAATTCCTTTAAATCCAAAGAGGAATAAATTCGTCAAAGGAACGAGTTTGGCAAATAAATTTGCCGGCAGTGTGACCTGTGAAACGTTATGTGCGTGTGGTGGTTCATTGGCGTGCCACGAACTTGTGAATGTTGTGAACGAAAACTATTAGGGGAGGTATTTCATATGCTTGGCCATCCAATCACATTTCCTAGAACTAGCAACAACTAGGAATGTATCCGGGGAATAGCATGTCCTTTTGTATAGTACGGAGGTACGGAGTGACTAAAGTCAATATACACATTAATATGCCAACGCTAGCTGTGACAACGTGTGTGTAATACTTAACAAAGCCTAGTCACAAAACTTATTCAATCAATTTGACTAGCCTTTTCCCAACTATGTTGGGGTCGGCTTCCAGTCAAACCGAATGCAGCTGAATAGCAGTAGTTTACATTGAGCGACTGCCTATCACAAAACGTAAATCTGGTAAGTGGTTCTCAAAGCACGGACAGACGCTGTGTTTCATAAAAAAAACATGAACAAAGCCCATCAATGTCAGTTTAAGTAGGGCATTACACAATTTACTAAATAGCCTTGTTAATGTGACATCGTGTTTATGTTAAAAGCGAAAATATTAAAAGCTATTTTGAAATGTTTTCTCTTCATAAACATGAAAACATTTATTATACTTATTGAAACGGTTTCCAATTAATTAATCATAATGTACCGACTTTTTGTGTGAACTTGATTAGTGAATAAGGTAAGATTTTTTTTTTTGAATTCAATAATAATCCGACCTAAGACTTACCTACTAAATTAATTCTATAAATAAATTACCCACTCTTTTAACCATTATCTTTTTCAACGTGAATCCCAGCTGGTACAGTTAGCCAGTAACTTACTAATAAAAAAACATAATACAATTACTTTTGTGAATAAGTGGAAAATTATAGGTTTTTAGTCGGATTAATTATTTCGATAAAACATAACATTTGAATAATTGCGGGCCGAGTCACACCGGAATGGCAGCGGCCGGCAGCGGCTGCCAGCGTCCACCAGCGGCCTCCGGCATCGCCGCTGGCGGCTGCTGGCGGCTGCTGGCGGCCTCGCGCGACCTCCAGATCCCACGTGCCTAGTCTCCTCTTGACTAGTTTTGTTTCTACATTACATACACCCGGCCGTCCGCGGTGCCGCGAGTGGCCTCGCGTCGCCGCTGGCAGCCGCAGACAGAACCACCGACAAGACGCGCGTGGCGCGCGGCCGCTCGCGGCACCACGGGCGGCCTCGACACCTCTCAAGCTTTTCAAGCGATACTGGGCTTTTAAGTATATAGATAAAGTTTAAAATTATTTCACACTGAAAGTGCTCGCCGCGTCGCTGCCGGCCCATTCCGGTGTGACCCGACGCAAGTCACACGGGAATTCACACGAGATCCGTTATTGACGATTCGTCATAACGGATGCACGTTCACATTGCATATGGAAACGGGTTTTTTCGCGATTCGTCAGAATATCCGATGTTCACACTTGATTCGTGATTCATAGTTCAGGCTTGGACGAGCGGTTCAGCGGATCCGTCACAAAAAAATAGCGATTCTCGTTTTTTGAGTATCGTGATTTTTAATAGATGGTACGTGATTTAAGACGTGTCCGTCATTTTTCACGATTCGTAATGCGCTGGCATTTAAAAAGCATTACCGCCGTCAAAACAAAAAACGAATCGTGAAAAAATACGATTCGTCAAAAACACGAATCGTCCTCATGTGAATGATCCCTAAGTAGTAGAATTAAGTAGTCATTACATACATACCAACCATCGAAGAATATCTTCAAAATAACGATAGGTACCAAAATTTTCTTTTTTTTGCAGTAGGCTCTCGGACTATGAAAAGTTGTCAGTTATACAAATAGTCAAAATAAAATGAATTTGAGTTACCATTTAGTGACAACAGCCCTCATTTTTCAACCAACAAAATAAATTATAATGGAATCTCTTTGTCGCAGTGAATGTACAATAAATCCATTATTAAACCGATAATTGATTACGTATTGTGATTTGATGCAAAATTTCGGGTTCGCTATTGCCCGAGCTAAAAGCATTGCCATGTACTCGTTATTTATTAGAACCAGTAACTGAATAAAAGGAATTCTATTACAAAGGTAATCCTTTTGAATGGTATCCTCCTTTTGTCGTGGACCTACTTAGTAGAGCTTTGCATCGTGAATTCGGGAAGCTTTTTCTTTTTACTACAGCGAAAATATTATTGGTATTGAAGGAATAGTTAGTTTCAACATAACTTTCATTACAACAGCGGCACTGTATGACGGCTTGTGACGTTTGCACTTTTTTATTATGAATTTTCGTTAATATTGACAACTAAATGTTATACGCGGTCAAAATGTATGGAACAACAGATTTTTTATTTAAATAACCGACGAAAAATTTATCAGTTTTCGCGTCGATGTCCACCCTGTATATACCATATTGTTGAACAGGCCGCAATACAGGGTGTTTCCTGAAAGTGAGGTCAAATTTAACCATCAACTGAACAACTTTCTCCATGGGAGCAGCATCGTAATCGCCAAAAAGCTATGAACTGCCCCACACAAAACTTTTATACCTACTCAACCCAAATGTATGGGACGGCTGATAATTATTAATTATTATAGATGGATTGCTAGAACTATAATTTATCGAATGGATAAGCTATCTAATTTATCATTTATTGCACAGCCTAAATCACTGCGTCTAGAAGCATAAAATTTTGCACAAGAGTTCGTTACTTAACGAAAGTGAGCACTTGATTTTTGAAAATTCATCTCGTAAGGCAGCTAAATAGAATAGAAAAAAAATCGACATTTTGCCGATACGCCGAACCCGGCGGACACGGCTTATATTTTTATAATTTGTTAGCTGTCACAAGCGGGAACACCCAAATACTCCAAAATATTTTATTCCGAATTTCGGTGTTCCGATTTTGAAAAGTCCGAATTTCATAATACCTAAGAATTATAATGTCTATTATTAAAAATCACGAAATTTATTTTACCGAAAGTCGTAAATGCGATTTGTTAGTTTTCCGATTTTCATACGTTCGAAGAATCAAATGCTCGAAGGGTTCTCGATACGAAAAACGACATTCCGATTTTCAATACTTCGAATAAACTAAAAGTCAGCATGTTGTGCTACAAAATTTAGTGACAGAAACGAATCGCTGCAAAACCGACTTCACGCAGTCTTGTGTGCCCTACCCTAGAGTGTAATTTAAGCCCGTGTAGGCGCGGAGGGGTGGGGCGGCCCGCGAGCTGAGGAGCAGGTCGCAGATGGTTTTAACGCTCACCACCGCAGTCTCAGCCGCGGCGGCGGGCCTTCAAACCATCTGCGACGATAAGCTCGCGTGGGGCCGCCCAAACCCCGCAGCGCCGGAGCCGTGACAGAAAAAATGCTTGCTGCATGTTGCATGCCTGCTTGCTTGCTGCTTGTATGCTGCATGCCTGCTTGCTTGCTGCTTGCATGCTGCATGCTTGCTTGCATACTGCATGCTTGCTTGCATGCTGCATGCTTGCTTGCATGCTGCATGCCTGCTTGCATGTTGCACGCATGTTTGCATTCTGCATATCTGCTTGCACGCTGCATGCCTGCTTGCATGCTACAAATCTCCTGTATTTATTCATCGACGCATCTGTCATTAGTTTTTTAATTCTACCTCCTCATACTAAACATAATATTATACTTCTCTCTGAGGACCAATTATGTGTTTATTTGTCTTGCTATTCAGTTTTACAAGGCGTTTTTATTTCGGAATTCGTATTTTTGATGTTTCGAATTATCATTAAGTCGGACTTTTTGTTATTCGATCTATTGAAACTCGGTATTTTGAGAATAGTATTTATAAACGTTAGGAATATTGAAATTTAAGAATTATAAAATAGGAGTAATGATAAGTCGGAGTTGTTATATTCGGAATTTTGATCCATTCGGAATTATGAAAATCGGTATTTTGAAATTCGTATTTGTGACTGACGGAATAAAGCTTTTCGTATTTATGTAGTTTAGCCGTCACAAGCACCATTACAAAGTGCTGCTGAAAAAATAATCAACGATTCCCTTGTGTCTTATTGGTGAAATGCAGCACTGGTCCTTATTTTCTCTGTTGACTGGGAATCCATTTTTGCATTCAGCCACGCATAAATCCCGGACTAGTTTCGGTAGAGCGAACAAAGCGCATCGTCTGTCAGCTTCATTATACGCTGGTGACGACGCTCCTCAGCGAGCCATGAGTACGGAAACCCGGACATTAATTGTGTCGCCGGCTGTACCTATTTGTGAATATTTTCATACCGAAACAGAGTCTAACTATGTTTTTGTGAAGTCGTAAGGGTGGAAGCAGTGTTGTGAGTTCAAATTCTACGAAGACCCATTTGCTACCTAGGTAACGGAAACTAAATCGTGAATTGTCATTGCGATATTGTTATTCTCAACGTGTTTGGCTACGCCTATGGTGTTTTAGCAAATACGAGGAATCTATTGCTCGTTGCTCATTACCACTTAGTCGCTTCTACAGCATATTTGCCATTTACCTGAAACGTCTTTTGACTATAAAAAATATATATTTTACAACACCTTGAGATTTATATTCAAAACACTTGCTGAAATAAAAAAAAGGATTATAATATCAGTGACTCGGTAGTCAACGACCCAAAGCAAGGCTGTCTCCGAGCACATTCATCAGATGCACGCGAAAAATGTTTAATATCAACGGTTCTACATCACAACAGTATGCTGGCAAGCTTTATTGTTTTTATATCATAAACGAACAAAGTAAACAATGGGAAGCAAATAAATGGTGTACAAATACGAAGAAATAGTCCGTAGTAAATCGTTTGTATTGGGACCCAAGGCAGAAAATACATATTGGAGTTACAATGATGAGAGTAATGAAGAATTCTTTTGTTTCTCGATGTAATATGAATTTATTTTCTCATTCCGGGTATCAAACATTCGAATCCTTAGGCCCGTATTAATAAGCCAATCTCGACATGGCTTCTGAGAATACAAGTTCAACATTAAAACGGCATATGAATTTCACGACACTATTGTTTTTTTTTATTTTCAACCAGCTTCTTAACATTACGTCATAAATGCAGAATAGTGATCTGAAAATCAAGAAACGTTTATAAAAAAAAATCTAGTTGTTTCTCTACTATCTGCGAGCGCGTAATCAGCAAGCCCCATCACATCAAAACAGACCATTCAAATAATGTACTTAACGTAATTTTACTTCTACTTTTCATGACCACTTAAACGCAAATAAAATCCACAATTTTAACTTCAGTGCTATAAAGGTCAAATTTCCTAAAACCGTCACAAATCCGAGTGGTTCCTAAATACGTAAGCCATTGTTCGGGTTATTCTTTATGTAGTAGGTTGGGTTGTGCCCATAAATAGAGGAGACTGAGCCACGTCGCTAATGACACTGAATGTCCCTCACACCGCCACACAGCGTCACTAACAAGTATGTATATAACCAACTGTTTACTGTGTTGTGAGAGTGCTGGGCTATTTGGGATCTGTTTAGGCTGTTGTGTTTTTAGGTCAATACAGAGCTTTGCGCCTTTTGTTTCTCAATTTATTTGGGTCCTTAGACACTCCACTAAACTTAACATTTGTTTCCGTCCTGTTAAGGCATGGTTAAGGAGATTTTTTAAATAAATGTAGAATGTTCGACCACTACCTAAAATACAAACAAAAACACTCAAACACGCATCCATACAAAAACGTCAAATTGATAACTGTTACAAATATTTTTTTTAAACATTTACACTTCCTGTAAATGATCAGTCGATTCCCTCTAAGTGACGCCGCACAACTATCATAAACTATATTTCCTCCAACATCCGACGGGAAATAACTCCGAAACACCAGTTATCAACACTGTCAACTTTATCACTTTATTAAGTCTAGTATCAAAGTTTCTAACTGGATAGGAACTTAATGCACAACACTTACAAAGTTCCGAGCCTCACCACGTTTATACAATAAACTATAAACTTACAGGAGCATGCACGTGTAATGTAGAACAAGGTAATGTACTCGGTTGTAAAATAAATTGCCCCAAATTGCTGATTTCGGGTCAATCGAAACTAATGGCGCTTTCCCACCAATCGAATAATGCAGAACCAACTTTTATATTGGCGTGTAAACGACGCGACGAAACGAGAACACGATGAATAAATGAATTCGATTCTGTAAGTTTCACTTTGGGATTTAATTAAAATCTGAAGTTTAAATCTGCAAGTATCCTGCTTCATACCACAGTAGGTCTACACAGTCTTCACAGTACCTACAGAAATCTATATTCCATGGTCATCATTATTTGGGATAATTGATTAGCTGACGGAGTTTATCGAATTACCATCGTTATTATCTTTGATGAAATGATAACAAGGGCAATATTATAACAGAACTAATTTATTTATTATGAATGTTAGCACACTTGATAGACGAAAAAAAAAAGAGAGCGCTCCATACACTCTTGGCTCATCAGATATGTTCAGTTGCATCGGCAATTCTTATATTATACAGATGGAGCCGTGACATCGCTGAGCCAATCTCGGTGCATGTCCATGCTGAGTCAATAGTTCACATAATAATTAATTATGGATGCTGAAAACGCTGCTACAAAGCCTGTGTTGTTATCAGTTTTAGCGTTGCTCTTCTTGAACCAACATTTTTTACCGAGATACTTGTTATAATTAAAGCACCTTGGGCCTTTTTTAGGTTTTTGCTGATCTTTTTTAGGCAGACTATTTTTTGTGTTTGTATAAAGTGCGGTAGTGTCTGACGTTTTAACCTCTTGTAACAGTTTATTCTTTACTACATCGGCACTAATCTGATACCGGTACTTTCCAACCCCATAATCATTGGCTTGTACATATCTGGCAAGCCGGCCAGCATCACAGTACCTCGGTCGATAAACTGAAGTATACGTGCCGTAATGCATATGACTCGCATCCAATATAACTATACGTCCGATAATTTGCTAATCAACCCGTCGCCTCTCTCACTGATCTTGGTCGGGTTCTACATGGTCCACATGAGGTGGAAGCAAAACGACAGATGTACAAATTGCATCACGTGGTCATTACCGAAACCGGCGAACGCTGCATGGAACAAATGATGAAGGAACACTTCTCACTCGAATCTCTTGGCATAGAAGTGAAGCGCTCGTATAATGACGACTAGAAACGAGCTCCTGATCCTAGGAGAAAAGACTCCTCAATTACCGGACCTGTCTCTTACCCTCCCAGGGTACGAGACAGGTCTATTGTCGAAAAGAGAAAACCTGTCCCCACCGAGTATTTAAGATACGACGCTGAAGAGATTAGAGTTCGTGGAAAAGAAGCTAGATCGAGATGAGAACTTAAAAACGAAATATAAAAACCACCTACACACTCTTGTAGAGAATGGTTTCGGAAACTGAAGTATGCGTGATCGTATTGACCGGGTTCTTACTAAACAACGATGTGCAGCCGTGCGCAAGCGAATTAAGAAGAATAATGAAGAAAAACACATGGACAAAAACGACGTCAAAGGCGCGCTCACTAACAAAATCGACGGCAGCAAGCAACGAGGGAAATAAGTTGAAAGTCATGCCTATTGAAGCTCAATATCTACATCGTGCGCAGCAGCTATGGGAACGCTCGCAGCAACAAGAAGTTTTCGTCCAAGAGGTCAACGCCCTAAAGAAGGGGAAACCTATACCATAAGACAGCCAGCCGACTATCACATCGAGATTAACGGTCTAATTCACCGTGCGACCGTGCCCCCGTACGTGCAAACGAGACACAGGCGCGTACAACAGAAGCAGAGAACAAGGCATAATGTGTTTACCCTGTGCCATTGTAATCCACACAACATGATGCAGATGCTCAAAAGCCCGAAGAGTCACACATACCGGCATGATACTACGAAAGGCTTCCAGTGAACGGCAACATCGACTACCACAAAGTCGCCACCGCTATTACGCACGCCTCACGTGCCATTTATCCTGTAGTAACAACACGAAATCATGAACTGCCCCCGTTCAGCGGCGCATCAAATGACTGGCTGCCATTCAAGACAGCCTATGAGGAGTCTGCTAGTCTACTGTCAGAGCAAGACAACCTATCACGACTACGCAAAAGCCTAAGAGGAGTCGCAAAAGACGAAGTCCACAGCCTGTTTGTCGGCTCCACAACGACGAACGATGTTATGAAATTTCTAGCGGCGAGATTTGGCCGCCCAGTCGCTCTTATAACAGCAGAGATGAACAAGCTACGGAACCTGCCACGCCTATCTGGGAACCCGAGAGACATCTGTATGTTCGCCTCAACCATGCAGAATATCACAGCAGCAAGAAGGCGTTAAATAAACACCACTATCTCTACAACGCTGAGGTAGTCCGTTGGGTTGTCGAGAAACTACCATCGACGATACAACACCGCTATTATGACTACGCTGCTGTAGAGCCTGAAGGTCAACCTCACCTCATAACGCTATCCAAGTTTCTCGAGAAAACAGCTGATCGCTGTGGTCCTTACGCGCCCGCTGATCTAATTACTACACATGACCGGCGCGATGGGAGCAGGCCATCAAGAAACCATTTCGTACTTACCAGAAGAACGAAGTCTACGAATATTATGACGTATCCAGTATGCAACAACGAAGGTCATCAAGTGCCGCAATGCACAAAGATGAAGGATACTGATGCGCTTGCGAGATGGGAACTAGCTAAGACGCACAAGCTCTGTTTCCGTTGTCTCAGAGTCCGAAAGTTTTGTCATGTCTGCAAGACCAAGAAATGCAAAATCAACGGATGCACATATTCACATCATCCACTGCTGCACAGTGCATCTACAATGCAATCACAAGCCGTAAATACGACTCATGTTGTTGACACACCCACTGACGTTTCTACCATCAGATCAACTCAAGAATAGATATGAACTCCGGCGTTACTGAAGATTCTACCAATACAAGTGACCGGTCCAAAGGGTACTTACGAAACTTACACCCTCATAGACGACGGCTCGACATGCACAGTCAAAGAGAAAGCGATAGCCGAGAAGATTCGAGCTACGGGCCCACCAGATCCTTTTTTCATAGAAGGCATGGCCGGTATGAAGATCGACTCGCTCATAGTTAGGTGTGTCCGTTTCAATATCAGCGGACGTGGCACGTTCCCATCTCGCATGACTCTTCTGACTTTTGAGCATCTGCGCCATGTTGTGTGGAGTACAATGCCACAGGCTAAACACATGATGCCGTGTTCTCTGCTTCTGTTGTACGCGCCTTTGTCTCATTTGCACACATAAGGGCTAAAGTGTGTGTCTCGTTTGCACGGTGAATTGGAGCGTTAATCGCGATGTGGGGAAGGCGTTTCGTTGCGTTTGTGTTATCTTGATTATGTGGCTCCTGTGTCAGCGTTAGCGCAGTGTACTGGTTCCACTTTGACATCACCTTTGAAGTTACCTCCTCTCGTAACGTGATGTTGTAAGGTTCTTCATCCTCTGACTCTTCTTCGAGTAGTTCGAGTAGACTCTTGTAGACTTGTGACTCGTGCAGCTGCTAGCTCTTCTTGTTTGCTTAGTAACTTCAGTCTGGCTATGGCGAGCTTTTTATGGCAGCTACGTGAGCCCGTCGAGCTCGAAGCACTGGGCGGGCGTTGTGGGGCAAGTCGCTCTCCACCACGGTTCCGCTCACTTGTTAGATGCTAGCGTTACCAGTCGTGTTGCTTGTCTCCGTCGAGGTGCCGCTCGTCTCTGTTGTACCGTTCGTGTGTAAGCTAGTTGCGTTGAAGGCGTTGGTGTTGTTCAAAGCGTCGCTCATCTTCTTTTTGGATGCAGCCTTCTGATTTCTAGTTTCTGGTATATATCTTTCTTGCTGTTTCTGCTGATCCGCGGCTCGAATGACCATGAATGTGAGCCCCTTCGCTGACTCACAACTAATTGAGCGGATGCTCGTCGATGAATGATACAGAAGAATGTGTTGCTCCAAGAGTGCTTCCTTTATTTGCTATTTACTGTAGCGGAGCTAGAGCTGAACTGACTATTTGACGTGAATTGATGAACTAACTATGGGTTATACTCGCTCCTCTTATACAACAAATTACGGTACGCACACAAGCGCATTACACAAACATCAACAACAGCGCCTTCGTATTGGTCGTAAAATAAGGGTTGTGGGCTGGTCGGCTGAGGCGGCATTGTTTGGCGATCCGGCCGAAGAACTACAGGTGGATATATCCTGAGCGCTATGCGGCCGGGGGAGTGCGAACTGCATGTGGGTTTATCCCGAGCGCTTTGCGGCCGGATGTGGGAACTGCAGGCGGGTTTTTCCCTAGCGCTATTTCTACAGGTGGCATGGTCTCTACCATCCGCTGTACCAAGCATTACAATTTAACTAACTTCAATATTTATATAGATCTACGATTATTCATTACTACTTATACATAACTACGATACTATATACAACTACGATTCTAGTTGCGAACAAATTGATATCAATGAATTTGTTTGAAAACAATATTAGCCATATTTCCAACATATTTATCTGAAAATCAGAAATAAGCTAAACGGAGCCGGTAATAAGTCACGTTATACACGCATTTTTTACTTTGACCGTTCACTTTTAAAATACTGTTCAGATTACAAAGATAACACTATAAGGCACACCCATAACCTGATGAAATGATAACAAAGGAAATATTATAATAGAACTAATTTATTTAATATGAATGTTAGCACCAAAGACATTAAATTATTATCATAAATCTCTTTGGTTAGCACACTTGATGGATGAAAAAAACAAGAGAGCGCTCTATACACTCTTGACAACTGACACGACCATGTTTCAGAATCCTTGCCAAATTGGTGCAGGGTTACATATATACATACTTTCATCAAAATTATTGTGAATTATAGTCTTTTATATCCATTTATTTAAATTTTTGAATTGTTTTTGTTTTATCTTTTTATAAGGACGCTTTTAACGTGCACGTCTTTCTCACATGTATAATTTCAACATTAATAATGTAACCAATATTTTGTAACTATATTTTAACAAAAAAGAGTGTCCGGAGAGTTTCCAGCCCTTTCTTCTCTATAAGAACCTACTTCGCTTTGGAATGGGCAACTACCTTCATTTTTCTGACTGATCGACCCTTGACAATTCAAAATTGCCTGTTATTGGTTTATTCGAAATAATTGCTTTGAGTTTGAGTTTGATGTATAGTCCGAATCACGTATTTACTATAAGTTCAGCCATGTATCATGTGCTATCTCTTAGCGTGTCTATTCAAGCCCATTAAAAGTTCTCGAAAATTACCACAAGCGAGAGACAAAGACTAGAAAGTCTTGACACTACGAACTTAGAAGCTTCCATTCTTAACACTGCACAGTTCAGGGCATTCCGCGAGTGTATCCGAGCGTGAATATAACTTAGCAAGATTTAAGAGCAGTATATATCACTACTGAAACTCACTTCTAACTTTAGAATTACTTCAACCGCTGGCATAAATATTTAAATATCTTTGACATTTCATACATCATTCGTAAGATTAAGATGGCTGCGTGTAAGTTTATAACATATTAGACGATGTATTTCATATTAAAGTTACGTTTGATTTATGTATTCTGACTTTTGAAGTGATGGTTGTGTAATGGTGTGTAGATTTATGTAATGATGTCATTTATATTGACTACACTAGATTATGTTGGATATGAAACCAGTAAAAAAAAAACTGCTTCGGGCATAAATATTGATAAAATTACCTAGAGGTACATCCACTTTTAGGGTTGCACCAAGGTACGCAAATAATAAATAACTGTCAGGTGCTAGGTGTAAAAAAGTGCAATTTCACAATTATTTACATCACTATAGGTACCTATTAATGCCAACGGAATTTCACTTAAGAAATTGGTTTAGATAACGCCATGTTACAGAAGTGGGATATTCCTCGAAACGTAGGTACCAACTTTGACACGCACCAAATGAAGCGCACCAAAGTATGCCTTGAAACGCACCATTCAAATGCGCTAACAAAATCAAATTAAAAATATTATAATTTTATTCCTCGAAACGCACCTACCTACGATGAAACATAGAGAAGAACTATGAAGGATAAATTATATCAATAGACGTTTTAAAATCAACTTTCCTAATTGTTTATTTATAAAAACTACCAGGAAAGCAGAAATGAACTGGAACTAGGTGCTTAAGCGATACTACTTAGCTCAATAATGGTAAAAATACAAAAATATAAAATACCCCACAGAAGTCATATATTGTAGAAATAAATTTTATTAGTAATCCCAACTTTTTCAAAAAACCATAAATCATTCGCGACACATTAGATTCATACAAAGGTTTTACTTCGCCACAGTCATCTATCATTATCAATCAGCTAGCCACATGCCACATACGAGTTGGTTAATAGTACGTCAGCATGGACTCCGCGTTCATACTCATAAACACAAAAAGGTTCAGCCCAGTTGGTTCAAAAAGAGAAACCAAGCTTGCATAAGCACAAAAATATTGTCTGTCGGTCTGAATTTTTTTTTTGTTATTCCATACATTTTGACCGCGTAGGTAGTAGGTATGCAGGCTTTTGTATGAAAGAGCAGATTTTTTTTAAATTACCGACGAAAAATTTCAACGCTGGGTTCCAGAATCATGTACTGAATCCATGGTAACAGGTTGTGCGTCGATGTCCCTGCCACTCTGTATTATTAGATGGTGTCCAATTGCAACTGGCGATGTAGAATGGTCACGGGTACGCCTGTTATTTTATAATCCCAGAGACAACACTGAAATGTCTTGTATCAACTTCTTTGCTTGTAACAACACCGGTAGTTTCCAAACAATGAAACTATAGGACAAGCACAACCAAGATTGTGAGAGGACAGTTGAATCCATATCTTGAATTTCGATAACCTATTGAAGTTGGCAAAAAGTACTGTTATAGACACTTTATTTTGCTCAAATAATATACAATTATTCACTCCTATGAGCATTAACATAATAATTAAAACAAGTTTAAGTTATAAGTTTCGCTGGGTGGATAAACTAAAATTTAGTTATAAAAACTTAAAAAAATTACAATTCAAACATTATTCAGAAAATGCTGTATTTTGTGATTTCGAGTTATTAATTACTTAAGGCATAGAGTTATAGAGTCAAGCCCCCTCATATACGACAGTCCTTCTACCGTTTTTGTACCTGGTGCTCTTAAAATTACCTACCGTAGTTTGTTGTGTAAAATCAAACTTAAACAATAATTTCGATATTTAACCACAAACGGTCATAAGCAGTGCTCTTTCTTTATCGCCAGAATCCCGCCGGTAATCTGATCTCCACAATGTCGGTTACAGATACATTCTTATATTCAATCAGGATGCTGATCCTGACAGACGAATTTAATATATCAATATGTCAAGGCTCTAGGAAGCCCTATCGTATTCCGATAAACGGATATTATCTGTCTAGACTTTTATTAGTTTCGTTGCCTGTCTCCTTTCCTGTAAAATAAAATGTGTTTACTTAATTCAAGTAATTATTAATTAATACACACCGGTAAGCTAGCTAACTTCCATAGTTGGAGAAGGTACTTGGAGTTTATAATTTTGTTAATGTTTGATCGGGACCCGGGTCTATATTAAGTCAATTTTCCGGCTCACATACTAATGTGCGGTAAAATACTTTGTGAATGTTTACTACGTATGAAGGTAAACGATTTGACGAGCGTGTCATGTAAGAACATTAGCTTAATGTGCTCAAGTCAAATGTCATAGAAATATACAGGCATTAGAATCAACACATGTCAGAAATATACAGGCATTAGAATCTACACATGTCAGAAATATACTGGCATTGGAATCTACACATGTCAGAAATATACTGGCATTGGAATCTACACATGTCAGAAATATATTGGCATTAGAATCAACACATGTCAGAAATATACAGGCATTAGAATCTACACATGTCAGAAATATACAGGCATTAGAATCTACACATGTCAGAAATATACAGGCATTAGAATCTACACATGTCAGAAATATACTGGCATTGGAATCTACACATGTCAGAAATATACTGGCATTGGAATCTACACATGTCAGAAATATATTGGCATTAGAATCAACACATGTCAGAAATATACAGGCATTAGAATCTACACATGTCAGAAATATACTGGCATTGGAATCTACACATGTCAGAAATATACTGGCATTGGAATCTACACATGTCAGAAATATATTGGCATTAGAATCAACACATGTCAGAAATATACAGGCATTAGAATCTACACATGTCAGAAATATACTGGCATTGGAATCTACACATGTCAGAAATATACTGGCATTGGAATCTACACATGTCAGAAATATATTGGCATTAGAATCAACACATGTCAGAAATATACAGGCATTAGAATCTACACATGTCAGAAATATACTGGCATTGGAATCTACACATGTCAGAAATATACTGGCATTAGAATACATACATGTAAAATGAATTAGTAAAATAACATGCTCCACAACTAGACATTTAATGTATGTAAATGTTACGTACCAGGCTGCATCGTATTTCATTTCAGCATGATTAATTGTGTTAAAATGTACGCAAGAATAAACGCTGTAATATTCATAGATTCCTACACTATTATACCATGTACAAAAGCATTTAAACAGAAAGTCCATTTGCATATTATGAAAATTACGCGGTGGTAACTGACGCCGCCGAGGTGCTGTTATGACAGCTCGAACTAATAACATTATGAAACCTCATTTGTTACTTAGCCTGGCCTGCGAGGCTTTACGTGAGAAATTACAGAAAGCTCCTGAAGGCATTTATTTATGCCTTACTCTTCAATAAATCTTTCTAAAAATCGGTCAAGTAAGATTTAAGAGCACCGTCCAGGGTTCCACGTTACGGCTTAAAATATCTCTTGCTATGACCCTACGTGAATATATTAGCATTTAAGCCAGTGACGTATAGCGGTCACCTCTATCTAACTAAACAGACTGTTTTTAAGCCATATTTGTATTTTGTGATACCCGTCTAATTTAAGATCCATTAAAATAATGAGTAGGAAATAATATAATTATCACTTGGTTTAACAACGGTGAAGGAAAACATCGTGAGGAATAATATGCCTGAGAGATATTTCTCGACGGCATGTGAAGCCAAGTCAGAGAACCATGGGCGGCTTTAAAACTCTGACACCAGGTTAGTTACTAACTACACGAAAAGAAGAAGATGAGTTAGAAATTCAGTTATTGTTAGTTAAATTACACTCCGCAAATAGAGTAAAATTATATTTTAATTAAATTTTTATTACAAACATTGTGCAAAGTGAATTAAATACAAAACAAAACTGTATTATTCATCGATAAAGGCGAGCAGATGTGTATTTTCGAAAGTACGACACAGTGCTGTCCTATGTGTTACAGTCTACCTCCAAAAGATATATAGACAAGAATTCATTAAATTTTCTGCAATCTTCGTGGGTACTTAATTATAGCTACATATTTATAGAATATTATGTAACAATTGTAGAGAATCATAAGAATTCCTGTGTGTCTATTCATCTTTCTGAAGATGACTTCACTATAAAAAGTACGATTTTTATTCAGGTCTACGGCTCTGTTTATTACGACAAATGAATATTCAAGAGTAATTTTGTGACTGAATACCAGTCTACATTGAATTTAGCGACACCAAAAATGTAGGGGCAAATAAATTAAAACCACTACAACACACCATCTTACGTTGACACAGTGACACTTCCCTTACACAGCTTTATGGTAATAGATCCCACTCTCAGGCTTTGAAAAATGTGATAGAATAATTACAGATTTCGTGTCTCGTCATTTTAAAACGTTGGTGATTGACATTTTCCATAAGATATTGAAAGTCCAATTTCAAAGTCTCAGAAGTAAGTCACCGCTTTGAAATATTAATTACCTACCTGTTTTATTTGTTTATGTATGTAAAACTGTGCTGCACATTTTTACATACATAAAGCTTAAACACCTTTATGGTTAACAATTTCATGTTTGAACTAACCCTGGAATCTTTCCAGTGTTCGCTTCTGTATGTAACGACGCCACTAGTAGCAGGTCCATTGTAGTAAGTCAACTGTCGCGTCCATTTCAAGAGTAATCCAGCTTTTAGGGTGTACCGTCGTTCCTCGCACCTGGTCTCCGGAGGTCACTCTCAATAGTTGCCCCACCTGGCGCTAACTCCTATCATTTGAACGCGAATAATATTATGGCAGAAAGAGTTTTAGGTGCCTTTATGAGCCGTAAATATGTGTAGATACTATGAATTGCTACATATAAGTTACACAGTGTAAAGTGCTGAATTATCGTGGAAGTCAAGAGAAAAAGTACCATTTTATTTTTAACGATCTATAAACAAATAAAGGCCGACTAACGATTCGCGGTCAACCGTACAATACTCGTAATTCGTAGATACAAAACCGTGAGCTGCATTCAGCTTGGTGGTGCAAACAAGCAAAAAGTAGAATGCAATTTAAAATTTTCGCTCGAAGGTAAAAAAATCTCTCTCGAATTTCTGCTAGGTGGTGTCCTCGTTCCGGAACGAACCCGGCTCGTTTGTTTAATTGTGTTTGTGTATGTGGCTGCTGTCACCGGGCCGCGATGTCCCGCCATCCATTTGACCGGGCTCGACACTGACGCGGACAAATTGACATGTCCTGTCCCTTCCAATGCCTTATTCCAAATTGTATAGACGTACGTTCATGTCACGTTAAACATGTTACACTTTTGTTACTTTTTATATTGTGCTGGCTTTTGATGTTTTGAAAGGTTAGGTCTGTAGTGAGGTATCAAAGGAACAGTCGATTGGATTTTATTTCTAATATCCGAACATATTTTTTGGCTTTCATAAACCACTTTTATACAAACAAACAGGAAAAAACAGTTACCTACAAAGCAAACTAATAGATTTTTTATTTTTTTATTACTAATCAGTGTCGCTATATCGTATGAAAATAAAAACCCTCGGTAGAATAAATAGAATTCTCAGACATCTCAAAGATTTAATCAATGGATTGTTTGCTGAGGACGATGTTCTCACAGTCGCGACTATTAGAGCAGACTGAAGGAATTTAATTTGATTACACAGTGATTACATAAACTTAAGTAAATAAGAATTAATTACAATATTATCTGATTGAAAATCGTGTCATTGTTCATTGTTCTGATTTCATACGAAAGTATACTCATAAGCAGTTAGTTATAAGTAAAATATGTTCGAAAACGATGTGAATAATAATTGGCGTTCTCAATAATTAGGTGCCTACAATTTTTTATTTTTTCATTTGTATTCAATATTTTCCTGTTTTATCAAAAAGACAACGGGATCGAAGGCAATCGTTCTGTTGAATGTTATGATACCTACTTCAGGATTCATTTTTTGATTATGTTTATCGGCAAATCGTGACTCGTAGCAAATCGTGTTGTCCTTGTTACCGTCCACAACGGAGATAAAGCCGGACAGCCAGACCGTCGAACAGCCGGACGGCCGATCGCGCCTTTATTTTGCATAATAAATCAATGTCAGAATCCACGATGTCGCCGGACGATGCCATTCCATATCCCAATTTCTGAGATGTCGGTACTTTTGTGTTTTTGATGTGGCATTCTGTCGTTTAACCAAATTGAGATTTTAGGGTGGATATTCACTTTCCATTTTGTCGACGGTGTTATTGTGGTATCCAAGCCTCCAAGGAGCTTACCCTCCCCCAACAAAATGTAAGAGGCACATAGTGGAATGCACATTCAGTGTGTGACCTTTCCATGAGCAAAGCCAACCCAGGCCAAGCCAGTAAATGATAACGCGTCTAGTATCAAGGACCCCGTCTGAATCACTGTAGCTTGGAGTTTCAGTGGTTCTTTTTTCAGCAGGAGCGTGTAGGCAACGAAAACTAATACCTGCACTTGTTTTCAGGAATCGTTACTTCGCCAGAGGTATTATTTATACGTTGTAACACTAGCAGGACTTAAAAATTTACCCTATAAAAATGTAGGTAGGTATATTTATTTGAACTTCATTAAATTCAAATTCATTTATTGTTTGTCCAGCAGCACGCGTAGTATGACAACCGTAGAAACGGGTTTTCTACGTGTGTTCTCGACGGAAGAATAGACAAAATGACAGATTGTGATTGTTTATCTGTCATTTTGTCTATTCTTCCGTCGACAAAACCCATTTTTATTTTGTCCATGCTGAGCGTGCTGGAAAGTCATCAACATACTCTTCAAACTGAAACACAGCAAGTATACTGCTTGGTGGCCTAAACAGAACAACACCAATAAACGAATTTTAAAGATATTACCAAGAAATATAATATACCAGCGTATATAATAAAAATGTGAATTTGATAAAAGGCTCCAATAAAATGATGTAATAAAGTACAATTTATTTTTAGTACCGCCAACGAATGAGAAAATCACAAATATCGAGATCAAACTAACTTTGTAGGAGAAATTTTGGGTTAACGGATTTTACGAACCTGCTAGCCTAAGATCCGACCTAGATATGACCTTCAGCCATCTGTTTGATGGATGAAAACTATTCTATCAAAAGTGTGTAAAAAAATATATCGCGATTGGGTTGGCAAATCCTGGCCGGGCTATAATCAATTAAACATTCAAACAGCTGTGCTATTCTGTAACCATCTCACCGTGAAAACTTAGGGGAAGTGTTCGTGCAGTGAGCTGTCAGTGTCACCCCATCCGATACTAGGGATGACCAAGCATTACATTTACAAACGTAATCGAGATTTAAATTATATTTTTTATGTTAATTCTATTGATAATTTTATATTAAGTATTCTAAAGCTAGTATTTAAATGTCTAAACATTATTATATAGGGGGGGTTTTAATAAAATAGCAAAACAGATATCCAATCAGAAACTCAATTTTGTTTTATTCTTTTTTGTTCCTAGACTAGTCCCTTAATATAAATAGCCTGAGGCGCGACGCGTTACGTACGTAGGTACCTACCAACAACAATAAATAAAATAGAACGTACCTACATAGGTATCTAAACGTTGCTGCTACTTACGTACTAAAGAAAATGCTCATCGACATAGTTTGTTATTATGAACCCATTGTTAACTTATATTATAAACGCAATCGAGTGTTAATAGTGTGTAATTTAACCCCACACAAACTATGTGGGAACCTACCTAAACGATGTAAGTAGTCATATAGATAAAAAGATGTGTATATTATTTGTACCTACCTACCGAATATTTTATTGGAGATAACCTACCTACGCGTTGAATAAAATCATATTCATCAAATCCTTCTTAAGTTCAACAGCTGACACTCTTGCAGCGCGCGCACACCGAATCACTTCACCACGTTGAAGCGGTAAGAATTGCGCTTGCGCGCTAGGTAGACACTATCACATTGAGGTTTTTTTTTACTTACTACGTACCTACATACTTATTCAACTTGTAACGCGTCACGTACTTGCGTACTAAATACCAACGTCCAATAAGTACCTAGATACAATGTTTTATTCATCATCATTATATATAACCCAAGTAAAACTGACACTTGTAGCGCGCGCACATCACATCACCGAAGTGTTGTCGCCGAGGAAATAACACGCCTTACCACGGTGACCACCCGCGTGATCACTTCACCCGATTCTTAAAGAATCGGATGAAGTGATCACGCCGCGCAGGCGCGCTGTTACGCACTTTATTTATTTTTTCCCCTCTTTGACGGCCATGTCCATAAGCCTATACGTATTCAGAGTCAATAATGAGTACCTATTTATTTCAATACTTTTAGATAATTCAATGTCTAAATCATACCGTTTTTTACATTTAAAAAGTCAGTTTATTGCCTAGATACATTTTGTTTTCAATAATTAAACTAGTTTTTTTTAAATGAACTAGTTACATACTACTTATTCAACCTGTAGGTATGTAACGCGTCACGCATGTGCAGTCAGAACATATATAAAATAAAATTTAATAAGTAGGTACCAATAAGTACAGCAATAAGCAGCAAAAAAACAAAGTGCGTAACAGCGCGCCTGCGCGGCGTGATCACTTCATCCGATTCTTTAAGAATCGGGTGAAGTGATCACGCGTGTGGTCACCATGGTAACGCGTGTTATTTCCTCAGCGGCGCGCCTGCGCGAAGTGATCACTTCATCCGATTCTTTAAGAATCGGGTGAAGTGATCACGCGTGTGGTCACCATGGTAACGCGTGTTATTTCCTCAGCGGCGCGCCTGCGCGAAGTGATCACTTCATCCGATTCTTTAAGAATCGGGTGAAGTGATCACGCGGGTGGTCACCATGGTAACGCGTGTTATTTCCTCAGCGGCGCGCCTGCGCGAAGTGATCACTTCATCCGATTCTTTGAGAATCGGGTGAAGTGATCACGCGGGTGGTCACCATGGTAACGCGTGTTATTTCCTCGGCGACAACACTTCGGTGATGTGATGTGCGCGCGCTACAAGTGTCAGTTTTACTTGGGTTATATATGATGATGATGAATAAAACATTGTAGGTACTTATTGGACGTTGGTATTTAGTACGCAAGTACGTGACGCGTTACAAGTTAAATAAGTATGTAGGTACGTAGTAAGTAAAAAAAATCTCAATGTGATAGTGTCTACCTAGCGCGCAAGCGCGATTCTTACCGCTTCAACGTGGTGAAGTGATTCGGTGTGCGCGCGCTGCAAGAGTGTCAGCTGTTGAACTTAAGAATTTTGTAATGATTTGATGAATATGATTTTATTCAACGCGTAGGTAGGTTATCTCCAATAAAATATTCGGTAGGTAGGTACAAATAATATACACATCTTTTTATCTATATGACTACTTACATCGTTTAGGTAGGTTCCCACATAGTTTGTGTGGGGTTAAATTACACACTATTAACACTCGATTGCGTTTATAATATAAGTTAACAATGGGTTCATAATAACAAACTATGTCGATGAGAATTTTCTTTAGTACTTAAGTAGCAGCAACGTGTAAATACCTATGTAGGTACGTTCTATTTTATTTATTGTTGGTAGGTACCTACGTGCGTAACGCGTCGCGCCTCAGGTTATAATATATATTAAGGGACTAGTCTAGGAACAAAATAGAATAAAACAAAATTGAGTTTCTGATTGGATATCTGCTTTGTTATTTTACTAAACATTACTATATAGGGGGGTATATAATGTAATGTTTAGACATTTAGATACTAGCTTTAGAATACTTAATAAAAAATGTCCAATAGAATTAGCATAAAAATATAATTTAAATCTCGATTACGATTGTAAATGTAATGCTTGGTCAATCCCTAGCATCAGTGAGTTTTCACTGACAGCTCACTCCACGCAAGTTTTCACGGTGATATTTTTACAGAATCGACATGCAGATGTTTTTTTCAATAACTGCACTCATTCGTTTTATTAACAATAGGGATGATGCCTGGGTAAAAAAAATGAAATTCTAATTAGTCCGTCAGTCAGATAATAAAAAAATATTAGACACGTATTTTTTGCTTTATCATATTAATAAAAAAATACTTACATAAAACGCATTTTAAGTTGGGGAGTGGGGGTCGATACGTCACTAGTACGTATAAAATCTACATACTCGTGACGTCATGGCACATTTTACCTCAATGTATCGCCGTGATCTTTAGATTAGGTAAAAAAAGAAAAAATACGTGTCCAATATTTTTTTATAATATCAAAGACGGATTAAAAAAAATTTGTTTGTAATCATCCCTATACCCGTTTGTATACCCAACAAGCGCCTGAAAGTACCTTTTTATATTTAATTAAAAGACTTTTACTTAAAGCGGCATGTCATGCTTGTTACTGCTTTAGCAGACTGACAGCACTGCTTTTTCACATCAATTTTGTAAGCACATAATGTGAGAGAATATTTTAGTAAGGTTTAGAAATCACGACCTTCAAGTAGATTTAATCGTTTTGCAGTTAATAGTTTTCCTTTTAGTTTTGTTATATATACTACTGTCGTGAATTTTTTCACATATCCAAAATCAACCATTTTGCTGGCAGGGGGGGGGACATAATGACTCTAACAAAAATTTGCATTTTAAAGCTTAATATTTCGCAAACGGATCCCTCAATCCAAAAATGGTTTTCATAACTCGCAATATTTTTGAACGACCTTTCCAACGACACCACATAATATCGATATATGAAAAAAAAAAACATTCCCACTTTACGAGTAGGGAAAGTACAGAAGCATCGGACAGACAGACGGACATGGTGAAACTATAAGGATACAATACTTTGTACTCTCATATAAGAGAAGAAAATGAAAGAACTCTAAAAAATAATAATAATAATAATAACCCCCACCGCCGTATCTCTACGTTGACGTCGTGATCGGGCTTGCGCGCTCCAAACTCTGGGTCTGTGCCGGTAGAGTTTACTTTGCCGGAACAGGTCTAGGATGAAGGGCCAGACCAAGAGAGATACAGAAACCCGCAGGGCAGCATGTGGCGAACTGTTGGGCAGCAGCAACCCCACAGACCCTATCTCCCGGGAGAAATCTTGTTCCTCACCTCTGGCTTGCCTTTATTGGCCGGCTAGAGTGAAAACTGACGAAGAACAGAGCTCCCACCTCATTCTTGCCTTAATTGGCCGGCTTGAGTGGAGATTCGCAAGAGCAAACGTGCTCGGAGGAAGGAAGTATTCCAGTAAGTGCTCGTAGGGATCTTGACCATCTTCTGGGCTCTGGGATTGCTCTGAAAGCCGTGGAATACCTCTCCACTCCTCAAACACCTCAGGACATGTTGCCCCCTTCGTCTTCGTCACTGCGTCACTATGTGCTAGCGACAGCTTTCGAGGGCCCATTATTGACTGTGCAAGTCACCCCCTGCCAGTTTTCCGTGTACATATAAAACATTGATCAGGCAGGGGCCATAGTCCTTCCATAGTTCCAGGTCACCAGTCAACTTAAGCCACCCAAACCCATAGTCTAATATCATTGTTTCCATATCCTGCAATAGTCCTACACCAACCGGGGGTTGTCCTTGGGTGCACATGCATAGTACATACAGGGATAATCGTCGGCTGGTGCCTCATTTCATTAAAACGCCTAACGGGCCTCTGCGAGTTGGCTTCGGCCCCTCGTACGCCTTCCAAAGGTCCGGGACCCCAGGGTTCCGAGAAATGTCAAAGACATAATAATAATAATAATAATAATGTATATATATATATATACCCTTGTCGCGGTAGACAAGGGTCTCACCCCACTCTCCTTGGCTAAAGAGAACTGGCGTAAACCTGTAACACTTGACACTAACGATCGCAAGGAGGTATGGCAGAGTAAGGAGCTTCACGGACGCTACTTTCGGGCCCTACATGGACCCGATGTAGATTTACTAGCGTCCGTAGCCTGGCTGCGTTTTGGTGACCTCTTTGGGGAAACCGAAGGTTTTGTCTGTGCAATTATGGACGAAGTTATGATGACGAACAATTACCGGAGATTCATTGTGAAGGACGGGACGGTTGACATCTGTCGGGCATGCCACCGTCCGGGAGAATCAATCCGACACATTATCTCCGGCTGTTCTCGTCTAGCTAACGAAGAGTACTTGCATAGACACAACCTTGTAGCCAGGATTATCCATCAGCAACTTGCTCTGAAGTACAGTCTTGTGGAGTCTGAAGTGCCGTACTATAGGTATGCGCCCGACCCAGTTCTCGAAAATGGAAATATCACTTTGTACTGGGATCGATCCATCATCACTGACAGGACTATTGTTGCCAATAAACCTGATATAGTGGTGGTGGATCGAGTAGAGCGGCGCACAATGATTATTGACATAACGGTTCCGCATGACGGGAACCTCGTGAAAGCCGAGAAAGATAAACAAATCAAGTATCTTGACTTGGCTCGCGAGGTTGTCGACATGTGGGATGTGGACTCAGCGATCATTGTGCCGATAGTCGTATCAGCCAATGGTTTAATTGCCAAGAGCCTCGACCAACACCTAAGGAGGCTCTCGTTGGGCAGCTGGATCAAGAGCTTGATTCAGAAAGCGGTACTCTTGGACACGGCTCGCATTGTCAGGAGGTTCCTCTCTCTGGAGCCCTGACTGCCGGTAGCTTGGACCCTGTTCCCGATACCGGTGGGCTACTATTTTTTATATTTTTAAATGTTTTTATATTATTTTATTCTAATATTTAAAAATATAATTTATATGTATAATATAGTTGAATAAAGAAAATAATAATAAAATACATTTCATCCATTAAACAGATAGGTGAAGGTCGTTCCTAGGTTGGATCCTCTACGCTTTGTTGTTTCATATAAAAAAAAATACTTCTACTAACTTGGTTCAAAATAGATTTGCAGGAAAGAGACGTGACGACGATACCACCTTAAAGTAGGTACCTGTTCTGTTTATGCCACCAAGCAGGTATACGTGCTGTGTTCCAGTCTGTAGAGTATGGGAGCTGGTTAGACACGTACGTATCGTAAATACTTAGAAAGAAGGAAGAAATAAAATACGTTTATTTGCGGTCTTCTTCTTCTTTTCGTGGGGTTAATGACTAACCTGGTGTCAGAGTCTTAAAGCCGCCCATGGGCCTCGGACTTGGCTTCACATGCCGTCGAGAAATATCTTGATGTTTGATTGTCGATGTTTTCCTCCATCGTTTTTGAAGCAAGTGATAATTATACAATACGCAAATGAATCTGAAAAGTCAGAGGTGCGTGCCTTGGGTTCGAACTCGAGACCTATGACTTGGCAGTCCGACGCCGACTGTCACACCATCACACCACTAGGCTATCACTGCTATATACATACGTATATATATATTTGCGGTAAACATGACGCAAAGAAAGAACATAAAACCAGAAAAGAAAGAACATAAAACCAAAAAATAATAAGTTGGGGGAAAATATGCGTCATGTGATCATATCCACGCAAAACGGCCATTGCTCAGCATAATGCTGCGCACGCGTGCGCTGTGTGACTTCAACTTTGACTCTTATCTTAGCATAGCATCATCATGCCAGGGACTGGCACCTTCATCTTGCAATGTCTCACATTTGCGTAATCAATCTATCGACCATCCTACTTACCTAAGAAGAATAAAAATGTTTTAGGGACCATGATCGATTAGTAACTCAAGATTCTTCTTCTCTTCGTATGGTTAATGAGTAACCTGGTGTCAGACTTTTAAAGCCGCCCATGGGGCGGACTTGGCTTCACATGCCGTCGAGAAATATCTCTCAGGCATGCCGGTTTCCTCACGATGTTTTCCTTCACCAACTAAAGATGAATAAAATTTGAAAAAAAAAACTTTTTTAATGTAGGTATGTCTAATGTCTGCTTGCCACTCAAAAGGTTATGAATACTGATCTATGTCATATATAAATGATATCTTTTAGAGATATAAGTAGATATCTCTAAAACATAACATTTAGATATATATGAAAATATCTCTGTTATAAAATAAAATACTTATTTGTAGCAACAACGAAACAAACGCCTTGACAACTAAATAGGATGACGTCATCATCCGGCCTATTTTTATACACGCCATTAGACTAATGATAAGAGTTATAAATTATATTAGTAACACTCGTGTGACCAACTTATGGAATAGTTTTATGCTTTTTATTATAATATGACAAGTTATAGGTAATCCTTAGAGGACGTTGTTAATGTTATTACGTCACTATGAAATACAAAAAGGTAAGTACCAAATAATAATGTTTTACAAATATAGACAACCGAATTCCAAAAAAAATAACTATGTTGTATACCTAAAATACATACATGAAAAAAACGCGCCGAATGCAAAGCCTCCTTCTTTTTTTTAAGTCGGTTAAAAACAGAGACATCTAGTGAAAAAACAACACTACGAATTGTGAAGAAGTTATGTATAAGAAAATATTAGTGTCACAAAATGCTCACACTCATAGTTAGTTCTACTAAATGTTATAAAAACATTTCGCATCGACTTTTTAAATTTTCCATAACTGCACTTGCCAGGAGTTGCATTTGCATTTTCCCTAGCACCTTATTTTATGTGATGCTCACCTACAGTTTCATAAACCCATATTCTCCCCTCGCTATTGTTTCACTCTTCATAAAAAGGTGTTGTGTACATAATGAACCTGGAAACAATTTGCAATTCAATGAGACATACAGTTGCCTCCTTATTTCTTCCTAGAAACATTTTTGTTCTTCTTATAATGTATAAATAAACAAGCACTCAAAATATTAACATATTTGTCGCATAGTATCTTTTCCGCAGTTTGAAAAAAAACTATTTTTTTTACAAAAAGATTGGGCTCGTCCGGGATTTGAACCCGGGACCTCTCGCACCCTAAGCGAAAATCATACCCCTAGACCAACGAGCCGCTTGTAAGAAATGTCGAAATTCATTCTTACATTAGAATGTGAGGTGCGTAAATGCGTGAGTGAAAGGTGTTTGACTGCTCTTGACCTGTGATCTACGCTCATGTTTAAAAATTGGGCAGATCCGTCTACCGAATTAAATGTTTGTTGAAGAAGAAACCTAAGACGATATTAATTCACCCACGACTAATTAATAGATACTAATTATTGCGATTCTTTGTTAATTACGATAGGTAGTAAGCAGTCTACAACATAAATTATTTAATCTAAGTTAAACTAAGCAATGTAGAAACAACGGGTAGTCTTGTACCGTCTTCAATTATATTGAGAGGCGAAGTAGAGGTTACCGTCGTCGTTTAAAATTACCTGCAGACAGCAAATGTCTGCTTACTCTATTTAATTTCTGTATACATTAGCAGCTGTATCTTTCCTAAATAATTGAATATATGTATACTGTTGGTGTTCTTTAATATAAATAATCTCGTAAAATACAGGTGTGTTGGTATTTTCCAATAAAAAAAATTAAAAATATTCAACGGATATTATTAGAATAAATAAATAATAAGGAACATAGTTTTATGACAAAAACGGCTCATCAAAAGTATAAAAAATTTGGGCTCGTCCGGGATTTGAACCCGGGACCTCTCGCACCCAAAGCGAGAATCATACCCCTAGACCAACGAGCCACCTGTAAGGAAGGCATCAAATATCAATTTGGAATCGAAGTGTTACACGGCGATACAAAATATTATCGTTAGTTTATGTGACGTCATCACGCAAAACTAATAAAAATCTCATCAAACTGTAACGGTAGTTTTAGTGAAGCGACTCAAAGTAGAACATAACATTATACTTATTAGGTACCTACTCTTCATAATGTAGGTACTTATGTGTGTGTGTAAATAGTGTTGTTATGGCATATTATTTATCGACATTCAAGTTCTGTTTTGTCAATACGTCAGCATGACGCTCCCACATTGACGCCAGGTTATTGACCTTTCGATTTTGAAACATGACAAACATTTAGACGAAATATTAACTATATTAACTCTGTGGTGCCATATGTATGTAGAATTGTAGATAAGTACATAAGTATGGCACCCATGTCGCACTTTATTCAGTTCAATTTTGATTTAATTTGACATGAGAAACAACATAGGTACTTAGTATGAATTCAATATTTAAATAATTCATATTACGAGACATCATGTTTTATATACACGGTTAAATTTAGCTCGTTCTGGAACGAAAAGCCATAAACTCGATCATCGAACTCGAAACGATTGGGACTATTATTTTCAATAAATTACAATTTAAAAAAAAACACGAAAAATCTAATTTATTGTTTTTTTGTGAAATAATGAGAACTCGAAGTAACTGCAATCAATGCATATGTGTGTAAAACGTATCGACGAACGGCAACACTTGCGAACGGTGCCCATTGAAAAATCCATTCATCGATCAGACAGCATAAAAACACATACGCAATAGATAAATAGGTACACAAACAAAAATACGAAAAGCGAATTCAGACTTTATTTCTAAACCGTAAACGGTAACAAATAGAAATTTCACCAAACTAGGTACAAGGTAAGTAGGTACGCAGTTTACTAAAATTATTCTGAGAAGTGTCCGACCGGACTTCAAAAGAATGCACAACCGAATTCCGCGGTTAAGTGTATAAAAATAAGGTCTTAATTCAGTCCAGTATTTTCATAGAAAAGGGCACCACCATCTTATAATGAACTCTATTCGACAGGTAAAACGATTCATTTTTCTGTTTACATTGCCTGCCTTTGTAGAATCCGCCGCGCCGCGGCCGCAAGCAAGCATTGTCGCATAAAAATTGGTTTAGGCAGTATTTACTTTTTATTTATCATAAATATGGTAGGCAGGTTATGCTTATTAAGTACCTATTAGCTCGATTGGTCGACACTCGATTCAAGGCCTTAAATACAACTCCCAAGCGTACTCGTCGTGTCTAGTTGAAAAGGTACGAGTACTAGTGATTTCGTGATGCGAGAGTGGTGAATGAAATTTCAATTAGTTTCTCTCGTTTACGAGGAGATGTGATAGTTGTAAACACAGTGCCGTGCTTTCGATACAAACGAGAGATAACGGAGGTCGAATGAACTTACACCAACCTATAGTACCAGAAATGAAATACCTACTTGCAGGTAAGTACTTACTTGCAGCCGGTTATTCGTCCAACGTCCGTTGACCCACCGCGAGCTCGCTGTCACCTGATTCGCACACGCACAGCTGTGCCGCGCTACGTCATCACCGAGCGGATCGCGTACGATCTTGCGTTTATGAATGAAATAGTGGAAGCGCTACTAAGATTTAACTCGAATGACAGAATAAAAGTGATAAATTTCTAACTTCTATATTAGATGTCTTAAAAAAACAATAACAATGCTGATAGTACCTATTAATCGTCTGGAGTCACTGTGTTTCGGCTCCAGAACGATTTAAAATTAATCGTGTATATCGATATTTCATAATCGATTAGAAAAAAAATAAGCGAAATCATGAGCCTTTAAGCCATTTAATAACGATATTTTCAGGATACCTATATTAAAACAGTCAAAATTAAATCTTCCTTCTATCGACCTAGTTCTGTCACAGATTAATTTCACAGGTAAACAGTTGGGACACTCCGCAAAATCATTTAAATAAACCGACCAAGTGCGTGTCGGACCACGCATAATGAAGGGTTCCGCAGTTGGGATGAACTTATCCCAAGAACAAACTTAACATTGTAGTTGAAAAACGTGTTCTCCCATACGGAATTTATGGGAGATCATGTTTTTCAAACTGCAAATTTAAGTTGGTTGATTATTTCTCGTTAACCTGTACAGCCTCCTTAGCTCTCATAGTTTTCCTTTTAATTTCGTTATATATACTACTGCTGTGAATTTTTTCACAAGTCCAAGTACAACCATTTAGGTAGAAGGGGGGGGGGACACTTGACTCAAACTAAAAATTTCAGTTAAAAGCTTAATATTTCGCAAACGGATCCCTAAATCCAAAAATGGGTTTGACAAACTAACAATATTTTTGAAAGACCTTTCTAACGATACCCCAAAATATGGGGTAAATGAGAAAAAAAAAACATGCCCACTTTACGTGTAGGGCAGGTATCCTAAAAAAATTTTTTGTTCTTGATTTTATTTTAACACTTTGTCGGCATGATTAATATGTATACATATGCCAAATTACAGCTTTCTAGTACTAACCGTCTCTGAGCTAAGCCGCGGACAGACAGACGGACAGACAGACGAGCAGACAGACAGACAGAGAGACGGACATGGCAAAACTATAAGGGTTCCTTGTTTACTACGGAACCCTAAAAAAGCGAATCTTGCGACGACACAATAAAGTGCAATTCAGGTCGCACAGCGCTGATTACCTACAGTTGTATTCACCTAGAAGTTGCCGTAACTCTTAGATCTTCTGACTACGTTACACTCACTGAATTGGCCCGGGCCCGGCCGCCGCGTACTTGTAGCTTCATACCTAAACTGCATGAGATAGGACATCTGTATTCATCTCTGGTACTGTGAAGATACGTTGGCCGTACCTACATTAGAGGATGATATGGCCCACATCCTTTTCACCAAAGATATGATGGAACAGCATATCTGAAATAACCTGCAGCAATTTCATCTCCAGCATTACCTAATATTATATTCATACTCGTAAAAAACAAACAACTTTTTATGACTTCCACAAGATTTACTACCTTTCCGTTTACACCGATGATAACATAGTACATGAATCTATGTACATAGAACTTATGTACTTCGAAGTGGATCTTCTCAAAGTATTTTTTCCCTCAAAAGGAGTTTTGCAAGTTACAGGCTAAGAGCTTTCTCTGTGATGGCCCACTTTCACTCAAAATGTATTCAAGGAGAGTTTAGCTAGGCTTAACTTTGAATAACGGTAATAGGAGGTATAAGATCTGGTATACAAGAGAATCATTAGCTGGTTTTAACGGATTTAATCTCAAGGTCGCGTCTGCGAGGTGTGCGTCTGTGTCTTAAGCTCTTCATGAATGTTATCTAGATAACAAGATAGATGGTAAAATACGTAGTCATGTTAAGACTTTACAATTACAAAATAATATTAAGCATTAATTTGAGAAAAACCGCGCTGCGCGGCCGGTCATATTGTATCATGCAAAATACGCGAACGCAGCTAGCAAGCAAGGGGTCGCTAGCCAACCGACGACGGTTTTGAAAGAGCCAAACATAGACGACGCAAAATATTCATTCTTTAACCGTATCAAGCTATGTAAAACATGTGGGGGGCTTAAGAAGTTTCTGATTTGCCCCCCCCCCCCGTGCCAAAAGCTGGGTACACCCGTGTGCAGTGGGTAGGTCCTGACTTAGTTAATAAACTTTTACATAGATAAGTCTACTGTAAAGCCAAAACAGAAGACAAGTCGACATTTTTCTTATTTAAAGCCTGAACGTAATACAAAGAATTAGAAGGTAGAAACATAATCTGCAAAATATATCCCTAATAAAAAAGCAACAACAATAAACCTCGTGAAGCACCCAGATAGACCCGGGACTGAAGCTGAAGATAAGGTGACCTCTCACCAAAGTTATATAGCATGGACTATTTTAAACCAACGCGACGTATACATTTTATCTAGCGCTTGAGTGGAATACGAAATTTTGGCGCAACTCCTTTCTATACTTCAGACGACAGGCCCATAAAACTAGAGAGGGGTCCTATCACTTTATCACTCCATATTTATGTGATGTTTATAGCAACACGCGCTAAGAATCTACGATTAGGGCTCGGTGTATAAATATTTGTATACTTGTCAATTTATCTACACATTTGTCACGAAAATATGTTAAAATCTGTGTTTCTTACAAATCTGTGTTCATGTCACCACGTGAAAAAGCAATGTATGTAAATTGTTTTCGTCAAAAACGATACACGTGGAAATAACAAAACCGTTATAGATGAAGAGTGATGAATTCGATTACATGTAGAGGATAATTTCAAAGAAACATTGGGCCCTTGTCTTTGAAGTAAACTTTTCAGTGCCAATAATCCAATATTTACTACGGCTAGGCAAAAAGGACGGTTATGATTTTGAGCAATAGGTATGTATGTATCATCTGTTCCCTCATAAGTTCTAAACTGCTCATCATAATTTGACAAATAGGGTATCGTTGGAAGCATCTTTATCGTTCATGGCGCCTATGGACATAAACTCATGAACAATTTTTTTTTTGTTTTTTTTTAATAATGCCGTGTTGGGTATAATTCAAAGAGCATTAGCACATTTAAAAAATAAATATATTTTAACCCCAAAATAATAAAAATAAAAGTTATAAAAACAAAAAAATGATTAAGTTCAAAAAAAAAGTCGACAAAAAATTTAACGTAATCTGTTCGATTTATGCCCTAACATGTGTGACTCCACGTGTCGGTCGTGACTAAGTAATAACACCCGCACAGATCGATCCATCAGGTAAAGCTACGCTTGCCGGTGTTGGTCCGTGGATGGCTGACCATCTTTACTTTCAGAGACTCCTCCGTGCCTTGGAGAGCACGTTAAGCCGTTGGCCCCAGCTGTCATTCGTGGATCTTTGACAGTCGTCACGGGTCGTCAGAAGCCCGAAAGTCTGACAACCAGTCTTACTAAGGGGTATCGTATTACCCGGTTACTGGTTTGTGGAGGTCAGATAAGCAGTCCCTCCATGTAAAATACCGGTATTCAGCTGCATCCGGTTAGGCAGATTTATTGATGTGTGACTCTGGATTTTTAATTTGTCTGTCTGTGATGTCTTGTTTAGTTGATTGAATTTTTTGTCATAGTTGGATTTTACTTTTTATAACTTTTATTTTTACCCGACTACGGCGAAGCAAAAAGGAGGGTTATGATTCTGACCGCTATGTATATTTCTTCGTAGTCTCGTGTGTTTTGAGAATAGCAACGTATATCGAACGTTTCGGGCATGCTTACCGTAAAGTCTGAGATAGTGCATGCAGGGGCCCGGTGCACACTGCACATCTACCTACACGGTCGGAAGGCCCCTGCACTCAAATGTATCGTTCTTCAATGTATTCATGATATCTGCCACCAAGCAAATCCGGCCAGAGATCGAACTTGATTGCCTACGAACGTATTTTGAGTATAGATGCATGAATTTATAAAGTATATTGGGAATATATTACATAATTTTATTGGAAACACCAGCTATACGGAGGCCACTGGCTTTTTCTTTAATTTTTTCCGTCATAATAACGACAAACAGTTGATAAGCAAAAAGATTATAATCTTACAATGGTTAGGTACATTTTACTATCGACATTATGTAAAATAATCTTATCTACCTAATTATAAAAGCATTAAGTGAGTCCTCTCGTGGTTTTTTTAATAACCTCCAAAATGTTGCTCAAACTCCTTTATTTCAAATTCCAAGTTTCGTCTTCCACCCAACCTCTGCAAGTAGAAAATAATTATAAAATTCCTCAAACTTATTCAATTTTATACTATAATTGGCGATTAAAACATAGTTGGTAAATACCTCAAACAACGTCTTAACCAAAAGGGGGTTATCTCGTGTCTGAAGCCAAGTAACTATTCTTGAACAATTATGGAGAGAAGGCAGCCGTGGTATTTCGCTTCTCTCGCGAAGTATGTGAAACATATTTAGTGATACAGGATTCTCCAAACTTTGGCAGCCACTTATATAGTTGAGAACTTGTATCTTAGAAGCACTGAACATCTCTAGAAGGGTACGAACATAATATGGCTAACTATTTTGGAAGAAGTTCTTATTAAAAAAAACTTTTAAGTGTATCTGGTTTAATGATTAGAGAAAACGTAATGTGAAGTTCTTATTACAGATTTCTTATAATATTTACATAAGGCACTTGGCAGGCAGTTGATCTTGTAGTTAGTGGAAATGTTATGAAACGTGCATGATATCCCCTCTCTAATTGATTACCTAATATAAAGTTGAAACCCTATCAGAGATGAGTAACTCCCAGTGGCGGATTTGCCCTAAGTCCCAGTAGGGCCGGGCCTAGGGCGCCAGATATTATGGGCGACAAAAAAGTCACTGATGATTACAAGAACTATCTAAAAGTACCTATATATTCTAAACGTTCGCGCACATTAAGGCGGACCGCACTGCACCGCATCGTATCACAATAATAATTTAAAACCATTTAAAAATATGTCCAAATAACTAATTGAAACCCGTCATAGAATTTAGCGGCGCAAAATTTCTGAACCGATTTCGATAAAAGTTGGTAATAAAGTAAATTCATTATGTCGTCTATATGATGGGTGCTGAGAGGGCGGCTGACTTACTACATGGCCTGGAGCCTAGGGCGGCCAAGACTGCAAATCCGCCACTGGAAACTCCTCGAACCACTATGTGATAGTCGATTCCTCCACATGCAGATTCAGCGGCGACTGAAACTACTTTAGTCGATATTTCTTCCTCAAAACATTCGGAATTATACATATTTACTTATTCATAAAGGTAAATGGAACAGAATTTAAAATTCAAACACGATGAATCGAAAAGTCGATTTTCGAGTCAACATTTCAGGAGTTGTTTTCGCGCATTCGCCATATTGAATGTTCAATTTTAAACTAGTGACTAACCCGGAAACAAAATAGAACTACATTTTGCAGTGTGACAAACGTTTTCAGCAAAAATGTTTTTTTTAGCTGTCCGCGCTGTTTTAAACATACCTGCTATGTAATTACATAACATATTTTCGTAAGCGATTACAACTAATCTGTTTCATTTTGACACTTCGACAGCATTCATGGCGTTTTTTAAGTTGTTGAGCAGGTTTTTTTTCGAACTTAGGAAGTAATGGGTTAACAATCTGATTCAAAACGATTCAAATTCTGATTGATTATGTATTACGCAATTAGGCTACTGTACTAGCTATATAGGTAAAAGGTAGAGGAGAAAAAAGTGTTTTTTTCTATGACTATAATAATTAATTAAAACGACTGCGTATTACTTACCTGTTCTATCATTACGTATCACTTACCTGTTCTATCATTATAATTATCTATATTAGAACGTTGGTCTCTACTCAGATCAAAGAAGCTCAGAGCACCCTTTGAACTTCAAACGCTGCCTACTATTATAACAACAACATGGAATTATTGCTGAACTTTGCAATTAATTATTAATTCCTCGCCTTAATAATGAAGTTTTCGCCTTGTGTTCGAGAACACCAAATGTTCCAAGTTTGATGGATAAAACAAGGAACATCGAAAATTCGTGCTGCTTCCAAGTTCCCTGGGGCACCCTGGGGCTAACCTTGATGTCGGGATAGATTCGTGTTATAATTTAACCAGAAGTTATTCTTAGCGTTGTTGTGCACTGATATTATCTGTATCCTAAAATGATTATATTATTATTAAGTAAAAAATTTGCCCAAATATTAATTTGCTAACCAGAATCATTTTAGCGCTGCTGGACAGATTTAGGGCGAATTTCACCCATGAAACTGAAGTTTAAGAGCTTTCAGTGTTATTATTTTCTTTGAAATATTGACACTGACAGCTCTTGAACTGTGTTCAGATGTAAAATTCGCCCTAAATCTGTACAGCAGCGCTAAAATGATTCTGGTTATCAAATTAATATTTGGGCAATTTTTTTACTTAATAATAATATATTAATTTTTAAGAAACGGAACTCAATGTTCAGTTTCATTGCTGAAATTAGCACTTAGTATACAAATTAAAAAGCCACTATAAAATTAGGATAATAAGACGAAAACTAAGTAAACATCAAAACTTCATCCATATTTCAGCATGAAAACCACAAATAGCTCTTAGTCAAGCGTTTATACCGGGATGGTCATTATTCAAGCCATTTGTCGCGGAGTCACCGGCGGCTAATGGACCTCAGCTTGTCACAACTCACTTTATTTCCCATACCACTCGCATTGCTCTCTTCTTAATGACTCCATAACAAAATTCTCTTAGTCCCAAACTTTTTTTACTGAGTTGGAAAGTAATACGAGCAGGAACGATTTTTATAGGCGCCATTTAATAGCGATAATAAGAGTAACTCCCACACCATAACCGACGCGTACGGTTAAACCCCTATAAACAGTAATGATCCAATTATTACTTCAAACAAATTATTTTGACAGTATTTCCGATCGGTTGGGTAAATTTAATCTCTATTATCTGGGCTGTTGGTACCTTGTTATTGTGGAAATGATAATGTTATAGCATAATTACCGATATGTGTACCTGAGGCCTTTTACAAACAAATTACTGAAACGTTTACTTCCTCAACTTAAAACAATAATATTCCATTACACTCAAGCAAAGAATTAAATAGCTATTGAAGGTGCTTAAGCTGGCTTATGGAGTGAATTATTCAAGTGAATTTTCTAAACTCAAAGCTCGCATGACGTAATCCGTGGAAAGCCATTATATCTGTCGGGAAATCTCATTTCCGGTTGGAGAAAAACGGACTCGCTGTCGGGCGGTTCGGAAGTGGGTCGCGACTCGAGCCGAGGACACTTTGGATGCGGCTTCGAAACAAGCGGGGAGTGCATGTGGATGGTAAGCACTTGCATCGCGACCGTGTCTGAGGATGTATTTATAAACTGACTAGATGTGCCCCGCGGTTTTACCCGCATAGGTTTTGATCCCGTGGGAATATCGGAATAAAAAATGATCCGATGTCCTAACCCAGGTCATGATCTACCAATGTGCCAAATTTCATCCAAATCCGTTCAGCCGTTTTAGCGTGAAAGCGTAACAAACAAACTCACTTTAGCAATATTAGTTAGGATAAGGATTTTATTTAGTTGTTCAGGTGTCGATTTTTAACCTTCGATCAAAAAACTATAATCTCCGTTAGACTATTGAAAAATATTTTGTTAATAAAAAAGTATATTGCTTGATTGTCTTTGTGAAGTGGCTAACACAATCAGCTCGATACCGATATTTGTCTACGCGGTCTCTGATCAACCAGTTCTGTTTTCGAACAAATATTAACCATTGCCTCAAACGAACATCCTGTTCAGAATGACACCCCCCATCATGTTCTGCATTTTATCAGTTTATCAGGAACTGTACCTATTTGTTATTATTCTCGCTGCCTTCAGAGCCGTATCGTGCCACTCACATGCGAGCTAGACGCTACATGATATTTTAAACGTTCTGCCAAATCCATTTCAATTAGTTATTATTTTCTTTAATATTTTGATGAGAGAAAAGAATACTGCAAAGTTTGCGGTGTTATTCAGTAAATATTAAGGGAATCATGTGCATTACTAAGAGGTTATGTAGCGGTTCGTTCTTACCTCTTAATTAAGAGAAACGACTGTCCTTATTGTCAATAACAATAACAATCTTTGAATGGATTTACGATTAATTTTAGTTATGAGTTTTTGTTTAAGCTTTATGTATTTATTTAAGTATATGTTAATTTATTACGTTACTTATACGTGTAGGTTTATTTCAATATTTTAGTTTGAGACTTCGCATATTTATATTGTTCTCTTCTTGTTCTCACACAGTATTGTCTACTTTTGTTTCTCATTTCTCCTTTCGCAGGTCTGCTGGAAGAAATTTCTTAAGCAGTACCTTTGTACTCATAATTATAAAAAAAATAAAAAAAAGATGATGATGATGATTATGATTAAGTCGTATCTGTATCTATTTTACTGTGTGTACATAATAATTAAATAAATAAATTACTAATTAACTAATGGCCTCTAATCACCCCCTCATGGTTGACCATAAGAATATTCGAAAGATAAGCAAAAGTCAGAAAATTTGGTTATTTTTGTTTATTGAAAAATCAAAGCTCAAAAGCGACACTTTCGAGTTGCGTTGATGTATTGCTATTAATCCTGTTCACTGTTGAAGGACCTTCGGAGATATAATAAAATTGTAAAGAAAATTTTAAACCAAGGTTCATTGTAAAAACGACACCTATCGTAAAAACGACACCTATCGTAAAAACGACACCTATAGTAAAAACGACACCTATCGTAAAAACGACACCTATAGTAAAAACGACACCTATCGTAAAAACGACACCTATAGTAAAAACGACACCTATCGTAAAAACGACACCTATAGTAAAAACGACACCTATCGTAAAAACGACACCTATAGTAAAAACGACACCCATCGTAAAAACGACACCTATAGTAAAAACGACACCTATAGTAAAAACGACACCTATAGTAAAATAAAAACTACACCCATCGTAAAAACGACACCTATAGTAAAAACGACACCTATAGTAAAAACGACACCTATAGTAAAAACGACACCTATAGTAAAAACGACACCTATAGTAAAAACGACACCTATAGTAAAAACGACACCCATCGTAAAAACGACACCTATAGTAAAAACGACACCCATCGTAAAAACGACACCTATAGTAAAAACGACACCTATCGTAAAAACGACACCTATAGTAAAAACGACACCCATCGTAAAAACGACACCTATAGTAAAAACGACACCTATCGTAAAAACGACACCTATAGTAAAAACGACACCCATCGTAAAAACGACACCTATCGTAAAAACGACACCTATAGTAAAAACGACACCTATAGTAAAAACGACACCTATCGTAAAAACGACACCTATCGTAAAAACGACACCTATAGTAAAAACGACACCTATCGTAAAAACGACACCTATCGTAAAAACGACACCTGTAGTAAAAACGACACCCATCGTAAAAACGACACCTATAGTAAAAACGACACCCATCGTAAAAACGACACCTATAGTAAAAACGACACCCATCGTAAAAACGACACCTATAGTAAAAACGACACCTATCGTAAAAACGACACCTATAGTAAAAACGACACCCATCGTAAAAACGACACCTATCGTAAAAACGACACCTATAGTAAAAACGACACCTATAGTAAAAACGACACCTATCGTAAAAACGACACCTATAGTAAAAACGACACCTATAGTAAAAACGACACCTATCGTAAAAACGATACCTATAGTAAAAACGACACCTATAGTAAAAACGACACCCATCGTAAAAACGACACCTATAGTAAAAACGACACCCATCGTAAAAACGACACCTATAGTAAAAACGACACCTATCGTAAAAACGACACCTATAGTAAAAACGACACCCATCGTAAAAACGACACCTATAGTAAAAACGACACCTATAGTAAAAACGACACCTATAGTAAAATAAAAACTACACCCATCGTAAAAACGACACCTATAGTAAAAACGACACCTATAGTAAAAACGACACCCATCGTAAAAACGACACCTATAGTAAAAACGACACCCATCGTAAAAACGACACCTATAGTAAAAACGACACCCATGGTAAAAACGACACCTATAGTAAAAACGACACCTATCGTAAAAACGACACCTATCGTAAAAACGACACCTATCGTAAAAACGACACCCATCGTAAAAACGACACCTATCGTAAAAACGACACCTATCGTAAAAACGACACCCATCGTAAAAACGACACCTATCGTAAAAACGACACCTATCGTAAAAACGACACCTATCGTAAAACTTGTTCGCACTACGCCCTCGTTTTTCGTTCACAGAACGATAAATAGAACGCCACTTAAACTACCAACTTCAGTGACAAAATAACAGTTAATAATGTCGACGTTCAATATTTGTAAAATGTATATATTTCCCTCGGGAAATAACTTGGACTTAACTAGCTGTCAAGTTATGGACCCTAGGCGAGTGAATTACTTCGATACACAACTTTAACTTTAGTGTAAATATTTTGTCCATAAGTGACTGTGACAGGTAAATTAAGGTGCCCTAACTACTGCAAATACCAAGACAGTTAAAACCAGGGTCGATTATTTAAAAAGGGATCACTATTAGAAGATCAATAAGTTATTAGATATTCAACTAAATATTCTCTGTTGTAAAATACTAATTTCTGTCGCGTTTGCTGTTTTGACAGCCATGGCTCTTGCTTACCACCTGTACCTATAGGCACAAGAGGATATAATTCAACCTTTCTAGCATTGTCTTATCTAACCCACCAGCACCCTAACTACGTAACACATTTTCAACCACAATCTGAATCATTTTGAAGGATATTGCTTATCCATTGCTTCGTATGTTCGAAAAATTTGTAGAACATAATTTTCATGTATCTTTTACGGTTTACGCGGCGCACGCAAGTAAGGCTCCCAGTCGGCATGATTTTTTCCGACATCCTCAACAATAATAATTACTACTTACTTAATTAATTATAAATCAAAACCTTCCGCAAGAATTACTCCTTCCATTGCTGCAAATCGTTTGAAAATCCGTTCAGTAGTTTTGGACATGACATTTCGGACATGAGTCTGAACATGATAAATCATGTTCAGACAGAGAGATAGACAGACGCGGCGGGGGACTTTGTTTTATAATATATAAGGATAAATAATATGTATGTAAGTATATGGATTAGTATAAGTATAGTATTAGTATTCAATCCCTACCTAGGACGATAACCTTAACCATCAGGCCGCCTGTTTTTTTTTCTACAGTTTCCACAAGAAAACCCGTTTAAAGTAGGTATCTAAAAGTTATTTTCTACTTAATGAAATCTCTATTAGCCACATAAAAAAGCAATACCTACTAAAGCAAAATTCGATATAAAAAAATGCAATCAGAAAAATTCTAAGACATTTTATGAGATAAGTAAAGTATTAAAATCACATAGAAAACTTCAAGTGCGATTAATGGAATAAATATCAAAAGAAATACCTAAGTGGTCTCAAACGTCTGAATAAATTACATTTTGTAGGAGATTGCCTTTTATCTACGTCTTTTATCAATCGAGATTACGGAAAATTATATTCTATATCTACTAATGCTTAAATTAACCAAACTAAATAATTCTGTTCGCTTTTGTCTCTTCAAATGTTCAGGTCTGATGATAATTAAGAATTTCGTTTAATTAACTTAATGAATGTCGACAAAATCTTAATGATTTTAATTAAGGAATAATAAACTCTGTAATAAAATTATGAGCTTGTACCGTGTCGACATCTTGTCGCTTGGATTATTACATGATATTAGGATATTGTTTTAATATTCAACTTTTATTGCCTGTAGTGACAAGTTAGGTAATAGATTTGATTTAAAATTAGCTGAGGATGTAAAATTTTGTGTAATGGCCAAATAATGGTTTAGGCATTGCCTCTCTTTGCATGAGGTTGTGGAATCAATTATGGGCAAGTACCAATGTGATTTTTTCATTTCATGAGTACATCGATATAACATCCGTAATACTTGATGTCAAGAATACATTCGGGACAATTACAGACAAACATACGTATACATTATGTACTCGAACGCTTACCTCATAAAAAGACGCAACATTGTAAATGAAAATGTTAACAATAAAACAATCCGAGGACTTTTTAACAGTTGCGATTAAAAAAGAAACTAGTGAGTGCTAATGGTGTAAATCACTTTGATTAACATCGACCATCCCGTATGGCTGTTCTTGGACAACACTGACGGTGAAGGAAAAACATCGTAAGGAAACTTAGATTTATATTAGGTTAATATGGGTAAGTTTGAAATCGCCAACCTGTCTTGAGCAAGCGTAGTGGTCAATGCTCGTGCCTTCTCTATATGAGAAGAGGCCGTTGCCCAGCAGCGGGAGAATAACAGGCTGGTATTATTATTTCGTTTATTCATCTATAAACTTATTAAACACATTTTTTAATATTTTTATAAAAATCATTAAAAAAAACATTTAAAAATATAAAAAGTAGTAGCCCACCGTATTATTATTATTATTTTCTTTATTTCATATATATACATATCGTTTACATTTTTAAATAATTTTATAAAAACAACAATAAAACATTTAAAAATATAAAAAATAGTAGCCCACCGGTACCGGGAACCGGTAACCAAGCTACCGGTGGTCAGGGCTTCTGAGAGACTGAGAGAGGAACTTCCAAAGGATAAGCGTCGTGTCCAGAAGTACCGCTTTTTAGATCAAGCCCTTGATCCAGCTGCCTAACGAGAACCTCCTCAGGTGTTGGTCGAGGCTCCTGGCTATTATGCCATTAGCCGTCACGACTATCGGCACAATGATTGCTGTATACACATCCCACATGTCGACAACCATGCGAGTCAGGTCAAGATACTTAATCTGCTTATCTTTTACAGCTTTCACGAGGTTTACGTCATGCGGGACCGCTATATCAATCATCATTGTGCTACGCTCTAATCGATCTATCACCACTATTTCTGGCTTATTATTATTTATTAATCAAAATTTACCCAGTGGGGATAAACTCCTATTTCCCCATTTCAGTGACGATGCTTCTTCTATTGGCATCTCCAAAATAAATATTTTTGTATGGGTAAATAAACTACAATATAAACATCTTAGTACAGCTACCATACGTATAATAAAACATCTGTTTACGTGCTTATAAAAACGAGTCCAATCGACTGTTACAATTGAGTATATATTTTATGGTGTTAGATATGAGATCTACGAGCAATTTCCAACTACAATAAAATCCTATATGTGGACATAATGCTAAAGCCAGGCTTACATAATGGAGGTATTGTGTCGAAAATATAATATCTTCTCAAGAATATAAACGTGTTTGGAGATTGTGGGTTTCTTAAAAATATACTTTTTTGTCTTTTTAATTTTGCTTAGCTTACCCCAGTAATTTTTCCGCTTTTGTGTATTCCTTCAGCAGTCAATATAATTAGATATTGAAAGGGTCAAGTTCTCTTAGAAGCCGAAGCTGAGTGGAAGCCTTCTTGTCACACTCATGACATTCAGCTGCCAACTATATCTGTTTTATACTCATTTTTTCACATGTACTTAGATATATTTTGTTTTCTGCTTACTCTTGTCTTTTTGTATGCACGTGTTTCTGTGACAAAAAGACCTATTTTTTTTCTTTTTGTTTTGTCAGTTACCCATTTACTGTCAGTCAGTTTAAATAAAACATGCCGCGTAAATACGCATACCTATAAGTGCATCAAACATCTTAGAGTAGAATTGAGTGTTATTGATCAGGGAGACTGTTTTTGATTGACGAACGATCTGTTATAATATAAGGATCCTACTAATAGCCTGATTTTGGAGATCTTCTTCTTTTCGTGTACTTAGAGACTAATCTGTTGTCAGAGTTTCAAAGCCGCCCATGGGCTTCTGACTTGTCTTCAGATGTCGTCGAGAAATATCCCTCAGGCATGCTTCCTCACAATGTTTCGTGTGTTTTGATCGAATTTGGTTAAATAACCTACCTCTTTTTACTTATTTTTCATCATATAAACTCTAGTTTACTGTAAGATGTGGCGCATCAATCCGTGGGATCATGTCCGACAGGGACGGATGTCTGCTGTCGTCTCACATTTTGTCTCCATTCTCTCGTAACGCGTTATTTACGGGGCTTACCTACTTTAAGGTCCTTTTTTTTTTTACTCGATTAACTGCCTGTAATGGGTTTGAAGGAAAAACAACGCTTATCTAATGTAGGTAGGTAGATATATTTGTTGTTAGACTCAAGAGAAAATTTCGCTGAACGAAACTACCAGACTGTGAGTGAGCGTAGGCATGGTATTTTTAATCCTTATAGGTCCTATAACAAAATTATGGTGAATTAAGTGTAGCTAAGGTTTTCATTGTCATCTTTAGCTAATTGAAGTCCACTACTGGACGATGGCCACGTCAATAGCACCGCCCTTGAGCCTCAGCAACACTCGTCCATCCATTTCCAGCAAATTCCAGCCACCGTCAGAACAGTAAATCGTCGCGACTAGCCTATGTATTATATAGCATTAAATTAACTTTTGTCAGATAACATATTAGCCCATCAATGACAACTAATAACACCAGGGCGCACCCTCGGTCTCCGCATAAGCAGTACAAGTATAAAATAAGGTATTATTCCTCCGTCGGTTATCTGGCTGTAACCTCGGGTCGCCAGTAATTACCGCTGTAGACACAGATAATTGCCTCGAGATTCTGCTTTCCCCAATTTTTGTCACAATTTTCCTCGCCACGGTACATACAATCTCGTTTTCTCAAATATCTGCGGTGTGCCACTAGATCTTATCGTATTGCGTTTGACGTCAACTCATTATTGCTGTTGAGCTGTGTTCACGATGTAAGATAAAAATAATGACATATTATTATTGATGTTGGTATCTTTTTTTTTCGCCTTTGTGCTTTCCTTTTGCTGCACGACGGAAAATGTAAACATCAAATAATATTCCTACCTGAATAAGCAAGGATTTCAGATGAATAAAAAAAGGTTCAAGACGAACTTAACAAAAAAGCGAATTGAATCAGATCGCATCGTTCCCATACTCCAGCAAATGCGACTCATTGTACAAAAAAGTGTTCAAATGAAGCTACTCACGACACCCGCGAGCTAAACTGGAACGTGTGAATCACGCGATTTTACAAAGCCGTTGAACGTTAAGTTTCTAGCTTTCCTCGACAAATGAACAGTGTAGCAAGCGAACAAGCGGCTGAGGCAGCGGGACGTGTTCAATTCATCACGGCGCAAGTCGAGTCAGCAATACTTAGTCCCGCTCGCAATTTTTCCGATGACGAACACTTTCGCACATCACAGCGGAAAGTCGCTGACTCAGGGGGGTTATTATGTGTCGTCAACCTCTATTAAGCGTAGGTAAAAAGACTGTAAGACTTATGAGAGCGACGGAGCGTTGCCTTGTGTTATGTAAAAGCATTTAGATCTTGCACGGTCGTATCGGATAGGGGATCTGCAAAAATCCTCGGTAAGTATCAGTACTTGTTGGAGATACTAAAACTTTAAGTAAAAGTTTCAATACACAATTCAGAGTATTATAGGGCTTGTAAGGATCTGTGAGATTTATTCAGGCTTTGTAGAAGCGGAAAAGTTAAAGTTATGAATACATCTTTATCAAATAGACATGAACCTTGGTAGAACTTGGTATAAAAAATATATTATTTGTGTTGATTGACAACATAAAGAACCACTTATAACTGATGTCGATATTGTAGAATTATATACAAGAGTAAAATGGCTGCCTACATTTTCCAGTCAGTCTCCATCGCAGCTTAGTAGTTTTTGTCTATCAATTCTGTAAATTTCACTGAGTTGAAAGGCCTCTTCATAGAATCGATATTCCACTTCGGTGAACAATTTGAATCCAATTCCAATCATAGTATTTGCAGTGTCATGCATGGGATGATCTACTTCGCAACACATTCCTATTCAAAGTAATTCCAACACGCTATAAAAATACGTAGGTATTAATAGCTCAGATGACGTCATGAACTCATTAGCCTATTTAGCACACCCATATAACATACGTGAAGAGCTTTTCGTGAAAAAGTATCATTAAAATATTGTTGCAACAGCCAAACAGAGTAGGTGAAGTCTATGTTAGGGAAAATATTATAATACGTGATATCTGTGAACTAAAAACGTATTTACTCCGTAGTTTTCATTTAGTTTCTCTCAGTGGTAAACTTTATTACGTATTACTATTGTTACCTACATGAAACTTTCAGACAATGGGAGTCGCCTATGAAGTCAAACTAGCTGCCTACTTATTATAAAACCTCATCGATCCTAATTATTTAATGGAAATGTATAGATTGCCGCTAGTGGCATTCTATCACTATCGGATAATGAGCCAAAATTTGCGGCATAATAGTGGCGCCTACCTAGAATCGGTTATAGTGCATTTGGTGATTGGTTAAGTTGCATTGTCACTGACACTTGTTATTTTGGTTGAGTGTTGCAGTTAATTCGCTGCTTTTTTATTTGTTTTACTAGTGATATATCATTAAAAGTCACTACTATGACTGAATTTACGTCGTTAAGAGATTTAGTATCATATATTGAACATTTTGTGTATGTACAAAAAGTAATGTTACTACTACCGTTACTAGGAGAATGTAGGATGCAAGAGCGAGTGAAGCGAGCTCGGGACTTGGGGCACCCAGACTCGGACAGGTTAGATTTGTAGGGGATGGCGGGTCTAGTGAACAAGCGAAGCGACTGAACAAGCCCCGCCATTCCCTTTGCGGTTATTTTTTAGCGGGGCTCCATCAACTACGCCGTATTAAATGAAATGAAATGAAATTGTTTATTCTGTAAATAGGATATAGGAATCACTTTTACACGTCATATTAAAAATATATTAAATTTTGCTAGATGAGTTCTTGCTAGATTATTGCTTGGTAACAAATTTAGACCCGCTACATGATCTTCCCCAACCTTAACACTCCCACTTGTTAATAAAATAAGTGATAGACATAATTTTAGTACTTAGAAAGAAAGATAAAATAGATCAACCATTTTTTAAATTATCTAAAGTACATATATCTTTTATGGGGTACTTTGTTAAATGTTACAACAAAATACCTTGTGATATATATTACAATTAAATGAAAGAAAATTTTAAACTATATAAAAAGTACACTTTGTAAACAAGCATGTTACAAATTAGAGGATTATATCCAAGATAAGAATGCTTGGAAACATGCTGGTCCTGCTCCATAGGACAATTTTGAGTCTAGACAAAATCGAACAGGTTGCTAATTTTATTGTATACTTTATATTGATTTTACTTTCTGTGGTTATTTCCTCACACACTGACTTATTAATTTTAAAATATTAGGAAAATCGTTACAATGTATGTAAATATGTGAGCACCATGTATAACTTAACTAGTTTATCTGTAATTGCTTCATTTTTAATTCTTTTTACCTATTATGGTATAGTAATTTTATTCTAGGTGCATCATCTTCATATATACGTATCTAACTATTTAATTAATAAAATATTATAAAACATTTTAAAAGAGTAACGGAGGAGTTTCTTGCCCATTCTTCTCCATACGAAAACTACCTTTTGGAAGGGGCGACTAGAATCAATTCTATTTTTTTGTAAATTTTGACGTTCAAAAGTACCTTTTATGTGCCTAATTGAAATAAATTATTTACACTAATCCCGAAAGAAACTTTGGTGATGCTTTTCTCGGCACCTATAGTTTTGCGCACTTTGGGGTTTTCAAATTTACACAAATAAAATAGGTATTATAAAAAAGCGACGGGTTATAAAGTGCAGTGATTCCGGAGAATGCGGCTTGCGGCACTTTATACGATAGTGATAGAATACCGCTAGCGGCACTCTAGACCCTCCCTTTATAGAATGCCGCTTGCAGCACTTTATCCGATAGTCGGCACTCTATACTCTGCCTATTATAAATGCGAAAGTTACTATGTCTGTCTGTTACTTTCACGCCTAAACCATTGAACCGATTGTTATGAACAGATAGATTTCACTTGACAGATAGGTAGCCTAGGAAATATCTAGGATGAAAAGCAGCCTTTATTCTTCTCCAGGTGGAGGCGAATATAGGCAACGTTGCGTCCTGAATATTTGTGAAATATAAAATAAGTACACATAGAAAACGTCATGGGCAACAGATAGTAGAAAATAATATTTTACTTGGGAATATTGAAGAATACCAAGAGTAAGAAATTATTTAAATAAAGAAAACCATCCGTAAAATTAACAATTTAATTATACGAAGATGGGTAACTTTTAGTTATTAAACATTCAAAATTCAAAAGTCATTTATTCAAACTAGGCTGAAAATCAGCACTTTTCGAACGTCAAAATTACATAGGACAGTCCCCCAAAACGGCCACCCTTCACCACTTCCTAGTGCATTAACTGGGAAGAAGAAGTGGCGCAACAAACTCCCCAGCAGCATAGCTGTCTGTTCAGTTAGTCATTATTTTCTTACTCACATCACAACTATGGCGTAGCATTATCAGTGTCCTAAGTTAATAAAAACAATAGAATCTCCCACTTCATACACGCCCAAAGGGTAAACCTGAAACCGAAAGAAAGTTAGAAGCTCCGCAAAACCTTATCAGAAAGTTACCCTCCTTGCTAAGAAGTTTGTAAGCGAGGTGTAACTAAAGCTAAACTAGGCAGATTTTTCCGATACATTTTGTTTGATAGATATTGTTTTATAACTTCTTTTTGAAATAAAATTTATTGGCGATGTTTCCCCGAAAAAGTTTTAATTTGTTTGCAGTTTTTTGGCTGTCGCTAATTCACTGGCGATGATAGAAATAAGTTTAGTGAAATATAAACAAAAGTATTTAAAAATAGCATTAAAGACACAGAACGTCGACGAATTGTTTAAAATTTCGTCGACATTAATTCGTCTATACGGGGCTGTACGTATGTAGGTATTAATAGCTCGGGTGACGTCATAAACTCATTAACCTATTTAGCACACCCACACAATGTTACGTGAAGAGCTTGTCGTGAAAAAGTGTCATTAAAATATTGTTGCAACAGGCAAACAGAGGTGAAGTCCATGTTCGGGAAAATATTCATGACTGTGTTATCTGAGAACTAAAACGTATTTACTCCATAGTTAAAAATAGCGTAAAGGACACAATAAAAAAAAAAAGAATTGAACCGACTTAAAAAAATAACACTAAAATGTACAAAATAACTTTAATTTCGCAAGTCGGTGTATTTTCGTTCTTTGCCACCGACTTCCAAAATTAAAGTTATTTTGTAAATTGTAGTGTAATTTTTTTTAGTCGGGTATTTTTTTGGTAAAAAGTTTTTGTTTTTCACTTTTTAGCTGTGGTACCTACCCCACACAAATTCGAATACCACTACCTGCTATGTAAATAACAGTGACAGAAACTTATAATATCATTCATATAGACTAAGTGAGAAAAATACGTATTATTGAAGCTAACTCAAAAGATACCCAAGCAAAATTAATAAAAATTTCTATGGGACCACCTTTGAAGTATGACCTACCAAACAAAACAAAGAATCATCAAAATCCTTTCATAATTGGCGGAGTAATCGCGTAACAAACATACAAAAAACAAAAAAAAACATGCAGTGGAATTGAGAAACCCCTCCTTTTTGAAATCGGTTAAAAATTTCGACGATTTTCTTTACATATTCCGACTTCATATTTGCCACACATATCCGCATAGAGAGATCTATCTACACACGTTCCCGTTAAGAAGGTTAGTTAAATAAGACGGGTTATCGACTTAGTGAAGGGTTATTGACTACCTACTCATGTAGAAGATCTTCATCTTGAATAAGACAAGTTAGAAAATACGAAATATAAGAAAAGCCAAATATCAAACAACAAATATGTACTGGTTAAATACTATCACAAAACAATGTGACTTTTTCAATTCATATGTACTTTCTGAGTTTATCTTGGACATTACTGACATCGGTGAAGGAAAACACCGTCAGGAAACCTGGACTTATCGTTAATACGAGTATCAGTCTGAAATCACCAACCCGTCTTGAGCAAGCGTGGTGATCAATGCTCGTGCCTTCTCCGTATGATAAGAGGCCATTGCCCTGCAGTGGGACAGTAATAGGCTGGTAGTATTAAATACTATCAGTGCAAGGTTGTCAGGTAAAGAATTAACCTATACCAGTCAAAAATAAATAGGATAAAATGTATAATATGAACTGAGACTAACCCAATGTTTGCTACACCTCCATAACGGAGCTCTATAATTTGGAACCCACTTCGAAATCTAATAGTTCGGTTTAATTGGAGTTCAATGTGACTATTAATTTCATGAAGACGATTAAATTGTTGGTTATTTATAGTGTTCCCCGACCTAGAGGCAAGGAGTTCGAGTAATTTACGGAAAGATAATAACATACAAATAAATTGATGTTGGGAATAACAGGTAATAAGCATGGTAATAGCTAATAAACCGTTTGCTCTTAGCGGCACAATACTACCTAAATGTAGTCTTCTTTATAGAAAATCATATTATAATTATGGTTGTTGTACGGTATGGTTGTTGTACGGTACGGTTGCTGTACGGTACGGTTGCTATACGGTATGGTTGCTGTACGGTACGGTTGCTGTACGGTATGGTTGCTGTACGGTACGGTTGCTGTACGGTATGGTTGCTGTACGGTATGGTTGCTGTACGGTACGGTTGCTGTACGGTATGGTTGCTGTACGGTACAGTTGCTGTACGGTATGGTTGCTGTACGGTACGGTTGCTGTACGGTATGGTTGCTGTACGGTACGGTTGCTGTACGGTATGGTTGCTGTACGGTATGGTTGCTGTACGGTACGGTTGCTGTACGGTATGGTTGCTGTACGGTACGGTTGCTGTACGGTATGGTTGCTGTACGGTACGGTTGCTGTACGGTATGGTTGCTATACGGTATGGTTGCTGTACGGTACGGTTGCTGTACGGTATGGTTGCTGTACGGTACGGTTGCTGTACGGTATGGTTGCTGTACGGTATGGTTGCTGTACAGTATGGTTGTTGTACGGTATGGTTGCTGTACGGTATGGTTGCTGTACGGTACGGTTGCTGTACGGTATGGTTGCTGTACATACAGTTTGTCCTAATTATTATAAATAAAGACTGTTTATTGTTATGATAGGGTACAGAGCAACACCCTTCTTCGAACTTGGACGGAGCCTTGGACCCCTGGTTAATGCTAGGTATAGTTCCAAGTGGATCTACCTAGCAATTTGCACTAAGTAGAAATAAAATATTAATAAATAGAAATATTAATGTCCGGATTTGCTGCCTTGGGATGGTCTGTCGTAGTTTTTCCTGCGGCTAGAATAGAATAGAATACTCTCTCTCTCTTTTTCTCTTCAGATAAAAATAATATACCTTCATTATTTTGCGGTGTGGCTTGGCTTTATCGTAAATACAATTGCAATAATATTTCCATTATAATTAATACGCAGAAGCAACCAATTGGTAAGTTAAAGCACATAGAGAACAGTTCTCCAAGATATCCAATAGAACAACAAAACTAATGAAGATTAGAGTTCCCGTTACCTCTGGAACCGAAGTTACAATTTCAAATGTTGGTGGTACCTCTTACGGAAGTTTTAACGACCCTTTGAATTCTGAGTTGTAACTAACTATAACTTCTGCAAGACGTTTCTTAACTAAGATTGGACAAAGACAACAATACGTAACAAAAGAAACAAACTCCCTTTTATCAGTAACTAAAAGTATTATATTTTCTTTGGTATCTTGATTCAACATTTCAAATCGATAGAGATATTGGCGCCATTTTAATGGCTATCACAAAACCTACTGCGTGCTAACGATTTGTTTCATACGCCTCATTAACCCGTAAACGATTGTTGTTTCACAATTTAATGGAATTTTCAAAGTTTCCTTCTCACAGTTTTTCTCTTCTGGCTTTTCCATAGATCTTCGTCGGTAGGTACTTCCTCTCGTTTTAGATTTGATTGTGTGTACTTTAGTAAGCTTCTCTGAAATTAATTTGTATGCATGAAGACTTTTCCGGACCCAACAATATCTACTTGACTCTCACAAAAAGGTAGAAACCTATTGTGAGAGTTAACCTGTTCAATTTACCGTTATTGAACGCGTTATTAAAGGTTTAACATCAATGAATATTTTCATTCTAATTCCGAGAATCACACAATACAGTCTACGAAGTTGGAATCCAAACACGTTTTGACGCCCACGTTGCTTGAAAAAGTGTACCTTAGAGCATCTTAAACCAACAGTAATAAATGGTTTATTATTTCAATCAGATGGCTATTCCGATAAATTGTGCCCGTAATAAAAACCAAGCAATAACTTAAAAGGAATAAATGAAATTCGATCGTGGTGCGATCCATATCAAACGGATTAAAAGGATCCACACACGGACAGTTTTACGGTTATTTAAACAGGATTTATTTGAGTAGGAGCGGAATTTAAACAGATTAGCGTTGAACCCGCGACCCACGCTGTTTTACTTATCTAACTATCCTTGCTGTTTTTCAGTGAGGATTAACTAGTGTTGAAAGCTCGTTAATTTTCTAGCAAAAATTAGGGCTGCGACAACATGGCAGCGCTGCGCTGTGTGCTTTTCGAAATAAGAAGAAAATTTACTCATTAACCTACATTCTGTAGCTTTAGTTCTACGAATTAGCTTCGTCTCTTTTTTTTTATAGAGGTATTTGGAGTCATGTCACAACACTACTTTGTTACACAGAGTTCGTCAGTATAGCGATGCGTTTTCTCGTGTCGCACAAGTTCCGCATCGTTAACCCTCTTGTCAAGAGTGTCACAATGATCGAGAAGGTTAGCATAATACGGGTAACAATGAGCAGCACGCGATGCCGTGCTTGTGACGTCATGTGACGTGAAACGCCGCGCTGGGACTCGAGACATGCATTTTATATGAATGTGTTTTAAACGCAATCGAGCATGAAGACTTCGTAATTTCGGGGTGCGTGCGTACGTTGGAAGGTTGACATTGTATAAAAGCTCTGTGATCAATTTCGAGATTAAATTTTCCGTCTTGAACATGATTTGAGTAAACAAAATTAACCTGCTGTGTGCTGGTGCCCACGCACATATATGGAAGTGTATGCTGGGTGTGGCAGAAGAAGCATGAAAGTAGAATAAATGCTGTGGAAATGCGTTCCTTCCGAAGCATGTGTAGTCTGACTATGAATGATAGGCTGAGGAATGATGTGATAAGACAACAGTGTGAGTTAAAAGAAGATGTAGTGGCAAAAATTGAAGAGTATGGTAAGATGGTTTGGTCATGTAGAGAGGATGAATGAAAGGCGACTAACAAAATGTATTTACAAGGCAGATGTGAGTGGAAACACCGGGAGGGGACGCCCTAGGAGGACATATACTGACCTTATTGGTGATGTTCTTCAGAAAGGACAGGTCGTAGTACTCGCAAACGGCGTGCGTGTATGACCAGATGTATGGACGTACACGAGACAAAAGCAGTATGTAAGGATTGAGTAGGAGGCGTTCTGTAGTTTTTGCCTACCCCCATGCGAAGAAGGTGTGAATATATGTATGTATCTATGTAAAATTTACCTAAAGTTAGCCTGTAAGTTAGTTAGTTTGTTTAGTTTAGTTTCAGACACATATTACGCAGTAACGGTACGTTTGCTAGACCGCTACGACTATTTTATTGGACGGACAGGCCACCTAGGTCCATGAAAACGTATGGAAACGATACCTACGTATATGTGTTTACAAGTGTAGGCCGGGCATGAAAACTATCGGAGCGTATGAACGGGCGCGGTTCATTGGCGCTCGGCTGCTCGTCAGCAAAGCGGACGCGGTTGTTACTGGAGCGTCCATTGCGTCACCCTTCGGCAACAACCTGACTTTGTTTTGCAAATAACTCTTTTTAAATGTCACTGCTGTAACTGTATGTATTGAAAATATGAAATTTCCTAAATCAAAAACATGATGAATTATTTTAGCGTGGAGTTTTAAAACTAAGGTTGTTTGTATTTGCATAAATTTAGTTCAAACCCAATATTTGTGTATTTTAATAGATCACGTTTATTAGTTAAGTATTAGAAATAAATATACCGAAAGTAGTAAGCGAGACAAAATCGATAAAAAAAATCTCGGAAGCAGATTTTTCTACCAAATGAAAAAAAAAACAAATTCGGTCCACAATTGACGAAAATATCGACTCATAAAAAATCATACAGATGAACATATAACCTCCTCCTTTTTTGAAATCGGTTAAAAAATGTTCACAGGCGCCTGTTGCTCCAAGCAATTACCCAAAATTGCATACATTTTTCCACAAAATAACCTTCACTCGTCAAAATGATTAATTCTCCTAAATTCACATTACCCTTAATAGTGCAGCTACACCTAGTTTTATTACGGCATAATATCCGTGCGACCCAGCCCGTGGTTGTCCATATTAATTAACCAGCACGGTAAAACCGATACATATCGCACATACGAACAAAATACACCTAATGGGATTACCTAATCTGCGTTCGCAATATATTTGCCAAACTTGTAAACAAACACGAGTTTTAGGAAAAACAACTGTAATTCTTACGTATAAGATTCAGTTTGCTCTACAGCTTCATATTTTTTATGACTTTTTCAACAGTACTAGTCAGTCTAAAATAAACTTTATGTACACTTACATAAAGTTGATGTTTGTTTAAGTGGAAATAACATCAATTGGAAACAAGGATTAAATAGACCTTACCTACTGCTGATCGAGGTACTCCCGCGTGCCTAATATCGTGTAATTCGGGGGGAAACGATATTGAATTGATATTAGGATTAGTACTGTATTCTGGTATTGTAACTAACCTTTATGCTTTGATTAATAGTGACACTATTATTGGTTTGTGGTCACAGTACACCTACAGACTACAGTGGACCACGTTTTGCCTCATATTTGTTTAGTTTTAAATGTTGACTTCTATTAGAAAGAGTCAGGATAAAATCAATCTGCCTAGCCTTTTCCTAACTATGTTGGGGTCGGCTTCCAGTCTAACCGGACGCAGCTGATTACCAGTATTTTACATGGAGCGACCTCAGACCAAATAAAAAACCAAGACAGCGGCGCTGCGAACAATACAGTGAAGCATGCCAAAATTACACCGTCGCTCTGTGCATACACGCTCACACGCACACATATACAATCTTTTACAATGACACTACAATCAAACTACACCACACAAAGTGCACACATGTTTACGAAACCGGCTTCACTTCACTGTTGACAGCGCTCTGTCTTGGTTTATTTGGTCTGAGGGAGCCACTGCCTATCTGATCTCCACAACCCAGTTACTGGGTAACACGATACGCCTTGGTAAGACTGGTTGCCGGATTTTTGGGCTTTTGTCGTAACAACTGTCAAAAATCTACGAATGACTAGTAACTAAGCTTCAATTGACCCATGCGCCTGTATAACAACACCTACCTACATTAATTGCCAATTTCCACCTAAGTATATGACAATGCCGGGAGCCCTCTTGGACGCCTCACGTAGTCGCATATGGGATGCCGGGAATCCTCGCGGAGGACTTATTTTAATGTAGGTTTTTCTTAACGAATACAGCATTATAAACCGAGAAAATAAAATCTAATGTTTAAATTAACAAGATTTATAAATATATGCGTTTGTTTTAAAATCCAAGCATTAAAATATATTTTTTATTATTTGTTCACGGTTACTACTAATTCACTAAAATTTTAAAAAGTTGGAAACTACGTATAGCGACATGGGCATGTCGCTATACGTAGTTTCCAACCTTTTAACCCTTTAAAACACTATTTTACTTCGTTTTACAGTGTTTTATAACACGGTTTTAAACTTAATGCTGTTGACCGACCGCGATGGTTAACTTTAGCGAAAACGTAATGCTGGCAACCCTCCCGGAGGGTTCACTTCCAATATGTATGGCGATATGGCGTATGAGTTCTATGAAAATTGGGTGGAGTCGAAAGTGTTAAGAAAATATACAGTAATTAACTAAACGAGAATTGCATTTCACATTCGTGTTAATTAGGGCCATTTCTTATTAAACCGCAATTAAAATTAATTGATAGGTGTTCGTTAAAGCACCTTTAAATGACAACAAAGCGTTTCCAAATATAGGTACTTCTTCAAAAACAATAAAGTATAACCAGCCACAATGTAATTCAACAGTCCTTATCTACCGTTCAAAGGCGAGGAACAGCAAAATAATAATCTAAACGAGCACCGCAAAATCGTTAGAGGTTTCCACTAGAACACTGTTTCAGTAATAGCGAAGCGCAGCAGAACAATAATGTTCCTAATCACACTAAGTTCGCTCATTACCCAGTCCCCGCCTCAGTTCTCTGCCACTTGATATATAGCACCGACTATTGTTACTATTATACCTTATTAGAGCTACGTTGGTTTCGTATAAGCCTATAATCATTTATCTTGCATTCTCGTAATAGGTTCACCTTTTTCTTTAAGGCTATTCATTCCAATAGAATGTCTCTATCTCTAAGCCCTTGAACAAAATTGCTCTAATTGTTCTGTCGTAAATATTAAAAGACATCGATTTACAAAATAAATGCTTTTTTACGTAAAAATAAAACCGTTTAACGTTAAACTTCCGTTCAAAGTAATATTATGTTTATCTTGCCTGTTTACTGTGTAAATTACTAGAGCGCAGAGTTTTAAATTAAAATTTTCTTCCGTGAATGGTATAAAACTGGAGTGCTGCAGTTTTCTGTAATCATTCCGTGAAGCCAACAAGCCGCAAACTATTAAAAAGGCCAGCGTTTTATTTGAAAATTCTGTATTTTCTCACTGAATAATTTATGAAAATTTCGTATTATCAGAATACACCTTTTTGGCGAGTAAATGGCGAATACACGGATATGTAGGTACGAAAAAGTTACTCGTAATATAAAATATTTGCGATTTTTGACAACGTGTCGTGCGCAGTCAGAGGGTTGAAAGTATTTGCTCTAACTACATGAGATAAGATTCTGCGCAATTCTGAAATCATAGTTATACCTTTTTCCTTTATCAATTTGCTTAGCTTTATTTGTGAATATTTGTTTTCATGTTTTCCTTTACTGCTTCTCAGGCCCTCACAGATATTCAAGCTGAAAAAAGTATACCTACAGCTACGCTACACTTTGCTATTGACATTTTCTTTACTTTTACTGAATTCCTTGTACTTTGTTCTACAAACGATGCAGTAACATTCTTTGCTAATCTGGAAATGAAAGGCAAACTTCAAGTGGGTCGACTCTTTACAATCTTGGACAAGTTTATGTCAACTTAGAGAAAACAAGTTTAGTATATGTAAGCAAGTGCCGTGTTTTTCACGAGCGACGGGCTAGGAGCCACGGGTTAGTGACATCTCGGCCCGAGTCAACTCAACCCGAATAATAATACCAGATATTTCACTCCTGATGACGGTGATTTGCAGGGTCAGGCAGAAAATCGATATTCTAAAATAAATCATTACGAATATAATTTTGTTTTCCGTAGATTTTGTTTTTTTATTTACAAACAAAGAAGGAAAACATAATTATCTACAACGCCTATTTCAATTATGATACCTATATAAGTGCCCAAGTAAAATTGTCTGGATTAAAAAAGACAATTGTTCTTTTGCTAAGAAAATTATACATCGGACCTGATCACAATAGAAAAGTTTTCTATCTCACTCTTGCACATCAAATTTACAATAGTCTAGCTAGAAAATAAAAGACAAGAAGGTGATTTCTGCGATTCTGATTTCTAGTTATATGAATAAGTATTTATATAAATAAAAACAGTATTTATTGCAGAACAAGTTCATAGCATACAAATTCATTTAAAACACTAATATTTATTACATTTATTCATAAAAATAAATAAATATCTTCTATCAATAAAAAAAAATCTTCAATATTTTAAGAGGTCGATTCTTTTCACGTCGACGGTACACACCACTTTTTTAGGCGTTTCGACGACGTAGTATCTGGTATTATTATTCGGGTTGAGATAACTCGGGCCGAGCTGTCACCGACCCGGAACAATGAAGCTGTGTAAACTCCTTAAAAAATATTAAAGTTTCATCTAGTTTTAACATTTCTAACTGACGAAACTGTGCTTGAATCAGAAATCCTTTCAAAAAGAATCGTTCGTTTTAATAGTTTTATCTGACTGAATGATTTCTATAAGGCTTAATTCTCATTTTAACATATTCATTGATATTGGTGAATACATTTTACCTTTTTGCAGTCGATATACTCGTAGTATAAAATATACTTCATTAACACGCTGCAACGATGGCTGAAATAATTCGTCTGGCGAATAAGTTTGAGCTAATAAAACTTGTGATCGGTTCGACGGACAGAGCCATTTCCATATTAATTGCCCCATAATATGCAAACTTTTTACCTAAAGACGTTATCGGGAACTGCGCAATAAATGATAAAATGGCGGATGGCGGATAGTTAAGTGCTTTTAAATTACGTCACACCAAGTATTAACTGTTCCTACTTTTTGATCAATCAATCTGCCTAGCCTTTTCCCAACGATGTTGGGGTCGGCTTTCAGTCTAACCGGATGCAGCTGAATACCAGTATTTTACATGGAGCGACTGCCTATCTGAATTCCACAAACCAGTAACTGGGTAAAACGATACCCCTTGGTAAGACTGGTTGTCAGACTTTCGGATTTCTGACGACCCGTAACGACTGTTAAAGATCCACGAATGACAGCCGGGACCAACGGCTTAACGTGCTTTCCGAGGAACGGAAGAGTATCGTTATGTAAAGATGGTCACTCATCCACCGACCAACCCTGGCAGGCGTAACTTAACCTGATGGTTCGACCCGTTCGGCTGTTATTACTTTGCCATGAGCTCCTACTTTTTGATATGATGTACTAAATCATCATCAACTGAAATGGTCGACTTTCAGTTCGAACAGATGCGTCTGACATCAGCAGTTTTTATGCAAAGCGGCACTTCCTAAGTCCTCATCAATTGGAACGTTCAATTTCCACACAGTATATTGTATCACATAAAAGGTTTTCATTTTCCATATTAGGTATATTTACTAGATCACTTTTCAAATTTAAAACATTCGTTTGCAGACCACTTCCTCGTATTTTCATCGTAATAACCTGTAGTACACAGAGGTTTCAAATGGAACCAATCCATTTCAGTGTTACCTATTCAAATATTAAAACGAGTTTTAATACGAATCCGTGCCTACTACAAAATTCAACTTTCAATTTATGAAAATTCGAATTCTGTTCACAATCATTGGCGGCAATTATTTTAATACAATGTTTTATGAAGTTGAGGCAATATAATTAAAACACGAAACTGTATTTTACAAGATTAAAATAATGGACACCATTAAATTAAACATAATTATTAATGTTCGCGTCTAATTATCACAATAACAAATTGAAATCAGCCAAGTTTATCTACACGAGTAAAAGTGATTTTTAGGGTTCTGTACTCGAAGGGTTCCAAACGGAGCCCTATTACTAAGCCCCCGCTGTCCATCCGTCTGTCTGTCAGCGGGCTGTATCTCATGAACCGTTATAATTGGACACTTGGAATTTTCACAGATTGTGTATTTCTATTGCCGCATAACAACACACAATGAAAATAAAATAAAGTTGGAAATGAAGGGACCCCCATCCCATGAGAGAAACGTGTATTTTTCGGCGTTTTTTGCTAGTACAGTTGTACGGAACCCTTTATGTTCAAGTCCCACTCACACTTGGGTGGTATTTCGTTATTCTTATCTTTAAAATATTTAATTGATGATGTTTCTCGTGTCCTCCATTGTTAATAGTCAAATGAAGACAAATTCATTAAAGTTTACAATTTGGCAAGCAGTGATGTTTTCCGCGTAAAGTAAAATTATATTTAATTAATTATATATTGTTGTTACTTGATTGAAAAGCCATGCAGGTTAAGAGAATTATAGCTATACCTTATGAATGACACCGCATTTCGATGGTAGTTTTTACCCAACTACGGCGGAGTGTTATGATTTTGACCAAGGTAAAGCCGTCGTCTCATGCTATTATAATTTTGTACATGCGACATGCGACGACGGCTTTACCTTGACCATTTTTGTACCTACTATAAAATATTTTCTTGTTTCATACTTTTTAGAGCGTGATTCTTCAGTAGTCGGGTTTTAATTTTTGAACAAGACAAGCAGTGGTTAATTTATTTCTATAAAATAGCCCATTTCCCGAAATTAGCCTGTCGCATGAACCAAAATTACCAAATCTAACAAAATATTGACAATGTACCTTGTACAATATACAATTGTAATGAAAAGAGTGGTTATTTATATTAGCTGCATATCTACCTGATTCAAATGTGAATTATCTATACCTATGGATCATAAGTGGAGTTTCTTGCCCATTCTTCTCCATACGAAAACTACCTTTGGAAGGGGCGACTAGAATCAATTTTATTTTTTTGTAAATTTTGCCATTCAAAAGTGGCTTACAAGGGTCTATTTGAAATAAATGATTTGACTTTGACTTTCCACATTGAACACGCCTGACCTCTTTTAGACCTTATCACGTAAGCAATAAGGTCGAAAAGTGGTCAGGCGCCAGTGTCAGCAATGGTACCTGAACAAAAAGAAAATCTGAGTAATTTAAAGTCATCTATCAGTTTGAAAAAGGAAGGTTTCGCAGAGTTGGCCCTCTCTAATCAGCACCTACGGGCGGCAGGTGATAACTTCCTAACAATGACAAATGGCGGATACTTTTGGTTTTACTTCCATTACTACATCAACACGGAAACTACCACATACAATGATATACGGTCTACATGTACGAAACTATATGGCACGTAAAAATACTGTGCAAAGTTTATTTTGTACCCAATATCCGGGTTCCATCGGCGTTGGCTGATTCGATGAAAGTTTATGGTCAAATATGTTTGTATGCTGGAATTTTCCTTATTATTTTCTTACCAAATACAGAGGTAAGTTTTTCAGAAACCCTTTTAAGACAGTACAATATTATACATGACGGAAAGGGTATGTCGTTATTATGAGGCATATTTTAACTACTGTGGGCGTACTGTCGGTAGTGTTGGTTATTGCGCAATAGAAATACCGTTTGCAGTTCAGTACCCTAATTGCGTAATACAGAGCAATCAGAATCTGAATCGTTTTGAAACAGATTGCTAATCCATAGCTTCATAAGTTCGAAAAAAAAATGTGCTCAACAACGTAAATAACGCAAAGAATGTTGTTGAGCTGTCAAAATGAAACAGATTAGTCGTAATCGTTTACGAAAATGTGTTGCGTAATTAGATACTCGTAGCATATCAATTAAACACATTAGCAATACACACACTGTAGGTACACGACACAACTATTCGGAACGCACGACAGTTTCTAAACGTGTTCACTGCTTGACCGCCACCGATGAACTCTGCTTAGCTCCGGCCGGTCCAAGTGTTATGTTGTAGGCTCTATCGAGCGCCGCTAGGTACAAAGTAATAATAACTGATAAATAAACAGCTTAACATAGGTCGGTAGGTACAATATTTAATTAATATTCAAACAGACTGTGCTGGCTTTATATTCCACTACCTATAACATCCAATTCATAATCTGTCGACATATATCGTTCCGCTATGTAGTAAAATCTAAATTTTTCAGTATTCATGCATCCATTCTTCAATAAGGCATTCAATTTGGAGTTTACAAAGAATTTTAAAAGCGAATTTTTAAATACACCCTCACAAAAGGGGTAGGTAACGTAAAAGAAAAAGGGTATTCATTAGTGTGCCAGTGAAAACATTGGTAGTATGTTTTAACTCAGAAAAGTTGTTTGAATTTTTCATGTTTAAGCCTGATAAAATTATTACCTAAAAGACTTGTATCCCGTCCAGGGGCAACGTAAAAAGGGGCAAAAGCCTTTGGTTGGTGCTAATTAATAAAGAAAAAGAAAATACCTACTCCGCTAGATTGAATTTTAAAATAGCTCTTGTATAAAGGAACTAATTATGACCAAGCTTGCCAACACGCTCAGTGCCCGGAACCCTCCTAGAGGGTTCACCTAGTCGCATATGGCATGCCGGGAGCCCTAGCCGGGGGCTCATTTTTTATGTAAGTTTTTCTTAGCGAATACAGCATCATAAACCGTAAAAATTCAATCTGGTGTATATTTTAACAAGATTTATTAGTAGGTATAAGCGTTGGTTTGAAAATCCAAGCATTTTTTTTTTTTTGTAATATTCACAAATAAATTATAAGATTGGAAACTACGTATACAAGACCCCCTGACTCACAATTTTACTTCGTTTTACAGTGTTATAAGACGGTTTAAACCGAATGCCGTTGACCGTCAGCGCAAACGCAATGCCGGCAACCCTTCCGGAGGGTTCACTTCCACGGCATGTCGTATGAGTTCTATGAAAATGTGTAGAATCGAAAGTGTTAAAATTTGTTTTTGGATAGGGAAGATTTTGATGCTTCAATAACACTTAAGATAAAGGATAGCTGAAGCTGCATCTCATAAGTGTATATTTTAGATCTACTATCAGCAATGTGCTTGCTATACATAGTGGAAATGCCTTATTCCTCACGACTCAGTAACAGACTTTTGCAGGTAGAAGCAAGTCCAAAACAGACAAAAAAGTTAAACTAGTATTACATTACATTCGCAGTTTCTGCAGTAATTAATCAAAGAGATACAAACGTTCAGTTTTGTGTATTTAGTTATTTACAGCCAGCCATAGTGGAAACGGATGGAGCAGCCCATTGTTGGAGACATGCGAGTTATAAGCTGGAATTATTTACAGCTTGGCGCGAGTGTAGATTGACGGTGTTTTATTCAGGATCTTCCTATTCATATTTCGACTGAAATACTTAGTTATAGGTACTGCTTCTTGTTTGAATTAAAATAGAAAAGATCCAATCACTTTTCTGTTTTTATTTTATCTTTATAACCAGGACCACTTTTATAGACAAACCATCGTTTAAAAAATAGCTTATTTTTTCCACTAATTCTACTTTATTTATTATATTGTCATAAGAAAGTTTATAAGTACTTATGCTCTTGTTAACCGATCATATCAATCTGCCTAGCTTTCTCCCAACTATGTTGGGATTAGTTTCCAGTCTAACCGAATGCAGCTGAATACTAGTATTTTACATGGAGTGACTGCCTATCTGACCTCTATCACTCAATTACTGGGTAACGCGATACCCCTTGGTAAGACTGCTTATCAGAATTTTGGGCGTTTGACGACCCGTAACGACTGTCAAAGATCCACGAATGACAGCCGGGACCACCGGCTTAACGTACTTTCCGAGGCACGGATTCCCGATATGTAATGGATGGTCATCCACGAACCGATCGTGGCAAGCGTAGCTTAACCTCGACCCGTGCGGCTGTTATCATTTACGTACGAGCCCTTTAACACGTTCAGTAATGGGAGTTCTCCTGAAGGGTTCACTCAAGTCGCATATGTGATGCCGGGAGCCCTCGCGGAGGGCTCATTTGAAATATAGGTTTTTATAAAATTATAAATATGTATATATATTTATAAAATCAGTTGTATATTTTAAAAACATTTCAAACGTAATGCCGGTGACACTCTTGGAGAACTTGCAATATGTATGGTGGCATGGCGTATGAGCTCTATGAAAAATGGGTGGAGTCGAAAGTGTTAACCAATCATAATAAGAAGTAATATAGTAACAAAATTAAAGTTCGTTTAACTCTTGTAGTATCTAAATTCTAATTAAGTCGGAGAACCGGCAGTACACAAAAGAGATGTGATTTCTTTACGTAGCGCTACTGTTTTTGCAGCCATTTGCAAGTCTTTGTTATTATCCTTGCACTTGCACAAAATGCTTCAATTTCTCTTTACACAACACAACAATTTGCTTGTGAACTTTATTACATTATGAAATAAAAGTTACTGAAATGTTTGTTTGTTCAATTAAACAGAACATAACTCTCAGAAATATATCATCTACCTACCTATATAAATAGATTTCAAAGATTTCTAAATATATCAAAGTGCAGAAACTTTCCCCTTGTCCCACATTCTGCTCATGAATATTCGCCAGCTATACACAGTCACGTCCTCGTCTTGTTTGCTCATTTTAATATTCTTAATATAGAGAAAGGAAGAAAAGTATATATTTTCGTAACGAGGGTCGTGTAGACTACAATATTTTCCGTTGAACCCGTTCCGTGCATTTGTGCTGGCCTAATTTTTTGTTCCGCCTGTGTGACCCGTTACAAAATTCCGGATGAAGACGATAGGGCTGGGTTTGTTCGAATACATGCATTTTAGCTTTGGGTATAGCTCTTTAGATGTGCCAGTCAGTCACTGCAAAAAAAGGAAGAAGAATTTTTAATAATGTGAATTTTGGATTTTTCGCGCATAGTCCGTTCTTCACGTGTGGTAATCGAAAAGTTCCTTTTGATCAATCAAATTATTATTTCACTTTTAAAATTAAAATACCTTATTATTCAACAAATACATCCACTATTTCCTGCCTCGAAGAGCTACGTTCTACATTGTGTAGCCAGCACTTGAAATAAATTACGGCATACACGAATTCAATTCTATTTTCAAAGTTGCACAGCGAACTTAGCGTTTCCACATTTATTATGCAGTGTCAACACACATATACATACCGTTGGCACAAAAACTAGAACAACGCGCTAACAACACGAAGTTTCCATATAAAGTTACCTGTTACTTGTGTAGACGCTGGCCGAGTTTGACTGGCTGACTCTACCTCGCTCGCGTGTTTACCCCTGTGGTGCTTGATGAGTTTAATTTTGCCTGCTATTTGATAACATGTTTACTGTTAAAGTGAACTACTTTTTAACTGAATGCATGCGCACTATATTATTATTTTGGAAATATGAGAATTATTAACAACATATTAGCATAATCTCAGCGTTGAACTCCGTCTACCCATCTCCATCATATCTTCGCAGGTGTCGCACAGGTGCCATATACTGTATGTTTATAATCGTCTCTCAAACTGATATGCGACCACAGAAGGGTCTGGAGCATAAATTATTACCTAACCAACCCATAAAATCGTAGTAAAAGAATTATTACGGACACCAAGTATCTTCGATTTTATATCAAGGGGCGGTAATATATTCCCACATAAACGATCTCAACTGTAGTACTTACGCGGATATATTTCTTGTGCGGTAAACAATGGAATAAAATTGTTTTAAACATTCGAAATAAATAAGGTTCTCACTGCCCACTATACTCATTGTTCTATTTAACAACACAGCTTTCAGCGGAAACAAATCTATTGTAAAATGGATATTTCTCCCTTGAAACAAGCGTTTTTGTTCGCGTATTTCCTCTTCAAAACCCAGTACAATACACACAATAGAGTTACCCAGTAACGAGAGTGCGCTAATTACAATTTCAAAAGTTTCTACCCACAAACGTAGGTATTGTAGTTCTCTCGGAATTATGGAGAAAAATGGCCGCTGCGTTAACTTTTCCCTTAAAAAATATAGCGAGGGGAATGCGAAAAATTTTGCTCAGAGTGGCCAGCTCTCCCCTTTATTCATCGTCAAACTTTTTGATAGGTTTATTTTTCATTCTGTTCCGGTTCGGACGGTAGAACGTAGCTCATCCAGTTTCCGTAAATGTTGAGCAGTTCCGTAGTCCGGAAGCCGGATGCTGAGGGCAGGACAACTCCCTGAGGTGTCTGTGCTCGTAAATCCAGGTTTGAATGTTTGTTTATGCATACTGCGGACCTCGGGGATATGGCATGCGGTAGTTGGCAGAAATGTAAAATACGTGATAGGTAAGTGCCTGTCCAGTGAGATGACGATTTAAAATATTTGTATTGGGATGCAAATTATTACCCTATTTATAATCGAATTGTTAAATATAGAAACTTCTTAGCTATCGATGGCAGAAAGTTCAAATAATATGTAATAATATGTTTGGCCCAAAATTCGTGAACTGCAAGGTCATCAAGTAACAGGGCAAGCGGCGCAAGTTGGAAGGTGGGCCATTGTCTGTGGGGGAACGCCGCATACGCACTTGAGATGAGAACCGTCCATGAACCCCCATCTGTGGAGACTGTCGTTGCTCCGGCCGACTTGGACTCGAAGTCTATTTAGAGATTTCCAAGTCGTAGCGTTGGTAACGCGTGCCCTAGTAGAAGGCTCTCAGATGGTTAGATAAAATTGTCAGGGGGTTTAAACAGCACCCGCCAGAAATTGTTTGTTTGTTAAGTTATTTTAATATACAATTATACCTAGTTCAAAGAATAGATATTGACTCTGAAATAGCCGTAACCCTCTCAAGAAAAATAATGCTAATACAGCGCTAGTAACACAAGACTTAAAAAAAATTAAATGTATTTTATTTCCTAACAAAGTCCTTTTTAGGACAGATGGACAATTACCTGTAGGCAATTATTTATTTCGCGAAAATGCCAGAGATTAAAGAATGTCGTTCCATTTACAAATATTTACAACGGTTTTATCCTTAGATAACAGGTCATTTGTCATAAAAATATACATTTAAATTACGAAATGCTATAATATTTTTCTTTGAATCTTTTTTTTATCTCAACACCGGAACGGATGAAACGAATTTATATATATATATTTTTTTTACTGTAATTTATGTACTTTCTGTTGATTTCCGACGTAATCTGACATGTATTTATTTCTTATTTATTTTGTTATTCAATTTGTTTTCTCATCCTAACAGAAATCTGTCTTCCAGAAAATCTGAAACGAGAACTAATATTTTATTGGTATCGCGGGATGTCTTGAAGGTTGTCGCTCCAGGGATAGTAAATTACGAGTATATTCACTATGTGTGAATACTGGTATCTATGACGCAATAAAAAGCGATGCGTGTGCGTGTGCGAATGTGGGGCCAAAGCGATAAATTGCGTCGCGCGCTCGTGATTTACGTGCGTGGCCAGGACGGCCCGGATTACAGGCCCGCCCGTTTGTTGATTACCTCTGCTATCATTTTATTAAATACTGAATTAGGTATGCTCCCATTGCTGATAATTAGACCCTTGATCTTGTAAACAGCAATGTTTCAAGAGTTGTTCTTTCCACTTTTCAGCAAGTTTTCAGAAGACAGTTGTGTGTGAATATAAGGCTAAATCACACGTTACCCCTTGGCCACGACATCACTGCTCGCACGACCTGCGTCTTGCGTCTCCGACCGTGGCGAGAACAAATGCTAAAAGTTATTTAGAGCGTGCCATGAGTCGCCGCGGTGCTACTTGCGGAGAGGAAAGCGGTGCGGGACCATTTGAGCGCCACCCCACACCGCAAGACGCACCACCCTATGTCGTGGCCCTGGCCTTAGAAAACGTATTTCGAAAATTGTAGGTTCGTAGTCAAAGAAAATTATTTTAAGAGATGAAAGGTAAACCTACCTACCAAAAGTAGCCGTGAGTTTCCCAACTAAATTAAACTGAAATCGACAAGATGTAACAATAACATTTTATAGAAAACTTTTTCAATACTTACAATACTTTGCCCCAATTTGATCCTGAGTCCTGTCAGAACATAAGCTCGACGTTCGTATAAAAGTGACAATACTTCAAAAAGTTATCCCTACATCATCCCGCAGGCAGGGGCGGACGGAAAAAATCGAATGTCAAAATATGATTGATGTCGCGCCGTCGGTCGAGCGTTGCCAAACTTTCCACCGCCTTGATGACCTAACAAAAACTGCTGGGTCACCCACTGATGACATTGTTTTCGGATATCGTAATTAAATATTGACCAAAATACCATAAAAAAATCATCTCTTGAACGGTGTATCGGTTTAAACATCATGAGTGAGTGAGTTAATAAAAGCAAACAGCGATTACAGTTCGACACAACTTAAATGTAGCATCGGCAAAATTCGTAAAACCGATCACCATCCGAAGTGAGTGCGCCTTCAAAATCACCAATGTTTATTACTGCCTTAGGTGAAAATGGTCTTTAAGCAAACGCAATAACTTCTAAAGTCATATAAACAAATACATTCGTAAGATTGAAATGAATGAATGAACGCAAATATTCAAATTTATGCTACATTATTTAATTAATTTAATTTAATTAATTATTAATTTAGGCTATGCTAAGTTGTGTCGTACTGTACTAACCGATTATTATTAAATGTTAATATTATGTGTCGAATATAGTGAGACTAAAATTAATTTACCATGTTATTATGTAAGTACCTATATTCTGGCAAATAAATAAAATTTCATTACATTTCAGTTCATTTCATCCATTTGTCAACCGAATGGGTTCATCAATGGGCGTTTTTGGATTGAAATTGTGTCGTAATTTCCATTTGATGTTACAATAACTAAGCCACTAAACCTCTGTAGGTGTAGTCGTCGAAATTAAATACTTGCCACGTCACCAGTGAAAGAAAATCCTATAAAATCAATGTCACTAATTAGTGTTTTCACATCAAACGTCCTTTGACACAAAAGACACCAATTTAACCAATATTATCTGCGACGGAATCGGTACAGATCCATGATTGGTATCCGAGAAGCGTCGATCAGGGCAATTCTCTGTTCTTCAGTTTCGATTGAAAGCCTCCGACTAAAGCCTCGTGTCCTTCGATCTCTTTGTGATCATGCTCTTTGATCTGCGCCTATAGGTGCCGCTTATTCCAAATTCCTTTCACCTTTGACCAGTCTTTTTCTTTGTGACGGATGCTAAGCCTATCGGGTTTATGTAGGTAAAGTATTGTACATTATTGTAGGCTCATGTCTGTATTTTTCGTCACGTGGAGGTTTTACTGCAAAGCACGTTATAATAGATTACAGAGCTATATAGGTAGAGAGGCATTCAACTTCCCCTCGTGTCTATTGAAACCCGTTTAAATGTCTGTTTGTTTACTGCTTTGAAAAGTTAACTTAAATAGATTTTTACGCCATATGATCTATTTGATAATAACCCGCGCTAGAAACCCTTACATTTCTCTATCTTTCAAAACAATTTGTGGCTGCAAGGTCTTGGCATAAATCTTATATTAAGAACTATAAAGTTCATCTCATCTTGTTAACGACGGGATGGTGTCAATTCATGTAGCCACATCTTCACTACGTCAGCCAATGTTTGCGGTAAAGACCTCAGAACATGAGCGCGCCGTCTCTAACAACTGAACATGTTAAACGCTGTACACTGTGCGCTCACTGAGAAATATCTTATCAAATTAAGAGATGGAACGTGCAGCCGGCTTCGAAGTGGAATAGTAATCAACTAGCGACGTAGACAGAGGAACAAGTCGGGCCGACACTAACTTCTTCAACGCTAAGGGGCTTGCGGTTGCTCGGTTGAGCTGACACTTTGATACCAATAGCGTTTAGCGAAGTCCTGAAGGAATTGTGAGAACAAGTTGGGGCTCGTTCCCAACATTTTGTGAGGTAACCTACGTCAGCAGCAGACACTACCTTAAGTGATTTATCGCGAATGTAATGTAATCAGAAGGGAGTCTTGCGGAATATGAAATAAATGTAACAGGTCAGAGAGCTTTTCGGAGCTTTGGTGTTCTGGGAATTTAGTCTAAATCGTGGCCTCTAGGATTTCACCTCCCAATGCACAAATATGTACCCAGACTGCCGTTCAAGGATAGAACTCGCAATTCAATGGGCCACGGCACAAACTAAGGCGTAAAAGTAAAGCATTAAATAATTAGGCTGATGGAATTATAAAACAGAAGCAAAAAGCTTTTGAAAAGGGTCATCGTCCTAATTGAATTTATTTCACTGCGTGCCTATCAAGTTTCAAGGAAAAAGTTTAAAAGAAAATTAAAGAAATAAGTCGTTTTAACTCAAACGCATTTAATGTTAAAGGATGGAGATGTTAAAGAGGCATAACTTGAAAAGTGCGGTCACGTCCCGCGCTCAGTCGCTCTCTCCTTCACGAACGCTCAACGGCTTTCGGACTCAACAAATATCCATTTTGCTCGACGTCTGACTCTTGTTCTCATAAGTTTTGTGCTTGCTGTCTCTTAATGGGCGCTATTTGCTTGAATATTTTTTTTTTTTAAATCGCACTACTTTCCGGGTTAACGTAATTTTTCACGGAGCTGGCTGTGAATCTGTTTTTATATGCGGTGTTTATTTGAACTTCTATTAAACAATTTACATTACTTAAGCTACTTTTCGAAAAAGCGTTATATTTTAAAATATAGGGTTAATTAATGTTCTGCTACTAACATAACTATTCCGAGTCATATTAAAAATTAACCAAAACCTTAAATGTGGACGTGGAGAAGGCCTAGAGTATTTTATTCAGGAGCTAAGAGGGCTCGGAGTACAGTGATGAATATTGAAGCCACCGAGATGGCTAAATAAAACATTGTGGTATGGAGGCTGCATATTATAACAGCGGTGTGCCCTCCGGCCGACCCTCGCCTCACAGAACAATACACGGATTGTGAATAAAATTAAAAATATTACAAAGCGTCTAATTTTTTTTCATTAAAAGGGTCGGCGGTGGCCTGTTGTTGAGGAAAATCTTTTGTGGGGCAATGGAACGTCCATACCTATTGTATGAAATCCTATACTGTACGAAACCTAAACAAATACTGTCGATGTTTGAACTAGTGGAAGCAAACAGTTTCCATCTTCTAAGTATATGTGATTCGCACTAATAACTTTTGGGAAACAGTGAGTAGTGTAACGTCAGAGTGTAATTCCCGCCGCGTTTTACCTGGAAATCTACATAGCACTAGTTTCATAATCAGATTGTGGTATTACCTGCGAAATTAGATTCATAAACGACAAGTGTTGTTACTGCAGCGCAATATGAAACGAAATGGAAGGGAGGCGCAGTGGGCGTGAGCTGCATGGAAATTGCAATATCCGAGGGAGCTGAATTAGAGCCAACACTCTTCCTAACTAGAAACGACACGGCCCCAGCTGTAGACACAATACAATATTTCATCTTTCACGAGCATGGTGACTTTTGTATTATAAATTTATAAAATGAATTTAAACCGTAGAATGTTGTGAACTAGCCGAGAAATTTTAATTTAATCCATGAAAGCGTTTGCTAAAGGGAATAATCCAATTACTTTTCATAATCTATGAACATAATTTGTCATTGATAAACAAAATAAAAGATATAAAAGTACCTGCTGTCTGAGTTTTCTTCATTTGACCTTTTCTGACCCCCCTTTTTTTACCCACAAACAATCGGAGCTGATTGTACTTTGTTCTACGTGCCTCCAGAGAGGCGTGCCTTATACCCGGACATGTGTCTAAACTATCGGATAAATTGTACCCCTTGATGTCTGACAGAAGATAACGTTAAAAAAAGAAGAAGAAAAATCTCTTTCAGACCAGATATAATCAAAAATTTTGCATAAATTAATTTATAAATAACCCTGACGAACATTTTCGGCTAGAAGATTTTTTTGTATAATGTTCTGGTAGCATGTATACTGTTCTTAACCCATCCAGTACAATTCTTTATAGCACAGCATTAGGCCTGGTGGGAGATTGGATCGCACGAGCCAGACTAACTAAACTTCATTAGTCAGGTTTGGATAACAGTGCGACGTCAGATTATGTCGTTAAGCATTGAGTTAAACATTTACCAACGTTCAGCCGCGGAACGAGCTTGTGTAAGACAAGCGAACTATGTATTTTACTTGGAAAATATTTTTATGTAAACATTTCAGTGTTGTTCGACGCGTGTTGTTTTATCTTAGAAATCTTGCGTAGCTATGAAACTAAGAATTTCAATTTAGATATGTAAAACAAAGCCAGTAGATGCTGAAGGTTGGAGTGCCTATACAGAAACATATTCAGTAGGTAGATCCAAAGTTGGCAGACATGTAGCACTTGGAAGCAGTCCCGAAGGAGCAGATACCTCGATTCTCACTTAAACGGAGCCGCGCATATTGTCTTATTCATGCATACGGTCTGATAGACACGACCTATGGAAGCATTCTAAACTACGCTTTGTTGGAGGCACCTGAATATCTTCATATTATATTCAATAGATATTGATCTCGCTTGACGTGAAAGCGACACGGCATCAAAAATGTTTCAAAGAAAACGTAAGTTGTTTGATGAAAAAAAAAACGAAACCAATAACTAACAACTGAAAATAACTGAGTTTTTTTTTTATATTATAAAATGAAATACGTTAATCATAATGATTTTCTAAGAACACGTCGACCGGCATTCGTTTTCGGTCCACGTGACAACAGACGTAGTTGTTATGCTCCATCATACATTTGATTTCGTCCTTCAAAACCCGCTTAAGGGGACACCCGCCGCTACTGATGCACAGACCGCCTGACTGACAGCGGGAGATGATCGCAGCTGAAATTAAAATAAAACATAGTAACATTAATTCGACTACCTACCTTAAGACCTACTTTAAGAATGGGAACAATGGAATTTACCAGAAATCTACAACCTACATTTAATAGCATTTACTCGATTTACATTTTTTGATCATCTGCTACGACAGCGTAGCAAGCGAAGCCATTTTATCATGTCGTTTGCTACGCCACGCGCCACCGAGCGCCGTACCAGCTAACCCGGAACGAACAGTTGTCTGGTGTTTCCTTCAGGACCAACACTTTTTAAATCCGAGTTTGGCAATAACAGAATCGAATTTCCTAATATTTCCCTTAGTACTCGTCTTTCTAGTCAAAAAATCAAACAATGGCTAATCAAATGAAACTCAACGTCACACTGGTTTTACAAAGAATTTTCCATTTTATGCAATAAAGGAGTTTTGGATTAATGAGTTAAATTAAAATAGAGGAATACGATACTGATTCGATTTTTTCAAACGTTTCCGACGACATAGACAGAATGCTAATTAGAACCAAATTCGTTTAGCTGGCTCGTCGGTCCGCTAACCAATCGGATCGGACCGATGATGTCGCCAACATTATCTCAAGCGGACTCGATTCCATTTACGTATTAATGTGATTTAACGCGAATATATTTAGTCCCTTGAATAAAATAACTGTTGGGTGTATGTCAAGAGAAACTAAAACATCTTCATTTAAAAACTACGTTAGTCAACTGTGGCAAACACTTTCGATCTTATCTAGAGTGTTTGTAGGTCTGTTATAAATTAATTATTGATTGCAATGCCAACGGGTCCAACTTAATGCAAGCTTTAAAGATTCTAAAGGTCTTTTGCGTGAATTGATAGAAATTTTTCGATGTAATATTGGTAAACATAAAATAGATCAACCATTTTTCAGATTATCTAAACTACATACTCGTACATCTTTTATGGGGTACTGTTTTAATGTTACAACAAAATACCTTGTGATATATTGCAATTAAATGAAAGAAAAATTTAAACTCATAGTAAAGTTCACTTTGTAAACAAGCATAATCACTAAGGTGAACAGTATTAGGGATTTGGGCGTTATCCAGGACAGTAAATTCATATTCGAAATGCATATTGATGAAATAGTAAAGAAAGCGTCCAAGTCCCTAGGCTTCATAATCAGATCATCTACTTGCTTCAGCTCACTAAAACCACTCAAAGTATTATACTGTTCATACGTACGCAGCCATCTTGAATATGCATCTCAAGTATGGAACCCAAGATATGACATGTATAAGTCAAGAATAGAAAGCATTCAGAAAAAGTTTCTAAGATATTTAGATTTTAAGACAAAGCAATACTCAACGGATTACACGCATCGTTGCAAAAGATACCATTTTCTACCACTGGAAAACAGACGCCTTGTTAATGATATTACTTTTCTGTTAAATATTGCCAATAGTTCCATCGATTGTTCCCAACTTGTCTCCAAAATATCACTCCGAACCCATCACGTAGGCTTCAGGCAGCGACCACTTCTTCACATTCCATTCGCATCAACAAACTACCGACGGAATGCCTTCTTCTTACGTAGCGCAACAAGCTTTAATAATCTGCCCTCTCACTTAGATGTTGATCTATTTAGAACCAGCCCTAGCACATTAAGGCGTTCTCTGAATGATGAATACTTTGTCCCCAACGAGTAGCATTGTTCATAATTAAATAATTAAATATCATGTAACAAATGTGTACATTTTCTTTTTTTTCTGCTTTTAGCACATTAAATAAAGACGATATGATTGTAATATACTAACCAAATTATTATGATTCATAAAATGAATGTCCTTTTATGTTTTGTTAAAATAGAGAATTTATTTATCTTGTTTTGTTAAGTTATGTTATATTTGAGAAGATTTTATTTTTTAATTTAAATTTTTGAATGTTTCTTTTCTTACTTTTTTTTTTAAATTTAATTTAATTTTTTAATTTTAGGTACATTGTTTTTAATTTGTGGAAGCCTATAAATGGCAATTGTAAGCGCTATTGTACAAACTAAATAGATATTAGACTGTAAGCTTTCCTAATAATAAATAAATAAATAAATAAATAATTATTACAAATTAAAGAATTATATCCAAAATAAGAATGATTGGAAACATGCTGGTCCTGCTCCATAGGACAATCTAGAGTCTAGATAAAATCAAACTGGTTGCTAATTTAACTGTATAATTTATTATTTTTATGACATTGATTTTACATTCTGTGATTACTTCAACTCACACACTGACTTATTAGTATTACTTGTATTTTTTTTTGTAATATTCGTATATTTCTACAATGTTTGCATATGAGCATCTTGTATCTATCACATAATTAGTTTATCTGTCATTGCTTAATTTTTTGTTCGCTTTACCTATTGTGGTATAGTAGTTTTATTCTAGGTGTATCTTCTTCACTTATAAGTATACCGGCTGAAATTTTTTACAGTCTCGAGAATAATATGGTGTGTTGTGTAAGTGGAACAGAAGCCATACCCGGGAATATTTGCTTAGTAGCATTGACCACGCGGGCGGGCGGGGATGCGCGAGAGGCTTGTGCGCCTGCGGAAGGATATCAAAGAGGCCGACGGCAAGTGCGGCGACTACCTATCGGCCGCTAAGGAAAGCTAAGAATTCATTGATAAATTCCGCGTATTTAGTTGGGTGCGTGTGATATGAATTTCGATATTGTATAGTTAAAAAAAAAAAAAAAAAAACTGCCATAGGCTTGTACTCCGTTCACCTATTATACCCAATTTTTTTTGAGACGGTAAAAAATATCATGCGGTATAATTAATGTATATAAAATATTGTAAAACATTTTAAAAGAGTAACGTTGGAGTTTCTAGCCCATTCTTCTCCATACGAAAACTATCTTTTGGAAGGGGCGACAAGAATCATTTTTTTTTTTGGTTTAAATTTTGACGTTCAAAAGTGTCTTTCACGTGTTTAATTGAAATAAATTATTTGACTTTGACTTTGACTTTGGTAGGTAAACATTCAAATAAGTATCACTATAGGTAGTGATACTTATTTGAATGTTTTAGTAAAAGGTAGCTTGTAACTTGTTCTCTTTTTCAAAATATTTAAACGTGTTTTAATAAACCGGTAGGCACCATTCGGTAGGACCCATAGTTTTGAATTACTGTTTTTTTTATCATAAATTATGTTATAAAATAATTCCACACCATGAAATGAGTGTGTAGTGCGCAAAGGACTCAGGAGTAACATTGTTATTCGGGAACACCATAATCACAATGGGTTTATTTTCTCTTTTCGTCTGCTCTTTACTTTGGATTCCATAGTCAACTACAATGTACTCACGTGAGAGTGGTGTTCCCGAGTTCTAAAAACGTGTCCGTATGCATTGAGTAGCCATGTCTCATATGTGCACGCGGGTACTACCAATATTTATTAGTAAATTTGTTGATTTTCTGGGCCCAATCCTGGAATTTGTTATAAAACCCTTAAAAAGTTAGAGGACGTTTAAGGTGGTTCCTTGAGGAGCCTTAGAACTCGAAAACTAGCCAACGGATATTTTTGAAAATTTTGTAGGATTATTATTGTTGGATTTAGTAGTACCTATGCATAGTCTGTACAAAAAAATGGGTTTAGTAGGGCTGAATTTGAGATAGCTACAATGCTTTGATTTTTCATAAAAATCCATAAACTACACGGCGCTGTTTCTCGGAAAGTTATCAACCAATTACAACAGATTTTTGGTATAATTTAGTAGTAAATGTGTTCTAATTTGTAGTATAAAAATAAAATTGAAAATTTATATAATTTCACTAACACAACACATTTTATGTGGCTCCTCAATCCTGACGGTCTATAGGAAATATATGTACGTAGCTATAATTGTTTTTTCCCGTGTACAAGTTGATTCCATCTACACAGATTTCAGCAGTGCTTCTTAACAATATTTAGTGTGGTACGAGAGCCCACGATCAAGTATAAAATCGTTAGTTTAGATGATTCTCAACCCGACTCGTTCCGAAGTACCGGTCAGAAACTTTCCAGTTTTACGGGAAACCATTTCTGCTATATCAAATAAAATAGAAAGACGGTTTCATCACAATAATTTAAAAATGTACACAGGTTTCGTAATTTTATTAGATACGAAAAAGTTTGTTTTAAGGCATTATTACTCCTCAATTCAGACGTCTGAATTGAGGAGCAATAATATTAAATGTTAAACGTCCTGTAACTTTTTAAGGGTTTTACCTAATTCCAGGACGGTAGGTTGGTTGGTAGGTAGGTTGGTTGGTGAGTAGATTGGTTGGTGAGTAGGTTGGTTGGTGAGTAGGTTGGTTGGTGAGTAGGTTGCTTGGTGAGTAGGTTGCTTGGTGGGTTGGTAGGTTGGTTGGTGGGTAGGTTGGTGAGTAAGTAGGTTCGTTAGTAGGTTAGTGGCTAGGTTGCTTGGTGGGTTGGTAGGTTGGTTGGTGGCTAGGTTGGTGAGTAAGTAGGTTCGTGAGTAGGTTAGTGGCTAGGTTGGTTGGTGGGTAGGTTGTTTGGTGGGTAGGTTGATGGGTAGGTAGGTTGGTGAGTGGGTTGGTGAGTTTGTTGGTGGGTAGGTTGGTTGGTGGGTAGGTAAGTTGGTTAGTGGGTTGGTTGGTGGGTTGGTTGGTGCGTAGGTTAGTGAGTAGGTAGGTTGGTGAGTGGGTTGGTGAGTAGGTTGGTGGGTAGGTTGGTTGGTGGGTAGGTAAGTTGGTTGGTGGGTTGGTTGGTGGGTAGGTTGGTGAGTAGGTAGGTTGTTGGTTCCTGGGTAGGTTGGTGAGTAGGTTGGTGGGTAGGTTGGTGAGTAGGTACGTTGTTGGTTGCTGGGTAGGTTGGTGAGTAGGTTGGTGGGTAGGTTGGTTGGTGGGTAGGTTGGTGAGTAGGTAGGTTGTTGGTTGCTGGGTAGGTTGGTGAGTAGGTAGGTTGGTGGGTAGGTTGGTTGGTGGATAGGTTGGTTGGTGGGTTGGTTGGTGGGTAGGTTGGTGAGTAGGTAGGTTGTTGGTTGCTGGGTAGGTTGGTGAGTAGATTGGTGGGTAGGTTGGTTGGTGGGTAGGTAGGTTGGTTGGTGGGTTTGTTGGTGGGTAGGTTGGTGAGTAGGTAGGTCGCTGGTTGCTGGGTAGGTTGGTTGGTGGGTAGGTTGGTTGCTGGGTAGGTTGGTGAGTAGGTTGGTGGGTAGGTTGGTTGGTGGGTTGGTTGGTGGGTTGGTTGGTGGGTAGGTTGGTGAGTAGGTAGGTTGTCGGTTGCTGGTAGGTTGGTGAGTAGGTTGGTTGGTGGATAGGTTGGTTGGTGGGTATGTTGGTTGGTGGGTAGGTTGGTTGCTGGATAGGTTGGTTGCTAGGTAGGTTGGAGAGGAGTAGGTAGGTTGGTGAGTAGGTTGGTGGGTTGGTAGGTTGGTGAGTAGGTTGGTGGGTTGGTTGGTTGGTGAGTAGGTTGGTGGGTAGGTTAGTTGGTGGGTTGGTTGGTGGGTAGGTTGGTTGGTGGGTAGGTTGGTTGGTGGGTAGGTTGGTTGGTGGAACGGTTAGTGAGTAGGTAGGTTGGTGGGTAAGTTGTTCGGTGGATAGGTTGGTGAGTAGGTTGGTTGCTGGGTAGGTTGGTGAGTAGGTTGGTTTCTGGGTAGGTTGGTGAGTAGGTTGGTTGCTGGGTAGGTTGGTGAGTAGATTGGTTGGTGGGTAGGTAGGTTGGTGGATAGGTTGGTGAGTAGGTTGGTTGCTGGGTAGGTTGGTGAGCAGGTTGGTTGCTGGGTAGGTTGGTGAGTAGGTTGGTTGCTGGGTAGGTTGGTGAGTAGAATGGTGAGTAGGTTGGTGGGTAGGTTGGTTGGTGAGTAGGTTGGTTGCTGGGTAGGTTGCTGAGTAGGTACGTCGGTGAGTAGGTTGGTGAGTAGGTTGGCGAGTAGATTGGTGGGTAGGTTGGTTGGTGGGTAGGTGGGTTGGTTGGTAAGTTTGTTTATGGGTAGGTTGGTGAGTAGGTGGGTAGGTTGGTCGGTTGGTAGGTTGGTAGGTAGGATGATGAGTAGGTTGATGGGTAGGTTGGTTGGTTGGTAGGTTGATTGGTGGGTAGGTTGGTGAGTAGGTAGGTTGGTGAGTAGGTTGGTGGGTAGGTTGGTTGGTGGGTAGGTTGATAGGTAGGTTTGTGGGTAGGTTGGTGGGTAGGCTGGTTGGTGTGATTACGAAATCTATGTTCATTTTAAATATTCAGACATATTCTGATGAAACCATCTGCCCATTCTTTTGACATAGTAGCAAAGGGCTCCCGTAAAACTGGTACGTTTCTGACCGGTACTGCCCACCGAGTCAGGTTCAGAATCATCTAAACTAACGATTTTATACGGTTTCGGTAAAACGATGTGATATGGTTTTGATCGTGGGGTACCTCACTAAATTGTTAAGGAATGTTTATATTATTAATTTCTTTTGAAATACTGACTGTATAGGATGTTGGATTATGCCAATGTTTAGTAGAAATTTCTACTAAATTTTGGTGCTATTGTTATCCAAATTGATCAACTAGTAGCTACGTACATACGTATATTTACTATAGCCCGTCTGGACTGGGGAGCCGCATAAAATGGGTTGTATCAGCAAAATTATATAGTTTTTCCATTTTTTTTATAGTACAAATCAGAACACTTTAACTAGGTACTTACTACCAAATTTTCAAAAGTATCCGTTGGCTAGTTTTCGAGTTCTAAGGTGGCTCCTCAATTCAGACCGTCAGGATTGAGGAGCCCAAACTGGAGAGGGCTGGGCAAACTGGAGAGGGCTGGGGCTGCTTTGAAGCGGCTTCTGCCCAATCTAGGGGGTCCAAACGCCTCCTGCCGGAGGCTCTACGCGGTGATCGTGCAGTCCATGGCCCTTTACGGGGCACCGGTGTGGGCGCGTTCATTGAGGCTGCGACCGGCCCAGCGGTTGAACGCGTCCCAAAGGGTCATAGCCATTAGGCTGGTCCGAGGATACCGCACGGTCTCCCGTGAGGCGGCGAGCCTTTTTGCCGGACTACCGCCATGGGATCTGGAGGCAAAAGTCCTCGCGCACATCTGGGATTGTCGCGAGGAGGCGAAACGCCGGGGCGTAACTCCACTGCCACGAGAAATCACGGCGCAGCGGACAGAGCTCCGGTGGGACCTCATGGCGGTATGGAGAGTGCGATTGTCGCAACTCAGCGCTGGGCACGCCACAATTGTGGCGATAAGTCCCCTCTTTGAGGAGTGGCTAGAGAGGCGCCACGGCGCCCTCACCATCCGCCTGACGCAGGTCCTCACCGGACACGGCTGTTTCGGGAGGTTCCTGTTCCGTATAAGGTGGGAGGAAACGCCCGGGTGTCACCACTGTGTGGATCGCCCGGAGAACACGGTGGAGCATGCGGTGGAGGTCTGCCCTGCTTGGGCGGAGCACCGCCGTGTCCTCACGGAGGCGATCGGCGGCGGCGATCTCTCGCGTCCGGCCCTGGTTCAGGCCATGGTTCGGAGCGAGAGTGCATGGGAGGCCGTCACCTCCTTCTGCGAAACAGTTATGCACGCGAAGGAGGAGGCGGAGCGCGCGAGGGAGATGCAAGCTGCACGCCCTCGCACCCCTAGTCGCCGCAGGAGACGCCCCGGGCGTCGGGAGTCACGAGCTGACTTCCGGCCACCGTAGGCGCGGGCTTGCGGACGGTGAGCTATGGGTCATGGTATGGGTATCGCCGTCCGATAAGGACCAGGCCCGGGTCGACGGCGCGTTGTGTTCCACGCGCACCTCAAAGTGATGTCAGCACCAACTGACGGGGTCCGTAAGGACCAATGCCTGCTGGGGTTGCGGGTTTGTCCGAAAGGGATATCGCGGCCCCGGCACACGGGCATCGGAAGGAACACGGGTGTGTTTTAGTCAGTAAAACTCTGACACGCCCTCTCGCTCCGCCCAGAGCGGGAGAAGTCATTTGATGATTCCCCATCCTCAAAAAAAAAAAAAAAAGGTTTGAGGAGCCACCTTTAATGTCGTAAAAATTTTTGAAGGTTTTACTACAAATTGCAGGATCCGGCCTACAAAATCGGCTAATTTACTTCTAAATATCGGTAGTACCCTCGTTCAAATATGACACATGGCTCCTCAATCCATACGAACACCTACAAACCGGGGCCGGGTCTTCGGTGTAAATCGTTGGATTTCACTACGCCTCGCTTTGGTCCGCTGATTTTATGTGGCTTATGGTGTGCTGATGGAATTTTTCGAGCTGTAAAGAAAACGATTTTATATCAGAAATGTGAACTAAGTAGCTTGCTTACGAGGTAGCTTGTATACAATCCTTACGAGCCCATAGTATCTCAGCTCAAATTCACCTTTTAATCTCGCTCGCTCCATACTGCTCGCGAACTGAGTGAGAGCGCGACTGAGTGGAGAGCTCGCGGCTCCGAGACACCAATAGTTTAAGAAATTTCTTTTTACGGCGAAAATAAAGCTTATTTAATTTTAAAAAATAACATACTATCTGCTTTATTGTTAGTTCAGTTATTATGCAAAGTTTCATGATCTAATTTGAATTATTTTTTGAATACAAGCGCTTTATTTTTCGGTTTGAAGGTAATTTGGATTTTTTTCTATAGAATTTTTTTATGGAATCGTTTTTTCGTCTAACATAGTACTTAATAACATTAATCCTCAACTTTAACATATATTTATTTCAATATTAATGCTGCAGTAGTTTCGATATAAAGGTGGATCGTGCTAAGGAATTTGAATTATTATAGGCCATAGCAATTATTTCTTATATCTATGGTATAGTCCCATAACCTCTATAATAATAAATTTAAAATTTTATTAAAATAAATGTGTAAATAAATAATACTAACTGAGATTCCTTCGGTCAAAGCTCGCCGAAGTTTCATCAAAAAGCTGATCAGCAAAAAAAGGATTATTATTATTATGATGCCTTTTTAAATACTGTGTGTACCTAATGTTTATACGAGGTTCTCAATGTTCTGTCCTTGTCTGTATGAGGATTGGTCTCTGGTGAGGGACATACGAGTACATTACAACTTAATATTATTATATCCTCACAAAACAACAATCAAAAACAAAGAATTAACGTGAACACGCTAACGAGAATATAAAAGAATTACTATTCCCTTTGGTGTTCGCAGTGCCATAATGTGATTCCGCTCTGTGGATAAGCAAATTAGCTTTTCATAATTAGCAACGTTAATACTTTAGCCTTTGTGCACGCGCCCAGAACGCGCACGCTCAACAGATAGAGCACGCTTGTGACGTTAGAGTTAGCATATATATTTGTATATTTATATATATATATTTGTAATCATGTTCTCGAAAACAGTTCTGACGATTTCGACGAATTTTGCAATATAGGGGTTTACAGGGGCGAAAAATCGATCTAGCTAGGTCTCATATCTGGGAAAATTCGTTTTCTCCGTATTTTCACCCGAACAGAGCCCGGTCGCCCAAAGTTTAGAACAAGAATAATGACAAATGACACCTTAGAATAATGACATGGCAGAATGGAATTAGTATGTACTATCATGGCAGCATGGAATTAGTATGTACTATCATCGCAGCATGGAATTAGTATGTACTATCATGCCAGCATGGAATTACTATGAACTTTACTATACTATTAAATGAGCATTCTCTATTTCACCAGAGCAGAGCTCGGTCGTCCAGGTACATAATTAATTATACATAAACTAGCCAGGGAATTGAGAAAAATCTAATCTATTTTTTTCGTCCGTCAACGTCACTTTGTCAAGTCGGCTAGGCTAACGTAAATTTATGTAATGAGAAACCTTGTTCAATGAGTAATTTGAAAGAGAAAATATTTCAGCCCCGTGAGAGTAAAGCTCTGGTCAAACTGAGGCGCAGCCCGCGCGGGACGCGAAACGCGACTGCGCGTGTCGGAATCATTACGATAAAATTCCTGTCCAGCATCCTTTTTTACTTTTAAAAATTATTTTTTTATTAACTATTTTAACATTAACAAATCCTATTATTATTAGAAGATCCTGATAATTTTATTCCCGCTAATCAGCTAAGCATCATATAAAATTTGGTAATCTTCGATTTAATTATTTTTCTCAACTGTCGCAGTATTTCTAGGCGAACAATCAATTCCGTACAAAACATGTGATCTATAGTCCGAGTTGGTATAAATAAATACAAAAACTTATCCTACTTTCACATAAAATTTAATGTTATTAGTATTATAAATTGTACTTAAAATATTTCAATTATTTAAATATTGTATTTATAACGTTTGTTACGATTTATGTTGCATTTTTTAAGTAAAAGTAGTTTCAAAGTCAAACGTTTTTCAGAACTATAAGTTGATACTAATAACTTATCAGATTTTACTTTTCGATTACAAATAAGTACATACTTAATTGCTAAATTATCTTATAAAGTTTTAAAATTATTGCACTTCTTAAGATTTGTTAATTATTACCTAAATTTGAAATGATTAAACAATAATCATTTATGACCATCTGTGATTGGTTTAAAAAGGCGGGAATGTTGGATGCACTAAAGTACTCTAAATATTAGGAGACTATAAAAATACGTGTATCCGATAATTCGGGGAACTTTTGATAATACCAGTGGTTACTAAAGAGTGTTATTTATAAAACTAATATAATAATGGAGATCCTAAGTGTATTGTGGAGCAGAAATTCTGCCTATATTGTAAAATGGATTGAAATATTATCATCAAATCACTTATTGTGAAAGATTGACAACCTATAATGTTCACGTTTAAGTTAATTGATATCATTTCTTGAAAACAAAGTAAAATTTTTAGGCATTGACAATCAAATGACATGGAAACCTCAAATAGAACAAGTATGTAAAAAATTGAGCATATCCGCTTATGTCCTATTCAATCTATCTAAGAAAGTTAACATCACCTCAACTTTGATTGCATACCATGGTCTCGCTGCTTCCATTCTGAGATACGGTATAATATTCTGGGGAAATTCTTGCCTGCAGGAACAGGTATTCAAGGCCCAAAAACGTTGTTTGAGGTCGATGTTAAATATGAAAACGACTGATAGCTGTGTTCCAGTGCTTAAGTCCCTAAAGCTATTAACATTTCCCGTAATGTATATTTTAGAAATGGCAATTTTCGTTAAACGTAACATGCATGTTTGTTTCATGTTTTTGACACCAATTTGAAGCCATGATAAAAATATTTTACCAGTTTAGAGTTGCAATACTACATTACATTAAAAAAATATTATTAGTATGGGACCTACACTATATAAGAAAATACCTGACCTAATAAAATATGACATATTACGCAATTTTAAAAAGAAGTTAACAGCATTATTGATTGAAGAATGTTACTACTCGATTAACGATTTTTTAAATGACAATGACTTATCCTAATGTATATTTCTAATTTAAGATAATTAATGCAATTTAACGACATAACAAATTATTTTAATGTACTCGTTTTGAACTGTAATTAGTAAATTTGTATTTTGAAACATTTTTTTTTTGATCGTACTCCTTTACTTGATTCATCAATGTTTGCATGCCTAATCTAAGGTATATTGTACAAGGATCGCAATTGTTTTTAATACCTTAAGTCATGTACCTACAATCTATGCAAATAAATAAACTTTACTTTACTTAACTTTACTTTTACTTAACCTTAATTTGATTATTGCAGATGTAGTTCTGTATGTGATATAAAATGTATTATATTGTTTATGTGTTAAATCGAATTAAGGAATATGCATGTTTTGTTTATTTCCTTTGATAAGTTGCTACTTTGAGAAATGGTCCAAGAGATTAATGTGATAACAATAATTTATGCTAATGTAAAAATATGTTAATAAAATACCTTTAAACAAGCTGCCATGTCCTTCTTCTCCATGAAGACCTAGTTTTGGAATAGACAACTAATTTTCTCATTAAGGTATTTAACTGACAAGCCTAATGGAAATAAATGCTTAGTCTTCTCTTTCTGTGCTTTTCTTCATAAAATCCTTTCCCTTCACAATGGTGTGTAGGGAAAGGATTTTATAGGTATTTCCATATACACTAAAAACTAGTAACCATGCTCACACTCCAAGATTGCTAATTAAGTGGACATTACCTGTAGGTAATAGTAGATTATTAACCAAGGGGATAAAGCAGTGTCTTCTGTCGCGGGTGACGATTTAAATCGCGAGCGTAACGAAGGACTCGAGGTTTACTCCCGAGCGTAGCGAGGGTGTTAAAAACTTAAATCACGAGCGAAGCGAGGGATTTAAGACGAGTCCTGAGTGTAGCGAGGGATTTAAGTTCACCCAAGACTAAGACAGCTTTATCACCGAGGAAAATACTCTACTTTTCGTACCATTTGCGAAAAAATTAACACAATAATAATATGAGATAAGCATTTATTAAAAATAATGACAATTAAAAGTAAAAGTTAACATTCGAAACATTGGTCCAATTATTGATAGAGAGAGTTACATTTTTGTTTGGTACATTTATTGTTGACGAGTTGATTTGAGTATTTCTCTGTTCTTGCGTCTGAGGAACTTGCGTTTCATTGTAGATAGTATACGTCGGAGATTGTGGTGGTGGTGCATCGTGAGTTACGGACGAAGATAAGATGCCGGAAGTTGATGGTTGTGGCTCTGATGGATTAAGTTTTATATTTTTGTTAATTTGACTGCTTAATATGGTTTTATTCGCCATTGAGCTTTCGATATAACCCTCAGCTAATCCATCAGAGCTCCAACCACCGTGTCTTTTTATTGACGTAATATCCGCCCCTGAATCCGCCAAGAAAGTCGCCGAAGTTCTTCTAAAGCAGTGACCGGTGTAGAGTTCAACATCTTTAAGTTTTAAATATTTAGCAATTTCCTTTGGCATATTGCTAATTTTATTTTTGCCGATGGCTTGTCGAGTACATTTCCCATTCCGATAGTTTATAAAAAATCTATTGTTTTCCATGTTGGTGGGACGTAATGCTTGGTATTTATGAGTGATTTTAGTATATTGTCCATGTACAATGAATTACCGATTTTTCTTTGTCTTAGTTTCCTTTACATTAATCAGCAGCAACTCATTGGAATGATTTTCAACGTCCTCCACCTTTAAGTTTACAAGTTCACATCCGCGGCAAGCACCATTGAGTCCAAAAATTAAGGCCACCTATAACAAAGATAAAAAAACAGATAAATATATAGAATAATTACCATTACTAAGATACGAAATATTCATAGTTAAATCATGTATACTTACTTTTGTGGCCAGAAAAACTTCGTCAGGAGCTTCATTAAGAAATTTTTCCACATTTTGAGTCGTAAAAATTTTAGACTTCTTTGCGCAATGCCCTTCTGATTTTCTTTTTAAAAAAGCCAGTAATTTCGTGAATCTATTTATTTCAATGTTGTGTTTGATGCTTATTGTAGCCTTCAGTTTTGAGTATATGCACCAAAGTGTATTCGGATTCTTTGTCTTGGATAAATAATCAAAATAGACAAGAAGTACTGATTCTGAAATTGATAGGCCTTTCGCACTTCTCCACGTTGAAAATTCTTCATAAGTTTTTAAATAATTTTCCTTGGATTTTGTTGGAAGCAAATTATTTATAATTGCGGCAGCATTTGCACTGATGGAATCCGACAATTCACTGTCACTGTCGCTTTGATTTAACATCGTATTTTTAGAACATTAACTTATTTATAAAAATATATTCAAATAAACTTAACGTTTATGTATTTGAAGAAAACAAAAACGCGGCAAATTCCTAGACTAATATTTTTTTGTCGGAAAAGCAAAGGCATCAAGCTCATACGGCCTCGTCGGTTTTCGTAATTTTATTTAATAATCATAACTGCATAATAAATGCGTATTCCTTTTTCAAAAAGATGTATAATGCTTTATATACAAACTCAATGGTGTAAACACAGATGTAGTTCAGTATAAATTTCGGTAAATATTCCAAATTTAAATCACATTCTCCCCCTAGAGGATGAATGAAATTCAGTACAATTTTCTTTCCCTGTTTTTAACAGATTAAAAATGACTATTGTTATGTTCGCTTTTTGTGGCATAGAATGTCACTTTTTTGAGCAAGTGGTACGAAAATATAGTTTTCATCCCCTTTCTAACATGCGCGTCGATTGTTTCGATGATTATGAAGTGATGCAACTATTCGCGCCAGCTGATACACTGCCATACAAAAATTTCATCCAGCGTCCCGCGAGGGATCGCCTCAGTTTGAGCAGTGCTTTATTATTTGATCCGCGTACCGTGATAAAAAAAACCGGCCAGGTGCGTGTCGGAACTCACACAATGAAGGGTCCGTAGTTGAGACGAATTTATCCCAAGAACAAACTTAACATTGTAGTTGAAAAACATGTTCTCCCATATATTCCAACTGCAAATGTAAGTTTGTTCGCACAATATTGGGAGATTTACCATGTTATTTTAAGACTATAAACTTCTTATAGGTTTTGCTGTAATCTATAAGCATAGAACTATTTTATGTATTTTTTTCAATTTTTTTGGCTCAGTTGTTACGGCGATAATAGGTCAATTTTCATTTATTTTCTTAAATAACTTTAAATTTACTTTAAATTTATAAAAAATATACTTCAGACCCTCGCAGTAAGCCCTTTCATTTAATATGTCACACGGTACAGTGTGCAAAACTTCTTTTTTTTTCTTATTTGTCTCACAAAAGTGACCCTCATATTGAAAATTCATTTATTTACGTAACTCGTCCGTGTTTGGGTCACAGATATTGATATCGGTCCATTAGATTCGGAGCAAATTGGCTGTGACAGACAGACAGACATACGAGTGATCCTATAAAGGTTCCGTATTTTTATTACGACATACAGGACCCTAAAATTGTTTAAAAATACAAGTTAGCTGACTGTTCACAAGATAGCTTTTAACAAGTATTTAAGTAGTATAAAGCTACCGACGGCTTCATAACCATACCTACGAAAACTATATGACATGTCGTTGCGACTCGCGTCTTGCCCGTTTTCCATAACACATGTAGAGTACCGATTACCGAGCATCAGCTACGAGGCGTTTTTCAGCGCAAACTGTGTCAACCACGCAAATGGGTCGCTTTTGTACCTAGCCTTAGCACTTTAGTACTTCGTACCGTCAGTGCCGATTGGTAACTATGTGGGATTTTTAGGGTTCCGTATGACCGAATGAAAAAACAGAACCCTTATAGGATCACTCAAATGTCTGACTGTCTGTCCGTCTGTTACAGTCAATTTGCTCTGCATCTAATGGACCGATTAAGTTGAAAGATACACTAATAAATTTCTGTGACCCAATGTGGACGTGATACGTAAATAAATTTTTTTTTTTTTTTATCTGGGGGTTACTTTGGGAGACAAAGAAAATTTTTAAAAAGGATAAAGACACTGTACCGAGTGACATATCAAATTAAAGGACTTACTGCGAGGGACTAAATAAAAATATTGTTTTGTTTAATGAAAATTTCCCCCCTTTTATTTTTATAAAGAAAAAAATATTAAGTAATGATTTTACTCCAGGCAAATTACTAAGCGTACCCTTGGGCCATCTTCCGCAAAAAATGGCGCAGTCGGCCAAAATGCTTCCGTTAAAATATAGCCAAAGTTTCGTCCGAAACCGAATACAGAGCATGAATCCGGGCTGAAATAAATGAAAAATGGACTAGGGGCGGGCAAGTACAATCTATAACTATGCCAAAACTCCCGTTACTTTTGAAAAATCGAACCAAGTCTACGTTTATTTAGCGTCAGACGGAAACTTCGCCTTAAGTTCAGATTCCTGATAAAACCTTCCGTCGTAAACTCTGTAGGTGTAATTCTACGTTACTTTACGTCCAAACTTTTAAAAGAAAATAATTCCTTGGCGTTGTGAAGTTTTGCACGCTATGTATTTTGGTTGGCACGTTATATTGGAATGATCAAGTAAGCATGCGGTTAACGTCATTACCTACAAAATTGGAGAGATAGCCACAAGATAGATACAGTATAATATTGATATAACATCACGCCTGTATCCCCAAGGTTTAGGCAGAGGTGTACAGTATAGCAGGTACAGTGCACATCCACATTATGCCAGTTTTGTGCCAATAACACTTTACCGGATCAACGAAGCAGTCTTTATCAAAATGCATTCGGGGTCAGAACAGCTGGTCTTGTTTGTTGTTATTTAAACAATTAACTAATTTAATAAAATACACTTACCTGCTTCTTCTTGAAGAGGAGCTGATTCTTCCAATTGGAAATGAAGAGCACTGCCAAAATTTTGTAAAACTAGTAAACTCAAAATAAAATTGACTAAATAAAAACGCGTCATTTCATACGTCAGACGCGCAAATAAACTAAGATCAATTAAACAGGTCTCGATACAGCTGAGAATCTGTGTCATGTGTTCACGAGGCGACGCATTGATTTGATAAGAAATTACAATAAAATCCTATTAACATCACAACTACTAACTAGCTATTCATCGATACGTGTAATTTTAAAAGAATTGGTATTGTTAGCCTGCCTGAAGTTTGTGAAATCATTTGGTCTTGATGACGCTGATTTGGGAAAACAAATTGAATACCATCATGATAATAAATTACCACACATTAATTAATTACATTTTAAGTATCAATTCTCAATTCTTTATTGCGTACCATAATGTATATAGTTGGTAGGGAAATAATTATATTAGTCACAATTATGGACCCTGTCGGGCTCAGCATAGATCAAGTACCAGACAGGAGGAAGAGCACTGGGTGTTTAATGTGATACATTTTATATATTAGGTAAATAGTTAGTAAGTTAGAGAGTTAAGAGTTATACTCTTTTATTAATATAGTAGTAGTGGCTGTAGGCTTAGTGGACTGTAGGTTAACTGACCATCTTCTGTTTTGTTAAGTACCTGGTACTTGTTGAAAGACCCACACTGTCCTCCCATACCTATTTATACTGTTATTTGAAAATATTGTAAAGGCCAATTATTTTAAAAGAGCAACCGTGGAGTTTCTTGCCGGCTCTTCTCCGAAACGAGCAATTGGAACCATGCACCTAGCTTCTGACGTTTCATAAGTGCCCATGTAGGTCTATGTGAAATAAAATATTTTGAATTTGAATAGAATTGAAATATAATTATTGTTCTATAATTTTATTTATTTATTTAGTAACTTTGTAAAAACCATTTATTTTATTAATTATTCTTTATTATTTTATTTATTAAGTACGTAATTAATATTTATTTTCCCTAAGGTAAATTATTGATTGGACGCTTCATATTTATTAAAAAAAAATATTATTGGTATTATGAGTAGGTAGGCGTATCTTTAATAGTGAGTACATATTTGTAGATACAAATAGATAGTTATGAAGTACTTATAATTTATCATTTAAGTATTTGCATAAACTATATTAGCATTTGCTTACAAGGAAAAGCTTCAATTTATTGGTAAAGTTGTTATATTTATTTAAATTCTTTATTATTTTTATTTCATTTTTATGTCCATTACATAGGTATTTTTGGAGTGCATTTTTAGTCACGATGTTGGTAATATTTGTCAATTTTTATGTCTTAAAATAATTTTCGTTTGTATGTCCTTTCTTTTTGTAAAGAATTCTGGGTACTTACGCACGAACTTACAAACTTTAAATATACAGGGTGTCAGGGACATCGACGCGAAGCCGGCTACCATGGATTCAGTACATGATTCTGAACACCACTGCGTTCAAATTTTGCGTTAAAAAAAAACAGCTGCTCCATACATTTTGACCGCGTAGGTATTGCACTTTTCTATGAAACAGCAGATTTTTTTTTGAATAACCGACGAATTTTTTTAACGCAGAGGGGTTCAGAATCATGTACTGAATCCTTGGTAGCCGGCTTCGCGTCGATGTCCCTGACACCCTGTATAGAGACAGGGTAGGGATAAAATCTTTTTAAATTCCTGAAAGTGGGGTTATCGGCTATCGGTGACTCCACTATTTACTAAGGTTCTTTTTTTTAGGTTAAATAGCATGGGCGCATCAGTCTGTTGCCCCATAAGATGACACCGTATTTGCGGCTGTTATTACTTAGCCACAAGTTCCTCTAGCTTTAGCAATCTATACATATTATAAATTAAAGTCGCTTTTCGTGTCTTTGTGTGACCGCATTGACTCTCTAAACAACGCAACGGATTTTGATGCGATTTTCACAATAATTTAGAGAATTTATTCCTCAAGGTTAAACCGTGCGAAGCAGAGTCGGGTCGCTAGTATCCTAATCCTTACTAAATAATATAAATGCGAAAATTAGTTTATTTGAAACGCTTTCACGCTAAAACGGCTAAACGGATTTGGATGAAATTTAGCACATGGGTAGACCATGACCTGGAGAAGGACATAGAATACCTTTTATCCCGAAACTCACACGGAATCGAGACTTATGCGGGTGAAACCGTGGGGCGCAGCTATATACATATATATAAATAGAACCAATTCTATTTCTGACCTAAACAAACTAAGCTGATTATACTCTAGAATTTGGTTAGAATATTTTGCGTAGATAATTACGAGATTATATAACTATTTACTTTCCCACCTATTATTACTCTCTCAAAAGAAACAAAATCAAGTGCTCACTAGAAATGTACCTAACTACTTACATAAGTATAACAACTGCTGATTTAGGATCTCATTTGAAATTATAATTGTTAACAAACTCTATTAAAAGTTAGACCAACAACATACGATTAATGTATGATTCTGTTTGGATGTATAGAATATGCTAATAAACCCCTTCGATTAAACCCTCAAAGAAAAGCAGTCAATGTCGTACCGACCGACACACTGACATTCATGCATATTATATAAGTTACGAATGCAGTGAACTCGTTTCCAATTTTGCTGACAATAATCATACAATGTTTTTTGCTTTTGTTTTTCTTCTACCCGCACTGATATACGAGTAGTATAATTAGTATTAAGATTTAATGTTCTCATGTAAGTGACAATTGTCTTAATGAGAATAAAGTTCTTTAAACCGAAGTTCAAAATAAAACCACAAAAGATTAATGACCAAAATAAAAGTCAAATTGATTGATTGATTGATTATGCATAGGTTTTTTTTTTTTTTTTACTGGGGCATCTCGCTGTTGACCACTAAGGTCCTGGCTGATTAACCGGGCTTTCCTGTGGCTGCCTTAAGCTACTACACTCAAAGCCTCCAGCCAGGAGCAACTATTCTAATTAAAGCTAGGCGAACGCTCGCTAAGGGCACCCCCTGTGGGGTACGAACCTCGGCTTAGGGCGTTCGCTGAGGGGAGGACAGCAAGAGGGACAGGCTGGATCAAAAATATATCATGATTATTGATCGGGGAATTTAAAGCTACAGGCTCAGCAGCGACGCGGGCTGGCGCATCGTCGAGCAAGGGTCGGGGGAGTATCATTTACTCGGGAGGGTCGCGGTCGCGATCGTGGAGGACCTCGGCGGCGAGGTCGGTATGACGGGTGTCGGATGTGATGCATAGGTATCGTACGTATTCAGTTTATATATAATATCTCCGTACCAACCCGCAATGGGGCGGCTGGTGGATTACGGCCCACTCCCTCTCAAAGAGAGGAGGCCTGTGTCCCAGTAGTGGGAACATTATGATATGCTGATTATTTATGTTATATGTCTCCGTAAGATTGTGAGCACTATTAGCTTATAATCTATCTAAACAGAATATAAACTATAGAAAAATTGTGATCTGTTATATAACCCATTCATTATCGGTACTTTATACTGAGGAGCTTGTGGCTAAGTAATAACAGCCGCACGGGTCGATCCATTAGGTTAAGCTACGCTTGCCGGGGTTGGTCCGTGGATGGGTCACCATCTTCTTTAAATACCGAGACTCCTCCGTGCTTCGGAAAGCACGATAAGCCGTTAGTCCGGCCGCCCGGCTGTCATTCTTGGATTTTTGACAGTCGTTACGGGTCGTCAGAAGCCCGAAAGTCTGACAACCAGTCTTACCAAGGGGTATCGTATTACCCAGTTACTGTGTTTTGGATTCAGATAGGCAGTCGCTCTATGTAAATACTGGTATTCAGCTGCATCCGGTTAAACTGGAAGCCGACCCCAACATAGTTGGGAAAACGCTAGGCAGATTGATTGCTTTTCGGTACTTTATAATGTATCAATGTTAAATCGTCAAATTGTGAAGGAAACTGCAGTTATCGACAGGTTCATAATCTGTACGATTTTATCACCCGGAAAATTGTGAACCGTCCCTGATTAGTATGGTAGGTCTTGGCGGTTGCCGAATTGGTCGCACTAAAACTAAGCCAGGGCACCCCGAGCTACGTTACGTTAGAACTGTGACCAACTGCGCCGAGTCAGCGTTTCTTCCAAGTTGGTCACAGTTACTTGGCTATTTAGTATCAGCGCAAGATACGTTCGTCTTATCCAAGTTAGTTCACAATTTGTCTGTTTGCCATGGATAGATTATAAAAAATCGAAAAAGCGTTAGATTATAAATGGTTTGTTGCAGTTCACAATTTTTCGACGGTTTATAAGACTTGCTGACGACTCGGACACAGTGTCCGAATTGACACAATTTTATTTCAATATTATTTTCACTGACAATTCGGACACCATCAAATTATTGAAGCTTTTTAGTACAGTCAGATAAAATGTTCATAATCATACGGTGACACATACATACATAAATTCACGCCTTCTTTCCATGGGGTAGGCAGATACTACAGAACGGTACCTGCTACGATCCTTGCATACTATGTGTATTCAAGGTATAATACGGTATCCAGTTTATACCTAAATTAATGAACTAAATGTGTTAATATACATAGTCTCAACATATTCTGTGAGGGACCGCGCTCGCCCCACACTACTATATTGGCACTCAAGATCCACTTGATTTCAAGTGCTATTCCTACTGAAATGGAGCTTCTTTCAACTTTCTGCCTTCGAAGGCGATACGGAAATTTCTGTACAACTCATATTATCTCTCTGTAGGTATATTGGAAATATTTCTTAGCAGCTGGAATACAGGACTATGATTAGTAAGTATCGTGTCTGCGATTTTATAAAGTAAGGGGTGTTCGACAAAATTATCTGACTAAAAATGTCTAACAGTGATCCATTAGGTCATTCCACAGATCTATTTTTTTGTCAATTGCTGCAGGTAGCTATTATAAATACATGCATACACGTCGATAAAACTATTACCTATAGCAAAATAAATAAAATTTCCACCTGATTAAATAACACAAAACGAATCAAAATAATCAATCGAATTGGCAATTGTGTATTACATAATAATTTGTTGTACAGTCCACCACAAAAATATGTATACAAAGACAAGGGACCATTTTATTGTCTACAACCATTGTATCCACCGTACAGGTACAAAACATAATATACAATTTATTTTACCAAAACCTCTATACATCGTATGGAACAAAACAAGGTAATCTACATAAGTCTCACAAATATGTATACAGTAATCATACAATAAAGAGGTAAACAAATCTTAAAGTTTATCAGAGCTACGGTTCAGTCCACGAGTTGAGCAGTTAGAATTTAGTTGAAAATGCGATGTCATAAAAAATTGCCATTCACTCTACCGCGTCAGACTGACATTTTATTATGGTCATGATAACAATCACATCTTAAGATAGTCACTCATCGGGAGCATTCATCAGTGATTGCGTCTAGGCGAGCAGTACAGTGCGTACCTGTAATGATGCAATTCGCAACACTGCAGCAGTGAGAGCGGAAAACCGAGCATTACAATTGAATCCATGTTACACGTACGAATATTTACAGTTCGAGCGGTTACAAAAGCGAATGCTCCTTAGTCAGTGCGTCGAACAGGCGCATTTTTATACCGCAATGCTCAAAATTAAATCATGGAATTATTACACGCGAATACCCGGTGAGGGACCACCTTAAGAAGCCTCAGCAGTATTCGTTATACACATTCAATATTTACCTATATGGATTTCGAATAAAAATAAAGGACACGTCAGTGACGGTATGCATGAAATAAAGAGGACAACAATAAAAATCTTGTTCTTAGTGTCATTCATCCTATAAGTCGTATGACGTTGTCAATATTGTTTACCTTGTTCTGGAACTATCATTGTGAACATTGTTTTGGTCATAGGGTATGTATGTTTACTTTGTTTTGTTAAATAAATTGTATACTAAGTTTTGTACCTATACGGCGGATTCAATGTTATGGAACAAAGGTTATTGACAATAAAAAGGTTCTTTGTCCTTGTATACATCTTTTTGTGGCTGACTGTAAATACAAAAGTGATTATACTGAGTAGAAATATTATAGTATACTACTATACATACACATCGATAGAAAAACTCAGTTAATAAACTATAAAAGTAAGTTCTGGTTCCGACAAGTTACAATACCTAATATTAAATTACGCAGTATCTTCACTAGACTTTTACAAAGTGGGTTATTAAAGTAAACAATAGTCTTATCTCCTCCAGCTTTCTAAGGGTTTGGCGGAAAATGATAATAATATCTGAAAATATCTCCTCAATTAAAAACATGGAAAAAATATATTGTAAGTACCTATCTCTAATTCCAATGGCTTGATAGCGTAGGATTAACAAATAATAAAAATAACGTCTTTTACCCCAAAACAACCTACCTATTTACCTAAGAAGAAAATTGCCCATTTACTATGTCAACTGTTACAGCTAAATTCTTACCAAGAAAGTACTAATATTCATATCACGAATTTCAGCAAAGACCTTCACGGCAACGTCTGCGTCTGAGTACATTCATATTATAAACGTACATTCGTGTTCTTAAACATTTTTCCAGCCAGCACCTTCAGTTGGGTCGCGAAACAAGATGAATGCAACGAAGCGATTTCCTGGATTTGCGAGCAGCGAGCAAACGCTGAGAAACCGTGAAATGCTAACGGTGAAAAACTAACGTTTACTGTTGAACCTCGTGCTAAGAGACGTGTTTATACTCGCTTTATTTCAGCCATGTTTTAAATTGGATTTTAATTTGCATGCTCGTTTGTAAATGGAAGAAAATCAAGGGTTTCGAACTCGAATACCAGTTCATTAGGACTAATAGAACGTCTCGCCAAGCGATTGGTCGACTCTTCACGTGACCAGAGGTCAGGCCTATTTTTTGGGCAAAGAATCAGCATTGCCATACAACATGGCAATACTGCCAGCTTTTTGGGCACTTTTGCTATTGACAGCAATGGGGATAATTTTTTTGATGCCCTATGATTCTTTCCACTTCTATATATTATTATTTTTGTTTGACATTTCTCGGGACCCTGGGGTCCCGTACCTTTGGAAGGCGTCCGAGGGGCCGAAGCCAACTCGCAGAGTCCCGTTAGGCGTTTTAATTAAATGAGGCACCAACCGGCGATTATCCCTGCAAGCACTATGCAAGTGCACCCAAGGACAATCCACGGTTGGTGTAGGACTATTGCAGGATATGGACACAAAGATTTTGGACTATGAGTCTGCGTGGCTTAACTTGACTGGTGACCTGGAACTGTGGATGGACTATTATGGCCCCTGCCTGATCAATGTTTTATAAGTACACGGAAAAAAATGGCAGGGGGTGACTTGCACTCTCAATTAATATTATTATTTTAAGATTGTTAGGCTACTTATAACATAGCATAATATCACGCCTGTATTCCCGGAAGGGTTAGGCAGAGGTGTACCTATAGTACACCCACATTTCGCCAGTTATATTTAAGTCCCATGTAATAGGGGGCGAGCCTATTGTCATCAAACGGGCACAAATCAGACTCCGGGTTGGTACTGAGAAGTTCTTAATGGAAAAATCCAATAACATTTTGCCCGACCCAGGAATCGAACCCTGGATCTCATGCGCAGCAGTAGCGCCTGCGATCACTAGACCAACGAGGCAGTTACGTTATATATTATGTAAATATATTATTATATTATATTATATAGTATTTCTGTCTCTTAGAATACAGGCTATCCTAGTCTAGGTTTTATACTTTTTGTACAGATTTTGTAATGAATTGTAATGGACATTATAAATGTGTCTGTATGTTTTTGTGAATAAAACTTTATTATATTTCTTTATTTCATTTAAACTAAATAAAATAAAAATATTAGCATATAAAAAATATTATATTATGAGCAGAGTGAACAAGTTGGAATTTAAAAAGAAAGATAACGACCACAAAATAAATCTTATAATTCTATAACCGTAAAATTAACAAAAAAGATCTTAATTTAAACACAAGTTCCTAAATACGCCTAGCTAAAACCCGTCCTAACACTCCAAGCGCCCAAAAGAAAATGGCCGAGGAAATGAGCTCGCCGCTTCAGCTGTCCGTCTGCCCCTCTTGCGCCTCGTGTCGTCATTCAGCCACGCCTACAATCGCAGGATTCTCCGCTAACACGGCCTCTCCTGACAGCAGCGCGTCCTCGTCCACTTGATTTACTGGTGGAGTAGCTTCACTGGACCCTGGTGGTCCTGAAGGAACATCTTCACGACCATTTTCATTAGTGCCTGAAACAGTTACATTGTTTGCATTAGTTCTACGTTAATTTTCAGCGTGCTTCAGTACAGTAATACTCCACAAAGCTCTTGGATAGAAGAGCTATATCGTAATTATTAGCCATTTATCAGAAACAGAGCCCTCGGGTTGTTACTGACTCACATCGAGTCCAAGTACTGATTACTGTGAACATTAAGACAGAGCCCGCGGGATGTCCAAGTACTAAGTATCACGAAATCCTTAATCTGATGACACTCATCTCAACTTGTGATCATTAAGGCAGAGCCCTCAGGATGCCAAAGCCCTTTTGAAATTCACATGACAGAGGCCTCGGCATGTCCCAACTCAATCACCAAAAATATTTCATGCATGAAACAGAGTTCGACATGTCTCAAACAAGAAATAAATAGGTGAAACTACTTATTACTCTCAAAAAATGCACTGCACACGTCAAGCGTCCATTCTCCACGCCACAAAGTTATGTACTCTGCGGCCGCTTGCGTGGTTTTACCATACGAATCCTGTATAAGTTTCAGTTCATAACGTCCATGAGGCAATACCTTAATAATTTGGTATGGGCCACGCATACATGCGTCTAACTTGCCTTTGTTCTGGCTTGGACTGGCTGCCTTTGTGCACAAAAACAACGTCATGAACAGTGAAACTACGCGGCGGCTTTGGTTTTTCATTAACGCGGGCGTCTTGTCGAACTCTGTTCTCGTCCAGAAGTTCGGAGGCGCGTTGTCTGGCCAGCTCACGCAGGGACTCCCGGTTGGGACTCGTTCCTTCCAGGGCCACATCGCGCACAATAGAGCGTAGGACGGGTGTCGTAGCTTTGCTGCCGGATAATAAATTCATAGGTGAATATTGAGTAGATTTATGCTTTGTAATGTTGAGAGTGAGCTGTAATTTGCCTAATACATCTGACCACTTTAAACTTTATACCAATAAGGTAGTGTCGGAAATTTTGTATTGCTTTGACCACTGCCAACGTTTCCAACTCGTAAGAGTGGTAACGTGCCCCTGAGTTACTTTACTGAAATACGCGACAGGTCTTTTGCGTTTATTAATATCGGTCTGTAGTAGTACCGCACCATATCCCACTGCAGAGGCGTCTGTCTGAACCTCCGTCGGGAAAGACGGATCAAATATTGCTAGAGCAGGGTCATTTGTTAAGCACTTTATTATGTCTTGACGAACGCACTCACGTTCCTCATTCCGTTGAAATGTGACGCCTTTGTGAAGGAGATGTGTAATGCATATCGTCTAAAATATCCAGCCAGCCCTAAGAATTGCCTCACTTGCTTAACGTTACCTGGGATTGGGGCATTGGTTAATGACTCAACCTTGTGACGGCTCGGTCTATCCTGACCGATACTAATTAATCTACCTAGATATTCAATCTCCTCAGCGAGAAAAATACACTTTTTCAGGTTTATGGAAAACCCTGCTTGAGTTAATGTTTGTAAGACTTCTCGTAAATTTCGTAACCCTTCATCTACTGTCAATGACAGTAATAACACATCGTTGACGTACACTAAAACGTTTCCCGATTCAATAAACGTTCGCAGAGTATGGCTTATAATACGTTGATAGACAACTGGCGCGTTGGCCAAACCATAAGGCAAATTTAAAGACTCAAAGTGGCCTTCAGGTGTAACGAAACCGGTTAACGGTATAGAATCGCTATCTTAATTTGAAGAAAGCCTGTAGCCATATCAATACTGGTGAAGTTTTTACTTTTACCTAAGCGGTCTACATAATCATCAGTGATCGGAGTAGGTAGATTGATTTTTAGTACTTGTATCATAAATGCACACAGAAAGAATAACATGGATAAGCCATTTTTCCGGAAAGTAATTCCGGTATTTCCGGATTCAATTAAATATTGTTAATGTTGGTAGTGATATTATTACTACTCAATTCAAAATTTAAAGGAAGGTATCAAAACTAAATTAATTCATTATTTATCTGTTGAATAATAAAAAAAAATAAAGAATAAAATTGCTCATTTTATTACAATTCCTACCTTTTTTTTGAGGATGGCAAATCATCAAATGACTCCTTCCACTCTGGCAGAATACAATTCCTACATAAGTTCCGGTTTTTTTTTAATAATCCACCAATTCCGGAGGAATGTCCATAGTAATATATACGTTTCGGATCAATGACCCCAGTTCAATCTACCTACTCCGATCACTGATAATCATCGATCAATGGATAACGATCCTTTACAGTTATCGCATTTAGTGCGCGGTACTCCATGCCCATTCTATCACTGCCATCCTTTTTCTTTATTAGCAATATCGGACTGGAATATTCAGATTCAGATTCCCTTATAATATTTTTGTTAAGTATTTCCCGGATAATATCGCGCACACGCAACTTTTCACCATGAGATAGTTTAATATACGGTCTGTAAACTATAGGTGCACTACTATTAAGCTGAATATGCATAGAACCAGTATTTACAGTAGTTGTGGCTGTACCAGTAATAAGGAATTCTGAGAAGTCGGTGATAATTGATAAGAAATTTTCCTTTTCAATACCTAACAATGGTGTTTGAATAAGAGGGTACATGTTCGATTTTATGGGTAATACCCGGTCTATTCGCATATGACGCTGCTGGCCTTTCGATCCTATATATACGCAATTCAGTCTCTGTCTAGGACATCGGTACCAATAACGACGGGAGTACTCATATATTTATCGGCGATTACATAAAATTCAATTTCTAATGTTAATTCAAGAAACTCGATGGTCAACACGGTGTAATGACTTGATTGTATCTTCTTATCGCCTAACCCACAAAACATACGAAATGACGGTATTTGTTTGCATTGGAAATGTTTGATAAGGCTATCTGAAATAAGGGATCGTCGTGCATAATCTGCATACGTAGTGTAATGGTCCGAATTGGTACTCATGACTTGAAATAAGATGTTTGCTACTTCTACCTTACGCGGACACAACGGCTTAAACTCTCATTTAAAGTTTGACCAACTCCGATCATTTGTGACCCACTCATTTAGCCACTGTTTCGCGTCTCCTTTTAAACAATTCCCTATCCTAGCTAAGCATTCTCGATCATTCCAACAATTTAAACTACGCACATGATCGACTTCGTTACACCAAACATCAATATCATTAATAGACGCGTCAAAATTTTAAATATAAAAATGGTTCGATCTTACCGTAGTTAGCTTGCCAATCGCACTTACAATCCGATCCGTCATTTTACCCATCGTATCGTAACGACAAATCGGTAGCCGAGACACCGAGCAGCGATGGCGCGGGCGCTGCCGCTGTGGCGGGCGTCGGCGGTCACGCGCCGGTGCTTGGCGACAACGTGGCGCCACGGCCATCACACGATCCCTGCGCTCGATGCCAAGTCGATGCTATTTAGATTGCTACCCAAATTTTGATCTAATGAATTAATACGGGTCAACATAACTTGAAGAGTTTGTTGCAAATCTAAATCTGGAAAAAAAAAAAATTATAATATTAATTATTAAAAAGAAAAATTTAAACACAAGTTCCTAAATACGCCTAGCTAAAACCCGTCCTAACACTCCAAGCGCCCAAAATGAAAATGGCCGAAGAAATGAGCTCGCCGCTTCAGCTGTCCGTCTGCCCCTTTTGCGCCTCGTTTCGTCATTCAGCAGCCACGCCTACAATCACAGGATTCTCCGCTAACAATATTATAAATAGGCACGCCCCCTAATACATACGACAGAAACATAACTGGCGAAATATGGCAACGTCGCATTTTCTGAGCTTTATATATGAATGATTGGTTTGAATGAAAATTATTTACTCGTACTTATCAATTAAACTTAGATACACACATCGAGAGTCTAGTGGTAAGTTACCTAAAAAAAATAAAAAAATAGAAAAATAATTCATATGCCAGTTGATTCTTTGACAAGGTCTCATTAATACCCTAGAGATAAGGGATATCAAAATGAACACGTTGTATAAATTCTATAGAATGTCTAGCCATACCCAGTGGTGGACTAACAGGGGCGGCCCGCCCCGGGCCTCCGGTATTGGGGGCCCCCAAATGCCTCCACGTTCCCCTGATCATGGGGTCTCAACTCGAACAAATTATAATTAGTCTTGAAGAAAATTCAATAGATGGCAGCATAGGTAGATAACAATTATGAAATTAACAATCATTACAAGCGTTGAACGGTAGATTATGGCTGAATACTAAAGCTCCGGCGTGATTGATTAGATGATTTCTTTCCGACATCTCCAACAAGCATCGTCATAGATTTTTCTAAGTATGCAATGACATGTAAGAATGTACGATTCTAGCCACGATTTCAATTGCAAATTGACTAGTAATATGTGATCAACAACAACTTATTCTAAGCTAAACACGTTTTAGAGAAAAACCCAGAGGCGGCTTTACCTATGGTGCAGGGTGTGCAGCGCAATACGAGCGCAGGATCTTAGGGGGCGCCGAGCGCTGCTCGCGACCACTTTTTAATCAAATTCCAAACAAGACCAAAACATATTCTGTAAGAAGGCAGTTTGTAGTTGGAGGCCCCCCTACGCTAAATATAAACGGGTGTTAGGGTGTTAAAATTTCGAGCTCACTTCGCTCGCTCTTGCAACCTAACATTGTTTTTTTATTAGAATTCTCTGCATAAATCGACAATGTATTTCCTATTTATATATGGTTGGCCAAAAGTAAAATTGACTTATCCGGGACGGGGTGTTAAACCGAGCTCGCTTCGCTCTTGCATACTACATTTTCAAAATATTCTGTATAAGTCAACAACGTAATTCCTCTGTCTGTTTAGATGCTTAAAAGATTTTTTTTTTAATGCAGAGTGTAAAAAATTTCTAGCTCGCTTCGTTCGCTTTACCATCCTATATTTTTCTGATCCTCTAGCTTTTCGGTAGTCGACAAAGTATCGTCTATTTCTGTATCAATGGTCAACAGAAAACCTAACCTTTTCGAGGCAGCGTGCTAAACCGGGGGGGCCCCCCGCCCAGGAATGAACGTTTTTAATTTAGTTTTGCCGGGCCCCCGACAGGTTTAGTCCGCCACTGGCCATACAACTGCTGTACTATTGTCGGGGACAGGCCGTGGCATCCGCAGTAATAACCATTATGATCGTTCATGCGTTTGGCAAACGTGATATTAAAATTATAGCAATATGCCCAACGACGATTCGTTATAATATACAAGTATTAGGAGGCCAGTGTTTAGTAGCGGACGTTTGCGAGTTAATTAGAAATGTGTGTTATGTTGGCAGGACTTGGCAAAATACTTGTGATCCAAAGTGCGGTGGTAAATGCTGTTTTAACAATATAATATTTATTTGTACAATCGATTAAACAGGAGATAAGCTAACATATCAGATGTTTTAATAATATTGATAGTTAGTATAAAAACATTACTGATTTTATTACAATCCAAAAACAACACAGAACTTTTTCGAGTCAGGATACCACTTGTTATTTTGGTATTAATGAGACCATGTCAAAGAATCAACTGGCTGATTTAAAAATAAAAATTCAGACTATTTTTATCCATAAAAAAATGCGACATCGACACGAAAACTTTTACCATGGATTCAGTAAGTACATGATTCTAAAACGAGTTGAAATTTTTCATCAACGATTTTTTTTAAATCTTCTGTTTCATAGAAAAGTGCAATACCTACGCGGTCAAAATGTTCCATACACAGCAATTTTTTTTTTAATAACCGATGAGAAGTTTCTACGCAGGGGGTTTCAGAATCACGTACTGAATCCATGGTAACAGTTTTCGCGTCGATGTCCCTGACACCCTGTACTTATATAATTATTCGTTTGAATGAAAATTATTTATTCAATGAAAATTAGATACACACATCGTGAGTCTAGTGTTATGTTATCTTCGAAACTATATATTTTTAGAACAGGTGCTAGGATTTTTAGGGTTCCGTACCTCAAAAGGAAAAAACGGAACTGTCTGTCTGGCTGTCTGTCTGACCGTCTGTCACAGCCAATTTGCTCCAAAATGTGTACCAAATTTCAACTTAATTGGTCCAGTAGGGACCACAGTGTGTACCAAATTTGAACTTAATTGGTCCCTATTGGACCAATTAAGTTGAAATTTGGTACACGTATGAATTGCTGTGACCCCAACCAAACGAGTGTAACGTAAATAAATGAATTTTGAATAAATATTTCACTTTTCGGGGGCAAACAGGAAAATAATAAAAAACTAAACGAAAGTGTACCGTGTGACAATATGAAATGAAACCCGGTCAAGTGTGTGTCGGACTACGCACGATGAAGGGTTCCGTAGTTGGGATGAATTTATCCCAAGTACAAACTTAACATTGTAGTTGAAAAACATGGTCTCCCATACATTCCAACTGCAAATGTTAGTTTGTACGCACAATATTGAGAGATTTACCATGTTATTTTAAGACTTCTTATAGGTTTTCCTGTAATCTATGAGTAAAGAACCATTCTCTGTATTTTTTTCAAAACTTTAGGCTCAGTAGTTTCGGAGATAAGGGGGGATAACAATGTTCATCTATTTTCTAAAATATCTTTAAAAGCATTTATTTTAAAATTATAAAAATAAAACAAATTGAGATCGTCATTTTGTATTATTTTTTCTCATAGCATATTAAAACCTTAGAGTTATGGGGCATCAAAAGGAGCACGTTGTATATAGATAACAATTTCAACAATATTGTCGTGTCTAAGATTCTATTTCCTAACCTACAATATATTCTGTACCAACTATAGTTATGTAACAACCGCTAATAACGCTCCGTAAAATTAATCATTGTTTGTCGTCAAATTGAATCACTCAATTTAATATGTCTCACAGTGGTATCAGTGGTACCTATCTATAAAATTTTACATTTATCAGAAACTCAAAGCCACTCAAAATAATATTGAATGCGAGGTTCCGTTCTTTCTCTGAAAATTTCAATTGAATAAGACGTCTGAACCCATGAAACATTTAGTAACCTTTCAGTCTGGAAAAAGTTTAATTTGATCGGAGCTCAAAGTCCGGCTATTCAAAGATATTAAAACAAGTCAGAGGAGACTGGCCGCTTCATAAATAATAAAAATGTTATTGAAGACAAAATAATTTTGCCGACACGGGATACTTAATCATTCCTTGGAACATGAACAAAAACTGAAGTCTTGAGGGTTTTTGTACTTTTTATGTGGTCGGGTATTTTAATTCCAAATATTTTCTACAGCTAGGTACCTAAGTATAGTTGATGCTTAGGTTTTGGGTTAGACTTTGGTATCAATTAGCACTACAGCTAAATTGGTAACTCAAAGCACTGTACCCAGCAATCCGCCTCTTTCTATAACATTTATAAAACACCTGCAGTGGTCTGGTAATCGTGCTAGCCCATATACATTGCTGTTAAAAATATCTGTTCCGTTTCAAGCACAGGTAGACGAATTTATGTCATTTAAACTTGTGGCGATGAACAAATCGTTCACCCGAATCACTATGTAACGTCCCTACGATAGTGACACATCACTACGTTTTTGGACGAAAACTCTGACGGTTATTTTTCTGGGGTTATGACTGTTTTGTTAGTTATTAATCCAGGTTCTCACTATTTCTATTGTGCGACTATCACTTGTTATTCTGATTGTATCAATCTACCTAGTGAACTACAATTTTGTGAGTGTTCCTGGCTGATTAAACTATATAACCTATGTATCACAGTGAATGGTTTTATTCCGAATATTCGGGAGCAACGATATCCCGCATTGGTGACCGCGACTACAATATCACGCTACCTGTATTCAGTAGCTAGACAAACAAGTGCCTACGCCGACGCCGGAGTGCCCACTCCCTGCATCTGTCGTCGCGTTTCAAACAAGAGGATCCAAGTACCATAATCTTTTTGACGCTTATTACGACGCTGCCGTCGCCCAACCACAGTCCCAACGCTGCGCCGCCGCGCCGGTCGGTCTACGATACATCTACGCTACGAGAATTACATCGCGTTTCTGCAGACGTACAGACTACAACTTGCAGTTGGTACCTTACCACTGCAATCGTCAGAACAACTACCCAGAGTGCATGATTGCATGTTGTGTGTGCTTTGAGTGCAAGTGTAAAGTGAAATCTGAACCAATGATAAGCAGCACTGGACATTCCTAACCGCCTCAAGCAAGTTTTTTCTATTTTTTTTTTTCTTTTTTCTTTTACTTTTCTGCTAACTAATAACTCCAAACAATTTGTTTACAAACTTTCCTAGTGCTCAGGTACCTATTAACTGTCTACCTGCCTGCTTGCGTATAATACCTAATAACATATCTACATCATTGTAATAAGTGTCTATAACTAACCTGTATCATATAAAAAATATTACTTAGCTGATTCATTGAATTTAGATGCTGTAAAATTTTATGTATATTGTTTGAATGCTTACCTACTGCTAACATTAATTTACTTTTGGATTTGTTTGTACTGTTTGGTACTGTAGTTACCAAAAAAAAAAAAAAAAAAAAAAAAAAAAATATTGTTGTTTGTTCTGCGGTGCTTGGGTGTGTGGTATTTTTGCTACTTGCTGTTTTTAAGTTTTGCATTATGGTGAATGAACAGCTTCAGGCACAACTTGAGCTAGTAATGGCAGAAAATGCAGCATTGCAAAAGCGACTAGGCCAGAATGAAGTTGAGGCAAAGGCGTGTAGGGTTGCAGTAAAATTACCCACATTTTGGGCTGACAAGCCTGCAATTTGGTTTGCACAAGTGGAAGCCCAATTCCAAATTGCTAATATTGTTGGTGATACCACCAAATACAATTATGTAGTAGGCCATCTAGATCAGAGGCTGGCAGGTGAGGTCGAGGATCTAATAACGAATCCTCCAATCGAAGGGAAATATGAGAAATTGAAAGAAGTCCTTATACAACGGCTTTCAACTTCCCAAGAGAAAAGAGTAAGACAGCTTCTAAGCGACGAAGAGCTTGGAGACCGGAAACCGTCCCAATTTCTTCGTCACCTTCGCTCGCTTGCCGGGACGGTTCTTTCAGATGATAATATCATACGCCAACTTTGGTTGCGTCGTCTGCCACAACAAGCTCAAGCAATACTAGCAGCACAGGCTGACCTCAATTTGGATAAAGTGTCGGAGTTAGCTGATAAAATCGTAGAGTTAGCCCCTTCACCTGCTGTTTGTTGCACATCAGCAACTTCAACTTTAACTTTAGCTACATTAGCTCAACAATTAGAAGTTGTGAGTAACCAAGTAGCTGCACTCTCGAAGCAGCAACACCGTCCTATACGTGACCGGTCCACATCTACCGGCAGGTCAGCATCTTCCAGTAGGTCAGCAAACAATTTCAAGCGATGCTGGTACCACAGGAGATGGGGTGATAAAGCAACTAGATGTACTAGGCCATGTGACTGGGAGTCGGAAAACCCAACCAGCGGTCAGTAGCGGCGGCAACTGATTGCGATAACATCGGCCGCCGCCTATTTGTCACAGATCACGTGACCAGCCGCCGTTTCCTAATTGACACTGGGTCAGACCTCTGCTGTTTTCCGCATCGCTGGTTACCGTCACGCAGGCAGCCTACTGATTATGAACTAAGTGCCGCTAATGGAAGTAGTATACAAACTTTTGGTACAGTAAATCTTAAATTAAATTTTGGCTTGCGCCGCGATTTTACTTGGCAGTTCGTGATAGCCGACGTCAGCACAGCCATTATTGGTTCTGATTTTTTGGCATTTTATCACCTTTTACCCGACTGCCGAAATAAGAAATTGGTCGATGGTACTACTGGTCTAACATCTGCTGCTTCTACCGCTAGTATTGATCAGCCCAGCGTACGAGCAGTAGCGTCTGGTAAGTCAATATTTACTCAACTTCTGGCGGAGTTTCCAGATATCACTCGACCTCCCGGTTTTCTCAGAGTCATCAAGCATGACACAGTGCACTACATCAAGACCACAGACGGACCTCCTGTCTCCTGTCGACCTCGACGTTTGGCGCCGCAGAAACTAATTGCGGCTAAAAAAGAATTCGAAGAAATGGTAAGATGCGGGACAGCCCGGCCGTCTAAAAGTGCTTGGTCTTCACCTTTACATATGACCGTTAAAAAAGACAACACTTGGCGCCCTTGCGGCGACTACCGCGCCCTGAACGCCAGAACCATACCAGATCGATACCCGGTTCGGCACATTCATGATTTCGCCCATAACCTCGCTGGTGCCAAGGTATTTAGCACACTAGATCTCATTAAAGCTTACCACCAAATTCCGGTTTTTGAAGAGGATATTGCAAAAACTGCCATCGTTACCCCGTTTGGCCTCTTCGAATTCCCGTATATGACATTTGGCTTAAGGAACGCTGGCCAAACCTTCCAGCGTTTCATCGATGAGGTCACACGGGGTCTCGAATTCTGTTTTCCTTACGTAGATGATATCCTCATATTTTCCAAAGACGAGTCTACCCACCTCCAGCACCTGCGTGTCCTCTTTAAACGCCTGCAAGACTACGGAGTGGTAATAAACCCTTCTAAGTGTGTCTTAGGTGTCAGCAAAACCGTATTTTTAGGCTACCACGTTTGTGGTGATGGTACGCGACCCCCTCACGGTCGAATTCAAACGTTGCTGGATTTTCCACCACCTGAGACAGTACAAGGTATGCGCCGGTTTCTAGGTATGCTTAATTACTATCGTCGATTCGTGCCTCATGCAGCGCAATCCCAGGCTCCATTGATTGATGCATTAGTTTCAACTAACAGTAAAGGTGCAAAGCCATTTCCATGGTCACCCGAACTCTTGCAACAATTTGAAGCCTGCAAAAAGAGCCTCTCCAACGCAACACTGCTACAACATCCAATCAGCAACGCTAGGTTGGGTTTATTTACTGACGCATCTAGCGTTCACATTGGGTCCTGCCTTCAGCAAAATCTAAACGGCCAGTGGTATCCACTTTCCTTTTTCAGCAAAAAGTTGACTCCGCAGCAGACACAGTGGCCAGCTTATTACCGTGAATTATTAGCGATTTATGAGAGTGTTCAACATTTTCGGTACATTTTAGAAGTCCAGCATGCAACAATTTTCACAGACCATAAGCCCCTTTTGTACGCTTTCTTACAGCGACGTGAGAAACTTCCACCTCCACAACTAAACCAGTTATCATTCATTAGCCAATTCACGACTGACATCCAGTACATTAAGGGTGAAGACAATATCGTGGCCGACGCTATGTCACGCATTGACATAGACGCAATTACTCTGGATCAAGATTATGAAGTTTTGGCTAGGTCGCAGGCATCAGACCAAGAACTAGCGAATTTATTGCAAGGTGGTTCCAGTCTAACACTCACCAAAATCAGTCCATCAGGGAGTAACACTCCGGTTTACTGTGACATCTCTACCGGTAAGCCACGTCTCTATCTGACCCCTTCTTTCCGCCGCGCTGCTTTCAATAAGTTACACAATTTGAGCCATCCCGGTGCTCAAGCTACGACTCGTTTGGTGGCAGAGCGTTTTGTCTGGCCTTCGGTCAGAAAAGATTGCCGAGCCTGGTCCCGATCTTGTGAAGCATGTCAGCGCAGCAAGATTTCAAGACACAATTCTACCCCTGTCGGTAATTTTGACATACCATCCGGTCGTTTCATGCACGTCCACATTGACATTGTTGGTCCATTGCCTGTCAGCGACGAATACCGTTATTGCTTGACCGCAATAGACAGAGTGTCCAGATGGCCCGAGGTTTGGCCCATGCGATCCATTACCGCGGAGGAGGTAGCCGAGACGTTTACCAAGGAATGGGTATCTCGCTTCGGCGTTCCGGCGGTTATTACTACAGATCAGGGTTCTCAATTTGAGTCGGGTTTGTTTCAACGATTACTGCAGCAATTCGGTACCAAGCGCATTAGAACCACCTCATATCACCCCTGCGCAAACGGGATGATTGAGCGCGTGCATCGGCAACTTAAAGCGGCGTTAATGTGCCATAATGATTCCTGGGCGAAGTCCCCTCCGATGGTTCTGCTTGGAATGCGTTCGGCGTATAAAGAAGATCTCGAAGCCACGGTAGCAGAATTACTTTACGGAGAGCCTCTCAGGCTCCCTGGAGAATTCTTGGTGTCACCTTTAACATCAGGAACATTAGAAAACCCAGTTGATTTCGTTGTACAGCTGCGACACAAAATGTCATTGGTACGACCACTACCAGCTAGTCGACATAGTGAACCAGCTTCATTTATATTCAAGAATTTGTCGACTGCGACTCACGTATACCTTAGAGACGATACCATCCGAAGAGCGTTGCAGCCACCCTATACGGGTCCATACAAGGTCCTGGAGCGTTCGTGTGATGGGAAAACATTCACCCTAATGGTAAAGGGCAACAAGGTCGTCGTGAGCGTCGACAGACTAAAACCGGCCTTCATTGATCATTCCGATCTGCAAACGACCCACACTATGCTACTACCCGCCCCGGCTGATCCTACTTCACGGCAAGCCGTGAGGGGTTCGTTGTCGCCCGAGCCCTCAATCCCGCAACAGTCAGTACAGGTTCATTTGCCGGTAAAACAGCCCTATACCACACGCTCGGGCAGGCGCGTTAGATTTAAAAATTTTGATTAATTTCTTGTTTAATTGTTTATTGTTGTGCTATAATTGTGTACATTATTAATTATTTTAGCCTGGTTTTTTTCTCTCTGTAGGGGGGTGGTGTGGCGATGAACAAATCGTTCACCCGAATCACTATGTAACGTCCCTACGATAGTGACACATCACTACGTTTTTGGACGAAAACTCTGACGGTTATTTTTCTGGGGTTATGACTGTTTTGTTAGTTATTAATCCAGGTTCTCACTATTTCTATTGTGCGACTATCACTTGTTATTCTGATTGTATCAATCTACCTAGTGAACTACAATTTTGTGAGTGTTCCTGGCTGATTAAACTATATAACCTATGTATCACAGTGAATGGTTTTATTCCGAATATTCGGGAGCAACGATATCCCGCAAACTGTTAATAATGAAAATCCCGCCATCATATTTCGTATCTCTGTAATCCGCGTCTAAACTCGAAAATATATTAATGACATGAAATTTCATTTGGGCCCACTGTGATTTTAAAATTCCAGCCGCGTTCGCTCCATGAAAATAAAATCAACCGTGAACTTTACATTCAGGAGAGCCCCAAATTTACATTTTACGTAGATAGGACTCTTTATTTTAACTTGGTGAAAAATAATGCAAATCACCTTTTTAGGAAATCCCTGCGGCACAACAAAGCTCAATTCTCAAGGATATTATTTACTTACTTGCTGCAGATATGTATAAACAAAGGTTTATTTTATGGTGCCCCTGAAATGTTATTATGTCGGCTCATGCATAAATAGATACGTACTCAGATGTTTATCGAATTAAATGAACCGCATAGGCATGAAGTATCAAAACAAGTTTTATTTTAAGAATCTGTGTTATTCAATACAATATATAGGATTTAGTAAGTTTCTATTTGCCATAAGTCCCATAACTTAACCTCGTTTTTCTTGAGATACTAATTTCTATGCGCTAACAAAAACCCCTAGCTGGCAAAAATATGATTTATAAAATCCCTGCCAAATTGCGTAGCACGCGATTTACGAGAGATAAATAATGGAAATACCTGACTAGCACTAGTTGGGCACGAAGTCAGTCTCTAAGGGCATGAGACCACCAGAGCGCCTAAAAAATTCAGTTTGGTCGGCAGGAATGTTTTATTTAAGGCGGTGCGCAGTGCGGCCCGTTGAAATATTTAGTAACAACCATTGAGACGGAGTGTTACCTTTCTTCGCATGGCACCGACTATTTGACACGGGTTTTACTTACCTTGCCTGTGACATCCCTTCGCAAACGCACAGCCCTAACGAGGCAACTTTTGTACGAGCTCCTTTGTAGCTCGTGTTCGAATGGGATATGAGTGTTACTTTGTGAAAAAGGGAAAAGTTCTATGTAAGCATAGAAGATAATCTTATGTAATACATACCTTTAACATGGCATGTTTTCGATAAAAATATTTTGTTATTGAAGAAAAGCTATAACAATTTGCGCACAAAACTTATTATTATAATACGACACAAATTCGGGGTAGCTAGTTACTACAAATGCCTCCATTTTCCTATTAGTACCTAATAGGTACATAAAAAAAGTATTTAGAAACAAGCTTTTCTTCACAGTTTTGCTTGGTTATCTAGGAAGGTTACGTAGGTAGGTACATCAGTGCGAAATCGGCGATTACTTCGCTCCACTGAAAATAAATTAAACTTGAATGTATATGTCGTAGGATGATTTGATAATTCGAATAATCGCGAAAACCCTAGGGCTATTGCGAAAAAACGGATAGATAGAAAATGGTGAAAACATTTATGCGAGCAACTTGAAAGTAGCGCTCGACGGCCGCTGCAGCGGGACCGCTCGCTTCGCTCGCTCGGCTTGTGCGCGGTCGGTCACAGTTCTAACCTAACCTATTTCAACCAAGTTGCTCGCAGAAATGTACCATTTTTTAATTATCCGTGTTTTCGCAATATCCCTAGTGTTTTCGCGAAAATTCGAATTAAGTATAAAATCATCCTAAGACATAATACAAACTTTATACAGGTACAGTACCTTTATGTACTGTATCCGTATCACCTATTTCACTAGGATTCAATAAATAACCAGGAGCGTGTTTTACGTATTCGCTAATAAAGGGTATAAAACGAATGATAGCCAAATGGGGCACTTTGTGGTTTTCATCTGACTTTTACGACGTGTGTGTAAAATGCCAATGGTAACAAATACTCGCAACATACATTATATAATATCTACGAACCTGAACAAGATATACGACACAATTTTATGAAAGTCGATAAAATACCGACAGGAAAATCGATAGATCAGAATGTTTTTATAGATAACCGATGAAGTGACTACCACTTCGTGGTTTTTTAGTGTGAATGCTCTATATTGTGCCGTAAAACTAGAACTATCTTCTGACTACTGTGAGAAGGTATAGGTATGTAGAAGCCATCTTTGACATAAGTGCACAGTCTTTGAAGACCCGCTTCATGTCAATTGCGCAACATCATTCATCATAAGCGAAAGTATCGTCCTCCCGACGACCTCTACACCAAATCAATACCTACTAACAAAAGCTAAGACATAACATAACTGGCGAAATGTGGGTGTAGATAGGTACTATAGGTTCGTACGCTTCTGCCTAACCCTTCGGGGATTACAGGCTTGATGTTGTTGTTGTAATACGAAAGCTACGACAACACTTTTACCACCACGTTTGGCGTGATAAGTCCCCTCTTTGAGGAGTGGCTAGAGGGGCGCCACGGCGTCCTCACCTTCCGCCGACGCAGGTCTTCACTGGACACGGTTGCGTCGGAAGGTTCCTGTTCCGGATAAGGCGGCGGAAGCGCCCGGGTGTTAACATTGTGTGGATCGCCCGGAGGACACGATGGAGCATACGGTGGAGGTCTGCACGGCTTGGGCAGAGCACCGCCGTGTCCTCGTGGAAGCGATCGGCGGCGTTGATCTCTCGTGTCCGGCCCTGGTCTAGGCCATGGTATGAAGCGAGAGGGCATGGGAAGCTGTCACCTCCTTCTGCGAAGAAGTAATTCACGCGAAGGGGGAGGCGCTCTCACGCCCCTAGTCGCCACAAGAGACGCCCTTGGCTTCGGGAATCCCAGGCCGATTCCCGGCCACCGTAGGCAAGTAAAGAGATGTCCAGACAACTGACGAGGTCCGCTAAGGCCGATGCCTGCTAGGGTCGCGGGAAAGTCCGAAAGGGTTACCGTGGCCCCTGGCAACACACAGGCAACTGAAGGAACACGGGTGGGTTTTAGTCAGTAAGAGTCTGACACGCCCTCCCGCTCCGGCCAGAGCGGGTGAAGTTATTTGATTATTTCCCAAACAAAAAAAATAATAATTGAAAAAGCACGCTGAGCATGACCACAATAGAAACTGGTTTTGTCGACGGAAGAATAGACAAAATTACAGATAAATATCACAGTCTGTCATTTTGTCTCTTCTTCCGTCGACAAAACACTGTAGAAAACCCGTTGCTATGGTTGTCATGCTACGCGTGCATGTGTCGAAAGAGATGTACCTATAATAATTGCAATCGGCAACAAGGCTTTTTAAAACTGAATTATAAGTATAAGGGGTTAGAAACAGGGTATCGAGTGATTCACTACTAGGGGAACTGATGCCAGTATAGCTAACATGACAAGCGCGAGAACGCTCTTTTTCTCGTTTTGTCGAAATTTGTCGACGATTCTGACGTCATTTTAATCCCTAACATGACCGTAAACGACGAGTAAACTCGAAAAAGGCACTTTGACACTTCTATATCTCGCGACGAGAAACCGATGTTGCAAATTATTAAAAACAAATCATTTTTATGATAGCAACATCGGCTTAAGATTCCGTTTCATTCATTCAATAGTGCCGATTCTCTTGTCACAAATGCCTCTAAACTACACTAAAAATCACCAAAATTTTGTTGATTCCTGTCTAACGACGTTTTCCCACTAATATGGCACTGAGTTATTAATTTTGTGAAAATGGAAATTTTGCTATTCTGAATTTGAGGTTTTTCACCTTATATTATGATTGTTTATCTAAATCTGACTCTTTTTAATCGCGATTAAAAAGGTATGGATTAACATGAGTTGTAATGAACCAAAATTCACACCAACACTTTGACGGTGCAAAAACAGTACTGTATCTTTTTTTTCTTTTCTTTTACTTATATCTCGAAAATGGTGTGTCCTATCGCAAAAATAATGACACTTTCGACCCCCTTTATAAAACCCATAAACTCCTAAAACTCAACATGTAAGTAATATTTTTTTTATTTTCCATTAAAAAAGCAAAAAAATCCGTATAAAACATGTCGTCCCAATATAAATAGTAGTTTAAAACTAAGTATTTTCATTATTAATATATTGTAAAAAAAAAATGACTAAAATAGGTACAATTGTGGAACTGCCATGCTATTTGGGTTTTTTTTTTGTATCATTATTTTGTCTACTCTTCTCGTCGTCAAAATGACAGAAAAATCGCAGATTATCTCATGTTGAATTGTCAAAAATCGAGATATCTAAGGTGTCATGTTAGGGTTTGTTGAAACAACATCAAGTTTGACAGAACGAGTCAACTATTTTGTATGGCAGCGCTGTCAGAAAACGAGAAAAGTGACAGAAATAGACGACAATTACTCACGCGAGAGTGAGTAATTGTCGCGTGTGTCATGTTAGGCATACCTACTGGTATGATATAGATAGATAAGATAGATAAAACATTTTTTCAGTGCATACAAAAGACACATAAAACACAATTAAATGATAACAAATTACATGAATAAATATAAAAACAAGATGCCAATATACAAAAAGAAAACATAAGTACATAAAGAAATGGAGTAACATTATGACATACTTTCTTTAAATCAAATAAGCATGTATATATTATGTACTTATGCATTACTAGGTACGTAATTATTAGCAAACTTATGTAGTTAAACTGCCCCATGTCCTACACTCACGACACGTGCGAATGAAAAAGGGTTCTTATTTTCCTTCCCCAGAAACACTCGGAAAAGCAAAGTAAATCAGGCAAAAGCTACATAATAATTTCCGATGTTTACACATCCTTTCATCTCATAATTGTTCCCGCGGCTTTGCCGACGATAAATTCCGCCACCGTTGAACCCTTTAACCGATTGAGTGGGCACTTACCTGAGCAAATAAAAATAACAATGAATATTGTCGCCTCATTGGTGGAACAAAGAACCTCTTTAGTCAGCCACAGCTTTTGAAGACCTGCGTTTGATTCCTATCTCTAGAAGGTGAGAGTGATTTTGGTGGATATTGAAACACAAACTTGACGTTCTTACGAAAGGATTCAGAAAATATAATTTTGTCGAATCGTAGACGTCTCTACTCCTGATCGCGATGGATCCATCAATGAGCTTTGCTAAAAACCGTTGCCAAAATCACAAAATTTGTTTTAAATATTACTTTACTTGGGAACTAAAAGTTTCTACTTACATCAAACTAGTTTCACACTCATCAGATATGCTTCAAAAGTGCGCTCGTGCTCCGGCTACAATAGGAACAGTTTCAGGGGATGTCAGAATCATCAAACTACAGAGAACTTGATGATTGAGGTTTAATACCTAATATGTTGCAAGAAAGACGCAGTGTCTTTCTTCTCTATTTACCCAACTTTTTGAGAACAGATTTTTTATTAAAATCAAATCAAATCAAATCAAATCAATTTATTTGTGAAACATAGGTTTTATGATAGATGGATCTTAAGAACTAAATAGTGCGCTATGTCTTGTCAATTTTGACATACAAATATTTTTAGAGGAAACATGCGTAGTCAATTACCAACTATAAAAGAAAAAAAAAAAAGAACAATTTACATAATTAATTAAATAGTTGGTTTACATTAAATTTCAATATTAATTAACATTATCATTTAAAAAGTCTTCAATTTTATAATAACATTTGTCAATTAGCAATAATGTGAGAGCTTTTTTAAACTTTACTTGAGGCATATTTTTAATATTGTCTGGTATTTTATTATAGATCTTTGGCGCAGTGCCAAAAAAACTCTTTTGCATTAAAGATGTCTTGCATTTTATATTACATAACAGTGACAAATATTGAGCACGTATTGGCTTTCTTTTATTATCAGACATTTTTTCGAATAAGTGGGGGTTGCTTTTTATAAATATTGCAGATTCTAAAATATACAATGCTGGTAGTGTTAGTATTTTCAGTGATTTAAAGGATGGTACACAGCTATCAGTAGTCTTTAATCCACACATAGATCTTATACAGCGTTTTTGCATCTTAAATATAAGTTCCCTGTCAGTTGACTGCCCCCAAAATATAATTCCGTACCGAAGCACTGAAGCGACTAGTCCATGATAAGCTGTCAGTAACGTTCTGATATTTACCTTTTTAGACAATTGATAGAGTGCGTACGCAGATTTACTCAGTCTGTTACATAGGTGTTCTATATGTGGTTTCCATGTCAATTTATCGTCTACCATTATACCCAAGAACTTAGCAGTATTAACTAATTCTATTTTTTTGTTTTTATGAGTCAAATTTATAGTGGGATTTGCCCGACGTTGATGGAATTGCATGATTTTTGTTTTATCTAAATTTATTACTAAATTGTTACAGTTAAGCCAATGTATTATTTTTGTCAGTGAGTCATTAATCTCGTTTTCATAATTATTGGGATTAGTGCATTCTATTATAGCTGTGCTGTCATCGGCAAAGAGAACCATTTTTTGTTGTGTCATCTTTGGGAGGTCGTTGATATCTATTAAGAAAAGTAACGGTCCAAGCACGCTGCCCTGAGGTACGCCATACCTTAGGAGTCTTGGTTTCGATATGTAAGTGGTTTCAATTTTAGTTTTAGGACATAATCTACTAATTTCAGTACATTGGTATCTATTGCTTAAGTATGATTTTAGGAGGTCGAGGACATTACCTCTTATACCATAAGCATGTAATTTATGTATAAGTAGTGTATGATCTACATAGTCAAAAGCTTTACTCATGTCAGTGAAGATAGCACAAACAGGATTTTTATTATCAACACATGACATGACAGTGGAAAGTAAATCATATAGAGCCATATTTATTCCACATTTCTTTCGAAAGCCTTTTTGTTCCACACAAAATAAATTATATTTCTCAAAATAAGTGTAAAGCGAATTATAAATAACTTTTTCAAAAATTTTAGAAATTATAGGAATCTTAGCAATTGGTCTATAGTTTTTTGGATCAGTTTTGTCATTTTGTTTAAATACTGGCTTAATTATAACATTTTTTAGGCTATTTGGAAAAATACCGTCAGAAATACAAATATTGATAATATGTGCCAATGGAGGCGATATGATTTGTTTTACATATTTTATTACTTTGGTAGACACACCATCATAACCAACAGTATTCGTATTTTTTAAGTTATCGATAATTCTAATTATGTCAGATGCTGAAACGGGAGTCATAAATAATGATTGTGATGTCAAATTTTGAAACTTAGAATTAGGCGGATGTTTGTCAGTTTGTGGTTTATTTTCAATTATGTCAATAAAATAGTTATTTAATTCATTAGCAATGTCATTAGGGTTAGTGAAAGATAAATTGTCTCTATTTATACACATAATCTGTTCTTGCGGCAAACATATTTTTGAATTATTAATAATTTCCCAGGCAGCTTTGGATTTATTTTGGGAGGTATTAATATAGTGGTTATTTTGAGCTTTCTGGGTTAGTTTTATGATCTTTCTATAGAGGGTAGAGTATTTTTTTAGCAGTAGTTTATTATGAGATGTCGGGTTATGTCTATACCCCCAAAGTAACTTCCTTTGCTTTTGACTGCATAATTTTATCCCACGGGATATCCATTTAGTTCTCTTATTACTTTTTAGGGTGACTATTTTTTGAGGAAAACATAAATTATATAGCATTAGGAAATCTTCCATAAAACTATCGTAACATTGATTTGCATCATTGGCATTATAAACATGTGTAAAAGATAAACATTTTAGATGGGATTTAAATTTATATAAATTTTCAGTAGAAGTTTCCTGTTTGTATATTTTCCAACACCTAAGTTTACAAGTTCTTTTTGTGGGGACTTTGAGTATTTGTGCCGTATGGTCGGACAAAATCAAATCGACTATTTCAGCCTTGCATTGTTTTTTGTAGCTATATGCAAAATTATCTATACATGTTTTACTGCACAATCTTGTAGGTTTCTGGAGTGCTAGTTTAAGATTAAATTGTAATAGAAAATATTCAAATTCTAAAGTGATTTTATTTCTTTTTATGACATCAATATTAAAATCCCCTGCTAATATTATATTTTTATTTGGATTTCGACATAGTTTAAGAAGTATATTTTCTAGTTTTTCATAAAATAATGTGTGAGTGCGTTTGGGAACTCTATATATGCAAACAATGATCAATTTATGGGAAATCAGCTCAACAGCACAACACTCAAAAATACCGGATATTGACTGTTTTGCAACCTCCGGTATTTCTTTGTATTGCAGACCAGCCCTGACCAGAATACAAGTTCCTCCACGTTTTTTATTCCTAGAGAAGAAAGCAGCCGGACAGAAGTTTGGTATATGTAATAGACGTTCATAGCCCGTTTGAATAAAATGTTCTGTTAAACATATAACGTCAATACTAGTCCCAGTATTAGAAAGTTCCTCCAATTTAATTGTTAGGATATCCGATTTGTTCATCAATCCGGCTATATTTTGATGAAGAATATTAATGCTACTATAGAAAAAACTGAGAATTTGATAGTAGTTCTGGTTGACTAAGTGAGTCGTTATTATTATTTTGGGCACAATCAACATCGGAAAACACTTTATCTAGGCTACATAATGTTATGACTAATTGTTCCAAGTCTGATACAATAATATTTAATCCCTTACCATTCAGTGTGCTATGTCGGTTATAGGTGTTATACGTATAAGGCAGATTTAAATTAGAATCCAATACATACGCATACATATAAGTCTGTACATCCATATAAAGTAGGTTATTAAAGGTATCTATACGACTGTTGTACATTATGTTACGGTTTTCCATGTATTTAAAAGTGGGTAAACAAATAATAAAATTTGTGTGATTTAGTGGTAATAATTTTTCACGAATAAAACTGACGAGTTCAATATAATTATGAGTTGTTCGAAAATCTTCCTCACCAATATAAATAATACAGTAGTCACACTCTGTAAACTCTCGGACCTTTGCATCAATATTATCAAGGATAAGTTCTATTCCACATTTGGGTTTACGATAATGACAGAATTCAAAATTATTTAGATAAGTTTTTTCAGCCATACTATGCAGTCTATTAGATGTTTCACCACTCAATAAAACTATTTTATGTTTAGTTGATGGCTCCAACGTGGGCGTAGTCCGTAAGGTCTGGGATGTTTTTTTGCCAGTATTTGTTGTCTGCGACTGCAATGTAGGACTTATTTCGCCTGAAGTGCATACATTGTCGGCGACATTCATTTTAATACAGTCATTTAAAGTAGTAATATCTTCCTCGACGATCGCCTTCGTTATATTTATTGTCTGCGTTTGTTTGGATTTTGTTTTAATATTCGATGATTTTTTTATTGGTGTTCTTTGTTTCTGTTTTACTGGACTACAGACGATTTCTTGAAAAAGATTATTTTTCTTCAATAGTTCTCCATTACATAACTTTAAATTATTATTTTCCAATGTTAATAACTCAATCTCATGATGTGCACTATTTAATTGTGCCTTTAAAGTATCAATTTCGTCTTTCAATATTTTTATTTGGTTGTAATCATCTTCTGATATATCCGGCATACTATTTGAGGTAGAATTCAATGTTTGTGATATAATATCACTATCCTCGTTACTTGGTTCTGATTGTCTGCGTGTACGACGGAAAGTAATATTCTCAAGGAAGTTCATTATGATAGATCGATATTAGAATTCAAAAACAGTATAAATAATTACTAATATCTTCGTTTATTATCTTCTTGATAGCCGACAACCACTTCGCAGAGGCAAATTAAATGACGGTCAAACTGTAGATAAGGATCGGCACAGATCGACACAGAACGCGATCCTTTCCAGCAGCCGTTCACTGTGCGACACAGTGTTAGGTGGGCGGAGCTTACCGCTGCGGTAGTCCGTCGCGGTGACACGCTGAGACACAGATCGACACAGAACGCGGTCCTTTCCAATTACGCGACACTGTGTTTTTTCTCAATAGTTCGTTATTCAAATTTTTAGAATTGTTTTTGTGAATAACTTAATTACCACTTATTATTTTTTAGTTCTGATTTCACAGTCACTCAAGTAGTTTTGACAGACACACCACAGTATATTTTTCTTTATCACTAGTTTGGTTTTTACGCAAAAATAGAATTTATATTCGCAGCACTCGTTTCAACCGTATTTACTTGATCGGCACTCCTCCGTCTATCCGTCTCCTCCGTCTCCGTATTGCGTAAGTGTTGCAAAATCTGTAGGCGTAAAATAAAAAAAAACTAATGTATTTCTTGCTACGGAACAGGAGACAAACCACACAAATATTGATAATAGGGATGATGCCTGGGTAAAAAAAAAAAAATTCTAATTAGTCCGTCAGTCAGATAATAAAAAAATATTAGACACGTATTTTTTGCTTTATCATATTAATAAAAAATTACTTAGACAAAACGCATTTTAAGTTGGGGAGTGGGGGTCGATACATCACTAGTACGTATAAAATCTACATACTCGTGACGTCATGGCACATTTTACCTCAATGTATCGCCGTAATCTTTACATTACGTAAAAAAAGAGAAAATACGTGTCCAATATTTTTTTACAATCTAAAAGACGGACTAAAAAAAAAGTTTTAGTCATTATCCGTATTCTACCCTTATTATTAACTTTTAATTACGTTTATCTTTTCATTAAAAAGCCAATATTATAATCGGTGTAGGTAATGAATATCAAATTGAAGGCTCGAAGATAGGTGGCGAGCACAGCGAAGCGAACCACATGAGCCTAAACTCAGTCATGCGTGTTATTGCGCGCCGACCTGTGCGGAATCGCCCTCCCTGGCTAGTGAGGTAAGAAGCTGTTGTCTATTACATTTTATTGTCTATTACATTTTATTAGCTGTGTTAGATATATCATAATATATATAGGTACTTACCCTGAATAAAAAAAAAGGTTCTAAATTTTATTCATAACTATATCAATAGTTCATACAACCCATAGAAAAAGGGTGTTTTTTTTTTTCATTAAAACTTAATTCGGGGTATCACGAACATTTTAAAACAAAAAATAGCCAAATCGGTCCAGCCGTTCTCCAGTGATGCGCTTACCTACAAACAGCATTTAATTTTTAGGGTTCCGTAGTAAACAAGGAACCCTTGTAGTTTCGCCATGTCCGTCTGTCTGTCTGTCCGCGGCTTAGCTCAGAGACGGTTAGCACTAGAAAGCTGTAATTTGGCATATGTATACATATTAATCACAAAGTGGTAAAATAAAATCAATTTTTTTTTTTTTAGGGTACCTCCCCTACACGTAAAGTGGGGATGTTCTTTTTTTCCCTCATCTACCCTATGTTGTAGGGTATCGTTAGAAAGGTCTTTCAAAAATATTGGACTTGTGAAAAAAATCACAGCAGTAGTATATATAACGAAATTAAAAGGAAAACTATCAGAGCTAAGTAGACTCTACAGGTTAACGAGTAATAATCGACCAATTTAAATTTGCGGTTTGAAAAACATGATCTCCCATACATTCCGTATGGGAGAACATGTTTTTCAACTACAATGTTAAGTTCGTTCTTGGGATAAATTCATCCCAACTACGGAACCCTTCATTGTGCGTGGTCTGACATGCACTTGGCCGGTTTTTATTTATATAGATTGACGGTTTCACACACGTCCTGAGCTGGTCACACGGCAAGGCTGCGAACTTAAATAACTAAGGGCTCCAGTCGACTCCAAAACTAGTCGGGAAATTCCGATAAAATATAGATAAAGTAAGTACCTTAGTAAAGCCTTAAAAACGATAAATGACTTATGATTAAAAAACTTCGTCACTAATAAAATGTTGCTTTGCATTTTGTAACCCAACTCGACCTTTTAGCTTAGCACTGACTTAACAAAAGTCCGTGGAAAGAGTAATAAGGGTCTCCTTAATCCCGCCTCAGGCTGTCAATATATTCAAATTTGGAAGGAGTCGTGGTTATGTTAATTAATGGCGGAGACAGACCGCAATCCTTCGCCAAACACTGTGCGTACAAATTATCCACATAAGGGATAATCTGAGAGGCCAAACGGACCACAGAACTGACGAGCTTGGGACCATCTACGTCAAATCAGCATCCCTCTTTAGCATTCCCGCACATCAGATAAACCCCACTCCATCTGAACCGTAATCATTTATATGAAAACATTTTTATCCAAAGGCAAACGAAACTGTTACCTATACCTAAGTATATTTGCCTTCAATTACATCTGTTCTTTATAAAGTAACTCTACATAAACTGTTTTAATAATGTGCCGAATATAAGCGAAACTACTTACAACGAAAAACATCGAATGTTTCCATCAATCTCATAACAATGGAGGACGGATTTTATTAACAATTTGTTCACTGCAGCGTCGGTACGTGCAATGAAAAATGCATCCAGTATCGTACCATACGGTCGTTGACTGATTAAATAACCGTGTGTAGGTGCATAACGCCCATGACGTGGTGACCGGCAGTGACCGGCAGTGACCAGCAGTGACCGGCAGTGACCGGCGACGACGACCGACGGCGAAGCGACGGTATTACATTTTCAGCGCCATGTTACGCCCAATACGGACGCGCAATGTAAGCGTAACGTAAATTCGAACGAATTTCGGATCGAAGTTACCACTGTATAGCATTTTATTTGAATTTTTTGCAAGAATCATAAATATAACTATTATTATAAATGCGAAAGTGAGCTTGGTTGTTTGTTTGTTTGTTACGCTTTCACGCTAAAACCGCTGAACGGATTTGGATGAAATTTGGCATATGGGTAGACTATGACCTGGAGAAGGACATAGGATACCTTTTATTCCGATATTCCCACGGGATCGTGACTTATGCGGGTGAAATCGCAGGGCGCAGATAGTTATAAATAAAGTCTTGAAATTAAGTCGATATAATGTGCGAAAAGACTATTTTCAATTTTATAATCGTTCGAATGTATGCTGATTACTCCGCGTTCATGCTAGGCCCTCAGGAAATTCATCCTTACGGTCACTAGCTAAGCAACTGAACAAACCGCTTCAGGGCTCGCTTCACAGATAATTCGAATTTCTAGGGAAATTGGATAGTTAGTAATTAAATTCATTTTCCGAGAAGAGTTATTATTTACTAGGTTTATTGATTACTACGAATAAGTAATTACAGGTTGGTAGCTATGTAGGTAGGTACTGACGTTATGTCAGAAACACCGCATTAAAATAATACTAGGTAAATGGTGTAGTAATATTAGCAGTGTGACTAAAAAGACATAAATCCTGTTAGTCACACTGGTGTGGCTACGACTTCGCATCCTACATTCATACTCGAAACTTTTAGTTAACACTTTAAAATGAGCCCTCCGCGAGGGCTCCCGACATCCCATACCGACTAGGTGAACCATCTAGGAGGGCTCCCGGCACTTAACGTGTTAAAAGATTGTATTATTTTAAAACTCGGCCAAATGCGAGAGGCCTCTCTCTTAAGATACAGCCCTGTGAATATAACTATCTATCACGTCTATCACAAATAAGATTAATTTTGAACACGTTTCATTAATATATACCTAGGTATCTACGTCTCTATTTTATAAGTACCAAAATCCATTACTTTACTGTAGGCAGGTATAACAAATGAGTGAGAATATTACTAGAAAAAGTATATTTCTTCCAACTATCGTTTATTTATTTATAGCAATACCAAAACCCGAGTGATACCGTAAAGCCGCGCACACTTTGGATGCGTTCTCGTACGAATTTCACTCGTGCGTACACGTACGAACACGCACGAACGATCCCGACCTTCTAATCACAAAGGGAGTGCGCAGACTGGGTGCGAATTAGTCGTACGTATAGTTCCGACGTCCCAAAACAATCCGAACTTGTTGGGATTTGTTCTATTTGACGGGGAAAAACGTATCCAGTATACGCACTCAATTCGTACGACCATGCACAGTCGTACGAGTACGCACGAGTGAAATTCGTACGAAATCGCACCAAAAGTGCGCGCGGCCTAACATTTCCTTTTACGGCACATATAAACGGGTCAAGTTTGAACAAGCAGTGCGCATTATTGGCTTTTGGTTCAACTTATAGCATCACTAAGCAGCTTACGAGGTCGCAACTTCTACCTTTAAAAGAATAAACAAAATCACATAAACCAAACTTTTCCTCCCAAAGTTTTTAAATGTATATAAATTTCAATTTTCGTTGTCAAACAAATTAGAATTTTTAAAGCTCTGGCTGTTCAAATAGGTTTCCTACGCTATGAATACGTTGTATAAAAACATTAAAAAATCAAACACTACACACACCTACTACCTATGTATCTTTTTACATTGCATTCTCTACTCTCTCTCTCTCTCTACTTTATATTGCATTCTTTACGATGCTGTGAAAACGAAACTGTGGGTACATTCTTTAAATAAAAAATATAGGATGGCCATCTATAGCGAAATAGCTAATAGTCCAAGGCCAAACAATTTGAGAGAGAGAATAATCGTAGCAGTATGTCGGAAAAGCCAATGCCTGAAATTGGCGCATTTTTTTTTTCTCACGGCCGTTATCCATATCTTGTTTTTCTAGTACATAATAGTGTAACTAACGAAATTATTTGACTAAACTCAGTCCGAAATGAGATATAAGAATTAGAATTTTGTATGTATATAGTATTTATTAGCTTTGTAGGCAATTTTTTACTCCTAGGTGCAAGGTTAGCGTTAAGTTACCACACTTGCATAGCACCCCTACCACCCCGAGACACCCATTTGTAAAAAAAATGAATATGCTTGGATTTTAAAACCAACGCTTATACTAATAAATCTTGTTAAAATATACATCAGATTTTATTTTCACGGTTTACCATGTGCAACTAATCTAAATTAAAATTATTTATTGTAATAAAGTAATTTATATATTAATAAAATATTTTTATTAGGAATGTGGAAAGATTTTTTAAACATTTTCATCATCTGATGCGTTCATTTCCTGAATGTTTTAAATGTACCTACCCCTATTGTTTAAACAATATTTTCAGTTTTTTTTTTTTTTTGTTAAAGTCTAATTTGGTAAAGTTTGTTTGGTATTACATGAAACTTACTCTTTTGCATTAATTTAAACCATCATATGTAATTTTTTTTTATTCGTAGCATTTATTGTAAAATTGAAATTGATTTTTTTTTTTAGTTTTCCTCGTTTTAAACAATATTTTACTATGCAAACAATGTTTTATTTATTTCATCGTTAAGTGAAGGTTTCAAAGAACAAAATGAGCACTGGAAAAGTCGAAATTTTACTAAGTAACCAATTTTTTGGTCTGAAAATCCGCCTTTTCTTTTTTACAATTTTAACTCGTTGAAAATACAAAAATGAATATTTCGCTTCAAAAAAATTACTGCTTGTCAAAAAGTATAGATTTCCATGTGTTAAACATGAACATCTATACTTTCAGTGATTTTCACCGAATCGAATCATTTTTGTTGCAGAAGAAAATTAAAAACGAAAAATATTTTTTTTGCGTTTTTCGCCATAAATGTTGGAAATTGGTATATAAAAAAGTTCAAGATATTTTGATAATCAACAACTTTTAAATTGACCTTTTTCCGATAGGAGGTGTAGCTTAGCCGCAAATCCTAAAAATCATGATTTATCCCCCAAAACGACTATTCACCTACCCCCCACCCCTCTCCGACCAACCGACCAAATACAATACTGCTAAGAATTTTTCTTCAATTCGAGTTTTTTAAATCCGTTTGGCCCTGGACTAGTATAGGTAAACCGACTACTACGCTCCATGGTCTACTTATATATTCCTAGATGTGAGGCAAAATGTTTAAGTTAACAGCCAAAATTAGTGCTTGTTTTGTTTAATAGGAGTTGTAGGTAGGTACTACTGTAAAGTTTTACGTGATCGGCAACCTTATTTTCTACAGGCTGTTAAGAAAACAGCATTCGAACATTCTATCAATTTGTATTTTTTTTAAATAAGGAATGTGGTTTTTTGTTTGATAGAGGGTCAGCCCACGGTTGTCTGTCAAGCGGCTAGAAGAAAAATATGATGTGTTATAATTGTGCTTTTATTTGACTTAATTGAGTGATATTGCCAGAGTCTTTTATTTAATGTAGCTATACCGTCCCGGTACAGTAGACCACAAAGTGTATACAGTACCTGACGAAATACTAAGACCCAGGATCATAAAAGTAGGCTACTACCTACCCAGGTAGTAGCCTACTTTAATGGGGGGTAGGAGACTACACTACTTTTATGTGCGTTTTATTGTTGATACCGTCCTACATAAATTTCTAACTGCTTCATCTTTATTTCTATAGCAAAAACCACAAATACACGGAGCCTAAATGAGGTAGGTACTTACTAAAAACTTATCCCGAATTCCTGACACAAAAATTTAGGTAAGTGCTTACATTTTTGTACGCACTCCTGAACAAAAGTTAACAAATTCCATTTTCCAAGCAATTAGTTAACCACGAAGTTCATATCCCAAACCGATTTGGTTTCGGCATACGATGTCCCCGCACTATGCATAGTTCATAGTTGCATACCCATTCGTAGGCCACATCAATGACATAACGTCTGGCTGAGCGTGCAGTTTGCGCTAGTTGTGACCTGCCAAGCGGTTAATACATATAAGTACTAATTGCAGTGTTATTGTGGTAATTACGAACCGACTATACGAACGCTGAGCAGATTAGTTTTTGTTACCTACCTATGAATATATATAATAATATTTTCTAACTGGGAAATGGGTGACTTGTAACTTATGTAGGTACTTAATAAACTAGCCAGGTAGGTACCTAAACCTAATTAAGTATCATTTTAACTATCAATGACTTAACACTTTCGATTCCACCCACTTTTCATAGACCACATACGCTATGCCGCCATACATATTGGAAGAGTACCCGAGCGTGAGATGATGGGTCACCATCTCACGGTGGGTACTCTTCTATTACGTTAGTGTTAAAGTTAACCATCGCGGACGTTCAACGGAATTAGTTTTAAAACCATATTAAAAACACTGTAAAACGAAGTAAAATTGTGTTTCGGTCTTGTCGCTTTATGTGTCTAGTTCCTAACCTTTTAAATTGTTTGAGAATATTTGTAACCGGGAACAAGAAAAAACAAAAAAAAATGGTTTTTAAAACCAAACCAAAGTCATACTCAAATAATTTATTTCAATTAGGCACATGAACAGGCACTTTTTAACGAGAAACTTTACAAAAAAAAATAAACTAGTCGCCCCTTCCAAAAGGTAGTTTGAAGAATGGGCAAGAAACTCCACCTCTCGTACTCTTTTAGAATGTTTTACAATATTTTGTATACATTAATTATATAATTTTATGTATAACCAACGCATATACTATGAAATCTTGTTAAAAAATACCTACTTACATCAGATTTTATTTTCACGGTTTATAACGCTGTATTCGTTAAGAAAAACCTACATTTCAAATGAGCCTTCCGCGAGGGCTCTCGGAAATATGCAACTAGGTGAGCCCTCCCGGCCGCTATTGCAGCCGTAAAATAAAAAAAATCGCGACCATAACAGTTATGTACGTATTTACAGAATTATAATCATTAGAATCATTAATACATCTCTCTAAGTTAGATTTGTTCCATAAAAAATTTGTTCAGGAACAAACACATATATTATCTGATCGCGAATCTTATTTTGTTCAAGATTCAACGTGACCAACCTGCAAATTGCAAAAAACGTAAGAAAATTTGAATTTTGCGGGCTGCAACTGCGGATCCACTTTAAATGATGGACAAGCCTCAAAAATAATTATAAATCCCTAGTTGGAAATTATACAAGATATCTACGTATATAATTTATTTGTTGAAGCATGAGTACCTAAAATAAAAAAATACAATCAAATACCTAACTAGAATACAAAAAACACTTTTGAAGATTGTCATCAAACACGTGGTCACTGGGTCACAATGAACATTATGAGGATGGGAATTTTTAATAATTTATAATTACAGTACCGTGGGACAGTATAGAGTACAGTGTTGCTTAAAGTGTGCTCCGCGGACCATCTGCGCACCGTAACGCTTCTGGGGTGGTTTCACGAATATACCGTTTTTTCGTGACCAGAATTTTCGCGGAACCGCCTTCCAGCTTCCTCAAAAACTAATTTCCGATTTGGCTGCATTTGCTAAATCACGTGAATAAGCAGAATACAATGGAACTACAACTAGGCGCTTTACTTTTTATTCGTGATACCTACTGCTCATAGCTACTACGTCAAAAAAAACTTGGACCCAATGGAACAAGTAATGCAACAACTGAAAAAACAGCGTTAAGCTAAGCTCTTGAGGAAGCGGTAAAAACAATGACTTTCGTCAAAACTAGTCCACTATAATACTCAATACTCAATTCTTTAATTTGCTTGTGGAACAATCGTGGACCCTGTCGGGCACAGCAAAAGAAAGATAGTAGAAAGGTAGAGATGAGGACTTATTGTTTAACTTATAATCTAACTTATACTCTTTTTGTGTATTTTATATCAGTTTCAGAGATTGATCATTTAAATATTCGTTTACACTGTAATAACATTTACTTCATAATATTTTTTTTAATTAATTCGTGAGTAGATGGAGTTTTTTTACATTTCTGATTGATTCGGGTAATTTATTATATAGTTTTATTGGCGTATTGGCGTAACCAGAGGGCTTGTAGAATGTATTTTTAGGCGGGATTTTGGTAATTTTAGTCGCGTTTTGTATCGGAGTGTGTATCTTGTTTGTATGTATTCTCGTTTAGTGTAAAATTGTTGGTGTTTATGAGCGAATTTGCATATTTCAAGTATATATAAACAAGGCAGAGTTAAAATGTTTAGGTTTATAAAATGAGGTTTGCAGCTATCTATCTGTTGTATATTTACTAAGATACGGACAACTTCTTTTGAACAGTAAACAGTGTAGGTGCATCTATACTATTTCCCCAGATAATTATGCCGTAACTAAGCCATGCATAAGCATAGGCGTAGTATGTTACCAGGGCAGTCTGTAAGTTTGTGGTTGTTTTAACTTCTCGAAATACATAAGTACTCCAGGAATTTTGAAAATTTCGATTTTATTTTTTGTACGTGTGACTTCCAATTTACATTTTTGTCTATGGTTATGCCTAGTAATGTGAATTCGTTGTCTGTTTCTTTTTTTTTGATTATTATATGTAAACGCTACATTTAGAGGATGTTTTTGGTGGGGACGGAAAGTTATGAGTCTTAGTAAAATTAATTTCGAGGTCGTGTTCGTTCATCCAAGTTATTATTTTGCTAAGTATATCTTTAAGGGTACTGTTTAGGTTTAGGTTGTCATGACACGAGGTGAGAATGGAAATGTCGTCCGCAAACAAAAAGCATGGTCCAGATTCTGCTATAAACTTTGGTAGATCGTTTATATAGACGAGAAATAAAAGACATCCAATAACACTTCCCTGTGGTATTGATGCGTTTATTGCCTTCCTGTCAGAGCGGAACTTTTGAAGTTCGATTATTTTGTTATTGTTGTATTCTATTTGTACTAACTGTGCTCTATTTTCTAGATAATATTTGAACCATTCTTGTGATTTACCGCGGATCCCTATTCTATATAGCTTGTTTAGTAAAATACCATACTGTACTTTGTCATAGGCTTTGGTCATGTCAAGCATTATACCTACTGCGTATCTTTTATTGTTTATTATGTATACAATACCGATTGCTTTGCGTGAAGATTATGGCAGCAAACATAAAATACTACTGCTCCATACAGAAGTGAGATGGTTATCTCGGCGTAAATCCTTAACAAGGCTATTTAAACTTACCTACTTGCCTAAGTAACTGTGCGAAACAGGATTCTCAACTCAACCTATGCAGCTATCAAAACAAAATACCGCAATAGAGTGGATGCCGAACCTGAGATGCGATTTCAACTCTCTTCAATCAAGCCGAAATCAAACAATTGATGAAAGTAAAAATCTATTTCATTACCCCCCATTATATGCATTATTATGCATTTAATGTTAAGTAATATGGTTATTAATGAAGAATACACATACAACCAGCTATCTAATTACGCAACACATTTTAGTAAACGATTAGACTAATCAGTTTCATTTTGACAGTTAAACAACATTCATTACGTTATTTACATTGTCGAGCAGATTTTTTTTCGAACTTATGAAGCAATGGATTAGCAATCTGTTTCAAAACGATTCAGATTGTGATTGGTCGTGTATAACGTAATTAGGGTACTGGTTTTGATTATTTTAAGGCTCTTGCAAATATTTTGTTTTCCGAAATGGTTTCGTCGCCAAAAAAGTTTGAGAACCGCTGGTCTAGTACCTAGATACAAAGAGCTAAAACTCGGAAGATATTGATAGGTACAGTCACGAGCGCTAATATGTATCCACATATCAAAATTCAAAAGCGATTTTCTCGTGGAATATTATTTGCAACTTTTAGTTATGGCATATTTCATACTAATATGGGTTCCAAAATACTATATTCGTAACAATATAAAATAACAATCAACACAGTAGGAGCAAATCACTTTTAAAAGTTGCTAAGTGTATAAATATTGGTGCTCGTGACTGTACAATCAGGTACGAAAGTTGATTAACACTTACTTTTACAATATTTCTAAATGGTTGCTAACATTTTTATATCAAGTAAAGTGGTAAAGGCTTCGAAAATGAAGCCATCGCCTGTAAAAACAGAACAGCCGTTCGATTCTGTAAAAATATCACCGTGAAACTTAGGTGAAGTGAGCGTGAAGTGAGCTGTCAATAGTGTTAATCCCTAGCATCCTGCCGGTCGATTCTGTGGCAGTGACAGCTCACTTCACCTAAGCTTCACGTTAATATTTTTACAGAATCGACCAACTGAACAGATGGCGAAAATATAAAAAAATATAGTAGACTGGTATGTTTCAAAAATATTTTTATTCTTTAGATGCATCAGTTTTGCTATGAATTAACAGGTAATTTTTTTCATGTCTCATTAATACAGCTTTTATGAGATTAATACTGATTCTATTCCGATCGTCTCGCCATTTTCTATTGAAATAAAAATATATAGTTTCGCCTACTATATTTTTTCTTCAGAAATACAGTATTTAGGCCTCTAATATAGAAGGATACTATATTATATAGTACTTATGGCTGGCAACCCTAGATGTACCCAATAGCTTGTTGTTAATGTTGATATACCTTTATTGCGTTCTATCTTCTGTTAAGATTATAAAAATAAAAACTTTTTACAAAAGAAAACACTACAAAGTGAAAAATAGCTTTAATTTCGGAAGTCGTTGTCTTTGGTTTTGAATTTTCTTTTTTTGCCACCGACTTCGGAAGTCATTTTTTTTTTTTTTGTAAATAGTTTTTAGGTACCACAACCAATAAGTGAAAAATTCACTTATTGGTTGTGGTACCTACCCCCACACAAATGCGAATACCACTACCTGCTATCTAACTAACAGTGACAGGAATTTATCATCATATCATCCTCTTAAACTAAGTGGGAAAAAATATCTACGTATTATTGAAGCTCACTCAAAAACTATGTAATCAAAGTCAATAAAATTTATATGGACCAAAATGGGAGCACACCCTTTCATACGAAAAAATAATTTTCAAAATTGGTACAAAATTGACGTAGAAATCGGTGGACATACATAAAAAAAAGAACATGCGCGACGTACTCCTTTTTGGAAGTCAAGTCAAGTTAATATTATTTTTTAGGTTAATATTAGTATTAATCCGCTGACTGGATGTACCCTAGATGTACCTATCTAAATCGCAGAAATGTAGGTATCTAATGTCAGTAATTGCTACAAAATGAAGAAAAATTTATTCAAACATAAATAACAGACAGTATCGTTGATTCCAGATTCGAATTGCTTATTTTATTACTCACAAGAAAAATATTATCTGTTGACCCACGTTGCATCGAATGCCGTAATTGGCAATTAGTTGCCAAGTTACTGGAACTTAACGACTCTTTTGCAAAGCGGCTGACGTTGGCCAAGCCAAGTCCACTGATAGGTATTTTATCTAACTAGGTACCTACCTAGTTAGTTAATGAAGATACCTATACCTAAATCTCAATAAAAAAGTAGATATATTTATTTATTATTTATATATACTTTATTGTACACCAGATTATAATTACATAAAGAAAAAGTAATACACTACAAAATATACAATAGCCGGCCTTATCGCTTACTGCGATCTCTTCCAGGCAACCTGGGAATGGACAGTGATTCTCTGGACATAAAATCGGTGCTAGGCCTCAGGTTTCAGGTACGGTACCTACCTATAGCAAATGGCTGTGTGTCAATTATCATAATTATCTTTATGATTGATGGAGAAACTTAGCAATCTCAATTAGGACGCATGTATTTACGCCAGTATTCTGCGAATGCATATTTAATAAGTAGCATAATGGTATATAATTAATACATTTATAGGCATAACCCTACCCATTTCGGCAGTTATGTTTAAACCCCACGTACAGTATGACACAACTTAGATGTACCTATTTGAAAATTTGCATACATTCATTTCAATTTTACGAATTTATTTGGTTATATGCCTTCACAAGTTATTGCGTTTGCGTAAAGATCATTTTCACATAAAGCAGTAATAAATATTGGTGATTTTAGAAGTGCACTCAGTTCAGATGGTGTTCGGTTTTACGAATTTTGCCGATGCTACATCTCAGTTGTGTCGCACCTAGTAAGGGAAATTCCCATGTAATAGAATGCGTAGCTCTAGCGAAATTATTAAGCTACAAATCTCCCAAAGAAGTTCGAACCTAAGATTTAAGTAAGTAGGTACCTACTCTTTTTACTTCATTATTATGAGTCTATCTACGTACTAAACTTTTACCTACATTAAGGTACCTAGGTAGGTAGTTACTACATACCTGAAAGGCAAGGAATGATTTTAAAAAATGTGAAAAATGTGGATGAGTGTGAAATGTGAGGTACCTACTACAGCATGCGTAGCATGTCACTTTCTATTTCTACGAAGAATAGACATAGCTCTTTCTATACAAAGTGACATTTCGTTTCTCCATTTTTGACATCGCACCGTAGAAATCTTTCTACAATCTGTCATTTTGTCTTTCGTTTTTATCGATCTTTGTCTAGGTCCTTTTCTATGTAGACTATTGCAGAAGAAACTTTTCTATCCCAAACTGTCAAAATCACACTGACAACTGACAGTTGTCTAAAGTAGTGAAGACAGTTTGATTTTGTAATCGCCATGCTAGAGACAGTAGAAAACTTTCTACTCGACGGCCACAAAGTATAAACGGTTATCTACAAAACAGGATTTTACAGGAGAGCGTTTTGAACGCAGAACTGTGTTAATTAATAGAAGAACAAAGCTATCATCTTCTATAATACATCATTTAGTTAATAGGGCATTACCAAGGAAATGGTTAAGGCCAATATTACTGTAATATTTTTTTGTTCCAAAATATGGTACTTCCACACTTTCAGAAAAATTGTTGTAGTTGTCTTTATATGTAAACGTGACTTAATATCATAAAAAATTGACAATCAAACAGAAAAAAAAAATTAAAGAACTTGAGTCGATTTATGTAAAAGAGTGAATTTCGTAAAAAGTGCAGTTGAGTCTTTCTACTTTGCTGCCGTCGTACTGTCTATACGGAACGTCATTTTTGTCTATTCTTCCGTCGACAAAACGGTGCTCATGCTACGCGTGCTGGTGTTATGTAACGAACTTCAAAATTTTTGTTTTTATTTTATTCAAAGTTCGTCAAAGCGCGGAGGGGTTACAAACACGCAGACTAATAACACCTACTTACTCATCGTTTATATCAATGAGTTATTTACGAAATAAACTTTCTCAAGTTAGGGTCCCGTCTCGAGTTCTCGACAAATCCCACAAACAAGCAGAAAGTTCGCAACTCGACAGATGCGGATGAGGCGTGATTAATCACACAGCCAACATTGGCAGCAATACATGAAAATATTATTTATACACAGAAAAAAATAGATAAGTAAGTAGGTTTATAGATAGGTATTAAGTATTCATGATTATGTACCTACCTATCGTCTCAACATTTATGTCAATACCTGCAAGTAGGCTTCACTGGTGTAGGGTACGTAGGGTAGGTACCTACTGTTTATATGCAAGCGCAAAGGGGAACACTTGAGGCCCAATAAATAAAGCCCAAAAATATTTGCGACAAAAAATGGGTGGCCGTATTAGTTTACCTTTGATTACCAATTTAATTCCGAGCCCTTTCCATAGCGCTGAATACTCGACGAAAGCGCGACCATGTGGTTGCGCCACCATGGTTTCCTATGAGATAAGCCAGGCCGCATCCGGAATTGTGCTCAAGATGACATACTTTTTGTTTGGAGGCAATTATATGATAATTCAAAGGTAATAATAAAAAATGTTTATTTACGAAGCACAAAAAATTATCTTTACTTAGAATTAGTAACAAAAAGTCCAATCATGTCCAAGTTGGTAAGTTGACACACGTCGGTCTAAGTTGACATACTTAATTATCGGTGCACAATTCACATTTGAACAATCTTGCTGCAACGCCAGCACATAGAGGCAACATATATACCCAATACTCTCCTGACTTCAATATTGTTTTATATCATAAGCCGACTGTTGCTCTGTCATCTTACCCTGCAAGGTAAACTATATTTGCCGCCTTTTGTGATAGAACTTTAAGATTACATAAATCGTTCTTCGATATTCATCCGTATGTTTCTGGTCGGCCTTAAATAGGACGAGGTCTTCTCATTGAAGATCGCTTAACCGCACAGCGCCATCTATTGTTAAAAGATAGCAGTACCAATCAAATATTTTTTTTATCAAGCAAAATTTTTGTACTTGGATGTGTAATATTTTTATTGATTGGTTTATAAAAACCCGAAGGGATAGGCAAAGTTGTACTTATAGTACACCCATATTCCGCCAGTTATGTTCTAGTCAATCAATAATGTTTTAACATTTATTAATTATATTACGTATTCATTCAAGGTAGATTTAACAATGATACAATGTGTATTGATTTATAGTCTTTATTGTTTCTTAGCTAATTCCTCTAAAGCTGATGCTATTCTGAAACAAAACAAACCATTAAGGCGAAGGCGTCAAGGTAGCCCATGAAATTCAAATTTTCTTACGTTTTTTGCACTTTGCAGGTCAGTATCGTGTTGTATGTTGATCTAAATATGTTTTGCGGCCGTATCAAATGTTCATTTATAGAATTATAATCATAAAAATGATCAATACAACGCTCTAAGTTCATATAATCGCATTGGATTACTATTTCATGAAATCATGATATTTGACGATTGTGCTTACATATGGAGTTGTATTGCTGATTGTAATAATATGATAATATGATATGTTGTTTGTGATTGTATTGTTGTATTGCTTTTGTGTGCGTGTCTGTGCTAAATAAATGTATTTTCTTTCTTTCTTTTTAATGATTATAATTATGTAAAGCCATATTTGTTATGGTCGCGAATCATATTTTAATCAACATAAAACCTCACACTGACCTGCAAAATGAATTTCGCGGGCTACCTTAGCGCATGCCCCTTAAGTACGGATTTCTTGGTTTGGTTATTCTGCATGCGGTTAAACTGGAAGCCGACCTAGCATAGTTGGGAAAAGGCTAGGCTCGATAAATTGTTTATTCAAATTAATTAAAATATTTGTAATTTATTACCTGGATAATACTTCAATTTTCTGTATCTTATACTCTTTTTCAAATTCCAATTTGTCTCTTTCTATTTTAATAATTTCTTCATCAAAAGATGCTGAAAAATGCACAGAATATTTATTAGTAAGTATACTTCTTAAATATTCAGCTATAAGTATACTGTTTATGGATTGGAAGTTTAAAACTTTGGTTGCATACATATTTTGGAATATATTATATTATTTCTTCTTAGCATAAAAATTTAAATAAGAAAGCTGAAATGCACCTGATATCAGCTACAACGCAATGTAGCTGATATCAGGTGCATTAGGTGCCATTCATGAATAATTAAATAATAATCTGAAACCAGCAACGCCCAAAGCATATCTGTTACACTGTACATCCTGCAGAATGTAAGTAGTTACCAAATCTTTTCTGAGGTGGAACATAATTTTCACTTTCTGTATTCTGTGACGTGTCTCCACTCCCTTCTGAACTCAATCCTCCACTAGTGTCACACAATGATTGCTGTTTCAAAGCCCTTTTCTTAGTATTTGATTTGAGATCACGCCAAGTCTGAAAACCAACATTTGATTTGATTTTATTTCATAAGGTATTGCCGTTGAGCTTTTTATTCCTTTATAATTTAGCCCAAATTACTTCTATCCTTATCCCCTATACTAATGCTTGTTTATGTACCTGCTTCCACTTATCAACAGATTTAACCGCTCCTCCCATGGAGTTAAGTGTGGTTGTAAGATCTTGCCACTGGGACTCCAAGTCTTCCCTTTCAAGCCCTGAGTTAAGAAGACCCTTGGCGACATCGGAATGTTCTTGCATGAAATCCATCAATGCTGTCACTTGAGCAGCAGTTGCATGTCTTTTAGATGAATCCATAGCCTCTTTACCTTAGGAAAATACAATTTCGGTACAAGAACTGAAATTATAAAATGAAATACACAGTAATAAGTTTATTTATCCCACCATGTTAAAGAGTACAAAATTATGTATGCTCTCGATTTTTTATGCCGGTTCAAAGCTATTTTACAGTGTAATATTAATAATTTCAAATATTAAACTCTCTATTTACATTTCTGATCAGCTGTAAATGTCAAACTCAAAAGTTGTCACAGATTTTAATTGTGCCAAGTTGATAACTTTGAAATGTCAAACACGTAAGGAGCGTTCAATTAATACGGTCGCTCCCGATCCCGACCGACCTTTTTTTTTTTTTTTTTTTTTTGATGGGAAATCATCAAATGACTTCTCCCGCTCTGGGCAGAGCGAGAGGGTGTGTCAGACTTTTACTGACTAAAACCCACCCGTGTTCCTTCCGTTGCCTGTGTGCCGGGGCCGCGATATCCCTTTCAGACAAACCACCGACCTTACTTTCGAATCCGCACAGTCCGAGCCATAGCCCACATGTTAAGAGGCTGTGGCCATTAGTATTCTGTGGCTGTGACTGTCACTCGCAATTACATTGACATTATTATCATTTTTTTTTATCACTGATCATGACATAAAAGTCAAACTCTAAAATACTCAAAATACATAACATAACAAGAGGCAACTGAGATTTTTAGGATTAATCAAGAGGCAACTGAGATTTTTATTATTTAATCAAGATTTCAGATCGACTGAACTTAATTATGGCACTATGGACTTGGGTAAGTACTCAGCAGTAGTACACAGCATTACTATAAACTTCAATAATTGTCTTCTCAATTTGTTGATGAATGTACATGACGTATGTAATTATTTTTTTATTCATTTTATAATACCGTGGATGTTGCTTTCAGGGAGCTAATTCACATGGACAGTTAGGAGTTGGTACAGCAAATGAACAAGTAGAAAAGCCTAGCAATGTTGAAGTACATTTATATGATTGCAAAATAAAGCAAATTGCATGCGGAGGTGGCCATACCCTCCTGATAGACAATGAAGGCAAGCTTTATTCTTGTGGATGGAATTCAAAGCTCCAACTGGCAAGAGACACAGAAGTACATAATATTGAAAGAACATGGTCTTTGAGTGGTGTTACTTTCACAAATATAGTATGTGGATGGGACTTCAGCTGCGGAGTAACAGATGACCAAACAATGATTGTTTGGGGTTCCAACGCTTATGGCCAATTGGGAATGCCAACAACACCGAAAGAATATTTCTCAGAAATTATGAGACCAATTAGACTTCCAGTGCATGCTATTTTGGTATCTATGGGCCTACGACACACAGCAATAGTCAATTCGAAAGGCGAAGTGTGGACTACAGGATGTGGTAGACATGGTCAACTTGGATTGGGGAATGACATTTTGTCCTCTGATAGGTTTCAGAAGGTGCAGGGTGTTGGTAAAATATCTCATTTAGCTTGTGGACAAAACCACACTGTAGGATGGTGCTCTGAGGAAAGAGCCTTATATGTTTGGGGTGATAACAAGCATGGCCAGTTGTTGCTTTGTTCTGAAAAATATAAAAAAGTATTTAAACCCAATAAAATAGATATAGGTGTAAAACAAGAAGTAAAAAAGTTATTGAGTGGTTGGACAAATGTATTGTTGTGGTTAGAAGATGGAACAGTTTTATGCTGGGGCAGAAATAACTGGGGACAACTGGGAACTGATAAAACAGTGATGCCAGGAACATTTACACATATCAAGCTGCCTGGTTAGTAAACCCTTCACCCTTCCCTTTACATAAACATCACCTCTATTCGCAATCACAACTTAATAATCTTTGCTGTTTTTTTTAGAATAAGAATATATTCATTGTGGTTGCTGGAAATAGAATGGAATATTGTTATGTAACCAACTTCTACATAACATTATAATTATAAAAATATTTTGTATTATTTTTTCAGATGGCAGACAAGTACAAGATGTTGCACTAGGTTCAGAGCACACAATTTGTTTAGCAACAGACAACACTCTCTGGGCGTGGGGTTGGAATGAGCATTTCAATACAGGAATTGATTTAGGAAACCAAATTGTACAGCCTACTTTAGTGCCTTTGGAAATAGATAAGAATCCAAAAATTACAAAAATCTATGCTGGTGGTGCTCACAACTTTGTTGTAACTGATAAGTAAATTTTGATAAAATTGTTAATGAAGACCAATAATTCAATGTTGCTGTCTGTGATAGGCCAGTGACACCCTAATATTTTAAAAATCATGTCATTTTAAATGACTCATCCTAGTCGGCAAGTACTGCATAAATTATTTGTTGATTGTACATTCTTGTTCGTATTTCATTGATTTAGAACTCATGATTTATGAGGTTGCAAGTTTTGCAACTCCTTTTTATAATCTTAGGTTAAAAAAACCGGCCAAGTGCGTGTCGGACCACGCACAATGAAGGGTTCCGTAGTTGGGATCTATTTATCCCAAGAACAAACTTAACTTTTTAGTTGAAAAATGTGTTCTCCCATACGGAATGTATGGGAGATCAAGCTTTTCAAACTGCAAATTTAAGTTTGTTGATTATTTCTCGTTAACCTGTACAGCCTACTTAGCTCTCATAGTTTTCCTTTTAATTTCGTTATATATACTACTGCTGTGAATTTTTTTAGAAGCCCAAGTACAACCATTTAGCTAGAAGGGGGGGGGGGACACTTGACTGACAAAAAAAATCCCTGAATCCAAAAATGGTTGTGTCTTTGTCGTTGTGTGGTTGTTGTCTTTGTCCATCGTTTTATAACCAGTTTTCGATATATCCAAATCGATATTGTTTTATTTTTATATCGTCATGATATACATAGATAATTTTTGTCACTTCTTGCATCCCTAGGTACTAGTACATCATTTGAAAAACCGGCACGCGGTATTATAGTACGATCGGATAAAGTGCCGTCAGCTTGCGGCATATTAGGACCTACCTACATCATATTAAAAAGCCGCAATGGGTAACAATTAACATAGTACGGTACGACAGAGCTATGAACTTAGTGGTAACATAGTACGACAGTGCCAATGGCCATGAACTTACTTAGCTGCCCCAAAGCACTTGCGATAGTTCTCTTGCATGCATCATAGATCTCGAAGCTTCAACTAAGGTATGGTTTTCGCGCTGACTACATCCATTCTGCTTAGGAGTATAAGACAATGTCAGCCTTGGCTGAATGCCATATTTCCGAAAATTTTCTCGTATTTCTCTGTTGTCGAACTCACCTATCGTTTAGGATCATCTTGATTTATTCTTAATTTCAAACTTGTTTCTGATGAAAATGAAGTAGACCATGCGGTAGCAGAGTAGTCATCCATAAAGAGTACGTAATAATATTTGTATTTTGAGATGCTATCTCCGAAGGGACCACTAACATCGGTGTGAATCAGCTCTCTTACAGCTGTTGCTCTTTCTTTTTTCCAAACGGTTTTCTGGGTGACTTCCCATAAATGCAGCCTTCACATTTGATGTGTTCAGGACTCAACTGTAGCTCTCTCTCTGCACGAGGCGGATCTCATGTTTCTTGTCTTGATGTGTAAATCGCTCATGATATAGCTGTAGCATATTAGAGCCAGTCACAGCGTTGAGCTCTATAGTCCTTGGTTTAATTGGCATAACCGTTTTCAGGTTCAACCTGTAAAGACCTCCATATTAGACTCTCTTTCCAACAACAACTAGATGTGCCTACAATATCTAGCTTGCTCTTTCTAGTCATAGAACTGAAGATGCTGTTCTGCATCCTGTCTTGTGCTGCAAGCGGTGAGAAGAGGTTCCTTGTTAGTGATTGTAGGTACTAACCACACATAGTTGAGTGTTATTCGTTCACTCTTACATTTGATTCCACCTCAACGTTGCCTTTTCCTGTCGCGTGTATGACGCTCCCTACCTTAGTCGATACGGTATGGTCTGAATCAAATTCGTGAAACTCCTGGAAATAAACTCTCCTTATTGCAATGTGAGTTGTGGCTTCATTTTCAACGAACCAGCTTTCCCTGTCTTGAGTTCGTCCTGTGGAATAGGCATTCGCTAACAGAGAAATGAGTTGCAGTTGCTTTGACGTTAAAGTGTGGCTTTGAGCGGCCTCCCATACTTTATCCGCTTTTTGAACTTCTGAACTTTGTGTCCTTTACCGGAACAGTAATTACAGATGAGCTCTTTCTCATTGCTTTGCTTGCTCTTGTGTTTTGTGCGTGTTGCCGCTATGGCTTCTTGCTTTATGTGCTCTTTACTACCGAGCACTCTTTCAAATGCGCACATGTGACTTGTTAAATTGTTCACTTTGGTTCAGTAATAACCAGCTTGATTTGAAAGCAAAATATTTTTCATCCAGCATGTCTAGGACATTGCAAAAGAAGAATAATTCCAGCAGCTTGACTGTGGCATCTTGCTTTGTGATTTCTGCATTTAAATTTGTCCAGATGTTTTTCAGTTTTGACATGTGGGTAGTTACGTTCTTCCTCATAGTGACGTTGAAAACTGAAGAATTCTGCACACAAATTCTATCATGAAATAATCTGTGTAGCTCCTGCCAGACCTCTTTAGCCGTTTCAAATCGCATTACTTTTTCAAGTGTATCTTCGGACATATATATTTAGCCATGGCCAAATTATAGGTTGGGCCGACTCAGCGGCACCAGCTCTGGGCACGGGCTTTTCGAGGGTCCCTTTGGCTGCTTCCATTGGGCCATCTACACCTCGTAGTATTATTGAAATTTTGTATTTTCATGTGGTTTTTCATTGGTATTTGGTATCCCCTCTAGATTGCCTATTTGCAATTATGCAATAAAAAATGTTTTTCTTTGCTAGGCTCATAATCTGTTGCAGATAAATCCTCGGCATAAGTAGGTACCTTTTTATACCTTTTAAGTCAATTTCGTTCCGTTAGTGAGCAGAGACGTATTTAAAGTAACAGCGGCAAGCACTCACAAAGAATTTACGATATTCTAATAAACGATCTATATTGGCCCTATCGGTAATGAGTCCTTTTGTAAGATTTTTTGTACGTTTTCTTCTTACAACAAGACACACGTCAGTACCAAGGAATATAATAATATCTACCCTCTTACGAGATTGGTCAGTACATTGTTTCTTTTTTTAAGTGTCACAGCATTTCAAATATTCATCTCTAAAGAGCTTTTAACCTGCATTTGATGCTATGTAACCTTTGTTGTTTCTTTTGGAGATTATGGTAGCAGAGCGTGGTTTATCCAAGAGAAATTTGTATATTCACAAATACACAACAACAATATTTTACAGTAAAATCTTATAAAACAACCACGAGATTCGTTTTTTCTTGACACGAGTTTGACAGCCAAAAGGTATACGTAACTAAATTGTAGGTCCAATTTTAACATCTCCTCTCAACAAATACCTATCAGGTCAGAGATCTTTCTGATCCTCAGTCTTGCTAGTGGGTTGTTCAGGATATCTGCCAGCTGATCTTCACTAGATACCTTATCGACTTTTAGCTCACCGCAAATCACCAATTCTGTCACAAAGAAATGTCAAACCCGGATATGCTTAGTCCGTCGATGGAATTCAGAATTTTCAGCCAGCCTGATTGCAGCTTCGTTCATAAGCTGAGATCCCAAACAGTCTCTCTGGCTGCTTCACTAGCGGCTACAACTTCTGCCTCTTTGGTCGAAATTGAAACACTTGCCTGTCGTTGGCTTAGCCACGACACCGCTTCTTCTGTATATATGCACACCACTCCAGTAGTGGATCTACCAGTGCTGATATCTCCGCCATGATCAGCATCACTATAGTATTCCAAAATGCTTTGTTTGTAATTTTTCGTGTACATGATACCTAGATCTGCAGTGTACTGCAAAAATCGCATTATGCGCTTCAGTCGGACACAGTCTGCTTCTTCTGGCTTTTCCAGACTCCGTAAGACTATACTTACAGCATATGCAATGTCAGGTCTAGTGCATACCATCGAGTAAGCCAAGGCTCCAGCAATTTGCCTGTAATTATTTTTCATATAACTCATGTCCACTTTCTCGCTCCACGTGCCGTCTTTTGCAATCGGCTTTGAGGTCGGTTTGCAGGTGTCCATTCCGAATCTCCGTAAAATCTTATGTACATACGATGTTCGGAATATCTTAATTCTATCTCCTCTGCTTTCAATCTCTACTCCAAGAAAATAGGACGCAGTTTTCGTGGTTATTTTGTAACGATGTTTGAGCTCCTTCATCGACTCGTCTATCAGTACGTCATTGGATCCGACGACCAGACCGACATCCACTTACAGCTACTATATACTTCCCACATCCTCTCTTTCGTATCAGAATACAAGGATCTGCCTCACTTGCCTTGAAACCGATTTCTTTGAAATAATCTAGAATGCACCGGTTCCAGCACCGTGGTGCTTGATTCAGCCCATAGAGACTCTTCTTTAGAAGACATACTTGACCGAAGCCGTCATTACAACCTTCTGGTTGTTTCATTAAGATCTTTTCATCTAAAGAGCCATACAGGAAGGCAGTCGAAATATCAAACTGTCTCATCGACATGCCTTCGCTCGCTGCTGTATTAATCACACTGGTCACAGGGCTAAAGGTCTGCATGTAGTATGTGTGATCTGTCTTTCTTTTTATGAAAATCTTTTATCACCAACCTTAGCCTTGTACTTGTACGTATATACGTATAAAGCCATCAGCATTCATCTTGACTTTGAAAACCCACTTACTAGGTAAATCTAGATTCACAAGCTTCTTTGTGTAATTTTCCTTCAAAGAACTGATTTCACTGTCCATAGTCTTTTCCCATAGCTCTTTGTCTGGGCTTCTGATCGCATCTTTGTACGTTTTTGGTTCATTGTATCCCATTATCGCGTTCATATAAAAGTATTTGAATCTATCTGGAGGACATAACAAAGAACGATCTCGAAGTATCATCTGTTCTGGGAACATATGTTCACGGCCATCTGCGATAATTTCATCATTGACATCATCTTGATATTCATCAACGACATTCTCATCTTCGTTGTTCAGTTATTACGTTTTCTGCATCATGAAACTCTTCTCCACCATCTAGATTTTGTTCACCTATATCCATATCGGTCACTCTTTCAATATTAGGCATAACAGGAGTTCTTTGTCCATATCCTTCCAAGTTTTACTTCAATTTCATTTTCCGGACTGCAGACTGCTTCAGGGTATTCATTTATTGAAGAAAATCGCTTTTTTATCGAAAATAACATCCCTAGATCGGACTAATGATTTTTTTTCCCGATTCCAAAGTCTGTATCCGTCATCATTGTCGTATCGAATTAAAATGCACCGTGTAGTTTTCTTTTGCAATTTCTTTCTCTTCTGCTTTGGTATATGCGCATAGCAAGGTGAACCGACTATCCTCGGGTGCTTTATCTAAGGCTTCTTGATAAGCCGACTTGTGTTTCACTGAACTACGTCCTGTACTGTTTAGTATGTAAACAACAGTGTTTACTATCTCTGCCCACAAATTCTGAGGAATCTCCTCATATGTGTGCATCATTGCTCGAGCAGATTCGACTATAGTGCGATTGTGCGATTGTCTCTTTCACTAAACCCATTTTGTTCTGGAGTGTACGGCATAAACTCAAACTCAAAGCATTTATTTCAATTAAACCATTTACAGGCATTTTTGAATTGTCAAATAGTCGCGTCAGTTAGTCAGAAAGTTGAAGCTAGTTGCCCATTCCAAAACGTAGAACTTTATGGAGAAGAACGGGCAAGAAACTCCAATGACACTCTTTTAAATATAGAAAATTACAAAATCCTGGGTACATTATTCTTGTTGCTTCTTTAATTGAGAACAATGTACAAAAAATAATCAAAACAATTCAAAATCCAAGATTAAAAATAAGCTATGGCAGATAAGACATGACCAGTCACAACTGACGGCGCCCGTTCACGAACATGACGCGTGGATCAGCACCATCCTGCTTAACCATTTTATAGGGAACCGAATGATCCAACACACTCGCCACCATCAGCGAGACATTTATTGTGAGCATGACATACTCTCAACTGCCATGCTCTTTCAAGTCAACATACATCTTAATAAAATAAAAAAACGGCTCCATGGAACTAGTCGATTTACAAAAAAAAATTAAATGCTTCTAAATTATACATAATGAGAGTGCTTTATTTCAGCTTCTAGCCAAGTAGATCTCGTACTTTCCTGCTATCGTATTCGCCTCCATTATCGCTTACAACCTCGATAATAGTATATCCAGCATTTCTAGCCTCAGACATCATCTGTTTTAACTTTTCGGGAACATCAGATTTATTTTTAAGGAAGTATACATGTCTGTATCGAGTGAACTTATCCTAAACAGTACGAAGTATCGATATCCAGAGACACTCCAAGGAATGGTTCCTCAGACGTCTGAGTGTATGCGCTCCCCAAGTTTTGTTGCCTTTTCACGAACACCAAATGGTTTCCTGTGAGCTGTACCAAAAATACAACCTTCGCATAATTCTCCACTGTTAGATGTCTTTACTCTTAACTCCATCTCTATCAATCTTTTGATATTAATTATTAAATTAAATTATTTATTTAAAGACAACAATGATCCATTTATGTTAGTTAGTTAGTTACAAAAAACTTAAAAGCTATGTTAGTGTGTTATTATAAGTAGGTACTAAGCTCACAGAAGAAACAAATATTTACATACATAAATGTGAATGTATCATATTTCACCGGTTGTATTGAATCACTTCTGCCTAACCAACACCTGCATGAAGTGATTCATTATCGGTGAGTCAAATTTGTCCACTAACATCTAGATATATCTCTTGTAATAATTGCAGCGTATCTCCTTGCTCAATTTACTGAAAAATCAGCACATATGGCTTTAAAGTATATCTTGTACCAACCGCCATACCTTTGCCTTTTTCCTGTTCAGACAATCTTACCTTATTGATCTTCATGGAACATGTTGTAACCCAAGACTCAAAAATACTTGAGGGGTTCTTGTGCTGGGTAATAAGCCCAGAAATGGTTCTTGCTAATCTGGCGAACAACATACCAAACATCTCTTAACAAAAGGAAGTCATTTTTTCCTTTAACCTCTACACAGACTGCCTTTTCCAACAGCCTTTATCATGTTTCCGTCAACCGTAATTAATGTGTGAGGTTTACTAAAATGTTTAAAATCTTGATATAGATTTCCTCAACTTGTGACGTGATGTGTCGCTCCATGTCTATGTACCAATTATCACAATCACCGGTTAGTGCCAGAATCTGTTGAATTCACCGTCAGTAACATCATGTTTGAACTGTGAGCTTTATTTTCCTTCTCTTTCTTGTAATTTTTCGGGCAATCTTTCTTATGATGTCCAGACTCTTTACAAATAAAGCATTTGTTCCTCTTTTTATTTTCCTTGTCTCTTTGGTCATTTCTTTTTAATTCGTTTTTAAATACATACATACAGCAAACTTTCGATCGGTTCAGCGTCAGTCAAAGTTGCATTCAGCGCTTTCTCATACATTTTCATTTGTGCATACAGTTGGGCCGTAATATTGTCTACTGTTCTTTCCTTCTTAGACGTCAATAGTCAGCTAAACTTGAAAGAAAAATAAGTTTCCGGTAACGTATCCAGGATCTAACAAATCAAGAGAACTTCAGGCATTTCAACGTTCTCCTCCTTGGGCAGTTTTTCCTTCAGACTGCCACAAATTCTTCCGTTTCGAAATATGAGTCGACATGTTGTCTGAAGGATCCCTTTTACCTAAGTTTGAAAAAGTTCAAACATAAGTCGTAGAGCCTGCCCTCATCAGGACCCTCATACAGCCTATGGAGTTCTTTTTATACTTCCTTGGGAGTGGACAACCTTATTACTTTCGCTAGTGTTTCATCCGTTACATTGTTTGTTATTACAAAGTAGGGCTGTGCTCTCCAATGTAACAAAATCTCGTAAAATTTTATTGTAAATTTCAACTTCGGCATCACCACTGCCTTCGGCAGATTCCACCGGTTTTTATGCCATGCTTTCCACAATCTCCCAAATTCCGTTTATGCCTTTTACTACTAAAAGGCATAAACGGAATTTGGGAGATTGATCGAATGATAGGTTAAAAGCCCTACGGCTTTTAACCTATCATTCGGTATTTCCAGGTGACCCAATTTTGGCGATCAAGTTTTGTGATCCGTATTTTTGAAAGCTCCATTTTACACTTCTGCAGGTTATGGGCCCATAACGTGTTGGAGATTATGGTAGCAGTGCGTGGTTCATCCAAAAAAAATGCATAGAAATACACAAGAACAATATTTTACAATAAAACCTTTTAAAACAACCACGAGATTAGTTTTTCTTGACACGAGTGTGATAGTCAATAGTTATACAGTACAGTGTATTTCTCTTCATAGTTTATAAAAGTATCCTTGTCCACTTTATGATTGTGATTTTCATTCTTAGCAAGAGACGAAATTGTAATTTTTGCCCACCTGATAAAAGCATAATAAAATATTGATATTCAATCTGCTCTTCAATGTAAGAAACTATCTTTTAAAGACGTAAATTCAGTAATTTTAGTGACTTTTGATATATCACTAGTAAAACAAATACAAATCAAAAGATAGCGAACTAACCTCGACACTCAACCAAAAAAAAAAACAGTGACAGTGACAATCCAATGCTTACGGCACTTTAAACGACTACGGTCGCGTTATTCTGTCACTAGTATGCCGAAAACTCGGGGCAGCATATAGGCGAGTGATAAATGCCGATTGCGGCACTTTATAGTTCTTAATTTATACTGATCTAATTTTTGGGTCACTTGCTAATAATTTAAATGAGGTTTCAATAAAGCGTATAAGGTATTTTAACATTTTATTTCATAGTAAGTTAATTAATGTAGGTGCTATGGCATTTTGTGTAGCGTTGCAGTACTACTTTTATCGAGTTTGTTTTAACCTTTGCACCGCGATGCCTCGCCAGGCGCCAAGCTATAAATGTATAACGAAACGACGACGACGACGACGGTGTGAGTCATCTCAACACCTCTCTCCCTTGAATTCGTATATATGTATATATATATAATATAGGTATATACGTATATTATAGTAAATATGTATGTATGTGTATGTAGTTTGTACTGTTGTACCTATTTTAGTTATAATACATTAGAATACTTTTTTTTAATTTATCTTTGTTCCTCTCAAATAGAGCACCTGCCATCTAATCTCTTCACCACCCTTGGTTGACTGGTAGAGAATGCCTAAGGCATTAAGTCCGCCTTTGTGCTTTTTTGAGTGTGAAAAGTTAAAATAAATAAACGAAATATATTGTAAACAGTAGTGATGAGGGTATCGTCATATCGATGAATGAGATTCATACGCGTTAAGTTATAATTATAATTTTACGGATATAAATAAAAACTGATTAAATATTTCCATATTTATTTTATTTCACAGTATCCCTAGTAAGAAAAAACAGTATAAATTATAAGTATCAAAGAAACAAATACATAACTCAATTAGAGTTTAGGAAATGAGGTACATCTCTATTTGTTTCATGAAGTCATTCTTTGACTTCATTTCAAGTCCTTGGCGCTCAGAGCAAGTTAAATTAAATTTTGATTAGGGATGTGGTCTATGGTCTTTCTTCTATTTCTGTATACTCCCATGTTTTTTTAACTACTTAAGTCAACGTATTTTACCCTGGCTAAGGGCCAGAACTTTTCAGTGTTGTATATAGTGTTTTTCGAAATGGAAAATATGTATGGATTTAAGTTACACACTCGTAGCAGTGTACACACGGCTACACATCAAGCTATACAATTCCAGTATAAGCTGACCTCGCATTGTACGGAAATCCTATACAATGCAAGACCAGCCGAAACTGGAAATGTATAGCTTGATGTGTAGCCGTGTGTACCTATCACAGCACCTTTTTTTAAGGCGTGTCTACAGAATTCGAAGAAGTCCGATTCCACACCTTCTAAAATGTTTAATAGCTGATCTGAATCCAATTCTATATTCATCTTCTCACCTATTTGTTTACTCCGATTAGTACCTGCAGCCTGCACTATGCCAAAGTGACCTTGACAGCCGTACGTTTATGACGTCACAGAACCAGGGCACTGACAACCATAAACTTATAATTGTTTTGTAGAGATGGGAATATAATTATCGACAAGGATTGCTAACAACTATTTATTTCCGAGTCGGCACCCATCTAAAGGTCGAAATTAGTCTATTTTCCCTTTGTTATAAACTAGTTAACTAAGTTCATATTTTACTGACCTCAAATTGTCTTCGATAATAATATCTATAAATATTTCAACGGATGAAATATAACAGTGATAGCTTTCGAGTCACATCACTGGCCGACTATAAATTAAATTCCTTGGCGTTCTGTGGACATCAAAAATGTTCGGAGTTTTTGTTTTTGCCAATTTATGACAAATAACGGATTGTGTGGAAAAATAAAAAACACAGGGTATTAGACTGCTAGGTATATTAAATAATAAAATGAAAATAACTTATTAAATCCAGTAAATTAATTTTTATAACATAGTTAAAATGAAGAGCTTCTAATGAAGTCGTGGCGCTGGTGGCACGAAAATCCGGAACTTCTTTTGAAGTCCGTGGCGGTGAAAAGGTTAAAAGTTGCAATATGCTACACATAGTGCCATCCACGAAGACGCGCCCCACTCGGCGATTACTGTACCTACTGTAAGCTAGCGGAGCGGAGAAGCACTATCTATAATAATTATTAAAAATATTATTACCTACCTGTTCATGTTACTTAAATAAAACAATAATTGACATACACATGTGATTTTATTGAAATATTACACATTTGTATTGGATCATAATAAATAACAACTATAATAATGACTAAAAGCATACAATTGTGTACAGTGAAATATGAAAATATGGTGTTAACAATACAAAAAATAAAGAAACCATAAGACTATCTAGTGGAGTTAATAATGACATGACAACAATGTATAATATATTAATATTCATCTTTTACTGTACACATCCACTATTCCAATACAGAGGTATAAAATACTGCAGAACTTACAGCACTTACTGTATGAAGGCAATGTTGTGGTTTTATTAAATATATTTTAATAATAACATGGTATTTTACTCTACACTTATAACTTTTTTTATATAGTCATTGAGAGAACTTATAAATGCCAAAAATTATTATTATTATTATAGGTAATTATTTTTTTCACATTGTTACACAAAAATTTACAAAAAAAAAAAAAAACCCAACAATTACAGACACATTGGCGCTTACTTAATTTTGAAAAGAAAAATTGGAACTAATTCTACTCCAGTTCGGCATAATACCAAAACTTAATATAAAAATTGTTTAGATGGTCAATGCAACAGCATTTTACTAACAGCTATCTAATAACTATCACAATGTTGGTTACATAGGAACAAATAAAGCACCATCATTTTCCTCAGAAATATAGATTTTTAACAAAAAGCATATTCAGTGATTTTTTCTTTTGTATCAGACAGATGTTTGGAACGGATGCCAGGGCTAAGGCTAATTATGTTGATTCCTGTTAAACATTGTTGCAAATCTTGGTTTGTATTTTTTAACATGATCTCAACCTCATAAGAAGTTTCTTATTAAACTTTAAAAATTTCACAACAATTACAATTATTAACAATAGTGGGAACTATAATTAATATGTAGAACTTTAATGTAGATTAACAATGTCAAAATACACATGTTAAAATAATTAACATTTTTCTTCACATATAAACTTATAGGTTTTTTGCTGCTGTTAGGTTTTATTTTAGTGGTATTATGAGGCCCACATTGTAGGCAGTGTTCATAGGCTAATAGGATATTAATACATATTCCTCTCGAGTTATCTTATTGTAGGCAACAATGTAGAAACTTCTTAAGTGAGATTTTAAATGATGTAGGTTGGTAGTTATATTAATAACATTGTATTCAAGCAGAATATTAAAACAAAACAATAGTAACTGTTGCATATGACCATTTTCATTAATCTATAACAGTACTGATATTATTGCTTCATGTAAAAATGGATTAAATATACTAAGACACATGGGTATATGAATGTCCAGCTTGCATTTGTGCAATATTGAGCAATATTAACAGGATTTTAATATCATATTCACAAAGCAATGTTGAACAGCCAAGCATGTTCATTTACTTTAGATTGCTACCTTTTCCTTTCGCCTTTTTGTGTCTTGCGTTTTTCTTTTTTCTCCTCCTTTAGCTGCTTTTGTTTTTCCCTGAAATCACATGAGATTAATTAAACATAATATAAAAATAAATTGTGATATTGAATGAAATAAGTGACTGAATCACCAGCATTTATTAAAGTGGTCTATGAATATTGAAATGATTGCAAGATTTTTACCTATCTTCTTTATCTTTTTCCTTTTTTTTCTGGGCATCAAGTCGGGCTTGTTCACGACGCTCGCGCGCTGCAGCATGGACATCCGCTGCGTTAGTATTCTTAACTAAGTCTGGACCGATGGCCTCCTCTTCTTGTACAACGTCTTCCTATAACATATTATATTTACTTAAATAAAGCAGTTGAAACAGTAAAATATAGCATGGTATGACAGTAAAGTTGTCATTATAACCTCTCTCATGAAAGTGCACAACTGTGTATGTACAATACAAACATTAACATACCTCATTATCAGAGAGCTGACTATACTGGGACAATATTGCTTCACGAATCTTTTTTTCTTCATCGGTATATTCTCGTCGTGTCGTAGTGGCTGGAGCTTGAGATTCTAATAATTTGGCTAGCCGCACATCTACATCCGTAACAGGCTTTGGGGTTTCTTCCAGTACCCGACATGATTCCCATTTCTCTATTATTTCATCTATGTGAGTAGAAATGTCCTTTTCCTGTTAAAAAACAATATTATTTAGAGAAAAAACAAACTAATCCCTGCCTACAACCAGTTGATACTTACCACTATCTCAGATAGTATGCCTTCTAAAGCGTCTTTTTTGTCATCCACACTATCTTCGCTTTCTAAAATACCTGATATGTACGATCCGAAAACTCCTTCGTCAGTTTTTAATGATCTCAACTTTTCAGTTAGCCACGGCTCAAAGTCACTCGTAGCCGTCGCCATATTGCTTGAGTTTCTTGAGATTTCATTCAAAATTCAAAATCTTTGACATTTTCTTTTGAAGTTCCGAAATTTTTATTTAGGTAACATTCATGAAACATTTTTGAAGGACACCCCACGCTAGACATGTGATGCCAGACACAGAGTACATTGAATAAGATGCTAGACATTGTCAGGACTCAGAAAACGTATTACTAATACTCTCCCTTTGTGCCGGCTGGAGAGAATGCCAATCAAATCATTTCATCTGTGCAGCAAATCGAGACAAGAACGTTGGCGATCACATGGACGCCATCATAAAAAACTGAGATATTTCTGAACGAATATTTTATCGAAACACCGTTGTCATCGTGAATATAGTGATGTAATTTGTTATCGAAACACTTTGTAGTTCGATAAACAATAAAATAATTGATATCACGATATACCGTTTACTGGCTAAATCACCTTAGCGCTAAGTGTTCTATTCCTACGTAGGAAGGTGGAACAAATAATCACGGAACTCACTGGTGTTAGTTTTAGTCGAAAAACTTGGGACTAGATCAAAGTTTTCCGTCTTAAAACGCACTCAAAATTACGAGAGAAAACAATGATGAAAAATTTCTCCTTTTTAATTCCAATCTATTGAAATATCTCAATAAAAGGAGCATAGGATAGAAAGTCTCCCAATTTCGTGATAATGCACTATTACGTGTAATTAATCCTACTTAATGGTTTAGATAAAGATAACACCATTGCCAATACCCTTGCTGTCTAGGACATAAGTTTAAATAATATTTTAGTCCGGGTCCCACTCCCACTCACTCATAGGTTGCCGTGTCTGACAAGAAACCATATCGATAGTTTTATTTTATGACACTGACGGTCACAAGTGTCTCATCACTATAAGGTTTGCGGCGAGTGAATAGTTTCAAGAGTAATTCGTGAAATAATTGTAATAAAACAAAATAAGAAAATGTCTGCAAGATACGATAGAGCTATTACAGTATTTTCACCCGATGGTCATTTACTACAAGTGGAATATGCACAGGAAGCCGTTCGCAAAGGATCGACCGCGGTAAGTACATTAAATTATTGGTTACAAACAAGTAAATTGCCGATGGTATAATTAAAATAAAAATCAAATGTATTTTCACATTACAGGTCGGTGTTAGAGGTGCTGACGTAGTCGTGTTAGGAGTTGAAAAAAAATCTGTTGCGAAGTTGCAAGAAGAAAGAACTGTGCGAAAGATCTGTTTGCTTGATGACCATGTCGTAATGGCATTTGCCGGATTGACGGCAGATGCTAGAATTCTCATCAACAGGGCTCAAATTGAGTGCCAGTCGCATAAGCTGACTGTTGAGGACCCTGTAACTTTAGAATACATCACTAGATACATAGCAGGACTCAAACAGAAGTACACTCAGAGTAATGGACGACGACCTTTTGGTATTTCTTGTCTGATTGGAGGTTTTGATTATGATGGTTTCCCTCATTTGTTCCAAACTGAGCCATCAGGAATTTACTATGAATGGAAGGCTAATGCAACGGGAAGATCAGCCAAGACTGTCAGAGAATTCTTAGAGAAAAACTATACTGCTGATGAAGTTGCAACAGAAAATGGTGCGGTTAAGGTAATTATTAAACTGTATTTCAATATTGTAATGTAATTCATAATATTTTGTCATTGTTGAGCCCCATGACTTGGCATTTTAATCCTTGTATGCAAATATGGTGTTTGTCGTCAGTGCATTTAATATTCTTACGTTAGCCAGGTTTGCAGATGTGTGTTTATTAAAAATGTAGAAACAGACAATTTTATATTACAAGCAGGGGACCTAAACCATTAGCTGCTTATGTCATATTGTCGCGTAATGATTTGCCCATATCCATTTATGAAGCAATTCAAAAATGAGTCCAACAAGAAGTAGTGTCATTATTTGAATATTACAATATTCTCTTCTAGCTTGCTATTCGTGCTCTCTTGGAAGTGGTTCAGTCTGGACAGAAGAACTTGGAGATAGCAGTGATGAGACGTGGCCAACCGATGCAGATGCTTGATGCTGATACAATCAGCTCCTATGTGTCTATCATTGAGAAGGAGAAAGAGGAGGAAGCGGAGAAGAAAAAACAGAAGAAGTAATAAATACAGTATACACAGTACTATGTTTAACTTTTCTATAACTAATACATGTTTTTAAGGAAATTAATGACTATTTTATTTGACTAAATTTAAATAAATTAAGAATTAAGTAAATCTATAGTTTTAGATATTTGGGAATAAAGTTCTTTCAAATCAGATCCACACTCATGATGTGGTCCTCTGTTTATCATAATATCATTGAACATTTGGTCCCATTCCCCATGGTAATGATCTGAATTTTCATTATTCTTCTGAAATAAAGATGTTAATGTTTAATGTTCTAACTTGCTAAAGGATAACTCATGTATATAAAATACAGGTTTTATGAATGTTTTCAGAATATTATACAGCCAGTAAGAAAAGCACTTACCTCAGCCATAGAGACATCATCAATCTGGTCATTACTTATTGAGGGTAGGACACAATTCAAAGAATTGTGGTCAATTTCTTGACCATCCCCAATCTTCCTAGTTATTTCTTGATCTGTGTCATTGTCAATATTAAACTCGGCCAATAATTCAACACCTGACTTTTCTTCTTGAGGTTCTGGGTCAAGATCAGGCATGCTCAGAAACTGAGCTGGGAAATTATCACTAGTCTGTTGACATGCTTCTTCAGTAAAATTCATCAAGGTATCTTGAGATGTATCTCTGTAACAGAACATCCTATAAAGCCCCTTCACAATTAGCACTTGTCGAGCATATGCGTTCGATGAACGTATGCGCAGCGCAGACATCACACAATTTATTATGAACAAAAATATGCATTTGTTCATCGAACACCTACACTGGACAAATGCTAGTGTGAAGGGGCTCATATGATTGTAGGGATAGTTTTTACTCAAGCCTCAAGCATGTTATTATAACTGAATCACTAATCCGTAGACTGAATGGGTTTGGATGTAGGGAGACTAAGTACGAATTAGGTTCCAAAAGATGAAAGTGATACTGCATACCTATGAATATTATGAATACAAGAAATATCATTCTGTATACAATAGGACACAATTTATTTACCTGTATGTAGCAGTGTCCTCTGGTATTGTTGGAAGAGGAACTTTGGCATTAGCTGTGGAAAGTAAAGGATCACTAGGATGTATGGAGTGGATACAAATAGAAATCTACAGAGTAAGGACAAAAAACCTGTTTCTGGAAGGACTTTTTCTGCATCATTGGGTATCAGCCAATCAAATTCAGTATTTTCTTCATCTTCACAGTAGTCGTCTTGTGAATCTGAAATATGGGTAAAATAGATTCAAGTCACTTTAGGAGAAAATAACCAGGTGCTTAATTAAACTTATATAGTTGAGATTTAAGCAGATAACGTTTTTGGGAGTAATGACATACCTTCACATTCAAACTTAAGATTATAAAATTGCTTTGGTGAATTTTGTACAAACAAGTCTTGAGCAGCTTTTTTCAGGGCCATGCGCAGAGCTCGGCGAGCCTTTTGTAGGGGTGTTAAGTATAGCAGTTGTTCAACATTGTTGTAAAGATGCTACAAACAAATAATTATTTGGTGAAGAACTTGTGTTCTTTGTTATATTTGCTGAAAATGATATTCATTTGGCAGGTCAGCATTCATACCTTAGGTTTAAAATTTCTTTTCATAGCTAGAGCTTTCCGAGTTATTTTATTAAGTAAGTCTGGTTTACCGTATTGAAAGTAGTCGTGAACATATTCGTGCATGTATGGGTTACTAGAATTACACAGAGGATCTTGCAAATGAGAAGTAACCTTTCTGAACCCGTATAGGTTGAGCTGCCTTACAAAGCTTGATATATTTGTAGTTTTAAAAATTGAGTGATCGCATTGCAAATAATTATGAAGGATGCGATAATTCAACAAAATTGTTCTTCCAGTACCACCCCATAGAATAGCATCTGTTCGTAAATTTAGTAAATACCACAATTTTTGTGGAAAACGCATCTGAAATATTGCATTTTTTTCTTCTTGCATATTTAATAAACTTTTAAGCATCACACAGGCTCACACAAGAAAATCAAAATTGAAGAAAACAAATTGAAACTTGGCGCCAAATCCAATCAAATTGCTATGTCACTCACAATTTTGAACACCTGTCAATTATAGAATAAATTACCACAGATATAATATTGAAGAGATTGATACGCACGGGTGCTTTTTCAACGAGTAAGGTGGTTATCACATTGCCGCCGCATCCCGCTGCGGTGTACGTAGCGACGAAACCCGCATTCGGCTGCGAAGGCACGGAACACCACCACCGTCCGTCTTGCCCCGTGTCTCCTGAGGTACGGCTTACTCTTAAGGGGTAACTCGTCACATATCCAAAGAGCATTCATAGTGCAAAAAAAATGCTTGAGAGCAATAACTGGGGCGCCTCCATATGAGAGTTGTAGACCAATTTTTAATAACTTGAAGGTTTTAACGCTAGCTTCTATTTATATTTTAGAAATAGCCATATTTGTTAGGAAAAATTCACACTTCTCCACAGTAACCGAAAACATTAGATTTACAAAAAGGGACCCACCAAACTAAAGAAACAATTTTGTAACAGCGCTCTGCACTACAGAAACAGCTATCTTATGTCCATAAAAAATTACAACCATATTCCAAAAGTAATAAGAGAACTACCATTTAATTACTACAAAAGAAATCTAAAAACATGGCTTCTCCAAAATATTTTTTATACACTGAAATTATTTTTTGAATATAAGGGTAATACATTATAGATTTATTTAGTTTTATAATACCTACAAATATTGTTGCTGTTGTGTTTTGTATCTTTATATCTAAATCTTAGTTTTTCGTATTGTTAATAGAGTTTATGTAGTAATAAGTTAGGTTTTTATGACTATGTAAATGTAAATATTCGTATGCCGCTGATGTGTTTAGCGGCGGATGTGTCTTGAACATATTATACCTCACCAACTTGTACGTACCATATCCGACGAATAAATGTCTTTGTCTTAGTCCGTCCGGAGCTGCCGGCGGTGCACGACGCCCCGCGTTCATTTCCGTCGAGTTAATTTATCCATGTCGAGATCCATTATGCATGTAACGTCTATTTCTATTTACACAAAAATCCGTCCGGTACTGCGGAATCAGTCTGGCATATTCCGCGGACCGAACCGCATAGATCTCCGTCTGGGAGCGCGCAAACCGTCGCGCGCACCACACCTCCGCATGGAAATACGGTGTCAGTATGTTAAACCCTACAGTTTTTTTATACAGGATTCTACAGTTAAAGTTAAAAACCGCAGCACCGCACACCGGAGCGGTGCCCGGTGCAATGTGATAGCCACCTTAATAAAAAACGTCGAAAGAATTTTGTATGATGTACTGTACATTGTGGTGTTCGTATTGCTTCAGTATATGCCAATTAAGAGCAAAATGTATTTCAACACAAACATTCTGTGTATTAGTATACATTATGCTCGTCATTTTCAAAGCAAACTACGTACGAGTGCAGAGCAAAGGATTTGGCAGGGTGGCGAAACTTTTTTTTTTTAAGAGTAACCGTGGTGTTTCTTGCCGACTCTTCTCCTTAAGAAACGACCTATGGGGTTAAAAACTGAAAGCTAATCGAGCGAGCGATAGACGAGCGAATTAGAACGCGGTTTGCGGTTCGTCAACTTCCTCGGCTCGCCGTCAGAGACACGTGAAGATTGCTCACACTGTGTCGCGATGTTGTCGAATTTTCTGAAACAAACACTACACAAACGTCGAAACAAAATGGCGGCTCGTGACTTGCGGCGATGACAGACGTATGAAACTACGATCCAAGGCGGGCTACCAGCAAAATTTCAAACCTGTTGGATCGCCGACGAACTTACTCAGTAGATAGAATTTAGTATGAACACGGGCGAGTAAGGTTGTCGAGCCATAAGTACGCGTACTTACTCGTGCGTCTATCACCCCTTTTAGGTCGTCGACCTATAATACGCGTACTTGCTCGTGCGTCTATCATTCCTTTTTGATAGCAGCATTATTGTCTGGCCAAAAACCGCCATTGTTTTGTTTAATTGGGTCGATCACAAATTAAACAAAAATTTGATAAATATTTACGCGACTCGACTACTACGACTACGACTATGGGGTTTAGCACTATTATGGTTCGTGCAGACCAGCGCGACGCGACTCGAATAATAGGTACAATTTCTAAGAAAACGGTATAACAATAACCGATATCGCGTCGCGCTAGTCTGCACGAGAAGTTATACGACCTAAGGGACAGAGAAGTGTCTACCAGGGATGTTGTGGATGCAGATTGTTTCACATCGGATGCGGATGCGGATGCGGATATTTGAAGGCTCACATCCGCGGATGCGGATGCGGATGCGGATATTTGAAGGCTCACATCCGCGGATGCGGATGTTAAGATATTTTATAAGTTTTTTTTTAAAAGCCCGAGCGAGACGCACGCGCACCCGTAACGAAATTCGATAATTATTAATGTCGGGAGTACTAGTGTAACTTATTGTAATACACCAGTTATACATACAGTCCACTTTTCATTCCGCGAAGATCAAAGACCTAACAGGCAGCACCAGGGAATCCTAATTAATATTTTTTATGTTAAAACTTACCAGCGTCAGTTTTTATCTTCTGTAATTGTTTTTTTTTACTCGAGCTTTCAAAGGTACTAAGCTCTTCTGGGTGCATCGATTTTAGATGATTTTTCAAAGACGTGGTGGTACGGCCCCTGCGAGAGTATGTTTTATTGCATAATTTACAATCAGCCTTATCCTGGTTACGTTTAGTTGGTTTAAAATAAGTCCAAATGTTACTTTGCGTCGGTGGTGGCATTGTAAATTCACTTTATCCTCTGCAGAAATCTCGCAATGCTCACTTTAAACTGATTGACAATTTCACAGACACAATAACTCGACAGTTGAAACATTTATAGTATAAATATTTCAGTTTTCGAGTGTTATTTTATAAACTTTATACATTAAGCGCATCTAAACACGTTATCACTGATTACGCGACAACAAATGATACACAATAACAAACACGGCGGATCTTGACACCGGACGAAATCTTCGCTCCTATTGGTCAATGAGAAGTGCGCATTGGCCAATAGGAGCGAAGATTTCGTTCGCATACGGCACGCGCCAGACCCGGCCCCGCCCATTATCTTTCTTGTCGCGACCTGTGCTACATCCGTATCCGCATAAACATCCGCATTAAGTATTGCGGATGCGGATGCGGATGCGGATGTCCGCAACATCCCTGGTGTCTACCACGGGTAAAAAAGCAACTTTAGTGGAAAAGTAAAAAAAATAATGTATATTATAATAAACAGGGTATTTTGAGTTTGTTAATTTTAAGAGCGTTTATTCTGAAAGTGGGCAACGTCGCAAATAGATGTCAAATATTTTGCTGTTTTGATTAATTTGACAGTAGTACTGTATGGAAATAAGAAATGTGGCTAACTAGCGACCTAGATTAAGATTATGAAATGCAATAATTATTATCGCAACACCGAATATTTAGTTTTTGATGTATAAAAAGTATTCGGAAACTTTCCAAAATTTCCATTTTTACACATTTATCGGGCACAACATCAAATTCAATGTTTTAATTGTAATTCATTATATCTAGTTAGCTGTTTGCGATGTTGCCAACTTTTAGGATAAATGCTCACAAGTTTAATTTTGTGGGAGGACTAGAGGCGCGTTCGACAGGAATAATCCCAGAGTTGAAGACCTATTCGAGAAGTTGACAATGATCTTCCTGACATCCTGCCCCGCGAACCTTCAGGTGGCTAACCACGAGCTCTTAGAGCAGGACAGAAGTTGAACTGCCCTGCTTTTTGGTACTATGACATCTTATTAGAGAGGTGATATGATCTTTATTTATTTAGTTAAAATAGATACGCCAACAGCATATACATACATTAATTGTCCTGATATTCTGCTCTGCAAAACTTCCGAGATGTTAACAGAGAGATTTTTTGTTTGCGGCAAGTGCCGAGCATGTGTAGCCACCTTTAAAAGCAGAACAAAAGCAAATAACAGTATACCAACCCTTAGAAACTGTACTGTCATTGTCAATGTCATGCAAACATAATTTGACATTGGTGCTACATTTCAACATCTGGAATCAAACAAAGCGGTCAAAGCGGTAAACAATAAACAAGAAGGTGAAAGTTTTGTCTGTTTATTTGTACCGCAAGGATATTCGTCAGATAAAATTTAGTAAGGAAAGATATTACTATCAAAACTTGCGTACCAGTGAAAATTTTCAATAAAATCTGTTTTTAGAATGGACAAATCGAGGTAAGATCTGAATCTAAATAATCTACCTACATTTGTTTCTATGGTTTACTGAAGTATCTCCTGAACGAAATGACTCACTCGGCATTGTGCAATTTCGTAACGGTCACAATGCAAAGCAGTGTTATAGATCTTTTTGTAGGGCAAATTAATCTCTTTATAAATTTCAAACACATCAATTTATTGTATGAAAGGCACCTACTTATTTTATTTCGTTAGTAAAATAGCCGCAAATCACAATAAACTTATAATCATAATAAACTTATAGTTTAAGGGGTCATCAAAAAAATTATATGTTTATTTTTACACTTTCTGATTTAATAATCTAAGGATACAAATCTGAAGTTCATTCATGATTCATTAAAATTTTGTCAGATAAATACACTTTCCTTGTTATAGATTTTCAATGTTGCTACTGGAACCAGGAGAAATTTATTTTGAAGACTACTCTTGTACCCTAAATGATACAGAATTTAAGAAAGAAAATGCTAAGCAAGGACGATTGAAACTATGCTCCAAGTCCCTGGTGTTTGAGCCCAGGGATTGGGTGCACCCTCTCATAAAGATGCAGTTCAAGGATTGTGCAGATATATCAGTAGTTGACTATGTTGATGAAAACAATGATGTAATTAAAGTAACAATGAAGATGTATGCCGAAATGCTTGAGGAGAACATACTGGCACCTTACAAATTTATTTATAAAGATAGAGACTTTTATGTGTTCTTTGACTTTGCCTCGGCTGATGAATGCTTGTGTCAAATGCAGCAGTTGCAAAGAGCCTCCACTCTGCATGCTCCTGAACACAACAGCATGATAGCTACAATCCTCCATTCAAGATACATGAGGATGGAGTTTGATCCAGTGATGATGGATGACTTCACAGAACAGATAGTGTGTGAGCTGCAGGCTGAGAAGATATCCCCACTTGTGAGACATCAGGGCAAGCTGGCATTGACACCAACTACAATATACTTCCAGCCATTCAGTAATGTTGAAGGTGTAGGTATTTTCATTCATTGAATTATCATTTTTATTTTAATAAACATTAACAAGGATGAATTAAAATTAAAATGAGTAATATAGATTAATCAATTACATGACTAAGTTATTGTTAATCCCCACTTGTGAGACATCAGGGCAAGCTGGCATTAACACCTACTACCATACACTTCCAGCCATTCAGTAATGTGGAAGGTGTAGGTATTTTCATTCGATGAATTATCATTTTTATTTTAATAAACATTAACAAGGATGAATTAAAATTACAATGAATAATATAAATTAATCAATTACATGACTAAGTTATTGTTAATTTAATTTTAATATTATTAAACCAACATCCAGTTATTATAGTTTACATAGCAATGTTCGAGCTATTGCTATTTGAGGAAAAGCTTTATTTAATTATTGAACAACTCATTTTGATAAACAGGCTATCAAATATTACATCTATTGTAATGCTTTACATGTAAAATATTGTAATAATTATACTATGCTAATGTTAAAGTGGTATAAAACCTAACACATGTTTTCAGCACTGTTTACTTAGATATCACTATCAACATTGAGTGTTTGCTCAACAATAGTTATGTGCGTATACTTCAAGATTTAATATTCCATTGTTGTATGAAACTACAGTTAGAAAGATGATAAAGATGTAAATGATATGTGATATTATTTTCAGAGCCCCATTCTAAAATTGAAACTGGGTCATTTGCGGAGGATGTACAAAAGAAGATTTTTATTAAGGCAAGTTGTATGTATCTGTGTTTTATGTACTTATTTATTTGCAATAGATTGTATAATTATAGCATTGAATGACTTTTTGCATGGTAGACATTGTATTCCTGTAAAATATCCTTTTTAGTTGTATGAATAATATATTTTCTATTATGAGGCCTATCACAAAATTGTGTTTTGACAGTTCAAGCAGCCGACGCATCGCAATAAGTAGCAATTTGGTAGTTGTGATTTTTTACGTTTATTTTAACTATTTTTTTTTTGTTTTTTAGGTATGCAGTTTTAATTTCTTATGAAGTAACATTTGTTCTGGTATAAATTTTTCGTAATAATATTAAGGAGATATTTACAGTTCATTCTGAGCGTTTTTTTTTAGTTTTATGATTTTGAATGGGATTTTTTTTGATATTCCATACATATTGTCTATTTATATTATGTGTGTACATAAACTGTTAAAGAAATAAAATAAATATTTTAAAAATCAGAGGCTGCTTTATACTAAACCACTTTTTGTGAGATATTATTACTTACTTTTTTTAATTTTTTATTTGCTATGTAGGTATAGCCGTTCAATCCACGAGCTTGAAAAAGTGCCGTCGCGCATTTTTTTTAAACTTTCTTCGGAATTTTGGCTTTATATAAATAGAGAAGAAAAAATTGCGAAAAACGAGGCCACTATAAACTATACTAATATCTATTCTCCACCGGTCAATATATCATAAATTCATAACTGTCGAAGTCTTTCAGTTTCTCAGAATAAGAACGCCAAAGTTGTTTTATGAAAAAATCACGGTCGAAATGTAATAGGCCTCTTAAGCCAGATAAGCAGATGCAAAATTTCAAACAGATTGCTTATTTTATAATACAGCTTTATAAAAGGATACCAATATTGTAAATAACAATTTGTTTCAGGGGCTAGAAATATACAGTGCAGAGGAGAGCTCAGTGCCACACATATATGTGACATTCCAATCAGAAAGAGATAGAGATAGAATATACAAGATCTTAGAAAAGTCTCCAAATGTCCAGCTGGAGAAAGTACACACGGAGGAGATGACACTACAGTGGCAAAACGGAATTGTATCTAATTATGACTATTTGATGTATTTGAATTGGTATGTATTAGAACAACTAATTTATAAACGTACACTGAAGTTAATGCTTTCAAGGACAATGAACGAGACACAATATAAATATATTCCTTAGTAGCGATAAAAAAAAAATACAGTTAATTGAGAAAAAAAATTACCAACTTCAAAAAGGACTTCAGGTTCTCAATTCGACTGTATCAGTATGTCTTTTTCTGTATGTTTTTTACGCGATTACTCCGCCAATTATGAATTGATTTTGATGATTATTTTTTTGTTTGGTAGGCCAAACTTCAGAGGTGGTCTCATATCAATTTTATTAAGTTTGCTTGGGTAGTTTTTGAGTTAGCTTCAATACTTAATACGTATTTTTCCACTTAGTCTATATGGATTATGTTATAAAACTCGTAAGTTCCTGTCACTGTTATTTACAGGTAGTGGTATTCGAATTTGCGTAGGGTAGGTCACAACAAAAAAGAGAAAAAATAAAAAACTTTTTACATAAAAATACGAAAAAAAAACAACCCACTTTAAAAAAATACACTACAAAAAGAAAAGTCGCTGTCTTTGGTTTAGAATTTTCGATTATTGTCACCGAATTCCGAAATAAAAATTATTAGTAACTTGTGTTTTTTTTTGGAAGTTGTTTGTATTATTTTTGTCCGTATTTTATTAATACCAATTACATTATCTTAAAACTACGTTAGTCATGACGAGATCAATTCATGCACTCATTTTATTTCCAGTCTTGCAGATAGGAGTAAAAATGATCTCACCCAGTATCCAGTATTTCCTTGGGTAGTGGCAGACTACACTTCAGAAACGTTAGACCTAACAAACCCTGCCACATTCAGAGACCTAACAAAGCCAATGGGAGCTCTAAACCCTGACAGATTGGAGAAACTCAAAGAAAGATACTATGAAATGAGTGAACCCAAGTTTTTATATGGATCTCATTATTCTGCACCTGGTCTCGTTTTATTTTATTTGGTAAGTTTGTAATTAAATTTTACCTGCCATCAAATTTAAATTTCATTCAAGTTCCATGCTGTTCTTCTTAAGTAAATAATTGATGTTTGGTCTAAAGAACAATTCTATTGTACAAATTAATAGGTTTAGTCACTAGAGCTTAAACTGCGTTACAATAGATTTCATGGTCAACTACCTTATTCCAAATAGAGTAATCACTAACATAAATATTAAAGTTAAAGAGTATTATTCAATGAATGTTATTGGAAATGATTACTTTTCTTGTTATCACCAACATTCTAACTATTTTACGAAATAACTCATAATTTCGATCTCATTTTTCAGGTTCGGAAATATCCTAAATATATGTTGTGTTTACAAAACGGCAGATTCGATCATCCAGACAGAATGTTCAACTCAGTCAAAGATGTCTATAATAATTGTCTGCGGAATATGTCGGACTTTAAGGTAACTGGCAATTTCATAATATTGAAATTAAATCCTAGCCTATGTCGAGCAGTAGACTGTGGATGGATCTTTTTCGAATTGCAGATTATAGATTAATTTATCTTTCGCTATTCAACGTTCTTTCACACATTGGCTCAACTCCAGTTTTATAATTTTCAGGAATTAGTTCCCGAATTTTACGACATAGAGGGCAAAGGCGACTTTTTGCTCAACCAGTATGAAATCAATTTTGGTGAGCGCCACGATGGGAGTAAAGTGAACAATGTGGCCCTTCCACCGTGGGCCTCGTCGCCTGAAGACTTCGTAGTAAAACTAAGGGAAGCCCTGGAGTCGGAATATGTCTGCAGACATTTGCATTCATGGATCGATATCATATTTGGGTACAGACAAAGAGGCGAAGAGGCCGTTAAGGCTAACAATGGTTTGTTTTAATAGATCATTTGCACGTAATAAAAAAACGACCTTGTTGGTTTCACCTGTCATGCTTTAAAAGTTACGTTGGTGAAGGTTGGATCATAGATTATCCACATAAATAAAGCATTCATTTCTGACTTTGTTTGAAAAACTGTCGAGGCTTATTTATAATTCGATTTCATATGCTTGTTATCAGCTATATTCTCATGATGCGTCATAGCATATCTTGAGCTTAATCGTAAAAAAATAGTATATGTAGATAAAAATAACCACGATTACGTTAATCAAGCCTCGCTTTATCTACGTATCGATTGGTATTGTTTTAGCTTCTGAAGTACTCCCCTATACGGATACAATCACTATGAATCAGCCAGCGTTTTAGCTTGATTGGATTCCAATAAAAAATACTAAAATAGTTGGAAGAATTGATGTTTTGAATTTGATAAGAAAACAAAGAAACCGGAGCAGGAAAAAACGAAGGATTGCGTACCAGCGTACAATATTCGAAAATAAATAATAATACTAAACGAAAAATACTTTTCCTCTTAAATTTAAAAGAATCGTAAAGCTACATTTTGTATTTCGCAATGATACTATGAATTACAAAGTTATTTTTAGCAGTTGCACAAAAAATGAAATACCTTATGAATCGGCGATTTTAATATTTTTTGATTAAATACAGTATATTATTATTTATTCATATTCAGACTACAAATGTGGTCCATTGTGTTAGTAAAAATCTTACTTAGCCTATGTTAGTACTTAATGACTAAAACAGATCTTGTTCGATCGGCTAACGCCCACACATGCGGACTATCTGCCCGGGCTGCTATCGAGTGCAGAATGATATTGGGACTGTCACGCAACCTGCGAAGTAACGAGGCAGATTTCTTACGCCATACTGCGTCAAAGCTATCAGTGCGCGCATTATTATGGTACATGAAACATGCTATACAGAAGTTTCAAATTCCTTACTTGTTTAGTTGTTGCGATAGAGCTCGTACAAAAATGGTCAGACTGACAACTTCTACGTCAACCAATAAAAAAAATGTACTCTACTCGATGAGTTCAATGATACCCCACATGTCAGGGTCAGAAAAAAAATTTAATAATCAAAAGTTTATTGTATGGGAACCCACTTGAAATTTTTAACTTTATTTGATTTTCAAAATTTGTTGTTAAAGCGGCGATAGAAATACGCAATCTGATACGCAGCGAGATACAACCCGCTGACAGACAGACGGACGGACGGACGGACGGACGGACAGATAGACAGCGGAGGCTTAGTAATAGGGTTCCGTTGGGAGGCACCCTTCGGGTACGGAACCCGGAAAAGATGCGTCAGCGACACGCATCAATGCGATTTAAATTACGCTATTTGGCTTCTTCGTTTACTGGCAGAGTGTGCTTGTAGTTATTTTGTGTTAAGAAATGAAGAAATAATAAAATCATTCCTGTAAACATTTGATTTCAGTATTCCACCACGTGTGTTACGAAGGCGCGGTGAATCTCGACCGTATTTACGATATGAACGACAGGCACGCTTTAGAGGTGCAAATAATGGAATTTGGACAAGTGCCAAAACAGCTATTCACAAAACCGCACGTTAGAAAAACAACACCACGCATTGCTAAACCTCTATCTCATTCAGATGCCTATGTTTCCTACAAAATGGAATGTATTGATGAATTACAACTTCATAAAGAGGCTGTGACCTGTGCTATTAGACAAGGGAACAGGATCATATCTGTGGGAAAGGACGGCACTCTCAAAGTATATGATACTATACTAAAGAAACAAATTAGGAGTGTTATTCTTAGTTCGACTCCTCTAAGTTCGTGTGTGATGGTTGACGATAATACGGTCGCAGTAGGTTCCTGGGACAATGAAATGTAATTTCTTCTTCTTCATAATACATTTAATGATGCGACTGTTGTATGAAATGCTTTCTGTACTAAACTGTAATACTAACTTGCAGATATTTGTATGACGTAGAATACGGGAGAGTAGTGGAAAGTTTTCGCGCGCATGACGATTCCGTCAGCTGTTTGTTGTGGCTCGAAAAAGGTTTGTTTTCGTAGCTTTTTGACGTTGTTTTTATAAGGCTGATGACAATGAAATGACCCACTAATAAATGGCTTAAGATTGCTTGGTTTTTAAATACTTTCTAATTTACTGTTTGGTGTGTATTTAAGAACGTTTGTTGATATCGGGCGGATGGGACGGCGTGGTGCGTGTGTGGGGCAATGTCGGCAGGACCGGGCAGGCCTTACGCGGACTGAAGGCGGAATTCGATCATGATGGCAAAGTAACCAGCCTTACTTACAGGTAAGCTGTTTGTAATGCTAATCGTAAAAGAACCGTGTAATGTGTTCCCTATGTTAATAAGCACGTTAAAACATTGTCACCTAACTTATTGATATGATTAATTACCTATTCCTTTTCTGGCTACCTAATGAGGATTCTGGCCCCTGGTGTATATGGAAAACAATATAATATAATTAAAATGTATTATCATTAATCGTGTCACTACACTCACAATCACTTTTCTTAAAATAAATTAAAAAATAAAATATCACCTTCAATCCAGGCACATTACATTTATATCAGTAGAAATTAATTTTATTTACCTACTGTTTATGGTGAATGGTTTGCCAAATATTCTTATCTAGGTCAGGAATACATTGTGTTCCGCTGACTATCTATATATTGATATTTATGCATAATCGCTGACGTTACGTAGTCACAGCTGCAGAGGCTGACGATGATTTTATTTTAGAAAGTTGTCACACTAGATTTTGAGTTGATACGGTATGAATATTTCAAAGAACAATAAGGACGGGCTTGGGGGTTGCCTGTTACTAGATTCGTAAGTAGATATAAGTTATTCACTGATAATTTTGCCTCCTGGGGTTAAAAGGTAGCGTTAGGCTCGGAAGATCGGTTCGATAGTTTCGCTCGCTCACTAGACCCCGCCATCCCCATCAAACCTAACCTGTCCGAGCCAGGCCCCAAGTCTCAAGCTAGATAGTATCGCTCTTCGCGAAATGTTATATATGAAGACATCTATACGCATTTGAAGCTTCTCACACGCGGTCCATTAAGTACAGTGGCCAATCGATAGACAAACGATAGAACACCAATCAGCCTTGAGAGGTCCACAAAGAACACTCATCTCACCTCAGTTTTTGAAAGTCTGAACTCTCTCGTGAGTAAAACTGTTGCTAGATGATATTCATAATCATTTATTTGCAATAAGTATTGGTACAGTGATGGTCTTAAAGTCAGTAATTAAGTTCCTAATACATAGTTGGAGATTTGACGTGCAAGACATTACAATGTATTTAATGCTGGATTATAATATTTATGTCCAATGGCTTGTTTCTATTAGTAATTATTTTAAAATAAATTCAATACTAATAATCGTCACGTTAAGTTACAATAGATTACTTAACATTATTTCATGTAACCTGTTGGTATTGGTCCACTAAGTTCATTTTGAATTTCAATAGGCTGTCAAAAGCCGAGCCCTACTCTGCAGTCTTATTACTGTGATAATCATGAAGTAGGTAATGCAGTCGCGTTACAGCGTCACCGGCCCAGTGCCCTAGCACGATTGCGCGACGTAAACGTAACGTAACTTCGAACGATTTTTTAATAGAAAATACAACTATTCTATAGCATTTTGGTTGAAATTCTTGAGACAAGAACAATTTGTATAACGTTGCTTAAAGTTAAGTAATGATTAGTGACTGTTTAACCATAAATTTTTGACGTTTGAACGTCACTTGACTTTAAGCAACGTTTATAAATAAACCTCAAAGTCTTAAAACTAAGTAAATTATGATGTGCTTAACGAGTATTTTCAATTTTGAAATTGTTCTTATTGACGTTACGTTTAATCCGCGCGTTCAGGCTAGGTCCTCAAGAGCCTTATCATCTTTTACCCACATGTCTGCTTAGGCGACGTCGTCACGAGATCGACGTGATAGCAGGCACAGGCGACGGCGAGGTGTTCATCTGGGACTACACGTCCAGGCAGCTAGTGAACAAGATCAGCGTGCACTGCTCGTCCGTGTGTGGCGTGTGTTTCGTGCTGTCCGGAGACAGGGTTGTTACTGCGTGCAATGATGGAGACATGCGGGTCACTGATCTTAGCGTGCTGGATTCCGTAAGTTTTATTTAGAATTGTGTACAAAAGCTGCGGTGAAGTTGGACGTATGTAGATATTCTGTAGAGGAAGTCTATGCTGTTATAAAATTGTCTGTAAACACATCCATTGTACAGCTAATATTCATATATAAATCATACAGGGTGGCAGGGACATCGACGCGAAAACTGATACCATGGATTCAGTACATGATTCTAAACCCAACTGCGTTGAAATTTATCCTCGGTTATTAAAAAAAAGATATCTGTTGTTTCATAGAAAAGTGCAATACCTACGCGGTCAAAATGTATGTTACAGCAGTTTTTTTTTTTAATATCCTACGTTAATTTTTAACGCAGGGGTGTTCAGAATCATGTACTGAATCCATGGTATCAGTTTTCGCGTCGATGTCCCTGCCACCCTGTATATCATATATCAATAGTGTGGGCTTTTTGACGATAAATAAAATTGCAATTGCCTTTGACACAAATGGAAATAAAACGTTCGGAAAAACCCCTTTCATAGAAAGACAGGGGTTTTCCAAAACTTTGGCCTAATAGCCTTTGGTACAATAATGATGATAATTTATTCTGTTTACCTGCTTGCCACAATTTCCTTTAATTACACAATTCTTATCTTGCCTTAAGAAAACAATGAGTGTACATTCTTAGTTCTTAATATTTCTGCCTGAAGTCGTTAACAAAGTTTTAATTAGTTTTAATAAATCCTGCTTGCTCGCTATTTACTTTATCATAATGTCTTTCAGCCTACAGAAGAACATTTCTGTTACGTGTTGGTTTTCACTGCATATGTAAAGAAGTGTTTAACTTCCAGTAATAATCGCTTGCTGAACATATTATTATAGTAAAAAAATCGTAAGGAAACCGGCATGCCTGTGAGATATTTCTCGACGGCTAGTGAAGCCAAGTCAGAGGCCCATGCATGGGCGTGCCCAGGAGGGGAGGGCAACTACCCCCCCTGGATTTTGTATGCCTAAACACCTACTGTTGTCGATAAAAGTTATGTAAGAGTCACGTTTAAAGACTAAAATTACAATATATTATACACAAATTTTAGAAAAAAGCGCACATTTTATTTATTTTACTACCTATAAAGCAGGATTTCCTGCGGGTGTTTCGCTACGCACTACATACTGATGTTTCGTGTAGTGTGCAGGGTAAAATATGTGCAAGCGACTCGGCTTAAGAAATTTCTTATTTGCCCAAAAAATAGAAAATAGGTTTACTATTAAGAATAACATCCCTATTTTTCTCACGCCTGTAATTGTAAGACGTTAATATAGGGTCAAGAAGAACGGTCAGGGATCGAAGTATCATCTTGCATTCTTGTTCGTAATGTTACTTATCACCAAATTGTATGTTGATCATGGTAGATCACCACCAGAGTCAATCTTTGAGATGGCAATCACCTTATGTTTAGAAGTCTTTCAGAAATTTTAAGTCTTTAGGAACCTGGCATTATAGAGAAGGATGCCATATCCTTTACCAGATGTATATATAGCTACTTACCTACGTTGTTTGTCATACTCAGGTGTACCAGAAACATTTGCCGGAGGCGGTGACGTCACTCTGCTGGGACGGTTCCACCGTGCTATGGCTGGGCTGCGGCGACGGAACCCTGCTGCAGTGGAACATGCTCACCGTCACACAGACCAGTGTACACACCGCTCATAATGGTTTGTATTCTCACCATAGTCCTTTAAGTGTCCTGCGGTTTTGAAGTTCGATGAACTTACAGTAGGACTACATTAAAAATGCGTGGGCGACTGACGGGACCGAGGTCGAGGGCGTAAGTTGTTGGTATTCAATTGTTTAGTCGTAGTTAATGAGAATAAGTTCTAATATAAAAGATATACTTTGATGGAGTTTCGAAATTGGGAAGTACTTCAGAAAAACTAAGATGTGTGCCTCGGCAAGACACGTAATCAGTTTCCTACTGTACCCAGATGATAAACGACAAGAATGCTCAGACTATTATAAACAGTGGAACCCTTGTGTTTAAGGAATTTTAGATGATATCGACTCGCGACAAATACGCCATTTGTTGGTTGTTTGGTTTTTAAGTTTAAGATACGGAGGGGCACAATCAGTGCCCGATTAACCACGTAGCAAGAGTAGTAATTGCTACGGGCCCCGCAAAAAGAGGGGCCCCGCGTATCAATACCCGCCCACCCCGCCTGATTTTTTGAGTGAAACTTATTAATACGTGGTACTTATATTGAATTTACTTGATGTCACAAAAACTTGAAACGTAACACCTTTTCGAACTAAGACAATCCACTTCAGACAATCGGTAACCGATTATTTCATTGGCGAAAATAAAACAGTATTTCATACAGTAAACGTACAAGTTCTACCAAAGCTAGAATTTGCTACAGGCCCCGCGCTGGCTTAATTCGGCACTGGACGCAATGTCAGGGGGAGTCACTCAGCCCCGGTAGAAAGTCAGCCTTTACAAATGCCATAGCAAATGTAGGTCTGTGCGTTTGCTATGCAGTTTTCATAGGGTGATCCAATTCGAGATTCCTATCATTTGGCTGCACTATAATTTTGACAGCTGTTAGTAATGGCGCATGTTTCAAACGTCAAATGTTAGTTTATAACAATACATTTACAAAATTAATCGCTTACCATTGCTCAAAGCGGCGCAACTTCCCACACAACGCGTGAAATTTTGTATGTTTTGCATGAAACGTTACGTCGCATTATTTCATATTACGGTGACGTCAAGTGGCTGCCAAATCGTGCGAATGAACGCCGTTGGATTTTATTTCGTGGGGTTTTCTGAGAGTTGCGTCTACACACCTGCAATCGACGAATGTTAAGTTATTGCCGATATAACCCACAAAATTTGCGAAAAAATAATCGAAAGAATCAATTGCTGCAGAAGTTCCAGAGACGGCCATTTGCCTGACATCATTTTCCACTACTAAAATTAATGAATAGAGATATTGTTACATTTTGTGTATTTATTTAAAATGAAAGTTAGGAACTTCGAATTGGATCATCCTTTAGAATAGAATAGATTTTTTTTCAAATATGGGTAGTACATAATAGTTCTTAAGATTACATTTAGTTCAGCCACATTTTACCAATCGGCATGCAAACATTTGAAATTATTTATATCACTTTACTTACCCAAGTAACTGTTGGATAGTCTATTGGGCAGTTTACACGAAAATTTAGTTGCATGTGGAAATGGGCGTCATCCCCGTTTCCTACTGTATGTGACAGGGTGGACAGCTAGAACGACAGTCGTTCATTGATATAAAAAATAACGTCATTACATGTTGTGAACGGTACCTTACGAGTTTACTCCTTTGTGATCGCGGATGCGAATGTCATCGCAGAACAATCGAGCAGGGGTTGCGCAGCAGATAGTAGGCTATCGCAGTCACTACGCTAGATAAGCTAGTTGTTTACCAGGGAGCTCAGCTCTTGCAAACGGTACCTTTAGCTTCGCACACAATGACGAAAACTCTAGGTACTCTTTAAATCACGAATTCCGATATCCAGGAACGTCCATTGAATAGAACTTTGCAGTTATAACGACATTAAGCGAGAGGCGAAAATATGATTATCCTTATAATAGGGATGATGCCTGGGTAAAAAAAAATGAAATTCTAATTAGTCCGTCAGTTAGATAATAAAAAAATATTAGACACGTATTTTTTTCTTTATCATATTAATAAAAAAATATCATAACAATAACATATGAAGCAATGGATTAGCAATATCCTTCAAAATGATTCAGTTTGTGATTGATGGTGTGTTACCTAATTAGGGTGTTGGTTATTTTACACCCTGAGATTATTAAAACCTTCCTGGCTTGCCTGGCTTTGCCATAGCCGAATAAAAATAAGTTCGACTGACTTTAACGGGACTTAGGTACTCCAAATGGTTGATTGGATGATTTTGGGTGTAAGGCAAGCTGTTGTGAGGTGCTAAGCAATGGACATCGAAAACTATCCCTTACCATTATTTATAACTTACCTAATTACCGATAGCACTCTTTCAAAGTCCATGAGCCGTGTTACTAGGCTGTTGTAAGTATAATTCTAGAAAAATGTTAGTGCTATGGAAAGAAATCTTAACATTTAAATCTAGCTCTAAAAATCGATAATAGCAGTCGTACTCGAAGGTAAAGACAGAGTATACACGTGCCGTTGAAAACCCATTTAAATTGAAGCGTGTATAGTATACTGCTAAAAATATTACAAAACAGAAAAGATAGTGACGAATCTGTATTCGAAGCATAATAATTATATTAACACAAATTTTTAAACGGAATACATTATTCATTCGTTTTAAAACGTTAACGTGTGGAAAAGATCGAAACTTGGAATTTTGTTTAAATTCATTGCAGTTAAGTATGTGCTATTTATGCTATAGCAATAGTAGAAATCGGTTGAAAGAGTGTAGTTCCAAAATCCCAATTTTACCAAAGGCTATGCCTTCTCCAAACGTTGCTGTTGCTTGAAGCATCTGCAGCTGGTGAAATGGTTTGATAATTGGAGTCCTACAACTTAGCAGGTTCATTAGATATCTTAGTTTACTGCCGGCAGCATCAGTGGAACTTATACTAGGTACTTACATCGTTACACCTACTGGGTTGTAGTCAGTGTTGCGCCGGCGGCGGCGGCGCCGGCGCGAAGTGTCTGGCTCATGCAGTTTCCCGCCGTGGCCGCACATTAATACAGATGGGACACACCGCAAAATCATTTAAATAAAAATGCAATTCAGCACAGCGCTAATCACCTAATCACCCATGGGTGACTCTCGCAAACGCTACAAAAAAAAAAAAATATAACATGAAAAATATTAAAGATAGTCCCCCCTTTTAAAGTAATTTTTCATGAATATTCAGAAAAATACGGGCGGGCACATGCCCATGGGTGACATTGTATTCACCTAGAAGTTGCCTCTCTTTCTATCGCGTGACTCTTAGATCTTCTGACTACATTACACTCACTGAATTGGCCCAGCAAGACGAGTCCTCCGCGTACTTGTAGCTTCAAACCTAAACTGCGGAGTGTCCCATCTGAATTAATCTGTGCCTTGGCAGTGATTACTTTAGGCAACATCTTCATTTCGTTGGAGGTTTAGTCCTGATTGCGGTGGGCAGTTAACTTATGTTGATTATATGGACAGACTTCATTATTTTGTACTCGAAGTCAAAATTCCTTTTTTAAATGGCCAAATTAATCTATAATTTAGCGAAACCAATGAATTAGAAATAAAAGATGCCAGGAAAATAGGTAGGTAAAATAATTTTATGATTAGAAAGTTCTCCAATGAAACTAGAAAAAAAAATTAAAACTCACTTATTTTGTAGCTTTTCCGTAGAATGACAAATTTTTGTTTCAATTACTTTTTTTTAACTTTTCCAGTAGTTTTGAACTCACCAGTAAAATCCAACTGGCATTAGCACATGTTTTTCATTCAATAATGTGTTTTGTTTCAGACTCTATCAACAACGTCTATTTGGACGAGATATCAAAAACACTGATCACTGCCAGTGAAGACAAAATTATCAAGATCTGGGAAATTACGCAAAGTTCCTGACGGATATGTGTCGTGTTCGCTTTTAGTATTAAGAATAATGACAGATAGATAACAAACTTTTAAAAATAATTGTGATATTCGAACAATATGTAAAAATTAAGATGTATTTGTGTTATAATATAAAAGACAGAAATTAGACTATGTTCAGTAAAGATTTATCGTTTTTAGTAAATAGTGGTTTAATTTGATCAGAAATCATCATAGGGTACCTAAACCATACCTGGTGTCGTGTGATCCCTTGAAAAGTGTACTAAGTCATATTGCCTTAACTTCCGTTACTACACAATTAAGGGTGCGTGACGCGCCCGACGCCCCGACCGCCCCAGAATGAAAGGGCGGTGTCTGCATCGAACGTTAATACTTTACGTCCTACCGTAGATAGTTATAACGAGCCGTTACATGTAGGTACTCGAACACACTTAGCTTTTGGAAACATTATCTTTAGGTTAGAAGTCAAGGACGATAACATTCCCTTCGTATGCATACAAATATGCAAAATAAACTATCGATGGAACAGCTTTCTTTTTTGGCACGAACTTGTATTTTTGTAACCGATTTATTCTTGGATTTTTAAGACTAGCAATAAAGCGTTCTCACAGTAGCTAAATAAGATCTGAAAATATTTATCCGAAACGACTAAGAAACGAATAACCACTAAGAGACAAGTTAATCACTTAATTACACAAGGATTTAGTTATTAGTTTGCACTCTGAAAGAGCCCATTAGTTTAATTCTGTGGCGACAGTCTGGTTTTGTCAAAATAAATTGAAGAGTATATCATAGGCCGTGGTGAATAGATTGGCGAGTAAACAAGGTGGTGGTAGGGAAGCTGTCTATCTAATGAAATGTCCTGCCGTAGGTATAATGTTTATGTGTAGCAGAACGCTGCATACTTTTAATAACGATAACAGTGTAGGAAAAATAAAAGTAGGTGACCTCGAAAGCAATCACTATCTTCTGAACGGTTCACCGGGAGGAGTAGACCGTCTTATAACAATATTGTAAAAATAAATATGGCAAGGCTTTATTTAGTCATGGCCAAGCTGAAGTGACGGAAGTACGGGATTATGGTAGGTAATTAGTGGAACGAATTTTGTTATTCGCATATTGAAGGTTTTTCTATTGCTTTCATACATAAAACCACGTCTGTAAGCCCCGATAGGCATACAGACGTGGCAGAGGTTTATAGGACACCAATTTCGCCAGTTTTGTTCAAGTCCCAGTAATGGTAGCCGAGCCTTTTGGCAGTAACCAGATTCAGGGCTGCTACTGAGAAATTTCAGATGGCCTATTCCCGTATTTTAAAATGTTTAACACTTTCCACTCCACCCACTTTTCACAGAACTCATACGTCACGTCGCCATACATATGAGCTCTACGCGAGGGGTCTATACCCTTTATAGCAGAACTTTTTATTTTATAATATTATTTTGCATTACAGCGGATAGCATAAACTTCATTTCGCAGAAAACCGTTTGGCATACACTCATTTATCATACATTCAAAACACATAATTTTGTAAGTCAGAATCATCTTTAGGCATAAATGTTATGTTCATAATAATTAAAAAGTAGAACCATCGTATTGCAGAAATTTTACACAATCATATAGACAAGCATACACCATGCATGCAGCAAGCATTCAGCATGCAAGCGAGCATACAACATGCAGCAGGTATGGTTTCTGTCACGGCTCTGCCGCTGCGGGGCTCCGGCGGGCCCACGCGAGCTTATCGACGTAGGTTCGGCTTGCTGGCCGGCGGGCCGGCCAGCCTCGGCCTCAGCCGCGGTGGCGAGAGTTACATCCACCTGCTCATCAGCTCGCAGGTCGCCTAGCCCATCCGCGCCTCCACGAGGTTAAATTTACACTCTAGGGGTAGGGCAGACAAGACTACGTGGAGTCGGCTTTGCAGCGATTCGTTTCTATCACTAACTTTCGTAGCACAACATATTGACTTTTTAAGACAATATTTTAATGGTTAAAATCCTATTTTATAGAAATGGCAATATGTCTAATAAAATTATTCCAAGTAAAAATCTGCCATCTTCTATGTATGCCATTGTAAATTCGGACCTATAAACATTCGGCCAAACAAGATTTATAGTAAATATTTTTTATGCCTTTCAAATATTCGTTTAAGGAAAATTATGCCAAATAAATTTCGGAGCATCAAGATTCTGCCAAATAGAGGGAACTCCTCCGCGAGGGCTCCCGGCATCCCATATGCTACTAGGTGAACCCTCTAGGAGGGCTCCCGGCACTGAACGTGTTAAAATCTTGTCGCAATCTCGTCTCAAAGTGGTAGGTCAGTGACAAAAAAATTGTAAAACATGTCAAAAAATGTATGTAAATCATGGAATTTGTAAGTAAAAGTAAGTAGGTACTTTTTTTTTTCGGATTGAAACTGAAATTAGATTGCGACCGTTCTTAAAAATACAATTACACTGCCCGAACTGGTAACCGAACTCAGGATTCTAATTTCAGCACTCGATGCGTAGAGTAGGTAGAGCAAGAACATGGTAATTATGGTCGATGCTTTACCGGCACCGACCCGACCTAAGGTGCGAATGTATTATTTTACGTGCCCGTTTTTTACCAATTTAACGCCCGGAGGAGGCTTTGAGCCCTTGGTATACCTACTGCTCGCACAAGGTGTTTATAAAACATAAATCGAGTGCAGTAGTGGTAGTAAGTAGGTGGGTTGCTTCTTCTACCTGCAGGAAATCCGCGGCATTCCAAGTTTACCTCTAAAATGTTTGTAGTGACGACTATCTGGGTATACGGTTATACCTAGCTACTTACGTACAAATAACTCATAGATATAATTTATAAATAATACATCTATGTAATAACTACTGTATATATTGTAGAACATTGTTTTAATTATGTAGGTATGTAAAAGATCGCGATCGGATACGGAATTTATCATATTTATTTTTTACATTTTACTTTCATTCTATATTTCGTGCTTCATGTTTCATGCAGTGTTGCCAAATAAATGTTATTCCTTCTTTCTTAACTTCTCGAGAAGTCAAACAGTCTAGATGACAGAATCAGTACTTACCTACAGTTGCTGCAGCTGCAGCTGCTGCTAGCTGTTAAACATACCTGGCTGAATGGGGGTGTACTACACTAATACATATCGGCCTAACGGTGCCATTCCGTGCCCGACCACAGGAGGCAACTGCAGGCGACGCGACGTGTCGCTGCGACACGAGATTTCTATGAAATATCTTCCGTAGCTAGCGACACGTCGTTGGCAGCTACAGGCGAGCGCCAGGCGACACGTGTAGCCCGACCGCATACCAGTGGTGCCGCCAACACTCGACCGATAACACTTTTTTCTATCTTCTATCTACCGATTGTAATACGGGCTGCTGCCGCCTGTGGTCGTGTTCTGAATCATGACTGCAGCGACATGACGCCGCGAGTCCGCGACACGTCGCCTGCAGTTGCCGCCTGCGGTCGGGTACGGAATGGTACCTTAACCCTTTACAGGCGTAATGTTATGTGTGGTTATGTGAGCATCAAGTTAAGTGCAGTTTTTAATGATACCTACTTGAATTTTACCTATTTTCAAGACAAGATTTTACCACAACTGGTAAGGGAAGAACTGGTCAAGGCTTGTGCAGACCAGCGCGACTTGTCGCGCGACGCGACACGAACAATAGAATTTCTAAGAAAACTTCACAGTATAACAAAGACCGGTGTCGCGTCGCGCTGGTTTGCACAAGCCTTTAGAGTTTTATCGACCCTACTTAAACAGGGTGGATTTTTGCGTATACTCCCGTAGTCCCCGTAATTATATCCCCATCTCGGGGACAACAGAACGTTATAAAATTTCCTTACCGTTGTCCCCCATAGAGAAATGAAATATGAAATTTGATTTGGTCCATTTGTGTAGGTATAATATTCTCTCTATTAAGGCACTCCCACTTATAATTTTAACACGACGGGGACAACGGGCAGAATTTGAAAAGTTACAATAAATTAACGGGGACAGCGTATGGGGAGAACGAGAAGAAATTCTAATTATTTGATTAAATTCCCTTTCTTTGTCCCCTTTGAATGGGGACATGGCCTACGGGGACAATGGGAATACACGGATTTTTGAGATGGGACAGTAAGGGCGGGTATCTTAACCGTTGTAGCTACAGGAAAACGGTCTTAGGAGACCGTCCTTAATTTTTGAGAAATTATGATCAGTATTTAAAGATTTAAAAAAAACTTACATAAGAAAATGAGCAATTTTCACAAAAACTTTTTCGATGCTAATCCTCCTGTTTCTTAGAAAGAACAAAAATTCAAAAACTATTGGGCCAACTGAGGTTTGAGTACTAGAAAAGTCAGAAATCGCAAAATACTTTTCCCATATATTTCGTAGAATACGACACTCGAACTTTCTTTTTTATGATGGATTGTGAATAGACTATATTTTTTTCGAAGTATGTGGATTCCGATTAAAACTTCTCAAAAAGTTAACAGTCCTAAGAGACCGTTTTCTTGTAGCTACAACGGATAATGTTCCTGCGCTTCCGGCCCCGTCTCAAAAATTCATTCTGTATAATTAGGGCCTCTGTCCACGAGTCGCAGGTGCGAGTACATGCACCACGGGATACGATACTCATTTGTTAAATGACGTCAGCTCCGTCAGTCATCATGCTAAAACAGCCACTATAATAAAGTAACATATTTAACATTAGTCATTTCTTCTAGTCTTGCGTTTATTTTCGAAGCGGGTATAATAACATTATATTTAACAACTGTGATACGCGTTTAGCTATCACAGTTTACTGATTACTATAAGTAGGTACACTTGTTTATTTGCGGAGATAAATAACGTTATAGGTGACCCTAGCTAGCCGTTCAAAAGATTTTCAATAAAGCAAGTATTTGAATTTACCAATTAATATAATTAAAAATTTCATAACATGATAATTAAGACGATTAAAATACAACAAGTAATTCATCTACACAGTAACGGATTCTACCATAGTTTTTTTTATAAGTTCACCAAAATTTTCCGTAGTCTCGGCATTATTGCTTTCTGTTGCTGTTCCCGCAGACTGGGACTGTGAGTCCGAGGCGTCCTGAGTCGTCTGGTCAGAATGATCTAAGTTCAGCAGCGTATTGTGACTGAACCAGTTCTCATCGTTTTCTACTGTTTGCATCTTATTACTAGGTTGATATGGCAATGTCATCAAAGTAGTATAATGAGTATCACTTTTGTTGTCATTGTTTACACAATAAGAAGTGTTTTTGTACATCCCATAGTGATTATGTGGCGCACTATGATATTGTAGCGAACTATGGTCGTGTACATTTGATTTATGCAAGTAGTCTGGTACATAAACATGACCATAATGACTGAACATAGTCATCTGGGAGCTGTGGGCAAACTCCTCAAAACTGGTGGCGGAGAAGCTTTGCAGGCCTTTGAAGTGGTGTTCTGTTTGCTGTTCGTAAGCGTAATTTAGATCGCAAGGAAACCGTTGTATGTTATTTGCCATAGTTTCAAAACCCATGGCATTGACTGATGCGTAAGGTGGGCCCTTGCCTTGAAGCATACTGGATCTGTAAGGGTCACTGTGGCTGTGATGATTGTTTGCATTTTCAAAATGCATGATGTCATTTACATTGTGATTGGAAGCCTCGTTTCTATAGCCGTATGACATGTCATTATTTTGTGATGAGGAATTATTCATATCACAATGAACATTGTTAAAACTTCCTGTATTGACGCAAGATTCAACTTCCACTCTTGGAGTAAGGTTAACATCACGTAACATTCCATCTTCATGACTAAGACAACGCTCTCTTTCGTACGACGAATTTGATGAACATGATGTGGAATTATTGTGCGCCTCTAGCCATTGTCTCTTAGCAGCTTCCTGATTCTCCTCATTTTTCTTTTCAAGACCTATTCTCATAAGAGTCTGAATAAAATGCGTTCTCACTCTCACAGGGTTGAATTCTATTCGGCCCGATGTGTTGGCGCAACCATCTCTAGTGCATCCACAGGGGAAGTTCAATCGATCAACTTGGCATTTTATCCCAGCTAAGCTGCACGAACAACTTTCTGGGTTACAAGTTCCTTTACAAGCGCAACCGCAAAATTCTCGCGATGTTCTTATGTCTCTACATTCATCTTTTTCGTAGCCCTCTATTTTTCTCACTCCTGCTGCACGTAATAGAGCTCTTCTTTGCCTGGTTGGGACAGGTTGCAAGAAAAAATAGCTGTCTAAATCTAGTTCAGATTCAGAAATGTCGCTCGCTTCTTCTTCAGTGTCACTGTCTTCACTAGAGGAAAGTGACACGCCTTGTAACGAATGACGCTCACTCTTCAGCTGCTGCAATATTTGTCTATGTAATCTTCTCTGCTCTAAGGCATGCTCGGCTAGAGTAAAGTTTTGTGTATGAGTGTGTTCCCATTCCATTCCTAACGTTGAACCTCCTTGTGATGGAACACATGAAAATCCCTGGGCTCTTGGAAAGTAAAATACAGTGACATTATCGAATTTTATGCTTTCTTTCCGTTTTTTTATTTGTGGCTCATCTTTGTTATCATCATTATATTTTCTCTTAAGACTACTTCTGGGGGGCTTAACTTGTGCTATGGAATTATGGCCATTATCTACATTGTTCTCAATACTACTATTGCTTGAGTTATCATTGTCGTGGTCTAACACATCTAATGGCTTGTCACTTTTTAGGCTATTTGTGCATGGAAGAGCAAGATTGAAGCTTGGTATTTTTACATCGTCGATAACTTCTGATCCAAGACCTGAGTCGCTACCTTCTGATCGATCTTGAGCTTCTTCCTCCCTATCATTGAGAGCACTATCCGGCGGAAGACTACCAAGAGCAGAGTCTTCACTGTCAGCTGAAGCACTGTCCGTTTTGATATCGTCTATGTCACTTAGAGTATCATTGTCATCTATTTTTACTGCATAGTTTATTTTACTGTCACTGCTCTCATAAAACTGAGAGTTACTACTACTGATTACATTACTTTGTTCATCATTAGAGCTAAGATCTTCACTGTGAGCATCACTGTCACTACTTTTTTCGTCTTTTATCACAAGGAAACCACCTTCCTCCCTATGTTCTCTAACTGGGTCTTTATCACATTCAGTTACCTCCCTATCAAGCTGGTCTTGTGGCTGTACGCCTAATTCTGATATTGCGTTCTCCATGATTGTTACAATTATCTGTAAAAAAAGAAACACGCATTAATTTAGAATGTCTCATTTGAGCTATACTTAAAAGTTTTTGGGTGGATTGGTTTGAAAATGAAGTCAGCTTTTATTATTACAAATATGTAGAACGGTATGAAGTAGATTACATATTAACAATGACTAAATTCGTTGTTGCTATCTTCGCTCATGACTGTAAATATGTTAGCAGTACCTAATCGTTGCGATAGAGGAGTGCAAGCCACCTGCACCCGTCTGAACCGAGCAGTATTATAAATCAAACAAAATGATCATTCAAAACCGGTACCTATTTCAAAAGGCTGTGGCCTCGACTAACTCCACCGGTACGCTCGAGCACGCCAACGAATCCCCTGTTCCATGATGATCACACACCAACCCAACACAATCACCAGTTTCTCACTCTGATCAACGAAATATCAGTAAGCATAATAATTTATTTCAGCAATTCGGTCATCCACTATAGTTCTGCCACACAAAAGTCACTCTAATGCGCCACTGAATAAGGTTCTCTTTATATCACGTCTTGTAGCGCACCGTTGTGTTTTAACCCTATTTATTTATTTTCCGCCTTATTTTGACAGCGACGTTCTTTGAGTTTCAGTTTTTTTATAGGGCGTTTTATTCTTACTTCAAGCCAGTATTAAGTCTATTCACTTTTTAAGATATCCAAACTTCACAATAGTTTAAACACAAAATATTTAACGTAAAATCATCAGTGTACAAGCACAGAGTCACAGAGAGAGGCCACTTTTACTACCGATCTCACAGTTCCCACCTCGCGTAATCGCGTTGGACGACTCGGGCGACGCAGGCAAGTTTTAACCCGGAACAATGAAATAGTCCGTTGGCAAATGCGAGTGACGAATGCGGAGGGGACTTCTGAATTTGGTAGCGTATGGGCTGCGTTGTTCGACGTGACGTCGCCCCTCCCCGCGCGCCGCGCCCCGGCCTTGCGACCCTCCTCGCCGCGTCCACCCGCCGAGCTCGCGCAAGCGCGTTCCGTTTCTTGTGAATGCAATGATACCACGTGGTAATTAAAAATTCCCATTTTGTAATTACATTTTTGTGTGGAATGTTTGCATTCGTGGTTGTGAAGACTTAGCGTATTTAGACTGAAGTTTAAGAGCGATAAAATAAGATTAATAGAATTTAATATAATATTTGAGTTTTTCTCATTTAGAAAAAACGAAAAAGTGGCGAGATATAAAGTCGCATAAGCATAATTACCCTATCCTCCTCTCGGTGAGCGGGAGTGGGCCGTAATCCACCACGCGGGGGGCCGCCGCCGCCGGTGCGAGTTGGTAGATGACACATGTCTTGGAATATTTGGTTCTAAGACATGCCGGTTTCCACACGATGTTTTCCTTCATAGCAAAGTAAAGTGCCAGTCTGGGTTCAAACCTACAACCTACAAATAATATTTCGCGGCCATTACTACTGGGCCACCACTGCTGTATCTACTATAAAGTTGAAACATTCTAGATACAAATGAATGTGTGAATAATTCCCTTTAGTGCGTCATTGCGTAAGAATTTAACCTGAACAGGATTTGCTTACTGTTTCATCAGAAAGGTAGTTTTAGAACAGACCATAGCTATCCTTACGTACAATTAGGGAAGAATATGGTTTAGCAGTTTGACAGACTACTTTTTGACGTGTTATAGCCATTTTATTCGACTCTCAAATAATGACAACTGTAATTTGAAACGATCAGTTTTCCTGACTTCAGGGATAAACTGTAAATGAGACTGGTACGGCGACATCCAAATCTAAGATTTTTTTTTAATAGTCATGCTTTCGAGACGTTAATCGAATTGGGTCAGGCATCGAGCTCATAAGCAAGCAATAGCACTGTATATTCTACACTCATTATTAAATTAGTAATTTCTTAGAATAGGGATGATGAAGAATATTTTTTTTAGTCCGTCTTTGAGATTATAAAAAATATTGGACACGTATTTTTTCTTTTTTTACGCAACCTAAAGATTAAGGCGATACATTGAGGTAAAATGTGCCATGACGTCACGAGTATGTAGATTTTATCCTACTAGTGACGTAGCGACCCCCATTCCCCAACTTAAAATGCGTTTTATCTAAGTAATTTTTTATTAAAGCAAAAAAGTGTCTAATATTTTTTTATTATCTGACTGACGGACTAATTAGTTTTTTTTTTTTTGCCCAGGCATCATCCCTGTTAAAAAAAGGACTTTTCCGCGTAAATATATTTTTTAAAGCATTTTCTGATCATCATTTATTTCCAAATTACAAATAAAAAGGATTTTCAAATTCAAAGTACATATTTCAAAGTGAATTTTTGAAAGTGCAATAAAATAATAGATATAAATTCCCCTAAAGAGTGGGAGTGGAAAACATGGCAACCCAGATCCACAACCTTTTGCTCTCAGGCCAGCCCGACAGGTCTCGACATAAGCGTACGTCTGCGTCATGTCATCATGGCTATGTATACGTTTGCAGCTAGCTGATGATACCTACTCTTGCAGCTTCAAATACATTTAACTATACCCCGCATGACAACGAATATTTTACTTGAAACAAAGAACCACGCGATGTGTAGCTCCAATGTATCCATAAATACACATTGCTGGATACTTTCTGTACTGGATACTGTAGTTAATCGTCCGGGGATACTATTTATAAAATTTGCCGTAGTATACACATTGGCAGTCTGTTTACCCGAGCAGGTGTATGTAGGTGGGCATGACGTATGATCTGGTCACGTCATGTCACTGCAGCGGAGCACAGCTTGCTCGCTTCACTACGAGCATTCTTCAAATAAATTGGCACTCGACGCCCGTCGACATAATACAGGGCGAGGTGGCAGACTATACGTAGCAACCCGCACGTATACGATAATCAATAGATATTTTCAGGAGGCTTTCGTGGAGAGCGATAGAGACGCCACTATAGCGCGCTCTCGCTCTGCTCTGTAATTTACATAGCATACGGTGAAAAGCACGATGTGGATTAAAAGTTGGTTTTTGTAACATCAACAACAGTAAATTTATGATAACGCTGTTATGTCTCCGGTATCAAGGACAGAACATACGAGTAGTTCCGATTGAGTTTACTATTCAATGTACAACTGATAAAAATAATCTTATACTAGTGTACCTACCTACCTACCTTATTTTATTAATCTTTTGGAAAGTTCGTCATTAATTTTGATTATCAGTTGCTTTTAATATCCATTAAAGTTTATGTGTTGTAACTTAGTCATAGTGATATGGGCTCGACTTTGAAATGTTTGTTTTGAAGGCGAAATTCTCTTTGCTGGCTGATTATATTCATATTTAGGCGCAAATCCTTCATTACATGTTGACAAAAGCAGTGGAATAAGGAAACGTTTCAAGGCAAAAATGCAAAAATATTTCGAGTTTCTACTTTGTTCAAGACATAATTTAACAAAAATTTTACCTCTTTTTTGTAGAGAACCCAATCTCGGGGGTCTCAGGTAACAAATTGTATTAAACATACCTACTCTTGTACTGCTAACAACAGTCTTATTCACAGAGCAGACCAGCTCAACAACAATCGAACTACTTTTTGTTCATATTGTTGGTGACCAGTTTTTTATCCCATTTCTAATGGTTGGCTTCGCCGATGCCGGTCCCTGTATAACACAAGTATACTAATGTAGACTCCGTAGATAGCCGCGGTATCGTGCCGTACCTAGGCACTGCCAAGCTACCTATAGGCTATAGACCATATTAATCGTTCACATGGTAACGACAAAAACAAACTCCAGCTATACAATAGTCATTACGCGAGTGTATGCCCATCAAAGACGCGCGTAAGCATGAATAAATTATTTGTTGGGATAGTCGACCTCGTAAATGCTTTAACACTTTTGAGAACAATTCCTTGTAGGTTGAAACTTTACTAAGGTTGCAACTATCTAACAGCCAGTGTCACATCTATTTTCTATACTGGGTGGAATTTTTTAACCTCACCAGTTTAAATTTTATGGATTTCCTTTAATTTAATTTATCATGTTTGTTAGAGAGATTTGATCCTTATTATTGACCCTTTCGTTTGATGCCATAAAAGTGTAGGATGTTATTTTTCGAATTTTTATCGGTTTGATTCCCGAGTGTGGCAAGCGAGTTTTCGAAAATCTTTGAATGCAGATTTGTTTCTTTTTAAAATAAAGGAATGTTTCCATTGAGTAAATTTGCTATCTCCAGTAATTAAAGTACTTTCCCTGTAGGTGAGGTTAAAAAATTCCAGCCTGTATAAATAAAAAGGAAATGCTGTTAGTAAGTAGGCCCATCACTTGCTTGCTTGCCTGGCTGGCCCAATTTGGGTAAGTTTTGTTTTAAATTGTTACGTAATTGTTAGTAGAATTAGGTTTTATGGAAAGAAAAATTGTTTTTTTTTAAATTTAAATCAACGTCTTTTTTCCATAGGATTTTTGTATGAATTAATGCGTGGGTCAGCTAGTACTCAAGTAAACCTTGTCGTTTAGTGACATGCAAGTGACATTTAACCCTAGGATGGTAAGACAATTTCGAGGTCGAATATACCTATGTGTAGAGTACATAGGTACCTAGGTGCTTAGTGCTGCGGAGAGGGGGCGTGGGGGCCCCGGGTGGCAGACTGGGGTAGATTAAATTTCGCAGCACACCCGCTAGCAGCCCCGAGCTCGCTTTTATTCATCAGCGTTAGGGCTGCAATTGCTTCCCGGTGTGTTTCAGTCCCACAATATACTCAAGCACATGTAAGGTATGCGACTGCCTTGCATCATCGGTTTGTTTTATGTTTTTCTTCCCAAACCGAATGAAAAAATCCCTGTAATTTATTTCCTGGCTATGCATTTGAGTTTGAGTTATTATAATTAGGCGATTATATTATTGGATTTGCTGAATGTCATGCAAATCAAATAATGTGCTAGTGATGGGTAACTCATCATTTTTATATGAGGTTGAGGGAGTACCTCATTTTACCTCGCGAGGTCCTCAAGAGGTACCCCTCATTTGAGGCGAGGAGTCGTACGTCGATGTATTCACCTCACGAGCCGAACTCATTCTGTATATTCTGTACAATTATGAAAGTCGGTTCATTCACTTACTAAGCTCACTCAATACCCACTCGCGAGTACTCGCGTCAATAATGTCAATGTCAATTTTTAAGTGAGGAACGAGTGAGTTGGTTCAATGTTGAAATTCGAGTAACTCTTTCAATTTGCGATCACGAGTACCTCAAACGAGGCACCTCATGAGTGAGGGACACATCTCTATAATGTGCGTAAATAATAACGTTCAATCTAATCAATCTGATTGTCTTTTTGACGCAAAAGAAACATTTCAAACAGTTATTAAAAAAAAACTTGAGGTGATTTACATGTGATTTACAGTAGAAAAGAGGTATATAATACCAGCCTGTTACTGTCCCACTGCAGGGCAAAGGCCTCTTCTCCTACAGAGAAGGCACGAGCATTGATCACCACGCTTGCTCAAGAAGGGTTGGCGATTTCAGACTTATATTAACTATAAGTCCAGGTTTCCTCCCGATCCTGCTGGGGTTGCGGGTTTGTCTGAAAGGGATATCGCGGCCCCGGCACACAGGCAACGGAAGGAACACGGGTGGGTTTTAGTCAGTAAAAGTCTGACACACCCTCTCGCTCTGCCCAGAGCGGGAGAAGTCATTTGATGATTTCCCATCCAAAAAAAAAAAAAAAGGTTTCCTCCCGATGTCAGTTATGTCCAAGACAAACTCAGAAAAACAATTCATATGTACTTTCTGAGAAAAGAGGTAAAGAAAAAAAAAACTTTGTGATATTCTGTGAAATTCTCGGCAAAGATTAGCCCACCTTCAGGTTGTCTAAGGGTTGTCGTAGAAAGGGCAGCAATGTAGCAGGGTTTACTTGCCCTGCCTATGTGCTGGTCATAATTATGGATCGACACGCATTATATTCAACTAATCGAATAATTTTCGTAAATCGGGAGATTTTCGTGAATATAACGTCAGTCTGGGATTAGTATAATAAAATAATAAGCGCCCGAGGCGCGCGCACAGTACGCTGCGTTTCAGGCGTGCGCCGGGCGCGCGTTGGACGCTCGGCAAACGCAACAAGATTTTCACATTTTGTTGTAACTTTTAACCCTCAACAGGCCCAGTATCTGTGTTTCTTTTAAAGCTTCGTTCAGACTGGCGCGACGCGATACCAGTAATTGTTCTACCGTGAAGTTTTCTTAGAAATTGTTTTGTTAGAGTCGCGTTGCGCTATCGCGACTTTATTTTATTACTGATGCAGACAAAACGACGAGGAAAAATAGTAAAAAAGGAACTTGCATCCACGCGTCGAGGGCGTGCTAAGGGTGCCCGGGAGGAGCGCGCGTTATAATTACATAGTAACATATAAATTCATACAATTTTATTGAGCGCCCAAAACGCTCTATACAAGACGCGCGCCTCGGGCGCTTGTTATGACTAGGGCCTTAATGATTAGAATCTTATTTGAATCACATTTATCTGATTGTCTTTTTGACGCAAAAGAAACATTTCACACAGTTCTAAAACAACTTGAGGGGATTTACAGTATAGTGCACTTATGCAAAAAATCCATTGTGATATTTTGTGAAGTTCTCGAAAAAGATTAGCCCTCCTCGTAGCTGTCTGTTGTTATCCTTGAAAGGGACTCGGCAGCCATGATGGGTGCTGATCAAAACTATCTGTTGAAATGTATTACTTATAATGATTGGTCGACCGAGCTCTGTTCGGGTGAAAATAGAGAATGCTCATTTAATAGTAAAGGATAGTTCATACTAATTCCATGCTGCCATGATAGTAGGTACTTACTAAGTCCATGCTGCCATGTCATTATTCTACGGTAGCCATCGTGTTCTAAACTTTAGGCGACCGAGCTCTACTCGGTTGAAAATACGGAGAAAACGAATTTTCCCAGATATCGAGAACGTGATTAAAAATATATACGTACCTATATATACGTATATACGTAGATACTCGTATATACAAATATTGCTTATTTAATAGTATAGATTCAACAAATCAAATAACGTGTTTGTATTTTTGACGCAAAAGGAACATTTAACCCAACTTATAAAAAACCTGCCGGGAGTTACAGTACAGAGGATTTATGCAAAAAAACCGGCCAAGTGCGTATCGGACCACGCACAATAAAGGGTTCCGTAGTTGGGGTGAATTTATCCCAAATACAAACTTAACTTATTAGTGATCCTATATAATGGTTCCGTTTTTGCTTTTGACGTACGGAACCCTAAAAAAGCATATTCCATAGTGATCATTTGTGAAGTTCTCGGCAAAGATTAACCCACCTCCTGGCTGTCTGTTGCTGTCGTAGAAATTAAAAAGGCAGTACTGTAGCAAGTTTTACCTCCACTTGTTTACTTATTAATATGATACTTCCAAGCATGGTGACCATGGTGATATCCCTCAACATCTCTTGAATCACCAATCGCCATTAATTGTAGCAACTATCTTACAATCTTCCAGACTACATAATGAAGGTGTCAGCCTTCATTATGTAGTCTGGAAGATTGTATTTCAACAAAGCTAAAAGCTTAAGCAAAATGAATCGTATAACTTAACGAAGGCTAATGTAGTATTCTTCAAAGTTATTTACATCATGTGTGCTTTCATTATTATGTAATGTCTAAGTGCTCCTAAAAGTCTGGAGACACAAGGCCGCAGTGGCCTTGTGTTAAAGTGACAGCTTTCGACTGGTTTATCTAAAGGCTAAGCTAACTTATATTTTTTTACATTTTCAAATACTTACCACTAGTTACAACGTGTCTAGAATGATTTTGATCAATGAGAGAGTTGTCAGGACCACACTTTATTAAAGAACAAATTCTCACACTACCAGCAATATATACTCGTATATTGCAAAGTTGTATATTCGTTAGGAAAAATAGGCACCTGTTCAAATCTTATACCGAGCTAAATGAAAACTATAACCGATGGAACAAGAAAAGACTAATACTGCCCATCACAAATTTAAAAGTTTTTGCGAAAAGCCTATATTCAAGACTAGCTAATATATTTAATAAGCTACCGGAATGTTTAAAATCCTCGAAGCAGTTGAAATATCTGTTAATAAAGAAAGGCTACTATATTGTTGAGGAATTTAAAGCTGACAAATTGTGAATCTATTGACCTTGGAATAATAAGCTTGTCATACTTAAATGTAAAATAATAAATGACTATATTATGCTTACCTATAATGAATGAACGAATTAATAATAACGATTTATTTGAAATAAAATGTAATAATTAAAATGATTAAATTATGCAATTTAATCATTTAATATGAAACATTTGCAGTGCCCATACAGGCTTCATGTCTTAATACTGTGTCATGAAATTTTAATGCATGTCTACTAACCAGCGTTTTACATGTTAGCACATAAATAAAACAAAAATTGTTCTCGAAAATAAAGTTTTTGTTCCATGCGAAACTTGTGTAAACGTTATATATTATAATAATATAATATTTCGCCAGATACATCAGCGGTTTCATATTTGTTTATCGTGTTAGTATTACAGTTTTGTACTTTTGTTTAGAAGAGCAGATTTTTTTTCATATTTCAGAAATCGTCCCATAGAAAAATTGTTCATTTTCATGAGCACTGCCTTATAGTACGTCTCTGGTTTAATCTTACACTGTATATGCTAGGCCATGATTGGTTCTCGTAGCAGTCATTAGGTAGAGACGTTCAGTAGAATGAATGTAGGTGTAATGTACCTACTTATGAATGTAGGACGTCCAAACAAATTAAATGGGTGTAGTACCACCATTCCCGATTTCGCTACCAAGCAATGTGTGTTCCGGATTAAAGGGGAATCGGAAAAATTACAGGTATAAAATCCCGTGAACACGATGACCACATCTGTTACCGGCCCGGTTCTATAGTCGCCGAGCGCTGCAAGCAAGAATAGTCCTTACGGTGGTTAGATATAAACTTCTTCGATGGTACGTCTTTTTACGATGGGACTAAGGCAATGATACTTAGGTCGGGCGGTATAATGCGAACGTGACCTATGAGGTATTGCAGTTGAAATGAGAAAAGCTTTCCACTTAAAATGAGACCAATCAGCTCAACCAATCAACACCGTCGCTTAGAAAAAAGGTGCATTTTCTGCAGTGGAAGTTAAGATAATATTCACGTGTTCTTCAAGAAAGACTTAGCAGTTTCTAAAATATGCGTGTTGAATAAATAGAAGAAATCTGTTGAATATGCGTGTCTGTAGTTAGTAGACTTGATCGGTTATCACGGCGTGCCTTGCACGGACTTGTATAAAGATAAACACTAAAGTAGAAGACGCAGAGGTACCTATATATGTTTATATGTGTCGGTAAACTGAGTCATATAGTGTTTAATGAACAACGTGTAAACCATTACAAAGATAATGCAACACCGATGCGGTATCTAACGAGACTGCACCTAATATATCGTCCAGTATATTTTGGCTGTTTATGGCAGCGCTGCATGTAACGGCAAGAAGAGACGACATATCCACATCAGTACTTTTGTACTGAGTTCCCTTCTTCATCGCGTGTCAAGGCTTACTGGGCGTTCAATGGATAGTATCTACCTTCGACTCCATTCGGTACTGCACTTAGTATAAATAGATTATGTTTGTTATGGGTTTCAATTGAAAATTTGCTCTAAAAACCAGCAGCCAGATATCTACATGCTGAACTACCTATTTGATGCACCATTAAGACCATAAAGAGACTGTGACCTCTGAGTTTGTTTCAGTCTTTCTTCTCAGAGTAGTTTGTTACGAAACACCAAACTCATCTAGTTTTAAAACATAATTTCATTTTGACGTGTAAAAGTGTTTTTTTGAACCAATTTACAGAAATAAATACCATTTATCATCATTATTATATCTACTATGAGAAGTCCTGGATCCATGTGTCCACTTTACCCCACCAAGCCACCCCACTGGTGGGGCAAAGTGGAATGTCTAAAATTTTGCAGTGGAATCTGTCCCACTAGTTCGACTTGGTGGGGCGGGTTCCTCTACTCAAAAATCTTGTGGATTCTGCCCCTCTAGGGTTGGCACCTTAGAATTTGTGTAGGTAATCTCGCGACAATCTAAGAAGCCCGATTTGACGTTTCTCAATAAACGTCAATCAATTCATCAATTTCTAAATTTACGCTGCATCGGAAGTGTTGTGGAACTGTTTATTAGGCTCAGTTTTGTTTGTGATGTGAGCAAGCTAGCCTATCACTGACTGGTTCGGTCTGGTAACAGTCTAGTGTCTATCGGTCAAGGTAACGCTATTGGGTACAGCATTGAGCATGTTCTGCTACTTGGAATTGGTATCTTTTTCGCATATTTTGTAAAAGTATTTTACAAATTCTGTGATTATTTATGCCATCAGTTTGATTTTATGCTTGTGGGCGGGAAGATGTTCGTTCTGACTGATGTTGTGTAGGTGTTAAATGGCGAATTGATTATGCGGAACTTCGTATTTTTTATAATAATGTTGATTATTTTTATTAGTACTCTGATTTAGATGGATTGACAGCCTGTATCTAATCCGAAACATCAAAATATTTATCTTTTGCAAAACTACGGAAACTGTAGTTCTAATTCCGAATATTTCATCTTTTGTAGAATTATTGAGTTCGGTTTTAAAGTGTAAAACCTCATGACCCAAGGGTTGGTAGATGCCACATGTCTTCGAATTTTTGGATCTAGGACATGCCGGTTTCCGCACGATATGTTACTTCAACGTTTTGACAGCGGTGTTGAAATAATGAACTAATAATTATGTTCATTATTTCAACACCTGCGCCTATCAGGGTTCAATCCTACGACCGACGACAAGTAAGTCGCGGCCGTTACCACTTGGTCACAGTGGTGACCAAGTGGTAACGGCCGCGACTAATAAATAAAAGGAATTAGTGCCGCACCTAAAAATCTAGAGTAGTGGCTCTAGATTTTTAGGTCCGGCACTAATTCCTTTTTTTGCCATTGATCGCAGAAATTTGTCATTGGACTTGGATAAAAACCTACATACCCTTTTGGTTTTCTTATTTCTCATGAGGATTTTTTGGAGTGTCAGGGTTCATGTTAATTTTGTTGTGAAATCCAAACAGTTTTCTCGTAATCTGCAAACTATAAATAAATTCCCATTCTGCATTAGGAAACTAATTACTTGGTTGCTCATAAACGAATGATAGCCAGTCGTTATTAGGGTCCAAAATAGACTGAAATAAAAGCTTAACAACCCGGGTTTTATCATTCCGTATATTCTCAACGCCACGGATCGCTAGTACTTACCTCGGCTCCTCGAGGTACTTACGTCCGTCCTTCCCCGTCTGGCGTGCCCTTTTCTCCCACGATGGTCGCTACATCCATGCTTTTAAAGTACCGCCACGCCCTACACTGTGTGTACTCCGTGTATAACAATACAAGGCTGATTTATATTGTAATTGTGAGGTCTTGGGAACTGAATGAAGCGGTTTTTTAAAAGGGCTCACACAGCTGTGAACTTTGTAGGATACTTCGTAACTAGGTAGTACCGCAGGATGGATCAATAATTTTGTGTTTTTCCTTGTTTTTCTTTAGTTAATTTTTCGTATCATTAGCAAATGTCCCAGTTAGTAATGTGGCGGCCAGTCAGTAAGTTATAGGACTCTATTCACGTTCTACTTTGGATCAATATTTTAGAACGTTTTCCTGTACCTAATAGGTGATATGTGTTATTATTATCATGTAATAACAGTCTCCGCAAGTCACTTTTCTGAGTTCTCCGCAGAATTGCATACCTAATCAAAAAGTTCACGTTACGAAAACTACCTACCAGCAAAAAGCGCTACCCAGGCTACTGCCGTAAAATCATTACGTATCCAGAAGTCACCCACGACACGGTGATATTATGTAGCTCTGATAGACATAAGATAATGTTCTAGCAATTAGATAGATGCGTAGGTAAGTATATGTGAAATGTTTACAGAAAAGCAGCGATCGATAAATCATTACGGCGCGAGCTTGCTACTCGCTGCTCGCGTAGTCATGCTACATGGGCTTCAATTAATTTAGAATGATTCAGTTACCCAGTTCTGTTCTGTGAACACTGTATATCGATCATTGATAGTTATGTGGAACGTATGTATGTACCTAGAATTGTGTGGTGACATAGTATGATATCACGCCAGTTTTTCCCGCAGGGGTGGGTAGAGATGTAGAGTATCTATATCCATATTTTGTCAGTTATGGATGGCTTAAGGGTTTTTTTTACCAAGAACCTGGGGTTTTTGGTTATTGAGACCTTGATAAAGTCAAGTATTTAATATAGGCCAGAGGTTGGGTAAACTTTGGGTAACCTGAAGATAGGAGTTGGTACCTAAATGCGGAAATCATAATTATCCGGTCAATGAAAACTTATTAATGAAAAGGTGAAAAGAGGTTTCCGATTCAGTTCATATCAACACTAAAATCATTTAGCTCAGGTACCATACCTACTGACATTTATGGTACAACATCGGAATCTGGGGCGAAGCTTTTAAACTATGATGAACGACTTACCTACACTTGGTAATGGATTTTGGTTAAAACCAGGCATATTTTCCTACGTATCCGTAACTTTCTACTATGAAAATGTATGGGTAGACTATTCATACAATTTTCGAGTGCCGTAACGAGAAAGTGCATATACACCAAGGGGTGAAAACCAACACCTGTGTATTTGGATTATGTTGTATAATGTATCATGCTCGAAGCTAAATAATAACAGCCGCACGGGTCGATAGAGGGTTAAGCTACGCTTGCCGCGGTCTGTTTGTCCATCCATTATACATATGGAGACGCGGGGGTCTTTCGCTGGGGCCTCGGAAAGGACGTTAAGTCGTTGGTCGCGGCTGTCATTTGTAGATCTTTGACAGGCGGTACAAATTCTAATTCAAATTCAAAAGTTATTAATTCAAACTAGGCTGAGAATCAGCACTTTTCGAACGTCAAACACATAAGACATTCCCCCAAAAACACCCACCCTTCACCATTTCCTAGTGCTTTAGCTGGGAAGAAGTGGCGCAAGAAACTCACCAGCAGCACAGCTGTCTGTTCAGTTAGAAAAACGAGGTTCTATACCATAGTACGGGTAGTCAGAAGCCCAAATGTCTGACAACCAGTCTGACCAAGAGGTAATTGGGTTTTAGAGGTCAGATAGGCGCAGTCGCTCCATGTAAAATACTGGTGTTCAGCTGCATCCGGTTAGATTAGAAGCCGACCCCAATATAGTTGGGAAAAACCTAGGTAGATTTAATGTTTATAATGCAATGTATAGCACATTGCATTATAAACATTAAATCTGCCTAGTTTGTGTTCATGTATATAGTGCCCAAGCGCGGTGATTCTCGCCATATGCTCACAGGGCCATAAGTTATGGTAACTTCTGGCGAAGGCATGTGTTTGGGACTAGTTTATTCACGACTGTTATGGTGACAATTATGAAGTATAATCAAGTGAGCCTTCTAAGTTCGGTTGAAGCATTGACTTTAGAAATATAATTTTTGTTCATGTGGAAATGTGCGAATTGTGTAGGTAACGCACTCGTCCAGTTATGCTACTACCTCTAGGTAATTTTTGGATTTCAGAGAGTCTATATATAGATGAAGTAAAGTTTCAGGTTTTAGAACGTTTTTTGAGAGGAAAATTTCCTTGAAACTGGAATTCTAACTTCTGTTCCAATCATTCACTTTACAACCAAAGATTGAAATCGCTAGATTCGCCTTATCGCTTCAAAAGATATTCGCGTTTCTGTTTCGTTTTGATACCTCTGACATACAATGACGCAATGACTTGACTTGGTTGTCATGGAAACGCTATTTAATAATATGTAAGCTCAATCTTCTCACTATGGACACTATTTCGCGTGACTAAGTACTGTTAGTGCAAATCTAAAGATTTAAATCTTTGCTTACAACAGTTTCTTGTGAAAACGATTTAGAGTCAATATTGTGCGAAATTTTGTGAATACATATTTGAATTATTTCAGTCGCTTACTCTATTGTTTCTGAGCTCTTCTTATGCCCAGACACGTCATTTTGAGCAGTAAGCGTACGGCAGCATTCTATAGCGGCTGACTCACATGAATTCTATTAATATGCTTCAATTATTGTAGTAATTATGCGAAGGAGGCGGCTGTACTGCAGAAATACGACATTCTCACATCATGTGTTTAAAAAAAATGTATTTTTACTCACTCATAACTAGATATGCGGGGTTATGCTAAACTTTTTCCGATCGGTACGAACTTCATTCACGAAGATTCTATATTTAATTCAATTGTTTTGTACCATGTACAAAAAAAAAAACATAAAATATACAATCTAACTATTTTTATTACTCTATGATTCAGACAGTCTACTTATTACTTGTCATGGTTATTTGACGAGCGACGTATAACAGCCACGCCCTAAACAGTCCTTTTTAGGGTTCCGTAGTAAACAAGGAACCCTTATAGTTTCGCCATGTCCGTCTGTTTGTCTGTCTGTCTGTCCGTCTGTCTGTCCGCGGCTTAGCGCAGAGACGGTTAGTACTAGAAAGCTGTAATTTGGCATATGTATACATATTAATCATGCCGACAAAGTGGTAAAATAAAATCAAGAAAAATATTTTTTTTTAGAGTACCTCCCCTACACGTAAAGTGGGGATGTATTTTTTTTCCTCATCTACCCCATGTTGTGGGGTATCGTTGGAAAGGTCTTTCAAAAAAATTGTGAGTTTGTGAAAAGCATTTTTAGATTCAGGGATCCGTTTGCGAAATATTAAGCTTTTAACTGACTTTTTTTGTCAGAGTCAAGTGTCCCCCCCTCATCTACCTAAATGGTTGTACTTGGACTTGTGAAAAAATTCACAACAGTAGTATATATAACGAATTTAAAAGGAAAACTATGAGAGCTAACGAGGCTGTACAGGTTAATGAGAAATAATCAACCAACTTAAATTTGCAGTTTGAAAAACATGATCACCCATACATTTCGTATGGGAGAACACGTTTTTTTACTTTGTACCGCTAATAAATTGCTTTCACCGCAAATTATTTTCTCTAACTAGCTACTACCCGCGGCATGCCCCGCGTGGATCCCCGTTCTTTTTCAAAAATTATAGTTACTCCTTATAACATAAGCTATCTGCCAGTGAAAGTTCGTCAAAATCGGTCCAGCCGTTTCGGAGTCTTCGGAGATTACCCGGAACTAACAGACAGACAGACAACAAAAAAAAATGTTGTAAGTAGGTATAAACTTTCTGAAGCATTTAGTAAAAAGCTGCTAATTTGACATTAAAAACAGACGCTTCAATTTGATTTATTTTTGTAGATGTATAGATTTGCCAAAGTGTAGTTTGTAGCATATGATCAACTATGGTAATTTAAGGAACACAAAGAATTCACTTACTTTACTTACGTCTACTAAGATATCATTGAAGAACTACAATCTAATTACGATAAATAAGACTTATGTATTATAACATTTATAACTCTAAACCAGCTATCTAATAATAATAATAATTTCATGATTATATCTATTATTTATTGACGACCGTCCATTGTTTCTTGTGTAACCATACCATTTTATTTCATTCCATATAAAGCGCTATATAACTATTTGTAATCGAGTTTAATTTTATTTGCTACACATATCTATCTACTTTTATTTAAATATAGAACACATACACACTATAAAACTGATTAACATCCGTAAGACGTTCTCGTAACAGAAGGTCCAGTTGAAAACCAGAGTCAGCAACTAGTTGTCTGGCATTTATGCTGAACTGGGCCTACTTGGCGCAGCCGTGAGGCACACAATATTATTTTAATTTATCTTTATTTTTTCTGTTTTTTTTTGTTTTTATGTGAATATTGTGTGCCCCTTAACCTGAGTCAAATAAATTTATTTTCTTTCTTTCTTTCTATCTAATTACGTAACACATTTTCGGAATCGATTTCGACTAATCTGTTTAATTTTGACAGTTCAACAACATTCATTGCGTTATTTACGTTGATGAACAGATTTTTTTCGATCTTATGAAGCAATGGATTAGCAATTTGTTTCAACTGATTGATCGTGTATTACGCAAACATGCGTAACTCCTATAATATGAAAGACATACCTATACTTCATTCAGACTGAAACATAAGGCATGGGAAATTTGCGTAAATGTTTTTAGGCCGATTCATACACCGAGCAGCCGAGCCTTGCGGTTAAGTCTCGACTGACGCCATGATTATGAGACACGGGGAGGTATGCAAATATAAACAGAATGTTTGTAAGTCTACAAGGAGATCAGAGGGAAGTGACTAATTAGGGACTATATGTATATATTGCGGGTTAAAAGCCACACCCTTTTCGTCATACATTCAGCATAACAAGAATCTATCCCTTATCTCCTTTCAGAATCTATAAACCCAAGAGAAAATCCATACTTAAAATCCGTCCTTCATACTTCATCATCATCATCATCATCCATACTAATTACTAATAATAATATTATAACTCCGAAAGTAACTCTGTTTGTCTGAATGTTGCCTTTTCACGCCTAAACCACTGAACGGCAAGGAAATACGTGTTCATGGCATTCTGGGGAACAAGACTAGGTACTTTATTTCTCAGAAATATCCATAAGTTTGTATGGGAAACCCAGTATTTCTTAAGTTAGGGATATGAACATTCAAATGTATGCTTTTGGTAAAAAATAAAGAATTACGTGTGTCAGCGTTTTCGTAGAATCCTTATAAGGGGGAGAATGCGTGGGATAATATCCGATATTCACGCGGGCGAAGCCGCGAGTATGATTGTTAAATTTCAATCACGGCAGAGATTTAGGGGTGCGGCGCATTGCATCGCATTCAACCCCTTCGTACGCAAACAGGGTGTACCAGGGTGTGTATTATACCTACCTATGTACCTATGTTTGTACCTGACTTCCGCGAAAACAGATTGCTATTTCACGTTACCAGAGCTGTTAGTATGGGGATCTACCGACGATAGATTAATTAATTTCGTGAAGGCTTTTCATACAGGTTTTTTATTTGTATCAGGTAATTTTTCATCTTATTGGGTTTCTTCTACTTTCTGTATTTAGAAATTCATTGTAAGGTTTTTCTTTTGGCGTTCTTACATAATTTTGGTTTAGGCATTTAATTCCTGCATCTACCTAGATTCTAAGAATATGATGTAGTTTTCTATAATTGGAAGGGACCACAAGGTTTTGTCCCTTTCTTGTAAAGGAGATCATTAATTTTGGGCTAAATTATGAAAGTGCGGCCAAACAAAAAAAAGTTATATTCGGTTAGAACATGTTAGGCTATACGAGTTTGAAAAATACTGATTTCATTACGTTTTAGTTAAAAGAATAATAGTAATAGTTTTGTATGCAAGTTAAGCTTACAGATAAAAGTGATTTAAATAGGTAACTGGTTAAAGGTCTATTTAGTGCTTTATATCAACGCAAAAACAGTGAAATAAAATAACCAATGTTTTTAGGTACATGAATAAGCCGTATTTATCCATTATAAGGCTATTTTAATTTACTAGCAATCGAAGCGTGTATGATAGCAATAGCTTGCCTGAATATAAAGCAATTAAATTCATCAAGTAAGTATGAAAAAGTGATTTTTTGAACTGGTGTAACTTGACGGAGTATGACCCTACTGATTTGTTCCCTGGGTAAAAAATGAAGAGAAAAACGTATTCTTTCGGAATATAGGTTTTATTTTGTTTGACCGGCACTTTCACATTTAGCCCAAAAATGTATGGGCGGCGAATGATCTCCTTTGCATGAAATTGTATGTGCCTCTGTTGGAGATCCAATAAATAAATAATTCCAAAATATTTGTCTACTTATTGAATCAAGCTATCAATCCGCTTTTATCATAATCAAGATAAAGAAATAACTTTTGTCAAAAAACGAAATTAATCACTCAACTGAAAGAAAAGTTATTCGTATTTCAGACTTTTAATGGCGTATTAATCTGCACAAAGTGTAAATGAAGTAACTGAATCTAAAATGTATTATGTGTAGGTACATATGCACCTCTTGGGATTAACTGTATACGATATAGGTATAAGTCACCAGGGACAGTATTGTCAACACTGCCGCCTAATATGCATAATTGATATAATTTCTGAACTCGTTACACAAAAATGCTTTCTATTTCAGGAAGTGGGAGCAGCCATGGGAAACGTTATAATAATATGTTCTGAGTTTTCAGGGTATGGAGGATGGGCTTGCGGACGGTGAGCAATGGGCAGCTCGCCGTCCGATAAGGACCAGGCCCATGTCGACGGCGCGTTGTGTTCCACGCGCGCCTCAAAGAGATGTCAGCACCAACCGACGGGGTCGAAAGACCAATGCCTGCTGGGGTTGCGGGTTTGTCCGAAAGGGATAACGCGGCCCCGGCACACAGGCAACGGAAGGAACACGGGTGGGTTTTAGTCAGTAAAAGTCTGACACACCCTCTCGCTCTGCCCAGAGCGGGAGAAGTCATTTGATGATTTCCCATCCTGAAAAAAAAAAAAAAGGGTATGGAGGATTATTTTGGGTGTCAACGCGTAGAACCCTTAACACTTTCGACTTCACCCATTTTCATAGAGCTCATACGCCATGCCGCCATACATATTGCAATTTGAATCCAGGAGTGGCACCGGCGTTAGGATTGAAATCTTGTTAAAATATACAACTAATTTTAGTTTCCTAATAATGTAAATAATGCCGAATTCGCCAAGAAAAACATACATTTAAAATGAGCTCTCCGCGATCCTTTATGCGACTTAAGTGAACCCTCCAGGAGGATACCCGGCACTGAACGTGTAAAACTGATTCTGTGATTTTGAAGTCAAAGCCCTGAAAATGCTGTAAGGACGTTATGTTGCGTTAAGAAATATCTTGCTGCTTCGCTTTATGTTTTGGTAAACGACTAATTATTTCATGAATGATATTATTGATTGTGTCCTATTATCGACACCCATTTCAAGTTCTTTGCCAATGTTTACAACACTGATGATTGCTACACTTATCACTAATATAAAAAGATAAGGAAAACAACGCACTATTATCATAAAAATATGCATTGTGTTGTGTGAAATACTGATAATGAATTACTGCATTAAGAGGTTTTTCTATAGGTACCTACGTAGTTGTAGTGACGTAGCTTATTGATTGATAACTTGAAATTGTATGTTTTGTGTTTGTCTCGATAATAACTGTTTTCGTTGAAAATAAATAGTGATAATGGATAAGAATAATTTTGTTATTGTCTTTGCTTACGCACGTGGTTTGTCATATCTAGTTTTGTACTTGTTTTCTAGTTTTGTGACTTATGGAAGTATCAAGTTTTGTAGGTAGGTAATTTGGTACTCTTTGTTTTAATTGCTGTGGTGTATGATTCTTCTATTATAGGAGATATTAAAACACCGTGATTATTCTTAGAAGCAGACACAAAAGATTTTAGTTCAGTCAATAGCTATGTTTTTATGTATCTGTATATCATCCTAAAATCAAACCGTTCACATGAATAATTTGATAAACCTTTGGAGGAAGTCAGTGTTCCTCTGAATAGGTAAAAAGAGACCACCCTACAGAAAACGATGCGATTTTTAAGCAACCAAAATAATTTGACACATTCGATTGATTAATTTTTTAACAATTTGTCAAAAGGTCAAGGTTCAGTCAGCGTGTCTTTAATGGTATGTAATGGCTCCTACACGTGAAGGAGCTATTTTAAGGGTATTATCAAATCACGCACAAGCAAAATATAAAAAAATATACAAGAACAACCAACAATATTTTTTTCACATGTATTATTATCTGTCCAAAAATCACGACTTTTCGAAGAAACAACTGTATTTATTCAATTATTTAAATTTAATTGTATGTAGTCGTATTGTCAGTACAATACGGCCGACGAATCATGGCCGGTCTGAACATAGGCACTCCGCACTTTCGCGCATGTTCTCTCACTCTCAGTCGCCTAATGACACTTTTTGTTTCCTAAAATATGTTATTGCGCAGCCTTCTGCTCAAAGTTCCGACCGGCCATGGTTCATCGGTCGTATTGTACGCCATATTTGTTTATATAATATGAAAAATACAGGACAAACATTGAGGTACTATATACTAAATAGTACCTCAATGAAGAAAAATACAATTTAGAAACATTGGGGGTTGAAACAAAAAAGTACCTACTATGTATGAAAGTAAATCGGTTAAGTATGCTTTTTTCTCACAAAAGGGTACCTTTTGATATACCATAGACAATAAGGGTAAATAAAGGCTTTAGTGAAGCCGTGTAAACAAAGTTTTTGAATAAGAAGCCGTACGAATTGATGACGATTATGAAGAAAATGAGGCGTTATTTGAACATGGCTACTAAATATTCACAATTTATTTATGGGGGTTAAATGTAATCCGAGATACAGGTTTACCACCTAGTTCGGATGCAGATAGTCCCAAACTTTGTATATACGTATTACAAACTTTAAGCCATTATTTACTGTATATTGTCAAATATTCAATTTTGTAACACGTGTTCTTATTTTGGTGAATATTTTTTTTTTTTTTTTTTATACTTTTACGTATCTCGGCGTTGCGCCGGATTTATGGGGTATTACGGGCCGAAGCCAAGTGCTACCCCTGGAAATTGGTTAAATTATGATGAGATGATGGTGTATTCGGATTATGTGATGGTGAGCGTGTCTGTCCATGAGACTGTGTTTGTGCGGTGGTTGCTGCACTCGTGTGTGAGGTGATGATTGATGTATCGTTGTCATTTTGCAGAAATTTTCTGACAATCCTGCAGGTATTCAAAATTGAAGCTTTCTGAAGAGTCTGATATGTGTAGGGTAGTAAATCGAGTGTTTTTAAAGACTGGTGGAGCTGTTTAGGTATTACACCTGTTGTTGACAAGCCTATAGGAACTATGGTAACGTTGCTAAGCCGCCACATTCTGCTGATTTCTATTTTTAGGTCTATATATTTTGAGAGTTTTTCTGCTATAGTATTCTGTAGGTTGTGTGTATTAGGAGCGGCTATGTTTATGATTTGTGCAGTTTTGTTATTTTTATCTAATAACGTGATGTCCGGTCTATTGTAGTGCGTTGTTTTGTCGGTGAGGATAGCTCGGTCAAAGTACAGTTTGTGAGTGGAGTTTTCGAGAACCGTTTCTGGTTGATATTTATAATAAGCTATGTGTGGTGTGGGAATTAATTTATATTTTATTGCTAATTTTTGGTGGATTATATTCGCTATCTGATCATGTCTGTGTTTGTAATCAGTCTGGACTATTGCTTTACACGCGCCCGTGATGTGTTGAATGGTTTCGGTGGAACTATTGCATCGCCTACATCTGTCTATTGTTTGAGGAACTCGCATTATGTGTTTCTGGTAATTACGACTTTCTATTACTTGATCCTGAATAGCTATCATGAACCCTTTTGTCTCGGGGAACAGTTCTCCACGCCTTAACCATTCGTTCGACGCTAACTTGTCGACGTTAGGTTGATTAAGGTCATGACGATGTCTCCCATGTAGTGACTTTTGGGTCCATTCTGCGATTTTAGTCTGTCGGTCAGTCTGTTGTTCATTACTCTGGGATATCGTCTCAAACATGTTTAAGGGGGTAAGTTTTTTATCATTGAACGCTATGGCTTTATGTAGAGTTGAAGTAGTACTTTTAGCATTAAAATATGTTCTTAAAATTGTTATTTGCTTGTTATGTAGGTTAGTGATATCTATTATTCCCCTGCCACCTTCGTTCCTTGGCAGTGTGAGCCTCTGAACACATGATCTAGGGTGGTGCCTTCTATGTTTAGTCAAAGTGGTATTTATAATCCGTTGCAAATGTTTGAGGTTCCAATTTATGATATCAAAAGAATAGGTTAGAATAGGGATGGTATAAGTGTTTATGGCTTTTATAGTATTTCGAGCGTTTATTTGTGTATGACATATTGTTTTTAACCTGTGTTTAAATTGTTTAGTGAGTGTAGCTTTAATTTCCTTATGAAGAATCTGTTTCGCCTGTATGTAACCTAAATATTTGTAAGTACCGTTTTTGTCTAATGATTCTATCGTGTCACCTGTCTGCATGTGGTATGAATGTGAATAAGTTTTGCCCGCTCTTATTGAATTAATTTTACATTTGTCAATCCCAAACTCCATAGCGATATCATTTGAAAACTGTTCAGTAGCGTCAGCTAGTTCATGTAAGTCGTCTGGTGATGATGCGTACAATTTGATATCGTCCATATAGAGCAGGTGGTTTATTTTACAATTTTGTTGGTCAGTCAGGATGTCGGTCATTGTATCACTAAATTGAAGTTGATACCCGGTCTTTAAGGCATTGAGTTTATTTGAAAACCGATTTAATGCGAGACAGAACCACAGTGGGCTGAGTGAGTCTCCTTGGAATATCCCTCGCTGGATCTTAATGTGTTCTGTCTCTACTATTCCTGTGGATGTATTCAAGTGTAATCGTGTCTGCCATTTATCTATTATATTTCTTAAAAAGTTGATGAGTTGTGGATGTATCTTGTATAAATTTAAAACTTTGAGTAACCACGAGTGAGGTACTGAATCGTATGCTTTCTTATAATCAATATACATAGAATATAAATCTTTCTTAGTACGTTGGACATGTTAAAGTATTACTGCATCTATTGTTAACTGTTCTTTACAACCTTGATTGAACTTCCTGCACCCTTTCTGTTCTTCTGTTAATATCTGTTGCGTTTCAAGGTGTTTGTATATGAGGTGAGTAATGCACGATGTCAATATCTTATATGATGTTTGCAGACATGTAATTGGCCTATATTTTGCTGGATTAGATGTGTCGTTAGGGTCTTTCGGAACGCTGTGGTCGGCCCGGTCACAAGGCCGGCTCGTGCAATGCCACGCCGCACTGTTATGCATGTGCGGCGGCTGGCAAGCCGGCCGATCACCGGGCTGGGAGCAAGGCTTGTGCTCCACCCGCCAAATCCAGGGGCAGGGGCAAGCCTTCCGCCACCGTCGTCACCGCCGCAGCCGCCACCATTGCCGCTGCCGTTGCCGCCTCTAAAGGCGTTGTTGTCGCCGCTAGCACCGCGGCAGGGCCATCACAGGGGGCCCGGGAGGAGGCTAAAATGGATTGTCATTAATGGCCCCATTACGCCTCCTCCAGGCGAACATCAACCACTGCGCCGCTGCTCAGGATCTGTTGCTCCAGAGCATGGCGCAGTGGTCGATTAACATCGCCGTGGTCGCTGAGCCGTACTTTGTCCCGCCCAGGGATGACTGGGTGGAGGACCTGAGCGGCTCAGTGACCATAATTTCGTCGGCCGCCGCCGGTACCCCGTCCCTCGAGGCCGTCAAGAGGGGACCGGGTTGCGTGGCAGCACGGTTCGGGGAGATTGTCGTGGTAGGAGCGTACTTCTCCCCGAACCGAACTCTCGCCGAGTTCCACAACTCCCTTGGGGAGTTGAGAGTCGTCGTCGTCGGGTACCATCCCCTCCCCGTGATCGTCCTCGGGGACTTCAATGCCAAGAACGTGGCTTGGGGTTCCCGGTTAACGGACACACGGGGCAGGATGGTGGAGGACTGGGCTCTGGAGTCGGGCCTGGTCGTCCTAAACCGGGGTTCTGTCCCCACGTGCGTGCGGATGCGGGGCGAGTCAGTGGTGGACATTTCGTTCGCCAGCCCCGCTCTGTCGCCGCGTGTCATTGACTGGCGCGTCATGGAGGGGGTGGAGACCTATTCCGATCACCGGTACATCCGGTTTGACGTCTCCGCCCAGACCTCGGGCACGCCGGTCAGACAGACCCCGAGTGGTCCGCGGTGGGCGCTGAAGCAGCTGGACCGGGAGCTCCTCCTGGAAGCCTCGATCGTGCAGGCCTGGGTGACATCACCGGACAGGCCTGCCAACATAAACGACGAGGCGGAGTGGTTCCGGGAGGCCATGTCCGAAATTTGTGACGTGGCAATGCCCCGGGTCCAGCCCGGACGTGCTCAGCGCCAGGTGTACTGGTGGTCGCGTGAGCTGACCGCTTTACGCGCGGCGTGCGTTGCAGCGCGCCACCTGTACGCCAGGCACCGCAGGCTCCGTATCCGCCCTCCGGATACGGAAGCCATTGAGGCGGAGCTGTACGACGGGTACAGAGCGGCGAAGACCGCCCTCCGAGCGGAGATCGAGCGGGCCAGAGGAGTGGCCCGCGAGGAGTCGCTGGAGACTCTGAACAGAGATCCGTGGGGACGCCCATACAAATGGGTGAGAGATCAACTCCGCCCATGGGCTCCCCCGCTGACGCAGAGTCTCCGGCCCCAGCTCGTGAAGGACGTGGTGAGCGCTCTGTTCCCTTCGCGAGGGGAACATACTCCCCCGCCCATGGCTCCGCCTCCTGCGGTGCCCGATGCGGACCACACCATTGACGACGACGACGAATCTCCGGAGGTGACCGAGGTGGATTTGAGAGTGGCGGTACGTAGGCTGAGTGCCAAAAATACCGCCCCAGGACCCGACGGCTTACCTGGAAAAGCCTGGGTTCTGGCCTTAGAGGCTCTCGGGCCTCGACTTCGGGGGCTCCTAAGCGCATGCTTGGAGAGGGGCCAGTTCCCACTTCGTTGGAAGACGGGGAAACTGGTCCTCATCAAGAAGCCGGGGCGCCCGGCGGACTCTCCGTCCGCTTACCGGCCCATCGTGCTGCTCGATGAGGTGGGCAAGCTCTTTGAAAGAGTAATTGCAGACCGCCTTGTCGGGCAGCTGGTGCGAGTGGGGCCGGATTTGGCGGAGAGCCAATATGGTTTCCGCAAGGGGCGCTCTACGGTGGATGCCATCATGCGCGTTCGAGCCCTCACGACGGGGGATGCTGTTGCCCGGGGTGGGGTAGTCTTGGCGGTGTCTCTTGACATCGCCAATGCCTTCAATACCCTGCCCTGGAGTTGCATTAGGGAGGCACTCCGGTATCACCGGATGCCGACCTACCTCTGTCGAGTGGTCGAGGCCTATTTGACGGACAGGGCCGTCATCTACCCCGGTCACCACGGTGAGTGGAACCGGCGAGAGATGTCGTGCGGTGTCCCACAGGGATCGGTCCTGGGGCCGCATCTGTGGGACATCGGCTACGACTGGGTGCTGCGCGCCGACCTCCCTAGCGGCGTCAGCGTGGTTTGCTACGCTGACGATACGCTGGTCCTGGTGCAGGGGAGGTCGCATGAGGCGGCGGCCGAATTAGCGACACGTTGGGTTGCGACAATCGTCGAAAGGATCCGGCAACTGGGACTCGAGGTGGCCTTGCACAAGTCCGAGGCCATGTGTTTCTATGGTCCTCGGAACGCGCCACTGTCGGGTTCCCAGATTACGGCGGGAGGGGTTCACATCGGTGTCGAGTCGACGATGAAGTACCTGGGACTCGTCCTCGACAGCCGGTGGAACTTCGTGGAGCACTTCCGACGTTTGGCTCCCAAACTGGATAGGGCTGGGGCTGCTTTGAAGCGGCTCCTGCCCAACCTGGGGGGTCCAAACGCCTCCTGCCGGAGGCTTTACGCGGGGGTCGTGCGGTCCATGGCCCTTTACGGGGCACCGGTGTGGGCGCGTTCATTGAGGCTGCGACCGGCCCGGCGGTTGAACGCGTCCCAAAGGGTCATGGCCATCAGGCTGGTCCGGGGATACCGCACGGTCTCCCGTGAGGCGGCGAGCCTCCTTGCCGGACTACCGCCATGGGATCTGGAGGCGAAAGTCCTCGCGCACATGTGGGAGTTGCGCGAGGAGGCGAAACGCCGGGGTGTAACTCCGCTGCCGCGAGAAATCACGGCACAGCGGACAGAGCTCCGGCGGGATCTCATGGCGGCATGGAGTGTACGATTGTCGCAACCCAGCGCTGGGCACGCCACAATTGCGGCGATAAGTCCCCTCTTTGAGGAGTGGCTTGAGAGGCGCCATGGCGTCCTCACCTTCCGCCTGACGCAGGTCCTCACCGGACACGGTTGTTTCGGGAGGTTCCTGTTCCGCGTAAGGCGGGAGGAAACGCCCGGGTGTCACCACTGTGTGGATCGCCCGGAGGACACGGTGGAGCATACGGTGGAGGTCTGCCCAGCTTGGGCGGAGCACCGCCGTGTCCTCACGGAGGCGATCGGCGGCGGCGATCTCTCGCGTCCGGCCCTGGTTCAGGCCATGGTTCGGAGCGAGAGTGCATGGGAGGCCGTCACCTCCTTCTGCGAAGCAGTTATGCTCGCGAAGGAGGAGGCGGAGCGCGCGAGGGAGATGCAAGCTGCACGCCCTCGCGGCCCTAGTCGCCGCAGGAGACGCCCCGGGCGTCGGGAGTCCAGAGCCGACTTCCGGCCACCGTAGGCGCGGGCTTGCGGACGGTGAGCAATGGGCAGCTCGCCGTCCGATAAGGACCAGGCCCGTGTCGACGGCGCGTTGTGTTCCACGCGCGCCTCAAAGAGATGTCAGCACCAACCGACGGGGTCGAAAGACCAATGCCTGCTGGGGTTGCGGGTTTGTCCGAAAGGGATAACGCGGCCCCGGCACACAGGCAACGGAAGGAACACGGGTGGGTTTTAGTCAGTAAAAGTCTGACACACCCTCTCGCTCTGCCCAGAGCGGGAGAAGTCATTTGATGATTTCCCACCCTCAAAAAAAAAAAAAAAAAAAAAGGGTCTTTCGGAAGCATGTAAGTCCTGCCTTCTGTAATGTATGACGGAATAATTGTTGGGTTTTTTATAAAATCGTTAATATAGTTGTAGAGGTGTGGGTGTACGTGTGTAAATTTTTTGTGCCAATAGTTGTGTATGTGATCAGAGCCTGGTGCTTTCCAATTGTGTAACTTTTTAAGGACATCGTGAAAAGTTTCTACCTCAACCTGATCAAAATTCATCGCTTCAACGTTTGCCTGATAGGCCTCCTCTTCTTTGATCCATTCTGCTTCATTATTATGGCAAACGGGATTTTCCCAAATTCCAGCCCAGAATTGCTGCAACTCGTCTGTGGCCGGCCACATTGTATGTGTGTTATTGCTCGGTGTGGTGTGGTTCGTTGTTGATGATTTTAGTTTTCGGGAAAATAATTTTTCATTATTCCGAAATTGGTTATTTTGTGTTTTACGGAGTGTGCATTTAGTGTATCTATCTAGTCTGCTTTTTACAACTGTTAGTTTCTGTTTAAGTGTGTCTAGAAAATGTGTAAGGTGTGCGTTTGGCTCTTCATGTGATGTATGTGTTTTGTAGTCTCTTAATATTATGTCTACTTCTTTAATTAGTTTTCTGCTCCTATGGCCTCGCATGTAATGTGTTAATCTTCCGATTTTGGCTCTGATAACTTCTATTTTGTGGTCTAACCTTTTTTGCCATTTAGGCTTGCAACCTTGTTGGAGTCTACTTCTATGTTCAGGTGGTGACAGTGAAATTTTACTATCGTTGGCCTTAGCAGCTGTCCATGCAGCGCAATATATTACGGTCTGAAGATGATTAAATTCTGTATCTCTGGTAACCTGTTCTGGTAAAATAACTCTGTTAATATAACTAACTATTTTCGCTAACCTTTTTGATGATTTTTGCATGGGTATGTAACTCCTCCCTGTAGGATTGGTGTCTCTGTAGTAATGTAGAGTTTCAAAAAATATTTCATCTATTTCAAGGCTTCTTTCATGGCTTGTTTGTGTATTAATGTATACGGGGTGTTCTGACCCTATGTCATTAACGTTATCAATTACCGTTTCTTCTCTTCGAATTCGTTCATTTCTTTACTCCATTTCTTTCGCATATTTTTTAAGACAGCAGTGGGTGCAGGGTTATTGGCTAAATTAGCCTCCGACACAACATCTACTGACGTTGGTGATGATGTTGATGATGATCTTGATGAACGTGATGAACGTGATAAATATGAAGGTGGTGTTGATGCAATTGATGAAAATATGGACCTCGGAGAGGCTGATGATGAGACCGGTAATGTTTCATCATCCACAGAAGGCATATTTGCCTGAATATTTTTTTTTCTTTTCGATCTGGTTATCATAATTAGTCCCACGAGTAGCTAGGGACTAACAAAGTCGACCACAGCAGAGCCCTGCGTTCACTGTGGTAAGGGTAAGTAAAACTGGAGGTCCCCTATTATCCAGAGTTGGCACATTAGTGACTAACGCATTCCCCTAGCCATGCAGCCCTCGGCATGTGCGACCTTGGCTTGGATTGTATCTCTCTTGGTCTGGCCCCTCACCCTTGATCTGTGTCGGCAAAGTAATATTATTATTTTGTTGTTTATTTACAAAGCATAATTTTCTGTAAAAGGACCTTTTTAACCGATTTCCAAAAGGAGGAGGTTCGGGTAGAACTCTGTCATATACCTATAGATGGATTTGCAAAATTCTTTTTTTGTTTGAAAGGGTATACTTTCGAAATGGTCCCATTATCAGTAGGTCAGGATCTGATGATGGGATCCTGGAGAAATCGAGGGAACTCTTCAAATATTATAGACACATTTACAGCGATTTGGTTATTTTTTATAGTAACTCGTGCAGTTGCCCTCGGAAAACACCATTTGGTGAAGTAGAACTGATGAAGAAGACCACAGAAGGCCACCGGAACTACTAAATAAGTATTTCACACGCTGCGATTCGATTATTTTAATATGGTTGCCAAGCAATTTATACTCGTCACAATACATATGAAGAAGTGGAGCTGATGGTGAAGGACTAGGAGAACTCCTCAACGATTAACGTCCCTGCATCGAGAAAAGATATATTTTGTAAAAGGTGATTAGTAATGAAGTAAGGCTTAGATACATTACAAACCACAAAAAAGCGAGAAATAAAAACTTAAAATAAAAAAAAACAACCGACATCCAAAAATACCAAAAATACTTCAAAGTGAAGAATAAAATATAACTAAAATTTCACCGACTTCCGAAATTTAAGTTATTTTTCACTTTGTTTTTTTGGAAGCCGGTTATTTTTTTTTTACTTTAATTCAACTTCTTTTAAAGATTTTTTTCAATATCCTAAAGTTTTTTTTTGTAATATCCCACTGCTGAGCTAAGACTTCTTTCTGAACTAATGTTCCTATTCAGACATGTCAATGTAAAGGGATGACAGCGATGCGGACGAATACTTCGACGCTAAGTGTCCTTTTGTTTTTTGTATCTATTTGTATAGTTAGTTATTGTATTTAGTACCTAGTGTAAATAGTTATTAATATAATTCAATAGAATGTAAAATAACTTCGTTTTACATCGCCATTCAGAAAGCAAAAGCATGCTTTCCTATATACCTAAATAAATATTACGTACATGGACCTATGTCTTTGTGAAAGCTCCTTTAACCCCTCGTTAGGGTCGAAGCGAAACCCTTGGGTGTGAATGTATTTCGGAATCATATAAGTATGTAGCTATAACATTTTTGTTTGGTTGTACAATTTTCATTCTATTTTAGAAGAAGGTACTCTGGTTTATAAAATTTGATCAATAAACCTACTCATCAAGGATATTAATGTTTTTTATATAATTGGGGTCATTGTACCGCTCTGACCAATAGATCAACGTGACCAAATAAAAAAAAAATACCTCACTGAACTGGTTTGTGTCTTATTTCCTGAATACTGAGCAGGTACATAATATACATTCATCATCATCTGAGGTAATACAGCCGCGGGTGGCCCTTAACAACGTCAGGTATATTTCTCCAATGTGACCTATTTCTGGCTTTTTCTCTCCAGTTTCTCACTCCAACAGTTCTAAAATTTTGGTCTACGCCATCCAACCATCTGAGCTTGGGCCGCCCTCGACTTCTCCAGCCATCCGGTTAACTATCTAGTGTGACCGCGTTCGGCACTCTGATTGGCCCTTCACTAGTGAAGGCCAGTGAAAGGCCAATCAGAGTGCCGAACGCGGTCGATGCGTAAAATCGAGATGGTTAAAAGAAACTCACACTAAGCTCTCAGGTCTCGTCCATTCTTGCGACATGACCTGCCCGTCGAAGACGTGTTATTTTGATAGTTTGTATTACATTAGGCTCGTCATACATCTCGTAGAGCTCATGGCTGTACGTCGTTCGCCATTGCTCGTTTTCCAGCACTGCACCGAATATTCGCCTGAGGATTTTCCGTTAGAATACTAACAAAGAGTTCTCATCTTTTCTGCTTAGTACCCAGCATTCTGAACCGTATGGTCGTTGGTCTTAGTAAGGTCTTATAGAGAAGCTTATTGACAATTTACACCGTGATTTGTTGTACCGGGCAATGGCGGAGATTGGTATTCCACCGAAATTAATATCCATGACCGAAATAACGCTGAAGCACCCTCAAAGCGTAGTTAGAGTACAAACGGATATGTCAGAACCATTTAGAACTCATGACGGCCTTAGACAGGGGGATGCGCTCTCCTGTTTACTTTTCAATATTGCTCTTGACAAGTGTGTCCGAGACTTAAAGAAAAATACTTTTGGGGTCTGCGGATGACCTCGATGTGATCGGTAGGAACCTACCTGCAGTGGAGTGTGCTTTCCGGGCCCTGGCAAAATCATTTGCGGAGGCGGGTCTCCGGGTGAACACGACCAAGACAAAATATTTAAGAGTGTCTAAAGACCTGCATGAGCTGCCGTCCGATATTACCTACCATTGAGGATAACACCATCGCCTGTGTCAGCGAACTCGTGTATCTTGAATCCTTAGTAACGGAAAAAAACCGATATATTGTCAGAAATAAGCAGGAGAATAATGGCGGCCAATAAATACTATTTCAGCCTGCTAAGGTATTTTCATTTAAGATTACTCTCAAGAAAGATACAAATACATACATTATGTATACCTAAACTGAGTGTTAGATACTTACCTCTATACATTCATGTTTATATCAAACTTCTGCTGTGGGCATCAATGATAGAAGGCTGTAGATGGTCTGCAACGTTACTACGTATACATAGGTACCTACAGTAAAGATATACCTACAGCCAGTATATCTTAACGTATACATATACATAAATAAGTAGATACACTGGCAATTTGCTATGTAGATACGTAGATATTTTACACAGAGGCTCAGTGTAATCACATATCAACGTCCATCTCTCCATTTGTAAACAAGAGTTCAATCAAAATACTAAACAATCCATCCATGCATGTTGAAACGAGGCCAACAGCGGCCATTGTGCTAGAGCCATTAGGTTTCCTAAAGCAAATGAGAACGCGCACTCATCAATACAGTGTTGCTATCCTAAGTTTTAAAGGTGATGTATTTGAATACTATTACATAAATTATTACAACATTTAAAATTGACAGTGCGTTTAATGTTTCTCGTTCAGTAATGTTGCAATTAATTTATGCTGAATTGCTTATTTAAGATGTTAGCGCCATCTGTTGGTGATTCTATGAACCTTTTGTTTGAGAACACGACTGGTTGCTCAGTTTTTCAAAAGAGTTTGATGGTTTGATGCGAGGTCGTGCAGTGGGTAGTACCGCTTACTGCCACTGTATGGCATCGCTGAGTCTCACTATAGCCGCTGATTTTGTCAAACTAAGGATGATTAACATAGCATTATAAAATTAATATTTAAGTACATATTTTGGAGTAATGACTCTTCAATTTATGGGATACTTCGAAACGGTTAAAAATAATATCTGCACGTCGCTCTGTATGTAATGTACAGTGTCGTGTAGGATATTGTTATTAATTTGAAGTTCAAAGGTTCGGAGAGTTGGTTTTAGAAATTTTCAGTTGTATTTTTGATCAAACATTCTTTACGTGGTGAATTTTGAAAGCTATGTAATGCTAATTAGCAATTAACGAGTTCGTTTCAAAAGAAGGACGGTTGTAGTTACAAGTATACTTTATTGACCATAGTTTACAAACTAGAGCAATTCAGAAAACCTTAAATGAGATTACAATTCATTATAATCTATGCATTACACTTTAATTCCAGTCACTTAAAAAGAAAAATATTGCTAATAACAATCACATTTCACTTAGCTTAACTTCTAGTTGGATTATAAAATAATGGGAATGCTCAGCTTATTCTTGAGGCCAGAGGGATTCTAATACCTACCTAAGCCTCATTCGTCTTATGGCCGTTTACTGAGGTACTCAGCAGAGTTTATTTAGTTGCTTCTGTTATTGGTTCAATATCTTAAGTGTCCGTTCTCGCAGACCGGCTCGGAGAGGAGAGCACATTTTTATCGCGTTTAAATAAGAGTTTTGGGTCATTGAAATAAGGTTGATTTACACTGAGCGCGTTAGGTCGGTTCTTAAGCATTCTCATTTAAAAAAGAAGTGGAATGAAAAAAGCAACCTTATTTCAATGATCCAAAACTCTTTTTTAAACGCGATAAAATCGTATTCTCCTCTTCGAGCCGGTCTATTCAAAGTATATCTAAGGACCTCAGAAACCGTTTAGCTTCTATTTTTTTTTTTTTAAATATCGTATATAATATACCTAAAGATTCATTCCTCATTCACTATTAGCTTGTGTCCATTTCTTGAGCGCTATTTACAAACCTTTACAAGGTTTTTCCTGTGACTTTAATTGCATTAAATTATATTTTATTTCTTAATGACTTTAAGGAAGGATTACAATATTAATAAGTAAATATAGAATAGATAAGAATATTCTAAAAATATCGATGGATAGTGAGCTTAATTAATAGTTAATAGAGCAATGATTTGGTAATTATTGGTAAGCTACACATAACATTAAACACCTACGTAATCTTTGGGGCCATACGTACATGTTTTAAGTTGTATGGCCGTCAATAATATAAAATTTCACACGATTTTAATACCACACATACGTACTATACTCTACACTAAAAATGTTTCTTACTCGGACTCAATAATAAATAAATATTTACTATTAAAAATAACTATTTCTAAAATGTCACAAGGAAGTTTACAAAAGATTAATATTCTTATACCTACGTAAAATCGACACTGAAAATTACAATTTAAATACTTAGTTTGTAAATAATATAATATTTTCCTAAGTACCTATATAATACAAATCTACTTCATTTTTGGCACATGCTTCACATTGTTCTCTGGATTACTCACAGAGAAAGATTCTAAAAACTACAGTTTTATATCTATTTGAAAATAACTCTTATATCCTAAATATAAATTAATTATACTACATAATATTTTTTTAATTGGAAAGCATTATTCAAATGTTTAAATACAAAGAAAATTAATATGAAGAGTATGTCTGGGAACAGCCTGTTAGTCTAATCTAAATAGATTAATAAATAAAATAATGCCTAGGAAAGTAAGAAAAAAAAATTGTTTCTAAAAGTTCCAAGATAAATAAATAAATCCATTCTGTTAAATACCTTTGCAAATCACTCAGTTTACTCTTACTTTTACTCTATACCTACCTACCTATCATTAGAAATAATTACTTAAACATGGTATGAATTAGGAAATTATATTCCATGGTAAATTTCCATAGAAAGCTGCCAAATGATGTTATTTAATAGCAATACAGAAATTCTTCCTGGGTGTCAATACAAGATGGAAAAATATAGTATGTTTTTAGTATCTACGGAAATTTGTTTAAAATATAATTTATTTTTAAATAAATAATAAATAAACAAAATATTATAATATTACGTTACTTTAAGATTTTATATTTAATGAATATAGATATAAACAAAAGCCTGAAAACAAATAGTATTCAATCAATCTGCTGAACCAATTCTTAAAATATTATGATAATGTATTAATAAGCATGTGACGTTATGCGTCTAAACTAAGATATTAATGGACTAGCAACGATTTCTCAAATAATATTAAAAAGTTTGGATGATATCTACACTAATAAATTCTATTCGCACTCGCAATGTTTATAAAAACGTCTATCCACTTCCCGTACCTACATAAATAAATTATTACAAATACGTATATTATCTCTGAAGGGGATCCCCACTGACTCTTCCTTCGGATGTCCAAACGTACATCAATTATTTTTCTCATAGCAAAAGATGATAATCGTTAGAACATTATAACTACGGCTATTAATAAATTATCTTTTAATGTTAATCCTAATTAAAATGGATAGAGTTTCGCTCGCTTTGGGTGATACTATCCTATTTAGGTTAGACTAGGAATCACCTTACATGATACTGTTTACGAGTACCGTTACGAGTATATACGACATAGTGACAAGTCGAGGAAGTCCTCGTATGATTATCGCGTTCGATATTTAGGTGCCTTCGAAACTTCGCTAGCTTACGACGAGAAAGTCTCTTCATATTAATATACCTAAATTATGAATAATAATACTGTTTTTAGGTAGATGTCGAAATATTTACACACCTTACAAACTAATTTGAGATCTATTCGTAATCCTTAAAACTAAATAATTTATGAAGAGTATTTTAATATCTTAGCTTAAATAATTACTCGTAGATAAAGACGTAGCGCGCAGTCCACACGATACAGTGCTTTTCGGACATATCTCAAGATATTCTGATGTCCCAAGCTGCGTATGGGTGCGTATCAGTATATCGTATGGACTGACTTTAATTCTAGGTACCCTAGTCGTTTAGGGTTCTAGTTTGACGGTTGAATCTCAAGATGGCGGCTCGGGGGGTGGGGGTGGGCCAGGAAGTGGACCTGCAAGGAGCTTCGCGGCCGCTGGGAATCCGGTCAGATCGAAACCTGGAGGTGGAACGATACCTGCAGCTGTTGCTGTACTTTGAAGGTATGCTACCAATCTGAAAACAATAAAAGGATCAGATAATTTATGTTCGTCACATCCGCAGATTAAAAAAGTTTTATAATTGCTTTCTGCTTGACGCAATAGTTAGAGTCATTTATTTTCTTTTGAGTTTTTGGACCATTATCAAATAAAATATTTGAACTCGAGTTCAAAGCGCAGATGAAGGACAAACTATCTTTAGTTTCCCAAGAAATATTCACAGCCATGTTTATACTGAAACTAAAATAGTACGGGACCCGCTTGAATGAAGGCGTTGGCAAACATTTGAAAAGTGGCACGTGGTACCTTCTGAGCTCCTCCAACGCACTGGCCTGCATCAGGATGTAGTTCTTGGCGAGCAACAAGGTCGCAATCTTGGACAGCTTGCGGACAGAAGGCGAGTGAGCATAAGGTATCACTCCACGCAATTCGTCCAATGCATCATTCTGGAATAACACCAGCACAAGTTATGTAACAGTTTTGGGCAAACTACAAATTATCAGTTTCCTAGAAATGCTGTTGCACAATTACTGTAGTCCTAGAAATAGAGATCTATATTTGTGTAGCAATAACGCTTGAGATATTGATTTGTGACATGCAATGTCACAAATTGCAATTACTTGTAGATGTTTACTGGATATACAAATCTCTTGAATTATTTTTATGATATTTGTTATACCATTTTGTTTAAGTTAAAGTGTAGCCAAATTAAAGTAATAATAAATTATATCTTACAAGATCGTGCATGCGGCGGCGTTCTCTTGCGTTTATGTTCAGTCGTACGTTCTTGCCTTGACGCATCTTCTGTTTAGACTTCGACTCGTTGATAGGTCTGTAATTTATAAATTTATGGTTAAATTTAGATTCCAAATGAGTCCTAAATATTATTTGATTGCTTCATATTGCCATCAAAATAATCTTTAGTTTGAGTTTGGAAGCCAACTGCGGATTACAAACATCAAATAACTGATTTACGGAATTATAAATTATATTCGGTAACAATGTGACAACTGGGAAGTATAATTATACAATATTATGCAATGACATTATTGCGAGGTCATTGAAAACATTCACAAAACGTAATCGCAGAAGATTTTTCGTCACGTTTCAGCTATTTTCAGATAACATGTGAACAAAAAACGTTTATACTAACAGAAGTGTTAAAAATAGAACACTATTCTCATCATTTTCTGATTGACGGTAAGAGCTTTAAAATTATTTCGGGTTTATTTATGACAGAATCTATTTCAAGAAAGTATTGTAAACCGATGACTCGTATAGCATTTAGAAGCCGTAGAGGTATGAAGTATTGCTGACAGGCAATGGAATTGGGAACTACAGTTGCGTACAGCGCAGCGTCCCCTTAGTTAGGATTCGATAAGGGTTGGCGGTGAGGCAGAGCGGAACAAGTGGCAAATACTTTTGTGCGCGATGAATGAGCTTGAATGTCGGACGCTAACGACGCTAACGAGGGGAGAGGGGAGACACGGGAACCTCGGGAGCTTTGCCCGATACTAATGCGAAATGCGTACTTGATACCCTGCAGTCTGCAGTACTTAGAATGTTTAGACGCGTCGATAACCAACTTAACTATATCGTGATTGAGATATTATAAACCGAGCAACTCTAAGTGCGGGCACTAAACCTGCGGCGGGGAGCGATGCCCGAGCGGGGCGGCGGCGACGGAATAAAATTGTAACAATTTTGTCGCCGTTGGTTTCATGCCCCTAAGAGAACCTGTAGATGTTGATTAGCTATTTTAGTATTGATATCATATAAATTACACGTGATTAAGGGACCTGGATAGCATTTAGACCCATTTCCTTTGATATTTCACCATATATTAACATCCAATAGTCTTAGAACCAGTATTAGCTTAATATACGCGTTCTGTTTTGGGTTTGTGATACATAAAGTTTGCATTATATAAGTACGTTTACGCCTATTAATGCATTTGCAATATCTACAGTGTCAAACAATTGGTACATGCCGATGAAATGTGTACTTTAATGGTATCTGTTCCTTTGTGATAGAATGTATGAGGTAATCGCCCGTTTATTTTGGATTGTTTAAACTACGCTAAACGTAATAGCTTTAAAATGTTCTCAAATGCTGAAACAGAATTTAATGTGATTAGTAACACTCTGTTGGCTTTGGATCTAAGATGCCTGCGGGCAGATTCTTAAATCATGATCTAACATTTTTATCGCCCTTGTATCCTCTAGCTTCGAGAAACATTTTTCCAAATACCTTACATGTTTATTCACGATTGTTAGATGTGATATAAATATATGGTTAAGTTATGTAAAAATACGTACATACCTATTCTTTCAGAACAGCAATAAACAATGGCGATTAAATTAATGCAACTAAAAAAAGGGTTTCATCGCGAGCCAAGCTAGTTATCAATAAAGTCGCGTCCAAATCTACCCTTTTAAAAAGTGTCTATAGTAAACATTATCGCGGTCAACAGGACCAAAATACTTGTCGCAAGGGACAGAGATTGAACAATACACCACTATTGTGCACTATTGAGCACTATAGCACACTATTGTGCACAGATGCTGCCCTAGTAGTACCGGTGTTGTCCTGATTATTATTGTGAACATGTGTGCTTTTGTGTCACATGTAACACGATATGAATTACTTATAGATTAAATTGCATTTATGCCATATGTGCGGTTTTGCTAACTAGTTTTAGAAACGATTTCGTATTTATTTAAATATACTAGCTTTCGCCCGCGGCTTAACTCACGCGGAGGTCGGCAATTATCCCACGAGAACGTACAACCGGGATAAAAAGTCCAAAATCCTATATCCTATAATGTTAATCCAGGTTATAAACTATCTGTGTGCCAAATTTCGTCCAAATCCGTTTTTCAGTGATTGAGTAACAAACATCCGAACTTCCACATTTATAATATTAGTTGGATTTGTAGGATAGTAGGATTAGTAGGATTTTTTAAATAAACAATACTTTTGCAGTAATTAAAAGTTTGTCGAAACATGATTAACTGTTTTAGTTTGACAGGAATACTGATTAGCTACAGGGCTCAAACTTAAAAATCATTCAACAAACCAAAACGTGCAAAACCAAAAGGGTTAGCTACGATTTTCTACTGCTTCCAGTGTTATACCCTTGTGAGATAGAAAACCTCTCTAAAGACCGAAATATTCGGTTAACTCATCCCGATACTAAGATATCAACGATGTACGTAGGTACATCGTTGATACGGACGAACTTCACTAGCCGGTCAAAATGTCAATGTTTAAAATTATAGATCAAAAATTTCTCATTGGAGTTAATACTTAGTTAAAGTGACTGTTTACATTGTATTTGTACATTGCATGACTTTTATGTAACAATAATTAAACATATCTGTGCGGTTTGTTTCAATTTTAAAGTCAAATTAGACCATCGCTAGTTTTTTTGTTAGCTGTCTACTGTCAAGGCGCATGCGCGAAAAAACATCTGCTTTTGCTTACAAACAGAGATTCCGGCCGATTAAAAAGCCGGATTGCAGCAGAAACCCTGCTATAAGTGTGAATCCAATTCAAAGAAGCGAATGGCATTATCAAAGTGCAATGGAAGATCATCATCATATAAGAATTTGGGCGAAAAAACTAACCTTTGTCCGTAGCTGGTTCCTGGTTCTGGCTGGTTCTCGTCTGCCGGGTAACAATGCTGTGGAGGCGGCGGAGGCTGGCCACCTTGCATGTAGAAGCCGCCCAGCCCCACGGCCCCCAGCGGCGTCCTGCGGCCCGGAACTGACTGTGGTGGAGAGTGCGACTCGCCCAGAGGCGCGCCATCCCAAGACCTCCGCCCCTCCATTGTTTAAAAAATGAAAATTAACACATAACAATTATTAAAAACACTGTTTTTAAAAAAAAATGCGGGACGGTGTCAGGGACGTTTGAAGTTGGAGCCGCTTTGACAGACAATGTGTCGTGTAGTGGCGGAGAGTGGTCCACGATCGATCGCGGCACGCAGCTGGGGTGCGCACCCCTCTCATCTCGCCGAAGCGAGCATTGTTCTGAGATGCGATTGTGATTTATTTGGGCAGCGCGTGTGCGACCGGCCGGCGACGTAAAATTCGATTATTAATGCATGTCAGCTGATAATTAGGTTGAAACTATTATTAATACTATGATGCACTGAAGTTCAGAGCCAAGCTGCATATTTAAAATACATTTACATTTATTTTCAACAAAAAATGCGGTTATTTAAAAAAATGAGCTCTCTATATAAATTCTCTGTGAAAATATTTTATTAGAGACTTTTTTGCGATTCGAGAAGTCAATAAACAAATAGATGAAGAAGATAAATGTGTTCTAAGAACAAAAACAATATACCTATGATCGAAAAAGAAATGGATCGATCTATCTAAATAAAACAAAAAGAACTGGGCAAGTTTTATAGTATCCATAAATGTTTATTTACTCCGGAAAAGCGCACATCACACACGTGCATAAATTATATTCAGGTAGTGCACCGAATCGAACGGTAGCCTTAAACGGAACAGGGTTCATTGGCTGCATCGTTAATCCCGGTCCGACTGTAACATAAAGCTGCGTCCACAAAACTAATATAGTTTTGTTACCCATAGGCGTTAATAAATCAAAGTTGAAGAAATTGTTCATCTTTTGGCACCGCACTAAAAAGAGTGTGCTCAATACTACGCGATGACACTAATCGATGTAAGCATAATTTCTATTTGTTCTTCTACCGGCGATAACTCAACACTTTTTTTAAATATAATTGCCAAAAAGTTTAAAAATAAAGACGATTTTGTACTACATCATAACTAAAGCATTTATAATTTTTCAGTAAAGTAGTACAAGTATAATGAGTTCTAAGTGTTATAAAACTACACATTCTCTGTCACAATCTTAAATTCTTTATGTGAAAAGATTTTAAAGATTGTTTTCGGGATTCAAAAGATGACCAGGATTCAAGTTTATAAAAATGTGGATGACTGCATCCACTAATAAAACATGAACGATTAAAATTGTACGTTTTGTCCATCGATATAAGAATAGAATTACAGCTTCGAATCGTTCGTCATTCATGTCCATTTGTTCATTTGTTTATTTTCTATTCCTTTTATGACCGCGTCCTAATTCCCTGCGAAGATAATTTATATGGCGTATCGGCAACTGAGTTAGCTAAATACGACCAAACGAGAGATAAAAACATTCGAATCCATCATTTTCTAGTGGATTTATAATCCATTTAGATTATTATATTATTTATTATGTGTGGTAACGGTTTTTCCTTTCCGTTTGTCTATAGAGGAAGTATAAATTAAGAGTTCGTTTAGTTTGTTTTGTATGAGTGATGAAGTTATTTATAGATATATTTCAGTCGTAAAACTGTCTCAAAGTATGTATAATGGACCACTCTTTTCTTTTGAGTCATGTGATGCTATCCAAGAAATGTTATTACACTTACCTACATTTGTAGTTTACAAGCAATTCCTCTTTATTTTATTAACACCTAATGGTTTATTATCTGTATCAATCAATGCTCTCGTTAATTCACTGCAGCTTTGATTTGCGTTACGAAGAGTTATTTTAAATTGTAATTATAGGTCACTTTAAGTAGCTCTATGACCTTGATAGTGTTTTGATTTATAAATTCGGGATTTTTTAAGAATGCTCTAAATTTTTGCGTGCCATTTCATTCTTTTAATATTGCACGTACTACTGCGCAGTGTCAGACATGTGTATTTCGGTGATTTATGGTGCGTGTGGTTTTCTTGAATAAATTGTGGATTTCAGTGTAACTACTGCTCATAATGTTGTGTATCTCTGACTGTTCTCATCTATGGTCCACAGCACCATTAGAAATGTGTTGATCAGTTGCATGATACAAGTCTAATCCGTATGATAAGAGGATTTTGTACCAAACTTTAAATAGGCACAAGAGAAGATGTAAAATAAAACATGAAATAATTATTATAAACGTTTAATATTATTAAAGCTAATCAATTAAAAATATTTACAACTTATTCCAATCAGTTCCGACATTTGAGTCCCCTTAACAATGTACAATACATTTATTTACACTCTTCAATTCTGTTCTCTTCAATATAATTTATGGAATAGTCAACAATAAGACTGGAAGCGGACTAGGCAGTCAGGATAAAGAGGTGGTAATCAATAAGAATAATGTGGCGTACCGAAGGCTCGCCTGGATCAGTTTCGTAGCCGTAGCGCTCGTAGCCGCCGTAGCAGCCGTAGCAGGCTACACGTACGCGTAGCACAAATGCCTAGTGCGATCCCTGCCTTAGTAATAATTTCGCAAATCAAGATAAGGCATTCACGTTAGAACTTTCCCGCCGCACGAAAATTTCAAGTAATATACTTTATGACAATATTATACAATTTCTAATATACATATCTATATCATAATTTATGATATTTCTTTTTTAAGTGTTGATTCTTAATTGTGCTAGTTACATTATTTGAAGTGCGGCGGTCCCCCACAATTTACAACAATATCACCAGCCAAATCTTTGCTTCATATTATTTACAAGTTTATCATACTATCCATAGTTTATTACTACATCCCATTTGACAGAATACACGTAGATATTTGTCTTGTAAAATACATTTACATTGTTTATTCAGACCGTCTCTTATATCTTCTTCCAAACATTCAAAATGTCTTTTCACAGCCCTTATTCTATGACTAGAAGATGACTAAAGATTTAGTACAAATAATAGTTGTATAGCAATACTGCGTACACAACATTCAAAATTTTTGGTAAAATCTGTAGTAACAATAGAAATTTATAAAGACTGTTGATATACTCTATTATAACAATTATCAAAATTCAAAAGGTGATATTATATATCCTCACTTCACCACTCCTTAGGCCTTAAGTCAAACTACAGAATATATAAATAAATAAAAAAGATTTAAAAAAAACTGGCTTTCCCGAAAACTTTTTTGGACATGGTGAAGTAGGAGTTATAAAAAGTGTAAGTTGTTAGCCTACACGTCAAGACTTAGTTTTAATAATACTGTGAAAAAGTAGAAAAGTTTAGGCCGTAATAAATTGATATACTATATGCATACGAGGTACAGTATACATAGGTATAATATCGACAGTCAGGTACCTTATAATGAAGATGTGAATATTCTGCAAGGTACTCGGACGAAGGTACACGTAAATATTATATTATTTGACTGTATAATTTATATTTCTACTAGCTGCGCCCCGCGGTTTTACCCGCATAAGTCTCGATCCCTTGGGCATATCGGGATAAGAGATATCCTATGTCCTTCTTCAGGTCATAGTCTACACATGTGCCAAATTTAAACCAAATCCGTTCAGACGTTTTAGCGTGAAAGCGTAACAAACAAACAAATATACAAGCAAACTCACTTTCACATTTATAATATTAGTTAGGATAGATATGTCATAAACATCAACATACAACAGACAAAGTACGGATTTCTTGGCATTAAGTATGCAAATGAGTATTCGATTACTAACTAAAGTTCATTCTTAGTTTTATCTAAGTAATATTTTCACCAATCAGTAAATATTAGCAGATCTTTGGCACAATACCGGAGTAGAAACACTTAATCGTGCTTTCTAAAATTCTAGCGGTTATTGTCAAAATTACTTTAACATCATAATTCATAAAACTGATTCACTTGATGTTTTGACAAAATGCTATTCAAGCATACATTTTAATAAAAGCTCACATAGTGCGCTTGTTACTTATATGCACGTATCCGTTCTTTAGTGAGATAAGTCCACGAGCTCCACACAAGATCAGCACGGTAAGGTCGCCGCACCACGTCTGTCACTGTAGTTCATATGATGGTGGCGGACAGAGGGGCTGGCGGGGCGAAGCGAGCGGGCACGGGCAGGCAGGCAAGCCAGACTGCGCCGGCGCCGGCGAGACATCAGCGCGCGCGGTGCGCTGGCGCGGCCGCCGGTCAGGGAGCGGCGGCGGCCAGCGGGGGCCGCGCCGGCGCGGGCACGCGCGGGCATGCCACCATCGACCCGCTTCGGTTGGCTTGGCTATTACCACCACCGCCTGTAACAAGCAAAAGTAAGAAATTAGTAATATTCTAAATACCACAGAATCAATAATTATTATTTGAAAGGTATCTGATTTTTAACGCCGTTGCTTCGAGCGATCCAGAAAGCTGGGCTCTAATAGCGTTAATTGACGTATCGAAGCGTAATCAAACGATCAATGATCATACAGGGAATGATGTTTACCTATTAGGGAGCCGAGCATTTTCGTGACGGAGAATTTGCGCGTGCGCTGTGGGGTGCGCACTTCAGCGAGTAAGCGGTCCACACAGCGGTAGAGGTCGCCAGAGTTGTCGGCGACACTGGCCTCGCTGAAGGAGGCGCCATGTGCGGCACTGATCGCCTGGCCCTCCTTGGTAGTGACCTGCAGACAAAGATAAAAAAATGTTTGAATAAAACTGAAAGGATACATTTGATCTAATTAAAAAGAGTTTACCACGGTTGGTTTTTGTAGGTCATGGTGCTAAAGGAGATTTGATGGACCCTACCTTTCCCCCCAAATACTGGGATTTCACGCTAGAGCTACTCCAAACCCTAAATATCTAGGTGAGATTGCGTCACTGAAAGTTATTTTTATCTGATCGACGATAAGGCTTCTAACGACAAAATCGGAACATCGGATATCGGGGATGTTATTACTTAGTCATTAATTCAAAGTAAACTTTACAAAGCTGTTTAGATTGCGTAAAGTCTGCAAACAAATCGAAACAAGGTCAGCTTCTGTAGTTACTACTTTGAGTACTTTTAAATATCTATCGGCTTTCGAAGAATTCTAATTATCTTACTTTATCTCTTGGTCTGTCACTAGGGAACTGTAACCTATTCAAAAATAAAACATTATCCTATTAATTGTTATTAATATTGTTGAAGGAAATATTTCGTCATGGAAAAGCGGAACGTCTGACTACGCCAGGAAAATGTGAGGATGGCCACGCCTACGTAAATAGGATCATTTTTTAATCTCCATAAAATGTACTTAATTCATATAAGCTTTTAGTGTTCTTGTCAAGAGAGTTCTAAAACTATATACATTTTCTTTGATGAAAGTTTCTGTGTTACCTACAGTTTCCAAGTGAGTGTGTGTCTATTATGCGCATGACAAAAGCAGTCTGTTATGTCTGGTGTACGTATATTTTCCATTGATTGCGAGCTCAAAAGATTCAATAGTATGATAGACAAGACTGTCTTGCGTCTTTGTTCTACTGGTGACAACATCGAAACTTTAACACAGACTGTCGTAGTAATGTTGAGTAGTTCCGCTTTGTGATAATGTCAAAGTGGATTCTCCATGACTAACTCGTTGTGAAGAAAGTCGATGTTATGGCTGCACAGTGTTTCTATGTGTAATGACTGTAAAGTTAAAATGTTTGCCCCTGAAACTGTATTCTATCTTTGTCATAGCAGCGATCCAAAACTAGATCTTTTAAACAAAGATAAAGGAAACGTGTCAATCATCAAGTTTATTAATATTCGCGTTGTTATATCAACTGACGTCTTGTTGAAAGGTGAAGGACGATCTTGACAAATATCTAGAAATAACTGAATATATTGTGTAGACAGGAGCAAGAGATTCCTATTCACGGTTCCATTGTAGATTGGTGTCATTTGAGCTTATCTATTATTCCGTTTTTACAGACAATAAAGAGAGATTTATGACAATACATTTCAAATAAAGAATCTAAAATAAAGCAGTACACATGCACTCGAGTCGTAAGTTTTAGATCCCTACATTTTTGGAGGAGATATTTTAGGTATTTTTTATATTTAATAAATATGCGCACTTTGGTATGCGTACTTATTTAAACCTATATTTTCATCGAGCCGTGTCGCAGACGAAGTTCAAACGTGACGTAACGCCCGGACGAACGTAAGAGAAAAAAGTGCGTACTGTTCACCACATTATTTTAAGTGTTCCGATCGCAATACATTTACTATCTGAAATATGTTTATTCCAGAGTAAATTCAAATGTTGGAAACGTGCAAATTATGAGAATCTATGCGCTAGTTTGAAAGCTTGTGGAAACGTAATCGAATTGGGTTGTTGTTTATTAAGTACTGACCTGTCTCAAGTGGTCTAGGTCTGTTTTGTTGCCGAGCAGTGCAAGCGGCATGGGCGCCGCGGCGCCGGCCGGCCCGTGAGCAGGGCTGCCGCCCGTCGGCGCTCGCTTCAGCGCACTCAACACCTCTGTGGCGTACTCGAAGCTGCTCCGGTCTGTCACTGCGTAAACCAGCAGGCAGGCGTCGGCCCATTGAATCTAGAACAAGGAACAACAACAACATTAAAAAGTGCCAAGAAGCTGTTTAAATTAGTCTGACAACATAATAGCAAATGTTAGGTGACGGAAGTAGGGAAAGTGCTGTCTGAAAGCATCTATCTATGTCACCTACCTACTACGTTAAATTTATGAAGATTCGAAAGAGGTGTAATAAATCGATATAATTTAAAGCCAATTGTTACGGAAAGATTTTTAATGGGTCACATCTGCGACCGTTATTAACGTTTGATAGCTAATTAAATGTCGCATTATCGCGCTTGCGTGTTCGAGTTGTCATTATTAGCCCATTTAAAAATAATAGTCGATTTATAATTTCAGTCTCATATCCATGAAAGTGCGTCACGAGAAGGTTAAAAAAAGGTGGACATAAAATCATTTTAAGTGTAAAGTTTAGACAAAATCTAACAGAACAAAGCTGTTTACTTTGGCAAACCGTTTTTTAAGTCTTCATCAAACAAATTAATATAAGCTTACAGCTTTGCACAAAAGACTAGACGAAGAAGAATGTGTTTAATTAATGCGTCTTCGGACTTTCAGAGCCAACATTCCGGCTTAAAATTAGCCTTGCAGCGATTCACGGGCGCTCCCACGCGTCAGCGCTACGCCGGGACATGCGGCCCACGTCGCACGGCTATGGACACTCATTGTTGTCGACATACGAACAGAAAATTGTTTATATCGGACGAAACTGTGAAATCGTTAAACAGGAAGTAGATTTCACGTCAAGGATTTAGCAACCTATACCTACCTACGGAGGTACAGAAATGGAACAACCACCGGAGATTCAAAACAAACGTATTTACGGAATTAATTAATAAGCTGATATATCCGCATAAAAAAAAAAAATAAATTGCATGAGCATAATTGTATGGTTTCAATTCACGAAGATTTTTGTTTGGTCACGATAACAAAACGTAAAAGAAAAAGTTTTTAATCGAAATGTACCTGGTAAGGCTTCCGACAAGGTTATAGTTTATTGCTTTTCCAACTTTTTACTTGAACAACACAGTTGTCAATTAATTTCATTTTGAAAAGTGTGGTAATTAGGTTATCATAGGCAAGTAGGTCTAGGTACTACCCACAGTCAAAACTAGAGAACAGTTTGCGAGATGCGTTGCTTATTTTCACAAAGCTCAACAGCATCTCAAAACAACTATTTTAAGGATGTCTAGAACAATATTTTTGTAAACTTCAGAAGGAGTTCCAGATTAGTTCGGTCGTCGTTCGAGTTCTAAAAAATGTTAAACTGACAATCACTACTTTCACCGGCTGGTGGAACTGCTATTAATAATGTGTGTATATGTAAACAGTATGAGTCATAATGTTCGGTGCAGGTTACCGGAGTAACTCCTGGAGCAGTTCCATGCCACTAGTAGCCACTAGTAGACATTTGAGACATTAACCCAGTTGTCGGAACATAAAGTTCGAGACTACCAGTAATCACGCGTTTTGGTTGCGGAAGGGTATCTGCTGCAGCGCACGCTTTGATGTATTGTGGGACGTTAACGCGACAGTGTCTAATTTTCACGTTGTTATGGTTTCAAATTACCATGAAGCGTTTCCTTTGCAGATATTTTATATTTACATTGTGTTGAAGGTTTCTAGGTGCATGCTTGAGGCTTGCAACTTCCGAAAAAAAATCTAACTTATCGTGAGTGAGTACATTAAAAATAATACCGACGAGCGAACTTTTTTTTTTTTTTTTAAAACGTTGCCCCACACTAAGAATTTCTTCTTGTATCGTGGGTGCGTTTACAAACACAGAAACTCACATACACTAACACCCAGACCCGGAACAACTACTTGCAGATCATACAAATATTTGTTCCGTGCGGGGATCGAACCCGCGACACGTTACGCAGCAGTCGATCGCTCAGCCACTGCGCCAACCATGTCGTCTAATCTGGACTGCTAGTAGTAAAATATTACAATTGAGTTAAAAGTATACAGGAATTTAGTTAAAATAGCTACGATAATGTGGCCTTCTGACGAAATACTCGACATCCTTAATCTTACTGATTTGTGTACTTATTATTGTTTATAAACTAAAGGCCGGCCAGTTGTTTAGCTTATACTTTAATTCTGTGAAGGTGAAGAATTGTGGGCAATGGGCAAGGTCCCGGGGTATTAACCTATTCATATACTGCCGGCTGCTAGTTAAACCTTAGTGCACGTGTTATTTTAGGGTACCTTTGAAACTGAGTATACTGTGCTTTGGTCAAAGCGAAGGTCGAAGTTTACGATAGTCCGTGTTATGATCACAACCGTAAAATTATGTTAGCTTTAGTCGCAGAGGGTCAATAACTACGTAGGTAATTCTTAAGAACACTATACACTTCATTTAAAAATATTTTATGATGTTTGTGAGTGTTCTGTATCAAAGTTAGCCCTGAAGATTTATTGAGAGTTTAAATTTAAAATCAAATAAAACATGTGTTTAAGATATTTATTTACCTGTTCAGCTGGGAATTTATCTGAATTGGAACCGGATACATCTATCACTTCTAGTTCCATCGGAGTGCCGTTGATAGGCACCGTTTGTCTGTACAGGAGATCTGAAACCAAGGCGTAACATAAGCATCTTGAAGGATACAAACTACGCAGTGTATCTTGTGATAAATGAGGAATGCAACCAACCTGTATTTGAATGATATTCGCCGATGTATCGTCTAGTTAAGTAGCGGACGATGAGAGCTGTAACAAAGAAATGTGATTTGTGAGAATTACGAAATCGGTAAGTATCAATTATTTTACACGTAAATATAACTTTTCTCCGAAACCAAATAACATTTGTTTGACTGTGGCTGCAAGAGATTTTACAACTGGTTGTAGTAAGTATACCATTAGGTATAGTAAAGATGTTTGAAAATCAGAAGTTCAGTCGCAGTTTCTCGGTACTGCGTTTGTGAGAAGTATCGAATGTATTCAGTAACACATTGATGTGTTAGTACAACATGTTAGTGTTGCATCATCAAGGAGAATAGGTCAGTGGGTTGTTGCCCAGCTCGGCTTATGTAACGCCATCTAGGTCGGAGACCTGAACATATTCGGTCAAGGTACTGTATTTAAGTTATTTTATTGTTCGCTTTGGGACGTATTTGTAGTATCAAAAGCTCCGTGGTTTAATGTAGAATTGGTGAAAATAAATAATCTGTTGTTTTCGTCGATGATTGTTTGTTGATTTTAATTATCGTTTTCTCTACTCGGAAAATTCTGCAGGAATATTTGCCTGCAGAATTTTCCAGAAAATATAAAAGTTAAAAATTAAGTTTCACCCAAGTAAGCGGAAAGATATCGGCGTCATGATCTCGCGGAATACGTAATCTATCAAATGACGACAGGCACTCTCAAATAACTAGGTCGCTAGAGTTAATTCAGATGATAAGGGAATTTCTGAAAGAATTTTTGTCAAAATATTTTCCTGTTCCAAAAAAAAAATAGTTTTCGTGCTCTCTATAATGTTGCATGAAGATGTTTTGTTTAATGTTATATTTGCTTACCGGACTTGCCAACTCGGGAGCTGCCAATGACGGCTATGCGTACGCGCGGCATACTGGCGCGCTCGTCCTTCATGCTTGGGGATTTGCGTTTTATCTGTAACAATTCAAACATTTATTTAATAAAAACAGTTTGCAACAAATAACTTTAAGTATGAAAGGTACACGAGTCCAGGGAGTTGGAACAACTTTCAAACAAAAACAAAACAAGAAAGTTAATAAGTGCCTTCTTCTTGTTCGAAGATCAACCCTGTTATTTCGTTTTCCTTTGAGATAACCTTTATCCAACATAATTGATGTTAACGATCATTTCAGTACCTTCCAGCGCTAAATCACGGTGAGATAAGCTCTCGCGGCGGTTGGTTGGCGAGCGTCAGTTTCATTCACTACTGACGCCTGACGCCTCGCGTCGTGCGCTGACGTGCGCCAGCTAATGACCGGCTAAGCGCGTCAGAAACAAACACTTGTTTAAGATTAGATTAGATTTCATGCAAGATTTACTAAAGTATTTCTTTGACTCATCTCTGCCGTCAATTAAACAGATGGTCACTGACATTTGAAAAATGACAGGAGATATTGTTTTGAACAGCTTTGTTACACAACTCTGTACTGCCAAAGATTTCGGTTGACCGGTAAACAAAAGAAAGGTCGGCAAATAAAACGCAAAATACAAATTGCGATTCTTTCATTTATTTGAACCCAGAAAGGACAAAAAGAACTGCGTACAAAAATGCCATTAGTGCGACATGTAGATATGTTTTGAAATATATTATTTATAGATTGGGTACGCCGCTTTGCGTCAGCGGCTGCCCACCGGATGGTTGAATAACCCTAGAATACCCCGCGGTGTCCATTCAAACGGTGCCACTGTGTTCACAACAATACGGAATTAAAAACAAAAACATTCGCCTTTTTGTTACATAAATTCATCGCAAAGATCTTTTGATATGCGTTCTTTGTTGATTATTATTTTTAGATCGAATTATAAACATGGGAGATCTTTAAAAATATTCTTATTTACATTTTGGCAAGAAACTGCATTATTGGAAAAAGAGTTTATTTTGCGTTGGATTGCTTTTTAAAAGTTTGGTAAGTAGTGTAATTTTTATACACGCGTTATAGATGTAACACATGGGTGTCTAGAGTATGTTAGATGAGCAATGAGCAGGTGTTATTAACGTCAGAGGTGTCTATGTATCGTAAACAACACGCAATGACGTAGCAAGCATTATTGAATAAAGTATACAATCAACAAGCACTCGATGTAATATTTGTGACGCCTGCCGCCTCACCGACCACGCTTAAAGCTTACGATTGTTTACAATGTCTTTTTCCTCGAGCTTAACTTTATTTTATTTCATAAAAGCAAAATTGTTAAACTTGTGACACAATTTTATTGTAAAAATACTGTAATATTTGGTACAATAACAACAGTATATTGGATTCATGAAATCTTTTTGCAGCAATTTCGATAGTTCTTGCATTTTGTGAAATCATAAACTTTTATAACTGGTCATGCAAATAATTTATTTTTGTACTTATTGCGTTTCAATGTTATTCATTGATATGAGCTGACAATCTCAGCATGCATTGACATTGTATCTAAACTATTACACAATCCGCACAGATGAAGAAAACTGATGGATAGGAATAAAATTTCTTAAACGATTCATTCATATTTTTAGTTATCTACTTATTATTTCTATTAAATATGAAAATACATAAATTATAATATCAAAAGAAAATGCATCACCACGTGAAAAAACGTAAACCCACGCGGTTGAAGAACGTGGCATTCTATATTTTTGATACCTCACCCAGATTAATGTATCAGTGGCGACAACGTCGCCATTTTATTTACGTTTGGCGCCAAATAATATCATTCAGTCGCGCCGCCGCCGTGGTGCCAAAAGAAATATCAAGTTTTAACTTTCCGTGTTACATAAATAATTTCTGTAGGTATTATATAAAAATAATTGGGATGCGTGACGTTGCAGGAATTTTAAATATGGAAACTCATTTTATTTTAATTTTGTTCCATAAAGCTAAAATAATTTCACTAATGATCAACAAGAATATACATTGCCGATGTTTTTATATGAGGATTGTTTTAGAAACTTGAATTGATAGCGAAATATGCAATGATTTTCTACCTAACATCAGTTCAATAAGGTGGAAAATATGTCCAGTTTATTGGCAATACACGTACATTTTAAGGTGCGATAAAACCTGAGTGTTTTTTCAAGAATTAAGCTAGTTGCTGGCCGCGTGAATTTGTCGTCACGTTGATACGGTTGCGCAATAAAAGCAATGTATTTTTACGCAAAAAGTTATGAGTTTTATCAAAAACCGCTTTACGTGGGCGAGTGTTTGGTGTCGTTGTTTACTATCGAACAATATGGAACATTGATATCAGCTGCGCGACTTTGTTTTCGCCCACTGTGAAGGTCTTCGATATTGGTTTACGATGTTATATTTATTGCCCTTCATTACGTGACACTTTATTCTCTTGCCTATTTTGTGTTTTAGGCGGTTGTCTACTCCGCAGTGTTTATAAAGCAAAGTCCTATTTACTTGGGTTTACCAAGAGGCACTGTGTGGAACAAATTTCTGTCAACAGTCTTTGAGGATTACAACAATATTCTGCCTTCAATAGCGCATACTGCTGAAACCATAAACTTCATACAGCTATTTCCTACAACTCCCACGGGTATCGATGGAATGGGCTATTTATAAACGGAGAAAATCTTTTGTATTCACTCAGCTTTATATTCTATGAATCCACGAGTTTCACACAGTTAAAACATAGACAATCAATTTAGAAAGGGGTTCCAGGGTGCTCTGCCCACGTGCTGGTCCTGTACCCTGCAGGCGTACATCCAGGCGTGTGGATGTAACGTTAACATTCTGAAATATCACGTTTTTAAGTCATCGCAAGGCTAAATCAAGTTTAGTTTAATAAAGGTTTAATCTGATATAGTGGTTTTAAATCCGTCAGGATGAAATATCGCGAAGACTTTTTTATAACAAAGTATCTTTTAATTTGCTTTAAAAAAAGTATATGTAGATATAGTAGTATCCCGACTATACCTCCAATTCAATAAAGCCATAAATCATGTAAGTCCTTGTAACAATGCACTACACCGACGTAACATATCACGTTTACAGGAGTCCTTGATGTCAAGTATGGCCTTGTGGCCTTCACCGCCAAATGGTGCATGTACCGGTATCAATACAAGGTCACACCCCGCGGGACCTGCCCAAAGGACATGACCTTGGGAACAAATCGCCGGATCACGGGGATTACGGCTATTAATTTCCCTGTTAGAAGGTTGTCTGCCAAGGACCCCTTCAGGCCTTCAGCTGTTGACTCTGATGTCGAATATGATAAATAGCTCCGCAGCTGCGAAACAAAAGGTTGACTAGTAATTGTTATTTGTTTCGACGAAGGTCGCGTCCTTGGCTTCCAGAAACTTGCGTTAGGTCACCATTAAAAGACGAAGCTTCACACGTGATAGCTGTTGCGCTCTCAAGTATACGTTACGTGTTATCTTATATTCAACTGTTGGTTTAGATTATTATTCCACGGTGGAAAAGTAACAAAAATTATGTGTTCACATTCTAGTTCAGTTATGTGAGGAGGCTAAGTTATAACAGCCGCGCGGGTTAATCCAACAGGTTAAGCTATGCTTGCCGGGGTTGGTCCGCGGATGGGTGACCATCTTTACACACAGAGACTCCTCCGTGCCTCGTAAAGCACGTTAAGCCGTTGGTCCCAACTGTCATTCGTGGATCTTTGGCAGTCGTTACGGGTCGTCAGAAGCCCGAATGTCTGACAACCAGTCTTACCAAGGGGTTTCGTATTACCCAGTTACTGGGTTGTGGAGCTCAGATAGGCAGTCGCTCTATGTAAGATACTGGTATTCAGCTGCATCTGGTTAGACTGGAAGCCGACTCCAACATACTAGGGAAAAGGCTAGGCAGATAAATATTCTAGTTCAGTTAGGTGTTTATTACAGACAGACCTAGTTTTTGTATCTAAAAGTAAAGAGCTATTGTTTATGCCACAAAGCTGAGCATTTAATTTAACGATTTGATTGGCCACTTCGTGGTATATCAGGCAACAACAACAAACACCTCGATAATAAACCTAGTGAACGAGTTTCAGCTCAAATACCAGTTCATGACTCAAATTATTTATTCATTGTTCTCGTTCTTGGCAAGTATCAAGTGCTGAGTACCTGGGAATGTTAATTAGATGTTCAGAGTTATGTGAGATAAGAGTGCTCTATTAATACGGGCAGGTATATAGGTGAAAACTTTAGCCAAAAGTTTGTAATATAGAGCAGATTCGCAATATCTCTTTGAGTCTTAACGAGTACTTTCCGGGTTCGTAAGTCTGCTCGGGTTATCTAGCCTACCATCAAATGAGATAATGTCAAAATCTAGTCCCATTTTTCATAAAAATATTTCGTTTCGTTAATATTTTCATGACCGAGTTCTTGAAATAGGAGAGCAATATTTTCGGTGAGATAACATCATTTCCGTAAGACAAGAGTAACACGGTACGTTTCTGTAACTATTTACTTAGTAACGTTGTTACATTAATAGCATAACATAGCATAGCAAAATTGCACAGGTCAAATGTATCAAATAATTAGTACAATTGCTGTAATAATATGTATTTCAATGACAACAACCATGAACATTTTCAAATACAAATTATTCTAATTAGATTAATTCCACACGTGCGAGGAATATGCTGGATAATATCCTATACTGTTAAACGAGCAATATTTGTGTATATATATATATATTTGTAATAGAGTTTTCGAAAACGGCTCTAAGGATTTAGATGAAAATTGCAATATAAGGGTTTTAGAGGGGCGAAAAACCGATCTAGCTAGCTCTCATATCTGGGAAAATTCGTTTTCTCCGAATTTTCACCCGAGCAGAGCTCGGTCTTTCGAAGTTTAGAACAAGATGGGTACCTTAGAATAATGACATGGCAGCATGGCATTAGTAAATACCTACTATCATGGCAGCATGGAATTAGTATGTACTATACATGGAAATGCAACTTTCCTATACTAATAAATGAGCTTTCTCTATTTTCACCAGAGCAGAGCCCGGTCGCCCAGGAACTGAATGTAGTATGAAAAGATACTAAATAATAGGTTCTTTGTCAATAACATTAGCAGGTAATAAATAAAGTAAAATTATTTATGAGACAAAAAATTATGTTAATTACAATATTTCTTCAAAATTGCTACGCCGTAGCACACAGCACATTTGTGCTACGGCGTAGCACGTTTTTGTGAAAAATGTGTACCTCTAAATCTAAACGATTGGAAAAGTAACATTGTTGCTTACAAGCAATTACTTGATGCCTTCGGGATTCGACAGTTACCGATCGTATAAAGTGTTTATGTCTGCAATTGTCTGTATGTCTCTTAATGAGGCCATTGACTTCAATGTCGAAGTGAAGGTTCGACAGACGTGGAGGGTTTCGGCCAAATAGGTTTGATTACTCTTTAAAACGAGCACCCATTAATGTTTTAGGATTTAATTATGTAATTCGACAATTTGCGTACATTTATGTTCCTTTTTACGGGTTCTAGGGATTTATTATAAACGGTGTTATCTATATGATTTTTGTAAATTAAGCAGCATTTTTACATAAGAAAAAGTTCATACCGAGTATTTGCAATAAACTTGCCGGCGCAGCGTCGTCATTTACGCCGAAAGGTAGGTCAAATTCCTGAATAAAATTCCATTCAAATAAATAAAAATAGCGGAGTGGAAACCGCAGTGAGAATACCAATTGTTTTTGGTGTTGAAATAAACAGATTGATTTCTCACTTACACGTGTGCCGGGGGGGGGGGGGGCTGCGAATCTATTGTTTCGTATTTAGCAACATTGTGATTTCCATATTTTGAAGTTAAATTGTATAGGCGATCAGGGATCGTGACAAACAAGTCATTTAAGGTCGATCATTGAACTGCAAAACCAAGGAAAACATCAAAACGACTTTGATCGGCAGTCAAACAAACGGAGATACAAGGAGACGTAAATAAGATTTGCTATTTTGTTTGAGACGCTATATTATTCGAAAATGTTTTCACATTTCACATTTAGTTATTTCACTTCCCATTTTATCTCGGGTAATACGGTAGCGTGTTCATGTCCATTAACGAGTACAGCCTCAGGATCTCGGTGACCCTCTCGTGACACGCATCGAGCGGTGACCGGGTCATCTAGCTTTGGCCTCGCTTACCTGAGCAGTGAGCTGAAACCTACAGGTGCCACTAACATAGTTTTATTAAAGTTAAGGCTGAAGGTATTTTGATATTGAAATCTGCAAACTATTCAAAGAGACCGCATCATCAAACTATATGTGCAAAGTGGCTGCTTATATTTAATGATCTTGTTTCCTTATATTAAATAAATATTAAATACTGAACTTCATATTTATTCATATTAAAATAAAATATTTAGACTTTTATGATTTATTTATTTTTATTTTACTTGCATCTTGACTTAAACCATTGGTAAATTAACATGTCCTATCTGAGAGAGCCGGGTTATCTCTTTAAGACCTTCCTACCTCAGATACCTTTCTCTATTTAAGATTGTGCGTATTTTAAAACCTGTAATACGATTTTGAAATAAAGATTTATGATTATTATTATTGCTTTATTTCAACGAAAAGAGAGCGGCACTGAAAATGTGCCACTTTTTCGCGTTCACAGTGACCGCTAACGAACTTTTTACCCCAAAAAAGGTTACACGTGCCTAAAATAGGACTGATGTTACAATTAATTGCTGGAGCGTGCACGTGTCGGATCAACACAGAACTTGATTTACTCTCATGTTTTATGTATGTGTAATAACAAGTCTCCTCTAAAGTGTCATTTCCATTGCTGTTTGTCTCACGGCTCACTGGACTTCAGCACGGTATTGGAAATAAGGCAGGAAATTTCCCCGCGTTGTTTGAAATACAAACTCCATCCTGCAAATAAATTGAATAATGCACAGCATTATGATATCGAATATTACAATAATATTTATACTTATTCGAGTAAAACATAAATGTTTTTGCAAATATGAAACTGTTTACTTGAAAACATATATTTTCTTGTTTTATGATTTCCTAAATTGTGATATTTTCAATATTTTAAACAAAAAATGTTTATTGCTAAACGATAGATAGTTTTCTAGAAAAGTTTATTTCTTATAATATATATACTTGACCTTTCTCGAATGGACGATGTCAGTGCTCTATAGAGTGGGCGGGTTATTGAGAATGTTCAACTATTTTTATAAATAAACTTAATAAAACCCTGCAGAGTGCAGTTGCGGCGTAATCCGTCTGCACCAAAACCAAGAGATTTACAACTGAAGCATTCCTCCCATACATCGATAGAAAAGTTTCAATGACGCTCGCTCGCCGCCGTCCACACCTGGCGCGCACTCTACCAAAACGTGGACATGAAACTGATGTACTAATCTGAATCTTATCTCTCAAACAATTAGATTAATATCACTATAATTACATGCTCTGAATTTGGCCAGGTATGGACCGTGTTATAGATCGTCTGCTCTCCAATCCTTTGATGGTTAACGAACAGTATTTACATAGATATAAGTAATACGTTTATAATTTGATTATTTACGAGAATTGCTTTACTGAAGTGCTTCCATTATTTCAAACACGTGTTACAAATCAATCAACGTTAAATTAAAACCTTTTACGCGTTCATCATTTAGTTGAAACAATAAATAATGTTGTTTTAAAAACATTATGTGATATGTTTCTATATTCCATTCGTGTTGAAAAAGTTAACGATAGTGTAACAAATTATATTTTATGACCAGTTTAAGTGATTTAATTCGATAAGCTTTTAAAAGTTTATATAGGTTCCTATGAAAATGTGCAGGTGGAAAAATATTATCTCAGTGTTAATAGCGTATTTTATCCATGTGTTGTGGAAAAATACTATTAATCCCACTAGTACTCAACGAACACTGTATATTTTATCATAAACAAACACGTCGGTTGCTATGCTCTTCTGAATAGATAGAGGTAGGCGTGATCAAATCATGCCGGATTTATTGTAAAAATCCACATTGCTGAGCTTAGATATTACTGAATTATTTAAAGAATAAATCGTCCATTACTTCATTTCGAAACTGCGCTGTATCCGAAAACTTGTGCAGGTGTGCGGCACGATCGCTAGCTACCTATGTTGGCGAAGGACGACTTTACAAAAATGATCAAGTGATACTCAAAACTCCTCATTAGCCCAAAATATATTTTGACGGTAAAGCATGCAAGTCGCCAAACGTTGTGCAACGTTCATAACTGGGTTAAAAGTATTGTTAAAAAGATAACTGGGTCAAGTTTAGTCAAAATCGTACTGCGTTATTTCCAATAATTTGTTTTCATTTTTACTGTACCGCGCTTGAATAAATAAACTTTTTCGGTTAACATTGAACTTTTCTGTGTGTTTAACAATAATGGTTTCGCAAGTGATCGTTACAACTGCTACCGTTTACATTGAACAATATATTATTGGGTCAAGTACACCAAAAGTTTGGGCATTACCGTCGCAACATTGTACTAACGATGTACGCATACATTTTTCTAATCAGATCAATGTCTACATAAATCTCATTTTCTAAAGAAATCTGTAAGCAAGATTTGCATTTAGATTCAACACGTGCCGAAAACTCGAAAGCTTCAGATCGGCTTTGATTGATAATTTTTCCACATTACATCAGAAGCTTTCCACGAGATGTGTTAATGGTAAACTTATCATTCACGTGAGAATGAGCGATATGAACGCTGACGTTGGTTGGACATGCAAAATATTTATGTTAGCAAATGCCTACGTAAAGATGAACTATAATTATAACCGGTCTTTAATGAGTGAGCATCGTAACGTTTGAAATACTTGGCAACGTCGAGTACGGAATTGGTCAGATTCGGCCGGATGTGTTCAGTCTTTAATAAAGCGACTTTGACCTAAGGAAATGGAATGTCAGCTGTATTAACTTAATTTGCATGTGAAATATTTGGGAAAATTACTCCGTATCTTTTGAAGTGGACATGTGTATTTACTCCGGCATTAAAACAATGAAAATGAATGGTTCCTGTTGCAAATTGGATGGCAACCGGCTGGAACGTTATAATATGTTTTAATTGGCTTTTCAGTTATTTTTCAAGGTTGTGTCAAACAAGCCAATTACTGGACTCGGAAAAATTCACAGGATACTCGGCACACAACGGGTTTGTTAATTAAGATGAATTTAATTACACGGTTTCATCGAGTAATCCTATATCCCTTCAATATTTTATACGTACATGAGTTTTGTAAGAGGGTGGGGAATGTTTTCGAGTAATTACAATTTTCTGATATATCAATTCTGTATCCAGCCTAAAAATACAAAGTTCCTTAATGCGATAGGTGCTTTCTTTTGTAGTCAGAATATAGTAGCTTTGATTATACGAAAATAAAGTTAAGTAGTTGTGATGTTCACAATACTTAGAATAGATAGATTCATGAATGGATAACTGAAGCATTCTAGTAAGATTGCTTCACCCGTTCATGAATATGTAGCAATCCAGTAAATTGAATGAAGCCGAGGCCCTTTTTACTGAAAACCATTCATAGTATATAATAAATTATTGTCAAGGAAAACTGACTATCTGACCTATAAAAACGTTTTCTTTACGTGAAGTAGTGGTGCAAGGCGTACGTTATGAGTGAGTACTTATAATGTTCGTTAACATAAAGGAACGAACTTAATAAACAAATTAAGCGCAAAACCGTTAATTAGGTGTAATCATGTTAACGTACAAAGTTTTCAGCAGTCTTCAAAGGTTTTCAGAAAGTAGGATGTCATCAAACAAATAACTCTTGGCAATTTTTTTACCAAAGAACAAAATTGAAATCGAAATTGTATAGTTAATTACGATTTGTTCACCTTATAGTTTTAATATTTCATCGCTCGGTTCCGATAATTTGATTGAACTGCATGCAACAGATTTCAATATTGATTCTGTAGCCCTTTCATATTGCATGTAATTGATGAATTTCCGAGAAACTGAAAGCTCTGTCTGTGTCTGTTCGGGGCACTACGTTTCGCAGGACTCCACTATTTACTGGAATATGATGTCGATATCAATTATATTGATTTATTTTAAGTTCGATGAGAGTATGTAACTTTATGTACCCTCAATTAGTATCCAGCAATAATTCCGAAATTGGAGATCTTGGAGTTCATCCATAGATGCCGAGAAATAATGTACCAAAGTGCCGAATTCTCAAAATGATCAAAAAAGTTCTAATAGGTATCAGGACTTTTCAAGCGATGGTTGATAACATAAAAAAAGTCATACCAATTCATATACAATGTGGGTTGTGACACCTCTGTTGCTATTTCTAGAAAGTCATTATAGATTCCAGTTTCAGCTTACATACTTAATACTACTACTAACTTAGTACTACTAATGCAAAATAATATCTATAGTGTGCTTTTCAAATTAAAAATGCCTGTCATAAGGCTTATCATTTCCATTTACATGATCATTATCATTTGCACAAATATTTGCGTACCACACTTGTTAATGATAGGCTTCATCAATTTACACGCATTATGAAAATGATAAGTCCACTCGAAGCTTGAGTGGTAACGAATTACTGAAATCTACATAATATGTGCAAAATGATTGAAGCAGTATGCATGTTTTGAGACTACAACCCTTAGAAGTAATTTGTTCTGGACAACATCTAGTCAATATTACCATTATTCCATTATCGAAATGGATGAATTAAACTAAAATATTTACAGTCACACACAATCACTGCAATGAATGAAATCACAATGGTCTATTCTCACTGAAAATCAATGAATTCTAAGTAAATAAACGGCATGCCTTACAACTACTGAGAAACGCTTCAATACGGTGAAGGAGACAACAGTTGAATGAAAGCTCACCTGATCCAAAGTATTGGCGTCCCGGGGCAAACAGCTACAGGTCGGCTGAATCGCCGGCAATCACCACACAAGGAACGAAATAGCAAGCAGTCTATACACAACACTAAACGTTTATGAATTCACTGTCCTCTGAGTCCAAGGAATAGCAAAAGAAATTGTTTTATAATCAAGTAATGCTGTAGTCACTGAAGCTAAGAGCGACGTGGAGCGCGCTAGAGCATCGACGAGCGACTGGGCGGCGCGCAGCCAGCTATCCTATATATACGTAGGTAGCTAGCAACGCCGCCCGCCCTCCGCGCTCTTCATACATGCAAAAATATCGGTGGAATTCAGAGCCTAATTTTCTCTGTCACTGCCTTAGCCACACAATGAGAGCGTTGATCTCCTCGCCTGCATCTGTGACACTTGACCAAATTCTTTTAATCTGACGGTTTAACGGCTCCTTACTCATCTCCCGTATGTGTTCAAAGCCATATACGGGTACTTTGGTCTTATTAATGTATTAATTAGAGCAGGATGACGCTGTTCCTCATTATAATTAGATATTCTTTGGGATTACTGAGGATACCAACATCCTGCCTTTTATGTCCACACATACAACTAACAGACACGGCAATAAATTGAAAAGGAGAAAACTAGATTTTCTTGCACACTATAAAATGTTGTTAAGGCTAGAAACAATTTATTGCAATATAATTTATGAATGTTCGCGATAGCAAGCGATGGTTTTCGCAAGTAACCATGTTAATGCTTACAATAAATATAAAAACAGTTTATGAGTGTATAAAAACGCCAACCTATAAAGTAAAAAACAAAGAACTGAATTATCGTTACAACTCAATTTATTAGGGTAATGGTTGTACCAATAAAAACACAATTCATAATGAACTTTTAGACTCAACAAAAGCAGACCTTGCATTTTTTTTCATTTCAGAAAATATTTCTTCACAGTTTTATTTTTGCGAAGAAAAATGGACTCTAAAATCACGCTTGTCTCAAGACGCAATTAACAAACATTTACAAATCGTTTCACACCGAAATATTTAAAAAAAGTAGTTTGACCGCTATCACAAGTCTTTCGCACATCAAATGGAACCAGTTCAAGGATGCTCCACAACAACATTGGATTTCCCGAACCATTTTTATTGTTATTGGCACATATATCTTCGTATCAAGTATCGATGATTTATATAAAACTTTCGCTGTAAAAACGTACGATATAGGCTCAGTTTAAATATTACGTTTGATTTTGAGTAAACATCACGTTTCATAGACCGCGAGAACAAACAATTGTACTTAGTGGTTTCTACGCATCACAGACCGTTCGGCGATCGAAGTATTATGATACAAGTGGATATTGCTGCACTTACATAATCCCGAGGATCACAAAACTTTTTTATTAGAAAAGGAGGATTACTCCTGGATCTAGGATGTAAGAGTTACGCTACTCTTGTTCAGGTTCGTTAGTTAACCCGCGCACCCTTTGTGGCCCACAAGGCGGGCGATGACTGTACTCAGAATTCATTTATTGTTTAAACTTTGCGTTCAATACGTCAAAACTGAGATTTTCGTTCAAAATAACTTGGCAATATCTGTCTAAGGCAATATACTGGAATAATCGCAGCAGACAATAAGAAAGCTACTCGAACTGACAAGAACATTAGGTCATTTGTGGCTTATTGTTCCTCTGATATTAATATTGTAGCGACGGATTTCAATGTTGTCCTCTAAACCTTGTTACGGTCGACGGATAAAACTTTTGTTGTAAGTACATATTTGTAATGTATTAGTATAAAGACCTAGGTTAAAGATCTCTACATTGTGCGATAACAATGAATGAGTGTTTCCAGGCAAGTTAATGTAATATTTCAAATATGGAAGCCTTTTACTAACAAAGTTATACTTTTTTTAAATAAAATATAATATAAAGTCTCAATTATTGATTTAATTAAGAATATGTTGCTCTAAAAATGCCAATCACTAGTATTTGTTAGTATTTCAGACGGATCCACGGTTGCACACACGCTACAAGCGAGTCTTAGTGTTCTATTTTCAGCAGATTGACTTTAAGTGAAGTTGTTGTCGATATGAGAGATATTTCATACAATAACAATTTGGATTTTCCTGCTTGTTATTTGTTTTCATCAATAAGCATCCTTGAATGTCCTTGTTTATTAATTTTTATTTGGTGTGTCTAGTCTAGTAGTTTACAGTTTTCTTTTATTTTAGTCACACCCAATATTTCTTTAGAACAGAAAGCTAATGCAAGCGAACGACTTTAATAAAGATGAAAAATAAAGACCAACATTTAATTCACAAGTGATGTACGTCATTGATAATACTTTCAAATACTCATGCGCATCGGGAGAAATTAGACGTGTTCATAAAGAGACATTGAGGATATGATAATTTCTAAGCTAAATATAATAACGGTCACAATGTCACTGGCTACCCCAAGATGTGACGTCTCCGGTCCAACGTGGTCGCATAAAATGATCGAAGTTTCCGTTTGTTATAACAACGTTTAATAATCACAAATTTATTCAATTTTTTTTACAAAACTTTTGCGAAACACACAAAACGATCCTCTCCATGCGCTCATTTATGATAGGAAGACCTTCGAACGCTTTCATGAATGAAATTACGTTCTGCAAATCTGTATAATAGTTTTACGAACTACGTACAGTTTCTGATTGATGAAAAGTTTAGTTAAAAACTAAGCTACGAGTATACAAATGTTGTTTCCTTTCAAAAAGCTCTACGTAAACCCTTTAAGATTTTAATCCCAGATTTAGATTTAATCTTGATTTATGACACGAAAACATAGTCATTTGAATACTCTTATCATCTTCAAACAAAGACTATTGACATTTTAGAGCTTGTTGGAGTAAGTATTGGGCGTAAAATACTATTAAATAGCTAATAAAATCTTGAGCGGAGTTCGAGTCTTAGTGCGTTGTGCTCCCAAGAGAGTTATCTGGTGCGTTAACAACGCAATATGTTGTATTGAAAGTATAATGTTAGTAAACACATTCTTAGTTTAATAACTATGACTATATACCTATCTATCTGTCACTAATCATGAGTACGCAATACTTACAAGTAAAGCTACTATGAATAATTCCGTAGTATTTAAGATGCTTTACGTTATTTCAAATATCATTAGTATTGGTTCGATAATTTCTGCTCATAACATTATGTAAAGGCACCAATCAAATCATGTAATATTATGGAAATATTACAAACGTAACCAAGAGAACATGTTGGCGGGCAGTGGTTGTGTATCTATTGTTGGTTTTGTACCGCAACGACCTGTGGGTTTACTTACTATCTTCCTACGTATGAAGTCAATATTTGCGTGAATTCACTGGTGGAAGATTGTTGATACCTACTGCAACACTCATGGTTAAAATGACCTTTTATACGCTTTCCACGTGTTGGAAATAACGAACAGCACTGCAGTATTTTACTTAAGTTTAAATTTTTTAATAATTGATTTCCATTATTAAAAAGATATCAGTCCTTAATAAATAATACATGTCTAGCATTAGGTACGTGAAGTTTGTATAAAATACTCGTTACAGGTAGCTGGAATTTGAGCACGTATTTTAGATGTTGTTTTAGGAATAAAAACTAATCTCATCGCAAAATTCTTGACATCGTAGGCGTATAAATAAACTATGATAAACGGTCTCCTCGGTGACAGTGTGATCGTGGGTAGTTCTCTAATATGGTAGGTGCTCTTCCAAGATTCTTTGAAATGAGACAACGATGTTCATGAAAACATTTCAAGATCAGTAGTTGTATGAGTCAAGTGCAGAGGGCGATAAGCGCCGGTTCCGGGAAACAGCGTGAGTAGCGCGGCGCGGCGTCCGCCGTCGGCACTTCATGTTTATACGCGATTAATAACAACCGTACGGAGGTTAACCGGAATTTATGTAATAAATACTCGAATATTATAGGAAAACTGAAGTGTTCTAAAACAATAATACGTTTCAAAGGAATTCTTGTATCATGTTTTCCTGTGACAATTTACATACGGAGAAAAGTCGTATGTTTACTTTTTACTGAGAGCTTTCAATTAGACTGGCCAATGCGCACTAGTAAACATGTTGCTTTGTCCTATTTTTTCTGTTAAAGGATTCAAACAGATGTTGCGGTAGTATTTATCTCCAACTGTATTGTTCATGTACTAGCGGCCTTGGGAGCTTGTCATCTGCACAGGTTATGAATGCGTATTTTTTCTTTAGATAAGCGACGCGCGTGGGTTGAGTGGCAGGTGGTCGGGATATTTTTGTTCCTTCACTAGCACTAAGTTGAGCACTCATTCGCTACGGGACAGGGATTTATCCGTAAAAATGAAATCCATTATTATCCATTTCACTTTCACCTCCCACGTCCCGAAATGAAGCATCGTTTATTAAATTTAAATAACACTTTTTGACTTGCAATATGTTGTGATAAGTATACAATATTACATTTTATTTGTACAGTCGTGTACGTTGGCGAAACTCGGGGGAGGCCTAAATGAGCGTTTTTACAAAGTTATATTATAATCCGACTCCCACTCAATTTAATGTTCTGAAATTCATGATGTATCGTTGAATTGCAGCTCCTTTTTAGATACGTTTAAAATGTCAACCTATTTTATATTTATTGGAATTTATCGGGCCTTGCAACCATATGAATTGTATTCTATGAAAATATATTTGCTGGAAGAAGCCGTATAAAAAGCGTCCTCGTTTTGGTATTTCACGATAGAGGATTCTAACAAAGTATACATAGTTAGTTTTTCATTGAAAATCCAATTAACGTTTCCTATTATTTATTTAATTAAAATGCATCGTCAAAGTGAATACATCGGCTATTCTGGAAACTGTTCGAATTGTGTTGTGTATCTTATACCCATTGGTGTCGAAGCTCCAACAATGGAAATTTAAATTCCAGTGAAGTCGAGGTTCTGCACCTATGATTGTTTTACTACAAGTCTGAAAACTTTAATATTTGGAAAATTCAAAAGAGCACGTTTCATAACGCTCATAAAAAAAAGTACCTTATTAATCCATAGACGTATAACAATGTTTACGTACTGTCAAAGACTATTTAAGTTTTCTTTGTTGATTGCTAGGCAACGGCAGAGGGTTGAAACTGGAAATATATATAGATATAATATTACTTAGTTTGTTTTTTATTCATTATAATTAAACTAATTTGAATAAAAGAGCCATTTCAATAGCGTTCGCACTACGGCTTAAACGAATCTATTAAAAAAAAATTGACTCAATTCATTGATTTTTTCGTCGAAGTCCCGTCAATCAAGTATGAAATCTAAAAACATTGTAGCTTGCGAAATGTTTTTAGGTTTCATACTTGTTTGATGGGTGTTTTTTTAAAAACAATTTTGTTGATTTTTTCGTTTCTGCTGCATTAAATCAATTTTTGAAAAGTACAGAATTAACCTCCATTAAAAATATCTATAAAATGGTATATAAATTAAGTAGGTTCTGTGTACTATTAGCAGGAGTGTAACAATAAAAACAGTTTTGATCGCAAATCACTCTCTAATTCATTATAAGTCGTGCAAAGGAGTCACCTATGAAAGCACTCTGTATAACATCGAGAGTTTAAATTTGGTTAAAAAAAGGCCTAATATTCGATTATAGAACCGTGATTTTCTTTGTCAACGTGTCGTAGCACGTAGCCGTAGAGCCTGCGTAGCTCGTAGCAGAATACGTAGAAAGAGATTGGCTACGAAGTTAGTATGCCCAAGATTTACCTATGTACCTACGTTATTACTTCAAATTATTGTCACGTTTTCATTTCTGTGCTATGTTGGAGGAAATTCACTTGTGGAATTTATCCATAAAATACAATAGACGACGTATATTTAGTAACCTAATCCGTTTAACTTTCGCGTTTGATTTCAATGGAGTCAATTAACTATCTTGAATTTATCCATATTTACAAAATGAATACTTGAACTTGACACGCCCTCCGGCTCCTCCCAGAGCGGGAGAAGTTAATTGATAATTTCCCACACTCAAAAAAAAAAAAGGACCGTAGCAGGTGGCGCTTTGTAGTTTCTGGCCACTCCCATAAGAAGAAGGCTTGAGTTTATGTATGTAATGGCATCAAATTTGTTCTTATTAGATTCACGTACCTTAACAAAGTTTCCTACTTTCTATGAAGCAATAAAGTCAAAGAAGGTCAATATTGGAACCAATTTAGTTCGGTAACATATAAATTTGCAGTAAGGATGGCTCACTAGCCTAGATAGTGTAGTCGTAACATAGTTTACCTACACGCAATCTCGGCTTAGTTTGACACGGTTCCGATAGCGAACAAATTGCGTGAGTCCCCCGGGCAATTAGCGTCATCGTATCCCGGATATCCAGATTCGCTTATTTATTGTTTAAGGAACGAGCTCGCGTCAAATCTCAAGTAATGAAGCTTGTTTATCAATGACCGTGTTTTTGCGCGGAATATTGGAAATTTATTGGATTTGTGGAAGGTGATCCGTAACGGAAAAACACGTATGTCAGGTATTTGGTTCGTGAGGTTTTGTGTCGCAAAGCATTGTTTAATTTCTTTATTTTTTTTACGTTTATGTATGTATTTTGTGTCATGTAAGTAGGTCTGTACAAAACCGTGAATTTGAAATCAATTTAAATCAACATAAATTATTTATAATCACCACGATTTAAGTAAAATTAAATATCCGTCCTTTTGATAGAAGTTTTAAACCCCCGACTATGTATAAACACGCCCAAATCCATATCGATAGAATTATGTAAATTTCAGGACCTAAATATCCTTTGAACTATAAACCTACTTACATCTGCAAACTCAGAAATACGAATAAAGTTGTACAAATTGTGGAACCAACTGGGAATATTACAAGTTCAAACCTTCCTCCGATAATATCACTTAACCTAGAAAGATATTATACATTTTAGGCGTTCCCTGTAACCAAAGACAAATTTTATGATCACATTGAATCAGAATTAATTTTGTTACTGTTTTTATGAGCCAACCTTTTCTAAATAAAAACTCTTTTTACTAGCCGGGAATTAAGTATGTGTGAGTACCTTCTCTTTCGCGTAATATAAACGTACTCGTATTATTTAATTAGAGGCTCAGTTCCAAGGGTTACACTGTGAGAAATAGCTGTCATATAATGTCTATGGGAAATATAATGGGTGAGACCCGAAATGAAATACAAGGAGTGTGGGCCGATATGACATGCCCGGCATAGACAATGAAGATATATGTTCTCCTTGTACGGAGACGTGACACAATTTCATTTCAGTATTATTTTTGGTAACGAAAGGCAGGTTTGGTACGAAAAATAAAAAGCCCGAAATAGCAATATAACACGTGGTTTTTTATTCTAATTTCGCTGTCACGTTGTTCGTTACCCTTTTTAATAACGAAAAAATGCTTGAAGTTGATTACTTAAATCTCTGCGTGACAACAAAATAGAAGGACAAAAGAAGTCGTTTAAGCTGGTATATAAAGTTGAAAAACACACTAACGAACTACCTTACTGACCTGCTTTTTCCGAGAAACGTTTTCATCTGAAGGTAAATAAAATCCCCGTAGTAAGAATTTACGACTTCCATTATGCAAGAAATAGAAATAATTTATTTGCTTATAGTGTAGGTATTATAAGATGGAATTTATATAATAATAGCAATATTTATATAAATCGTTCTTATTACAATATTATTATTTACTCTTCTTCAATGGTATTCAGAAAAGACATAATAAAAAATAAAAACCGGCCAAGTGCGTGTCGGACCACGCACAATGAAGGGTTCCGTAGTTGGGATGAATTTTATCCCAAGAACAAACTTAACATTGTAGTTGAAAAATATGTTCTGCCATACGGAATGTATGGGAGATCATGTTTTTCAAACCGCAAATTTAAGTTAGTTGATACTCGTTAACCTGTACAGCCTACTTAGAGTACTAAAAGCTCTGATAGTTTTTCTTTTAATTTCGTTACATATACTACTGCTGTGAATTTTTTCACAAATCCCAGTACAACCATTTAGCTGGCTGGGGGGGGGACACTTGACTCTAACAAAAAAAAATAGTTAAAAGCTTAATTAATATTTCGCAAACGGATTCCTGAATCAAAAAATGGTTTTCACAAACTCATAGTATTTTTGAACGACCTTTCTAACGATACCCCACAACATGAGGCACCCTAAAAAAAAATATTTTTCTTAATTTTATTTTACCACTTTGTTGGTATGATTAATATGTATACATATGCCAAATTACAGCTTTTTTTACTAACTGTCTCTGAGCTAAGCCGCGGACAGATAGACGGACAGACAGACAGACAGACAGATGGACATCGCGAAACTATAAGGGTTCCTTGTTTACTACGGAACCCTAATGATCTAGCACATAACTAATAAAAAAGAATGTCATGACTGTAATATAGACCAAGAACAAGTTGCAAAATTATTAGGTATACTGATAGACAGTCAGTTGACTTGGCAACCTCAAACAGAAGAGGTTTGTAAAAAATTGAGAGTATCCGCGTATGTCGTATACAATCTAGCGATAAACGTCAAAATCTCCACAACAGTAGTTGCATACAATGAGAACAAGTGTTCAAGGCCCAAATACATAAAGCTTAAATATATTTAAACATACATATTAATTCCTATTTCCTGTTGTAGATATTAAAATATATTTTTTATTATATGAATGCCCCATGCCGACTATTGTTGAACTGTAATACATCAAAAATAATGTAACTATGTCACCATTGCATTTATTTTTATTTATATTAATTCGATAATTTTATTATAATGTTCCATGCCTATTTTAAGATAGATTGTACAAGGATCACCCATATTGTAACTGTTGCATCTTATTTATTGTACCTACAATCTATGCAAATAAATGTTTAAAACTCAAACTCAAAGCATTTATTTAAATTAAACCATTTACAGGCACTTTTGAATTGTCAAGGAATTGGTCAGTCAGAAATATGAAGCTAGTTACTAACTCACTTTATAAAATTATAAAACATAATATAGGAATAATTTATAATATTGAGACATGGAACATTCAACTACGATAGCAAATTAATTACAATTAACTTACAAACAGCAACATTTAATTAAAAGTTTTCTTATATAAAAATTATTTATCCGCTAGTAGTTTTGTCAACAGATTTTTTTTAAACATGTTTGATAGGAAGTTCTTTTAAATTTTGAGTTTATTATAATATATATAACAGGACCCATTGATTAAATGTTATTATTTAATAGGGACGTTTATCCCCTGTGTGTAATAGGTTTTTATATTGGGACTTTATTGGTCCTGTGCGTCGTTGTCTTAATATCAACCATTGCCATAGATAAGTACTTGTTTGAGCTAACAAATATGGCCACTTCTAATATATACAAGCATGCTAATGTTAACATTTTTAGGGCCTTAACACGTTCAATGCCGGGAGCCCTCCTGGAGGGTTCATCTAGTTGCATATGGGATGCCGGGATGCCTCGCAGAGGGCTCGTTTTTAATGTAGGTTTTTCTTAGCGAATACAGCATTATAAACCGTGAAAATAAAATCTGATGTATATTTTAACAAGATTTATTAGAAATTATATTTAATTATATATATAATTAATTATATTTAATATGCTTGGATTTTAAAACCGACGCGTATAAGTAATACGCGTTGGTTTTAAAATCCAAGCATTTTTATTTTTTTTCATGACGGTTACAAATATTCACAAAAATATTTAAAGGGTGGAATCTACGTATAGCGATAAGAACCCCTGAAAACACAATTCTACTTCATTTTATAGTATTTTATAAAATGATTTTAAACGTAATGCCGTTGACCGTCCGCGATGGTTCTATCACATAAGTTATTAATGTATCTATCACATAAGTAATTAATTTATCTGTTGTTGCTCTCTTTAAAAAAATATTTTTACCTATATTGTGGTATAGTAATTTATTTTATGTAACTAATGTACCTACATATACAAAATATTGTAAAACATTTTAAAAGAGTAACGGTGGAGTTTCTTGCCCATTCTTCTTTATAAGAAAACTACCTTTTGGAAGGGGCGACTAGAATCAATTCATTTTTTTCTTTTTATTTTCTATTTTTTTCAAAAGTGCCTTGCAAGGGGCCTATTTGAAATAAATGTTTTGACTTTGACTTTGACTTTGGTTAACTTTAGTGCAAACGTAATACCGGTAACCCTCCCGGAGGGTTCACTTCCAATATATATGGCGGCATGGCGTATGAGTTCTATGAAAAGTGGGTGGAGTCGAAAGTGTTAAATACTGATAAACAGCTTTCTGTTGTCTTAAGACCTGTCACTGATGTAAAGACAACGTTGGCAACAATTGTGACCTTAACCTGCTCTTTCATAAAGTTCACGGGCAATGTAGAAGTAACAAAGTATTAGAAACTAAGCCGCCTGGTACATAATGGGATAACTCAGGCTTCTACAACAACAATTAAACGCCTACAGGGCACGGAGCCTTCCCAGGTGCATTCATATTTGATAAGGTTAAGTATATATTATCATTAGCAATTGTGATTAGATAGTAAAGGTCTTGCCTTTGTTCTGAAAGTTAAGAAGTTTTGGAGGCCTTAAAGGCCTCCCATAAACATTACGCCTGAATTCCCCGAAGGGTTAAGCAGAGGTGTCCCTATAGTACATCCACATTTCGCCAGTTATGTTTAAGTCCCATGTAATAGGGGGCGAGCCTATTGCCATCAACAGGGCGTAAATCCAGACTCCGGGCTGCTACTGAGAAATTCCAGATGTAAAATCCCAATAACAGTTTGGCCGACCCGGGAATCGAACCCAGGACCTCATGCTCAGCAGTAGTGCTTGTGACCAACAACGAGGCAGTCCAAAAGTTCGTATTAAGTTATATATATATTTACATTTTCATAAAATGTGAACTCGGGAATTATAAATATTTTCACTTAATTATAAAAAAGGGAGAGTTTGTTTATTTACCAGATTTTCCTGTTTTAATCCTTCCAAACTTTAAACAATTGTGTGTTAGCCCGTGGATACTTAATTAACCCCAGTAACTCGGACATAAGTTCGATTTTATCCTAACAACGCAAGTGAACCGAGAAAGAACGCTAACAATTATAAAAAACATTATTTAATTAGTACTTATTACATATTTAATTTTGGAAGTCGGTGGCAAAAAACGAAAATTCAAAACCAAAGACACCGACTTCCGAAATTAAAGTTATTTTTCACTTTGTAGTGTTTTTTTTGGTAGTCGATTGTTGTTTCAAAGTTCATAAAATTTTAGGTTACAAAAAGGAATATTGAATTCGTAATTGTGACATTTCATGATCTGTTAAATGTCAGTGTGTAGGTTGATCAACGATCAACTTTGTCTAAATACGAGATAATTGCACACAGATGATCGTTACTCAGCTTTATTGACTTGGCACGACTGACAGTAGTGGTAAACTTCCGTTGACTGTACCGATTGATCAGTTATACGTACATGCCTATCACCAATCGGCTCCATCAATCAGACATACAGAATTTGCATGGTTTGTATGTTATTGCAGATAAAAGGCTTGTGTTCCAGAACAATGTTTGGTCGTGACTACAATGTTTTGTCTGGATTTGAAACTAGATTTCAGTCGAAATTTGTGTCAAATCTGTCAACTTTGAATCGAGATTCAAGACTGAGCGGCGTTATGGAATACCAATCGAAGTTTTGTAAATACGATGTTTCCTTTACAGTCAATAATTTAGCACAATTTTCTTCCTATTGGTTGATTTTACCAGTTGACAATTCAAAAGTGCATGTAATGGGTTTATTTGAAATAAATGCCGGTTGCCGGTTTTTTAAAACTCATACTCAAAGTTTGAGTTTGAGTTTAAAAAACCGGCCAAGTGCGAGTTGGACTCGCACACGAAGGGTTCCGACCTGTATTGAATTTAATATAATTAATAACTTTATTAAATATGTATTATTTGTTGTTATAGCTGCAATAAATGATAAATAATTTTATTTCCGTAAGTAGGTTTGTACAAACACTTTTACACGTCAATCATAATTAAAAAAATAGATGAGGTACACAATCTGTGAAAATTTCAACTGTCTACCTATTTAGTTCATGAGATACAGCCCGCTGACAGACAGACGGACGGACGGACGGACAGCGTAGGCTGAAGCTTCGTAAAACAGTTCCGTACGCAACCCAAAAAAATACCGATTTAAACGATTACCTAGTATAAGTCTACAAAAAACAGGTACAGAATCCCAGAGACTAAAAACCTGGCATGATTCGTTGTTCTTTAATTTACATTACTCACAATTCGCTTTCAACAATTAAACTTATAAGACCAACTGTTTATTGGGAATAACGCTAGATATAATTCGATCAGTCAAGTATACCGTCACCGATTGGGTTCAATAACATTTTGACATTGTTCATGGAAAAACACAAGTTTTCGCCTATAAGAGCGTTGTCATTTGAAATATTGACTTTCAATTGACTTGGCTGAATGAATGAGATTAGCAAGATTTAATCTTTTGAAAATTATGTTAAGCGATATTGATTAGAAAGTTTACCAAACCTAAATAGTTTGATAGTAATTTGACTAACGAAAACGACAGTAAATAACATTACATTTTCCCGGTGTTTCCCGAAGGGGTAGGGAAAGATTTACAGTTAAACTCACATTCCGGTTAGCATCACGTCGACAGGGGCATTTTGGCTACCGCCGTGTCCTCACGGAGGCGATCGGCGGCGGTGATCTCTCGCGTCCGGCCCTGGTTCAGGCCATGGTTCGGAGCGAGAGTGCATGGGAGGCCGTCACCTCCTTCTGCGAAGCAGTTATGTTCGCGAAGGAGGAGGCGGAGCGCGCGAGGGAGATGCAAGCTGCACGCCCTCGCGGCCCTAGTCGCCGCAGGAGACGCCCCGGGCGTCGGGAGTCGAGAGCCGACTTCCGGCCACCGTAGGCGCGGGCTTGCGGACGGTGAGCAATGGGCAGCTCGCCGTCCGATAAGGACCAGGCCCGTGTCGACGGCGCGTTGTGTTCCACGCGCGCCTCAAAGAGATGTCAGCACCAACCGACGGGGTCGAAAGACCAATGCCTGCTGGGGTTGCGGGTTTGTCCGAAAGGGATAACGCGGCCCCGGCACACAGGCAACGGAAGGAACACGGGTGGGTTTTAGTCAGTAAAAGTCTGACACACCCTCTCGCTCTGCCCAGAGCGGGAGAAGTCATTTGATGATTTCCCACCCTCAAAAAAAAAAAAAAAAAAGGGGCATTTTGGCTAGCTCCACGTGAAAGGGGCGTTTCAGCTAGCCCCATGTGAAAGGGGCATTCCGGCTAGCCCCACGTCAAATAGGCATTCCGGCTAGCCCCACGTCAAAGTGGCATTTTGGCTAGCTCCACGTGAAAGGGGCATTCCGGCTAGCCCCACGTTAAAGGGGAATTCTGGCTAGCCCCACGTTTATAGTGAAATTACGAATGTAAAACCTTAATTACATTTTGCTCGACTTGAGGAATTAAGTTTTGCTTGCGACCACTAAATCAACGAGTCAGTCGGGTGGTCAGTCGATCGTTTGTAGATAAGTAAATCATGAATTTCGGACCTCAAAAGTTGTTTTGATTCGTTTAGTTGCGATTGTTTAGGATCGGTCACGAATCCAAGAATGACCCTTGTAGCTCGGTTTTAACAATATCATTTTCGTGGCCATTGACTCCACAAGTTAAGTTAGAGCTGAGGATACTCCTTAATTTCAATGAAATTGTTTGATAGTACTTAATGAATTCAAATACAACGATGGCCCGAAATAGAAGCCGATCAGTCTGAAGTGCCTGGTTACCTAATTTCGGCGATGTCATCGTATGCGAAGTCACGGGCGTCAAGTGGGCGCTGGGTATCGGCCTGGCACTCCAATACTTTATTTATAGAACCAATATAACCATAATTGACTTTGTTCTATCTTTGTTTTCACCCACAAAATATACGTATATTTGGTCTACATCAATCTTTGTCCCACTTTGGAGTATGACTTAAGAGCGGGCTTGGACTTGAACGTTCCTACTTTTACTAAGCATCGTTAGAGGCAAGCTTTGTCATGTTTAATTTCTTTCTAAATTAATTAAACTGTATCTGCTATGATATTTTCTTGAGATTCTTCTATGGTCACGTTTTTAACACGTTGGTCGTATGTTCTTCGTTCAGAACCACTTCAACCAAAGGTCTCCCAAGACTGATGTTGTTCCTCCTTTTCGTTAGATACAATTAATGGACGATTGTTTGGGAGTATTTCTGTACCCAGTAAGTAGGTATATTTTTAACCAATTTGCTGCCTTCACATAATTCCGCCATTTTTTTCATCGCCTAAATTAGCATATCTGTGATATTTTCAACATAATTAAGTTAAAGTACGTATTCAATTATTATAATTTTTATGCAATATCGTGAATCAAATAATTACGAGTAAAATACTACCCACAATAGAAGTCATGTAGTACAGTCAGAGAGGAAATACAACTCTCTTCAAAGTGGTTCCTTGAATCATTATTATTATCGCAATTTACAATCCATTTTGTACATAATCAATGTAAACATCGTCCGTGACGCGTACATACAATGTCTTTGTCCCACTTGCAGGATGAAGGAAGTTATTTTAATATTTCGCCCTTCGGTTCTCATCCTGGTTTCAATGTTATAAATAGAAGTTGATGAAAAACTCTGACAGTTCATTTTTTGTGTTTAATGAGACATTTTCATTTTGCTAGATGAGATTTCTTTTTACGGTGTCTTTAGGTAAGTTCACTCGGTCTGTTAATTTACAAAGTGTTGGCGACTGTCACGGTGTGTGCGTAGCTAATGACTTCGTGTCACTTGTCAGTGACTAAGATGGTGTCGAGTTCTAATATAACATTAGTTAAATGTAGATACTCTGTTTTTGGAGCAGAGCTTTCTGTTTGTTGGTGAGAATTGGCGGAATGTTGGATAGTCAGTGGTATTGTCTCGATGAATATAATTAAGCCATTTAGGACGAAGGTATCAGTTAAAACTTATTTTTACTATGACTGATGAATTAAATAATGATTATGGATGTATGGCATTAATGTTTACAAATTGTTGTTGTTAATCAAAATAATAGAAATTAATTTTCTACAAAAAAAAAAAATAAGATTTATTACGCACCTAGAGCTTTTTTAACGCATGTGAACTGATCACTTACTTTTGATGTCGACTGTACAACGCCTGCCCAATTTTTGGAGACGATGATATTATACCACATTAAAAAAAAAGACCCTGTCCGATCCATCAAGGTGTTGTTAGGTATCGTATTGAGAATCTACTAATATGGTAATTTTCAGTAAAAAAAGGAAAATAAAAATCGCCACACTTTTTTCTATGGGGAATATTACCGGGTTATTATTACATGGGGCGCGGGCGGCCATCGTTTAGCGGGTCTCTACAAATCTTATGAACCCTGTGTTGCGTATTTCTCGACGGCATGTGAAGCCAAGTTACAAGCCCTGCTTAGTTTGGGGGTCAACGGTCAAACCAAAACAATGTGATGTATAAGCATAATTGTACCTATGTAAGATCACTATCAACTTTTCCTTTGCTAATAAAACTTTTTGTATTTTTTTTTGTTTTTGTAAGTCAGAGGCACTTTGGTGGCTTTAAAACACCAGTTCACCAGTACACCAGTTCTGACACCAGGCTAGTCACTAACCACAGGTTTTTTTTTATGGATTTGGGGTAATTTTGGCACTAAAAATGAGAATTTTTAATAGTAATAACTTTTTTTTCAACAATAATGCAAAATAAAAAAATACTTGGTAGTAATGTTATTTCAGTACCTATTTGTTTCGGATTGGATAGGGTTTTTTTTACTTAATGTATACCATGAAGAGTATTCAGATGAGATAGCCTACATAAGGTCCAGTTTATATGCCACAGGTTATGTTAAATCTACAGTAACCAAATCCCAAAAGCAAACTAGTCCTAAAAGTGGATTAATAGGAAATTATGTCAACTACCCATCGGCACCGGTCAGGTTACCAGCCGGTCATCGTAACCCTTTGGATATAATATCTATTAATCTCTTGAGTGTTACTCATGTCTGTAATGTTTTATATTACTATTGTAAATAGTAGCCGTCGATATTATGAACAGTTCGTATCTAATCTATGTTAGATATTGATAACAAAATTAGGGTGCTTTTACACCACACCACTGATGGCGCCTAATTTAATACCAGGTTTTAAGTGGATTTATTGTTAATCAATCAATCTGCCAACGCCAATGTTAAAAAAGTTTGATAATCGATCTTTCCACTCTGGTAAAAAGTGATGAAATCGTTTGGCACCCTTAATAAATACATGCGGTTATTCGAGTTTATCTTGGACATTACTGACATCGGAGAAGGAAAAAATCTTGAGGAAACTCGGACTTACAGTTAATATAAATCTGAAATCGCCAACCTGTCTTGAGCAAGCGTGGTGATCAATGCTCGTGCTTTCTCTGTATGAGAAGATCAGAGGCCTTTGCCCTGCAGTGGGACAACAATAGGCTGGTATTATTAACATAGTTCAGAACGTACAAATAACAAGTTCAGCTATTTTATGTTATTTCTAACAATGTTATAAAATATGTGGCATGAGTAGAACATAAATTACATTTATGTATATATCATATGATTAATATTTAGCCATTTGCAAGAATACATTTTACGATCACCATTTGTCATTATGACCGGTGGCGAGTGCCAAAATTTTGTGTGTACAGGTTATAATCTTATTATCACTAATTATCCGATGAAATGGTAATAGAATTTAAGTTAATAACAAATATGTTTATTTAATAAGTAAAATAATAAAAATAAATGATACCATAATACTTAATAATGATACTACATTAATAATAATAATAAACAAATTTTAAGCGAGTAAACAAATAAGCAATATTAAATATAATTAAATAAATAATAAATGAATGAATGGAAATATAAATACACAGGTAATAGGATATAAATAGTTCTTAATTTAATAATAAGGAAAATTTATAAAGCGCTCTTCCTCTCTCTACCTATTTAAAAAAATTGCTGTGCCCGACAGGGTCCATTAATTGTTTCTATTATATTATTAAATTATATTTAATTGTTTCTATTATATTTTTATTTACCACCTGTAATTGTACATTATGGTTTGCAATAAACGTTTTGATTTGATTTGATGTTGCTGAAAAAATCTTTGCAACTAAATGTTTATTTAAGAAAAACATAGATAACTGAGCACGTATAGTGACTGAACGTAATCAGGTATCTACATTTTTCGATGATCGGGAATTCAGTAAGAAAAAAAAAATGTATTACAATTATTTTTGAACATCGTTCACCATCGTCGATCACATGGCATGAGACGGTGGTCGAAAAAAAACTAGATAAAAAAAACAGTGCTAATATTATTTTGTAATTGCTTAGTGTAAAAGCATCCTTACACCGCAGTAATAACAAGCATAATGCTATACTTCCGTCTATTTTTAATATTCCATGAGCTGTGGTAAATCATTTGTGTACTAAGCAAACTATTATAACACTATAGCAGATAACTTTCATGAGATATAAGACTATGGTATAATAGTTTGAAAGTTATTTTTCTTGTTAAGATCTCGACTTTCGACAAAGTTGATACACGTGTAAGCAGAATGAGTGTACCTATTCGTTGATGTACTCCTGTGTTGAGCACTTGCCCGTTCGAGCGTAAGGAGCATTTTGGCTTCACTCAAACTTTAGTAGGTCACCGACAGCACTTTCACGAAATGGTTTTTCTACTTTTATTTGACACATCCTTATTTTCATCCTTATTTCTTTTTTTAACACTTTAAACTTAATGCCATAGGCATTTTCTACCGAAGGTTGACCCTTTGGGTGATGCAGAGACAAACAGTGGTAGGTGCAATTTCGAAAATTGTGGAAAAAATATTTATTTAAATATAAGGATAGACATATACCTATCAACTTATATATATATGTACAATATAATATAAATAAATACAAGAACAGATAAATACACATAAATACACAAATGTACTAAAACAAATAAGACAAACAATGGGAAAACATTATCGTTGTGATGATACTGCCAGCTTCATACGAATGTGCTTGCGAACTTTAACTTTAAAGGATAATCGGTTGGTTGGTTGCCATCCTAATTTCTTGGGGGAGCGCATTCCACAGAGAGATAGACTGAACGTAGAAGGAAGAGTGAATGAAGTCAGTGCGGTAAGTGGGATATTAGTGCGGTGAGTGGGATATTAGTGTGGTGAGTGGGATATTTAGTGCGGTGAGTGGGATATTAGTGCGGTGACTGGGATATTAGTGCGGTGACTGGGATATTATTGGCATTCGCCTTCTCATATACTAATACTCATAACGTAACGACATTGTTATGGACATTCTTTATAACATCCCAACAAGCAAAATAATCCTGGAATGCGATTTTATAATGCTACGTGGACTTATAAAACTCCGATGATAGTTTTGGTGGTTGCTACTGCGCTTTTAACAGCATAAATACATGCTGTTTTTACTCAAGTACGTTTAATCCTATAATTTGTACTTAAATCGGTAAATAGGATCATATTTCCTGACAAATATAGGATCAAGACTCCTATAAAAGCATGAAACAAGAGAAATTGCACTCAGGAGTAATTACTCCGGTAACTCAGACTTATATGCGCCTATAAGATAACATCTGCGGACCATTTAAATCTTAATACTCCTGTAGGAGCATGTACTAGGAAGATATACACTGAGGAGCAATTACTCTTGTTATTTTTACTTATAACCTCATATAAGCTAATATTTTATGATCAATTTAAGTAAATTAAAGTTAAATTACTGTAAATCATTTATGTATCTGGTTTGGTTTTACATAAACTTAAAAGTAAGTGTTAAATGAATTACATAGCCACGTTTTAAAAATAATAAATCACTAAGATTATAAAAAAAAAAAAAAAACATTTCACAAACAATCCTCTTAAGAAGCCACTTTTGCTTGTTAACGACCAGTAAAGGCGAAAACGCGCTTTATATCGTTTTGCAAATTCTATTGTAGGATTTGATTTGAATCGATTTTCATCTGGGCATTGCAGAACCCTAATCGGTAACAATGGCGAATCTTTTTCGGTTTTGAGATAACCCAATATAGAACCAATACAGTTATATTGGTACTATGTCACTCTTGGAAATGCTAAAAAGACTTATTTCAGCACTATGTCATACTTGGAAATGCTCACCAAGAAAATGGCAGCTGCCTTCATAATATTTATTTAATATTAATTAATACTAAAATGTAAATAAGCAAATTTCAAAAGGCGCTTTAATTTTTTTATCGAAACCATGATAGATTTCACATAAAATTCACATTCCCCTACGAATAAGCTATAAGACCAACAATTTGACAACAATAAGATTTTGTTTTTCTACTAAGGTTGACATTAATACATTCTGATTCATATAGGTAAATACTTCCCCTCAAGATGTTAATAAATATTTTTTTACAGAGCACAACAAGCGATACACTCACTTCGACTGTTCACAATATATTATAGAAGCATTTCTAGGCGCGTATTAATCTCATTTTTGACTATAACTTACTTATATTGAGATTTACAGGAGTAATTGCATTGACGTAACTCAATTACAGGAGCAATATAGGCGTATATGGAACTTCAGCGGTCTAATATAAATACGTTATAAGTAAAAGTAGACTTATAAAGTGGGCCCTTTTCGAGACTTATATGCAGATATAAGTCTCATATAGTCCTCGATAAATGATGGTTCTAGGATAGTTTACAAACCACTTTTTGCTAGTTGGGATAGCATAATATGAGCTTAGCTATAATGACAATACTGCGATCGTGGAAATATATTAGTCAGTCAACAATGTTAGTGGCAGAAAACTCAGCCCCTGATGCGCCGGATGTACTAAAATGAAGGCACTTCTTTACACTCTTTTTGTTTTATTCAATCATGACTGTGTTGTGGTTGAAAAGGATTATATTGTACCGCAATAGTATTGATTGTCGTCGGTATGTTTCGTAAATATCAATCGCTGAAGCTTTTACGACAGTTTGGCAACGTTAGGATTTTAGGAATTCACTATATTTAGCTTATCAATATGATTTCCAAATCCACAATATAGACAAAACATGTATCGTATGCGTCATTGATTTCCTCATTCCTAACTTAAACATACATTCAAATTTATTTATTTGTATACTTAGGTATAATGTTGATTGTTACATGATGTTATAAAATAAAAATATTGTGTCACTATGTGCTGCCTTGCAAGGCGCACACCGTAAGGTGTACAAGTAAGTAATTATAAATACAACATAGAATATTTTGCTGTTCCCTTAACACTTTCGACTCCACCCACTTTTCATAGAACACATACGCCATGCCGCCATACATATTGGAAGTGAACCCTCCGGGAGGGTTGCCGGCATTACGTTTGCGCTAAAGTTAACCATCGCGGACGGTCAACGGCATTAGGTTTAAAACCGTGCACACTGTAAAACTACGTAAAATAATGTTGTCTTGTCGGTATACGTAGTTTCCAACCTTTATTTTTTTTTGTGAATATATGAAACAGTGAAAAAAAAAAAAAGTTTAAATGTTTGGATGTAAACCAAAGTCCTCGTATATACTAATAAATCTTGTTAAAATATACATCAGATTTTATTTTCACGGTATTTGCTAAGAAAAACCTGCATTTCTCTCTGCATTGCTCTCGCTCAACGGCATTATTGGTTACTGGGTTCACGGGTTTACAATAAACTTAATGCTGTTCTAAATATTTGCTTACTTACCAGACAGCAATGCAGGAACGCTGTTAGTAACTGGCTGAGAGGTCTCACCTACGAAGAATCTGAGAGACTTATACAATTAGTGGGTTAACTGTCTTTCACCAACGCATACTCACACATACCTTCTGGATTTCTGGACACATACTTCTAAACACACACATACACATACACACGCATACACATACACACATACACTACAACACACAAACAAACACAAACATGCTCCTTTTGTGTATTTCCTTGTTTGTATAAGTTAATTTTATTTTCGTTTAGAATTTTAAAAAAATTTAATTTTAAGTAAGTTTATACAACTACTCGTATTTTAGTTGGTCCGGAGGAAGGTGATGGCATTCGTGATACAGGGTAATCCTAGTACGAGTGCCAAAGCACTCCTTTGTAACCTAAGTGCACATTGTATAAGACCAACTTTGCTTAAGGAGATTTACTGTACCCATTTTTTTCAGTAATAAACACATTTATTATTTATTATTATTTCAAATGAGCCCTCCGGAAGGGCTCTCGGCATCCCATATGCGACTAACCCTCCCGGCACTCAACGTGTTAAATCGCAGCACTTTGTTCAAGGGCGATCTATTTGCAGCTATTGTGACTACAGTCATTTTGATGCCCATTATTCGTGATATACTGCCATAGTTATGTGTATAGTCCTATATGTAGTTTTATGTATGTTAGTCATAAGCGTTTGATTTAAGTAGTCACTGAGCTGAAAGACTAGGCATATAAGATAATATATAAACTTTCCACAATGTAAATTGAGAAATGAATAGGTACTTACAGAACACTGTTAAGTATAAATTTAAAATAGTAAGTAAATTAGTTATTTCTCTTCATAAAAATATACAATAAGATTATTGCCTAACAAGTACGACGGACTTGTTTTGGGTCTCAAGCTTTTAGGAAATGCTAATTATATGTACTTTTGGGTACTTTTTCTGTTGACAACGATGTGTACAAATATTTGATGCCCTATTTAATTCGATTGTTGAATTCGTTACCCTTCTTTTTATATGTACAAATTATTTATTATTAAATTATATAAAAAATATTACTACAATAATATTAAAAAGAAAAATTATTTGTATTTTTGCTTGTAAGAATAAACTCAAAACTACAGGACCGATAAAAAAAAACACCAGAATGCTATATTATCACTCACTATGTTACCCTATGCTATAAATTAGTAACATAGACTATAATTTGGTAACATAGGCTATAATTTAGTAACATAGGCTATAATTTATAAAAATAAAATCACGCGGGCAAAAGTAGCTGGCGGAAGCTAGACTTAAATAATAATTTAACACGTCTGAGAATTAACAAAGTGAAGGAACGCTAAAGCTTATCTATTTGAGTGAGTTTTCCTAATAGGTCGGTCTTTCAGCTCAAAGTCAGTTATTTTAAATACCTGCGACATAAGTACCTACATATACAAGAGTTTCACGTGCAATTTGCACAGTCACATGTCACATTTTTGGGTCAATTCCAAACTTGACTATTTCTCCTATATCTATTACATATATTATAAAACCAAGACGCTTTTCGCGTTCGTCTTTATAACCGCGTTGTTCTTCTAAACCACGCAACAGATTTTGAAGAGGTTTTCACCATCGTTTAGAGAATTTATTCCGGAAGGCTTATGTGTATAATACGTTAGTATTAAAGTTACGTTTACCTAAGAAATCTTGATGTTTTGTCAAGTCTTAAAAACCGGGGGTCGCTAGTACGAATTAAATTCGCGTTTCTATTACGAGAATATTTGCCATCATGGAATGGTTTGCTTCGGCTTGGTACACTGCTAATGGTATTCCTCGGGCTCGTTAAAGGGCTAAAATTAAATCGACATAGTTTACTAGGTATTTTGTTGTGGATTGTTTAGATTCAACATGAAACAACAACTGATAGTAAAATAAATCCCTAAGCAAGCAGTACTATAATAACTTTGACAAAGGCCGACCGATAATGATCTTGTTTACAACAATATTATTTAGGACGTTATTGCGCATCGAAAGCTCTTGTTTATGTTGATAAACCACAAATTATATACAATGTTGGTACTTTTTCTTTCAGCTTGTGGATGTTGTTTCAGTATGTAAAATGAGACTTGACACATGTAAAAATGTTCCTACATTTGGCATCACATTGTCAAATAAGCATTAAAGAATTTTGTATTCGTCCGTAATATAAGCAGCTTACAGATATTTCTTGAACAAAAAGAGGTTAAAATTTTGAAAATATGTTTTAAACAAAAAAGTGTAACAAGAAGAAAAAACATGTAAAGTTGCTAATATTAGCCTTTTTATTGAATCACAAGTCAAGTTATAAAAATAATACGGATTATTCGTCGCCCACGGTTTTGAACCGAATGTCTGAATCACCCCGACATATGAGTCGTGAAAAATTACTTTTCCAGGTATCTGTATTTACATTTCAGTGACATTAACACTTCTTACAAATACCTACTTGTAGGTAGTTTGTTAGTTAGCGATTTTAATGAGATTAGCTGCTTCTTTGCTTGTTTGAATGTTTGTTAATGTAATTCTTTGCTAGTGATACTTTATTTTAAGATTTAAATACAATGCTTCGACATAGCTATTGTCATAAAATATCAAGTGGGTATTTAACATTGCATTGCTTGATAACAGAGATAAGACGGCAAAATTGTAGTTTCGCAGTTTTGGTCGGTACTTTATGTCTAAAATGTTTTATGTTACAATTTTTATTTAGGTAATCAATTAACTATAGACCAAACTGTTCGTCTCATACTTTATCAAGTGGGTGTAACTGTAAATGATTCTAACACAGATAAAGTAGATTCACACCATTTAAATCGTATCTTTTCTATATATATTTCTACACAACTATGCAGCTTTTTTTGGTAATGCGTAATAGGAAACAATAACTTTTATTTGAGGTTTACGACTCAAGAAGAAATAGTTGTCACTCACATTCTGTTTTATTTCATTTTCACTTCATAAAATTAAAAATGTGTGAGTACTAAAAATCTTTATGTTAGGAAAAGTACATTATGGACGAAAAAAGTTGTCACATTAATACATTTTTATAGCCTAACAAATAAAGGAAATTGTTTTTCAGCGCGAGATGCGTTGAAATACGTTCAAGCGTCGAACGCGCGACAAGCGGCGCCGCGCCACGCCGCGTCGGCTGGCGACCACGGGTCGTTCCTCCGGCGTGTTACCGGATTCCTACGTGACATGGAGTAGAAAGGAAAAGGATAACTACGTGATGACAGGTGAAGATAGAGATACTAATTATGTTGCAGACCAAGTAAAAGGCAGACTCATAATGAGCGGAAAAACGTCTTCTCACTTTGGAAAACTTCACGGCTGAGTCGGGTGAGAAACGTAAAGCCCGGGATATCATAATTTTAATAATAAAAACACACTAATTCTGAGACTAGCATTATCATTTTGAGTTTATCACGAAAGATTTTTACAGAAACTAATCTACAAACATCTAGGTGTGTTCCGATTATAACACGTAACATAACATCACGGCTGTGTTCCCTGAAGGGTTAGGCAGACGTACCTACTACCTACAGTACACCCACATTTCGCCAGTTATGTTTAAGTCCCAAGCAATAGCGGGCGAGCCTATAAACCGGGCACATATCTGGATATATGCCTGGTTGATAGCAATATGGTAATAATTTTTCGGTAGTAACCCGGAATCTGGACTCCGGGCTGCTACTGAGAAATTCCAGATAGAAAACCCAACAACACTGCCCGAACCGGGAATCGAACCCAAGACCTCATGCTCAGCGTTAGCGCTTGCGTCCACAAACCCAACGAGCCAATTCTGATAAAAACTGAAAGTCCAATTCAGTATGATATTTCCACAAGAGACATGTTAGGACTCCATTTACATACGCCTCCTTGTCACGCGACAACTTAATCTCTTCGTCTTAATTTGTTGGGCGCCACACAGATACCGCGGCTCGTAAGTGCGCGGTCAAACACCTCACCTGTAGGATCACAGCTACCGGCTCCGACGGCCGTTGAATCTGCCCTACTTCTTTTGTATCCTGCAGACGGACTCAGAGCTGTCTCGTATGGTACATATTTACTGAAGGGTTGGTCAATAACCTTTTATTTTGGTGATGAGTATGAAAATATTAGATTGTAACTAAATGATTTTTTTTTAATTTATAAAACATATTATGATTGGTTTAACACGTTCAGTGCCGGGAGCCCTCCTGGAGGGTTTACCTAGTCACATATGGGATGCCGGAGCCCTCGCGGAGGGCTCATTTTACAAGTAGGTTTTTTTTAGAGAATATAGAATTATAAACCGTGAAAATAAAATCAGATGAATATTTTAACAAGATTTATTAGTACATACGATTATATGCGTTGGTTTTAAATACCAAGCATTTTTTTTTTTCTAATTTTTTGTTCACGGTTACAAATATTCACAGAAAATTTAAAGGGTTGGAAACTAATTATAGTGACAAGACCATTTTTTTTTTTAGTGTGGGAAATTATCTAATAACTTCTCCCGCGTTTGGCGGAGCTGGAGGGTGTGTCAGACTATTACTGACTAAAACCCACCCGTGTTCCTTCCGTTGCCTGTGTGCCGGGGCCACGATATCCCTTTCGGCCAAACCCGCAACCCTGGCAGGCATTGGTCCTTACGGGCCCCGTCAGTTGGCGCTGACATCTCTTTGAGGCGCGCGTGGAACACAACGCGCCGTCAACCCGGGCCTGGTCCTAATCGGATGGCAAGCTACCCATTTCTCACCGTCCACAAGCCCGCGCATACGGTGGCCGGAAGTCGGCTCGTGACTCCCAACGCCCGGGGCGTCTCCTGCGGCGACTAGGGGCGCGAGGGCGCGAATCTTGCCTCTCCCTCGCGCGCTCCGCCTCCTTCTTCGCGAGCATTACTGCTTCGCAGAAGGAAGCGATGGCCTCCCATGCACTCTCGCTCAGGACCATGGCCTGAACCAGGGCCGGACGCGAGAGATCGCCGCCGCCGATCGCCTCCGTGAGGACACGGCGGTGCTCTGCCCAAGCAGGGCAGACCTCCACCGTATGCTCCACCGTGTCCCCCGGGCGATCCACACAGTGGTGACACCCGGGCGTTTCCTCCCGCCTTATACGGAACAGGAACCTCACGAAACAGCCGTGTTAGGTGAGGACCTGCGTCAGGCAGAAGGTGAGGACGCCGTGGCGCTTCTCTAGCCACTCTTCAAAGAGGGGACTTATCGCCACAATTGTGGCGTGCCCAATGACAAGACCCCCTGATAACACTATTTTACTTCGTTTTACAGTGTTTTATAACACGCGATGGTTAACTTTAGCGCAAATGTAAGCCGGCAATCCTCGCGGAGGGTTCACTTCCAATATGTATGGCGGCATGGCGTTTGAATTCTATGAAAAGTGGGTGGAGTCGATATTGTTAAAGAACACGACCGTTGTTCCTTCATGAATGAATCTCTTTCAAGAATCTTCTTTGAATATGTTTCGTTCAAGTAAATAATTCTAGTGTTCTAATCTAACTTCAATGTTCAAAGGAAGGTGTTTCAAAGGTTAGTTGACACCTACGCCGTTTGTACTTAAATTGATACACAGTGGTATTTCTTTCGCTCACAGTGATAGCTGGTGCCACAAGAGTAAAAGCCAAATCATTTGCATAATGATTTTCATGGTATTATCCCACACTTTGCCATTTAGATTGTTTGTTGCGATTAACTGTGAGTTAACTTTCCATCTAAATATTCAGATAAGCAAAAGGTTAAAGGTGTATTATGATCAGCCTAATTTTATTCTGGAGATTTAGCTGTTATACCCGAAGCAATACTGATACAACTTCTGCAAGCGTACCTTAGCATTTTAGTTACTATTTTTCTGCAAACTTTTCTTCTTTAGCTAATCCATCTTTAAAGCCACCCCATGGGTGGCTTTAAAGATGGATCCCCTCTGACTTGCCTCCTTGCCTCTGACTTGGCTTCACAAGCTGTCGAAACTTATCTCTCGGGCATGCCGGTTAGTGATAATTATACAATACGCACATGAATCCGAAAAGTCAGAGGTGCCTTGGGTTCGAACTCGAGACCTACGACTTAGCAGTCCGACGGTCAGTACCTACTAGGCTTTCACTGCTGTTTTTCAACTGAAACTATTTTCTCAATATAAATAGTTAAAACTAAACGGCAGTCCGGTTGTACACAATGTAGTAACGAATTCCCAGTAACAGTACCCCGAGCTCGTCACTGTCAACTTTCAAACGTACGCACTACAATTAAAATTGTATTTCCTTTGTTCTGTTGACCTGTGACACGTGGTCGTGTCATTTATTGCGACGTAAAGCGAGCAGTCGAAAAAGTAAACATTGTGGCTACTGACGAGCAATTGCGTTTGGTTGAAACAAGCACGCGTATGGCGGAAAGTTTCATGCTAAGAGACCCGAGCTCGAACGCGCGAGGTAAACGTAACGTAAATTCGAACATCTTTTGAATCTAGGTAATACAACTCTATCCTATAGCATTCTGGTTTACTTTTTTGCGACAAGTCCAAATAGATACCCATAGATATTATTAAAGTCTTAAAACCAAATTAATATCATGCGCGAAACGAGTATTTTCAATTTTATGTCTACTTCGCGCGTTCGGGCTAGGCTCACAGTGTACATTCACCTCTGTGAAAACATACCTACAAATAAAGGCATTAGGTAAATAAGCTTTTCCTTTTGTTGTGCGGAAAAGGTGGGGGAAGTAATTGGCGGTTTTAGACGTATTGTAGACAATAGATTTTATTTAGGGACTTCTAAATGGGGATGGGGAAGAATGAGTGGGCTAAAATTAGATATGGTTTCGAGTGTTTACAAGCACGTCTTGATGTAGAAATTAATTATATAAATCGGTACAGGATTAAGGATTAACAATATTTAGGATGAACATTTCTTGTGGCCATGGCTGGCTGAAATTATGATTTAAGAAAATATTTTATTTTGTTTTATCGTCATCGATACCCATCACGTGGAGTTACGTCAGCTAGTTTAACTTGAACTCGTCTAGTGAGACAAAAGGCTTCTCTGTCTCAACTTCTTTATGCAGGATCCTGTCAGACAGACCCTAAATCAGATTGTCATGAAATTTGTCATACTTTATGAAAAGCAAACTATTCTATGTGCATTTTCGTAAGTATTTTCATATGAATTAATCAACGTCGGCTTTCAGGACCGCATTTATATCTCCGCACGTGGAATTTTAGAAATGCAGTGATCCCTTTAATGATTATTTAAATACTCGAATATTTATTCTAAATGAGTCGCCTGAATAAATTCGTCTGCACTAAAAACACACATACTTACAGGGATATAAAGTACAGTGGTGATGTAACTGACTAATTGGCACGATCTCCTTGGCGACTATTTTATTTAGGTAAATTTTCGCTCAGGTGTGTGTATATTTTTATCTTAGCATGTTCAGTGGCGGGAGCCCTCCTGGAGGGTTCACCTAGTCGCATATGGGAAGCCGGGAGCCCTCGCGGAGGGCTCATTTTAAATGTAGGTTTTTCATAGCGTATACAGCATTATAAACCGTGAAAATAAAACCTGATGTTTATTTCAACAAGATTTATTAGTTTATGTGTTGGTTTTAAATCCAAGCATTTCTTTAATTTTTTGTTCACGGTTACAAATATTCACAAAAAAATTAAAAGGTTGGAAACAACGTGTAACGACAAGACCCCCTGAAAACACAATTTTACATCATTTTACAGTGTTTTATAACACGGTTTTAAACCTAATGCCGTTGACCGTCCGCGATGGTTACCTTTAGCGCAAACGTAATGCCCGTAACCCTCCCGGAGGGTTCACTTTTCACAATATGTATGGCAGCATGGCGTATGAGTTCTATGAAAAGTGGGTAGATCGAAAGTGTTAATAAAAAACTTGGAAACTAGAGCGTGTATTTTGTAAAGAGCAGTTAAACCTTGAGCAAAAACAAGACTCATTTAGGACGTCCTTCTTACAATTATCTCACGAAATATTTAATGAATGGAAGAGTTGTAGATACACGTTTTCGTGTGGGACGGTATGAAATGGTAATATATAAGATATTATTTTCTCATGAATGATATTCGACTCGTATTGATTATCATCGAACCATTCCATATTAGATGAACGAGTCTGATAAAGGAGAATGGTTACGACGGGAGTAGTAGGCGGTTTCTTAGCAACCGGTTTTAGCTATAATAGTTAACCTATTTATTAGAATATTCAGAAATTCCACGTATTAAATGTTCTAGATAAAACCAATTTTGGATAGGGAGTTACGATTCACGTGGGTAAAATAAATCGTGTTTAAGTAAAGTCCAATAAATACACTCTTTGTCGTCATACCTATCAAGCAATACGTCATATCCTGCATTTGGAAGTAACGTGTAATATATTGGCAAATAAAGAAAGAATTTATGGTTTACCACGAGCCAAACAAACAAACTTTACGTCTATAATAAATGTATGCAATCATTATTTTACGAGTTGGATTATCGATAATAGAGCATTGTTTTACGATCGTGTAACGGCCGGTCGGTGTCACGTGCGCACAGCTCGCGTCAGCCAATCAACACGTTTCCATGGTCATTTAATAAACTTCCCGGGAATAGTTCAACGAATGACAAATGGTATGAATATTAGAAGTTAACAGGTCATCGTAGAACCACATGCTGGAGCGGCCCACAGGAAATCACAAATTATGTTATTGATTGAGTAGTGGGCCATATTTATGTTATCGCTAAACAATTGGTACAACAAAACATTACAATCAGCCGATTGAAGATAAGATTTAAATATACAAATGTTTGTGACAAAGTTCACACACAAAGTTTACGAACAAACTTCACAAAGTTTTTATCTCAATCGAAGCAGCTCCATATAACACAACATCACCCCTGTATGCCCTGAAGGGTTAGGCAGAGGTCTACCTATAGTACACCTACATTTCGCCAGTTATCTTAAAGTCCCATGTAATAGGGGGCGAGCCTATTGCCAACAACCGGGCACAAATTCAGACTCCGGGCTGCCACTGCAAAATTCCAGATAGAAAAACCCAATACCACGAAGAAGCTCCTGCGGCGCATAAAAGTTTTTGTAATTAATTCTGGGAGTGACGGTAGAATCTGCACGTGGAATCGCGCCACGTGTAATATTACAAAATAATAAACATTTTTCCTTTCCTATATTATTAACTCGTAGAACATCATATGCAGCATTTGCGACAACATCCTTTTGTGACTGATACGATAATATAACTGAAACCTATTAGGTATTATAAGAAAACTAGCTTTTACCCCCGGGTTTGCTTGCGTGGAGGTCGGAAATTATCCTACCGGAATGTACTACCGGGATAAAAAGTATCCTATATCCTAACCCAAGTCTATCCTTGTGTAAAATTTCATCCAAATCCGTTCAGACGTTTTAGCGTTAAAGCATAACAATTTAAACAAATTCACTTTTGCATCCTAATCCTCATCATCATCATCATAATCATCATTTCAGCCGAAAGACGTCCACTGCTGAACATATGCCTCCCCCAAATGGGGGGGTTTGCCATAATCGCCACGCTTGGCAGGCGGGTTGGCGATCGCAGTATAGTGTTGAAATGCATAGAGAACGCTGCTGCCCATTCTCTAGTAAGTCCCTTAGTCGCCTTTTAAGACACCCACGGGAAGAAATGGGATGGTACTATTCTTTACGTCCGGCACCACACGGAACCCGGCACCACAAGGAACTCCGGCACCACACGGAACACACTTCCTAATCCTAACACAATCTAATTAATATTGTAAATTGCGAACGTGAGTTTGTTTCTTTATTTATTAGTTATTGTTTCTCACTAAATCGGCTGACCGGATTTGGATAAAATTTGGCACATGGGTAGACCATGACCTGCGTTGGGACATAGGATACACTTTATTCCGACATACCCACGGGATCGAGACCTATGCGGGTGAAACCGCGGGGCGCAGCTAGTTTATAATATTTGTTAGGGTAGTTAGCAAATTTAAACTGTAACTAGAACTTTTTTTTGAAACGGCTTTAGAGATGTTTCAGTTTTGTCTCTGGGGTGGTCAGCACATATACATGCAACTAGCAGACACATGCAAATGACCGAAGGTGGCCATTGGAAGACCCTGCCATCAGGTGGGCCGCCTGCTTATATGCCATCCTAAAATAAATAACAAAAACCGGCCAAGTGCGAGTACCATATATTATTTAGCAAAAAACGCTGAAAAAACACGTTTCTTGAATACCTTTAATTTTTTACTTTATTTTATTTTTCAGTATTTGATGTTATAGCGGCAATAGAAATACACAATCTGTGAAAACTTCAACTGTCTACATTTTACGGTTCATGAGATACAGCCCGCTGACAGACGGACGGACAGCGGAGGCTTAGTAATAGGGTTCTGTTTGTCGCTCCTCGGGTACGGAACCCTAAAAACGGTGGTCTTGCTTCCATAATGCCGTGAATGTGTGATTCATACATTTTCAAACACTCTTTAATTCGTATAGCCACAGATATATATACCCACAGATGTACATAAAACTTGTCATTTCTACAGCTAATTATGTCAAAGTTGTCACTGTCGTGAACAAACACGGCAATTGTGTAGTTTCACACCCCATTTGTAGGAGCTGGTAAACGATTGTAAAAACAATTTGGACGTAAACGTACACGCGAATAGTTTCGTGACTATTACGTTAGTATTAGTTATATGTGGAGGTCATCACGTTTCTTCTGATGCATTGTGAAGGTCTGCTCCATCGAACCTTATTTGGTAATTTAGAAGGAAAATCGCAGATGCTTGCCTGCGCAATTTAATCCCTGCTTTATTTCTTCAAGATGTCTACAAAAATATTGTCACGCTCATTTTACTGTACCTGATTATGATGATAGATCCCTGCTTACCTCTATATGTACGATGGTATAAGGCGTCTCAGTTATGGGGTAAAGCTTAGCGGAGAAAGCGGACAATAGTTCGTTGAATCGTTCGATATTTTGTTATTTGCTATCTGAATGATTGATAGTTCAGGAGTTCACATAAATAAACACAATAAAAACGGCGATTTTATCGTTAAAAAGTAATTTTTCCAGACATCCATGCTGAATCATCTGAATGTATTGTTGACTGATTAAATGCATGATTAAGTGCGAATCTCACCAATGACACTGAACGCGATCAGCACTTCTAAACCACGTTCAAGAGCTGTCAGTGTCAAAATTGTTATGGAATATTGACACTGACAGCTATTGAACGCGTTTTAGAAGTGCTAATCGCGGTCAGTTTTGTTGGCGAAATTCGCCTTTAATGGCTTACTTGAAACCTTATTTACACTGAGCGATTAAATTGTCTTTGGCATACCATAACTTAAAACAACAATAAAAGTTGCACCGTCTAAACAGTGCAACAGCACAGTGCACAGCAGTGTAAACAGTGCTTATGAGATGCAAGTCAGTAGTTGCTTCAATTTTATTCTAGGTCACAGGCAAGAAACTTGCTTCGTTTAAACCGTGCTTTATCCTATACCTACTAGATGAACTGACTTCAGATCAAGTGAAACACTTGCTAATTTTCGCTAGTAATATTCCACAAATCTAAACCGTTTAACAGTTTCATCTCATCTTAGAATTAAATATATTAGCTGGAAGAATTTCTTAATCTTTTAAGATATAAATCCCCGGTGATACAAATTGCTAACATTTGGCAAAACATTGTGCGAACGTACCTACTGTTATTAAAAGTCGGCGACACTTTTCTGGGTCAGGTTTTTCTCTTCTTAAAAGATTTCATCTTAATCTATTATTTGCAAAGCTTGAGAAAAACTTAAAGCGAGTTTATGATCACTTTAATAAACTTTTTTATCCCGCTTTATCTTGTCATTATAGTACTAGTAGTATAGTAGTACTAGCTGCGCCCCGCAGTTTCACCCCTATAACTCGATCTCCCGTAGGTATACCGGGATAAAAAGTATCCTATGTCCTAACCCAGGTGATGGTCTACCCATGTGTCAAATTTCATCCAAATCCGGTTACCCGTTTTAGCGTGATAATGGAACAAAAAAACAACCTCACTTTCGCATTTATAATATTAGTAAGGATAATATTTATTTTAAAGTTAGGATTAGGATGATTTGTTTATCTATGGCTAAGTTAATGAACTATGCTGAGTAACGACCTGCTGGTTGGAGTAGACGAACTCCTTAGTAGCAACTTGTCAGTCAAACGTAAGTACGATAAGAATACGGGATTGTTCGAAAAGTTTAATGTTATGCCATGTCGTTCCCTCGTGAGGTCGATACCCTCTGCTCCTCCGTCGATTAAGAGGCTTTGCTGCTCAGGGAAGTTTTCATTGGGAATGTAATCCAGAGTGTGATGGTACTTGTTGATAGGCCTACACTGTCCTCTCATACTTTTTACACTGTAATTTGAAAACACTGTAAAAACCATTTACTTTTAAAAGAGCTGTGTAGTTTTTTGCCGTCTCTTCTACATAGGAAACGACCAATTGGAACCGTGCACCTAGCTTCTGACGTTTCATAAGTGCCCTTGTCCCTAGTCCCTTGTTATGTAAAATAAAATATTTAGTTTTTTGTTGAAGTTTTCGTAAACTTAAGAGCGTTTATTCTGAAGGTGGGCAACGTCGCAAATAGATGTCAAATATTTCACTGTTTTGATTAATTTGGCAATATTACTGAAATAAAAAATGTGGCTAACTAGCGAACTAGAATATTGATTATGAAATGCAATAATTAATATCGTAACACCGAATGTTTAGTTTTAGATGTAACAAAACTATTTAGAAACTTTCCAAATACGTTTTTTACACCTAAAATGGGTACAACAACAAATTCGATGTTATAATTGCAATTCCTTATTAATATTCTAGTTCGCTAGTTAGCCACATTTCTTTTTTATGTTCAGTAATATTGCTATAAGAGTCAAAACAGGTAAATATTTGACAGTTATTTGCGACGTTGACAACTTTTAGGATAAACCCTCTTAACTCCGGAACAGTTAAGTTGACGAAATTAATTAAACTGATTAAATAAGAAGTAAACGAATTAATTAAATAAGAAGTAATCTGCTGTTTAGGTACTGCGAGCCCTCATCATCAAGCTGTTCTCCAGTTTTTATTTATGCAAATGCTTAAGAGCCATTTGTCAAAGTATTAGCATAAAGTTAACATTAGAGACTGACTTAACAGATAACATTTAATCCACAAACTGGCTTTTTTAAAGCCAGTCAAAATTATGAAGTATCGAGGAAAAATATCGGGGAACAGTTTCCATATTTTATAAGATCAAATTGCAAACATAATGTGTTTGTATAATTTGGAATAACAGTGAATAACGATGACGAATGTGTGCGCTAACCTAGAAACTGGTAAAAAAATTGAATGTATCTTCGCGCGCTACAAATTAAAACTGCTCAATATGCTAATTTGTTTTATCGATCGTATAAAACAAAATTCTATCCGTGCTCTATTTTTTTATGGCATAACCCTAAACTATGAGTCGTATAATAGTGAAGCGTAACACAATACGCGAGGTGGTAGCGACGCAGGCGCACCAAAACAATGAGTCATGCGCGGGCGCCGCGTGGCGAAATCCAGGTCAGGCGCGGCCTCGGGGAAGGCCGAGCGACCTGCGGGCCGTGATAACGTGTACTACACACATAGTATTTGTAAACAATAAGGGATTTACACGTCAGTGTACATGTATTTAGGGAATTTGGAATCGGGATAGAGATTCGTACACGGCTCGGAATGTCTGAGGCCAGGCGCTCGAGATTTAAGAGTACATCGATCAGCTCGGATTTGATGTATTATTGTAATTTGGATTCTCCTTCGTTGGTAGGTTGAAATTGTATCACGAACTTTGTTTCAGTAACGTTTCGGCTGGTTTATGTTTCACCAAATCCTAAATTGACGTATGGAAAACTTCGCGACGCGAAAAGCTTGTAGACTGTCTACGAGAATAAAACATGCGTATTTTACCGAATATTTAAATAATACAGGTAATGATGTAGTAACTAATGAGTCATTTACATTTTTCCGTTGGATCCCGAACTGGACGACATTGCGGAGTGGTCTTGAGTGGACGGTTACCGGCAGCTGTCACTCACTGCGCTAATTATCTGTAAACCAACACCAACAGATGGGTTGCACCACTACTCGGCCTCTGACTGGCAAAAAGCGTCAATTAAAAAGTTCCACAACATCTCGTAGTGTCATTGACATTAAATTCCTCGCAGTTTTTGTATCCACCGTTTTATTCTTCACAACATAAAACCAACTTCCTTGAGCTTATTTGCAAAATGTTATAAACGAATGCAGCAACTAAGAACCTTGGATAAAGAACTGTTAAAATTAGGTGTTTTCGAAAACTGATACGCTGACTAACACTACAAAATATGAAAGGAAATAAGACAAAGTTAAGGAGCAACAAAGTTGCACATCCTGTACATGTCAGGGTTAGCCACTTCTACTTATTAATAACTGTCATAAATCAAGAACGGTAGCATTCTTCTGAATGTGTAAATCAATCAATCAATAGTTCTTTCAGTGGGAACAACCTCGTTCGTCCATCAGTGAAGTAAACCTTGGCCTGCAAGGTTCATATGCACATGACTGAAAGATATATTGCAGTTATAATTCGAGCATGTTCCTCTTTATAATAAAGCATGCTGCAATGTCAGATGCGGCTGTCGGCGCTCTGGCAGAGAGTAGTGGACATCCGTCCGCGAATGTCACATACTCACTGAACGAGTAAATTCGTTCTAGCCAATTTGAAATCTGCGCCTCATTTCATTTTTAAAATGCTCTTTAAATTGGACATTAATTGATTCGTACAGTATTTGGTAATTACGTCATTTTCCACTAATACTTGACAGGTGTACGTTTAAGAGCGTTTATTCTGAAAGTGGGCAACGTCGCAAATAGATGTCAAATATTTCGCTGTTTTGATTAATTTGGCAATATTACTGTATGGAAATATGAAAAGTGGCTAACTAGCGAACTAGAATATTAATAACGAATTCCAATTATAACATTGAATTTGATGTTGTAACCGTTTTAGGTGTAAAAAAGGCATTTGGAAAGTTTTCAAATAGTTTATATTCGATAGTACGATTTTAATTATTGAATTTCATAATCAATATTTTAGTTCACGAGTTAGCCACATTTCATATTTCTATGCAGTATTATTGCCAAATTAATCAAAACAGGTAAATATTTGACAGCTAATTGCGACGTTGACAACTTTTAGGATAAGCCCTCCTAATGCTGAATAGTTTTAAAATTGCGTTACATTTGCAAAAAGAATGTTAAGATTCTGTTGAAGTCATCTGAGAGTCATTTCAATAGTGACGATTCCTAGTAATGAATAGGCAAAGAATGTGTGACTAAAGCAAATTGTTGAATGAAGTAGATACGTAATTTCTATAGATAAGTATGTAAGTAGCTTTAAACGTATAACAGTCGAAAGCATGTGCATGCAAATCTACACGAAAATGAGTCAGCTAGTGAAACAAAATATTTCAATTAACACAGCTGCACCTGACCTATTATTACATTACATAGACCTACACATACCTAAACATTGTTAAAATATTTAAACATTTTAGTATAAAACTGTCATAAACATGCAAAAGAATTTCAATGAAATCAGTAAAAAGATAAGAAATATTGAAGTAAGCACCTTTCTTAAGCTCATGGAGCAGATGAAAAGCGAAATAATGAAAATTGTAATATTCATAAAAAGTTATTTTTGTTATGTTACACTTTGCGATGTATTTTGTTTGAAACAAAAAAACTTGTAAAATGTTTGACAAATGACTCGGCATCTAAAACTTGTTTATAAAGATGCTATAAAATGTAACACAATAAAGTTTTGTTTAGGCAATCAGCTTTTCAATATTTTGATGTGAGATGTCTGCGATGGTCTTGCGCATGAGCAGCCGGAACGCTGCCGGTAGCTTGTTCGGTTAGCGGTGCGGGAGCGACGCGCCGGTTTCGAATTCTTTAGGGCTCCCGGCATCCGGCGCGGAGCGAGTGCAGCTGGCCCAGCGCCAACTATGCGCGTACGCAGCTAACATATTGTGGAACCCACCGGCAAATTATCATTTTACAACCTGTATCCTACACATGTCGTCGCCATTTTTCCCAGAAGTTAAAATTATTCATTGACTAATAATTGTTTTCATTTTTCAACATTGATGTTCAAAGAAAAACTGTGACGGTCAAACCGGTAGTTATGTAGGTGTACATTTCAGAAAACTTCCGTTTGTTTGTTGAACGTATGCAAAAACAATAAAATGTCGAACTTGTTATTCTTTCCATGAAACGAAACGACGATAACCGACAAACATTTTCTTTCAGTACATCATCATCTAATTATGACAAGTATGAAAATATTGTGTGTGTCATTCTGCAAAAATACTACTTATGTACTTTTACAAACGTGACTATGAAAAATTACAAATACACTAAAGCTCTTTTTGTAGATTTTATGACTGATGTGATTAAAGCTGTCTCCATAGTCGCTAGCCTTACTATGAAGAATCGCGACGGCGCACTGCGTTGGCTCGCGTCGTCAGCGGCGCGTGCGCATCTCGACGCCGACTACCAGATTTACAACACTTATCACTGCCCTCTTGATAGATATTCCTTAACACTATTTAAAAAAACAAATTCCGAACATAAAAAAACTTTTAAAGCTTACATACACTGCTTTAGCCTTTTAAAGCGTTATTTTCTAAATTAACTTTTAAATTTGTGTAGTTATTTTCAAAAACGAATGATTCACATGAAGTAAAACATTGTCAGATATCAATCTTATTGTCTGAGCCACGTTTTAAAACATGCTATAAATAATAACCCATCATTGCTGTCAACAATTAATCTTTCTAATTTGAAAGTCATGAACAATATTTTGGCGCCATCACTGAAATATTGTTGTCTTGAAGTTTTACAGCATTTTTATTACTTTCTTTTTTATTGGTGGTGACTGTTATAGGTCCATGTATAAAGAGTTTGCAAGTGTGAAGAGAATAACTATGTAGCTGCCACTCAGTGCCAAGCATCATTCATAATTACTCGTGCTCGGCTGAGTGCACTGTTCTTTGTTTTGTTGCATTGTTTTGCAAATTCAATGTTATGTCATAAGGAGCCCGGACACAACACTGATAACACGAAATTCATGTTTCGAATATATTCAGAGTAACGTATCTTTGTGTTAATTTAAATTCGACAGCTATTAACACTATTAATAGCAAAGCGATTGGAATCAAACAGATCCACAGATTCAACATCCTGTATTACGAGGGAGAGCGTGCAGCGAAATCCACGTAAAACCAAACGTTCGATATTTATGTTGCAGATAATTTTCCTTTCATTGCATAATCAGGTACGAATGGATTGCATTGTATTCCCTTGACAGATTTCCAACAATAACTCTACAAATGCCACTGAATATTTCAGGTCAATAATGTATTTGAAATATAGGTAGCAGAAGAAAACGAAAATAGTTACATTTGCGCAGTCAAGGTGCTGTCGAATGTTCTGTATAGGACTTAACTAAAGCGTAGGTATTCAGTTTGTGAGTCAGTGAATCAGCATGGGTTTATAACGCATGTTGCACGGTGTACCGTTTCGGCGGCTCGTGCGACACCGCGTGGCGTTGTTTGGCAACAGACGTCCACGTTGGGCTGGCGGCGTTCATTCAACGGCTGAATGTCGAAACATTCGTCGTGGCGTTTCACAATCAGACATGATGTTTCCTGGTCAATTTGGGTTATTGTTTTTCAATAAGATTCTTGTATTACAAAATGCATTACACTAGAACATCTCATGGGAACATTAGGTGAGTAACATTAGTAGTAATGTATTCTTTTATGACTCCAGCGCGATGGTTAACCGAAAACAAGATTTATGTATTTCCGGAAGAAGAGTAAAGAAAAGTATGTGTGTTAATGTAGTGTTGGATGAGGAAGTTTTAAAAAAATGTAATAATGTATGATGTCTGCGATTTATGTGGTTGCTAGATAAACTGAGTTTTCAGCATAACTTTGTTTATCTGGACTTACGCAAACCGTAACACGGTAATATCGATAAAAATGGTGATCCAGAAAAGTGTTAGGTGTATAATTTGGTTTTTACGTAACCGTCTGGACTGGCGACCTTTAGTACGTTATTAACGAAGAACGAGGGCGTGGCGAGCTGTCCACTATCGACGTCTATTTCTAGTCTCGTGTGAGCCCTTCGATCATCGTGAATACAACACAGACTTATGCAGCTGGAAATGTCTGTCGAATATTTTGAGATTGGTTTTCTAACGCTTCTTAAAGATGGTGTGTAAGATATCTATATCCATCCTTGACCTCGCATCTCTTGACTGGATCTAGTTTTTAAAATATGATTGATGTTTAAAAATATTTGTATAAACGTACTTATAGAAATGTATCATTTACTAATACTAATGTTATGACTCGGATTAGGAGAACGAATTTTGCATGAAAGGTACTTAGTAAATTCTTTAAAATATTTTTTTTTGTTGAACCTGCCGCATCAAGTCATCACTTTCAAGATTAAAGTTTTATCTATTACGAGTAGGTACCTATTACATCATAGTGCAGCAATCTAATATTGGGCAAATTCAATATCAACATTACGTCAACGTGGACCAAAATTTGAATAAAGAGCACCTTTTATATTGATGTGCCATTTAGTACCAGTTTACTCAATAAAATGCTCGTATCGTATTAAATTCTTTTTATTACCCAGTATTCCCAATTTACCCAGTATTTCTATATATTTTATGTTCGCCGTTAATCCAAAGATATCCTTTACCATGAAAGATGAAAGTTCCTATCTCTAATATAACAAAATATATCACTGACAATAAACTTTTAAGCTTTTTTTTTTTTTTTTTTTGGATGGGAAATCATCAAATGACTTCTCCCGCTCTGGGCAGAGCGAGAGGGTGTGTCAGACTTTTACTGACTAAAACCCACCCGTGTTCCTTCCGTTGCCTGTGTGCCGGGGCCGCGATATCCCTTTCAGACAAACCCGCAACCCCAGCAGGCATTGGTCTTTCGACCCCGTCGGTTGGTGCTGACATAAACTTTTAAGCTTAAACCTATTTTATATTTTGATATGAGTTAGCGATCTGTAACTTCTTACAGAATAATTGGTAGGATTGGATAATAATTAATGTTCATTAAGAACTCTCGCCATAACCATACTTTGTGAAGTTTCTAATTTGCATTTATGAAAATAGCTGGGAAGGATTTTCTAAATAAAGAATAGTGAATCAGTACTTTGTACCTATACGTTTACCAAAACTGTTTGTTTGCAACAAAGCTTAGGTACATTGTGTAGGTTTTAATAAAGTAATCATTGATTGTGATAAATAAATTATTTACATTTATAATTTATGAATGTTTGCTTAATTAATGATATTGACTTGACTACCTAAATCATTAACAATCATATTTGCACGCTACAAAAAAAGTTACAGGTTCAGACATGTTTGCCACATGACATATTATGTCATGTGGCAAACATGTCTGAAACTGTATTTTTTTTATAACGTTTTATTTCTGTATATGTAAACATGTATGAGGAAATAAATATATCTTATCTTATCATTTTCATAAGGTAGTATTTCTAACAACAGCAACTGGATAGGTCAACCCAAATCTGTGTGGTTCTTTTCTCAAAATACCATTTCAGACACTAATCTACATGGTCCTCATATGGACTGACCAAATGCGACCTGAGTTTGTTTCGGCCTTTTTTCTCAGAGTAGTCAGATATACGCCGAACTCATCAACCTTTTTTATATTTTTAATATGACGTATAAAAGTGATTCCGATTTCCTATTAACAAAATAAACAATTTCATTTCATTTCAGTTCAATTCCAATTAATATTGGGACAGTTTCGCGGAAAAACACAAGCAGGTGGACGGACGAACCCTAAACATGGACAAAAAACAGTCATATTATTTCTAATTACGTTTTGTTGGTTTTATTCATAACATATCGAGAACTCTCCGTGTCTCGGAAAGCACGTTAAGCTCTTGGTACCGGCTGTCATCGTCGTAGATCTTTGACAGTTAACACGGGTCGTCAGATGCCGGAACGTCAGAAAATAAGTCTCACCAAGGGATATCGTGTTACCCAGTAACTTCAGTCGCTTCATGGAAAATACTGGTATTTAGCAGCATCCGGTTAGACTGGTAACAGACCCCAAGAGCAGGAAAGTCGCCCATGTTTTAACATTTTAGAAAACAAAGACATCGAAAACTGAATAACTATTTACACTGCCATAACATGATTGTTCTACCACTTCCAGCTGTAACAACACTCAATGAGAGACTGTTATGAGTGGATTGCAGTGTCGAAATAGCCTGACCCTTTTACTACGCTTCCGCGTAGGGCGCGGCGAAAAGCTGCACGCGTTATGAAAAACTATAACAAAGCAACTGAGATCAAATGGCAGCCATTAATCCCAGTGTAGGAGGCTCTAATATAAAGCGTCCTTCCGACGGAATTCACGGCGTTTATCGGTCTCACAAATATCTCCCATGGTCATTGTTGCTTTAGGAGAGCACTAAATCTAAATAGCCGTTGTTTAAAATAAACATTTGAATTTTTTTATGAACTTCCTAATGTCCGTTCGAAGGTGTGGAGATATGAGCGAAGAAAATTTTATTGATTTACGTTTCAGTATTCTTAATTTGAATTGTTCACTCTTGATTATGTGGTAGTGGGATGACCTACACGCTTTTCTTGGAAATTATTCATAGTGAACTAACTGAGTGCTGAGTGTAACTAGTGACTAAATGGAGAAGCAGGTATTGAGGGAGACCTTTGTACATCAGTCGTATAGCCCAAATCTATTATAGATAGGTACTAAAGAAAGTTGATTTGTGTATTTTCATGATAACCTAAAATGATTTATTGTAGTGGCACGTTGTGGGCCACGGGGAAAGTCCATTAAGTACTGAGTCACGAGCTGAAATCAAACTGAAAGCTGAATGGCTTTGTAACTATTTTTGGAAAAGTTTAAATAAAATTGTTTCCGTTTACGCAATACGTTACGAATCAAAGTCAAACATTGTGAAATACTTTTATTATAACAAGTTCCTGGGCGAACGAGCTCTGCTCTGGTGAAAATAGAGAATGCTCATTTAATAGTATACGTAAGTTCATAGTAATTCCATGCTGCCATGATATTACATACTAATTCCATGCTTCCATGATAGTAGGTACTTACTAATTCCATGCTGCCATGTCATTATTCTAAGGTGTTCTTATTTTTGTTTTAAACTTTGGGCGACCGAGCTCTGCTCGGGTGAAAATACGGAGAAAACGAATTTTCCCAAATATGAGACCTAGCTAGATCGATTTTTTGCCTCCGAAATTGTTTGAGCTGTTTTCGAGAACGTGATTACAAATATATTAATTATATATATACAAACATTGCTCGTTAAATAGTATAGGATTTCGCGACTCTCGCGACTTTTTCCGAGTGTAAAGCAGACGTTCAATTTTTTTTTAAATATAACCTTTCAAACTCAGGTATAATGAACCTTCCCATTAGTGAAATAATTTTCGGAATCGGATCCATGGTTCCCTCTACATACAAAACTCACAAATTTTACCACTTTATAATACGTCATTTGGTGCTCAAAAAGGACTGTTTACCTGGCAAGTTTTCCGGGAGTTTTGTATATTGGTGATCTTATTGATTTCGATGTGCTCTTCTTGAATTTTCACTTTGCCACCTCGTATCTTTGCCGCTAGCACTGCCATGTCAAAAGAGTCTGAAAGAACATAATTGTCAAAAACGTGTTTTGGGCCCCATTTTTCAAATATGGTGGTGCGAGCGGCAAAGATGCAACTTGAAAATTCGAGAATCAATGGTACTAAAATTATTGTTATTTACTATTAAAATTTCAGTAGTCTGTTAACTCTTCAGTTCAATAACACCTGGGTAACTAAACCTACCCGATAAGGTTACTTGAGCGCTCCGTACAACAACCTTACAGCTAACATTATAACTATTGTTTCAAGAGTAGTTACTTCTATTAATGGCTATATTATTTGGTGCTATCTTCAAGTAAATATTTTCAGTAAGGGCAACGGCTACATAGAAATCAGAGTAATTTTCCTACAAATGTGAGTCACATTAGAAAAGTCAAACATGAGTCGCCTAATGAAAACACTTTAACAAACATAATGTCTGAAATTACATAATTTGTAAATAGGACACACGTTTAAAACACAGTCGACCTAATTCTTGTATTCGCAAGCTTCAAGCTTGCAGTATTCTGAAAGACTTCAGTTGTTCTACATAACTGTTAACCGACACGTTAGATAAAATAATCTTAACGAAATGTAGGTCTTTATAAAATAAGAAAATATATTTAAATAAAACAAATGCTTCACCAGATTCCATTCATAAAATGTTCACTCCGCGGGTGTTATGTAATCAAATTAAACAAAATGAGGTTACAGACTGACATTATGAATAGCAGATTAGACATTAGCAGAATGGTCCAGAATTTGTTTACTTTATTATCATTAGGGGTTCTGCAAAATGTTGGTGTGAAGCGGCAGATTCTTAACAAAAACGTGTTGTAGACATTATAAAATTGAAATGTGTTGATTGTGAACATAAATTAAATAAAAATATTGTTAGTGAAGTCTCGTAACACGATACTGAAGCATACTGACCTGAAGTCACCTTGATGGATGATCTTCATTATGTTTACTAGTCTGACTCTCTCTCGATGCCGGACGTAGCAAACTGTCAGTCGTTCAAATGAGAGTAAGAATAAACTCCCTATTTTTAGCTCCTATGAATAAATGTTTACAGTTGATTGGAAATAAACTGAACGAGATTCCATTCTGAAAAATGGGGATCTGTATACAGTCATTCTGCGAACACTTTATATAAGTCATATTTCAGTACACAAAAACATTTACAGGAAGCGACATGATTTTATCGCGATGGCTCATTCACTCGGTCCTCACATTTCTGTAAATAAATTAGCATTATGGATCAGTAAACCATTTCATTAATTAAACTTATAAATACTTTTGTATGAGTAAGTAAGAGGCATGTCGGTACTGCGTTGCGTCTTTGATCTGTGAATTCACTGGGTTCATTCAAGTATTGTGTTGCACTACTTCACGACGTGGATGGTCACAGACTACGTGTTAACGAGGCGATAAATTCACGAGGCACGGTGACACCCGGCCACGCTGTTACACAATATGTTTAGCGAGCCGTTTAACAACAGTCGTTTCTGCTGTCGGCCTGGCAACAACGCGTCAATTGGCGTTATAACTCTGTCTAAAAGAATAATGACCATAAATCACATTCATAATAACACCTTTTATGTGATTTATTTCAATCTATGTTCAAAATATGTCAGCATATGACACAATTCCGCCACACTTTAGAGTTTTTACAACACGGCAGTAGGAAAGCGTTTCTCACGATCTGTTGACATGGAAAAATTAGTCATCAAGGTGTTAGTCAAAACATTAAGTGTGATCTGTTACGTGACTAATAAAAAGTGAAAAGGGAAATTAACTAAATGTGTGTCAATGCGACACTGTAGCACTCCAAAGTAGATACTTACTCTCGTCAAAACCAATGACCAGGGAAATATTATAAGTATTTAAAGTATGCAAAAGTCACGCAGGTACAATGCAAGAGGGGATTCAACAACTCCGGGATTCGTTAAACAAAGGTTTATTCGCTTTTTTGCAACAATATTTATGCTCGGTCTTTTGCGGATTACCTTAAGCTCTTGTTTCTTTTTATGGAAAACGTGCAAATTTATAAACTGAGCATGCAAAGATCTATTGAAAAAGTAACGTTTATCCGAAACATTGAACATTTCAAAATGTAGGTTCATTCGATTAAGTAAGTATATCGAATTTGTTATGAATATTAAACGCTGTTAAAATAAACACCTGTAAATCACCACGATCAATTGAAATCGACTTCATGGCTAATAAAAATGTTTTTAATATTTATAGGCCACCTCTCATTGAACGAGGTTTCTGGAACAGCTTATGGCTAACTGTAGACGATGGAGTTATGAAGGGCTCAGCCTGTAACAAGTCACATAAAAAATTGTTGTAAGGTTCAATGTTCAATTTGTCATTCATGAGACAGAACAACGGGCCGTTTGATGTAGTGTTAACAAATTATTATGTCGCGTATAACGAACTATAATTCTTGTTTATAATGTTCATTTATCCCGGAGGAGCGGCCTCGATCCATCAAGTAGAGACCTTCTCTGCTCTACGCTCATATTCATTCATAATAACAGAAACTCTACTGTCTCTACTTTATACACAAGATTGTTTTGATACATCAACCGAATCTAATTAAATAACATTGAAATTAGACACACGACGTATCAGTCCTCAATGTTCTTCCTTTTGACATTAGAATGTGAAGATGGATTGCGAAAATGTAATTTTATCGCGAGGCTAGTTTTCACGAACATGGCCGCCTTGAAATTAAAACCTGGGCGTAAATTAATCCACGTCTTAGTAATCGGATAAGCGAAGGATTTTAATCGTTTATTTTTTTTCACATTACTTCCTGATCTTGTCGGAAGTTAAGAAGAAACACTATTTATTAAACTTTCTAACACTTGATAAATCTCTGATTGGAAATGGGAGGACACGATGTAAACACTACATAGTCATAACATCGGCTAACGTAATCGTTCAATTTATGATGAAATGAGAAGCGATGACATCGAGCCAATTATTAATGATAAAACAAATAATACCTTCATGAAAAAATGGAGAGAAGCGAGCGCGAATAAATAATGAAGAACCAGTGATCCGGTATATTTTGTAAACTTGAATATCTGGGTATATCTTATAGTAATCCTGCATATCGTAAGTGTACTTATGTACTTCTCAGACGCACAGGCACACTATTGGGCATCATTTTTTCCTCCTCACGCGACGAGTTACAAAATGGCGCATGAAAACTCATTGCTGTCATGCGCCATTTTGTAACTCGTCACGTGGTGTCATTGTACTGCGTCACCAATTTAATTTGGCTTAGTCTATTATACCTCCAAATACAATGTTGACCGAACCTCTGTAAGATACCCACGTGACTTCGGTTGCAATCTCTAAACAGAGGAAACGTGATAGAACATAATACCAAGACAACTCTTTGTCGATAGAATAAGCCTCGTGAGCTTATTATAAAAAGCTTTTGCTAGCACGTTCAATGCCAGGAGCCCTCCTGGAGGGTTAGCCTAGTCGCATATGGGACGCCGGGAGCTCATTTTAAATGAATAATGAATAATGTTTAGCGAATACAGCAGTATAAGCCGTGAAAATAAAATATGATATATATTTTAACAAGATTTATTACTTATTAGTATATGCGTTGGTTTTAAAATAAAAACCATTTTTTTTTTCAACTTTGCAAATATTCATAGAATATTTAAAAGGTTGGAACCTACGTTACAAGACCCTCTGAAAACACAATTTTACTTCATTTAACAGTGTTTTATAACACGGTTTTAAACCTAATGCCGTTGACCATCCGCGATGGTTAACTTTAGCGCAAACGTAATGCCGGCAACCCTCCCAGAGGGTTCAGTTCTAATATGTATGATGGCATGGCGTATGAGTTCTATGAAAAGTGGGTGGAGTCAAAACTGTTAAGGGATAGAAGACTGTCGTCTTCGTGGCTGACTGTCTTAAGTGTGAAGTAAGGAATATTTACGTTAGGTTTGGATTTATAAACGTGCCTTAAGCTATTCATACATCATATACGCTTGTAGGCAATTTACTGAAAACCCTGGGCGCAGTGCGCATACCACTTAAGCCAAGATTAAATCCTTTTAGCACACTGAGCACAACAGAAGGTCAGGAAAACGCAATATATGGGAATATCGATAAATAAGCTCAAAGCACCAATTAATCAGGCCGAAGCTCTTTGTGAAGATAAAAACATGAATCACAATACGAATCTGAGCGCATGAAAATCATAGTCAAACTTATAAATAATCTGAATCTCAAACAGTTAATGAGAACCAGAAATATTAATTATTAATATTACCGAAATATTTAGTAATTTTCAGCGGTAAGCTGATGCTGAAAGATGCCAAATATTTTAAGAATTTCATTATATGAAGGAACTATTAAATACACTCATTAATAATCTTATATTATGCGGATATTTCAGAGTGATTAGTTACAGTCTTTCAGGCATACTTTACAGTAGGTATGCATGTATGCAGCACCTGTATTTAGTCGCCGCCGGCCTTGGGGAGAAACGTGGCGCTCCTATTCATGTGCCGGAACACATCAGCACTGGGAAATGTATTGTTAGGCCGTCTCTTCACGGGCTTGGAAACTTTTACAACCATTATCTGGCAGGCTATTTGATACTGTCAACAGACGACAGCTGCATCCAGTTCACAAATAACGAGCAAGACTGTTATTTCCAGGTTTCACAAAAAGGTTAGCTGTCGGAGAACGCGTGAATATGTCTTTCCGCGAAGTTGCAAGGAAATCCAAACATTGAATACCACTGGAAGTTATAACTCCTCCTACACCAAACATTTCGTTTGAATATGAATGTCTATTGCATATTTTCGGTACCAATTTTATGATTTAAAACAAAGTACATACGTAAATACAGAACAATGCGGAACAACGCATTATTTATTTGCAGAATTTCATAACTTCAAAGTTCGATTCTCGAATATCAGCTGTGTGGTATAAACACGATATTCTTATAAATAATTGACAATTAAGAGAAAATGCTCTTTGTTTATCATACTTTGGCAATAGACTTCAATAACGTCAACATTTACAATGAATTAAAAATGATGAGAACTGGATCGTTTCCAGTTTGAAAGTATTGGCAGAGCTATTAGATAATGCAGTTGGTAGGCGGCTTTACTGAGCGGATTTTCCGTCAGCCGCCACAATGTCGGCACGTGATAAATTACGAGTGTCTGGCATCCCTTTCAGTTCGTTTGCAGGGGTTTAGTCGAAAAGCCTTAGAGGTAGCTTTCACGTGACTGACAATTTGAAAGATTGTTTACCTTGCAATTACTTTAACGTGATCGTCGTTGGGTTATTACGTAATGATTCTTTTGAATGTGTTCACTCTGTCACTCACTCGTAACAGATCAGTTCCATCGGTAATAAAAATCTTCTCATTTGTTTTCATTAACTGGAGTATTGTATTTTCTTAAATTTAAATTAAACGAGCTGTTTGCATCAACAAGCCGTTCAGGGATTCATCCAAAAAGTTGGCAACGTCACAAATAGCGGTCAGATAATTACCTGTTTTGATTAGCATAGCATAATTAGTCACATGTTCCCACCGCTGGGACTCAGGCTTTCTCTCTGTGAGAGGGAGTGGGCCGTAATCCACCACGCGGGCCCAGTGCGGGTTGGTAGACGTCACATGTCTTCGAATTGGTTCTAGGACATGCCGTTTTCCTCACGGTGTTTTCCTTCACCGTTTTGAGAGCCGTGGTGATGAAATTATTTCCACAAAGTAAAGCGCCTGGTTGGGTTCGAACCTACAACTCGTAAGTCGAGGCTGTTACCACTGGGCCACCACTGCTCTCATTAATTGCTTCTGTTTTGATTAATTTGGCAATATTACTGTGTGGAAATAAGAAATATGGTCAATTAGCAAACTAGAATATTAATAATGAATTGCAATTATAAAACAGAATTTGATGTTTTAACCGTTTTAGGTAGGCATTTGGAAGGTTTCCAAATACTTTTTAACATCTAAAACTAAATATTCAGTGTTACGATATTAATTATTGCATTTCCTAATCAATATTTTAGTTCACTAGTTAGCCATATTTCTTATACATTAATATTGCCAAATTAATCAAAACAGCGAAATATTTGACAGCTATTTGCGACGTTGCACACTTTCTGTATAAACACTCCTAATAACCTTTTTAAAAATCAATGAGTAGTTACAGTTTGTTATTGTGTTGTTGTTGAGTGCATCATATTGCTGATAGTAGTTTGCATAGTATATTTATTATGTGCAAAACAATGATGGATAAGTGTCGCGGCTAAATCCCGGCTTATACTGGAGCACTATCATTGTTATCCTATGTCTGAGTGTCTCACCCTTATCACAAGCTGTCCACGTGGAGTAGTTTTAACAGCATTATCAGCTGATAAGTCTTTAACACTGATGCATCTGGCAGTTGGGCTTGGGTAAAAGTCCGTTAATTACATTTTGAATTCAATAAAAACTAATATATCGTCATCGGCACCAAAGTCAAACAAACAAAAATTATGTGCCAGGTGAAACCACAAAGCTGGGGACGGACATATTTTTATTGAATTGATCTATCTAGGTTCAATTACCTCGTCATATCCGCCGGATGCACGTCTTTAATACTATACTTGGAAGCTTCTGCGAAGATACTGTTAATGAGGAAGCTCAGCTGACTACACATCAAGGACATGAAACAATGTTACTTGAAGCTCATAATTGTATTTTACGAAGCCTTCTTTGTCCTTAGGTACATATCCGTGCTTATCCCCATTCTTAATTTCCGCTCTGTTTAACTTTTGGGTTGTCTGAATCGTTTCTCGTACGACCTTTTTTTCTCGTGATTTGATTACATTACATTTCCATATGTCAAGGGAAAATACAATTCTGTCATACATAAGTTTTGTTTACCGTCTCGACGTTAATGACTTCTATTGAAGGGGAATTCCAAAGCAGACAGTGACGATCACAACATGTGTTCAAACAGTTTGAAATATCGCGGTAGGGGTTAACCTAGCAACAAGTTCCACGCACAACTTTCTTCCGGCAAGCGGAAGAGTCATAGACCAAACAAAATTGCCCTTGTGTAACTGTAAAATTGATTATATTACGCGAAAATCGACCTTGGCGCGAGTATTTAGCAATGTTAGAATGTCGCCATTAAATCTGGCAGAAGACAGGTTTGAAGTAGAAATCACCTTCGCTATGAAAATAGTGTAGACGTAGCATTGACAACACCTAGATTTATGTTCGAGGAGTCTCAAATACAGACGTCTAGGCGACCACGTGTACGCACGTAAACTGAGATACATTAGGTTAATAATCTAGAGGATGTGCGTATTTAAATGTGTTTTATATTAGCAACAAATTACTACGGAGAGAAATGAGAATATATTTTTCTGCTTCGCTACGTCTGCAATCGTTTGTATTAATTTGTGTTTACACGAGTTTCATAACAATCCGAATGAAAGTTTTCTTAAAAATGTAATGCTCTGGTATCTGGGTAATTTTACCCATTATCCTCACTCCCTCGTTGCCCTAATTTCCCTTATTCATAAAAAGTAAATAGAATTACTGTAATCTTTCCACGTGTGTTTGTGTTATTGTTAATTTATTATGCTAGTATATCAAAATATGGTACACTAATGGAAAAGTTACACGCGCTACGATTATTTATCTGGTACAAATTCGTTAAATAAGAATAAAATGTTATAGCTAGGAATCAGGTCAAGTAACTTTTATGGTTTGTATTTTCATACATTGTTACAAGTTACCTTACACAAGGAATACAATCGAATACACAGTAGAAAGGTGACAATTGAAAAATTCAAAGGTGACAATTACACAAAACAGAGACCAATATATGCAACGAAAAATTTAGTTCGTTTTTGTAATACAACTCTAATAAAAAATAATGTTTATCTTACGAGTATTATGCATTATAATTTTTAATAAGTTACCAAAAGATCATAAGGGAGCTCCCAATTAAATATTTTAAAATTAAACTACGTAAATGGTCGATAGAAAATTGTTTTTATAGTTTACAAGATTTTCACATAAATAATTTAATAATTTCACATAATTTCTGCCACATAAAGAAACATCTTTATTTTAAGTTTCCTATTATTTTATGGCGTATTGTATTAAGTTTAAAGAATTGTTGTTACATAAATTTTTATTTTTAGTTTTGTTATTTGTGTACTTATAATTCTTGTAACTTAAAATGTATCTTAATTTAAAACTCTATTAGAACATAGGTATTTCTCTGTACCTATATATTTTATTAAAATAAGTAGGTACCTATTAGGTGTTAATGTAAAATTAATTTACACGCCCTAAACAAGCAAAATGTGGACTGTACATAAAACCACCAACTTTAACAACTGGTAACACCTGTATTTTCTGCAAATTAATGATTTTTATTCTTATTCATATATTTTTGTTCTGGGACTCGGATTCAGTGACGATAAGTCGTTGCACTTTGAAAACATCAAACATCTGTGATTAAAGTGAACTATAGAAATATGTTAAATTCAAATACCTACCTACTTGTGTACTTGTATATACTAAGGTTTACATATAATTGTCTATATTAAATTTAATACTTTTTGGTGATTTGGCCACATTAAGCTGAACCTGTTTCTTTACGAATGAAAAATTTTAATAAATTTTTAATTAACTTTGTTACACAAACTACACTAAACGGCATAGTGAACTAGCTTAGTATGAATTGTTTTTTAACTTCGATATTATAGTTAGTTAAAACCTTTCCTAGATAAGTTCTCAGGTTCTAAAATAAATGACAAGATTAATTTACAGGCTTACTTAAGATCTAGGTCCTAAGTCCTATTTTTTACGTCGCGGATTTATTAAGTATGAATAATCCGAAACCGTATTAGAACAGCACACTTAATTAAAACGCAGATATATGCCAGTGACCTTGAGTGGTTAGCTTGCGTGTGCTGTACTGAGCTCACGCAATGCGTCGTTCGTCCAGCCAGTAATAGTCCTCGCTCATCAAGGAGCGCTGTCCCAAATTAGATGCATTATTAATTTATTACACATAAAACAAAAGGTATTTTAATAAAACACGTATATTAAAAGATCAATAATCAAATTATCTTTAAAATGGTGAAGGTTTCAGAAAAATTGCCTTGTTACATTTTGCGTGATTCTCAGTTTTATATCCGCGTTAGACATAACTTTACAACTTAATTTCACTATGTAATACAAACATAATCAAATATATTAAGTTATTAAGAAAATACTGTAATTTAATATATATTATTTCTAAATCATTAACACTACTCGTTTAGACGTGATCTTCTGTATAAAATCATTAAAAGTCGGTTGTCATCGCTTTAACTCTTAAAATCGTTGACATCGTTCCTTACATTTTACTTACAGACTTTACCATAGATATATGAACCCATCCCAACGGATCACCCTGTAGTTGAACACAGGTACACATAAAAGTAAAGCCCATTACTTAAAGAAACATTTTCGCAATTTTAAGTAATCGAAATGATTACAGAACATACTTTACGCAAAAAAAAAAGGAAATAGCAACTTGTTAATTCTTTCATCAGCTTGTTTGGCTCCTTTCAAAGAACTGAAAGTTGCGTGGGGTGGTCATGAAAGTGTAGGTAAATATCGAGGACTTTGCTCTGCAATCGAGAGCGGTCTACTAGGTTATCGGTTATCGAAGCCTTAAGACTGCGCCGTCAATTACTTACTTCAAAGAACTGAGAAAATTACTAAACTCAAATAGCTCGTATAATACTATTGCTATTTGAGTTTGTAGGCAATAGTGCAGGTCTAATTTTAAGCTTTAATTTATTTATAGTGGTACCAGTAACTGGGTTGTGGCGGGAGACACGCCGTCCCTCCAAAAAATGGGCACTGATGAAACGTCAGAAGCTACGTGCTTCATGTAAAACTCAAACTCAAATTCAAAGCATTTATTTCAAATAAACCAATAACAGGCACTTTTGAACTGGCAAGGGGTCGGTCAGTCAGAAAGATGAAGCTGGTTGCCCATTCCAAAGCTTAGTAGGTTCCTATGGAGAAGAACTGGAAAAAAAAGTTGGTAACATCATTCATGTTGAAATTATACATGTGAGAATAATGTAGACAGACGAGCACGTTCAAAACGTCCGTAATAAAAAGATAAAACAAAAAACAATTCAAAAATTATAATAAGCCGTGGCAGCTAAGAGATGACTAGTCCGTACTGATGGCGTCCGTTCACGAACATGACGCATGGATCAGCACCATTCAGCTCAACGATTATGAAGGGGAGACCAGCGAGACATTTGAGTCAGCATGACATACTCTGAGCCGTCTGGGCACATTCAAGTCAATGCAAGACGTTCTCAGTGTATGGTAGCTTTAAAGTAGGTACTTAGTACTCACACATGTGCTATGCAATTATATAATACTAAGAGATTGAATTTATACAAAGATAGATTAGATTTTTACAATCTTCAGCAGCTCCAACAATATTTTCGAATGCTAATCAATTAGTTAATGCGCCCTTGTGGAGCTGGACCAGCGTTGAGCCAAGCATTTTTGTCAGCGATGTAATCCCACGTCTTATAATATGCTCGGCAGCATAGTGTGCGTTTTATAAAAGATTTAAAATTCGTTTCATTCAGTTGCGTATGTGGAGAGGTATTTTATTGCAATATTTTAAACAGTATCCCATGACAGATGTGTCTACTTTAGGCATTTTGAAACCCGGTTGAACTTATTGGTCCCTATTTTTTTTTTCCTTACGTACCTACATGATGTTTTCATAGGTATATTGCCAAGGTACCGTCATACAGTTCCCTTAGAGAATCGCGCCTGCGAAGGGCATATATTGCTCTGATGGGTCTTTTCATCAGAATAAAAAAAATACTCTATATCTGCAGCCCGTCCCCATGCTAGTATGAAAGTAACTGAAATAGACTAGCCTCGCAGTATCTACGGATGTAGATAGGTTGTAGTATGGACGGATTTTTCTGACAGCTTATGCTGATGAACTTACCCGTCCTGCAAGAGATGTTAAATGAGGACCCCATTGCAGCCTTGAGTCGAGTGTGATATCCAGGAAAACAGTTTATCGACGAATTCTAGTTTCTCCTTATTTAATACTATGTACTATGTCACAATCAGTAATTTTAACATTCGATAAAGAAAACCTTATGCTATATCTTATGAAAATCTTATTTAGTTTTATTACCATTTAATACTAAATTATTAGCAGTGAACCAATTTAAGATCGGCAATAATAATTTACGTAGTCAAAATTTGATGAACGTCTATTTATCTTAAAAAAATAAGGAAGTATCTTCAGCAGATGACACCATTTGAGGTTGTTTTTTTAATAAATGAGGTTGTTCATTTATATACACAAAAAAGAGGAAAGGACCCAATATCGAGCCTTGTGGAATACCCATTTTTACTTTTAAACCAGGTGAATTGACACCATTTATTACCATACCATATTTATACCAAAATACTTATATTCAGTTGCATCCGGTTGGAAGCCGACTCCAACATAGTTGGGAAAAGGCTAGGCAGATTGATTTATAGTAGAACGGATTAATTATGAAGCGGAAATGTATATTATATACATTAACAGTATAAATCAACTATACAACAAAATACTTAAACACAAAAAAATATTATTTCTTACCTCTTAAAAACTCTGAGAACTAGCAGGGAACCCCAAGAAAGGTTGCTTGGACCCATGAACCCATGACCCATGAATCCTCGCCATCATAATACTTAAAAATTAAAGTTCCTTGTTTGTTAGACAATACCTTAGTTCAATTATCTGTCAGATATTTTCCAAGGTCTGACATTGTTTTCATATGGCCCTGGCCTATGACAGGCCAGGGTCAGCCTTAACGACGTGTTTACCGAGGCAAGGAGAAAACTGGATGTCAACAATAAACATTGCAATCTTTAAGATCGATCTGCACTCTAGCCTTTCATCACGAGCTGTTCCACGCTACCAATGCACTGTAAAGCTTTGTCCTGTATGTAGTGACAACCAACCTTAACGAATATTTTATGAGTTAATGGCATAATGTTATGAGATAAATACTATTTCATATTTGAAAGATTAGAAAAAAATAGAGACTCAGTTAGAAGAGCTGACAGAGCGCGTCATCATGTAAAAAATGTAGATCCAACTCTAGGAATACTTATGAGTTACCTACTTCATAACAGCTAAGTTTATATGGTGTGTCTGAGTCCTTTAATCCACCTTATTTTCGGTCAGGAATGGCCGCAGTACCGAATGAATGTTTTGTCAGAATTTTGAATGTTCACTTAAATGTGCACTTCGAGGAAAATTGGTCACCATTCCGTATTATTTACTTATCTACTAACAATACTAACATCCGCTCAAAATCTGTTCGTCCATTTATTTTCAAAATATTTAGCATAGGCACGTAGTGTTTGGGTTTGGATTTGGAATATTGTTTATTTAAACTCTGAGAAATAAATATAGGATTGTTCGGCATAGTATATATATTACTACCTTGGCTGTATTCTGAAAAAAGTATACAATCATTGAGTCATAATCAGTGATCGGAGTAGGTAGATTGATTTTTAGTACTTGTATCATAAATGCACACAGAAAGAATAACATGGATAAGCCATTTTTCCGGAAAGTAATTCCGGTATTTCCGGATTCAATTAAATATTGTTAATGTTGGTAGTGATATTATTATTAGTGGTAGTCGTTGGGTTTTGTCAAATCGTGACAAAAAAAAAATAGGAAGAATAATAAAGAATAAAATTGCTCATTTTATTACAATTCCTACCTTTTTTTTGAGGATGGCAAATCATCAAATGACTCCTTCCACTCTGGCAGAATACAATTCCTACATAAGTTCCGGTTTTTTTTTAATAATCCACCAATTCCGGAGGAATGTCCATAGTAATATATACGTTTCGGATCAATGACCCCAGTTCAATCTACCTACTCCGATCACTGGTCATAATACATCAAGACGTTTTTTTATTTATCAGTATTATAAATACCTGCAAGAAGTCCTATACTTGGGATCATAATAAGCCATGATCATCAATTTTAAACCTAGTGATAAAAGCCTTTGTAGTTGTATTTAACCTAATTTTATTAGCATTTAAACAATTAGAAGATCTTTTTTATTTGATTATACCTAATATGACTTGGACGACCAGTAGGTAGATAGGTAATTTTGTGTAATTTTCAAGGAGGTCAATCATAATACACTCAGCGGCACGGAATTTGGCCCAAACATAAACAACCCGATAACAGCTGAATTTTACTAACGCGTATGGCAACTTGAAGTGGCAGATTGTTAGTGTATTACGTATAATGTCACTGTTGCTCCCTTCCATTATTTCGTGAATATGAAATCATGTGACTTCACAGGGATTTCATTTAGAAAGCGACAGGCTACCGAGAAGGCTCCGTTCCGTTGGGTAACAGGGCATAACTGATGATTACATATCTTGTTGCCGACGAGAATTCTGCTAGAATCGAGCAATTTCTGCAGAGTGAAAGATAATGTTGTTTATAATAACTTTTAGTTTGTTGATGCATATCTAATACTAATTTAGAAACTTGTACTGAGTAGACTATACATTTTTTATTTATTTTTGGCTGAAAACAAATAAATATGGATTGTTGTTTTATTATAAATCGGAAGTGTATTAAGTAATGCGATAGCAATATATTACAACAAAATTGGGTACATTGAATCATTTAACTTACACCGCTTAATAAAGTGTGATAAGCATTTATTATGTTTGCTCTCTTGTTTCAAATGTTTACGTAAACAACAGAATTATAAATTCAGTAATAAACCTACTTTTTGAATAAAAAATAAAAATACTTCAGCGAGAATCCGCAATTTTCCAGACAGGCTCAATGTCAGATGCAGACACCATTTACCAAGCACTTCAGCAAGCTTATGAACGTGCCCTTTTTGTTGTAGGAATATTTTTTACTTATTTTTATTATGATTGCAACAGAGCCGGCCAGAAAAGGTTATAAAAAAGGAAATCATGCAAAAGAAGTGTTTTTTCAAACGTCCTTTGTCCGCCAAGAGCACGTATTGCGGCACGAGGCGTCGGCTTGTTGTTGTTACATTATACGTACATGTTTCTGTCAGGTTCGTGATTGTCTTGATACAAGGGTGTCTACCGCTGGGAAAATATATTCCAATTATGTCTACATCTGACTGTATAATATTGTCATTATTCACCTCTGCATTTGGCTGGAACATTACAGTAACCAATTTGCTAAAGAGATTATTAACATCCTTATATGCATAGATCAGACTAAAATAGCCATTTTAACATCGTCGCTCATATATATATCGTATCTAAACCGAGTAATGTATCATTGACCTCATCATTAGAACTACTCGAATCATTCAGATCATGATCCAGGGCCGGCGCCAGGAAGTGTTTATGATTTCCATTTTAAGGTCGTCCGATCTAGTTACCTCTTTAGATAATCTCTAATGCGTAATATATCAGGTCTTAACTAATCACATACTTTGACATCTCTAGGTCAGCACAGAAGGCTGAAAGCCAACACTTACCTTGATTATTTTAAACTTTTATTTCAGTCTAGCAGATGATAAAAGTGCATTATTTGTTAAGTAAACAAGATAAATTTTATATTGCCTTTGAAATTATGAGACGAAACTCGCTTCGTAAACACACAAGGCTAGGAAAAATACTCGGTGGCCTTTTATTAAAAGATGAAAAATCAAAGGTGAAGACAAACTGTATTAATTAGTATTCTATTCACATTTTGCTGTGAAGATTTTAGTAGGCCGATGTCCTGATGAAACCGATTGTAGCCTAATCTGAAATTCGTGGATTGTAGGTACTCGTATTTTCCCTCAAAAGCCTCTTGACCGACCACCGACTCGACAGTCGGCTCACAGTGGAAAGTGCTGGGACTTTCAACCTACTTCAGGGCAAGATTTATTTATAGTCGCAAAGTTCGTAGGGTCAACGTTCTCGTGTCGATCTCACTGACTGATCGAATTTTAATTACTGTCGTTAGTTTATACTCGCGCACTGGAATATTTTGATCGATTAAGTCGGATTTGATAGCGCCGTAGACACGATAATGTGATACACTACGAGAGAATAGAATATCAATAAGTATTTGTGGAGATGCCGCCTGAAATGTTTAATTCATATCTATACAAACAATTTTCGGGAGATGGGAGTACATTTCACAGGCTCAGGTAACAATGATAAGTTAACATTTCAAAGTCAGACTATCTCAATATTATGTGAATATAATTGAAGTGCTTTTTCAGGTGACTTGGACTCGTGTCGATTGCTTATACGCTACGATGCGAAAGAGCTTTCCTGTAGCGCCGGGTGCTATTTCCTATTGAGGCAAAGACGCGTCGAAAAATCACCTACATATACGCCGAGTTTCCGCTTCATGGAACTAGAAGCCCTCAGTTCATATCCGCCTAAAAGCATATACAACGCTTGCACTACACAGTTTTGGGGGTCGAGGGCCCGAGAGTGGACTAAACCTGCAGTGTATCGCGAGCAGATTGGACTGTTTGTGTGTGTATTGCTGTTGCAAGCTTTCCGCATCGGTAGCTTGTAGCAGGGATTCTCATTACTATAGGGCAGAGTAAGGTTAAGTGTGTAGGTTAAGTTTACTAACATAGTTTTTAAGAAATATTGTAACTAACATATTAAATCCATTGTTACTTGTAAATAAAATACAATAGACGACGTATATTTAGTAACTGTTCTTAAAGAGTCATAAAGAACCCTGTAAGAAATAGAATAAGGATGACGATTGACTTGTTGCGAATCCGGATACGTCGTGTTGCCACGTCAAGCGCCGAACGCAGTGTCACTGCGTTACTAAATATTCGTCGTCCATTGTATTTTATAATGGATTTCCGCAAAGTCATGCCTGAGTCAACTAACTAAATTAAATATAAATAAAAATGTATGCGATAAAAGGTTAAGTTTAACTTAATTTAAAACTTTTCTTATGTACTTTAAAGCCATTGAAAGTTAAAACTTCGGTATTATAGTAATACAATAAAACCTTTTATGTATGTAATAATAGGGCTACATAATAGACGATATTATGTACCTTCATTATTGAATAATTTGATTGTTTATGGTCACCCTTTTGTGGTTATAATTTGACAGGTCTGTTCAAACTACGATAAGGTTCAAGCTAAAGGTTAAAGTATTAAAATAGGTAAGTTCAGTCAATCAATCTGTTGCGCCTTTTCCCAACTATTTCGGAGTCAGCTTCCAGTCTAACCGGATGCAGGTGAATATTTTAAAGTTAACCGTTTTTTACGTAGAGCCAGTGCCTATCTGATGTCCACAACCCAGTAACTGGGTAGCACGGTACGACTGGTTGTCAGATTTTTGGGTTTCTAACTACCCTTAACGACTGTCAAACATCTACGAATGACAGGACCACCGGTTTAACGAACTTTCCGAGGCACGTAGGGGTCTAAATCCAAAAGTAATTTATTCAAACTGCATTTTTCGAACGTCAGTGTTACATAAGACAGTCCCCCAAAAACGCCCGCACTTCACCACTTCCTAGATATGGAATAGATGGTCACCCATCCACGAACCGACCGAGGCAAGCGTAGTTTAACCTTTGATCGATGGCTGTTATTATTTAGTCACGAGCCCCTCAAATAAAATAGGTAATAGTGTTTGGTCAAATAAAGAAAAGACAACCATTTTATTTCAATCCATTTGTTTGCGTGAGTTTATTTGCCTTTCACATTTTAGTAACCATTTTAAAAGTGTAAACAATAACATTTTCTTGTTATTATCATCGATGATTTTGTTGATAAATACTTTGATAGATTGTTGAAAACTTGTTTTAGCTACAGATTTCAAATACGTCTTTAATTCAGTGTCTGGATCGTATTATGATCTAAGGTATTGATTGAGGAGAAAACATAACATAACACGTACTCAGTACTCTGGTTCATAATAAAAACAAATATTATTACAAAGATGTTGCATTTTATTTGGATTTTTATACGAAGTCTGCTAAGTTTTTAATGCAGTTAAAAGCCGAGGTGTTGAAGTACCACCGGATGTGGCGTGTCTGAGGATTGTCAGCCACTTGCTGATCAACACATCAAATGATACTCGTATATCTGGCGCGATCTAAGCAGTTTATGTCTTAAAACTCCGAGCTAATAATATTTTTTCTGTAATTACTCCCGCAAAGTTTATTTTGTCTCTTGACGTCAATGATAACTATATTTTATTGCTATATATAATTGGCTAGGGTAAGGTAAAATAAATAATCAAACTAATATCAAATGCATTAAACAAATAATATTCAGGTGTGCAAATATTATTTCTCGGCAGTTTCCGTAATTTAGCTAATTTAGGGTTTCGTCAGAATTTTGATACGAAGCTGTAACGTCTGCCAGCCAGAAGCGGCCATGCAGCACTTGCGTACTTTAGCGTGATGGATTATAGGCTTTTGAAACAAAATTATCGGAATAAAACATGTTCATAATAAATTGAATAAGCCAATGCCCAGATTTTTTATAGAATAGGGCTTGGGTTTCTAGCGTTTAATGAACCATATCACACCCAAAACGTAGAAAATGTAACAATTGCTACTAAAGTAAAAAACAATAAACAGTGAGGCGTAAATACAAAACAAAACATTCATCAACACAATGGTTAAACAAGAGTATTCCCAAGAATTACCCTTTGTATTCATCCTTTCAATCGACTTATAATAATTATAATACATCATTATTATTACTGATGCCGGTCAAAAGCTCAGCGTTTATTGTTTATTGCCTTTCAACAGTCGGATAATACGACGTGTTTATTATATTGCGACACTATTAAATTTCAAGGAACTGATAATATTTTGCCGAGACGATGACGGTGGCGCGGGACACTGCGTTGGAAAATTTTCAGTACAAACAAACAGCCGTAAGGAAAAGTTTTGGTTCAGTTATTATTAGCCCGATACGAATATAATTAAAGCTTTCTAATTATATCATCGGGAGGGTTTCGGTTATTAGTTTTATTACGGCACATCGGCCGCAAACTACACGCTGATGTCACCCGACTTTGTCCGCGAATTATTGAATAAAAATACCGTAATTTTTATCGTCTTTTTATTATGTTTACTAACACTTTGGACTTTCTCATGTGACAATTTGGGGCAGCAGTTGATTCATTCCATCATCCTGTTTTTGTTTACCTTTTTATAAGCAGAATTCTAAAACAGCATGGAATTATCTAAAATTCTATAAAAAATATAATACAAGAGTTAGAAAGAGATAGAATTCGCATCAGAAGTAGTAAACGAACCGGATGGTTTACAGATGGAAAGTTCAAAGTTTGGACATCAGGGCTCTGTTTAATTGCGCACCGACCTCCCTAGCGGCGTCAGCGTAGTCTGCTACGCTGACGACACGCTGGTCCTGGCGCAGGGGAGGTCGCATGAGGCGGCGGCCGAACTGGCGACATGTTGGGTGGCGATAATCGTAGATAGGATCCGGCAAATGGGACTCGAGGTAGCCTTGCACAAGTCTGAGGCCATGTGTTTTTATGGTCCTTGCAACGCGCCTCTGTCGGGTCCAAGATAACGGCGGGAGGGGTTCACATCGGTGTCGAGTCGACGATGAAGTACTTGGGACTCGTCCTCGACATCCGGTGGAACTTCGTTGGGCAATTCCGACGTTTGGCTCCCAAACTGGAGAGGGCTGGGGCTGCTTTGAAGCGGCTTCTGCCCAATCTAGGGGGTCCAAACGCCTCCTGCCGGAGGCTCTACGCGGGGGTCGTGCGGTCCATGGCCCTTTACGGGGCACCGGTGTGGGCAAGTTCTTTAAGGCTGCGAGCCCGCCGATTGAACGCGTCCCAAAGGGTCAAGGCCATTAGGCTGGTCAGAGGATACCGCACGGTCTCCCGTGAAGCGGCGACCCTTCTTGCCGGACTACCGCCATGGGATCTGGAGGAAAAAGTCCTCGCGCACATCTGGGAGTGGTGCGAGGAGGCGAAACGCCGGGGCGTAACTCCGCTGCCGCGAGAAATCACGGCACAGCGGACAGAGCTCCGGCGGGATCTTATGGCGGCATGGAGAGTGCGATTGTCGCAAACGCAGCGCTGGGCACGTCACAATTGTGGCGATAAGTCCCCTCTTTGAGGAGCGACTAGAGAGGCGCCACGGCGTCCTCACCTTCCGCCTGACGCAGGTCCTCACAGGACACGGTTTTTTCGGGAGGTTCCTGTTCCGCATAAGGCGGGAGGAAACGCCCGGGTGTCACCACAGTGTGGATCGCCCGGAGGTCACGGTGGAGCATACGGTGGAGGTCTGCCCGGCCTGGGCGGAGCACCGCCGTGTCCTCACGGAGGCGATTGGTGGCGGCGATCTCTTGCGTCAGGCCATGGTTCGGAGCGAGAATGCATGGGAGGCCGTCACTTCCTTCTGCGAAGCAGTAATGCTCGCGAAGGAGGAGGCGGAACGCGTGAGGGAGAGGCAAAATTCGCGCCCTCGCGCCCCTAGTTGTCGCAGGAGACGCCCCGGGCGTCGGGAGTCGCAGGCCGACTTCCGGCCACCGTAAGTGCGGGCTTGCGGACAGTGAGCGATGGGTAGCTCGCCGTCCGATAAGGACCAGGCCCGGGTCGACGGCGCGTTGTGTTCCACGCGCGCCTCAAAGAGATGACAGCACCAACTGACGGGGTCCGTAAGGACCAATGCCTGCCATGGTTGCGAGTTTGTCCGAAAGGGATATCGCGGCCCCGGCAAACAGGCAACCGAAGGAACACGGGTGGGTTTTAGCCAGTAAAAGTCTGACACGCCCTCCCGCTCCGCCGTTACAATCCTACAATGTTGTAAAAAAGTCACACATTTGTTAAGTTTTATCACATGTGCGGTTTAATAAACCTTACAATTTTTATTTTTATTTTTTTTTAAAACGTTGTCCCACACTTAGAATTTCTTCTTGTATCGTGGGTGCGTTTACAAACATAGAAACTCACATACACTAACACCCAGACCCGGAACAACTACTTGCAGATCATACAAATATTTGTTCCGTGCGGGGGGATCGAACCCGCGACACGTTGCGCAGCAGTCGATCGCTCAGCCACTGCGCCAACCGTGTCGTCAAATATGTAAGAAAGTAACAAATAAATAACTTACAATTATCATTATTGTAAATGCTGTTTTATAAAAATTTACGTATGTAGAATAAGCCTGTAGATTTCGATGACAATATTGTCTTTACAAATATGTAATTGTAAGTTACAATTTACATAAAATGTAAATTTAAAAAGCTCGGTCGGTTTATGGGCAACAATTTTCTTGTTATTGTGTTCAAGAAAATGCCCTATTTTTAGGGTTCCGTAGTAAACAAGGAACCCTTAGACGCCATGTCAGTCTGTCTGTCTGTCTGTCTGTCCGTCTGTCTGTCCGCGGCTTAGCTCAGAGACGGTTAGTACTAGAAAGCTGTAATTTAGCATATGTATACATATTAATCATGCCGACAAAGCGGTAAAATAAAATCAAGAAAAATATTTTTCTTTAGGGTACCTCCCCTACACGTAAAATGGGGATGTTTTTTTTTCCTCTACTACCCCATGTTGTGGGGTATCGTTAGAAAGGTATTTCAAAAATATTGTGAGTTTGTCGAGACCATGTTTGGATTCCACGTTTGCGAAATATTAAGCTTTTAACTGAAATTTTTTGTTAGAGTCAAGTGTCCCCCCCCCCCCCCCCTCTAGCTAAATGATTGTACTTGGACTTGTGAAAAAAATCACAGCAGTAGTATATATAACGAAATTAAAAGAAAAACTATGAGAGCTAAGTAGGCTTTACAGGTTAGCGAGAAATAATCAACCAACTTAAATTTGCAGTTTGAAAAACATGATTTCCCATACATTCCGTATGGGAGAACACGTTTTTCAACTACAATGTTAAGTTTGTTCTTGGGATAAATTCATCCCAACTACGGAACCCTTCATTGTGCATGGTCCGACACGCACTTGGCCGGTTTTGTTATCTAATATTAGACGGTAGTCTTGCTTACCCGAAATTTTTCGTTGATTATAAAATTTGTCACATTAAAAGTAAAATGTATCATTTTACGAAAAATTCGCCGTTGCCGTTCAATCACATCACTTACATTTTTATTTTCACTACTCGTTGTTAGAACCATTTTTTTTGCATATAATATTTTAATTTCTTTAGTTTAGGCACAAAATTGTAAAGATTTGACACACCATGAGACCACCTGTCAGAATTATACTACAATTTACAAAATATGTAAACTTGTAGTTACGAGTACAATAAAGTAGTTTTCGCTACAAACATGTAAGCTTACACTTGCAAAGTGAAAATGTTTATTAAACATTTAAACTGTACAAACATTTTTAAATTGTTTATTTTCTAAATTTTTGACCATGACAAATTTGTAACTTGTCATTTTTATTAAACAGAAACTTGTAAAATTGTATCTACAATTTACAATTTGAAAGTTTTATTAAACGGGGCCCATTTTTTTTAACTCGCAACCCTGGCAGGTCCTTACGGACCCCGTCAGTTGGTGCTGACATCTCTTTGAGGCGCGCGTGGAACACAACGCGCCGTCGACCCGGGCCTGGTCCTAATTGGACGGCGAACTACGCATTGCTCATCGTCTGCAAGCCCGCGCCTACGGTGGCCGGAAGTCGGCTCGTGACTACCGACGCCAGGGGCGTCTCCTGCGGCGACTAGGGGCGCGAGGGCGCGAATCTTGCCGCTCCCTCGGGCGCTCCGCCTCCTCCTTCGCGAGCATTACTGCTTCGCAGAAGGAAGTGACGGCCTCCGATGCACTCTCGCTCCGGACCATGGCCTGAACCAGGGCGGTGCTCTGCCCAAGCAGGGCAGATCTCCACCGTATGCTCCACCGTGTCCTCCGGGCGACCCACAAAGTGGTGACACCCGGGCGTTTCCTCCCGCCTTATACGGAACAGGAACCTCCCGAAACAGCCGTGTCCGGTGAGGACCTGCGTCAGGCGGAAGGTGAGGACGCCGTGGCGCCTCTCTAGCCACTCCTCAAAGAGGGGACTTATCTGCACAATTGTGGCGTGCCCATTAAACTGGGCCCTGGAATTATAATTTTACGGTAACCAAACACTGTCTATACATTTTACATCGCATATCAAATGTTTCTAATAATAATAATTCTTACTAAGCCGTCGAATATAATATGGTTTCCTAGTAAGTAGTTCGAGTGGAGCCAAGTTGGATGTTATTATGCAACGGTACAAACAAACTAGCAACTAGTTTCTGATCATAACACCAAACCTCTGGAGAATGCGTTTCAATAGTACGTTGTTATTGACTCCAAAAGACAATTTCCATTAATAATTTTGTTATTAATTAGAATTGTATTTTCCATTTACAAGTTAACTTGAGATAACTTTTTTTCCTCCAATTGAGATGCCATTGACCTCCAATATCTAAAGTCTGATAAGTCTTAGGTGTCTGATACAAAAATCTATTGTCAAATCAAAAAACAGCTATTTCTTAAAAAATTATTAAGAGCCAGATTCGAGATCAAAGAGATGGCTTGTAAATGTAAGGAATAAAAACCCACAATATTCATTGAAATAAAATACGATGGTCTTACAAAAGCTTGTTCAGCTGTTTTTTTTGGTAGGTATTTGAGCGTAATTTTCCGCAAATTTTGATCTCTGTGTTGCGTTTCTGTATCTTTGAATGTTGTCATTAATTTTTAGGTCAACGACTTCTTTCGCCCGCAATTTCATTATTTACCGATACATTAATGATAAAACTTGGTGTTTGCTCATTTTTCTTCCATAACTGTTGATTGGCTCTCTCATACGGGACCTCCACGCGTGTCTAGGTACGTACTTATGTAATTATTATGGATGGAACTGTCAAAGGTATTTCCTCCATGGAGGAAGCGCGGTTGTTCACCTTCCAATAAATAATGTCTACGTTTAATGACTATACGGTAATTTTTAGGGTTCCGTAACTCAAAAGCAAAATACGGAACCCTTATAGGATCACTCGTGTGTCTGTCTGTCTGTCCGTCTGTTACAGCCAATTTGCTCTGAATCTAATGGACTGATCAAGTTGAAATTTGGCACACATATGTATTTCTGTGACCCAAACACGGACGTGTAACGTAAATAAATGAATTTTGAATATTAGGGTCACCTTTGGGGAGCAAAAAAGAAAACAATTTTTTTTTTTGCAACCTGTACCGTGTGACATAGCAAATGAAAGGGCTTATTATTTTAAGGATCACAATTTTAAAATAAATAAATTGAAAGATATTTAAGAAAATTGATGAAAATTTACCATTCCTCATTATCTTCGAAACTACTAAGCCCTACATTTTGAAAAAAAAAACAGAACGGTTCTTTACGCATAGATTACAGGAAAACCTATAAGAAGTCTATGGTCTTAAAATAACATGGTAAATCTCTACCAATATTGTGCGTAAAAACTTACATTTTCAGTTGGAATGTATGGGAGAACGTGTTTTTCAACTACAATGTTAAGTTTGTATCTGGGATAAATTCATCCTAACTACGGAACCCTTCGTTGTGCCTGGTGCGACACGTAGTTGGCCGGTATTTTTGTATTTTTTCTAATACATATCATAACATAACATAACATTATGCCTGTTTTCCCGACGGGAAACCTTATTACAAATACAGCCTCCGGGCTTGTACTGAGAAATTCCGGGTGGAAAAACCCAATAACACTTTGGTCGACCTGACAATTGAAAACAGGACCTCATGCTCAGCAGTTGGCCTTGCGACCATTAGACCAACTAAACCATTTTCTCAAAGGTTTATGACATTACAAATTAAAAAAAAAAATACGACTAGTAATGCTCCTTTGCCCGCCTGCAGTTATAAAGTTAAGACGCAGTTGAACTCAAAATATATGAATCTAAAATTCATCTGAGCAAGACCAGATCTAAAATATTTTGAACTCTGTGTGAGTTCAAATAAATTTAGATTTACTTTACTAATAAATTTAGATTTACTTTACTAATAAATTTAGATTTACTTTACTAATAAATTTAGATTTACTTTACTAATAAATTTAGATTTACTTTACTAATAAATTTAGATTAAATTTACTAATAACTCAGTAATTACTTATTAGTATCATTGTTAAAATTTTAGGAATATCGTTTACTTTTTTTTTGTAAATATGAGAGCACCATGTATCTATCACATAATTAATTTATCTCTCATTGCTTCATTTTTTACCTATATTTATTTATTTAATGTATACAACTTTTTTTTGTTAATTTTGACGTTCAAACGTGCCTTTTATGTGCCTAATTGAAATAAATTATTTGTTTCTAATGAAGAGAAATGAATCAAGGTGATTAGGATTGGACCCTGAAATTGTTTAAAAACCCATTGACCTCTACGTAAGATAAAATGTATGTTTAAAGTAAGGCCGAAAATAAGCTCAACCTGAACAAATAGTACCTAAGCCTTTCAATGTCACTTGACCCATTAAGGCTACGAGTGCTACGCGCTACGGCGTAGCGGGCAGCCTTTCTTAGTGAAATGTCATCGTAGCGCGTAGGCAGGGGTATTATTATAGTAATTACGTAGCAAATAAATATGGGTTTGGTAAACAACCCTATGTAGTGTATGTAAGACGTAGAAAATTATCAGGTCATTTTCCCCTTCTAATGTGTATGTATTTACTCAGAGTACCTTCACCCTACTCACGCACGAACCAAAACAGCTCGTTCCAAATTGTTTTTTTAGATAACACGTCCTAAGACCGGAGTCAATAAGATTTTATGGATGAAACTAAAACAATGTAGTTACGTGCTTATTTTGACTCAACAATATTATTCGGGATCGAGGGTTTATAAGTGAAGAACATACATTTTAATAGGTGATCTTCATTTTTAGAGTTGTGAGTTTATTGACTCATTGCTACTTTTTAAGCTAAAGAGTTAACTTAGCACTTACACTTATCTTGAAATTGTTTAATATTAAATTTATTTGAACCAAGTTTAGATCCTGTAATATTGTTACTACTGGATCGGCCAATACCTTTGATGAATGAAATGATAAATTATTTTATTTCTGTTACTAGGTTTGTACTAACACTTTTACATGTCAATTATATTTTACTAGCTTTCGCCCGCGGCTTCACCCGCGTGGAGTTCGGAAACTATCCCACGGGAACACAGCACTACCGGAATAAAAAGTGTGTTAATCCAGGTTATCTGTGTGCCAAATTTTATCTAAATAATTTAATTAATTCAGCCGTTTTTGCGTGATTAAATCACAAAAATCCAAACAAACTAACTTTCTCATTTATATATTAGTAGGATAAACTAAATGAGGTCGGCGTTTCCTATCTGATTACTCTGAGAAGAAAGGCCTTTGACTTCAAAATACAATTTCAGTCATATTTGAATACAAGTATTTCTGACATGCTCACGTATTTCTCAATGAAAAATTTGATTACATTGATAAGTACCTTTTTCTGTGAAATGTATGGAATCTCAATGAAATACCTATGTGCTTTTGAATTTATTCACAAATACCTTTTCTCCGGAAGAAGTACATCGTACATTCAACCGGGAAGATGAAAAAAATCAAATTTGCGTGAAACCCATCGCTTTGTCTTGAGAATTCATTACTTTGAGGATGACATTATTCTCATATTTCAATCACAGTCATTTATAAATGTTATTATTGTCATGCTGATAATATACGTTTCAGATTACGACAACTTTGATTTGAATTGTGCACATGCAGTATCGTCGTATTGAAAATTAGGTTGGTACTTTATTTTGCACACAAGGGGAGGTTATGAACCGTTACAAATATGAAAGAAAGAAATAAAACACGTTTAATTGCGGTAAACATGACGCAAAGAAAGAACAAAACACGACAATAACAATTTAAGGGAAAATATGCGTCACATCCACGCAAAACGGCCATCGCTCAGCATAATGCTGCGACCATATGCGAGACTGAGCACCAGCGCTGGATTTCAGCGACAGCCGGCAAAGGGAAACATCGCTGTCCAACCGCAAAAGAAATACTTAATAAATACAAAAACATGGGTTTGACATATCCATTATTGGTTTATTTTCTACAGTGTTGAACCTCAGGGTATCTCATTTACCTCGAAGAAAATTCCACGTATTAATAATATAAGCGGCAGAAAATCTCGAGGAGGAAAAGTTAATTTTCCACACGAGAGCGTCAGTTCCCGTTCAACAACCAACAGGATGCAGGCCCGCAAGGGTCAAAGCCCGCGGGCCGACGAACTCACAGTTCGCCAAAGAGCCTGTTGTCTACCATTATTTCTGACAGCTCCGAGTAATTTATCCCCAACTTTTCGAACATTATCCTATCATGAAACAACCTTTTGTACTCGACTGCGTTTATTTTTGTTTGGTCGCACTTTAATCACGCGCCTGACGAAGGTTTGATACAAAGCGTATATTACCCACTGTCATTACACAAAGAGTACGGTAAGCCCTCAGGGTAAGCCCAACAATATGAGGAATCGATGATGTATTTTAATGCGATCCTGTACTGACAGCTATTGTCGGGCGCTTCAGTTCGCATTGTCAGATTTAGCGCCATCGCGCCGCGCCGCCACGAGCTCGCACACATAAATAAACAGGCATAAAAAGCCTAACTTTACTCACTTAATTAAATGATGAGAATATAAAGCTATAAAACCGACCATTAAGGTGTAATAAATTACTGAAAAATTCCTAATAAGGTCAATGACTTGGAATTATTCAAAAAGTTTTAGTTAAAAGTACAGGGGTGTGATAATTCTGAATCGGAATTATGCATATTTTGCCATAAACAAGATCTTCTTCGGTTCAGCTAGCTTATTTAATTTGATCCTGTATTTTGCCATCATCAAAAAATTTAAAGAAGTAACATAATCCCTGACCCTAGATTTGATAGGGTCTTGAACTCTAGACTCTCAGCCGCATAACTTAATTCTGAACCAAAAAGGGTTATGACTGAGAGGTAATATCTATGTCAGGGTACAGACGTTGCGCTTAAAATATAAATCGTGGACCGTTAAAACATAAATCATCTTCATTCCAAATGTAGCGCCTCAATCCGTCACTTTGAGGAATTCATAAAATTTATTTTCGCCAGAGCCGCTATCTCCGGAACCTTTAGGTCATTAACTTGGCTAGAGCGTTTTAATTACAACGAAGTAGGTGCTTAGATAAATTCCTGGTTTAACTGCTACGTTTGTAACTCAGTAATGATCACCTCGCTTTAGGAGTCAACGTCCTAATTCCTTACTTGACACAGTTTCTTCGGAGCCGTGGGGCATTGTATCTTCTATCACAGCTTAACACAGAATTACTGCCTTCATGTGTGGAATTGAAGATGTTGCTGAATTTTCATTGTATTTACTGATTCTTTGTTTACGTATCCTTTAGTGAAATTGGGTTGTGTTAACTTTTGGCCTAGAAAATAGGGTTAAGCAAACAATCTAATTTGAAGCCGTGTAAAATAAATTCTTGATGCTTTGGTAGGTACCATCTTGACTTTCATTGTTGCGGTTCAAACGTATTTAACGTAAAAGAGACTTGAAACGTATAAATTAATATAATTTTGAAACAAGGCGTAATATGATTTACATCCAGGCATTTTTAACTTATATTATATTATGGTTCTTAAATGGAAAGCTAGTCATCAGTCAGACGTCATTCTTGTGTATAGGTACTTGTATGACTAGTACACCCAGCTACTGAAAACAAGGCATTAAAAACCTTTTTTTCCTGTGTAAAATCTTTCCTCTCGCTTTCCTGTAATCTGTGCACAGAACATATATACCCTGAAAATCTGTGAAATCTGTGGAAAATCTGTGGAATCTGTGGTAAATCTGTGAAATCTGTGGAAAATCTGTTTTTAATATGACGTGTAAAAGTGATTCCAATATTCTATTTAAAGAATAAATAAATTAATTACATTTCATTTCTACTAATATAATATTAGACCTATTTGCATCACAAATCAGTAAATTACTAACGAATTTAAAACATCCTTCTATTTCTGACAATGCTTTGATGATGACAAAGACAAAATGATGTTTCAAAGTCAAGGTCAAAGTCAAATCATTTATTTCAGCACTTTTGAACGTCAAAATTTACAAAAAAAAAAACATTTTAGTCGCCCCTTCTAAAAGGTAGTTTTCGTATGGAGAAGAATGGGCAAGATAATCCACCGTTATTCTTTTAAAATGTTTTACAGTATTTTTTATAGGGACATTAGTTTTATAATTATATCTGAAGACGATGCACCTAGAATAAAATTACTATATCACAATAGGTAAAAATAATTAAAAATGTTTTAATTACGTTTAGCCCTAAATGCATTTACAAATAACTGGTGCAAGCGAATCTTAGTAAAAGACAATAATTACAGTATTATTCCTCCTTACTCCTTTGTAGCATGCTAATCTACATAAACCAACTAATCTACACTATCTATTATAATATTATAGAGTTAATATTTGTTCATAAGTTTGTATGTAGGGGGTCTCTGGAACTACAATTCGAATCTGAATTTTGCATAATAATAATATTTAAATACCTTATAACATTCTATACAAATAAAGAAATTATTGTTATTGTTAACATTACGTTACAACCCTTAGGAGCCGAGCAAAAAAAAAAAATGTCAGAAAGAACGCTGAGCGAAAATTAAGTAATAGCGCGGGTAGGCGATACGATGCAACGCGGTGCGTCGAGGGACAATATTTCACGCGGACGAAGTCGAGGGCAGACGCTAGTCATACAACATAATGAGGCACGTGTAAGTACGCTATATATAAAATACTATTACGGGAGATAATCAGACGAGTCTTCAATAAATTACCTTCAAACGGATCACTTGCGTAACATGAAACGGCCACGAGTCGACATAAATTTATTGTGTGACCTTATGAATATGGTGAAATCGACGTAGTTCAAATTACCGATGTTCTAAAAAAGGATCGGCTGGAAGTATCCGTGTATATTATATTCGCGTGACGTAGTTTCTAGTTTGACCGATTCTGTTGTAATCAATCAGTAGTCAGTTTCAGTTCCCGAATATACCGTACATAGTAAGTAGATCAAAGCTGCCTGTTTGGTTTAGTTGTCGAAAGCACTACTGCTAAGCATGAGGTCCTGAGTCCGATTCCCAGTGTTATTGGGCTTTTCCATCTGGAATTTCTGAGTAGCAGATCGGATTCCTGCTCGGTTGATGGCTATCGGCTCGTCCCCAATTACATGAGACTTAAACATAATAGGGATGATGACAAAACATTTTTTTTTAGACCTTTGAGATTATAAAAAAATATTGGACACGTATTTTTTACGTAATCTAACGATTACGGCGATACATTGAGGTAAAATGTGCTATCACGTGACGAGTATGTAGATTTTATACTAGTAACGTAGCGAACCCCACTCTCCAACATAAAATGCGTTTTGTCTAAGTAATTTTTTATTAATATGTTAAAGCAAAAAATACGTGTCTAATATTTTTTTTATTATCTGACTGACGGACTAATTAGAATTTCATTTTTTTTACCTTAGCATCATCCCTATTGGCGAAATGTGGTCAAACTCAAACTCAAACTTAAACTCAAAGCATTTATTTCAAATAAACCAATTACAGGTACTTTTGAATTGTCAAGGGGTCGGTCAGTTAGAAATATGAAGCTAGTTAATACAGGTACACGTCTGCCTAACCCTTCGGAGGTATACAGGCGTGATTTTATGTTATTTAAGCAGATCGGAAGCAGTTTTTAAGACATTTCAATACTAAATATTGGTTAAATTAGCCAGAGAAACATAAAGATACGTGTGCGTTGATTCTTTAAATTTTGATCAGCCTGTAACACCACCAATCGAACAACCCCTGAACATCCTAATTGTGCGCTCGTGTTTTTCAATAATTCATGCAGATTTAATTCGAATAATAAACTTCATGAATCGTTTGACTAATACGTTTTGTAAATCTTGCCTCGAAGCGTTTACTCGACGTGAATTTTCATTTCAAATCAACGGGTCAACGACCGCTCTTAATGTTCAGAACACTCGAGAAATTATTATAAAGCTTGACTTTTCTTTTCATGTATCGATGACTGAATAAAATTCCCGAAAATTGTATTTCGCCAATTGATAATATACCTATGGAATAAATAATTTAAATTCAATCTGCCTAGCCTTTTCCCAATTATGTTGGAGTCGGCTTCCAGTCTAACCTGATGCAGCTGAATACCAGTATTTTACATGGAGCGACTGCCTATCTGAATTCCACAACCCAGTTAATGGTTAATACGATACCCCTTGGTAAGATTGGCTGTTAGATTTTTAGGCTTCTGACGACCCGTAACGACAGCCAAAGATCCACGAATGACAGCCGGGACCAACGGCTTAACGTGCTTTCTGAGGCACGGAGGAGTCTCGGTATGTAAAGATGGTCACCCATCCACGGACCGACCCCGTAACGCTTAGCTTAACCTGATGGCTCGACCCGTGCGGCTGTTATTACTTAGCCACGAGCTCCGCAGTTAAAAAAAAATAAAAAGTGTTAAGTATTTAAAAATAGTAAAATGTTAATTAAAACACACACAAACACTTATCTCTTACAGTGATTTAGTGGAATAAAGTATCAATGGTAGCGTTTATTTAAATCTCGGAAAGTTCCGAGTTCATTACTGTACTATCGCGACTAAGTAAATTTATTGCCACAGCCACCTCGCTTCGGGGCAATTCCATTGTATAGAGATAGCTAGTTATTTTGAAAAGCTAGGGTCACCGTACTGTAAGCACTGGAAGTAAATGAACACAACTCTAAATAACTCGTCTGATTGTTTATCTCTAAACGGTAATTTATCATTTCTTTTGAAAGTTTATTTCAAGCGTTTTTGAGATGACATCGCAGAATAATTCAATTTACGATAAAGTATAGTGATATAAAATGTACTATTATTAATATTATTTTGATGGATGAACCAATATTTTATAAGAAAATCAAATAAAAAGTCTTAAAAATTGTGAGAATTCACTGTAAGGTTGTTCATCTGTTGGGGCAATTAGCTGCAGACAAGTGGTGCCCTGTCAATCCCAAAACGTGTAAAGGCGGAGACTGTCTTGCAACATTTGTTTGTAATGTATCGAGTTTTTGTAACGCGTTATAGTAGTCAGTGCAGAGAGCCGAGCAGCTCGATGCGAGCGCCGGAACCTCCACTCGACTGTCGGCTTTTTCGTGAATTCCATTGAAACGGAAATATGAGTATCGAAAATTTCATGTGCTCGAAGCGAGCATTCGTCGTTTTGAAACCAAGCTCGCCTCAAATGATACATTACAAACAAACGTTAGCAAGTCAGCTTTAAGCTATTTATAGACAGTTGATGTTTGTGAGTCATGGACCATAGACAAATTAATGTATTCCGACTACCTACATATATTATCTGTTACACTCAGACCAAATAAAAAACGAAGACATAGCGCTGTCAACAGTGAAGTGACGCCGATTTCGTAACCATGTGTTGTAAAAGGTTGTAAATGAGTGAGTGTGAGAGTCTATGCACGAGTCTATGTCGAGCACAGAGCGGCGGTGTAGTTTTGGCATGCTTCACTGTATTGTTCGCAGCGCTCTGTCTTGGTTTTTTACTTGGTCTGAGCTGTTACATTATTGAAATGGTGGAAACTGATACGTGTGTGCCTGCGTATGAGCATGAGAATGACCCTCTAAGGTTATCTAGGAGCACGAATATTTGTTTTTTATTTCATATCTATTTAGAAGTACCTAAATTTTTCATTTTAATGGCAATAGACTCGCCCCCATACATAAATAGTACTTACCTACAGCTTTAATGGCGAAATGTGGGTGTACCGAGTATTACACACCCTTGCTAACCACTTCGGGGAATACAAGCGTAATGTTATGATATGAGGCTGACCTTTAATTTAGTCTAGACTGAAATATAAATGTGTTTACGATAGTGTTCATTTTGTATACAGTCGTAATACTGTCGTAATCGCATGTCCGTCTGGTAATGTATTAATACTAAGTTTATTTCACGCTCAGTTGAATAAGGCGAATAGGGGAACAGTTTGGATAAGCAAGGTTGAGGTTATTATGAAGATCAAAGAGATGTGTTTATTAAAAAAATCAGGAAACCGGTAGTGTTGCATTACGAAACAGGAACTGATTTTGGCCTTTCTAAACTCGTAGCTTCTTTAACTCTTACAATTTTGTTTCCGGTTTTCCAGATTTGTAGTTATTTTAATGTAATTTGTTATGATATAGAGCAGTGGTGGCCCAGTGGAAACAGCCTCGACTTACGAGTTGTGGGTTCGAACCCAAGCAGGTGCGTTACTTTGTGTAAATAATCTCATCACGACTGCTCTCAAAACGGTAAAGGAGAACATCGTGAGGAAACCGACATGTCCTAGAATCAAAAACTCGAAGACATGTGACATCTACCAACCCGCACTGGGCCCGCGTGTTAGATTACTGCCCACCCCCTCTCGCAGAGTGGAGGCATGTGTCCCAGAAGTGGGGACCATATAGGCTTTTTCCCGCAATAATACCTAAATATATATGGGGTTACTCTTCACCTAACTTTGTTAACGAACCTCTTTGTGAACTTACAATTTTATTTTAAAAACATTCAGTAATTTTGTCGGTGACAGTGACAGTCCGTCAGTTCAATACTCAAATTAGGGAAATTAATATTGTTTATTGTTGTTAAATGTAATAAACGATTAATATTGTTATAGTATTCACCGATGAATCGATAAAAATGTATCCAACCATAAAACTGATTATTTACACTGACAAGGGATGCAACGGCGAAACTCTGTAACATCCAGGCTTCCTGATAGTGCGGCCTCGGATCCTCTCGATGTGGCACTCTCCAAACCGGACGACGAACAACTGTTCTACACGGCGAGCGTACACTTCCTGCGAAAACGTCTGGAGGAGAAGAGCAACCGACTTCCGAAACCGCAAGACGCCACTCAAAGTTGTTGCAACTTGACAAGACCAGTCGTCCCCCATCGTAACACTAATGTGCATAAGATTTCAAAAGTAGAATTAGATAATCGTCCAAAAGAAGTAATACCGTCATTATCAATGAATCAAGTTCTACCGTTTCCTAAATCAAATAAAGACGGCTTCTTTGCACGACTGAAGAACACTTTCCGAAAAACCAGACGCCCTGCCAGCGTAACTGTGCAGCACACAGAGGAGTCTGACACTAAAAACATATCAAACTTTAAATTCCCCAGATGCTCACGTCTACGACACCCTCACTCTTCATGTTTACTAAAGATATCGGAGGAAAACTCTAATGAAAATATAATAACTCCTAATGTAAGACATTCTAGAAACAGCATAGGTGATCTATTAGAAGAAAATAAATCTGTAACACACGCTAGAAGGTAGTTAGTTTTGTTTGTATTGTTTGGTTTTGTATATTATTATAAACCGTATTTTATTTGGATTTATTGACCTTTTACTTCATTTATTATTTTCAATTCATATTAAAACCAATAAATAACTAAAATAAATACTAAGAGCTGATAGGCAATGTAGTTAGCATACAATTATCGTGTGCATGTATTATTGTCACTTGTATGTATTTTAATTATTTATTGGTTTTAATAAGAATTCTCTAATACGAAGTCTGATAGGCACTGTAGTTAGTATAGATACCTAAGTTTATACTAGTAGGCAATTTCGTTATACCGTTTCGGTGACGAAGTTGCTTTCATCAGAACTTTAGTAACACAGTTATGGTATCTCGAGAGCTGTACTCGTAATATTGCTAATGTTTCTTTAACTATCTTTTACACCTAGATACAGGTATGTCCAGCCTTAAGCCTAAGACCAAATAAAAAACCAAGACAGAGCGCTGCGAACAATACAGTGAAGCATGCCAAAACTACACCGCCGCTTGTGCATACACGCTCACAAGCACACATTTACAGCCTTTTACAATGACACTACAATCAAACTACACGACACAAAGTGCACACATGTTTACGAAACCGGCTTCACTTCACTGTTAACAGCGCTGTCTTGCAGGCCGAAAATATCATACACACATGTATTTCTTAGAACAAATTACAAAGTTAAATAGACTTATCTATGAATTCAAAGGCTATACACACACGCACGAACTAAGTTCAATATAACAAACTTTAATTAGATCGAAACCTCGAAGTATGACTAAACAATGATGCTTGTCATCATGCGATGACATCTAAAGACGTGGGCAGCCTCTCGATTGTTCTCGCGTGGCCGACATTTCAGTCAACACTCAGAAGCCATACACTTCACCCTTCATCAGTTATCAGACGACCACATTTGTCGCTTGGGGGCGCGTCTTGTGACGTCACAAAGCTCGCGGTCAATGCCCCTGGTTCCCATTCATTCAGTGAACATGATTGATGGTGCCATTCATTGAGGTCCACATTCATAAAAATTGTCCGCAACTAATTAATTTGGCATGTAACGTTATTCATACGTCATGAGTTCATGATGGAGGATGGAGCATGTCTATTTGTTATGTATTTTCCCACCAAATAACCGCTTTGTTGTTTCGCCAAGTTAAAACAATGTGGAAATGTCGACCCTTCATGGAACAAAAGACTTGGATACCCAAGTTTTAATTACACTTGGTTCAGGCTCCGTTTAACACCTCTTCAAAAATGTTTTTGTTCATAAATCCTTAGTACTTTTTTACTGCACAGCTTTTAGTATTAGTTGGGATATTTTTCCTCGTAGCGTGTCGAAAGAACATATTGTTAAAATTGAAAATTACGTATAATATTAATATTGACTGCCTTGTTGGTGTTATTGGGTTTTCATTGCTTTAGTTATTACTCTGAGGTTGTCATCTAGAATTGCTCAGTAGTAGCCAAAATAGGTACTTCTTACTCGATATCAGAATACTTTACGCCTCCGTTACTTAGATACCAAAATAAACAGATTTTCACCTTGTATAAAATAATTATGAGGCGCGAAAGCGTAGGATTCCAAAGCTTTTGAAATTGTCAATGGAAGGAATAATAAATAAAGTTCAAGTTTTTTATGCGAGACACGTATTAACAGAAATATAATTTATTTATACAGGGTTCTAAATTCTGTGGCGGTAGAGCCTTAAATAAACCAGGCGATGGCAATGACCTCGCCTATTAAGTGAAGCTGCAAGAATTATAAATAAATAGGCGTAAGGACACGGCTGGAAAACATTCTTGTTATTATAAACAACATACGCCTTTGCTTATATAAGAATTAAATATTTGTTTTGCCAGCGTCATTGAGTTTCTCAACATATAATTTAAACGATCACGTTTATTGATTTAACAGTGTCTAGTTAGTTTCCGGGTATATTATATCTTTTTCATACGCATACACTGAGTCACACACGTAATTTTTAAGAAGAATCGCACTTACATATTAGTTTTTAGGGTTCCGTACTCGAAGGGTGCCAAACGAAACCCTATTACTAAACCTCCGCTGTCCGTCCGTCTGTCAGTGGGCTGTATCTCATGAACCGTAATAGGTAGACAGTCGAAGTGTTCACAGATTGTGTAATTCTATTACCGCTATAACAAAATGTAATAAAAATAAAATAAAGTTCAAAATTATAGGGGGTCCCCATACAAGAAACGTGTTAGTTTCGGCGTTTCTTGCTAAATATTGTACGGTCGGGGGGCCTACCACCACCTCTAAATCAGTATTATTTTGATATTACTTTAGTGTGGGAAAGAGATGAAGCTCTACAGGACGTATAGCTCCATCTCTTTCCCCCACTAAAGTAAGATTTAAAAATACTGCTTTAGAGGTGGTTGTAGGCCCCCAGTAAGGTGGTTCGTGTGTGGCCGGTTTTTTTATCGTTTGTGAAACGCGGCTACATCCAGAGGAACTCCACACTCACCAGATATGTGTATATTCCTCTCGTTTATAATATTATAATTGCACCATCAAACCACCAATAGGGACCTATCAATAGAGTCAATTTCTTTTTTTTAAGGATACGTAAATAACTACTCGAATTTATTGTTTTAAACTTGTATTATTTAACATACATAATACTAAAATAGTCAAAAAATAGAGCCTACACTTATAACTATGGGTGCATTCATATGCATAATTTGTTCTATCACAGGTTTTTTGACGAATTCTGTCGACATGCCTTATAAAATAAGTGAACTAGCTTCAATGTTAGAGTAATTATTAATATATTTAAAAAAAACGAATCTTCTATCTAAGCACGTAATTTTATATCCATTGTATTCGTAATTTTTGTAAATTCATTAAAAACAAGTGAAGTGATGATAATCAAGATTCCAATAGAGGCTCTTAACAATTGTTCAAAGTTGTTCATGAATAGCATAATAAATATTACCCTAAGAATCAACATCGGCACTATGACTAAAATTACTACAAACCTCAAAGTTGTCGACAAGCTAGATTATTTTAATTCTAAATAATACATAACAATTACTAGTCTAACTTAGGAATGAAAGAAGAAAAAGCTCAATAGCTTAGAAAACACGTTCTAACCAAACACGACACAATTTCAAGCTTACAATAATTATATAAGTATTAGCATGGCAAAAAGAAGTTCATTTTAAACAAACAAATTTGGTTCTAAAACCCGCGTTAAGCACAATAATTTATGGAGAAAGTCAGTAGTGATCTGGAAAACATACATTCTTTTAATTTCCAGCAACGCTATAGGTACTTGCTCTACATTTACCAAACTGAGTCATATCGTAGTGACTTAAATCCTAAATCGAACCAATTGAAACACTGCCAAGAAAATGTTGTAAGACTTTTAGTGTTAGGGTTCTTACTTGTGAGGAGAAATATGTTTCAATACAACTTTAGACCGTTTTCCTTCAACTGCCTCGCGACTTCTGGGTCCACTTCTTCCTCTCGAAAATTATAACCGTAACCGATGACTTCTTTAGCCACTTCATAGTTTTTCTTTAAGGAGTTTAGCCAGATAGTGTAGGAGTAGTCTGGCCATATTCCCCCGTAGCGTTCTGGCAAGTGGGCGGGTAATATATGCTTATGTAGGGAAGTGTGGTCGTGTCCGTGGAAGTAGATCTTCGAGCGCATGTTGGAGTTCAGTAAAGGTTTGAAGATGTTGTAGATCTTGTCGAACAACCACGAGTGGTTGATGATGTGTATCGCGTACGTCGTCACCGGGAAACATGACTAAAACATAAATTAGCAATGATTGAAAATCATATAAATCTAAACTAATAATAGAAGTAGATTTGATTTTTGTATATTACTTCCAGTCTACCCAGATGCAGCTGAATACCAGTATTTTACATGGAGCGAGTACCTATCTGACCTGCACAACCTAGTAACTGGGTAATACGATACCCATTGGTAAGACTGGTTGTCAGACTTTCGGGCTTCTGACGACCCGTAACGACTGTCAAAGATCCACGAATGACTGCTCGTTATAGTCGGAAGCTAGTAATAGATAAAATGGGTAAGATACTCATGGGTCAACAAATGAGTTCACAAGGGTGCAAATAGCGCGACTGTCGATATTTTGGGTCGAAAGTTGAAGATGTATAGGTATAATAATTTGGATTGATGCAGCTAACCTTTACGGCCTCATCCCTGGCGGTATTTTTGTCAAAAAAGCTCATTTGTCTTAGATATTACAGTCACAGCCCACAAAAAGACATAGGCGTCTCTCAAAAAGACATCGGACGTCTCTCAAAAAGACATCGGACGTCTCTCAAAAAGACATCAGACGTCTCTCAAAAAGACATCGGACGTCTCTCAAAAAGCAAAGAAAAATAAAACTTAAGAAAGGAGCGTATAAGAAAACACTTACCACCATAAGTTTAACCATTTTAGACGCTACGGAGGGTGTAATCTGCCACGCGTGCTGTGTGCCAATATTTTCTAGATCGAACACCGCAACACCTCCTAATATTTGCGACCTCTGCTCAAGTAGACCGAGCTCCAGAGCCATGATGGTTGCTTTGAATAAGTCTTCCACAGGGATTGCTTTCGGGTTCCAACAACCTGAAAATGATGATCAATTCAATAAGTAGGTATAAAAATACAAGTTTCAATAGAAATATTAAAAACTCTACGTTTGTCTTTTTTGTCGGATATAATAAATTACAACGGTCACCAAGTACCATCGAGAAGTTCATATCTAACCACCGTAAGGCCGAGCACTGCAAGCAAGAATAGTTCTTGCTTGCAGTGCTCGGCGGCTATAGAACCGGGCCGGTAAGAGATGTGATCATCGTTTTCACGGGATTTTTTTTTTAAACTGGTAAGATAGGAACTTCTTGATGGTACATAAATTTTGTTTAAGCAAACACGTGAAACTGATAGTTTTAAAACGTGGTCACATTTTTTATTCAGGCAAAAATCTCGTAACAGGTCCTAGATGCCTATTACCATTTTAAATTTTACGCAAACATTTTTTTCTCATCAATTAATTAAATATAATTAGGAAAACCGGAAAGTACTACCCACAGTAATCTACATAACTTAACCATAAAAATAATCATTAAAAAAATGTTGCTACGGACTTCTCTCAGCAAAAACATGTATGAATAAATTAAGTTTTTTTTTTCAGCTTAATTATGCGCCTATAAAACATCAGTTAACAAAACCTATTACCAAGCCTATGCTTTACAACAGATTGCTAAGCAACAACACACAAAAAGAAAAGTTGCACGTTCATAATTTTGAATATTTTCTCATCTAGAGATATTTTTTTCAATAGTAAGTAGTAGGAGTAAAACCTAGGTCAAAAATGTCGTGAATGGCTTCGAGAAAAGATGGTACAGTGGTTTTTTTTGTTTTGCTCGACTTGGTTGAACACTTGGACACTACCGTGCCCGTGCCTGATTCTACCAACCCGGCAAATGGCAATTTTATTTATCTTTGTTGGTCTACAGTTATTTAAGGAATAAGATGCATGTTGTTTAAAAATCTACAAACGCAGCTAAAAGCGCATATCCACTACATAAAAAAAAAAAAATGTTCGCAAGTTATTAAGTGATGTATGGTTTTGATCCTAACCTCCTCAAGTGAATGTGCTCAGTTTCAGGACCTGAATACTTACATACTGCTTTGAAGACGATCTGCCGTTCGATTCTGTAAAAATATCACCGTGAAACTTAGGTGAAGTGAGCGTGAAGTGAGCTGTCAAAAGTGTTAATCCCTAGCATCCTGCCGGTCGATTCTGTGGCAGTGACAGCTCACTTCACGCTCACTTCACCTAAGCTTCACGTTAATATTTTTACAGAATCGACCGACTGATCACCATCTTGCCTGCATCATAATCAACATCATCCACAACCCGTCTTCACCAACTTTTAAGCGTAGCCCTTTGCTTGTACCAATCCCCACACATCATTCACTCATTCAGGTTCTACCCACATACGGCAAAATTTTGCCTTTGTAATTTAGTACATTTGTTCTTACCTATTCTATAAAACAGTAGTCTGCGTCCATCTTGGTCTCTGTATGGAGGCACGGCGATCACGCTAGAATCCCCTATTTTTTTTAAATCCAGTGGGAAAACATTCTCGAACAGTTCCGGATTGTCTTCCTTGAATTGGTAGTAGTTTACAATCTGGAAGACGAAGAAATATTTAAGATAACATATAATACTTTTTTTTAAGTATGTCATAATGTAATATCAGGCTTTACTCCCCGAAGGGTTAGGCAGAGACCCATATATATACGAGTATCTGCCTAGCCTTTTCCCAACTATGTTGGGGTCAGCTTCCAGTATAACCGGATGCAGCTGAATACCAGTATTTTACATGGGGCAACTGCTTATCTCAACTCCGCAACCCAATAGCTGGGTAATACGATACCCTTTGGTATGACCGGTTGTCAGACTTTCGGGCTTCTGACGACCCTTAACGACTGTCAAAGATCCACGAATGACAGCCGGGACCAACGGCTTAACGTGCTTTCCGAGGCATGGAGGAGTCTCGGTATGTAGAGATGGTCACCTATCCATGGACCAACCCGGCAACCGTAGCTAACCTGATGGATCGACCCGTGCGGCTGTTATTACTTAGCTACGAGCTCCTCTTATGGTATACCCATAGTACACCTACATTTCGGCAGTTATGTTTAAGTCCCATGTAACAGGGAGCGAGCATATTGCCATCAACCGGGCACAAATCCAGATTCCGGGTTGCTACTGAGGAATTCCTAATGGAAAAACCCAATAACACTTTGCCCGACGTGGGGGAATCGAACCCAGGATCTCATGCTCAGCAGTAGCGATTACGGCCAATAGACCAACGAGGCATGATAATGTCCTAATAATGGTGTCTGTAAATAGTTTATTCAAATACACCAGAGCTTATTCCTACCATTGGCAAACCCGACCCTGTCTTCTAGAAAAAGGAGAATTATTGAGATATCATAAAATTGCTGGGAGTAATGAAATCTACCTTGGCGTTATTATAGTTTTGTGATTATTTCATTTATTATTATATTCTAATAGCCTTTTTGGCCTTGATAATTATATAATAGCAGTCATTGGCTTCAGAATTCTTTTTTCCATTGTCATTATATTATAATAGGCTGTTCCACTGATCATGTTTTAACATAAACAAGTTTTATATTTATACATTAAAGCATCTTGATAAAAAAATTGCGTTAATTGTTGGCAACATAGTAGAATTGACTTAATGTCGATACTGGCGTCATATTATTGACGTAGCAAGATCGGTATGAGAACTTTGGACATCTATTCACGTTAGATTATTTTCTCACATCGATATGTCTGAACGGTTATTAGCGAAACCTAAGGATTTTTAAACATAAGTGTTTTATGTGTAAGAAAGTGTATATCCTATATATAATTGATACCTAAGGTCGTTGCATCTTGCTGTGTTGATTTATTAACAACTTAGCGTTTATTTATCTTTAATTATTGTAGCCATTTTGGAGGAGCTCGTGACTAAGTAATAACAGCCGCACGGGTCGATCCATCAGGTTAAGCTACGCTTGCCGGGGTTGGTTCGTTGATGGGTGTCCATCTTTACATACCGAGACTCCTCCGTGCCTCGGAAAGCACGTTAAGCCGTTGGTCCCGGCTGTCATTCGTGGATCCTTGATAGTCGTTAAGAGTCGTCAGAAGCCCGAAAGTCGGACACCAGACTTACCAAGGGGTATCGTATTACCCAGTTACTGGGTTGTGGAGGTCAGATAGGCAGTCGCTCCATGTAAAATACTGGTATTCATCCGGTTAGACTGGAAGCCGACCCCAACATAATTGGGAAAAGGCTAGGCAGATTGATTAATGTGTAAGTGTTTTTGTGTTGAATGTGTATTTCGATATTTCCAAATATGTTCCTAGCAAAGATTATTATTCTAGTTTCTCTCCTTACTCGTTTCATTTAATTTCATTATCACCTTTTATGGATATTCGAGGTTCCTATACCAAAAACCTACACTAATTTCGTAATAATGCATTTTTATTTCTTATTTAGTTTTTGAGTACGTAGGTACAAAATGTCGTCTGCTAATAAAATATAAATCAATTAATACCTTTATTATACTTGTATAGTGCCACTTAATTGATTCAATCAAACAATAATGAATTGATTGTTAGATTGCTTTCTTTCAAAATCAAATCAACAAAAATATTCCAAGTCCCTTGAAATATCTTTACACTATTTGCGATCTAAAATTTGTTTTATTTTGGGTAAAACATTTCAGTTACGTAACTTGGCCATTTAATTTTCAGAAGCCGTTTTGTGTTATTGTTTCTCTTTTTTTAGACAAAGAAGTAATACAGTTTTAATTTTTTGTCGCTTTAAAAATTATAATACATCTGTATGCCACAAACCCGTAGGCAAAGGTCATTTATGCATTTATTTACGGTTGTGTCATCTAATAATGCCAACTACTAAATTATTTACAATTATTTGCGTTTAAAATATTAATAACTATTCAAGTTAATAAAAATTCTAATTAAATTAATAAGTAAATAAGAGAAAGTTGAAATGTTAGATCTAATGCAGGCTTTGTAAAGATGGGGTTTATAGAGATTGACCTCAGAGAACTCTCATAAATCAGATTTATAATATGGAAAGTGAAAACTGCTAATGGTAAACATTGTAAACTTACTTTCATATGGAAATTATTAGCAACGTCAGTATTTAAATGATAATATTAATAAACAAAGAATTATTGTTTTCATTTATTGAACCACATTCGAATTAGCTTACCAATCTATGTGCTCGTTTTGGAATAAATTTGCGCGCACGCAGGAATTTGATCAAGAAGTCGTCATCCATGCGGTGGGGAGTGCATTCACCACGTTCTGAAATATTAATAAAAGATGGTATTAAAATTAAATTAATATGATAGAAATTATATACTGCCTCGTCTATCTGTGGTTAGAAAGCGCTACTGTTAAGCACGAGGTCCTGGATTCGATTCGCAGATCGAGCAAAGTGTTATTGGGCTTTCCATCAAATTTTTTTTAGTAGCAGCCTGGAGTCTGGATTTGTGGCCAGTTGTTGGCAATAAGGTCGCCCCTATTACATGGGACTTAAAAACATAACCGCCCAAATGTGGGTACACCTACTACACCTAAACCCTTCGGGGTTACAGGCGTCATGTTATGCTATGTTAAATTATAGACAAAATCATGGCGAAATAACCAGAAATTCGAGTAGAACACCATTTTTAACTATAATAATAATAATATAGCATTCATAATTATCATATTAAGTAGAAGGAAATTTCATAAAAGTACATTATCATACAAGTATGTAATGATCAATGCACACGCGTTTGTACGACGGTTTTAAACACACTTGCGAGGAAAAAAACAGACTTATTGTAAGAAATTATGCTACAATAACGTAGCTTTAGAGATGGTACATTTAGATTTATAAATTTAAACATATTTTTTTGCCAGACTATCCGAAGCTTCTTTTAAAAACTTTTCTACGTCGGTTCGTGACAGTACTTTAGATTTCTTATTTTTAATAATAATTTACCACACAACGTAAATGATAACAAATATTTATGGAAAATCACGCGCTGGTTTTGTTTTTTTCGCTACAGATGCGGGAGCAGGTGTAAATAAAGGCACTGACAAAACCGCAGAACAGACATATAAAGAATATAATGAATACAAAATAATGTTTTGAATACGAAAATTAAGGTGTAGTGATGTAGTGAAAAATATATAATTTTATTAAATATATATATTTATTTACACAGTAGGCAATCAAAAAGGCATGAAGTCTTTTTGGTGAGATTAAAAAAGCGCACATTTCTGCTCGGGTGGAAATAAAGAATGCTCATATATGAGCGTGCATTCTGAAAGTGGGCAACGTCGTAAATAGATGTCAAATATTTCGCTATTTTTATTAATTTGGTAATATTAATGTATGGAAATATGGATAACTAGTGCACTAAAATATTGATTATGAATGCAATAATTAATATCGGAACACCGAATATTTAGTTTTAGATGTAATAAAAGTATTTGGAAACTTTCAAAATACCTTTTTAACATCTAAAACGGTAATAACATCAAATTCTGTGTTATATCATTATTCCGACTAGTAAATAGTTATCTTTGGTGCACATTACCGCACTAGTGCGGTAATATAAAAGAAAAGGCACGCATATTTAATACACTGCATTATGAACCTAAAAGCGGCTCATTAAGAACCACTTTATGAGCAATTGTGTTGAAAAATTGATTTAGATCAAAATAAGCGCAACGATAAACATAACTATATTAACCGAACTGAATGTTTATTGAGGGTTTTTCAAATAAGATAATCTAATTCCAGTTTTGGCCAAGCTGAGTTTTCCCGACCGCAGACCACTTAGCTGATGCAACCGCTTAGGTACTCATTACTATTCAAATACCTCAAGGATATTTAAAATCCTAAGAACCTACGTGATTTTATTTACTCAAGCAAAGTCTATACCAAGTATTTACTTCGTAGTCTATACCTACGTAAGTAAATAACATCTACATAGCATCGATCGCGCGATGCAGTTCTACCGTCCTATTTTGCAAAATTCTCACCGTCATTAGTGTCAATCTGGAGCATTAGGAGGAATGACAACTTACTTCAAACTCACCTAAATTTTACGGTGAACAGAAAAAGAAAATACGTTTATTTCCGGTAAACAATACGCAAAAAAGAACACAAACACGAAAAGAACAAGTTGGGGTAAACATGCGTCGCACCCACGCAAAACAACTATCGCTCAACATAATGCTGCGACCCTATGCGAGACAGAGCCCCAGCGCTGGTTATCAGCGTCAGCCGACGTTGACGTAATGACTTCAACGGTGCAGCATATAATGAGAGATTTCTGCAGAATAAGACCGGCTGATAAATATTAGGTATATTGTTAGTGATCTTGACATTTCTCCATCTTGCTCCTATTCAGTTATTGTACAAAATACTTTTAGTAAATGTAATTTGCAAGTTAGCATTTTATTATGGCGCTATCGAGACGAAATTACACCTAAATAAATTACAAAAGCTCCCAGATTTTGCCATCAGTACGACATAACTTAGATATAGCAAAATTTAGAAAATTTGCATTCATTCATTTCAATTTTTCGAATGTATTTGGTTATATGAGTTACAAGTTATTCCGTTTGTATAAAGATCATTTTCACCTAAAGCAGTAATAAATATTGGTGATTTTGAAGGCGCACTCAGTTTAGAAGGTGATCGATTTAACGTTTTTTGCCGATGCTACATCTAAGTTGTGTTGTACTGTACAAGGTTGTAAATTGAATTGCTCCTTGTTTATTACACTTATTGGGAGTTTTGTATCTGGATTCTTTCACTCGTTCGTGAATGTCGTATTTTCTCAATGTACGACGGTGCCGTGTCAATACTGCTTAAGTAGGCATTAAGCATCGTGAAACCTTATCTAAAATGTTGTATCGTCTTCGTTGCCGGGTGCTACGATATCTTAACATTACACCTTTAAAGATTTATCTGTGCCCATGTTTAAAAAAAAATATCTCAATGAATACATGTCATATCGCAGTGAAGAAAACTGAAATAAATAATAAGTAATGGTTTAAGCAACACATTGACATTATAATCGTTATGACATTATTATCGTTAATGTATTCTTAATCTGACATTATAATCAACTTTATCTCTTGAACTGACATATGTATTAACTTTGACATAAATTAATTAATATGGTCCTTAAAAATCCTAATGCATGAGACTTCATTTGTTGTTGCTGTCTTTAAAAATTAAATATTTGCACACCTTATGTAAAGGTAGAATGTAAAGGGGCCATTATAGTGATTAGATCATATATTGTAAACTTACATTCTCCCAAATAAATGGATTTGATTTGATACTTTACCTAAATACATAGTCAGTCTTCCTATTGTCTACTAAGTATATTATGAGTTCAATGCCCTCCACGTTCGCGTTGTAACTATGCCCATGTATCTAAATAATTCTCCTTTATCATATTAGTCGCCGCAACGGACCTACCAGCCTTGTTTTTGTCCACATATGACGATACTCCTTTGAATAATTTAGCAAAACAACCGCAAACTAAACGCGGTAGGTTTTAATTATTAGAAATGCTAGGCTAGCAGAAATGTTGTTGCTGTTTTTTATAGCTACTAGTAAATTTCCTAAGACAAACCTATTATAGTATCCTTTAATGGGCATGATCAAATGTCATTAATTCGTGACTCCTACAAAAAAAATGTGTGCGTAGAAATATTGGATGATCATGAATTCTAGATTGTTACCCGAGTAATATAGTTTCGAGTTGATCAAGATCAAATGTTTTACGAAGAAGTAGCAAATTGACGGCAATTTGAAAGTAATATAACATCACGCCTGCATTTCACTAAGGGTTAAGTAGAGGTGCAACTATTGTACACCCACATTTGGCCAGTTATGTTTAAAATGCAATCAACCAGGCACAAATCCAGACTCTAGACTGCTCGACCTGGGCATCGAACCCAGGACCTCATGCTGAGCAGTAGCGCTTGCGACCACTAAACCAACGAGGTAGTCTCAAAGTAAGCAATTTCAAAGTCTGTCCAAAAATTCACTAAATCGGCTGTCTTCATAAATTTTACACCAGAAAGCGACCCTACATGCGTCAAGCTGCTGACCGCCCGGAGCAGTCGCAACTCGAGCGGTTCTTTTTGTAAATAGAATACTGTACAGTACAACTATTTTCTTAAAATCCCTCGGCAAACTTCGTGTTTCGTCAGTCGTCGGATTTCTATCAATTACCATTGCGCTTAGTGCAGACCGGACGCTCTCAATTGACATAAAAGTCGAATGTCCGGTCAATGTCCGGTCTGCAATCGACTTAAAAGTTGGGTATAAGTCGATGTCCGGTCTGCACCAAGTGCCAAGGCAACTGATAGAAATCCGACGATTGCACAGTGAACTCACTATGCAATCGGAGCTTCAAGCTGTCGATCCTGACTGCTTCAAGCTGCCCGTGAATCACGAGGCATAGACAGGATTATAAAAGTATAGCTATTAGAGTAACTCCTTTTCGTCCAACCTTTTCTTTCCTTTCTTTTCTTTTTTTATTGATGTCTGCACCTGCACACGATATGCATCTATCAAGCTACACACACAAAGCTCATTGGTCCTCCTATTCAAGTCAGCCCTTCTCTCATGTCAAGGTCACTAACATCTTGCCTACGTTCCATTGTTCGACAATCTAAGTTGATTGTTGTGCAATGTTAAAAGATTATAAATAATAATTAATTGCCACGTAATCAATAAATCTGAATATCTTGATGACACATGTGGAATGCAGTTTGTGTAGATCATTGATTTGCATTGCTCTCATGACCTATTAAATAATATTAATATTAAAAGAAAAATAGTCTTACAAACAATACTACATCGGATAATTTTCATTTTTGGTGCTATTATGTATTTTTTTCTTTTCTTTAAGTGTTCCTTTGTGTGTGTGTATTTCTCCTTTCGGTTTTATGTGGTGTACTTATAATAAAGTGTTTTATAAATACATATTAAGTCCTCATATCTCTGACTACCTGTGATTCATTTAATTGATGTAATGTGTGCCCAGTGTTTGTTTTTTTTTTTTTTTTGTACTGTGCAGCGAACGTAACATTTTCGTATCAGCGCTCGTGGAGGCCATTTCAACTCACACAAATAATGACTTTTAATTCAATACTGTGTACGTATCACAACATTGCAACAGTCCACCGTCCTTGCACGTGCGTGACGATGATTCACTCACAGACCGCAACAAAAGGCTCCGGGATGTAGGCGGCTACATGTGCGTGGTTGCTCTATCTATTCTATCCTACGTTTGTACGTGGTTATCAGAAGTTCCACAAATAGTATGTGTGCTTTATATCGTTTGTTGTACTGCGTTTTATGTAAATGGAAAATAAATCGAAGGTACGGAAACAAAAATAAAAGCACATTGATTACGCTGCGTTGCAATGCTCCGCGCTCAAGTGAATGGATTACTGATTCAGTTATTAACTTTTACTACAGTAACTGTTTTAATAAGGGAAATAATATCACACAATATTCGTTAAGTAATATACTTAAAGAGTATTAGAAAAAAGCTCAGTTTTTTAGAGCGCTTTCTCTGAGACTCATACCTGTGTACCTGTGTCACAAAGGTATGAGTTGGATGAGTCCTGACAGGTACCTGTGTCACAAATTTATGAGTCCTGACAGGTACATCTGTCACACAGGCATGAGACCTGACAGGTACCTGTGTCACACAGGCATGAGACCTGACAGGTACCTGTGTCACACAGGTATGAGAACTGACAGGTATCTGCATCACACAGGTATGAGTACAGAAAGCTTTAGACAGAGGCTGTCACACAGGCTGTTCGACAATCTCTTTTTCCAAAGCTTACTTCGTCGTCGTATCGATGATTCCCTTTTATTAAATTTAAATAAACTTCGACCAGAATAGAATTCGGCCATATCGACAGCGTCAGCGTTGGCTTTATATAGGTCTTCCATAGTGCAGGTGCTTTTGCACAGACAGCACGACAAGAAGAAAGCTTGCTGTATCATATTTACGCCAGGGTAGGGTACCTACTTCTTTACCAGTCCGGAATAGAGATTCCTCAATATGTCAATACGTTTTCAGACACGGTAAGAACTCACCATATATCATTTCCCTGAGCTCGTAGATGGCCTGAAGGCGGGTGTTGGGGTCCTCTCCCAGGTGTTGATGAGCATACTCCATCAGCTCCAGCGGAGGTTCGCCCAGGTCCAGGTCGACGCTGTAGTCTGGAGCTGGCATCTCGGCCTGGAGATAGAAATACGGTCGACTTAGTTTTGTGTTTGCCCCTACTTAGCAGCACCGTGAAGTGCCTAATTTACTTCTTGTAAATGTTGGCATGACCTGTGACTCATGCCGTTACAGATAAGCCAGTCAGCAAGGTTGTTAGCGTCCTTTTTTAAAGCACTCTCTTATGCCCATTGTCACTAAAACAAGGCGACACCATAAAATGCCTAAATAAAACCGCGTTTCAGCGCTCGGTTCAGCTCTGCAAACAGGCATTAGTCTTTTTGTATCTAGTTGTGGCAAAATAACTGAATTGTACATATCTATAAATATAATCTAATTAATGGTTTAAATTACAAAATAAAATTAGAATAAACGCGTTATGTCATTTATCAATGGTCAGATAAGCTTCTAAGCTAGTTAAGGCCAACCTTGAGCTCAATTGAAATGATAATTAATTCTTTTGACTATATTATATCATAACACTAGATTAATTGCCCTCATTTATTTTGATAATGTCAAATTCCAAAGAATCTAGTTTATGAGATACTTTTCGTATTATTATGCAAACAATATTTTTTATCAATAGTTTGTGTGTATATTGACATTTTTTTTTAAGCATTCGACATTATTTAATATTAATTCATAAAATTTAAAAATAAAATATTTTCGTAATAAAATTGACATTGTATAAATAATACCTATTTTCATTTCAAACTAAATTAAAATTATATTAATAGGGATATTAATTGTACTTTAATTTTAATATTTTTACACCGGCAAAGGTAGTATACATATGTGAATGTGAAGCTGTTTATTAATATTACGAGAGCGGGCGAGATCCGAGGTCAAGAGCTGGCCAATAAAACAATAAAAAATAAGATCTTAATGTACCATATACTCAGCAATAAATAATATAATTATTATTAAACATTTGTATGCAACTGCATAGTAAAATGAAGACAATACCTACAGTTTTTGACGTTATATTTGATTCATAATTTTACGTGATATAAAGGGACTCTAACACACTGGGACGCCATGGCGACGTCGCTGGCTACATAGCCATGGCTACCTCTGGCTACCTACCGTAGCCAAATGAGGTTGCCAAATAAGTAAAGAGTACCCAGTAGCACGCGGGCGTCCATCCTGGCGATCAGTTGGCTACTGAGTGAGGGAGGCGTAACTTACTTGAATACAAAATACTGGCGAATTGGCTACGCGTCGCCAGGTCGCCAGAATATCCAGTCTCAATATATGGGCCGGTCGTACATGGCTACGCTTCCAAATTGGCGACGTCGCCAGACCGTAGCCAAGTGAGTTAACTGTCATACATTTTAATACGAATTGTTTGGTTACGTAGCCGGTGACATCGCCATGGCGTCCCAGTGTGTTAGCGCTCTAAATCATGATTCTATCGCATTCCAAATACGGCTTTTGTTAATTTAATCCATTGCGACGATGTAAAATAGTAGAGCAATGGCTTTCGAATTGGTTCGTATGTAGGACACAATGTATTTATTTATTTTACTATTTATGTACACACAGTAAAATACATAGAGATACGACATAATCATAATTATGACTACAAAGGTACCGCTTATTTCTTAAGAAATTTCTTCCAGCAGATCTGCGAAAAGAGAAATGAGAAAGAAATGTAGACGTGAGAACAAAAAAGAAAAATATGAATTTGTGAAGTCTTATACAAAAAATTATCAAAATATACCTACAGTATAACGCAATAAATTAACATATACTTAAATAAATACATAAAGCTTAAATATATAAAGATACATACTACAGGTATATACATACTCACAGTTGAAAGGAAAAGTAATGCTCTTTTACTCGAAATTTGAATTGTGGAACAGTTTTTAAATCACGAATGCTAGCCGAAAGTGAGTTCCACAGTCTTACTGCATGGACAGAGAAGGAATAAGAATAGTATATGTAATGTAGATTCACAAATATTTTTATATTCACGTAAATTTTAAATTTTAATAAGGGGTCAAAGGTGGAAGGTTCATACAGTTCATGTACCTATGAAAACGATTATAAGACCAGCAAACCCACGCGTCACATGAAAGAAAAACCGCTAACCGAAAACTCATTCTTTGAAATCATAATACCTGCCTAATAAGTAGCAATATTTTATTAGGTACCTATTTCCTGTTAGGTTTCTATAGATTTATGGCTTTATATACGCCATAAAAACGATTTATTTACATTAATTTATAGTCTAAAGATGTAAACTTACGTGCTTGTCCAAATGTACATCAAATAGAACAAAATATTTATAGGGACCTTATGTGTAAAAGATATTATTCTTGTAAATAAACCTGATTGCCTATATTGACAAGGTGATTTCTAAATGAGTTTTCTCCTGGCATCGGCAATCTATACATAAATATTTATAGAATAAACAAGCTAGGATTATTATTAGGTTTAAATTTGAATTTAATGTAAAATTTGTGAGTTTGTATGTAGGGGGTTATCTTCGGAATAAGGGGTTTAAAACGGCCGCTTTGGCAGAATCATATTATGATAATATTATGAACTAGCTGCCCGCCCCGGCTTCGCACAGGCTGCACTAAGTACTTATTTACGGCGTACCTCCCTACCTACATAACTACCTACCTATATACTTACCTACCTACCTGCCTACATACCTACCTACCCTACCTACCTACATAACTACCTACCTATATACTTACCTACCTACCTGCCTACATACCTACCTACCCTACCTACCTACATAACTACCTACCTATATACTTACCTACCTACCTGCCTACATACCTACCTACCCTACCTACCTACATAACTACCTACCTATATACTTACCTACCTACCTGCCTACATACCTACCTACCCTACCTACCTACATAACTACCTACCTATATACTTACCTACCTACCTGCCTACATACCTACCTACCCTACCTACCTACATAACTACCTACCTATATACTTACCTACCTACCTGCCTACATACCTATCTACCCTACCTACCTACATAACTACCTACCTATATACTTACCTACCTACCTGCCTACATACCTACCTACCCTACCTACCTACATAACTACCTACCTATATACTTACCTACCTACCTGCCTACATACCTACCTACCCTACCTACCTACATAACTACCTACCTATATACTTACCTACCTACCTGCCTACATACCTATCTACCCTACCTACCTACATAACTACCTACCTATATACTTACCTACCTACCTGCCTACATACCTATCTACCCTACCTACCTACATAACTACCTACCTATATACTTACCTACCTACCTGCCTACATACCTATCTACCCTACCTACCTACATAACTACCTACCTATATACTTACCTACCTACCTGCCTACATACCTACCTACCCTACCTACCTACATAACTACCTACCTATATACTTACCTACCTACCTGCCTACATACCTATCTACCCTACCTACCTACATAACTACCTACCTATATACTTACCTACCTACCTGCCTACATACCTATCTACCCTACCTACTTACATAACTACCTACCTATATACTTACCTACCTACCTGCCTACATACCTATCTACCCTACCTACCTACATAACTACCTACCTATATACTTACCTACCTACCCGCCTACATACCTATCTACCCTACCTACCTACCTACCTACCTACTCTACTTACATACCTACCTACCTACTTACCTACTTTTCTTATTTTTTCTTTCCTTATGAACCTTCTACAAAGTATTAGAAAACTTTAAAAAAAAACATGAATGAAATCGGTAAAGTCGTTCTCAAGTTATGGCGGACTAAGGGAAATAGGGTTTCATTTTTAGGGTTCCGTAGTAAACAAAGAACTCTTATAGTTTCGCCATGTCCGTCTGTCTGTCTGTCTATCCGTCTGACTGTCTGTCCGTCTGTCTGTCCGCAGCTTAGCTCAGAGACGGTTAGTACTAGAAAGCTGTAATTTGGCATACATATTAATCATGCCGACAAAGTGGTAAAATAAAAGCAAGAAAAAACATTTTTTTAGGGTACCTCCCCTACACGTAAAGTGGGGATGATTTTTTTTTCCTCGTCTACCCCGCGTCTATCGTTAGAAAGGTCGTTTAAAAATATTGTGAGTTTGTGAAAACCATTTTTGGATTCAGGGATCCGTTTGCGAAATATTAAGCTTTTAACTGAAATTTTTGTTAGAGTCAAGTGTCGCCCCCCCCCCCCCCCCCCCCCACCTTCTAGCTAAATGGTTGTACTTGGAATTGTGAAAAAATTCACAGTAGTAGTATATATAAAAAAGAAATTAAAAGGAAAACTATCAGAGCTAAGTAGGCTGTACAGGTTAACGAATAATAATCAACCAACTTAAATTTGCGGTTTGAAAAACATGATCTCCCATACATTCCGTATGGGAGAACGTGTTTTTCAACTACAATGTTAAGTTTGTTCTTGGGATGCACTCATCCCAACTACGGAACCCTTCATTGTGCGGGAAATAAATATAGTATAGATCGCACAAACTGTCACAAACTGACAATTCATAATATTATCTGCGTTCAATTCATAATACGCAATTCATCTGTTTGATAGTTTTATATTATAATGAAATAACATTTAAACTGTAGAAATAAAAAATAAATCCCATTTGATTAATAAAAACTGTAAAGAAAAAATTACCGGTAAAATTACGGTCTTCTTTTTTTCATGCGGCAATATTTACACTAAATATGATTCTGATAAGAATTGAATATAATAATAGCTAAAATATGTGTGACCATAGAGGAATTGCTTAATGTGGCCGTTTTAGACCCCTGATCCGATTCCAAAAATTATTTCATATTAGTGAAAATATCATGTGACATGATATTTTCCCGCGCCCAAAGTCGCGGGCAGAAGCTAGTGAGAATTATACATCATAACATTAACATTTCCATAAAATATTTCCTTAGAATGATGAATTTATTCACAATAATTTAAAAGGAAATTGCCTTTTAAATTATTGCGAATGAATTCATCATTGTAAGGAAACATTTTCACTAGCTTCTGCCCGCGACATAAAGGAATCCCAAAGCTTTACTTAGTGCATTGCGTCAAATAATGCAGACATCCTATTACCTAAGATACTGTTTACTCAACTATGCAGATGCACAATTATTTGTACGTCAGAATAAATAAAGCTGAGAAGAAAAGAAAGTTACTAAACTTAACTTCTGGTAAAACACTAGTGTAGGTAGTTACACTAAAGATATATATTCAATGTTCTAGACCAAGTGCAACGAAATAAATAAAATATTACATGATTTATTGAACCCGCTAACAAGCGTCGATTCACGCAATTATGGTTTTAGAGCGTATATCCTAAAAGTTGTCAACGTCGCAAATAGCTGTCAAATATTTACCTGTTTTGATTAATTTGGCAATATTACTGTATGGAAATATGACTAAATAGTCAATTAAAATATTGATTTTGAAATGCAACAATTAATATCGTAACACCGAATATTTAATTTTAGGCGTAAAAAAAGTATTTAGAAACTTTTGAAATGCCTTTTTTTAAACCTAAAATGGTTACAACATCAAATTTAATGTTATAATTGGAATTCATTATTAATATTCTAGTTCGCTAGTTAGCCACATTTCTTATAATTATATTATAATAACATTTCATACAGTGATATTGCCAAATTAATCAAAACAGCAACATATTTGACATATATTTGCGACGTTGCCCACTTTCAGAATAAACGCTCTTAATTAACACTGTGTAACAGTACTATAAATTATACCTAAGTATATTAAGCACTTTACATATTTACAGCCGACAACTTTCAACGGTTAGGTATAATATTTACGATTTTCTAAATAAATAAAGGTTTGATAGATAAAGACAAAAGTGACGTAACGATAATGCACTTTTACTGACCAGATGGCTTCCTGACCGCGATTGTATTTATATTTCATATACTATATAAAAAAGCGGAAGGACTACTCACACAGATTAACTTTACGATCGACATAAACCTTCTAATGATTAAGCGGTAGTTTTATAAGAGAGTTGTTAATAAGAAAAGTGGTGCCCACGGCGACGTCGCTATCGGTGCATTTAATCGGTTTAGGGTACGCGAGGGTAGCATTTACAGAGAAAGTGTAGAGAAATGTAACCTGTACCGGCCGCACTAGCTAGCCAGGAACAGGCTCCAGTAGACAAACTGGTCACGATATGCCTGTTTCCACGTGAGAATTACTTTCATACTATGTCCGATAATAGTACTTAGTTGCTTGTTTGAAAGAGAAACGAGTAAAATCGTGGCTCAATTGTTTTATGTAAACTATTAAATTAAACACGTTTTCAGAGGCATACAAAAGTTTTACAAAGTGCCAGTGTATGTAACATCAATCAATTCAGAAACATAAAACTATTCACATTTAGATTTTCATTACAATATATACAATGATTATATTATTCAATTCATATTCAAAATGTTCACATGAAATAACACTACGGTATATATAGGTACTTACAAATATTTCTCAACGCGATTGTTGTGTTGTATCAAATTTGTTTCTGTATAGAGTTTTATCTTATTTGAGAAACAAAAAGAATACATTTTGGGTAATCTGATTTCTATTATTTTGTGTATATAAGGATGTTGACCGGGGGAAAAAAAAACGATTAAGTCCGTCAGTCGGATAATAAAAAGATATTAGACACGTATTTTGTGTAACATATTAATAAAAAATGGTTTAGATAAAACGCAAAAAATGGTTTAGATAAGTTGGAGAGTGGGGGCTCACTACGTTAAAAGTCAGTATAAAATCTACCGGGGGATGACGTCATGCCATTTTTTAACTCAATGTATTGCCGTAATCTTTTGAATACGTAAAAAATAATAAATACGTGTCCAATATTTTATAATAAGCTACCTGATCGACAATTTTTTATTTTTATTAACTTCCCTATTACATAGAGCGTGTAATTTACATTAATCATTTAGCAGAAAACAATTCAAGTCACAAATTATTTCTTACTCAGACATTAGCTTTTTTACGTCAGCAATAGCTAGCTGGCATCCAAATATATAATGATAAAATTTTAATAATAACGCCTAAAGTTTTAGTATAGCTAACAGAATAAGCATGCTGAAGTGGCAATGCCGGCCATATTAGCCGTAGAACCGATGAACGTTGGGGTAGACGTGCTCTTGAGTGGAGACCGCGAATCAGTAAACGTAAGGTAGGACGCCCTCAGGCTAGGTGGAGTGACGATTTTTGCGAGTTGCCGAAAATCGAGTGGAATGGCGTGCAATAGGAGAGGCCTATGTCCAGCAGTGGACTGCTGTAGGGTGATGTACTGACCATTTCTTGGAATAATATTTTAATGAATAATTTCAAAACTACAGTATTAACACATTCACAGCTGCACTCAAGTGCACTACAAAAGAAACACACACGACGTATGGTAAAACTTTATAAAAGAACACGCACTACTTTTTATGTAACATCTGGGTCATCGATTTTTGCCCTCCATTAAGTTTTTTATAGTTGCATACATTTGGTTTTTTATTTTCATTTTTCATTTTCATACATTTAACTCTTACATAATAAGATCACACAACTGTTTAATTTTAATATAAACTTGTTTTTGAATTCAACAAAATATCTACTTTACTTTTCGTTTTCGTTTCCAAACCATTTTGTAAAAATATTTTGAAACCGGCTCTTTTTGCGCCACAGCATTAAGTTTACAATTTGTAGTAAGTATGGTGCCCAGTGTTGAAATAACATAATATCTGTGTGTGTATAAAATAATTTGTGTGTTACCTAGTGGTCAAGAATTGCCGAAGGCTAATGCAGTAAAATAAACTTTTTGACTTCATTGACAACACTAGCAACACAAAATTAGAATGCATTTTCTTAACATGCTATTATATGTTATTATTTTTACTTAGATTATCTGGGTCAATGTTTTGTATCACACAGTCTATATCATGTTGTGAAATACACGAAATGATAAATATATAGCATTACTTATCTATACTCGTACATATACAACTGTATATCTGTTTTTATCAATTGAGGTTAATGTAAATAGCATAACATAACATCACGCCTTGTTTCTCCGTAGGGTTGGGCAGATGCCCGTGGGTGACATTGTATGCACACCGCATATAATGTCTCCCATGGGCATGTAACCGCCCGTATTTTTCTGTATATTCATGAAAAATTATCGAAAATTACCTTAAAAAGGGGGGTCATTTATTTATATTTTTGCTGATTTTTTTTCAAAATCCTCTTATTACATTAAGGAGTTAAACTTGTGTTTTTTAAATAAACACAGTTTTTTTTTAGAAAAAAATCCTCCTTTTTTTCATAGTCGAAATATATGAAATTTAATAAAAAATGAATCCGATAATATTTTATTTTACTCATAAGCTTTTTGAAATAATAAACTAAATCCAAATCGAGCCAATAACACCGGAATTGGCGAAAACTACTCATTTTTTATTAATGATACACTTCTATTGTTAATTTTCTAGAATTTTTGATGAATATTCAGAAAAATACACATTTCGAAAAAATGTAAATTACTACGAGTTAAATCAATAAGTATTTTTATCAATTAAATGAAAACAGTATAACCATAATACGTGAAGATAATACGACAAGCACTAGTATACATAACATATTGATGGGAACTCGTCAGTCCTATCGTAAATCATCGAAGGTCAATGTAGTTACGTTTATGTTCTACGACAAGGGCAATCTATTATTCAACTCTATACAGTTGTATCTGATAAAACGTTGTATCTGTTAATACGCAGCTAAACTAGCTAAATAATACGCCTCACACAAATCTGCTGGTTTTTTTATAAGCTTTCGAGAATTCGGATAATTAATTAGTTGTGTATTGTGATCATACCTCATCTAGTTAAAAAAAAAAAAAAAAAAAGATTTTAAAATATGATTGACGTGTAAAAGTTTTTGTACAAGCCTATTTACAGAAATAAAATCATTTATCATTTATTATATACGTGTCTCGAAAGCAACACATACGTATAAAGCTAAATAACTTGAAAACAACGTCAAATCTTTCAGGTAGGTACTAGAACAATGAATTTATAAAGTAAAAAAAAAATATTAGTTACATTGAAACAGGAAAAAAGCTTGCATGAAGGATATAATAACTCCTAGACAGTAGGTATATACTACAGTATTGCTTGTTTAAAATCAAATCTAGTAGACGTGATTCAAAAAGTTATACATATATAAAACACGTGACTCTAGTTATAGGTGTTTGTGAAGATTTTTCACATATATAATAGGGATGATGCCTGGGTAAAAAAAAAAAATTCTAATTAGTCTGTCAGTCAGATAATAAAAAAATATTAGACACGTATTTTTTGCTTTATGATATTAATAAAAAAATACTTAGATAAAACGCATTTTAAGTTGGGGAGTGGGGGTCGATACGTCACTAGTACGTATAAAATCTACATACTCGTGACGTCATGGCATAGTTTACCTCAATGTATCGCCGTAATCTCTAGATTACGTTAAAAAAGAAAAAATACGTGTTCAATTTTTTTTTATAATCTCAAACACGGACTAAAAAATCTTTTGAGTCATCTTCCCTATTGTTACGTATTTTATAGATATAGCCAAGCGTTTCTTGTATGTATCCTGACCTACACAACCGGTGATAACCATTTCAAGTTTATCTAAAAGCCCGCGATCGAGTGTCGTGTGATCGAATATATGAATATCATATAATACGCTTGGATGCATAATTACTACTAATTATCCTTATATTCTATACCTACGTATAGAATATATGTTGAAGTAGATTAACTATTAAATTCCGTCAAAATTCTGAATCTATTGAATGTATTGCAATATTTGTGAAGATCTTATGCAGCAAAAGTATATTACGTCATTCGTAACCAAGGTAATGAAATTAACACTATAGTATGTAGAAAAAAATAAACAGATATGCTTCGCTACTCGCCGTTAAAAATCCGGCTCGTTTTTACCCAACTACGGCGAAGCAAAATGGAGGGTTGTGATTTTGACCCTAATAACTTCTAAACTACTCATCATAATTTGACGTCACATTAAATTGAATGTGGTGACCTCTAGACGAAATAAAGAGATGAACTAAAAATAAAATGATTTCATATTGGGTGTCAAATGACAGGGCTTAATTAACACAATTCAAAAATATATATATTATAACCCCAAAATAATTAAAATTAAAGTTTTATAACTAAAACCCAACTACGACAAAAAAATCATTAAAAAAGGTATAAACATCACAGACAGATAAATAAAAAATCCTTAGTCACACGTTTATAACTTTTATTTTATTTAAAATATTTTTCCCAAAACAAGTTCCAAACTACATCTAGGACCATTTCGCGTTCTGAATCATAAAAAGTAACCTTGAAATTAGTTTAGGTACCTATTATTATAGATTTACGACAGCTGGTAATTGATATTGGTCATGTATTTCCTGTAATAGCAAATTGACAGCTTGTCTAAATAGATTGTATTAATAGGTAAACGTAACATATTGCTGACGAACGTTTTGCTTACCATTTTGCTAGCTTTAAATAAAAAAAAATAAGTTAACTTCTCGTAGTTTTTAAGGTTCACCCAGTGGCACAAAGTACTGACAACGCAAACAAAGCTTTCGCCAAGAAAATTAACGTTATATTCAAAACATAAAACGCCATAAAATGTGGGAATATGGGCTACTGCCTACCTGCCATTGCCATGTTCACAATAAAGACAAAACTATTATATTATAAGGGAAATATAATGATTATTACTATAACTTCAATATGCCTGATTATTAATAAACGCTGGTTATTATAACAGTAGTAAAAGTGTACTTTCCTTTCTGTTTCATAAATTAGTAAATAGAGATCGGTAAGTTTTAAATTTAAATCTATCCATATAAAGGATAGATTTAATTTTATTTTCCTTCAAAAACATCTTATAATAAATAAAATATTTAAATTTTTGTCGATATTTGTCTACGATTCTGACGTCCGTTCCGTCGTGACCGTAAAAAGACGCTAAACTTGAAAAAGGCACTTTGACAGTTCTATATCTCGCGACGAGAAACCGATGCTGCAAATTATTAAAAACAAATCATTTTTACGATAGCAACATCGGCTTGAGATTTTTAATCGCGATTAAAAAGAGTTATCATGAACCAAAATTCACACTAACAATTCGACCGTGCAAAAACAGTACTGTATCTTTTTTTCTTTTCTTTTCTTATAACTCGAAAATGGTGTGTCCTATCGCTAAAATAATGAAAACTTCGACCCCCTTTATAAAATCCATAAACCCCTAAAAGTCAACATGTAGGTAATTCCATATACAACACGTCGTTCCAATATTTTCATTATTAATATATTGTAAAAAAATATATGACTAAAATAAGTACAATTGTGAAACTGCCATGTTATTTGGGAGTTTTTTTTTTGTGTCATTATTTTGTCTACTCGAAAATCGAAGACAAAATGACAGAAAAATCGCAGATTATCTCGTGTTGAATTGTCAAAAATCGAGATAACTAAGGTGCCATGTTAGGGTTTGTCGAGAAAACATCAATTTTGACGGAACAACTCGACTATTTTGTATGGCAGCGTTGTCAGAAAACGAGAAAAATGCCAGAAATAGACGACAATTACTCACGCGAGAGTGAGTAATTGTCGCGTGTGTCATGCTAGGCCTACTGGAGTATATATTCTCCGAATGTGGATCTTCTTCAGTCGAGGTCTTCGATTAAAAGGTCTTGCGAAATAACAAATACTCCACCAGGCACGTAATTGATCTTTTGATATTAAAATATCGTATCGTGATCCAACTGCTCTTGTACAGCTTTTAAACAATGGCATTGATTTAAGGCGGCAGTTGTTTAGGTAAATAAAAAAATACAAAATATATGTTTATTAACAAGTTCGGTGATAAAAACTGTGCAGTAAAACAAAATAAAAATGAGTGATAACAAATATTTAAATAGGTTATTAAATAAATTATTAATCAGTAAAATGGCTTTACGTGTGAACATCACACCTTGCGTTCCCGAAGAGTTGGGCAGAGGTGTACCTGTAGCAGGTACACCCACAACTCGACAGTTATGTTTAAGTCCCATGTAACAGGGGCGAGCCTATTGCCATCAACCGGGCACAAATCCAGACTCCGGGCTGCTACTGAGAAATTCCAGATAGAAAACCCCAATAACACTTTACCCAACCCGGGAATCGAACCCAGGACCTCATACACAGCAGTAGCGCTTGCGACCACTAGACAAACGAGGTAGTCAAACCGGAATTAGTCGGTGAGAAATCTACCTTGGAAGTAGCGCTCGCTCGGCTCGCGCTCGGTTTTTCGCAGTTCTGACGTAACATACTTGGCCGGGGTGCCCTGGCTTAATTACTGCGACCAAATCGGCTCGCGCGTGGTTGGCCACAGTGCCAACCTAACCTATGAACTGCCGAACTATTTACCTAAGTGGCCATACCAACATTTTTACTGGCCCATTCATTTATTAAAATACTTGAGTTTTTATTTTTTTGAACCTTTTGACATTCTAGGATGAATTAACCGACCAATTTTCTTTTTGTTACTGTTCATGTTTTAGTGCCACACTAATTTACTAACCGCAGAAAAATTAAATGACTGGCCGTAAATTGTTTAAACTGATCATAATAACCTAACTAATATTTAAATAAAATAATATTACAATTAAATAAGTAAGTAATAATATTACTATTAAATAAATAATAATACTCCCTAATATTTTAATAAATTAAACAGTTGTAAAAAATATTACCCATAAACAAACAGGTAGGCAGAAATATTACGTAGATTTTTAACGTTCTTACAAGTTTTTTTTGACATCCTGCTTATCGCACGAAAACCAGTTGATTTAAATTTTAAATTATCCACATTTTTTTATATAATGTAAGTATTTTCTTATTTAAAACCATACTCCACTAGAAATAAACCAGAGAATTGCAAATTATTCTGTTAACCTTGACTTTGAATTTGCGATCTAGAACGATCATCAAGGTACTCGTCGCTTATTGGTCGATTCGCATTTTTAAATAATACTATATTTTCTGTAGGCGATTCGCACGCAGATAAGACCGCGCTGTTCTTCTAAACTACGCAACGGATTATAAAGCGGTTTTCACCATCATTTATAGAATTTATTCCGAAAGGTTAATGTGTATAATAACATGAATACGTATAATAAAGACATCTCGATGTTTTTTTAAGTCGTAAAAACCGTGCGAAGCAAGGGCGGTTCGCTAGTACTAATTTAAAACATAGACAATACAAGATACGTTTTTACGTAATGACTTAATTTACTTTTTTATTTCTTATTGTTTGCGCCTAAAAATCAAAACTCCTTGCGTTATAGGTACCTACGAGTACCTGCTAATAAAACTCATAATTTATTCATAAATCTAAATTTAGAGTTTTTGAGCACAACCCTCAGATTATGTGGTAATTTATTTTGTATCTTAAGTTCCATATGAAGTAGGTATTTCAATCTTTTTAGCTTAGGTAGTAGGTATTCTTGGCTTATCTCCATATTGCCGTTAGATAATAATGCCTAAAGTATCAGGTAATCGCAGCCCATGGGGAAAACGTATTCATTCTACGAAAGATCTTACTAAAATATACCCATAAATATGACCACAAGAGAACCATTTGTCGTAGTAATTCCTGTGCAAAATATCAATAAATCAATTTTGCCTAGCCTTTTTCCAACTATGTCGGGGTAGGCTTCCAGTCTAGCCGGATGCAGCTGAATACTAGTATTATACATGGAGCAGCTGCCTATCTGATCTCCACAACCCAGTTACTGGGTAATACGATACCCCTTGGTAAAATTTGTTGCCAGATTTCAAAACAAACAAAAACATCAATATTTTCGGTAAATTAAATTAACCTACCTTTAAAAGTAGTCAATTGCAAAAAAAAACAATAAGCAGTACCAGGATCGTTTTGGGACTAAGCACCAGTTAAACTACTCAGTTCGAAGAAAAAAGCTGGTATGGAAGTATGCGACCGGTTCGATGGAGACAGAACAAAACCACCAACGTATTGTGTAGCCTTACAACTTAAGCGTTCCCGACTAACTTCTAAAAGGCTTTAAAAAGTTTTCTATACTTTCCTATTAAGTTGAAATCAGAGGAAACAGAGCTTACGAAGTAAGTTGAGGAGCTCCAGAACAAAAGCCACTTTAAGGCTAGTGCAGACCAGCGCGACTTGTCGCGCGACGCGACACGACCAATACAATTTCTAAGAAAACTTCACAGTATAACAATAACCGGTGTCGGTGTCTTTATGCTTGATTTTTACTTTTTCACACAGGTCGCAGCAGATCTCGATAAAAATGTACCAAATATTCCAATATAATATTCAAATGTAGCCGATAATTGCAATATAGCCGTTCAAATCCCGATAATTACATTATGGTTAGATCAAAACCCGATAATTCCACATTTGAAACAAAAATTGTGGAAAAACTATCAACACTGGATTTTTTTAATCTTACCTATTTGAAAGCCCTTGCTACAAGCCAAAACGACGTTTTATTAGTTTAACAAACAACATAATCATTCCTACGTAAATGGTTATTCTGTATTTCCTGTAAAAATACGAAAAGTGGATTTATCGGCTTTTGTTCCGGAAATAATGGCTAATATCGTCTGTGGGCTGTTTCGTTCTATGGCCTGGCGGATATTCTAGTCAATTAGAAAATAATGAAAAAATTACAGGTAACACCGAAAAATTCTGAAAAATTTCTTTGCTTCGTTCGCTTCTCCGTCTCACTTACAGACATACCATAAGTGAGAAGGAGATCGAAACGCCTGTAACAACAGTTTAAGCTTATAGTAGGCCCCCTGAGCCTTTGTACGGACACAGACTAATTTTTTTTTTTGTTAGATATCTACTTCTATAAGTGTTAAGCTAGAAGTTGCGTAGGAACTTATTACCCAACAGAGTCAAAGATTTTAATAATATATCCATATGATAACAAGTTTCTACTTAATTGGCCTCTCGCATTTCCCTCGAGAGGCTTTTATTACTGACGCATATCTAGATAATTATAAACATTTCCTTGTTCACATTCTCATGTAAAATATACCTTACTTAATCGAATGTCAATCACTAAGCTGTTGCTTGGCAGTTTGGCACTCGTCTTTATATAAGTTGCAGACTTTAGATTTTACGCATAAACATAACATCCCACTTTGTTTATCCCGTGTACCTATAGTACCTACACCCATATTTCGCCAGTTATATTTAACACGTACAGTGCCGGGAGCCCTCCTGGAGGGTTCATTTGAAATGTAGGTTTTTCTTAGCGAATACAGCATTATAAACCGTAAAAATAAAATCTGATGTATTTTTTTACAAGATTTATTGGTATATGCGTTGGTTTTAAAATACAAGCATTTTTATTTATTTTTATTTTTTATTCACAATTTTTTAAAATTTTAGGAGACTACATATAGCGACAAGACCATCTCAAAACACTATTTTACTTTGTTTTACAGTGTTTTATAACACCTAGGTTATTAACCGGGTTTTAACCTAATGCCGTTGACAGTCCGGGATGATGAACTTTAGCGCAAACGAAACGCCGGCAACCCTCCCGGAGGGTTCACTTCCAGTATTATGTAAGGCGGCATAGCGTATGATTTCTATGAAAAGTGGGTGGAGTCGAAAGTGTTAAGTTCCATGTAATAGGGGGCGAGCCTATTGCCATCAACGGGCACCAATCCAGAGTCCGGGCTGCTACCAGATAGAAAAACCCAGTAACACATTACCCGATCCGGAAGTCAAGCCCAGGACCTCATACTCAGCTGTAGTTCTTGCAACCACTAGATCAACGAGGCACCTAGTCTTTAGATATTTTAATCAAAGTAAGCTTATACGGGGTGATGAGTGTAAATCGATAAAAAATCATTTAACCTAGCCAGTCAACCTTGACCGACGTTACGTTGACCAAGGTGAAGTGGACCGATGGGCTGGGGTGACACACAGCAAAGATCAATTTAGTCCTGGTAAGTGGAGCAGGAAACTATACAGGGTGGCAGAGACATCAACGCGAAGCCGGCTACCATGGATTCAGTACATGATTTAGAACACCCCTGCGTAAAAATGTTTCGTCCCTAATTTAAATAAAAATCTGCTGTTTCATAGAAAAGTGCAATACCTACGCTGTCAAAGTGTATGGAGCAACTGTTTTTTTTTCGACGACGAAAAATTTCTACGCAGGGGGGTTCTGAATCATGTACTGAATCCATGATAGCCGGCTTCGCATCGATGTCCCTGACACCCTGTATAGATAACATACCTTTTTATTTGTTTTCGGTGGAAAATTATCAAATAACTTCTCCGGAGTGTGTCAGACTCTTTGCTGACTAAAACCCGTGTTCCTTCCGTTGCCTGTGTGCCCGGGCCACGATATCCCTTTCGGACAAACTCGCAACCTTGGCAGACATTGGCCCTAACGGACCCCGTCAGTTGGTGCTGGTGGCCGGGAATCAGCCTGCGATTCCCGACGCCCAGGGCGTCTCCTGTCCTGTTTCGTGGAGCAGGAAACTATATAGATTACATACGTATCTTCGAGTGCCGTTACCGATGAAAACATGATTTCCTTTCGACAACCAGATTCGTGGTCAAGGCTATTTATTATTAGGCTATATTCAGATATAATACCTGTTTTGCGTGACTAATTTTATACCTAAGTGCAACAACCTGCAATTTAAATATTGTCTAACGATGCTTCAGACAGATATTATATTTCTTGTTGGCATTCGGGATATCTCTCGATTTGAACATAAAGGCGGGGGAGAGAGGAATCACCGAAATATTCGCCTGTAATGTAACACAATCCAAGATTCGATTTTGAGCATTACGTTTAGTGACCAACCGAACCTTCGTATTCGTTTTTGTTTACGGCCATTTTCGGCCCAAAAATCATGATTCGGCAATATTTTAGTTTTGGGCATTAAACCAGCCGAAACTTAGCAGAAATTCGTGAATTATCGCGCGTCATTCGGCCTACTACGTAAAGGTTGGTAATATCAGGTGAATCAATACAACAAGAAATAAACGAAATTTTATATCCTGTAATGTAATTATCGTATTTTATTTCTTTTAAAGCCTCTATTTTCTCTTTTCTCCCTAGGTGTAAAAAAAAAAAACAATATTTCAGTATACAGCCGAAATATTAATCTTTTTTAATGTCTGTATCATTTTCGTTTGCGGCCGAGAATAAGACTCAAGCCGAAGCTTCTTTTTCGTTTTCGTTTTCGGCTTACGTTACGTTACAATACTGCCTCACTGACTGACGAGCATTCGCCTGAAAAGTAACAGTCCAAGATTCGATAAAATTCGCATTCATGTTACACATTGTATCACGGGTGCTCCCATTCACTATTGTTACATTACAGGCCCCGGTCCAGGCCAGGGTCCCAGTGAACGTAATGTTACAAATTGTATCATTACAGGTTGCGTGCTGTAATGTTCGGTTCTCCTCACTCACTGATGTAATGCTCAAATCTGAATTGTTACATCACAGGCAAATGCTCCCGGTGTGGGAGCGCCTTAACATTTTCAAAGAAATGTGATTAATGTGATTATATTATTCAAGTAGAGACTAAAAATCAAGTTTGAACATTAAATAAGCTGTCTTACCAGATCCCATACTATGCTTTATTTTCCTTCATTTACAAGCCTCTAAGAGCTCTGATCGGTAATTGAAATTTATGATAACAGGCTTTACGAAAAGTGAAAAACATTCTACAACTTTTTTCATTACATAAATTCATGTCGTTTTGCCTAGGATTAGGCAGAGGTGACCTATGTACACCCACATTTCGCCAGTTATGTTAATGGTAGTCCGATGTCATAGGGGGCGAGCCTCTTGCCATTAATTGGGCACAAATCCAAACTTCGGGTTGCTATTAAAAAAAATCTGACGGAAAATCCTAATACCACTTTGCTCGACCTGCGAATCGAATCCCTCATGCTGAGCAGTATCGCTTGGGTCCATTAGATCACCGACTAACACTACATAATAGCTTGATAAGACCTTCTTACTCTACCATTGTTTAGATATACCTAGACTTTAAACACAATTTGCTATTTTCGGAACAAAAGTTTAATAGTTAGGTACCTACAAAAAAAAATCTGTTGAACGTAGTAGAACAGTCATTAGGCATCTCCTAATGATAATGAGGCAGAAATCGCCAAAAAACTTAGCTAGTCACATCACATGAGGCAACATCTGAACCTTTACAAATGACCATTAGTTGACTACTTAGTGCTATGTGTTCACCAGTTGCACTGACTTTGTGACTCACTGAGTTTAATCACTAAGTTTTGGCATCCTGTCAGCTAGGCAATTCGATAAGACCCAGAAGTAGCTGATATGAATTGCTAATATTTATTATTAAATTAATCTTTATAAATTATTTTAAAAATATAATTTAATATAATATGCTTCATGCTTGAGTATTCATAAAAATATCTACCGTATAGCAAATACTTACTTAAAATGTAAGTTGGAATACGAATTGAAATAAGTGCGTTGAACTTGATGTATTTTATGATATTAATTTAATTCTGAATAAATAAAATATTTAATATTTGCGTAGTGTGGGACGCCCCCCGGCTAGATGGATCGACGATCTTAAAAAAGTGGCTGGGACAGACTCGATACGGAAGGTGGAGACAGAGTGTGTTGTGGCGTAGTCGCTTAGCATGACAACAATAAAAACGGGTTTTGTCGACGGAAGAATAGATAAAATGACAAATAAACAATCCCAATCTGTTATTTTGTCTATTCTTCCGTCGAAAAAACCCTTAGAAAACCCGTTTCTATGGTTGTCATGCTTCGCGTGCTGGGAGGTGCCTATGTCCAGCAGTGGACTGAGCTATATAGACTGAGTTGATTGATTGATATCTTTGATGTTATCTTGCACTCGCCTCATATATATTTAAAATACTGAGAGGGAAGGTGCATAATGCAGTTGTTTTAGGCCAGGTGAGTCTGTGTGTTCCGGACAGGTACGTGTGGCGACGACGGCAGCCACGACTGCTGGTGGAACCGCGTGCTAGGACCAACCTTCTGAAGGATGCGCCGCTGACGCGTGCACTCCGCACGCTCAACCTCATAGCGAGTGAGACAGACCTATTCTGTTGTTCTCTGAGTGAATTCACAAGGAATGCTTTGTTTGTAATTAGTTATAGGTATTAGTTATAAGGAACAATTATGTTAAAGTATTAATTAAGGCACATTTACCGCATTGGTTAGCTGTAAGGGTAGATGTATGATGATAAATAAGAAAAAAAAAAAAAAAAAAAAAATTTGAATGGTTATTCGAAATCTTTTATTTCATGAAAAAATCTAAAGCTAGGTCGAACCACATACTAATACTTGTGATCTGATCACGTGACTTTAACTTCACTTTATTTTCGTTTTTAATAGGTGATGGTTATTTATGTCGTAGGTAGTAAGAGTAGGCCTAAGACCAATCAAATTATCATGAATAAATCACAATAGTACATTATGATAAAAGTGTCGTAATGATCAATGCACACACGTTTCATACGACGTTTTTCAACACACCTGTAAGGATTAATACAGACTTGTTGTATGAACTTATGCTATAATAGGTAACGTAATTATAGAGATGGAGGCACTGGCGACCGCTGAGCAGCCTATATAATAAACACAAAATAATGTTTTGAATTTGATGAAATATAATATAAATTTATCATATTTTTGTTATTTACACAGAAGGCATGAAAAGGCATGAGGTTTCTTTAATGAGATTAAAAAAGCGCGGAAATGTCCGACTAGTAAATAGTTAGTTATGGTGCACATTACCGCACTTGAGTGCGGTAATATAAAGTAAAAAGCATGCGTGTTTAATACACTACAATAAGAACTTAAAAGCGGTTAACAAAGCCACTTTACGAGCGAATGTGTTGAAAAACAATATAATTATTAGTCTAACAAGGTGAATTATAATCGTTATTGTAACTTCTAAAACACTAATTGGTTATCATAATTATAATTACTAATAATATTATTGCGTATCAGCTCTTCTACAAATACATCTATTTAATTATATATTTTGACAACCGAGGCGTTTCAATTCTTTCACAGATTTTGACAGGCCTCGGTCTTTTAAATGTAGTTGTATTTAGAGGCCAACAGAGTGTGTAAGCCCCCTCAATTGGTAGAAAGAACAAGTATAACACGGGCTCATTACCATGATAAAATAAATGTGAATATGCGGCGCTTGCTATGTATTAGAACATAATAATGCGGTTTGTGCCGCGGCTGTTTATTTACTAAACAACGAACGCGCGGACCGAGCTGCTTCTGAGTCATCCAGTCGCCCACACGCAGCAACGAATACTACACTCTAACGCAAACCATATCGAAGTTACTAAGCCTAGCAAAGTTTTCAATATAACCGCAACATTCATGAAATATTTATTTATTTCGGATCTCTCACAAAAAATATACACAATACATGATAAAAAAGAATGGGTAACATCAAGTATTAAGTAGATTTACTCCTTCACTAATAGAAGAGTATACGCAATAAAGTTAACAACTATGATAACAAAAATAAAATATTATTTAAAAATATAAAAAATATAAGAGAAATTAGAAGGACAGAATTTTACGGGAGCAATGAATTGACTGAACTTTACAACCAATGTCGCTTAAAGTCAGTCAACTCTCCCGAAAACTTTATCCCAAAATAGCTGGTTCTTCGAAAAAACCGTTAATTTTTTGTGGCTAATTAAAATCTTAACACAATAGAAGGGTAAAGGAAATGAACAAGTGACACAAACTCTAAAGTCAGTGAACTAACGGGCAACAACCACGAGTTCAAAGGTCAAAGGTATTTCCTCTCGGAAGAAGTATTTACACTTTCATTGATATTCCAGGAACTTAATAAAGGAAACACGAGTAAAATTAACTTATTTTTGCATTTTTATAGTTTCGTTAAAACTTCTGATCACCTACGTCAGACTTATTCAAGCAGACTAGAGAACCATACTAATAATTATAATTGTAAAAGTAACTCTATCTGCCTGCCGGTCTGTCTGTCTGTCTGTCACCTTTTCACGCCTTAACGGCTGAACTGATATGGATGGGCACACGAATAGTCAATAACCTGGGTTAACACATAGGGAATATAATTAATCGCAGGCGAAGCCGCGGACGGCGGTCTCCCATAAATATCAATTAAACGGTCTCTCGACATTCCGTACGCATAAAAACACAATGGTAAAAGGGAAAAATGTAATCCATGGTCATTGCATTAACAATGCAGTGGATGGGAGGCTATATCCCCACGTGTGCGAATGAATAGTCGCTGCGCCGTCGCCAAGGTCGGCGCGCGCGCAACGCCCATGATCCACCGAACGTGATACGATACAACCGATGATTTTCAATGTGTTTCGAAAGAAAGAGAACGTGCTTTTTGACTATTTCGTAATCATGATCTAAGAATACAAGGTCAGAGTGCAATACCCTGTGCACATGTGACTTTGGATAATGAATGATAATGAATAGTAGTGTGTTATAAATATAACTAACTCCCTCGTTGGTTTAGAGTGGTCGCAAGCGCTTACTGCTGAGCATGAGGTCCTGGGTTTCAATTCCCAGGTTGGGTATAGTACGAGTATAAGAATTTTCCATTAGGAATTTCTTAGTCGTAGCCTGGAGTTTGGATTTGTGGTTGGTTGATGGCAATATGTCATATTTCTCATATATATATATATATGAGAAATATGGGTGTAATACTATTATGTAGACCTCTACCCAACCATTCGGCGAAGTGGTCGCGCCGATTGGCGACCAAAAGGGATGTTGGCAAAAAATCTTATTTTGTCCGTCAGATAGATTATTCCAAAATATTCGACACGTTTTTTTTTCAATTTTTACGTAATCAAAAGATTACGGCAATACATTGAGTTAAAATGTTGAAAGACGTCACTCTCCGGTATATTTTATGACGTAGCGAGTTCCCAGCTTTAATGCGTTTTATCTAAACCATTTTTGATTAATACGACTAAGCAAAAAAACGTGTCTAATATTTTTTTATTATCTGACTGACGGACAAAAATTTAACAAAAAAAATGCATAAAAATAAAGTAATAAAACAACTTTTATGGATAAAAAATATTTTTTATTTTTTACTTTAAATTAAACATAATTAAATATCAAATAATCATCAACACAAATAGTATACCACAAAGAAGCCACGTACATCCTCATTAAAAATGCGTTCTAGGCATTCTAATATTAGGTCACTATTACTCTTTCTCAAGACGAGAGAGGTTTTTTTCTCTTTCTGTTTTTTGGCGACAAGATATCGGGATGGCGCTTTAAAAAAATCAAGAATCAAATTTGTGCTGGACGATCGAAGGTATTGAAGAGATTCTTTGACCCATGGTTTTTGATAATTTTTGGACATTATCCAGCAGCTCCTGCTTCTTAATTGGGAATCCGCACTTGGCTCTAGTCCTGAGAGAGCTAGCGAGTTTAACTCCGTCCGTCATCCAGGAATACAACGCCCGAGGCGTGGAGCAGAGGTGCGGTGGATCTGTTCTTGGTGATAATACCTCGCTGAAGAACTATAGACCCATCTCATTTCTGAGCCACGAATACAAGCTGTTCTCGAGAGTCGTCACGAACCGTCTCGCCAGGAAACTTGACGAGTTCCAGCCACCAGAACAAGCCGGTTTTCGAAAAAGCTTCAGTACCGTAGACCACATCCATACTATTTCCACGACAAATTGCACTGAAGACCGAGGAGTACAACCAGCTGCTGTGAATGGCATATGTGGCCTCTTTGCAACGATGTTGAATTGACTGGCACTATATCGTAGTGTTGAGATGCGTGTATGACGCTGCCACGATGACTGTCCAGACCCAGGAACAGAGAACTAGCCCCATCCAACTGCAGAGGTGCTATATATTACCCGAAACTGTTTAACAATGCGTTGGAGAACGTCTTTAAGACACTGGACTGGACTGGACAGGGTGAACCGTGAATGGCGAGTATATCTCATACCTCCGCTTTGCCGATGACATCGTCATAATGGCAGAGACGCTGAAACAGTTAGACCAGATGGTTGTTTTCTTTATTTATTTATATTTAATAGTTTATGTACACACATATACACAGACAAGAAGAACATAACGAAAAAATACGTACATAGGTGATGCTTATTTCTAAAGTAATCTCTTCAAGCGTACCTGCAATAGGAAAGTACTCGTAGATTTAAAAAATTGTAGACAACGTGTGTAAGAGTAGAAGAGAAAATAAAATACATACAATGAAAGTAACTTAACTATTCACTAATTTAAATATAAACATACAATATTAAGAATATACTTACAAAATAAACATCACTAAAATCAGCGTGGCGCTTTAATGGTGACATTAATTTAACACACGTTTACGGATTAGCGTTTCCTTTTTATGAAGATATTTTAAATTCATTAAACTTTATTATTTATTGATTTATTTACAATTTTCTAAATTAGCATCTTGAGGTCATTTACCGGGGTCACGGACCATAACATCGCATCATTGTAAATAAAACGAATAACATCTAAAGAGAAGGCGCATTGAAGTAATGGGAGAGTCCTATGTCGGCGAGTGTTTGAAAATTAAAAAATTTCAATTACCTTATTATTTTTTCTACTTATATTTTTATGATTACTGGCCTTTCCCGTATGTTAAATTAATGTCGCCATTGTAGCGGCACGTTCTATATACTTATTTATAATGTAGTGTAAAATAATAAATACATAATAATATGCAACTATGACGAAGTGGAAAGATAGTGTTCTTTCACTCTTCTTTTAAAAACTGCAACAGTTTGGCAGTCCTTAATTTCAGGCGGAAGTGAATTCCACAACCGAACCGCGTGCACGCTGAAGGAGTAGGATTAGAAGGCGGTTGAGTGGGGAGGAGATTTAAGGAGATTTCTAATATGCTACCTGCAAGGTGCATCAGAGGACGGGCGTAGGAAAAGATAGGATGGTATTTTAGGAAAAAATACTATCGTTATTTTTTGTACTAAATCATGGTGGTCGCAAACTACCATAGTAATTTTCGAACTCTATCACTTAGCGATCACCTATTTAGGATCACTATTTGTGGGTGAATTAAACAAGTTTTATCAAGGAAACATGTGGTCGTTTACTGAAGAATTGCATGTTTAGGCAACAACAGACCCTAAATTATGTAAACATAAATAAAACATTGAGAACATAATAAGCAAAACAAAATAAAACTGTGTGATGCAGAATACGACCTGGTCACTTTCTAACGTATTATTAAAATATGCATTTCAGTAACCGACCACTGTATTTTAGTTTAATATAGGGTAAAAATTGACTTGAATGCAATTAAACAATAGAAATCAGTACATAATTGAAGTTCCCACGCATCTAATTTGAGTAAACAACTTAAAATAAGTAACAAAACTTACCTTCGAATGCTTTTTTGCCCTTGCGCAGCAAGTCCAGACACCACTGAGTCAACACGTGAATTGAGCGTCCTTTTTCTTTGCTTTGGGTCACGCGGTTGTTATAAATTTAGTAAATTCTTATTACGTAGCTATTAAAATAATATTTAAGGCATACATTTATTTTTTCCTAAAAAAAAATTATTATAGAAACCTAGTCAGACAAGTGATCGCTTCCCAACTAGCAAAGTAATCCTATAAAGAAAGATTATAAGTCTGTCACTACTAATAACGTTCTTATAAAGGCATTGCGGTAGACTATTTAACTTATAATAGCATTTGCCAAGCCTTAACATACTCAGGTACATTCGTTTTTATATCTCATAAGTCATAACTAGTCATAAGTCATTTATTATCTCTCGGTCTTATAGTTCGCTACCTCTAAAACATTAATAGGTCACTTTTTCTAGTAATAGCATTTCACAAGCGTAGATATTCTCAAGCATTTGCTTTTATAACTCAGTGTTATAGTTAGCTACAAATTTTTTTTTAGGACACATTAGGAATAAGTCTCCTATAATTGTTTACAGTAAAACTAAATAATACAGAATAATATTCTGATCTCATAGTAGCATTTTGTGAGAAAACAAGATATTATAACATACTTAGCTGAGATCACTATAAGTTTCCGCCGTTATAGTTTTGCTCAAGACTCTTTTAAATCGAATAGTACTTAGTAAGAGCGCTATTGGATCAAAAAAGTTTATAAGCTACTAGATCAATAACTTTATTAGTAAACGTCAGCCATTTTGTTGAGATTCAGTTGTTCCCCTTCGTCTTTAGAATAAGTTGAACATGAATTTAAGCAATTGGAAACGATTGAAAAGGAGTGGTGATTACAGGAGAAAAGTGAAAAATGTATAAAGAATTAATGAAGCCAGGTTCTTCAGGAATGAAATCTACAGGATCAGTAATTATATCAAGCACCGTCAAGTGCAAACGCAGGTGAAGTAAATGATGGTTCTGCAATCAAAAATATTTTTTAACCCCTAGCCCACCTCTCAGAAAGTGAAAAAGATGAAAATTGGGAAGAATAACATAAATCCTAAAAAAATGTAAATTTAGCATTAGCAGGCATATTTCAAGGGAACCCTAATTTGTTTTTAAACGGAGGCGAGCTATCTGGACGGAAACTGCTACAAATACTGATTTACCTACATTGGTTCTATAAAGTACTTAAAGAAGAGCAATTTCAAAACAAGGCGAATATTCATAAGAATTGATGAAATATTTTATTTACAACCATATACTAATGAGCTATTTTTCGGAGGGGATTGTGAAACTAACTAAATTTCGGTACACATTTACAGTAAAAATGACTTCCCCACGAGTTCATACACTATATTTACAATATATATTAGTAATTAATGTTCTACACAATACAAAATAATAGTAATAAAAACTTACGTTTTTATTAAGTAATATTTAACACAAAACAACCGGAGCCACCAGCCGAAGCAACAACAAAAAATATACTTATAACTAGTAACTAAGCACATTACTAGTGTATTATAAACAAGATTGTTTTAGTAAGATACTTATGTCAGATACTAACAAGAGCGTTTGTGCTTGTAATTGTGTAGTCTCATATCATTATAGAAGCTATTGCGCTTCGTCAAGTATATTAAAGGGCTTAGTAACATTTTAAAAGTTGATTATAAGAGAGTTATAGAAATAAACGCTCCTATAACTGCGCCCAAATCCAGCTTTGTAGCATGATACAAGTTTCTTATAAGTAAATATAAAAGTAGTCTTGAGATCGTTTTGAGTACTGATTTTGCTAGTTGGGTTGCCAGAAGTGGTCTAGAAACCGGGGCGATGTTATATTATTTGTAGGTTATATATCTTTATTTGTTTTTTATTTAATTTTCGAACAAGTCTCAAGGTCATCATTAAATAAATTACTAGACGGTCTCATAAGATATACGACATTTTTAACATTGAAGAATAAATTATCTAAACTGAAATTAGTTTTTAATTAATTTTTTTTAGTTTAAAGTTTTTTAGTTTTGTTTTTTTTATGTTTGTGTGGTTGATTTTAATGAAAAAATTAAAAAAATGCTTAATCTATTTAAAAAAGTATTTCCCCTATAAGAAGCTACATTATCAGCAAGTAACATGGGCTGTATTTTATTTATCAAACAAATTAGAAATACGAAAATTGCAATAATGTAGCCGAAGGTATAAAAAAATTACCTATAAAAGTCATTATTTGGCGTGCGCTGCGAAAACTATACATGATACGTAGAGTAATGTAAGTACTACATGTTTTCACTTGTCATCATTACCCACAAAAAATCCGCGAGGCCATTTATCTAACTCAGAGAAGCCTAACTATTATACTCGTAGTTAAGTCACAATAACCGTTTTTAGTTCAAATTGGTCAATCAAAACACGGTTAGAATATTGAAAGATGACGACGATGACTATTTAGTTGGATAAGTTTATAACTGGATTAAGAGCGCTTATCCTAAAAGTTGGCAACGTCGCAACTAGCTGTCAAATATTTACCTGTTTTGATGAATTTGGCAATATTACTGTATGGAAATATGAAATGTGGCTTCCTAGTGAACTAAAATATTGATTATTAAATGCAATAATTAATATCGCAACTCGGAACATTTAGCCTTAGATGTAAAAAAGTATTTGGAGACTTTCCAAATGCCTTTATACACATAAAGCGGTTACAACATAAAATTCAGTGTTATAATTGCAAATCATTATTAATATTCTAGTTCGATAGTTAGCCAAATTTCTTATTTCCATACAGTAATATCGCCAAATTAATAAAAACAGTGAAATATTTGACATCTATTTGCGACGTTGCCCACTTTCAGAATAAACGCTCCTAAGCCACAATAACCAAATTTTTGTTCAAATTTGTCAATCAAAACTCGGGTAGAATCGAAAGATGATGACACTTGTATCATGCTGTTAATCCTTATTCAACTAAATAGTTTAATAAGTTTATAAATTGGATTAACACATACTACTTTTAAAATCCCGGTACTAAGTTCCGGTGGGATATTACCCGATGGCCACGCGGCGGAAGCCGTGGACAAAAGCTAGTAGGTTATAATATCAAGGTTTGTTATGGCTATTAAAAATTCATAATACCACTAACCAGACATCCAAATATATCACGTCATCACGTGCCATTGAATTTATGATGACATTGAAATTGTTAGGTAAGATCAATCGATATGATATAATGACAAGACGTTAATCCAAAGAAAACACTCAGTGAGCATATTCTTCCAGCAAAAACTAGTGCGTCCCATTTCACTGAAAAAGAACTCTGTGTTCTAGTTACCACGTAACCCGAGGGGCCCAATCTCTTAAATTTGAAATATTTACAAAGTGACCAATTATATTGTAACTAAGTATATTACATACCTTCGTTACACTGTTTGTATCTGTCATTCTGTCGCACAACTGCTGATATGTATTATAATTAATACTATTTAAGAACTGACGTTATCTTTATCAAGTCCATTATCCGAATTATCTATACGTGGAATATGAATGTGTTGAATTTTAAAATTAATTAACGGACAGTATCAATGAAGGGATTAATTAAATAAGTAATTGATAAAGCCTACCAATGCGTATTTAATATGAAAGAGAATTAAATAAAAAAATATTGTTTTGTTCTGATCTTGATCTACATTTGAAAAATAATACCATACCACCATGACCATAAATCGTTAACTGGCTTTAAGTAGGAATCATAGGAATGATTGAACAAATGCCGTTCCAATTACTCTACTCATACTTAAAAAGCAATATCTACTGCACTGATTCATAACAAGCTTACGAATTCTACCTAAGATATGACGTCATACATAAAACCCAAGTGTGCGACAATTAAGACATTATTCATATCATAAGCAAGCTTTCATGATCTTTCAGTTAGAAAAGCTCGCATAATAGTCTGAAACCAAACTTTATACTAATCAAACAAAACTGGTTGAGATTTAGATCAGCGTTATTATGATGTACTTGTATTCAATCTGATTTACAACATTGATCTATTTAGCAACAGTGTTGTCAAACAAAGACCGAAAACAGGGCACATAGCGCCGAATATTGACTTAAGCAAATTAATAAATATGAAATGATTAATTAAAGTTCACATAAAATTTTATTTTACAATAGCCAATGAATAAAATGGGAATATTCAAAAGTATCTCACCCTTAAAATAAACAATGCACTAAAGGAGGCGCGCGCGCAGCAATACGACGCGACGAGAACTGCGCAGACGCACACACGCGGTGTAGAACACAGCTCACAGAACACTCGCTCTCCGTCAGAGTCCTTTGGTCGCACTAAGCGTTCGCGCAAATCCACTCGGATGCTTTATACCGCATACTTTTGGCAACAGACAGTACTCTGCGTACACGTGGGGCGATTGACGACGCCGAAAATAATTATCACGTCAATATATTACAATGTATTACTTACAACCAAAACGAAAGTAATTTTCACGTTTATGAAACAAATTGTTTTTTTTTATTATCATAATACTTGTACTTGCTGCCCCGGCCAAGGCCAGTGTTGTTTGACCTTTGTCTTTGAAGCCACAATTGCAATCCTTAACCTTTTGGGCGATTTACTGCGGTTATAAAATACTAATCGATTCACTTACGAAGTCCACTTATGAAACAGGCTAATACAATAGGGATGATGCCTGGGTAAAAAAAAAAAAAAAATTAGTTCGTCAGTCAGATAATAAAAAAATATTAGACACGTATTTTTTGCTTTATCGTATTAATAAAAAATAGATAAAACGCATTTTAAGTTGGGGAGTGGGGGTCGCTACGTCACTAGTACGTATAAAATATACATACGCGTGACGTCATGGCACATTTTACCTCAATGTATCGCCGTAATCTTTAGATTACGTAAAAAAAGAAAAAATACGTGTCCAATATTTTTTTTATAATATCAAAGAGGGACTAAAAAAAAATGTTTGTCGTCACCCCTATTCTAAGAAAAACTGCCACGTGCATCAGTTTCTTGTTATATTATTTTCTAGATAATTTGATTTTAATAATAAAATATATGTATATACAATTATACATACATAACATCACGCTTGTATTCCCCGAAGGGTTAGGCAGAGGTGTACCTATAGTACACCCACATTTCGCCAGTTATGTTTAAGTCCCATGTAATTGGGGCGAGCCTATTGCCATCAACCGGGCACAAATCCAGACTCCAGGTTGCTACTGTGAAATTCCAGATGTACATCCCAATACACAACCACACTCTTAACCTCATTGCTGATGACACCGACATATTTTGTTGCGCCAAAGAGGCAGTTAATAATAAATAAATTTATAATATTAAGTTATTTCGGTCTACAACACCACACTAATCACTAAGGGCCGATTTCTCGAGCGTCAGATAACTTTTATCAGTGGAAAAAGTATTGAGTTTTGACAGTAGGTATTTGTATAGAAAAGATGTCATATTTATTCTTTGTATAATAGTTATGACAAAAATAAATCAGCCCTTATTAGGTACTTAAAGAACAATTAGCATCTTATCTTTATTATATCCTAATCACATACGCTGCCGAGGAAATTAGGTTTGAACCCGGTGCTAAATCCTAACAGCGATTTTTTTCTTGAATCGTGTTTTTGAACTTAGCTCTTCTAATAATATAAAAAAATAATTAAACATTTTCCAGGACCACATCTAGGTAAAAATCACAAAAACGCATTTTTTAAAATAAAAATTGAGGCAAAATAGTTAACAGGAAAATTTTGGTTATATTATGTAAAAAATTGGTAAAATTTAATACATTATTTTAGAACGGATGGAACGGATTTAGATGACTTTTGGCGCATGGGTAGACCATGACCTGTATAGTTCCTAACTAACTTGTATAGTTACCTTAGAGGATATGCGCAATAAAATCCTATTTACATAATTCTTTTTTGTCGATCACTCGAGCTACTTACTACAATCACATAAGTGAATAAATTAATATACCTAGGTTCCTAGGCGAACACCACCATTATTTTTGCTTGACCGCTAATTTTATATTATGTATCTATTATGAATTTTATTAGAAACTAGCTGCACCCTCGGTTTCACCCGCATAAGTCTCGATCTTGTGGGAATATCAGCAGGCCATGGCCAAATTTCATCCAAATCCGTTCAGACGTTTTAGCGTGAAAGCGTAACAAACAAACATAAAAACATACAAAAAATCAAATCTATTTCTTTATAATATTATAAGTTTAGAAAAATAGGCTGTTTTACATCAAACTAACCTTGAGCAATTATAATTGAATGTCAATTAAAAGTACTTCATTAATCAATTGATTCATGAAATGGATCTACCGATTTCGAAATCGAACAAAACCTGTTTTTAGAATATTTTTTTTTCGCTAATCTTAGGCTAATATATGATAATATATTTATGTATGGCTGTTAATTTTCCTAACTAAATAAATATATTTTACCAGTTCTTTAACACTTTCGACTCCACCCACTTGTCATAGAACTGTATACGCCATGCCTATTCATACATATTCGAAGTGAACCCCCCAGGAGGGTTGCCGGCATTACGTTTGCGCTAAAGTTAACCATCGCACGGTCAACGGTATTTGGTTTAAAACTGTGTTATAAATCACTGCAAAACGAAGTAAAATAGTTTTTTCAGGGGGTCTTGTTGCTATACGTAGTTTCCAACGTTTTAATTTTAAAATTTTATAAAATATTTGTAATTTTTTGTTCACAAAAAATTATATACTTGGATGTTAAAACCAACGCATATACTAATAAATCTTGTTAAAATATACATCAGATTTTATTTTCACGGTTTATAATGCTGTATTCGCTAAGAAAAACCTACATTTGAGCCATGTGTGGTCTGAAAACAGATGACAGCTGTGCACCGTACTTTAAATCATTAAAAATACTTACGCTACCGGCGATGTACATATTAGAAATTAGTATCTTCGTCAAAACAAATACCAACCTTTTTGAAAAAATAACAATGGCACGAAATGTTCCAATTCTAGTCAGTACAAAAATTCTTTGAGTAATTACAAATGTAAAACGGCACTGAACGTGTTAAATTCAAATTCAAAAGGTTTATTTCAGACCAAGAGATCCATATAGTGTTAGTATGAAGTTAGCCTATGTTAGTAAATACAAAAATTCAAAATACAATAAAGTTACAGGAACATTAATTGGCTACATGAACATGTGCACGCACATGTCTGCTAGCCCAGAGCCTGATAAATGGTCCATCAACCTTGTCCGCCAGTGTAGCTAAAATACTGTTAGGGCTACCCCTGAATCGCCGCAACATCGATGCACACCGCTTGCGCATGATGGCATGAAAGTCGTCTACACAACAAAACAACGTCGTCGTCGTGTGTCGTAAACACAGTGGCTACGAAATAGAAGTGCCTACTTAATTTTTTTCAAGCAAAAAGTTTTGTTTTTTTTTTCATACTCGAATCCTACTTACAATAGAATATTTCGGATAACCGAAAAACGATTTTGAAAAAGCAGCTTTATGCTAATAGATAACAATACTTAAAGTACCATAAAATCTTAACGACATTATCCATGCATATTTCATACAACTAATTAAACATTTATTTCGTTCTGTCTAATGATACCTAATGATTTTGGTAAATACGCAAATGGATTTCTTTGGCGAAGTATGTCATTAAGGCCATATTTATTGGATTTCGCAACGGGAAACATTATAAAAGGCTCCAAACTAAAAGATTTCCATTAATGCTAAGTATACCGTATTACAACAATAACAACAGTAACTATGGAAAGTTACAGGTTGTGCTTAAAGAACTGAAGAACAATGAAAGAAATTGCAATGACAATATCGCGTGAAAAAGGTGACCTCGACGGCGAATATACAAAGAGCACGTGTGACTGAATTTTTTCACAGTATTATTTGTAAAGTGACCGGCTCACCGACATAATAACTACCATCTAGTTATGATAAAAACTTAAATGATGCCTATAAGACACCTGTTTTCAAGGTTTGGAAAATACCTGGTCTTTTTTCTTGGGTTTTTTGGATTTTAGTCCTCTCTCCTTTTCTCCAGGCCCTAGTCTGGTTTAAAAGATCCTAGGGATCATTTAATTGGTTAACTTAGTTATAAGATCAGAGATGGTCAGAATATAAATTCGTTTCCTATTGCTAGATGCTAAGCTATTAAACTTCGCCAGTGTCCAACTATTGACGAAGTTATGAGAGTATTTGTTTTAGCCAATGGCGATCCGTAAGTCGTAAGGAATCGGGAAAATGAACTGGCTTGTTTAGTTGGACAAGGTGTTAAAAGCTGTATTTCCGTATGTAGAGAAAATGCTCTTACAAGGCACAAAGTTTTCCAAACATCCGTACGTAGCACAAAGTTCGCAAGAGCCGTTTAAGAGCAGCATTGTCAGGGCCCTATTTAATATAACTGACAATGCGACATAATTATTTGTAAAAATGTGACAATTATGTCATATTTTGACAAATATGTCGACGACAGATTGCTGCTGATGCTGTTTAATAACGCAGAAAACTACGAAAAAAATACACAAAATTTTCGAATTGTAACCTGTCACCTGTCGCATGTCGGTTTTATTAACAGGCCCTAGGTTTTATCAGGACGTTTAGTTCAATGGTTGGTTTGTAACATCGTGTGTCAAACATGTGCCAATCGTGAACTTTAATTAAATTAGCACAACTGCTCTTAATTTTAAAAGAAATGGCAGCATACGTAAGAATTGGATTCATAAGCAGTAATGGAAATTTAAGAAACCCACTGACAACAAATTAAGAATCAGTTAAGGGGCGGTGACATCTACTATTATTCTCAATTTTGATCATTGGTTGTGAAAAAGAGAAAATAATTTAACAAAATTGTTTGTGACTTGAAAAGTCGAGTTCTTTGTTTTGCATGTGACTGAAAGGGATTTTTCAAATACATTAAGTATTAATGAAACATCACTTATATCCGCAACAAGTTTTCTTAAAAATGACGCCGAGTTTGACGTTTGATCATCTTTTTACTAGAAACTACTCTTGATTTTGAACATTAAAAAATATCATCAACATCATTATATAGTCTAACTTGCACGTGGCTGGACCATTTTTTTCAACTTCGATACTAAGGTGTAGCAGAAAATGTATATTGATAAAACCAATATTTAGAAAAAACCCAGTCAGTAATGTATTTCTTCCTATTATTTATCAAACTCAATTAGAGTATTTATAAAAAATCAATTAGAGTTTATCGCGCGAACGACATATGTAAGACTATCCAAAATCAATCGTTGGGAAGTTGCCCGCTAGACACGACACCCGTCTGTTCGGTGGATCATACCTTTTCTATAGAGGATGAGTGAACTTTACACACTTTTCCTCATGCCCCTAAACTGTGACTGACACGAATGGTTGAGTGCCACGAAAACTGTACTTTTATAATCACACTGACATAATATTTCAATTATATAAAGCCTTCTCACAATTAGATAAGAAATTGTCAAAATTTTGTTTTTTTCGTGCACGGAGCCTTAAGCAATCGGGCAGATAAATACAATACCATGATTTTTAATTCAGTGCGCCTCTGATTTCAGAAATCCTATTTAATTTTATCTGCTGTCATATCTGGTGTCCATTTATACCTACAATCAGTTTCTGACAAACAAAGGGTGACTTGAGATATAACAGAAGATTTTACTGATCAGAAATAAAAAAACTGGGAGGTAATTTTACATCTTATCAAACACATTTAAGTGCACTCTCGATTGCAGTTTCAATTAGGACCCTTCTGTTCAAAATTTCACTGTTGCTCAATTTCTTATAAAATTTTCACATAAAAACAAAAGTTAATTGTGTGAATGTGTTTACCAGAATTTCATCTGTCGACTTTCAAAACGATTCATCACTTTATTAAGCATCTTCTTGTTTAATTGCTTTTTCATTAATTAAAATGTCCAGTTATTATTTAAGTGCCTAATTATTTTCATTAACCTTTGTTTTATTTGGATTCTGGATGGACTAAACTGGATATTGTATAAGTCCATTTTTCACCAAAGTTTCTCCTGTACTTTCGTTGGTTTTTTTTCTGCAACATAGCATAAATAGCTTAAAACGTACCCACTGCTAGAACGCCGGCTTCCTCTCTGTGAGAGGAAGGGGGCCATTATCCACCACGCGAGCCCAGTGCGGCCCGTGCGGCCCAGTGCGGCCTACTACAAATATTAATCACTTCTACATGCCACTGGTAGAAAATAAAAATAAAGAAGATAGGTACGAACGTACCTACCTAGTACCTACTATGGAGAGTATTAACTTTAAAGAATATTCGAGTACTTATCCATAACTAAGGAACAGCGTATGTCCAGCAGTGACGTCTTTTCTGTTTGTTGGAACTTTTTTGGTAATTTGCAAGTCAAACAAAAGTACCTCCTGAATAACCAAGTTTAATTAACATTCACCTTGATACTTTTTCGGTCATACGAGAGTGCAAAGACACTTGATTAATTCCATTTTCAATGTATCATAAGTTCATAACATTAAAATGATTGCTAGCCAATACAAAAACTCTTATCATTACGACAGTAAAGGTTAAATCGATTATAGTCTCTGCCAAGCCTGACATTTACCTATTATGACTGTAGTAAAAAAAATAAGCATTTAACAAGTTCTCTGGTGAGAATGACTACAGACATCATCAGTGAAGTTAGTAAATGTCAAAAAGGACAGGCATCTGTACAAAACCTTTTCGGACACAAAAAATAACATCGGTCCTTTTAATTTACATTTGATTAATTAAATTCAATCTCAAAATTCTCAGATATATCATTTTCCCAGAAGTTAGTTAGACCAGTTAAGTGGCACAAGTATAATAATTCTTTTCACATGCCTTTTAGCAAGAGGCCCCTTTCAGACTATTAATTCTTTATTCCTCAATAAACGTCTGAAGTTCAACCAGAGAGCAAACCTGAGTTACTTGTTGCCAACAGACTGTATCCATACCACTGTTATGTTGTTAACAGTTGTCTGTAAATGGCTAAATAATTTACTTTTCCTCCTAGAAGTTTTATTACTGAAAAACAATTAAGTATAATATTCTTTTCTACCTTTATAAAGGTAGGAAAGAACATTATACTTAATTACTTTATTGGCATTACAGCAGAAAAAACAGAAAACAAAAATCTAAAAAGGTAAGAACGAATGACAGCTAAATTGATATCAAAAGTTACATATTTTTTATGCTCGACGTGTAATCAAAAAGCGATAGGATTTACAAAAAATAAACTCTAACTGAATGTCTAGGGCATTGCCGAGTACATAGTCCTTTGCACATCGTTCGTCGCTCCGGAGCTCAATGTGTGAATCCTAATGCTCATTCAGAAACCGGTTCGTCAAAGTCAACAACCTAACCGGCGCCTGAGTAGATTATATTTCGAATTATATGCAGCATATTTCTCTTCTCGAGCTCTTAACTTTAAGTTAGTGATATATGTGTTTATTTAGGTAGATACATCTTTGATACATATGTTTTGAAAAGGTAACAATATGATTCTATGAACATATAAGAAATGGCGATGATGGCAATGTTTACTCTCGGACGATTTCATGTCTATTATTCAATCAGCGTGCGCCAGTAAACTAAATTTACAATACAGTCAATTACAGTTGCCGTGCATTGTGATATTAGAGGTCAATCTAATTCTTCCCAATAAGTAAAACTTTATAAGGTCTCAGCTAAATTTACCTCTGTATGTTTAAAAGTCAAACGCCCGTTGTTCCGCTTAAACTCACTAAATCATGAATGAAAATAAACTGGGTCTAGATAAAGCTCACCCCGACAATAGGATTATTTTAATCTCCAATTGAATAAAAGGGAGAATAAAAAGCATTGCTTTGTTTAGTGACAATGCCCACGCGCTGCCGTCTGAGATAAATGTTAATGGTAAGTTCAACGTTCCTACAAAGTAGGGAGATAAATTGTATTACACCTTGAATTTGGTGTAGTCTTTAACCTGTTATTGGTTTTATCATAGTTTACTTTAGTAAGGTTATTGTTTTGTATAGCCTCGTGGCCTTTGGCATACTCAATTGAGTATTTCCTTACACAGATGCACGTTTTCGTATTTAAACATTAATGGCTGTTTTCTACTGTTTGTAAGTTCCTTATTGGTAGATAACCTTAAAATCATGTGGCGAGATTTCACAAGCTTTTAAAAAAATATCATTCAGTCGATATTTACCTCGTGTTCAAAGTTATAACATTTTTACGAAGGAACTTTACATTTCCAGGTTCATTTCTCGAATGCTTTGAAAAGTGTTTGACTTTCTTCATGAAAATACTGTGGAAAATATTGAAAATCTTAGGTGGGATACATAACCACGCTCACCGGAATATTGTTTTGCATTAAAAACTTTATGAGATTATGTGGTGTTCTCATATGTACTTAAGTACAATATAAAATAGGTAGGTACGTACACCTATGCGTTGTTTCTAGTAATGATACTCGTAAGGTTATAATTTATGTTCACTTACGTACTGCGGTCAATTTTCGTATTGATCGTTTTGCTGACAATATAATTTAATTACAGATACTTAATTATAAATCATAATAACAATAAGTTGGATTCGCTCCATTGTATTATTTCTATGCACTACAAGTTCTAGTAGGTAAGTATTAGTTATGCGCGTGCACTATTTATAAAATGACTTCTAAGATACTATTTTACTAAAGCATCTAGCTTTTGCACTTGATAGCATTTGTTAAGGAAAATGTATACCAAAATTGAGCGTACACTTATCATTTGCTTTGTTTGCAAGCTGTATGTTATGTTATGTAGTTAACAAAAGGTACCCGACGTTCAAATACTATGTACATAATAATATATAAAAAAACAAACAATTACCACAAAAAAATCCTAAGTAATTTGGTACATAGGGACATAATCGCGGTCACTGAAAGACCCATGTTTAAGGAATGTTTACGATTAATATTTTAAGTACAATAAGTGTTTTTATAAAAAAGAGAGACATGAAATTACTGATAAAAATCTTGACAATTTGTTGGCACGTGAAAAAATAAAAATATTATATTTTGTGTAGCTAGGTCATGTAAATGGAAGCATAAATAAAGTAGCACGGTATGGGAAACTAGCTTGTTCTTTAAATAGGTATTTTAAGTAAATAAATACTAACCTATCGCTTATTAAAAAACATGTCATGACATTGAAGAGTTTAATATCGATAATTTGCACCAATAGGTAATATGAAGACTTCCTACAAAAAATACAAATGAGTGTCGTCAAACTGAACATTTGTCTATCGTAGCATAAGTCAGATGTATGCACAGCGTAGCCTTTGCGTAGCCGTTGCGTAGGTAAACGCTACGAAGAAATTGCGTAGGCGCTGTATAGATAGATAAGATATGCAGACGATATAGCACCTAAGGCTGCTATATCGTCTGCATATCTTATCTATCAGCAGAGATGATGTTGCATTGTCAGCAAGGGCGTCGCCAGCCGATGGTGCAGGGGGGGGCAAGTTGACATTGGAGGAAGGGAAAAGTATGATTTGTAGGCATAGTTGAAAGCACATGAAGTTTTACACTGGTAGTGCGAGCCTTACCTCTACGGCGCACAATGGGGCCATAATCGAAGCTGGTGATCATTTGATTTTTGACAAATCAGTTTTAGCTCGGTAGTCCCGAAAGGAACTGAGAAAAATAAAAATTTCCATTTTCAATGTATGGATTGAAAACGAACCTTTCGGGTCGTTTTTTCCAAAACGATCCAGAACATACAACATAGACACGCATATTACGTTCCCGGACTCCGGATTAGACTCCGTTTAGACAGGAGATATGGAACTTTAAAAAACCAAATAAAAGTCCAAATAAATAAAATTGGCTTCATATACCTATGTAGTTTCTTTACACATTAACATGCCCTGTATTTGACTAATTTCTTTTAATCTATGGGGGTAGGGGTCAGCTGTCCCCTGTGAGCCCTTGGCGACGCCCTTGATCGTCTGCATACCTGCATATCTTATGTACCTATCTAAAAACTAACTTTTTGTCATTGGCTTCCAATAATCCCTTAGTTGCACGTTTATGTAGTACCTATTAGAGACCGGGATGATCTACTAATAATAATAATAATATGAGGTGACATGACAGATGTCACCTCCGATCAAATAACAATGAATGGAAAATAGGAAAACCAAGAAACTACGAGTATGTTGACAAGATCAGCCGCACGCCTAGCACGCCCACCACCTCCGGACTCTTCGCTCAGCTCCGCCGCGCCGCCGCCGGTACCCAGCCTCACTGTGAGCGCTGTGACGACACCGGCCGCGGTAGTTGCGTCGAGCTTGAGCGACGAGTATTTCTCCCCGCCCACGACGCCACCACCTGCTCGCCGACGGAGAGAACGCCGGCCGCCGGACGGCTTAGGACCTCGAGGCCCACCGGCCTCTGATAGGGTCCCAGCTCCCGGCGGAAGTGTGCAGCGCATGAGATGGACACGATCCATTAACGAAAACGTCATGCGCTCATACTATGGGGCTACAGAGGGGGGAAACAACCTGACCGCGTACCGTGTCCGGATGCTCTCTCTTTTTCAGGTGCTTGAGCCAGCTTTCGGCACAACGACTGTCGGATCAGGTGCGAGTCATCCAGCGTAATCATATGTTGGATGACGCTGTACTTGATCGCCTGCGAAATGAAATGCAGAGTAGCCCTATCATCGCTCCCCCGCCGCGGAGTGTTATTGTAGTGCCATCACAGGTCACTACAATTCAAGCTGACGAGAGGATTGATGACAGGGCTACAAACGTAAGTACCCAGTGCAATGAGGAACTGAGGAGTGCTTTGGAGGGTGCAATTCTGGAATATCGGTTCATGTCGCCCGAACTTAGACCACGTTTACCTCGTTTGCCCATGCATAACAAAAATAGAGCGCTGATAGCGGTTCTGGATTCGCAGTTGTCAAACTATTTTGATGACTGCGAAGACCTCACTGATACTCATTCAATTCTGTACTGCGCGGCTGTAGCAGCATGTCGTGTAGCTCACGTCAAATTTGCTGATGCCTCTAGAGCTACACGACCGAAACCTGCTGTACCAGCTTGGCAGTGCAGGATTGAGCGCCGTATTGGTGGGGCCAGAGCGCTCATCGGCAAACTAATCTGCTTCAGGGAGGGCAATACTCGCCCCAGAGTGATGCGCTTTGTGAGACGGGCGTTCTTAGGGACTGATGTCAGCCCTCAGGACTATATGGCCCGTGTCACAGAGCGCATCGACTTCCTGAAGCAGAAAGTGTATGCATGGGCGAACCGTATTCGTAGGTATAAGCGGCGAGTAGAGCGATACACTCAGAATCGCACCTTCCAGAGTGATGAAAGGTGGGTTTATAGGGCTTGGGAGCGACCGGACCAAGGTGAGACTGACACGCGTCTACCGGATGATGTTGCCATGTGCTCTTTCTGGCGCAGCATCTGGTCGGTGCCTGTCAGACACACCGAAGGTGATTGGACTCGGGAAGTCGAGCGAGCCTGCGATCCAATACCAGAAATGGGGGCTATTACCATCTGCCCCCAAGATGTAGCTCGTGCAGTTCGTCCGTTGCCTAACTGGAAATCTCCAGGGCCGGACGGGCTGCACAACTTCTGGATAAAATGGTTTATAAGGTCACACGCTCGCTTGGCGGCTCAGTACCAGACTGCATTGGAGTCTGGTTCGCTACCCCAGTTCTTAACGACAGGAGTTACCCTCCTGCTCCATAAATCTGGTAGCACTGCGGAACCCAAAAATTATAGGCCGATCACATGTTTACCGACGGTCTATAAAGTTCTTACATCTATTTTGAGAGCTAAAATTAACAAACATATAGACACTAACTCCATCATGTCTGCCTCTCAAAATGGATGTAGGAACGGATCCCGCGGTACTAAGGAGCTACTCCTCATTGATATGGCCATTAGCCAACAGGTTCGTCGTTCCCGAAAGGATCTTTCGACATGTTGGATAGATTATAAGAAGGCCTATGACTCGGTGCCACATACATGGCTCATGAGGGTGCTGGAGTTGTATAAAGTAGATGCAACTCTGCGCACCTTCCTGATGTCGTGTATGGGGCAATGGAGGACGGTCCTTCGCTATCCAGGATGTCGAAATATCCAGAGGAATAGCGAACCGATAAGGATCGAGCGAGGCATATTTCAGGGCGATAGTTTGAGTCCGCTTTGGTTCTGTTTAGCCCTGAATCCTCTAAGCACACTGCTGGAGAATTCAGGTCTAGGCTATCGGCTGAGGAGAGGTGGTCAGGTTATATCTCACCTCCTCTACATGGATGACCTTAAACTCTTTGCCCCCGACAATTTGCAACTGATGGAGCTACTGAAAGTAACTGAAACTTTCAGTAGCGCCATCAGGATGGAATTTGGTGTGGACAAATGTGCGGTCATGCATGTAAAGCGAGGGGAGATTATGGAATCCGTGGGAACACAGCTCGCGGATTCCATAAACCTTAGAGCCCTCTCCGCATCCGAAACCTATAAGTATTTGGGTATGTCGGAAGCGTTGGGCATCAATGTTACTGACATGAAGCAATCATTGAAGGAGCGCTTCTTTGGCCGCCTGAAGAAAGTATTTAATAGTTTTCTATCAGGCGGAAATAAGGTGCGCGCCTTCAATGGTTGGGTCATGCCGGTTTTGATGTACTCTTTCGGCATACTCAAATGGACTCAGACCGAACTCGACGCTCTGGATAGGAGGGTCCGTACGCTGCTGACTGCATATCGAATGCACCACCCACGGTCATCGGTAATGAGACTGTATATCCCGCGAAAGTGTGGAGGTCGAGGTTTTTTAAACGCTAAGACCCTCCACAATCGCGAGATATGCAGTCTCAGGGAATATTTCCTAGAAGCCGACGTGGGGATGCATCGAGATGTGGTCGCTGTGGACAAGGGCCTCACCCCGCTCTCCTTGGCTAAAGAGAACTGGCGCAAGCCTGTAGTGCTTGACACTAACGATCGCAAGGAGGTATGGCAGAGTAAGGAGCTTCACGGACGCTTTTTCCGGGCCCTACATGGACCCGATGTAGATTTTCTAGCGTCCGTAGCCTGGCTGCGTTTTGGTGACCTCTTTGGGGAAACCGAAGGTTTTATCTGTGCAATTATGGACGAAGTTATCATGACGAACAATTACCGTAGATTTATTGTGAAAGACGGCACGGTTGACATCTGTCGGGCATGCCACCGTCCGGGAGAATCAATCCGACACATTATCTCCGGTTGTTCTCGTCTAGCTAACGAAGAGTACTTGCATAGACACAACCTTGTAGCCAGGATTATCCACCAGCAACTTGCTCTGAAGTACAGTCTTGTGGAATCTGAAGTGCCGTACTATAGGTATGCGCCCGACCCAGTTCTCGAAAATGGAAATATCACTTTGTACTGGGATCGATCCATCATCACTGACAGGACTATTGTTGCCAATAAACCTGATATAGTGGTGGTGGATCGAGTAGAGCGGCGCACAATGATTATTGACATCACGGTCCCGCATGACGGGAACCTCGTGAAAGCCGAGAAAGATAAACAAATCAAGTATCTTGACTTAGCTCGCGAGGTTGTCGACATGTGGGATGTGGACTCAGCGATCATTGTGCCGATAGTCGTATCAGCCAATGGTTTAATTGCCAAGAGCCTCGACCAACTCCTAAGGAGGCTCTCGTTGGGCAGCTGGATCAAGGGCTTGATTCAGAAAGCGGTACTTCTGGACACGGCTCGCATTGTTAGGAGGTTCCTCTCTCTGGAGCCCTGACCGCCGGTAGCTTGGACCCTGTTCCCGATACCGGTGGGCTACTATTTTTTATATTTTTAAATGTTTTAATTTTTTATATTCTAATATTTAAAAATATAATTTATAAGTATTTAAAATGTAATAAAGGATAATAATAATATTGCTTTATTTCCAGGTTTACAATTTAGCAGAATAGCACTATGTAGAACAAAGTTTAAAACCTAAACAATTGTAAAAATACCACTGAGTTTAAACCTCTGGCACCCAAGCTAAGATTAAACTTGTGTTATGGGTGACAGGGCTCTCTCTATAAACATTTACCAGATAATTTATACAAGTTCGGAGTTACATAGTGATTAGAGTCACTAAGTAACGCACTAAGTAGCGATTGCCGGAGCAAGCAGCGTGGTTATTATAGTTTAATAGTTTAATACTACACTACTAGCCTGTATTCACCGAGATCGAGATCCTCGATACAAAATGTGCTTCGTAGCAAAGATCAATAAGTTTTGGTGTGCCAATACGTACCTATACCGCGTACAATAGAACAATTACACAGTAAAAGTAGTCTTGAACATGAAATAATAGTAGCAATGATCATTATGTCACAACGATAAACATATAAGTTCAATGACCAAATAATTGACCAGTTCAACTACCTACAGCGCATCTGGCGGAAAATCTAGGAACTAACCGCTGAGTAGCCGGTAGCCGTAGCGACGTGAAGGCTGTATTCCACTTGACGGGACGGCTGAATAGTGTTGCTACTCGGCAGTAGATGTCGCTGTATTAAGTTACATACACCATTTTATTTCAATCTACTTTACGCCAGATGTCGTAGCGATGTTTATAGTTGTCAGATAGATTTTACTATATTTTAGAAATTACTTGAAGCGTACAGTTGTAACATATTTACTTAAAAGAAATGATTATAAAAATTTCATACGCCACATTTTTTTATTTCATTTCTTATTGCAGCAGATAACAGATTTGTGTGTCGGTGTTCCTTGTGGTCACGAGCGTAAGCATAGAGGAAATAATTAAGGCTCAACATAGATGTCAAAACCAGCCTACTCATAGTGGCATAACACAGGCCTATTTCTTGTAAGCCTCTCAGAACTGTTACCTACTATAACATAATTAGTACTTACCCAGAGAATATTTTATCTATAGTGTATGTACTCCGTCGAAATGAGCGAATTGAACACATAGAACCACTCCGGGGTATGAATTATAGTCCGCTAGACAAAAATAAGTTTCAATAAAAAAAAATGATGCTCAGTAACAACCAGCGATTATATCAATGATGGCAAGTCAAAAACGTAAGATTGACATAAACTACCCAACAGATTATGTCAATCCTGTTGACACTTTGAAAGCGTTTGCCACTTGCTATGACAGAAACAATAATACGTATGACCCACAGTTGAGTTTTCATTCTGAGGGCTTAAAGGTTAACAGGAAAAGAAAAAATACAAATACGATTATTCAGAATTTTACGGAAAGGTTAACTTGTGGGAAGTCATAATTATATTATGAAAGGTCTTTGAATTAAGTCTATAAAAATGTATGCAAAGAGAATATGGGAATAATTTTGTACATTGAGGATTAAATTATATTTTAAATAGTTTTATTTAAATGAATTAAGGCTCTCTTACATAATTATTGTGCTTGGGACTAGAGCACGGAAGATTAATTGCGTAAGTAGTTAGTAGGTACCTACTTACCTAGTTGTAAAAAGCCAAGGCCAACTGGTGAGCTTCAAAACAAAACTGATTGTATCTCGGTACAGTAGTTATCTTGTGTCAACATTGTCTTATTTATTATTTTACATTATGCTTTGTTCGATGTAACAGCCAACCTCGCGTAAGTATATGTAAGTTTTTTAAGATTATACAGGTTGGTGCTGACCCGGACAGAGTTGAGAAAAGGCTAGGCAGATTGATTCTGACGGGGTGGTCAAACATATTTTATAAGTCATGAACGGGTGGAAACTAGTTACAACTTTGTTATTTTTTATTTAAGGCGACGATAACCGACTTTTAATGATTTTATACTGAAGATCACGTCTAGACGAGTAGTGTTAATGATTTGGAAAAAAATATATGTTAAATCAAAACATTTTCTTAATAACTTAATATAATAGATTATGTTTATGCATAGTGAAATTAATTTCCAAAGTTATGTCTAACGCGGATAAAAAACTGAGAATCACGCAAAATCTATCAATCGTATTTTTCTGAAACCTTCACCATTATAAATAAATAATAATAAAAATAATAAAAAATAACTTTTATTTTATGTATAATATTTTTTTTATTTATTTATTAATCAAAACAAGAACAAAAAAACAGACATTTGCTTAAACACACCACACAAACCATCGCGGGTTTAACAGTGGTGGGTCAAAAATAAAAGAATGAATGCGTCTAATTTGGGACAGTGCTCCTTGAGTCCGTACGTACGATGTGTTACCTGAGCTCATAACAGGCAAGCTAACCTCTCCAAGTCACTGGCATATATCTGTGTCTTAAGAGCATTTTTTTCTGGAACTGCGCAACGTCGCAAATAGAGGTCAAATATTTCACTATTTTGATTTATTTGGCAATATTAATACCGTATGGAAATAAATTACAATTAATGAATTACAATTATACTCGTAACATTGAATTTGATGTTGTAACCGTTTTATTTGTAAAAAAGACATTTGTTACGATATTAATTATTGCATTTCATATTCAATATTTTAGTTCACTAGTATGCCACATTTCATATTTCCATACAGCAATATTGCCAAATTAATCAAAACAGGTAAATATTTGGCAGCTATTTGCGACGTTGTCAACATTTAAGATAAACGCTCTTAGTAACGTTCACAAAATTAATAAATGAATTGAATTGAATTGAAATTGAAATAATTTTAGTTGATAGTAACACTATGAATTAAGATTATTTGATGGGTTTTTCCATATGGAATATCTCAGTACTGACCAGCTATCTATACGTAATTACGCAACACATTTTCGATTTGCAATTGAGTTAAATTGGTTTCGTTTGACTAGAATTGCTTTCAAAAGTTGTAAATTGAAAGCAATTCTAGTCAAACGAAACCAATTTGACTCAATTGCAAATCGAAAATGTGTTGCGTAATTAGACAGCCGGCTCACCCGGCTTCTGTTACATGGGAATTAGGTAGTAGTAGTAGTACTATAGGTACACCTCTGCCTAACCCTTTAGGTATTACAGGCGTTATGTTATGTTATGTTATATCATCTTAATTGATATCCTTGCTTATTAATTATTATTATAATGATCCTGTTCCCGATAAAGATTTTTATAGCATGTATATTATTAATAAAAATGTATTTAATAAGTATAAAATTGAATAAACGAAATATAATAATAAGATAATAACACACCACACGCTGCATTTACTTGGCTTTGGCCCGTAAATGTAGCTAAAACCAACCTTAGAACTGAGAAAAATAAAACTAAAATATATAAATATATTTCTATATATTTTTTCAATATTTTTCTATTATTTTTATAATATTATAAGTACGAAAGTGAGTTTGTTTGTTTTTGGTTTTTTGTTTGTTTTCACGCTAAAACGGCAGAACGGATTTCGATGAATTTTGGCACATGGGTAGACCATGACCTGGGTTAAGACATAGGATGCCTTTTATCCCGATATTCCTACGAGATCGAGACTTATGCGGGGGAAACCGCAGGGCGCAACTAGTTATCATATATTAAATTAAAACACATGGAGATATTTTAGAGTTAATCCTCGTGCAGATAGGCGCGACGCGTCACCGGTCAATGTTCTACCGTGAAGTTTGCTGTTTTATTAGAGTCGCGGCGCACCAGTTTGCACGAGGCTTTAGTTTTTATACATTACTAGCTTCATTATTCCTCACATTGCTCGTGATATCTTTATAAATTATAGCATTATGTTACTCAGTGTTAATATATCATTCTGGTGGTGAAAGAATTTTTTAAATCGGTCCAGTCGTTTTTGAGTTTATTCATTACGAGCAAACATACAAAAAATAAAATCTTTTCTCTTTATAATATTTGTTTAGATGTCACGTAAAACACCGCCATTTGCAGCCTCACAAAGACGGGCTCATTTGAGAAAATTCCTCATTTCGTGAGAACTAATTCTCTTTACTATACAGATTATGACCGAACAACGTATTTAAGCTCGGACTCGAATGTTCGCCTTCAGCTGCTCGACTAACCAGTACCTTAATTGCGTAATAAACGATCAATCAGAATCTGAATCGTTTTGAAACAAATTGCTAATCCATTGCTTCACAAGTTCGAAAAAAAAATCTGCTCAACAACGTAAATAACGCAATGAATGTTGTTGAACTGTCAAAATGAAACAAATTACTCGTTATCGTTTACGAAAATGTAATGTGTAATTAGCAGTGATCGGAGTAGGTAGATTGAACTGGGGTCATTGATCCGAAACGTATATATTACTATGGACATTCCTCCGGAATTGGTGGATTATTCAAAAAAAACCGGAACTTATGTAGGAATTGTATTCTGCCAGAGTGGAAGGAGTCATTTGATGATTTGCCATCCTCAAAAAAAAGGTAGGAATTGTAATAAAATGAGCAATTTTATTCTTTATTATTCTTCCTATTTTTTTTTTTGTCACGATTTGACAAAACCCAACGACTACCACTAATAATAATACCACTAGTAATAATATCACTACCAACATTAACAATATTTAATTGAATCCGGAAATACCGGAATTACTTTCCGGAAAAATGGCTTATCCATGTTATTCTTTCTGTGTGCATTTATGATACAAGTACTAAAAATCAATCTACCTACTCCGATCACTGGTAATTAGATAGCAAGCACCAAATCCTCCAAAAAATTTTCTAAAGGCATTTTAAGTCATTACCCAGTAAACCTCGACCCCAATGCAAAAATGGTCTAATATATGAGATAGTGAGGGAGTTGTTAGATATCGTACTGAGAGTATATTTATGTGGAAATTTTAAAGAAAAAGAAAACAAAAAAACCCCACTTTTTTTCAATGGGGAATTTTACCGGGTTGTTATTAGGTCCTTACTTGTGAAATTGCCGTTATACATAGACAATATCAAACAGTATTTTTTTAAGAAAAGTATTTGTTTATTTAATCAAGGTATTGGCCTTTAGTGTCGATGCACTTTTGGCATATTAATGGAAGTTCTTTGATGCCTCTGCTATAGAAATCCTAGGGAAAGGAATCGATGAACTCTTTAAAGGCGATTTTCACCGCCTCGTTGGATTTGAATCCCCTGTGAAAAGTTATCAAAAGCCCGAAAGACGGACGTTTTCGATTGACACACAGAATCCACTTTTCATCATAGGTGACAATCCGATTCAGAATCCCCTCAGTTGTGTGCCTTCCAACAAATAAAGACAAGCTTCGACGCGATTTTGTTGTTTTTGTTCAGTGAGGTCATACAGTATCCACTTTTCGAAGTCAGGTGCAAGTTCCGACGAGCTTTGAGATGAATTTACTTACACTATGGCTTTCAATTCGTCGTTACCACGAGGCTCGTTGTTGAGATCAAAATTTCCAGAACGGAAGCAATTAAACAAAAAACGCACCGTGCGTTGACTTGCAATAACTTGTCCATACACGTCGTTATTATTGCGTGCTGTCTGTGACGCGTTGGTGCCACGATGGAACTCGAATTCGAAAATAGCGCACTATTTCGATTTTTACATGGTTACAGAAAAAGCGATATCAAAGAAAATCGAACGGCGGGAAAACAAATGAACAACTGATTTTGAAAAATTTAAAGTCATGCTGTAGGTATTACAAAATTAACTTGAATTTGGAATTCTAAATAGAATGAAAGATATCGATCTTCACACTAACTACACTCCTACCAACTTATCTGTGAAATGACGAAAATTGGAACTACGGCCGTCATGTTGAAATGTCGTTCGATTGTCAGTGTCTACTACATTCGGGTTCTCTGGTTGTTTTGTCGTGATATTGCTGAATTTATAAAGTAAAATATGCCGAAAGCTATTAAAAGTGATGCTCGAAACATTATTCTAAAGGTTAAAACCATTTTTGAAGAAGAAGCTCGGGCGGGGTCTCCGATTATTCCATTTAATCAAATATACAAACGAATTTCGGCAGCGACAGGTTAGTGTTGTCAACTTTCTTGTTATAAATTACCCGATACTTAACTAATTATTTAAGTCCACGAAATATCCGTTTCTATTCTTGCTGCAGGTTAGCGTAACGGTAACGTACATCTATTAGGTAACCTGCTAAGTGAGTGAGCCAAATAACCTGCCAGATTTCAAAGTTCTACTAACATTTATTTTATTATCTTATATTTCAAGTGTGAGTCAAGGACTAATTTAAAAAAATAGTTAAGGAAGGGCCCGCAGCAGAAGAAACTGGTACAAAAATTCGGACACCAGGCAAGGAGAGAAAACGTAAAAGTGGATTTGTGCATGTTGATGATTTTGACATGGGAGTTATACGAAGGAAAGTACATGAATTTTATTCATTCTGCTAAAAAAGAGGTTCCTACTGTTACTGAAAAAAACGAAATGTATGCTGGGATACATAGTAGAAGTGAAACTTCAACGGACAAGTGGAAAAACGAATCGCAACGGATAAGTTGTAAAACGAATCGCAACATTAACATCGCATTAGTTTTATGCAAATAAAAATATCTTATCTTATCTTAACACAATTTTAACTTGACGTTTTACGGGCAGGTTTTCAAATTGGACAAGTACATTAACAATCTGTCCGTAAAACTTCAAGTTAAAATTGTGTTGCGATTCGTTTTACCACTTGTCCGTTGCGATTCGTTTATCTAAAGTCGAATATTTTAGGTAATTTTTTTACACCTTAGGTTACATTATTGGAGTTTTAGTAAGGATACTTATTTTTTTTGAAAATATAATATAGCCTATGGTACCCGGGGATAGTGTAGCTTCCTAACAGTGAAAGAATTTTTCAAATCGGTTCAATATGATTGAGATTCCAATCTATTCTCTCCCTCCGCCGCTGCCGCCTCTCACCACGCGATATATCATCTACCCCCTCCACGCGGCCGTAACGCTTTTTCGTGACAGAAAAAATTCTAATACCCCCTATATAGAAGTTTCACTTCAAAAGCTTCTAGAGGTCTTAAAGACAGATATAAATTACACAGGACAGCGAGAGAGTCTGCGAAAGCTGCTTCACAAGATGGGATTTCGTTTAAAAAAATCTCAATCCAATCGGAAGGTTCTTATGGAGCGTAATGAAATATCAGCTTGGAGAGCTAAGTACTTGCTTGCAGTGGATAAAAATAAAAAATCTCCCCAGCCCCGGCCCATCATTTATTTAGATGAGACCATACATCATACATACACACATACATCGGGTAAATGTTGGCAAGGAGAGGGTGAAGACGTAGTATTGGATCCTGTAACGAAAGGGCAAAGATATATTATTGTTCATGTGGGAGGAGATACTGGATTTGTTACAAATGCACTACTTGTGTTTCAATCAAACACAAAAAGTGGTGATTATCATGACGAGATGAATAGTACCAACTTTAAAAGTGGGTTATTGAAAAACTTGTGCCTAATTTACGAGAGCCATCCATAATAGGGATGGATAATGAACAATATCACCGTATTTGTGTGAATAAAGTCCCAAATACGAATTCCTTAAAAAAAGATATGCAATTATGGTTGACCCAAAATAAAATTGGATCGAAGAGAATTTGACTAAACTTCAGCTTTTAGAAATAATTAAGAGAAACAATCCTGAACCTGTATATGAGATTGAAAAAAATTTAGAAGACAATAGACACAAATGCTTATATTTACCACCTTTTCACTGTGATCTCAATCCCATTGAACTCATATGGAGCACAATGAAAAGAAAAGTTGCTGATGTAAATATTGAGCACAAAAATGCTGAAATTCGCCGCCTAGTTAGAGAAGCTTTTGACGCTATTACAGTTCATGAGTGGGCACAGCATTGTAAACACGTTCGCAGGTTAGAAGGAAAAACTTAAAACATGATTTTTATTTAGATAAACCTTTTATTAAAGAAGTGTTAAGTGACACTGAAACCGAAAGCGATAGTGATAATGATGATAGTGGTACGGAAATAAGCGGAATATGGCCTCACAACCAGGATGAAGTTGTGTATGCAGGTTCATCTAAAGATCACAATTACCGTAAATCTGGTTTTCAATCAATTATTGCAAAGCAATTTGTTTTTTTTAATTACACTACACTACCACTAGGTAGCACTGATAATTATAATTAGTCAAATCTGGTGTTAGGGATTAGGTACGGTCATAACTAAATGCTAGACATCCAGGTACCTCATGCAGGGTAGGTACCTACTTAACTTCGCGTTAAATGAAAGCTGTATCCCCCCCGTGGAACATTTTATCTGCTGAATTACCACTTCATTGGATTACTTTTTAGATAAAGCCATTGTTTATTGCTGAGAGACTACACTGTTAGCGTACCTACGTAACTGTAAATTATCAAATTTATTTTATTATTTTTATATAGGTATTATTGTTTTTAATTTGTAAAAACTGTAATTCTTATTAAACGATTATGTCTAATGTGAAATATCCTTCTTGAAAACTTACTCAATTTTGGGCACCTTATATTAATTAGCAACACTGAATCGACGGTGCCGTCCTCTTTCAGTTCACAGATAAGTTGGTAGGACATCAAAAACGGGCCAAGTGCGTGTCGGAACACGCACAATGAAGGGTTCCGTAGTTGGGATGAATTTATCCCAAGAACAAACTTAACATTGTAGTCGAAAAACATGTTCTCCCATACGGAATATATGGGAGATCATGTTTTTCAAACCGCAAATTTAAGTTGGTTGAATATTACTCGTTAACCTGTACAGCCTACTTAGCTCTGATAGTTTTCCTTTTAATTTCGTTATATACTACTGCTGTGATTTTTTTCACCAAACCAAGTACTACGATTTAGCTGGCTGGGGGGACACGTGACTCTAACAAAAAAAATCAGTTAAAAGCTTAATATTTCGCAAACGGATCCCTAAATCCAAAAATGGTTTTAGCAAACTCACAATATTTGAATGACCTTTCTAACGATACCCCACAACATGGGGGAGACGAGTAAAAAAAAAAACATCCCCACTTTACGTGTAGGGGAGGTACCCTAAAAAAATTTTTTTTCTTAATTTTATTTTACCACTTTATCGGCATGATTAATATGTATACATATGCAAAATTCCAGCTTTCTAGTACTAACCGTCTCTGAGCTAAGCCGGGGACAGACAGACGGACATGGCGAAACTATAAGGGTTCCTTGTTTACTACGGAACCCTAAAAATCGGCAATTTCATAGGTAAGGACCTAATAATACATTGGGCGCGGTCAGCCATCGTTTAGCGGGTGTAGTCATAACTTTATGACCCCTGTTGAAAATTTGCAAATTTTTTGATAGATTTGGGGTAATGTTGGTACTAAAAATATGAATTTTAAATAGCAATAACTTTTTTTGTTTCAATAGTAATTTAAAAACAAACCTTTTTGGTAATGTTACTGCAGTACCTATATGCCCCTTTCGGATCGGTCAGGTTTTTTTTTAACATATTTTATACAGTATTTAAATGACTCTAAAAAACCTGCAAATAAACTGTGGGTCTATAAGAAACAGGTCCTAAGGGATTCAAGAACAAAAAACTTTTCCTGTTTTCTGTACTGGTTTTGTGCTTAGCATTAACTTGAACTTGACCGTACACCTAATTCAGTATACCTGGCATCGATTCAAACTTGTTTTGGTGCAATCTGCTATCTACAAGTTTTTGTAGGGTTTGTTTAATTGAATTTAATTTTATCACTTTTTATGTAAAGAAAGAAAGAATGAAAGAAAATACATTTATTTTGCACTGACTAAAACACACAATATAATATACAAAGCAGAGACATATGTTTTTTTAAAATTAAAATCAAATAAAAAGTGTAAAGTGCGACGTAAGCAGAAATTTAATGGGGAGTGTGCCTCAGGGCTGCGCCAGACAACTTAAAAATAAGTGCCTTTTTTTAAGGTGGGAAATTATCAAATAACTTCTCCCGCTCCGGGCGGAGGGGGTGTCAGACTTTTACTGACTAAAACCTACCCGTGTTCCTTCCGTTGCCTGTATGCCGGGGCCGAGATATCCCTTTCGGACCAAACTATTTAAGGTGCGCGTGGAACACAAGGCGCCGTCGACCCGGCCCAGGATGCCTACCACGAGCTCTTAGCGCGATCCATTTTAGGACCTAAACTGAACTGTTCTTTTAATTCGTACCATGACGTTAGTTTAACGATTCAATTTAGGCTATGCCATGTGACAGCGATTGTCCCAAACTGAGTCGCAAGTTTTGGTTTCATTCATTCTTTTTTGCTACCATGACGTCCTTATAGCAGCTCAACTGAAACGCTCAACTGTCAAAATAAGCGATTCAATAAAAGTTACTATTTCTCTCACATAAACTGAAACGTTTGGTGAATTATTGACGAAAATAAAGTTTTTAGTGCTATTTTACAAAAACCAATGTAAGTGTGTAATCTTTCTTTTAAAGTCTAAAATACCTATTTTATATGCCTTTTTTAACCACATTAGTTTTTCTCTAACAGATGTCTGATGAACTACTTTTATTTGAGTTTTCAGATTCTGCCTCACACTATGCCCACTATGCCCCAAGTCAACTCACACAACTTTTTTTACTCTGGTACGTTCGTAACAGAAACATAATTTGTTTTATTACATCGAAATAAAAATATTTTTTTCGTATACTTAATAAATAGCAAAAGGTAAATAAATATCTACTTTGACTAAGAATTATTTTAACAATAGTTACCGTATTAACGAGGAATCTTAAAAAAAGCTGTTGAGTGTCTGTTTTACTTTAAAGTAATGATACTGAGTTAAGAACAAATAAAATGTTACTTGCTTCTGAACGTGTCTGACGTGCGCGAAACAAACTTATTTGATAATAATAGCGTTGTCTCGTTTTCACCAAAAACGTTTCAAACGCGGCCGCGCGGTTCAGCCACAAATTGCGATCTTTCATTCACTTTTAACGATCCAAATGCCTCTGAGCGTATTGGACGTCATGGTACGACTTTGAAGCGATGCAGTTTAAGAACCTAAACTGAAATGCCTTGCTTTTGAATCGTTTTTAATTAGATCATGGTAGGCATCCTGGTCCTTATCGGACGGTGAGCTACCCATTGCTCACCGTCCGCCGACCCGCGCCTACGGTGGCCGGAAGTCGGCTCTTGACTCCCGACGCCCGGGGCATCTCCTGCAGCGACTTGGGGCGCGAGGGTGCGCATCTTGCCTCTCCCTCGCGCGCTCCGCCTCCTCCTTCGCGAGCATTTCTGCTTCGCAGAAGGAAGTGACGGCCTCCCATGCACTCTCGCTCCGGACCATGGCCTGAACAAGGGCTGGACGTGAGAGATCGCCGCCGCCGATCGCCTCCGTGAGGATACGGCGGTGCTCCGCCCAAGCCGGGCAGACCTCCACCGTATGCTCCACTGTGTCCTCCGGGCGATCCACACAGTGGTGACACCTGGGCGTTTCCTCCCGCCTTATGCGGAACAGGAACCTCCCGAAACAGCCGTATCCGGTGAGGACCTGCGTCAGACGGAAGGTGAGGACGCCGTGGCGCCTCTCTAGCCACTCCTCAAAGAGGGGACTTATCGCCACAATTGTGGCGTGCCCAAACTATAAGTGCCTGACGCAGGTTTTCAATTGGACCTGAGAGTGTGATGTGACGGATGTAAATCAGTTTTATAATGTAACGTGTATGCAGCATGGATACACTACATAAATACGAAAAACTTTATTCCGTCAGTCACAAATACGAATTTCAAAATACCGAATTTCATCATTCCGAATGGTTCAAAATTCCGAATATATCAACTCCGACTTATCATTACTCCTATTTTTATAATTCCTAAATTTCAATATTCCTAACGTTTATAATTACTATTCTCAAAATACCGAGTTTCAATAGATCGAATAAGAAAAATTCCGACTTAATGATAATTCGAAACATCAAAAATACAGGGGATTTGCAGCATGCAAGCAAGCATGCAAGATGCAAGCAGGCATACAACATGCAAGCAGGCATGCAGCATGCAAGCAGGCACGCAGCAAGCAAGCAGGCATGCAACATGCAGCAAGCATTGTTTCTGTCACGGCTCCGGAGTCCACGCGAGCTTATCGTCGCAGATGGTTTTAACGCTCAGCACCGCAGCTTCGGCTTGCTGGCCGGCAAGCCGGCCAGCCTCAGCCGCGGGGGCGGGCCTTCAAACCACCTGCTCCTCAGCTCACGGGCTGCCCCACCCGTCCACGCCAACGCGGGCTTAAATTACACTCTAGGGGTAGGGCAGACATAACTGAGTGAAGTCGGTTTTGCAGCGATTCGTTTCTGTCACTAAATTTTGTAGTACAACATGTTGACTTTTAGTTTATTCGAAGTATTGAAAATCGGAATGTCGTTTTTCGGACCGAGAACCCTTCGAGCGTATGAAAATCGGAAACTAACAAATCGCGTTTACGACTTTCGGTAAAATATATTTCGTGATTTTTAATAATACATTATAATTCTTAGGTTTTATGAAATTCGGACTTTTGAAAATCGGAACATCGAAATTCGGAATAAAATATTTCGGAGTATTTGGGTGTTCCCATGCAGCATACTTAAATTAAATAAATTTGTGTCAGATAAAAAAAAAAACATAAATATAAAGAATATGGAATTCCCAGCAGTAAAACTGTATAGTATAACAGCACTGACAGAGACACTGACACATACCCAAGTGGATAGGTACATACACCATATAATTGAGGCATTTAGTGTGAACATATCCAGCTTCCGTTGCGCTTCTATGAGGTACTGTCGTAAGCGTCGTTTAAAAGCGTATAGTGTTAATTACACTAATCGGTGGTGGCAGGATGTTCCATACTTCGATCTAAGGGTAGTGCCGTCACCCAAACGCAAGTCAACAAGTTGCTCCCTATTACTAAGATAACTGCGAAACCATTTAGTGCTGGGGTCGAAACCATAATAGTTTAACTTCGATAGTAATAGCGGGATATTTATTGCGTCAAATGCCCGGAAAAACATATGTAACATATTTTATATCATTAGAAGCGTATTTTAATTTAAAAAAAAATTGTTTGATTAAATAAAACTGTTGTTAATGAAAAGTCATTTTTTTTATGAAAATCTTAAATGATTAAGGGATGTTAAATGGTAAGTACCAAAAACGCAAGTCACTTTTTGGTAGATAAGATTTTTTTTTGTAAAAACCTTTTTAAAAACAAGATTTAATGAACTAAAAAGTAACAAATAAATCTGACGTAAACATAGAACTTTAAAATTTCCTTAAAAGCTTGAGGCTTATCTTAAAGTATAAAGAAGGACGTTCACGCCTCAAGCTTATAAGATTTTTTTTAAGTCCTATGTTTACGTAAGATTTATTTGGTACTTTTTGGTTAATTAAAAGCTTGTTTTTTAAAAGGTTTTCACTTAAATTTTGTTTTATACTTTTTACCATTAAAATTTGTTGAAATATCTGTTCTATCACCTTCACTTGAAAGGTACTTGTAAAAGACAAATTCAACGAACCCAAACGCGTTTACACAAGTCATGGGGTGAAGCCAACCGAGTTGGACTAGTCAGACTATACTTTAGAACGGGCTATCATAATTGAATGCGTATACCAAATTTCGTGCCTGTGCTGTTGACCGCTGAAGAGATCTCCCGTATGCAGCCAATCCTGGGTCAGCAGACAGGTCAAGGTGTATGAATGCTAATATAAAATTTACTGCCTGTGCTGTTGACCGTTTAGGAGTTCCCTCGTCTGGAGCTATCCCTGGGTGCAGCACCAAGGTCATGGTGTACTTTAGAACGGGCCATCATAATTGATTTCATATAATAATGCATTACATATTTAATATGTATGCAGTTTCCTCGTCTGGAGCCAATCTGTGATGCAGCAGCCAGATCATGGTGGACATTAAAATGGACTATAATAATTAAATGCGTATATATTTTTTTTTAACGTTGTGGCCAATAGAAGGGTTCCCTCGTTATTCCATTTTTTTTTTTTTTTTTTTTTTAATTTCGTGCAAACATTTAATGCAGGTTCAACGAAAGTGTATATTTTCTGGATTCAACTAACAATGAAACAAATTAAATGTAACATTTTGATATACTTAAAAATATTTGATGGTCTAATCCTTCAGGATCATTAATTTGTATACGTAAAAGGCGAAAGAAACTTAAAAAACCGACTAAGTACAAAGATGACATGTGACCTCTTTTTATTTCGATAATGCACTTCAAGAACATACCTAGCTATCAATGAGTACAATGAGCCCCTGTCCCCCATCTAAGCAACAAAATATTAAATATCTTCAAACCTCAATCCTTGATTATATCATAATGTCTTTACAGCGGCCGAAACCCATCGACCGACGAATTTACAGGAAATGGTTAAATTACTTAATTACCTATTAACCTTACATGCATAACTTCTGGTTAGTTCGTTAATTAACACCTTCAACTTTATAACAACGGAGATAAACTTGAAAATAATGACGATTCGAAGAAAGTAAATCGAAGAAAAGGTCAAAGACAAATAATGTCGAAATTAAATTGTATCTCTTGAAAAACATATTTTTTTTATCTTTTTCACCCTTTTTCAATAACTTAACCTTTCCTTATATTTTTATTCCACCTGTTGGAATTTGTCCGTCGCCACGCAAGCCTCCTTTAGCCCTCGAAAGTCGGAGGCAAGGGCCCCGTAACCTTGACTGAGTCACACCACTAAACAAAATATGACAATCTAGAAAATTATCTACATTATGAATCCACTCGCACACGGTTTGTTTGTAGTTTCTCTTAAAAATCATCTTCGCTATGATAATTCAATCTCAACCATAATCATAAAGCAAGTGGTGAAACATGGCAAAACAGTTAACGATGCCGGCACTTGAAAGAGAGGATTGCCTTAGATAGTTTCAGCGCAACACTTTCCTTCATGATGCAAATCATAACAAGCGAGTCAAGCTCAACTTAACGTAACAACAATACAAAGGCAGCGTGTAGCGAGTAGAGTAGCGATATTATAGGAACGCGGAGAAAATAGAGGCGCGCGCCGCAATCTGCCGTCAGTCCTCGACGAGCTTTGTGCGACGACGCTCGCATTCACCACGCCGTACACTCACTCTTTAATAAAAACATGACATAAAACCCAATCCTTATTCAGTTGTAGTCACGCGATAAACTGCCAGCTCTCTAAACGTGTCAAGGACCGTCTGTGCTAACTTAAGGTTCAACGTACAAATCGATCGCGAAGCTTTCAAAGTTGTGGTTACCATGCCGGCTGAAGCAGAGACCAGGATCGTGCTGCGTGATGTTACGCCAGAGAGTGAGTAGTTTGTCTTTCGTTAAGCTAATTAATTGTGTGTCTCGTGTAACATATGTTGTTTAAAAACCATACTGAGTAAGCATTCATTGAGGGCAATGAATGACAAATGATCTCAAGCGACACAAACTGGGTCAAACTCAAGCATGGCAGTTAGTCCAATAGGACAAGCTTTTGTATAAAAGCCTAAACCATTTCAACCGAACTTGACGACAAATTACGTTACCTACTTGTTTCACAAAGCATGTCGCCGCCGCCGGGCGTATCATAACAACAGCTGACAGTGATCGTCGCGTTTCCGATCCTTTTCAAAACATTGTCAAGGAAAATATCTCCAGCTGATTTGAATCGTGTTATTGGAGTAAGTTATACAAACATGACAATCGGAAGGGCCATGGCAGTGACTTCATTGTCGCCGGCGATGAATCACGCAGTTCAATTCAATTTATTGTTAGTTGACTGCGTTCATATTATTGAGGAAGGCGGTTTAATCTGATGTCAGGTTTAGGAAGTGTGTAACTAATATTTTAATAAGCATTTTTATTTAGTAAAGAAAGAAAAAAGAAAAAGTATTTATTGAGACTCGCACAGGAAATCACAAATCAAACCAAAAACACACTAAACATAAATAATAAAAAACAATAAAAAAAAAACAAAATATACTTAAAAATTAATGCAGTCCTGTACGAGACCAAAAGGATAAAGCTTTTATCTCAGCATAAAGCTAGCTAGTAAAGCTTTTGCCAGCGGCTTTGCCCGCGCGCATGTCGGAAATTATCCCACGAGAACGTACTACCGGGATAAAAAGTATCCTATGTCCTATTTCAGGTCATGGTCTACCCGTGTGCCAAATTTCATCCAAATGTTCTCCGCCGTTTTAGCGTGAAAGCGTAACAAACAAACAAACTCACCCGCATTTATAATATTAAGTTTGGATAGAAGAAACCTTGGTACAACCTAAATTGTCTAGAATATAAGGTCGTTCTCTACAAAAGGTTCATTCACGAATCTCAATTCGTTACCCTGCTTAATTTCTGAGTTACATAACCGACAAATATAAAAGCATGAACCTCCAATGTAGCAACTTTACCAAAACAGAGTCATCGTACGATTGAAACTTGCGCCACACACAAGCGAGTTTCAAGAAACTGATTAATCTTTTAAGTAATCATCTTACGAAAATATAAACATATGCAAGCAGGCCTATAAATATTTCTTAATACGGACAATGCGGTTGACATAAGGTTTCAAGTTTGTTGTCTCAAGGTGAATTGATCCGGGTTTAATCGAGTACTGAATAACTTAATTCCACCCTTGATAAGCCTGTGTAAGGAATACCTAAGTATAACACCCATTGTTAATGTTAATTTGACTTCACAGAGAAAAGGACGTAGACGAAGAATATAGCGCTTCTTTGTTACCCTCCTACCTACGCTCCTAGATTATTTTCTAATATAATTAGAAAAATAAATCATACCATTCTTCCCCAATTACATATTTAATAACTTAAATTAACTTCGCCCAACTTAGTAAATTTCTCCGTAACAATTTTCCTTGAACTTACCTTCACGATTTTTATTAGTAATGTGAGCGTGGGAGAAAATGACGCGCCTTATGAAAACAATTCACGTATGTTTTACGATATTTCCAATGTTAAAAGACTAGTCATCTGTGCACTATACGGTCCTTAAATGGACAGAAAACCATAACTACAAATATACCAGTCAGTTTCAAAGACATTGCCAAAGAAACCGCTTTCAAGGTCGTCAGTATTGCTTAAAACATCTGTTGAATAAAAACTCTTACTACTAGCATTAACGAAACGACTGGAATTCGGCGCGGTCAAGTCTGAGCTGCAAACATTACAAAATATGTGCAACACATTTGGTTATTAAAAGAATAAACCCAAATTATTTGACTTTTAGAGAAGATTAAATTAAGACGAGATGCTCCAAATTTCGGAAAGTTATTTACCACGGACACTGAAGAACTAGCTGTATAAGGAAACACAAATTCAAGACAACTGTCAAGTTTTTCCTAATATCCATAGGTTCAAATCCGGCTCGAAGGACCATCAATATGTTCAAGAGTACGTTTGGACTATATGAATGACGACGACACAATAACCGGCGATAATGGATTACAATCATTTATTACGGAGTATGCCGTCCGAGTTCCGGTATAATTAATAACTAAAAATACAATGGATCATGCGCGTACAATATTTAGAACGATCACGTGTATCACAGTACACTTTAGAACATCTTGGAGTAACAAATTCTTGTTGAATGTGAAAGTACCCATCTGATTATTTAAAAATTTGGCAAATATAAACAAGTTTTTGAACTGCACAACGACTTATCATAAATTTAAATATTTTAATGTCTGCATAATACATAATATCATTTAGCTTTACCGCTCACTTTATTCATAGTTTTCTGAATAAACTTTTCCATGCATAACCGTCAAAACTTATTTTCACTTGCATTCAGTAACCTTGGCTTCTTCTTGTTTTCGTGTGGTTAGTGACTAACCTGGTGTCAGAGTTTTAAAGCCGCCCATGGGCGAACCTTGACTGAAATCAAGAAGTGTGCTAAATTATATTAGGTGCAACACTTTTATTGTACGTTTCCGTTCCCTCGTTTTGAAAAGATTTGCGAATCAGCACAGCTGTCAGACTACCGCCCAAGGTCTGTCTCATGGAGTCTCGTGCTTTATTGTGCCAAGTATAAGCATACATAAAAACACTACTTTAAGTAGTCGACAATGAGTTAAGTTTTCGTTTTTAACTTTTTGTTCTAGGAATAACCAAGGCTATACTTGTTTCTCTGACATTTTACGAAGAACCAAAAGAACAGTCACAATATAAAATTATCCTCTCCATATATGTAAAGAAAAGAAAGAAAGAATAATGTTTATTTGGACACAGTTTGTGAAACACTAAATAGAAAATAAAAAAGTGAAAATAATATTTTAACAATAAAAGTATGTGCCAAAAAGGAAAAAAAAAAAAAAAGGAAAAGGAAAATGTACATAATTCCACTAAGACTGAATGATTTTAAACCTATGAAAGCACCTAATAAACAGTAATTTTTAACAAAGTTAAGCATTATCAACACTATTATTATGTTTAAACACTAGTCCTGGGTACAACTGATCATAATTGACCACTATATAAACAAATGTATTCCATTGAATGGTGTGTTCACCTACACAGTGGGCCAGTGACGTAAAAACTAATGCATATTAAATTGAGGAAGTAAGTATGACTGTTGCACTCTGTGCATGCATATTTGTAACGGTGCTTATGGGTGGTTTGATATGGAGACACAGGACAATCATTTTCGTATTAAAATTCGAAAAACATTAAGAACTCAATTGGTCTCCTTGCTATACGATCATTACAATTTCATACTGTTGAACTCCATGCGTCTGTGGGTGTACTCTCTAAGTACGTCAACGAAGATACGGACCCAGCCGAAAGTAGTTGGTTCGTCAACGCAAGTTCGAAATTCAATTTTTCGGAAGAAATGTACATTTCGGGAGTAGGGACAACTGTCGAATCGTGTTATCATTCATTCTTAGTTTGGGCCCCGAACTAATTACACATCCGAAAGAGACTGGAAGTACGAAGCTCCCGTAACTTCGGCAACAACTTCGGAAACATTTTGCAGTGGGCCCCGGTGCCTTTGCCCTATAAACTACCTTGAATAAAATTCCTTATCGCACGTTATGCTCTGCACCCTTGGCGAATGAGAGCTAGACCGAACAAAGTGTAACATTTTGATCGTCACGACACTTTTGCAATTTTTTATTTTTTTCTTTCAGTTGCTCTCAAACGTTGTTTATTTATTTCTTTGTGTCTGTTACTTTTTTATATTTTCATTTACACTGTCAATGACTTAGAGCTCTTAAATCTTAATTCTTCTGTGTGGTTTAATAAAGTATACACCAACAACTGCTACAACCGTAAAAGGTCACTTACATTTAAGTACCTATGCAGGTAAATTAAAGATGTATGTACCTTAAAGCCAGTAAACGTTGAGTGAGCCCATCGCTCGGCCAACGTATAGGTACTGGCCTATTGGGCCTTTTTGCGTGATTTGCCGTTTGATTTGAGAACAACCAAATCAGCAAATCGGCTCCTACTGAGACTGTACTGACTGCACTGGAAGACTGTACCGGCGACATGTCGCCTGCTGCTGCCGCCTGCGGTCTGCTACGGAATTGTACCTTAATAAACCTATAGATCCACAATTAAGCCACTTCATTTGCTCATATCAAACTTCCTTTCTAATAAACCCATGAGAGGAGAGAGCGTAACAAACAAACACATACATTTTACGTAGTTAATGTTACTTACCATATAACATTACGGAATTACAACTCATAAAGCAAGGTCGATTCTACTGTCCCAAATGTAACATCCGCGTTAAATGCACCTTTGTTCACAATACTAGTTTCTTGTAATTTCTAGTTATTCTGATAGGGATAGGAATAGGAAGTTCTAGTACTAGTAATGAAATAATAAACGTACTTAGATATTAGAGCAATACACCCCTTTTTTGCTTTTTTTTTTGTGGGTTAATGGCGACTAAGGGACTTACTAGAGAATGGGCAGCAGCGTTCTTTACGCACTTTATCGCCATTACTGCAACCGCCAACACGCCTGCCACGCGTGGCTATTACGGCCAACCATCCATTTCGGGGAGGCCTATGTCCAGCAGTGGACGTCTTTTGGCTGAAATGATGATGATGACCCCTTTTTTACTTATAGGATAATTTATAAATAGAGAGGGGGGAGTTATATTTGACTAGATTCTGCCCGCGACTTCGTCCACGTGGAAAAATATCAGCCACATTTTTATAAAATTCCATGGCATTCGACCCACCGTGTCGCTGCGCATCGCCCGCCCAAGCTATAACCTCGTTTTTGCTTAACGTTCTTTCCGACTTTCTTTCGTTTTGCTCGGCTCCTTAGGGTCATACCGTGATTTTGAATAGCCCATAACCTACCTCAAGAATTGGGCGATCAAATGCAAATTCGTAAGTAGTTCCAGAGATAACCGCGTTCAAACAAACAATCTCTTCTGCTTCGGCATTACATTCTTCTGTCCCAAGGTATCAGCCCCATGAAAAGCCGCCTATATACCTAACAGTTCATTGCAGTGCATGGTGAGTGTCGTCTGTGAAAGGTTGCCGGGCTGCTTATTATACCCAAGTATTTTTGGATTATCGTCAAAATATTTTTTGAGCTAAATAGCACCGAAGCGAACGTCCTCTTCAATCTGCCTAGCCTTTTCCCAACTGTGTTGGGGTCGGTTTCCAGTCTAACTGGATGTAACTGAATACCAGTATTTTACATGGAGCGACTGCCTATCTTATCACAACCCAGTAACTGGGTAATACGAAACCCCTTGGTAAAACTGGTTGTCAGACTTTCGGGCGTCTGACGACCCGTAACGACTGTCAAAGATCCACGAATGACAGCCGAATGACACGAATGACCAACGGGTTAACGTCCTTTCCGAGGCACGGAGAGGTCTCGGTATGTAAAAATGGTCACCCATCCTCGGACCAACCCCGGCAAGCGTAGCGAAGCGAACGTCCTATGAAATAAAACTCGCTTCATCCTTAAATAAATTTCAAGCTGAGTGAGTGACTATTATTACCTGCTTATTTGTTATTAGATAATTAATTTAAATACTAACCCGAGTAAACAAAGTACCCCAACCGTGATCTTTCCTCCAATTAGTATATTTTGCGAATAATCAGCCACTTGTCTGACTGATTATGTTGTTATTTTGTCAACTCACTGAGGCGTTACCCGTTATGACATCGAAGGTTTTTTCTTCTGCAACAGACAGAAAATACAAAATTACTAAGATTTCCACAGAATCCTGTAATTTTCGTATATTTGTTACAATATCCATTATCACTAATGCTTTATAGAAATTCGCGTTGCGTCAAACCGACTACATTATATCGTAACAAAAACCATTTAAAAACTATTTCCATCACCGGTGTCGGTGTAATTACGGCCATGTTGTCAATAATTACGGCCATGTTGTCAATAATGCGCAATCTTCACAGATCTAGTGCAGTTATCAGTGTGATTGACTATCGATTAACTCGTCTTTACTGCTCAAACTGCTATTCATTTGGTGCTCAAAAAGCGGGTTACCTGGAAAGTTTTCCGGGAGTTTTGAAAATTGGTGATTTAATTGATTTTGACGTGCTCTTTTTGAATTTCCACTTTGCCATCTCGTATCTTTGCCGCTCGCACCGCCATCGCCGTATTAGAAAAAATACTGCCCAAAAACAATTTACTAACAATATTTCCTTTCCACTGAGCTTTCCATTTTTACAATAAAATAGTTATGTAATAAATTAAATTGGAAAAAAAACCTACAATTTATGTAAAACCTATTTAGTAAAATGTATAGTTTTAGTGTACGAGCGTCGCAAACCAATTGATTGGACCAATTAACGCACGAGACGATGACATAGTTTTGTCAATCAATTTTAGACTGAGAGACTTTTTTTTTATTTTTTTTTATTATTTACTTGACGTATATTCCGTATTACGTTATGGAGTAATTTTCTGGGCAAATTCCTGTAAAAAAACTTGACATTTTTAAAGCACAAAAGAGGTGCATTAGATCCATATGCAATCTTAAATCAACAGAAAGTTGCAAACCGCATTTTATCATCTTAAAAATACTAACGTTACCTTGTCTTTACATATACGAGACTACTTTGTTCGTAAATAAAAACGGTTATTTATTTAAAAAAGCTTCAGAACAAAGCTATCGATCCATAAGACCAACATATCGACATGAATTATGCCTAAGAACTTCAAAAAACGCACTTATGCACAAGAGCATACTTTGCATGGCTGAATTTTTTTTTAATAAGCTACCAAATGACATAAAAGATTTCAACTTGATACAATTTAAACGTAAACTAAATATTTTTTTAATAGACAAGTGCTACTATACCATTGACGAATTCGTAGTTGACAAAATTTCATATGACTGACCCTTTATTGTATTTATGTTTTAATATTCTTATACATATGTCCATTAATTTATTACAATATATTCAATCTTAAATTTTATTTTTTATGGACATTAATTAGTTCTTTATGTTGCATGTAATTTAACAATGCATGCCTTTTTAGGTAGATTTTTGAGCTACTATAAAATATGTTTAAGACCCTGTTGTATCGCCAAAAATCGTATTAATAAAAACTTTGAACAAATGTCGATAACTGCGAGCGTAGATCAGATACGCGTGGGGGTCGGGGTTTCGGTCATAAAGCAAGATATCAAGTTTTATTCAAAATTCAAACTATATATCAAAGATTTATTTCCGAATTATTTTCACCAAAAACTAACAGGACATCGAAAATAATTCATCATTTACAGTACCTTTTAGGGGCATGAGGAACAGGGTGTGTTCACTCATGCAACATAGAAAAGGGAGGAACCTCCGACCAGACGGGTGTCTTGTCTGGAGGGCAATTGCCCAGAGGTTGAAATCGGGAGCTTGTATATATGTCCATCGAGCGGTAAACTAATTGCGCGATGCAGGATTTGTGCAGTGCCTAAAAACCCGCCTTTTCAACCAGTGTGTCCTGCCTACAATGACCTACGGTGTCGAGACATGGACACTCACAAAGGAAACTGTCCACCGCATACGAGTAACACAAAGGGCCATGGAGCGAGCCATGCTTGGCATAACCATACTAGACCGAGTGCGTAACACCGAAATCCGTCGCCGGTCGAAAGTCTGCGACGTCGGAGACAGGGCGATGCGCCTCAAGTGGAGTTGGGCAGGACATCTAGTCAGACGCGGAGATGGCCGATGGAGTAAAGCTGTGACCGAATGGTGGCCAAGGTTAGGCAAAAGAAACCAGGGTCGTCCAAAAGCGCGTTGGGTCGATGATATCGTCAAAGTCGTGGGAAACACCTGGATGAGAGATGCACAGAACCAGGGAGTATGGCGGAAAGGGGGGGAGGCCTATACCCAGCAGTGGGTGATTCCGGGCTGAAATGATGAATGATGAGGATTTGTGTGTCGTCAGGATATTGTGTGACGTCAGGTCGATGCGTAGTTCGAATGTGGCGATGTAGATGCCGCCACAACTTTTCGTAAGATGGCTTCATCATATTATTAACAGCCGATATGAGGATGACGATGAGGAAGGCATCCTGCTTCTTAGCAAGTTAATTTTAGGAAGTGTTGTGGAGTGAAAGAATGGGAGTTTTAAGGCTTAAGAAAATCTGGATTTGGAATTTAGGACACACAGAAAGGATTGGCTGTCATAAGAAATCTTAGTCGTTATAGAATTGATATTTGGCTCTATTGACTAAAGAGTTTGCTGACTATTGACCTAAGCGGATGGCAACACAGGATACCAATAAGAATTTGCTATTAAAGTCTGGCCGTCGAGAGTATGCGTTCCTGACACCTGTCAGTTTCATACTATACAAAATGCGAATGCAATTTGATGATTTTTTTATGCGAATTTGATGATTGATCCTTTTAAAGTTACTTACATTCTACATATCTACCGATTACACTCACTCATTAATTAATATTTCATTTGACACTGACATTTAAGCAGGATTTATTTCGCAACTTTTTCTACTTAAGCGTTAAATTGCATGCTTCGTCTTGATATATAGACCGTACGTACACAGTCCTGAGCTAATTATGTAAATCTTTATTGTTTTGCATGTCAATGTTTCTTCCTTGTATATTATAAATTAAAGTCGCTTTTCGTGTTCGTCTGTCTGACCGCGCTGTTCTTCTAAACTTCGCAACGAATTTTGATGCGCTTTTCACCATAATTTAAAAAATTTACTCTCGAAGTTTTATTTGTATGATTTAACTTACATAATTATAGTATTTAATCTACATAATTATAATTTAACTTACATAATTATACTATTTAACTAACATAATTATACTTTAACTTCCATAATTATAATTTAACTTACATAATTATAATAAAGAAATCTCTATGTTTTGCTTAGTCGTAAAAACCGTACAAAAGCAGGGCTAGATTTAAAAAAATTACATAAATAGACTAAAATCATAACCCTTCCTTTTGGCGTTGCCGTAGTAGGGTAATAAGTAAATATACATTTAGCTCAAAATGGCTACAATAATTTAAGATAAATAAATAAACAAACGGTAAGTAGTGAATAAATCAATAATTGCTTTTAAATCACACAACAAGATGCAACGACCTTAGGTATCCTATATCACGACACGTCTTATGGTCACGCGTTTGATACCTGATAACAATGACTGCTTCCGTTTACAAAGTGTCTTTAGAATGGAGATTTTACTTAGTAGGTACGATTCTCTTAAAAAGGAATGGTATTACAGAAGAAATGAAGTGAGTTGTTGTATAACTTAAATTGTATGCTTGCGAACTGAGGATACCAAAAAAAAAAAAAGTGTTTATTATCTTAAATCTATACAATTAAGTTGCCGGGGCTTCCCAGAAACTTAATTGTATAGATTTAAGATAATAAAGACATTTTTTTTTTTAGGCATCCTAAGTTCGTAAGCATAAGCTAAAGGAACATAGGATGCCTGAAGGATATATAATTACGTATAGTTATTATAGTTTGTAATAGTTAGGTTATAAGGGTTAGCAGGGCCATCGACGCGAAAACTTTTATTATAGATTCAGTACATGATTCTCAAGCCCCGTGCGTTGAAATTTTTCGTCGTTTATTTAAAAAAAAAAAACAACGCAGTGTCACGGACTGAATCCATGGTAACAGTTTTAGCGTTGATGTCCCTGCCACCCTGTATAGTTTGTATGTATATACCTTTAAATTTAAATAGATAAATATTGATTCCTCAATTTTTCGTTATTGCACTTACCACTGTTTGTCTCTGCATCACCCAAAGATTGACTGGTAGAAAATGTTTAAGGCGTTATAAGCGTTTATTCTAAAAGTTGACAACGTCGCAAATAGCTGTCAAATATTTACCTGTTTTGATTAATTTGGCAATATTACTGTATGGAAATATGAAATATTTCTAACTAGTGAACTAGAATACTAATAATGAATTGCAATTATAAAACTGAATTTGAAGTTGTAACCATTTTGGGTGTAAAAAAGGCATTCGGAAAGTTTTCAAATACTTTTTTTACATCTTAAACTAAATATTAGGTGTTACGATATTAATTATTGTATTTCATAATCAATATTTTAGTCCACACGTTAGCCATATTTCCATACAGTAACATAAATTAATCAAAACAGCGAAATATTTGACATCTATTTGCGACGTTGCCCACTTCCAGAATGCACGCTGTTAAGTCCGCCTCTGTACATTTCTGTGCTTGAAGTATTAAATAATAATGAAATACCTATAATATAATGATAATAATAATACCAGCCTGTTATTGTCCCACTGCACGGCAAAGGCCTCTTCTCATATAGAGAAGGCACGAGCATTGATCACCACGCTTGCTCAAGACGGGTTGGTGATTTCAGACTTATTATATTAACTATAAAGTCCAGGTTTCCTGACGGTGTTTACCTTCACCGATGTCAGTAATGTCCAAGATAAACTCAGAAAGTATATATATATGTATTGAAAAAGTCACATTGGTACTTGCCCGGATTTGAACCCACCCGGCTCAGCCCGGTTTTGTACAACCTCGTAAATCCTGTATAAATCTGAATGTTGGCTGTATGCTTCTTTCTTGCCCGGTCCATTGTTACTTTAGGTCAACGCACGTAGGTACAGTCAGCATCAAAAGTTGATGACCACATTTAGATTTTCAAAATCGCTGTATAGTGAAGTGCTAATAGTGAATACGGTGTACAGCGATTTTGAAAATCTGAATTTGGTCATCAACTTTTGATGCTGACTGTACAACGACTGCCATGGTCATTATTTGTTTTTGTTTTAGTTTGTTAATTAATTAATGTTTATGCGTTCAATATCAAAATTATATAATGCCGCCCATGGGCATGTGACCGCCCGTATTTTTTTGAATATTAATTAAAAATTATTGAAATTTAACTTTAAAGGGTGTATCTTTAATATTTTTTCTTTAATGCTTAACTGACCAGCTTTTAGAAATAATAAACAGAATCCAAATCATCAACATCGGAGATATGGCCAAAAATGTAAAGCAAGGTCACAAACGCTACCCAAAAAATAAAAATTGAATAACTAATAATAATTAATTTAATAATAATTAATTTAATTTTCGATAAATTTTCATGAATATTCAGAAAAATACGGGCGGTCACATGCCTATGGGTGGCATTATACATATACAGGGATTATGCTGGGACATCCACGCGCTACCGTTACCATGGAACCGACTTATAATTTCAACGCAGGGGGGTCCAGAATCATTATGCTGAATGAATGTTAACAGGTTATGTATAAATTATATAACTGTAATAAACTATACATTTACAACCCACTAGCTGCGCTCCGCGGTTTCACCCGCATATGTTTCGATCCCGTGGGAATATCGGAATAAAAGGTATACTATGTTCTTCTCCAAGTCATGGTCTACCCATGTGCCAAATTTCATCCAAATCCGTTCCACCGTTTTAGCGTGAAAGTGTAACAAACAAACAAATAAACTCACTTTCGCATTTATAATAACTACTATTAGTTATAAAAACATCAATTAACATTGTTCTGCAGGAAAATCAACAACTTTTATGAATGCTCGGCAGCAGAGTATATTTAATAAAATTATAGGTACGTCTGGTTTTTATGACTTGTCATCATGTAAATAAAAATGTTATCAAGTCATTATTACATTTTTAAATCATTTAATAACAAACTAAGATGCATTAAGTGCAACCTCTAGCATATTTTTAACACTTTCCGGGACACTGAACGAGACACGATGACGTAGGGCGTTCTTTTTTTTTACATTTTTTAATTATGACGCACGTACTGTTAATTCCTAGTTTATTTAATCATTTTTAAAACAACTACTACATATTCATATATTATTAAATTGTTGTGGCCGTCAGGGTGTGAAGTTTGTAACCATGTGAACTTTGCCACTTTAATTAAGATCTTGTAAAACACATGTGTTACGAAATAAAGAATTGAATTATTATTACGAGGTAAAATTATTTGTTTATAAACAAAATAATTTTACATCCATATTATATGAAATCTAAAGGTACATTATGATGAAATAGTAACGTAGTATTTTTGTCTGTTTGTCTGGATGTATGTTCCGGATTGGCGCTAAAACTGCTGAACGGATTTGGATGAAATTTGTCACACAGATAGTTTATAACCTGGATTAACACAAAAAGTACTTTTAATCCCGTTAGTACGTTCCCGAGGGATATTTTCCAACATCCACGCGGGTGAAGTCGCGGGCAAAAAGTAGTTTGTTAATATTAAGAGGTTACTCTTACAATTTTTTTTTAGATAGTACAGCTTATGAAACTTAGTATAGTAAAAGTAAAAGTATTCTGTTTGTAAAAGTTTATCTGTGGAAATACTGATCTGATTTCAACAATTCTTTCACTGATAAAACACCTAGCACTTGATCGGGTGTCATAAGCTTCTACAGGGTTATTGGTAAAACACTAAAAACCTCTTGAGAGGTCACTGTACGCATCATTATGAACAACTTTTACTATGGGACCAAACCTGAAATCGCAAAAAATAAACCCTACATTTATGTTCGCGGAACTCGTCAAAATGTAAGGAACAGTTGTTTTATTCGTGATTTCAGATTATGTGTCATAGTAAAAATTGTTCATAATGAGTACAATGACCCCTTAAGGGGTTGTTAGTGTTTTACCAATAACCCTGTATATTGTGTTAAAACATCACGCTGACGAAGTCGCGGGCAAGCTAATAAGATAATGACAAATATATATCTGTGCCTCTAAAAAATATTTACCTTCTAATGATGTACGCTTTTTTAAATTAATGAACCTCTAAAAACTTTTTGGAGTATTTCCAAGTTGGTCGTAGTTACTTGGCTATTTAGTATTTTTAGGACCCCAAAATAGGAATTATTTAAGATGCCCAAAAAGAGGCGCTTCAGGAGCATTGGTGGCCCACTGGCCCCTTTTTTTTTTTTTGAGGTTGTTAAATTATCAAATAACTTCTCCCGCTCTGGTCGGAGCGGGAGGGCGTGTCAGACTTTTACTGACTGAAACCCACCCGTGTTCCTTCCGTTGCCTGTGTGCCGGTGCCGCTATATCCCTTTCGGACAAACCCGCAACCCCAGCAGGCATTGGCCCAGTGGCCCCGACTTACGAGTTGTATAGGTCGTGTGTTCGAACCCAGGCAGGCGCTTTACTTTGTGTATAAATAATTTCATCACCACTACTCTCAAAACGGTGAAGGAAAACATCGTGGGGAAACTGGCATGTACTAGAAACAAAAACTCGAAGATTTGTGACATCCACCAACCAGCACTGGGCCCGCGTGGTAGATTACAGCCAACTCCCTCTCACAGAGAGGACGCCCGTGTCCCAGCAGTGGGAACATAATAGGATGATTATGCTAATAATATTTTTAGGTAATAATATTTTTATCATGCTAATAATATTTTTATCATGCTAATAATATTTTTATCATGCTAATAATATTTTAAGGACAGCAAAATAAAAATTATTTAAGGTTCGATTAAATACAATCAATCTGCCTAGTCTTTTCCCAACTATGTTGGGGTCGGCTTCCAGTCTAACCGGATGCAGCTGAATACTGTACATGGAGCAACTGCCTATCTGACCTCTACAACTCAGTAAATGGGTAAAGGCTTGTGCAGACCAGCGCGACTTGTCGCGCGACGCGACACGAACAATACAATTTCTAAGAAACTTCACAGTATAACAATAACCGGTGTCGCGTCGCGCGATAAGTCGCGCTGGTCTGCACAAGCCTTAATACGATACCCCTTGGAAAGACTGGTTGTCAGACTTTCGGGCTTCTGACGACCCGTAACAACTGTCAAAGATCCATGAATGACAGCCGGGACCAACGGCTAACGTGCTTTCCGAAGCACGGAGGAGTCTCGGTATGTAAACATGGTCACCCATCCACGGACCAACCCTGGCAAGCGTAGCTTAATCTGATGGATCGACCCATGCGGCTGTTATTACTTAGCCACAAGCAAAAAAAAAAAAAAATTGTATAAGTACATGCCGTAAATAAAAAAATGCGGCAGTTATGAATAGTCCCTACTTATTAAAAGGCCTGTAATAAACTAGATTACATAGTTTATTAGCCGTTAGTTCACCTTCGACTTCTGGCCGGCCTCAACAGGCAGGAACCATGAACTATATTTGTACTTTTATATGCAACAGATCGATACGGAATACTTACCGTCAGCATCGTTTCGTATATATCTCACCCACTGGCTCTTCTTGAAGTATAACATCCAAATACTATATATCTTGAAGAGGCTGTTGACTTGACTTTGCAAATATGTAGATATAGAAGATTTTCGTGAGTTCACTCATTTCGAGATAAATACGTACATACGGCTACACATCAAGTTAAATATTCCCAATATAAAGTGACCTCGCATTGTACGTAAATCGTATACAATGCGAGATCAGTTTATATTGGAAAATTATAACTAGATATGTAGCCGTGTGTACTAGTTGATTAGAATCTTATTTATTTTTTTAAATAGCGACCCTCCCGCCGACTTTTGTGCACGGTTTTTGTTTCACCTTGACAGAACATTGAGATTTCTTTGTTATATACACACACACACAGATTCTCTAAATAATAGTGAGAACTGCATCCGTTGCGTAGTTTACATGCGGTCACAGGCATACATACGAAAAGTGACTTTAATTTATAACATCTTAAGGTTTAATTAACGGTTCCATTTTATTTGATATTAAGTAATTATTCCTTTTTATATTTTTTTTCCATGACTTCATTGACTATCGGCTGGCTATCGGCCTTTAGTTTTCGCATTTATTTACATACTCTACTATAGGCTTAGTTTTATAATCATATTTGTATTTCTTTGCCGGTTGTATCAGTATCCAATCACGAACATCAAACTAATTTTTACAGAAAATGCTAAAAAAAAAAAACCAAGCTCACAGTAATTGAGACAAGTCCGTATTATTTTAGAAGGTAGATACTTTTATATATGTTAGTAAAGTTTTAAATTATTATTATTTTCGACATGCATGAGCGACCAATGCCTCAGGATTTGGCTATCCACTCTGCCCGACACCACGCTCAAAAGCGTGTTGGTGCTACCTACCCTTTAACCAAGACCACAGGGAGGCCGTTCTTTTGCCTGGAAGCCGTCCGTGCTGAGGTCGGCGAACATGCCGGAGACACCGCCATGGGAGCCCCAACAAAGCCCTGAACGCGTTGTTATACTGGACGCGCAGAGTATTGCAGGGTTGTTTAGTGCGTGTATAACGTTTGGCAATAGCTTTTGAATAGTGTGACTTTGACATCACGTGAGCATCTTGCAAACCTGCGAGAAAGCATAATACCCCTTACCGACAATGCCTTGCGCTCCCTATCCATGTCCATATCAACATTTAGTTTGTCTTTAACCCAGAGACCCAAAGTACTTAAATTTGAACACTTGGTGTAGAACGCCCGGACGGTTTCATTTAGTGTGAGGAATATGGGAGGTTTTAGTCCCAGCCTTAAAAACTAGCAGCTCGGTCTTCTGAACATGATTCTGGAGCAATTAATCAATCAATCAATTTATTAATCATCACCTTTTTTTTATTCAATTTTTTTGCGGTTTATGGACCTTAATAAAATAGTTTTATTTTTAATGCAACCTTTTTGGCAATTTGTGTTGTTAAGACACAAGCAATTTGTGACTGGCTATTGTATTCGCTATCAAAATGTCATAACACATTTTTTTTAGTTTTTTGGAGAAGGACGGCCAGTATTTTTATTTTCCCTCGTAATGATATCAAGCTTTTTTGTTTTGTTTCTGCAGCAAAGGTGGCTATTTCCTGGCAAACATTTCAAAAGGCCATTAGATATTTTATTTTGAAAATGGCATCTTACTGTTTTTTTGGCATAATTCTGCCAGTAGGACTTTTCCTTTTTTTGATAAACGGCAATGTTGACCACCTTTAAAAAAAAAATTTGACTATCTCCATTAGAATTTCAGCTTTACTAAAGTAATAAAAGCCCGTTAGTATATTATTTGTTGCGGGAAACAAAGCTGCATTGAGCCAGTTTTATTTCAATGCTATATCCTTAACATAGACCCCTTCAAAGCCTATGAGGCTAGTTTCAAACCGGATTATAAAATGGCAGGTGAACAAACTACTCGTATGCACGTTTACCCTGAAACCTATTACACGCAATTATGGTGCAGCATTATCGCCGTAGGCAATTTAAAATACAAACATGAATGGTTGTTAATAGTTTACCCGTGTATTAATTGCTCAAATATAACTTCATTCATGGATAACTTCAACAAATAAAGGAGCTATTATTCTATTAATAAGGAAATAAACAAGAATTTATTGTTACACACGTAAGGAAGTAATTTTTTTATAGTGAATAGAGATGCTAAAGGAAATGCCTTTATTGTCTATTCAACTGGATTAACGATGCATACCTAAGCTATCATAAGGGGGAACTTCACCATTGAAACTGAGGACGATCAGCACATCTGTGACGCGTTCAAAAGCTGTCAGTGTCAATATTCAACAGCAATAATGACGCTGACAGCTCTTGAACGCGTTTAATAGGTGCTGATCGCGCGCAGTTTAATTTTTTCAATCTTTGCTACACTCAAGCTTTGGTATATAACCTCTTTCAAGTATTCATGATATCGTAGAGAAAAACCATGGAATTATTAAGTACTATATAGTAGAAAAACCAATGCAGCGGTGCCAATGAATATATAATGAATTTTCGAATTACTGACTGAATGGGTGGTCACAGCGAGCATCGACCTACATTCCAGATAAAAGGTCATTTATTCGGAACATTATCGTAATATTTTGGTCGCTATCAATATCACTTGCCATTTCTAGCTGACCACATTCGACCTCAATTTGTAATCACTGTATATTGGCCATGTTGTGATGATGTTGTGTGAGAAACTAATCAGCCAACACAGCCGACCAAATGTATTTTCCTGTATTTTTTTTTTTAAATTGTTTTTTTTTTTTTTTCAAGTATTGTAAAAAATATCCAGAGTATGAAAAGTTCGCATATTCTAACACGGAAAAATACTTAGGTATTTGCTCAAAACAAAATATTTAAAAGCGTATGCAAAAATCTAACACCCAATCAATAAACGTTAATCCGTTACGTACATAAACTAGAAAAGCTTACAAATGGATGACTATAAATAACGTAAATAATAATGTCTAAAGCCAGACGTAAAAACCATGCACGAGTGTTAACCGAAAATAACTCAATCGATATCAATCGATACGTTACTGATGTCGGCAGAACGAACTAAGGTTAACACCTTGAACTCGCAAGTCACAAAAACTCTTACGGTATAAATTGTTAGCCTAGTTCGGGGACATATACTCTATAGGAACTATCATTTAACCTACTTGATTAACAGTATCATTAGTGATTCTGAACCTCCCTGCAAGCTGGGTGCAAAGCTTTTAGGGGGTGATAGTTGACACCGTTTAGAGCATTTAGAGCCATTCATGTCTTAGACGAAGCTTAATTTTATTTTTAACAGCAATTTTTTTTTATAGTATTCTTTTATAATTAGAATTATATGTTCTTTATTTTATATTTTAAATATATACTTTCAATTAATTATTTATTAATAATAATAAAAAATTGAGACCAAGAGCCAGAGCATTCTTTTGTTGATATTCTTAACATTTTAGTATAGAGAGACCAACAAAGGAATATTCTGTTCTTGTTTTCACAAAATGAATTTGGTAGAGTGGGGGTAAAATGTGCATTCGCTCTATAGTCTTAATCGACCTTTAGACTCCTTAAGGTCTTGGAGGGACCACTCGGTCACTCCAATAAACGTAATGTTTACATGCACGTTGCTGTTTATCAAGAGAAACCTGTTTAAGTATTTTTGCTCTCAATAAAAATAACCTTCTTTGATAAGAAAGTAGGTTTTGAGGAAGTTCGTGATTTCGCAACAATTAAGTACCTACATCTAACGTAAACATTACAAAATTGCTAATTAAGTTCATGATAAAAATAAACAAGCTCTTTTCAGTAAAGAAGCCTCTGAAAGTAGCCAGTGTAAACTGGGGTGGTTTCATAACCTAGTAATAATAACCATGATTGTTTTATTTGCCTCTCTAGGGCGTTGCCACGGTTACGCCATTTATCGGAACAGGTCCCTAGCACTGGAAATAGAAAATTATTTTCATTTGGAATAATAATAGTTATTTAATTTAAATCATTACCTTGTAACTAAGTACCTGTATTCTCAAGATTAGCCATACATTACCTGTACCAAGGTATTCTTAAGTACTTCCCGGGTCAGTGACAGCTCGGCCCGAGTCAACTCAACCCGAATAATAATACCAGACCATCGGAAAATACCGCACATAGTTTTGTAAATATATTCATGCCTAAACCAACTACCGAGATTCGTTAAGGCATGGCCATATGGCAGATAGCCAATTTACCTGCAGATTGTTAGAACGTTTGCACATAAAGGATAATAAGACATAATATGAACCTTCTTCACAATACTTAATTAATACTCACGTAATTAAAATAGTAATAATTGCTTTCATGAATATAAATCAAATTATGACAGTAAATAAAAATGATGATCAAATGATTTATTAAGGGTATATATAACAGTAATCGACGGCTCGAACTCGTTGATGGGCGTGACTAATATGCATGCTAATTAGTCTAATTGTTTATTTATTTCGTTTTATTTCTTTAGTCAAATTGACGTTGCTTTATAAAGAAAACGAGCGCGTAAAATTTCATGAACAGACCTTTGGGCGTATAAATATTATGAAAGAACTACGGGATGTATTTACTCAAAATAAAATTATTTGAACTATTGAATAAATTATCTATGCCTGTACAGTTTGTATTTTGCCATTTTCTTACTACATAAGTTATTTATTTACGCCCAAAGACTAGTTAAAATAAGTGTTGAAATATGGAAGTTTTCGACGTTCATGACTTCCAAACCAATATTTTTTTCCAATTCTGCTTCCATACAGGGCTTGATAATGACAAGACATATTAATATAATTTTTAGTTTTGAACGTACACCATCAAACAGACGAGTAATCACCATACTACGTTTGTATGGAAGAATGACCGACTAGCGTACTCTAAGTTCATCAATGAAAATAAATATGGGCCCCGTCTGCGTGACAATGGACCCAATGGTCCCGCTGTATTGTAGCACAATTACAGTAAAAAAATAACAGCTGTCATTCATTGCTCAAGAACCTGAACATAAGGAGGTTATCGGCAAAGGAGAACATTTGCTGTCCCCGCCCATCAAGTACTTTTATGTGGTGGCAGTGCATAGTGCATCTTTATTTCATCATTGCGATTTTTATTGTTTTAAACCTGAAAATTGCATTGACAAAATAAAAAAATAATTGTAGCAGTAAAAAATCGGCCAAGAGCGAGTCGGACACGCACCCGAAGGGTCCCGGACTATCATAAAATATTTAGCAAACTACGCCGAAAAAAACACGTTTCTTGTGACTAGGGTTACCAACTTTTTCTAGAAGAAGTAGAGTATGCCTGATTTCAGAGAGGGTAATTATACAGTACAGATTAAATGGGGACGCCACAATTGTGGCGATAATTCCCCTCTTTGAGGAGTGGCTTGAGAGGCGCCACGGCGTCCTCACCTTCCGCCTGACGCAGGTCCTCACCGGACACGGCTGTTTCGGGAGGTTCCTGTTCCGCATAAGGCGGGAGGAAACGCCCGGGTGTCACCACTATGTGGATCGCCCGGAGGACACGGTGGAGCATACGGTGGAGGTCTGCCCGGCTTGGGCGAAGCACCGCCGTGTCCTCACGGAGGCGATTGGCGGCGGCGATCTCTTGCGTCCGGCCCTGGTTCAGGCCATGGTTAGGAGCGAGAGTGCATGGGAGGCCATCACCTCCTTCTGCGAAGCAGTTATGTTCACGAAGGAGGAGGCGGAGCGCGCGAGGGAGATGCAAGCTGCACGCCCTCGTGGCCCTAGTCGCCGCAAGAGACGCCCCGGGCGTCGGGAGTCGAGAGCCGACTTCCGGTCACCGTAGGCGCGGGCTTGCGGACGGTGAGCAATGGGCGGCTGGCCGTCCGATAAGGACCAGGCCCGTGTCGACGGCGCGTTGTGTTCCACGCGCGCCTCAAAGAGATGTCAGCACCAACTGACAGGGTCGAAAGACCAATGCCTGCTGGGGTTGCGGGTTTGTCCGAAAGGGATATCGCGGCCCCGGCACACAGGCAATGGAAGGAACATGGGTGGGTTTTAGTTAGTAAAAGTCTGACACACCCTCTCGCTCTGCCCAGAGCGGTAGAAGTCATTTGATGATTTCCCACCCTCAAAAAAAAAAAAAAATAGAGTACAGAATAAAAAGAGCAACATTTTTTTTTTTAATGTAATTTTAGTACTTTTTGCACATATTTTTTTTTTTAAGAATTGTGTGACTTCAAACATCCTAATTCAGATCAGGAGTTCGTTTTTAATCAATTTTAATGGAACCCTGTTCCTCTCTTCTTGCCACTTCACATTCTTGACCGAAAATACTCTCTCGGTGACTGAAGTGGTCGGAACTGAGTGTATATAGTTTTTTTTTTTATAAACAAATTCTACGACATTGACCATCTTTTCCAACAGAGAGCTTGTAACGTTGACATTATATTTTGACGCGACTGATTGTGGCTGCTTTCAGAAACACCAGAGTTTTATGGGTATCAGTATATTAAGTTCAGTAAACAAACTCTTTTTTGTGTTGTGGTCATGGCTGGCATCAGTGAACATTATGCCAGAAAAGTCAGTTTATGTAAAAAGAGTATTAATGCGTAGGTACTCTATTAGTGTTATACATTGTAGAGTACACTAACAAGAAAAAGAGTACAATACTCTATCTTAGAGTACATTTGTCAACCCTACTTGTGACCCGCTTTAATTTTTGACTTTATTTTATTTTTATTATTTGTTGTTATAGCAACAATAGAAATACATAATCTGTGAAAATTTCAACTGTCTACCTATTACAGTTCATGAGATACAGCCCGCTGACAGACAGACGGACGGACAACGGAGGCTTAGTAATAGGGTTCCGTTTGGTAACCTTAAAAGGTACGCTGGTAAAGCTCTAAGCAGTGCCTTTGTGCATATATATTTCGTATACGATACTTCTAACATTTTTGTAATACATAAATTTATACATATTATAAATCGATTTTCGTGTCTGTCTGTGACCAAACCTAAGCAACTGATTTTGATGCGGTTTTCACGATTATTTTGGGAATTTATTCCGGAAGGTATATGATAAATTTACATGAAAGAGCTCCCGCAAACAGGCGCGACGTGACTCTAATAAAACAATTTCTAAGAAAACTTCACGGTAGAATAATTACCGGTGTCACGTCGCACTAGTCTGCACGAGAAATCTCGATGTTGTCAAGTTATAAAAACCATGAAAAGCCGCGCGCTTGGACACAAATTTGCATCGTACGTCAACGTACCGTGCTCGTACGAATTGAGTGCGCACACTGAATACGTTTTTCTCCGTCAAATAGGTAGTATTCCGGTGACATAGCATTGAACGCACGAAAAATTCCAACAAGTTCGGATTGTTTTCGGACGTCGGAACTATACTTACGTATACGTACGACTAACTCGCACCCAGTCTGCGGCTCTGCGCGCTCTCTTTGTACTTGAAGGTCGGGATCGTTCGTGCGTGTTCGTACATGTTCGCACGAGTGAAATCCGTACAAAAACGCGTCCAAACTGCGCGCGGCCTAAAGCAGGGGCGGGTCGCTAATACTTACAATAATAAAATGATTCACATATTAGATACCTACGAGCCCAAATAATTCTAAATATAGTCCCAGTGTTTGTAAACAAGCTGTTTACCTACATTTAATTGTATCTAAATCTACAAGTTATTTACGTCTCCAGTGTTTAAATAATTTATTATTTACATAACATCAATCCTGTCATCATGTCAAATGCCCATGTAACACCCACACTCATGAATATCGGAGACGTTATGCTCGAAGTTGTGGACGAGTATGTTTACCTAGGACAAACTGTCCAGCTAGGTAGTTCCAACTTCGAGAAAAAGGTCAAACGTCGAATCCGTCTCGGCTGGGCAGCGTTCGGAAAGCTACGCAATATCGTCTCGTCCCACATACCGCAGTATCTCGAGACGAAAGTCTTTGACCAGGGCGTGTTGCCAGTGATGACTTATGGCACAGAAACGTGGTCACTCACAATGGGCCTTATCAGAAGGCAAAAAGTCACCCAAAGGGCTATGCTTGGAGTTTCCGAAAGAAATGAAGAGATCCGTAGGAGAACCAAGGTAACCGACATAGCCCGAAGAATTGCCAAAATTAAGTGGCAATGGGCAGGGCATGTATGGCAGTGCTCGTAGAACAGATGGCCGATGGGGACGAAAGAGAGATTGATATTTAATCGGTCGATGTGGCAGTGCTTGGGGGAGGTCCATGTGGATGATGCTTAGGAAAGACGTCCACTGCTGAACATAGGCCTCCCCGGCTTATGTTCAGCAGTGGACGTCTTTTGGCTGAAATGATGATGATGATGATGCAGCCTGTAATCCCCGAAGGCTTAGGCAGAGGTTCACCTATACCACACCCAAATTTCGCCAGTTATGTTACGTCCCATGTAATAAGGGGCGGGCCTTTTGTCATCAACCGGGCACAAATCCAGACTCCGGGCTGCTACTGAGAAATTCCTGTTGGAAAGACCCAATAACACTTTTCCCAACCTGACAGAGTAGCACTTTCGACCACTAGACGAAAAGTGACCTATGTCCTTCTCCAGGTCAAGGTCAATGCCAGTGCCAAATTTCATCCAAATCCGTTCAACCGTTTTAGCATGAGAATTAAGGAGCATGCGCTAAGGTAGCCCGCGAAATTCAAATTTTCTTTAGTTTTCTACGTTTTGCAGGTCATTGTGAGGTTTTATGTTGATTAAAATATGATTTGCGACCGTAACAGATATGGCTTTAGGTATATAATTATAATCATTACAATCCAACTCCATAAGTAAGCACAATCGTCAAATGTCATGATTTCATGAAATAGTCATTCAATGCGATTATATGAACTTAAAGAGTTGTATTGATCATTTTTATGATTATAATTCTATAAATAAACATTTGATACCGCCGGAAATCATATTTAGATCAACATAGAACATGATAATGACCCGAAAATTGCAAAAATCGTTAGAAAATTCGAATTTCGCGGGCTACCTTGACGCTTTCGCCTTAACAAACATACTCACTTTTACATTTTTATTATTAGTTAGGATTCGTCGATTAAATCTGAGAGATAAAACAGTATTAGGTACAACACAAACCAAACGAAAACGCATGCACTTCCGTGACTTTTCAAGATGAATTCTCCCTAATTATCTTATCTTTACAACTAAGATAAAATCGATCAGCTGTACGCAACAGATTAGGTCGAAAAAGAAACAAAAGTCACGTTCCGTTTATCAATCACGGCCAGTAGAGATAAAAAATATAAAGGAAATAAAAAAAACTTTGTAATGCTTTGTAACCTTGTCTTTCATGAATAAAGTAGAAAAACGTTAAACAGTCAACAATAATTATATCCGTTAATGAATAGTTACAGAATTCAGAATTCAGAACATTGGTGCGTAAATTAAAAATATACTTTTGCTCTAAGCGCAAAGATCCATGTCGTGGTACTTTGGTGAGGTACTTCGGTCTATTTTTGGAATCAATTTAGAAACTCTATTATTTATACGTATTTTAGGGTTCCGTACCTCAAAACAAAAACTGACCCCTTATAGGATCACTTAGTTGTGCGTCCGTGTGTAGTTGAAATTAATATCAAATACGTGGGGGTCTGTGGTCCTTTGGAGGTCTAAAAAAATTAAGCTTCTAAATCACCGCAATAAAAAAATCCGGCAATTTAAGCATCACACTCGCAAATAAATCAAAACCTACAGGGTACTTCTCGTGGACCTAGAATCATGAAATTTGGCAGGAAACAAGTTCTCACAGCACAAGTAAAGGAAAAAGTTCGAAAATCGTTAATTTGTAGTTTTCACATTTTTACTTTCACAGTTGGAGAATTGACAGTGACGTATATAGATGTATGAGAGAACATGTTTTTCAACTTTAAAGTTAAGTTTGTTTTTGGGATAAATTCATCCCAACTACGGAACCCTTCATTATGCGTGGTCCGACATGCACTGGGCCGGTTTTTTTTTTAAATGCATGTTACTGTTTCTGTTTTAGCACAGTAAAACAGAAACAGCGACAGTACAGTAGTTTTGCATAAATGAATGTATTATTGATCCTTGGAAATAAACTTAAAAAATACATCAATTTTTAAAAGGTGAGTTTGCTTGCTTTCAAGCCAGTCGTAGCCTACATCTATAAAAAACATTATGATGTAATATTGGTTGAGATTAGTGCAATAATTAATCATATATCATTTGAGATTAATAGAATCAATTTTGTTTTACAAGTAAAAAGCTCCGGTAATCCCGGGTTTTTGCTGCAATTTTTAAAATATGCCACGCCTCTGGCTTTGGCTCTTTCATACGTTAAAATTACGTTATTATGAAAGAGCTTAATTATTAAGCAGTTAATCAGCGTGCAGCACAATCTTTGGTAAATGTTGTTTAGTCATCATATCTAATTATAATCAGTAATTGGTGCCGATTCTCTTGTACACCGAACTAAACTAACTAAACTATCAGTAAATATCCTTACTTTTGGCTATGAGAATCTTAGAGCTATTCTGCAAATAAAATTCTCTGAATTAAAAAATAATTTTGACACAACTAAAATTGAATTTGACAATCGCGAATCCACGTGGTACCCGTGGTTTGCCCTAACCCGTGATTTTTTTAGAGCCGGAGGCGCGCAGGTGTTGCAGGCCCGACGTGTTTTGTATGAAATTTTTCACTTTTTGTATGGAAAATATGAAAAAATATTACCTACACGTTGAGTTTTAGGGTTTTATAGGTCTTATATAGGGGGTCGAAATGTTCATTATTTTTGCGATAGCACGCACCATTGTCGAGATATAAGCAAAAGAAAAAATTAATACAGTACTGTTTTTGCACGTGAAGTCGAGATGTTGGTGTGAATTTTAGTTCATGACAACTTATTTTATCCCACACCTTTTTAATCGCTATTAAAAATTGTGAGTTTGGTTTGGTATTTTACAATCAAAATTTTAGGTAGAAAACGTCAAATTCAGAATAGCAAAATTGCCATTTTCAATAAATTAAAAACTCAGTGCTGTCAAACTAAAATATAGTTAAGTTGTGTCACTTTAGTCTATTTCAGAATGGGAAATCGTTGTTTGACAGGAATAAACTAAATTTTAGTGATTTTTAGTCTAGTTTAGAGGCATTCGTGTCAAAAGAATCGGCACCAATGTGTTTTTGATACGTTTCTATCAGTTCTCGTTCTTCTTTGTACAACATCGAAAAAAAAATGAGACTATTTTCAAAAACTGGTTTATTCCGCAGGACGCAGTCGCACACGGTGCGTGCGCGGCTAGCGCGAACTTGTTTGGTTAAATTGTACCTTATCTTCATGTTATTACATCATTGATTCCAATGCGCTTACCGTTTACGTATTGATTAGGGTTGTGTTGCGAGTTTCCTATCGATCAACCTTTATCGTTAAAAACGTTTTATTAACCGAGAACGATTTAAATTTAGTCCTTCTTCAACAACGTTTTAAACTGTTACCATGGATTCAGTACTTGATTCTGAACCAGCTGCCAGAAAAAAACAGCTGTTTCATGGAAACTGCAATACCTACACAGTCAAAATGTATGGAACAGCAGATTTTTTTTAAATAACCTACGATAAATTTCAACACTGGTTTCAGAATCATGTATTGAATCCATGGTAACAGTTTTCGCATCGATGTCCCTACCACTCTGTTTGATACGACCGAGACCCTCAACTAAAAGTAAAGGTTACCGTAATTGGTTGCGAGAAAACAACATTAAAATGCTCCTTGCATAACTATCTCAGCTCTTTAGGCCTTCATTTCAGCGTATTCTTGTGATAATTATATTCCCATTACTTTTTAGGGTTCCGTTTCCGTTCGGGTACAGAACCCTAAAAACCGTATTATTAAACCTCAGCTGTCCATCCGTCCGTCTGTCTGTCAGCGGACCTATCTCATGAACCGTAATAGGTAGACAGTTGAAATGTTGACAAATTGTGTCTATTGCCGCTACATCAACAAATAATATAAAATTTAATAAAGTTAATATTTAAAGGGGGTCCCAATACAAGATACGTGTTTTTTTCGGCATTTTTTGCTCGATCTTAATACGGTATGGACTCGCAGTTGGCTGGTTTTTTACAGCTACAATTTTTCCTCAACCGTACGTTCAAACTGTATACAAAAGACCGGACTACAGTGGAAATACTCCAAAATGAGGATATAGGCCCTCATCTTGGAGTATTTCCACGGTGACTGGCCGATACTATAAAGAACCGGTCGGTCGCACGACTGCAGTAAGGCTACGTAAGGATCTATAGCAGAAAAAGGTTTGGCACCGAAAGCAAATACATAGGTCTTATATTTAGCGGCGAAGTCCTCGTGTCCTTCGATTTCTGTTCAATGATACAGACCTGCCTGTTGGCTTCAAATCTTTCCTCAACGCATGTGACAAGCATTTAAAGAAAATGCCTTCACAATCTAGTAATTTATTCGCAACGGGATGTATCTAGAGTTAATTATTCATTGAGCCATCTGTTGCAATAGGTACGTGGGACAATAATAGAATTCTAATTAATGACTAATTAAACATCATCAGGCCTCGGTCAAAGTGCATATGAGAATGACACATTTTACTATGAAGATACAGCTCATCCTGCCATTTCTTATCTGTTCACAAATATAGATAACTGTCATCCTGCTTTGTTCATTTCATTATAATGTTTACAGCTAAATTAGGTCGATATTATTTAAGTTAAGTACTTACATCGATAACAATGAATCATATACATAAATTAATTATGGCGAGTTTTTCTCATATTTGTGATCTGTGATCATAAGCTTCTTTAGGCATTCGTTTTAGTGCCAACTGTTTGCGTCATATGCAGAAAACATCAATTTGCAATTCACTATCACTGTCAAAATTTACGTCATCTCAACGTTTACCGGTGCGCGTTGTCCTTTACCTGTCCTATTATTAAACTGTAAGTTAGTATATCGATGTGTGATAAACATTATTTTTAGACCAGACAATGACCCATTAATTTGATTGGAGACGGTGTCTGTTTACTTATTGTGAGCACGTGCACTCGTGCGTTAACCTATCGCTTTGGCGTCTGACCAAACATGCGCTGTGACGAGCCTGCGACTCTCCCTTAAGTTGTGACTACATCGTTTCCTCGGCTGTCATCCATGGGTATCTGTGAGAAAACATATATCGATGATACGAGAATTCTCACCCTCTTCCAACAATTCCAGCTCGCGGGTAGAAGTAAACAAAACTTTTACCATGCATCGTCTCTATTCCCGGGTATCCCTTTAATTCTCTGGCAGACTTCTGCGTATTGTCACCGAAAAGCCGCAAAATACGAGTCCTAAACCCCTCTTTACAGAAGCTAATATATGTATACATATATTATGATGGGCCTTGATGTAGGGAAGAATGTAAAAATATCCACAATCCACAACAAATTACAATATACCGTTCTTAATATAGTTGCATTACAAACACGCTGAGGTAATCCAAGAGATTAGTAATTAATTTGCACATAATTTGACTAAAGCAAAGCCAAGGCCTCACTTTCACAGGCTAGACTAGCTGACCCAGAATGATGCACATGTAGAATGTTTCGTTTTTGGCCATATTGTTCAGAATGGAAAGGTCACATCTAAAGGAGTAATGAATTCTAGAGCAATATTTTCATCATAACCCAACTATCTTATTGCGTAACACATTTTCGTAGACGATTACGATTAATCCGTTTCATTTTGACAGTTCAACAACATTCATTGCGTTATTTACGTTGTAGAGCAGATTATTTTTTTCGAACTTATGAAGCAATGGATTAGCAATCTGTTTCAAAATGATTCAGATTGTGATTGATCGGGTATTACGCAATTATAGTGCAGATTTTTAAGCTTTCCGGAATACAACTTTCCCTTGTGACGTCCACTTTCCGGCAAATTCGGTTCGGAAAATTCCGAAACAACTGCAGACACAGACAGACTGACATTTGAATTTATAATATTTATTACTGTGGCAGTCGAATGATTTGATTGACACATCCACACTAATTATGACGAGAAGGTCAAACAACCATGTCAAAACAATGCATTATCCAAATATTTAAATTTAGCACGAGTAACAACGAAGTAACACATTGTAAGCTAATCAGTGATATTTACAAAGCGATCACAGTCCAAATAGTTTCGGAGATAGCTTCTAGAGACTACCTCAATACGTATGGCGATGACGTTAATGAAGCCGTAATAGGAATAGACTTGGCCTAGTGTCACAGTCACAGCTAGTCTTAAGTAAAGGTGGGTATAGACCAAATAAACCAGAAAAAGAACTAGGGTATTCTTTCGTTGATATTTTTGACAGAGTCCAACGAAGAACTGTTGTGTCCCTGTTTACAAAAAAAAAAAAATTGGTAGAGTGCAGATAGAACGTGCATTCGCTCATTTGGTCTAAATTTAGGCCTTAAGAAGTTGCCAAGAGATGATTACACAGATAAACCTAGAATACTCATGGTATTAAAAAGCATGCTTGTTTGATAGCAAGTAGCACGCTTATTTAAAGCATGCTCTCCCAATAATTAATATCGTAACACCGAATATTTAGTTTTAGATGTAAAAAAAGTATTTGGTGACTTTCCAAATGCCTTTTATACACCTAAAATGGTTACAACATCAAATTCAGTGTCATAATTGCAATTCATTATTAATATTCTAGTTTACTAGTTAGTCATATTTCTTATTTCCATACAGTAATATTGCCAAATTAATCAAAACAGCTAAATATTTGACAGCTATTTGCGGCGTTGCCCACTTTCTGTATAAACGCTCTTAAGTTAAGAATAATTATTACAAAATTTATTACTACTTTTTTTTTGTGGTATTCGTTTGTCAGGAATAATCTGTAATTTGTGTTGTACATCATTCAGTGAATTAGTGTTGTGCCAACTATATGCAGAAACGAAGGCGTTTGAATAATTCACAACAAACTATTAACTTCGCAAGCAATGGTAAACTGCAACGTTGCACGCACTTAACCGTCACAAAACATTAAAGGTTGTTTTCTGTTCATTTAGAGCTGAAGACTAGAAGAATTTAGGCTTTTTTACATGTATAAACCTAATGTAAAACACAATTGTTAGAAATAGTTACATTCAAGTAAAAAATTACACAAAAAAAAGTGTAATTTTTTAGTTGAATGTTACGTTAAAAGTACAATTATTGTAAAGTAAGTCAATATCACTAAATCAAATATGTTTGAAATTCTTATAAGCATGTTTTTAAGCTTTTGATATTATTTTAACCTACAATTATAGTAACAAGGATTAAATAAAGCTGAAAGATAATATTGAAAAACGTCGAAAAATGTTGCGCGCCTTTGACATTTTGCTTTGTACCTCCAGTATGAAAAAGGACCTTAAAAGCGGTCATCCTCTTTTTATTTGTTTAATGGACACTACAAACTATTTCAATTGTAAGAGTAGAACTCACGAAGTCTAGATGTTTTTGGAACCAGAATAACGGCCATTTACTTTATTTTCTACGGAAACAAAAAAAAACCATAGAAACGCCAGTGATGTAAAAGTACTTGGCAAATACAGTTGTTTTATATGTAATATTATGAAAAGATTAATTATCTACATTATCCACCAATCCCTATAATTTTAGCCCTAATAATAACAAAACTATGCCGTTTTTAATGTTATTTCTTTAATAATTTTTTTCTCTTAATTCTTTACGAATGTGGATTTTATTATTTAACCAGAGGTTCTTTAGAATCTTTTCTATAAACCATAAAAATATCTAATCTTACTCATCTAAGATTTCAGAGATATTTAAGTTTTTTTAAACTGTGTCAGTGTCACCAAATACAATTTTTTTCTGTTTAATTTTTGTGAAAAAATATGAATTTACATAAAATTTATGATAACACACATGCTAATAAAGTGATCTAAAGCGACGATAATAATTTTCAAGATCTCGGATTTTTCTAAATACAATGTGTTTTAGATTATTGAACTATCATTTGATAGGTATGTAATATGCACAACGATATCTCTATCGCATACAAACCCTAAAACCATAGAAATAAATATGAAACTTTAGAACCATTTTACCGCAAAATCTTGTAAGTAAAGATTCAAGATTTTTTTTAATAATACATATAGTTCTGTAGAATATGTCGTATTAATATAAAATCTATATTCACACAAAAAGTGTGCTTAGATCAGACGTATAATTCGGCGAAATTAGGGTGCTTTACAGAAAAAAAATTGGTGACTAGGCTACTTGGGCCAAACATCTTGGCTAGTTGGAGCGAACGCGGCACATCTGGCAACACTGGTTGGCGATTTTGAACACAAATTGAGTACCCCTGGGCATTTTCTTGTTGCTTGAAAAATAAAATGAAGAATGCAATCATTGCATTATTAACCGTTAGTAAACGAATGACACGGATACAAAATTAAAAAAGTGTAGTAAGTATAAAAAAGATATAAAATTTAAAAATAATAAGTTTCCATGTGTTAATGCAGCATTGTCCAACGACTTTCAAAGATCTACAAATGATAGCCGGGAGGAACCGAGTTTCTGTCTGGTCGGCGCGACTACTGCATGGTCATGGTAGCGAGGTCTAGTGCGCGAGATCCCTAATGAAAAAGATTGGGATATTTCTAAAAGACAGGTCTTTGAGTCAATCGTTTTTGAGATATTGTCGGTTACGATACACAGCAATAACATATTTTTTCATGGTTTAAAAAAAAGTTAGTGTCAAACACAATACTGTGCATGCGTAAATATTAATCCCAACTATGGAACCCTTTACTATGCGTGATCCGACATGAGGTTTTCATTTTGGTCTAAAAGTTTTAGCGTCATCTATCATCCAATAGATTAACTAAAATGCTCGAACTGTATCACTTGCAATTCGTAGAGGCAAACGTAACTGTGCTACGCGATGACAGATGGCGCTGTTTTTAGTCTCTAACGTAAAAATGTAAAACTGTTTTTTTTATATACCTCAATACGTTAGTTTATTATCTCATTAAATAATTTTGAAAATTACTTTTAATTTCTTTTCTATAAACGTACATAACATCACTTTTATATTCCCCGAAGGTTTAAGCAGAGATAAATTTAGTGCACCCTCATTTTCATCCAATGTAATAAGCAATGTCAAAATACTGCGTTTTTAATAAATAAAAATAATGAAAATTCGTAGAATTTTGACATATTACCCCGGTATCCGGCGGGATAGTAGGTATTAGTAAATAAAACCGGCAGGACGGATACCAGATAGTGGTCGGATATCTTTTTCATTTCTGGGAAAAATAGAAGCCATTAGGTCCCTACTTGTGCATAACATCGTCTCGTCGCACAGTGATCAATTTCCAAAAGTTAGGGGGACGAAATGATTAAATAATGTAATCGTGAATTAAAGGTATGTTTATAGTATAAAATAGTATCGAAAAATCGTTTTCATATAATTTAACTTGGCAATTTATAATTTATGTAGTTTGTTACATCACTTCTCATCTAACACAACTTCTGGTTGTTCTAATGTCTCCAAAATTTAACTTAGTAGGTAGTTTATCTTTATTGTCCTTTGATAGCAGCTTCACTGGTCGATTTAATGACAAAATATTGAATAAATTAATATTTGTTATTGAGGTACCGTCACCTAAAAAACACTTTATACTATAGAAATGGCAATCTCCAGAAAAAAATGCATATTTTTATAGTAGCATAGTGTACTAGTTTGTACTTTAAATGGAACACAGTTCAAACTTAGAAAAGTTAGTAAATATCAGTACCTATCTACGTTAATATATATTTTTTAAATTATAATATAAATTGATCTATTTTATTTTTTATTTATATACCAATAAAAAGTACAGAACTTCCTTAATGTGCACCATTTTTTACAATTCACAGTTTACACTGATATCATAATCAACTTCACTTAAATAAGAGCGCAAAACAACGATAAATCAGTCTTGTTTAAATAGTTCGAGATAACTTTGAAATGGCATATCCATTAAATTACAGACCGCATAATGTTGAAGTTTTAGTATAATGTAAACAACTTACCTTCAAGTCTTAATAAAATGATTTTTGAACTAAGTACCGACCTATGGACCAAAAATAATTATGGGACGCTGACTTTTAATAATTGATGAGTGTGCGTCGCCGTCGCTTGAAAAAACGCTTAGTAATTATTTCCTAAATAAGTAGGTAGTTAAAAAAGTAATAGGTTGAAATAACGTTTATCTACTACGACATACCTTAGAAAATAAACTATTTATAAAATTCTGTCATGTTGACGGATACAAATCAAAAATATGTATTTTTTTCCGGTAATTGCCGGTTTCTATATAGTAAAAAAAAATAGATAAAATTTTTCATTACATCGACCAGTGACGCCGCTATCAATGGATAATAACGATAAACTACTTATAGTTTATCTTTATTGTCCCGTGATAGGGGCTTCACTGGTCAGAGAAAAAATGCATATTTTTATATAGCTATATAATGAAATCGAAATCATAGTGTACTGTACTAGATTGTACTTTTAAAGGTAACACAGTTCAAACTTAGAACAGTTTGTAAATATCAGTAAGTTATTTTTTTTTTTTAATTATAATATAAATCGATCTATTTTATTTTTTGTTTATACCTACACCAATAAAAAGTACACCTTACTTACATTTTTTACAAGTTTCCAATGATAACATAACCAACTTAACTTGAAAACAAAACAACAATAAATAACTCTTGTTTTGCTTTCGATATAACTTTGAAATGGCATATCCATTAAACAACTTCCCTTCAAGTCTTAATAAAATGATTTTCGAACTAAGTACCGACATATTGACCAAAAATAATTATGAGACGCTAACTTTTAATAATTGATGAGTGTGCGTCGCTTGAAAAAAACGCTAAGTTATAATTATTTCCTAAATAAGTAGGTAGTTAAAAAAGTAATAGGTTTAAAGAACGTTTACATACTACGACATACCTATTTATAAAATTCAGTCATGTTGACGGATTCTTTTGATGAAATCCTACAGATTTTTGAAATGCACCCTTAACCGAATGCTGTGCATTTTATCTCGTTCCCGGAATCCTGGGTAACTAACACAAATCAAGCCCATGTGATCGCCTCGCTCTAATACTTCGAATTATGTTTAAGCCACGGTCTACTGACCACACGATCGATAACCGTGACGTCAGGGTCATTCTCGAAGAATCTTCACACATCTACCCCCAATTACTTGATGTCAGTATTACGCTAGTGAAAACAATAAGCGTAGTTAGTGACAAATATCCGTGGAGCAATACTGACCGAACGTAGGCAAACTCGACGCCTAATATAAGCAAATGTTGGATAGCCGAAAGTCAGTCTCGTAGTTAGGCGCTTACTGCGACGTCGTATTGTGAATCGTATTAAATAAGTGGAAAAAACATCGATAACAATGGGAAAAGGTGAGTACAACTTACCATACCTTTAATCTTTAAACAAAAAATGAGTAAATAAATATTCATTTAATTCGGGACAATTTTATACTTAGAATTTAGTTACGGAAGCGTGATATAAATACATGCCCTTTTTTATACCATAACAATGTTTGAGTCAGCAGTTTTGAAGGTTGCATTTTAAAAACAAACATACCCGACAATAATGTGCACACCTTTCTCCTATTTCATTCATTAACTTGTAGGCTTTACCGCCACTTCTATTTATAGATAAATAGTGCACATGCAGTGAGAATAGTCGTTTGTGTTGCTTTAAATACCCATGTAGGTACATTCTGGTAAAAAGGAATTTTAACGATGTAATTCTACTAAGCCAAAATAACCGAAACAAGTAGGATTGTGTCAAAAATAATCTCGTACAGATTTTGATTCTTCCTGTACATTTAAAATAGCAATCAGATTTATCGGAACTAGTAAGGTAAGGTAGATATCTATACTAACTTATTAAACCTAATCTAAAACTTGGTATTGGGTAATTCAAGTCCTAATTCGCTGATCCTTATCGCTCTATGATTCCATTCACATTCTGTAGAACCTAGTCACTAAACTATCTGGACTTCTGGTATAGGTTCTCCTATGCAATTAATATTACAGAAATAATAAAAATACTGCATCAGATCAAATTGCACAAAGGTAATAATGATGTATAATAAATAACACAAACAGGCGATGCTTGCGAATGCACTACGAATGTTCAACTAGCATCTTCAGGGGATTCATTAATTTTGTGGCATCTAGATAGTCTTTTCATGCACTTGGTGTTATACATATTTGATTTGAAATCCTTATAAGTACTGGTATGTTATCTATTGTTTATTCACACGATGTTAATTTTTTATTCAAGACTAATATTTTACGATAGTCAGGCGGTTTGTCAGATAGACAGTCGCTCCGTTGTCCGATGTAAAATACTGATATTCAGCTGCATCGAGTTAGACTGAAAGCCGACCACAACATAGTTGGGAAAAACTAGACCGATGATTATCAGTCATAATCATTATCCTCCTCCCTAAACCCTTGCAACTGATAGGCATATAAAAAAGCGGGCGAGTTCGAACTAGGTAGGAGTATGAACGAAGGTATTATATGATATATTTGCGGTCAGCGCAGCATTTCTTTTTACGATTTGTCTTGCATATATGTTGTTAACTTTCAGCCAGAATCCACGATATGCGCGTTCCTAATAGAGCTTGTTTCCTATATATAAAAGACATAAAAACGAATTTCATAGAGATTCGATTCAAACAGAGATTGTTGCCAATAAATTCCTCAAGTAATTGTGGAAACAGCTTCCCTCAAATTGGCACGAACAAATATGTAGTATTATTACAAACATTCCAAAAGTGCGTGTTTATTTTCATGTTTTAGACAAAATAAACAAGACATTTCTGTTTATTCTAGAAATTCCAGATTCAAACATCTATTTTGATTTTATTTCTAGAGTCCGCGCCACCACCGCAGTCCTTTTGACGCGGCGCTAGTGTCTATGCAATTGCATCAAATTGCATTTAAAAATAATGTAGTTCCATAATTTTCCGCCGGAGTCCAGTGGTGGAAGAAAAAGATATAACATGCACCTTAATAAAATAATATATAGAATGGGGAAATAACGATAACTGGTAAAGTAAATTTTTCAAGTTCTCGTAATTGTCAATTAATAACTTCGAATAGTCGCCGAGTGTAAATGCCAAAGTAGATTAGTAATTTCAAGCCTTGAAGCCGCTAATAAAATTTTATTTCCACTGTAGGAAAAATTACGAAGTCAGTATACGTAAGACTTATTTTCTACTAGCTGTTGCCCGCGACTCCGTCTGCGATCCATGATGAAAAGTAGCCTATTTCCTACATAGGTCTATCTATGTGCCAAATTTAATCCAAATCCATATCCATCATAACAAACATACAAACTTTTACATTAATAATATTATTAGTAGGATTTAATTTTTTATTTACTAAGTTGTGCATCATAATGAGGCCAGACGAGCGTAATTTTGTGTTGTAAGTCGTATAATTTACGGTTGCATTCAATTACATATAAAAATACATTTACATAGATACTTAGATTGGCCCTCAAAACATCCATACCAAATAAACTTGCACCATACTATGTATCCTTCTATGTTAATAAAACAAAGTAAGAATGGTCTCGCATTCTTTCCATTCGAAGCCTTATGTTCTAGGGATATTTTTTTTGTGGACCCACTTGTAAATATTACCCTTCAGTGAATAAAAATGTCAACAAGCCTTATTATATTGTATTTATTATTCATATGTGCTTGTAAGCAAAATAAAGTTAAAAATGTGTGTAAGTATTAAAATATTAATGCCATTCGAAGCCTTAATTAATTCCAAAAAACCTAAATTAATCTGATGGATATTATTTCCCAATTACATGATGATATAAAAAATATTTCTATGAAGTTATTTATGTACCATTGCTTCGTACGGAAGGTTTTAGACAAATATTCCACTGCAATTAAATTGGCATTAATCTGAGGTTATGGTTCAAAAGATTAACGAGATATTACTTATACTTATAAACCGGTTTTTGTGTGCGATCGAATGACGCGTTTCACACTTCACAAATCGGTTTGCTCATAAAACAATTTGTTAAGTGGATGCGTTTGCTTTCGTTTATGAATTCAATTAGAAGATTGAAGGAGCCTTGTTACATTGGACCTTCTGTGAAAATCCGTTCACCTTTCCTTATTTATTTTTTAGATAAACTTGCTAGCACAACAACCTGACACATTTTTGAGAGGAGTTCCAAAACTTTTAAAATAAATCGTATTAAATTTTTGACATCTACGGTATTGTTCTAGACACTTATTTATTCTAAGGTGATAAAATTGTAGGTAATGGTCAAATATGTTTAAATACATTAACAGTTCTCAATTGTTCGCGATGGACTATGAACAGTAAAGCAAAGGTTATATTTTTGTTATGTGTTTGGACACTCGGAAGTATACCTACAACTTCCAGCTTCGCACGTGGACCATCCAAGAAGTCTCTTTGCCACGTGTCTTCCTCATGCTGAACCAACAAAACTTTAACACGTGTCTTCTCTCTTCCAGTATCGCAGCACATGCTGACAGACTTGGAGAAGATCCCAGGGGTGCAGCTGGGAGACTTTCTGCTGCAGTTCGAACTAGACGAGCCTCGGGAATCGGTGTGGGAGATCGCCAGGAAAGAGCTCCGGGAGACGCCTGAGGTCGTCAAACCCGCTGTCGAAGAACTGAAGAGATTGCTTGAAGGTATACTTATCTCATAATTTTTTCTTCTGTAGAACAGATGGTCCAGGCTCTTCACGTAGTGGGTGCCTGAAAACGGATTTCGTTACCGAGGTGGGCCTAAGAAACGCTGGCGCGATTGGCCGGCAAGGTCTGCTGCAGACAAAGATGATGGGAAAATATGGGAGAGACCTTTTCCCAGCTGTGGGACACTAAAGGATAAAAAAATCGTTCTACCCTCCTTCCTGCTTGTTGGTTCGTCTTCTAATCGATGGACTAACCAGTCGTGGTGTGACCTTAGGATCGGCAAATTTTCTGCAGTGCACATTGATTATGCATTATTCACAGAATGACACACAATTAAATTAAAAGGAGGCATAATTAACTTCGATTATAAGTGATCCTTTATTCCACAGTTTCAATTTGAACTGATCTTAAGGTCAGAACAGTGTATGACGAATGGAGCTTAACATAATAAACATTCGCAAAATTGGAGTGATATTTGCTCATTATTAACTCGAAGGTTACCTAAACTAAAACCAAAGGAAAATACAAAAAAATCACTAGTGCTCGGCCGATTAACATATCAAAAATATGTAAATGTCAATGTTGCGCTTGCGCATTGCTCCCTTTGTTTGACAACCGATGTACCTAGTTAATCAAAATCTAGCTAAAACAATTAACTTGAGTAATAGTAACCTTCAAATGCACAAGTAATGTCTAAATTAACAATTCTGAATTATAATGAACTTTTATATATGTCGTGGCCAAATCTTAGAATTGGTCATTTCATGAAATGAACATCGACCGCTGGTCCCATCATGATGTGGTCTGGCCAGATCATTGAATACTCAGTACTTCACGATATGGTCAAACATTAGTGATCATGGCGGCGGCATACAACAAATCAAACAAAGTAGGATGACTACGCAAAAAAACACGATGGACTTTTATTGGGTTTCCGAAAAGGATATTATGGAAAGCGATTAACTTGGAAGTAACGCTCGCCGGCCGCTGCCGTGGCGTGAAATGCAACATAGCACTTAAAATTTGTTTAAAAAAATAAAAAAATGCGCCGCATCTATCAAACGGGTTAGATTAGGTTAGAACTGTGACCAACCGCGAGCGAGCTGAGCGAGCGCTACTTCCAAGTCGGTCGCAGTAACTTTGCTATTTTTACTACACCTTAAACCATGGATACCCGACATTAATGATAAGGCCAAACGTCGACTGACATCTCATTAAACGTTGACGTTTAAACGATATGGCCAATTTTAGCTGGCCATTTCATGAAATGATCAGTTCTAAGATCTGGCCACGACATATACATACTTATTCCAAGGCTAGAACATATAAGTACCTACGCACCTACTTACAGTTTTACGTAGATAGTACCTGCGTAGGTAATAATCACATAGGTACTAATTATTTGTTTCTATATCCGGTACCTTATAATCATGTAGAATCACTAGAATCAACAATGTTCAATAATAACGTTTGTGACAATAAATGTTCCAACAATTGTATTCATTGGCAGTAAAAATTAACGAACGAGTAACAATGTACAGTACAAGTATTTTTTTAATGTCCCTCGGCAAACTTCGTGTTTCGTCGATTCGATTTCTATCAGTTGCCCTTTGCACTTGGTAATTATGGTTGACGGCAACGCGGGTGCAGCGGTACGAGGCAGTACGTACAAGCACCAAGTGCAAAGGGCAACTGATAGAAACCCGACGACTGACGAAACACGAAGTTTGCCGAGGGACATTAAGAAAAGAGTTGTACTGTACCTATGTACTGATAAAATAAGAAAAATAATGAATTTCAAAATCAATAAAATAATCATCATACAATGGACGTGCTATATCAAAATCTTCATTGATATTGATAAGGCAGAGAGCTGATCTGATATTTAATTTACAAATAATATTAATGATTATAACTAATTCGATAAGTAATTTAACTGACCTTTATTTGACACGTTTGCCATTGTTGCATCTTTCATGCCTTTTTGGAAGGGTTAAACAGAGATTTTTGTAACTATACCTACCTATCTCTTATCATATAAGGCAGCACATTTCGCTACGTTATGACTAGAGTAGCATGTAATGACGAGCCTATTTCCATTCAAAATCATTCATATGTTAGGGTCGGCTTCCAGTCTAACGGATGCAGCTGAATACCAGTATTTTACATGGAGCGACTGCCTATCTGACCTCCACAACCCAGTAAATGGGTAATACGATACCCCTTGGAAAGACTGGTTGTCAGACTTTCGGGCTTCTGATGACACGTAACGACAGTCAAAGATCCACGAATGACAGCCGGGAGCAACGGCTTACGTGCTTTCCGAGGCACGGAGGAGTCTCGGTATGTAAAGATGGTCACCCATGCACGGACCAACCCCGGCAAGCGTAGCTTAACCGTGCTGCTGTTATTACTTAGCCACGAGCTCCGAGCTCGGGCACAAATTCACACTCTTGGCTGCTACTGAGAATGTTGTAATGGAAAACCCCAATACCACTTTGCCTGGGCGCCTTTACAATGGCTAATGCATTTCGTTCCAGTCTAGTGATGGCATCATTTCAAATTAGGGTTTCTTATAAGAAGCCTAAATACTTAACAAAGCCCAAGTGGATTTCAGTTTAAAAGACTTAACAAACTTAGGAACCTACAGATTTGTCATAATTAAAATCGTCTTAACAAACACTATGTTGATTTAATTCAGGGTTCTTGACAACGTAGTCATAATTCAAACCTTAAGAGCGGTTGTCTTAAAAGTTGACAACGTCACAAATAGTTGTCAAAAAATTACCTGTTTTGAATAATTTGGCAATATTACTGTATGGAAATAAGAAATGTGGCTAACCAGCGAATTGCAATTATAACACAGAATTTAATGTTGTACCCGTTCTAGGTGTAAAAAAGGCATTTAGAAAGTTTCCAAATACTTTTTTTACATCTAAAACTAAATATTCGGTGTTACGATATTAATTTATTTCATTTCGTAATCAATATTCTAGTTCGCTAGTTAGCCACATTTCTTATTTCCATACAGTAATATTGCCAAATTAATCAAATCAGCGAAATATTTGACATCTAATTGCGACGTTGCCCACTTTTAGAATAAACGCTCATATTAGTATAGAAGTTTGAATGTGTAAGTGTGTCTGTGCTTGGAGCAGTAGGTTCTTTGGTCTCGTAACTTACGCGAAACTTAATCTTATCTATGATCGTGATTCGTGACTCCGAAAACAGAATCTACCTCTGTAATGGTGACAGAACGCAATGAGTCATTCGTTTGTACTTAGTCCGTTTCGGTCATCGACCGATTGACGGCCATTGCTGACCATAGCTATCCCGGTAAAGGCTTGTGCAGACCAGCGCGACTTGTCGCGCGACGCGACTCAAACAATGCAATTTCTAAGAAAACTATACGGTATAATTATAACCGGCGCCGAGTTGCGCGATAAGTCGCGCTGGTCTGCACAAGCCTTTAATCGCGAATCTTAGACTTATGACAATGAATGTTATTGCCACCGGACCACGCATGGAAAACCACTGGCGATAACAATATTTTGTTATAGGCCATCTTATTGACGAAAAAGGAGACAGGCAGTATCCTAGCCGTCTTAAAATTAAAAAAGTAACTTAATGATGATCGTCATAAAATAACTTCTTAAAACCTTATCATCATCAGATCATTAGCTATTTTTCGTCCGTCAATTAGCACTTCTATTTTTGTTTCTACAAATAGAAAATGATCGTAGATGACACAAGTATCATTACCTACGTCAATAAGAAGTAATACTAGTGGTAATCATCAGTTAGGTTTGACGGTGACATGTCACGGAGAATCTACACAAAGTCAACGTAATTGAGACTTACCTTGGGAATGGATGCTAACGTACACTGAATATGAAATCTCGGATAGTTTTAGAGTCACTGTAGAAAATGAAGAAAATCTCATTAATTTACTAGCAAAGGAACATGTGGCCACCCTTTTTATAAATGTTTGTCACGACATTATTTCCAAACGAATCAGACCGCGGATAACTAGTGCAGAAAATGTATGGCAGCTGCGCATGTTGTTTCCTTGATATCCTTTTATAACACAATGGAGGATAATAGATAAACGCCAATTCTCTATCAGCAATCACAAAGTGGCATAGAAATGTCTTTCTGGACCTCTTCACCCAACATCTAAGTAAGAAACATTTGTGAAATAATCTGACTGTCACGACACTCACGGAATGTCATCGCTTGGCCTACATATAGTGTAGACCATCACCATATAGACCATCACGAGAAAGCAGTTTGAGTACATGCTAAAACAAACAAAGCATATGAACGAATAATAATATGACAACAAACAATTAAAGTTAATTGATTCATTGTAAATTAATTAATACAAGCCGTGAGCCCGATGGGATTCACCGTCGGCAAAAATTACCAATTAACTTCAATAAAAACTTTCATCCCTTATTTAAACTGTTTAGGGGATGAATTTTAAGAAATCCTTCCATAGTACTACTCTCTTTCGTTATATAAGGAAGTTTTATGCATTTCATAAGCCGACCCAAATGGCTTAGGCTGTGCGTTGTGTTAGAGAATTTAATAAAGTAGTAGACTTAAATTCACATAAACCTACAAGGGCACTTATGAATAGTCAGAAGCACGGTTCCAATTGGTCGTTTCCTATGGAGAAGAGCCGGCAAGAATCTCCACGGTTACTCTTTTAAAAATAAATAGTTTTTACAATGATTATAATGGCACAGGGCTTTTCGTTAGTTAGAAAACAAAGGTCAAGTTTGCAAACCGTATGTATGTTTATGTTAATAACTATAGCCTATATCGACAGTTGCGTTTCTAATCTGTGTTCGAAGGCTACAATCTTAGTATATAATAATTGATCTCATGTTAGCATTACGTTTTATTGTGTACAAATACTATGTAATTTTAATACTTGTTAGACTATTTGCTTTATGTTTGAGGAAGGATTACAGTCATTTATTTCATAGGCGGGTAATGATATAGTAGGTACTGTTGTTAATATGTTTTTGAGTTTTGTAACATTTATTTAAATTCAGTCCTAACAAAATATGTCTATTTTAAAGAAGGTTCGTCAATTTTTTACCATTATAATCTAACTTTAACAAACAATAGATGATCAATTATGGAAAAACCAGAAATCTGTATTGTAAACAATTACAAACAATATAAATGGATACCTACGTTTGTACGTAATATTTAATATTGAATGGTTCATGGAAATGTTGAGGTATAGAATAAAAAATATCAAAAGTAAACAACGGTGTCACCGACCTGACATATGTACATAGTTACCTATGTGCATTATTATTTGTCATTGATTTACGTGTGTTTATCTAATCTGCTTAGATTTTATTTAAATTATAACCATGTTTTTAAAGGTGTCAATCATGTGTCAAATACTAGTTTTTCTATAAACATTGATACGTCCAAATCAAAATAATGTGTTAAATATAATAAAAAAATATTTTTCGACATATTTTAATTTAGATGTCTATTTTGTGACAAGTTGTACTTTTTTTTCTGACTACCTCCTCATTGTTCTGTCTAAAAATATAGTGAAATGTGTAAGATGTTTAAACTGACATAACAATGACTAAGGTTATGAGGGTCTTTAAAGTTGGCAACGTCGCAAATAGCTGTCAAATATTAACAACCTGTTTTGATTAATTTGGCAATAACCATCATCATCATCATTTTAGCCAAAAGACGTCCACTGCTGAACATAGGCCTCTAAGCACAACTTTGGCAGTAATACTGTATAGAAATATGAAATGTGGCTAACTAGCGACCTAAAATATTGATTATTTAATACAATAATTAATATCGTCATACCGAATATTTAGATGTAGATGTACAAAAAGTATTTGGAAATTTTCCAAATGCCTTTTTAGGGTTCCGTAGTAAACAAGGAACACTTATAGTTTCGCCATGTCTGTCTGTCCATCTGTCTGTCTGTCTGTCTGTCCGTCTGTCTGTCCGTCTGTCTGTCTGGGGCTTAGCTCAGAGACGGTTAGTACTAGAAAGCTGTAATTTAGCATATGTATACATATTAATCATGCCGACAAAGTGGCAAATAAAATCAAGAAAAATATCCTCCCCTACACGTAAAGTAGGGATGTTTTTTTTTCCTCATCTTCCCCATGTTGTGGGGTATTGTTAGAAAGGTCTTTCAAAAATATTGTGAGTTTGTCGTAACCATTTTTGGATTCTGGGATCCGTTTGCGAAATATTAAGCTTTTAACTAAAATAAAATTGTTAGAGTCAAGTGTGCCACCCCCCCCCCCCCCCCTTCTAGCTTCTTTTTCATCATCAACATCAACTTAAATTTGTGGTTTGAAAAACATGATCTCATGAAACAATGAACATGTTTTTTAAACTACAATGTTAAGTTTGTTTTTGGGATTAATTCATTCCAACTACGGAACCCTTCATTGTGCGAGGTCCGACACGCACTTGGCCGGTTTTTTACACCTAAAACGGTTACAACATTAAATTCAGTGTTATAATTGCAATTCATTATTAATATTCTAATTCACTAGTTAATGCTTGTACAGACCAGCGCGACACCGGTTATTGTTATACTGTGAAGTTTTCTTAGAAATTGTATTGTTCGTGTCGCGTCGCGCGACAAGTCGCACTGGTCTGGACAAACCTTTAGCCACATTTCATATTTCCATACAATAAGACAGCCAAATTAATCAAAACAGCGAAATATTTGACATCTATTTGCGACGTTGCCCACTTTCAAAATAAAGGCTCATAAGAACCTGTAGTTATGAATTTAAAGTTATACCTAACTACAGTACCCAAAGGGTATTGTGTTACCCAGTAACTGAGTTGTCGTCAGATAAGCGGTTACTCCATATAAAATTCTTGGTATTCAGCTGCATGCGGTTAGACTAGAAGCCGAACCCCACATAGTTGGGAAAGGTGGTTGGGAAGATTAGACAGATGATGATACCTGATATCTATATTTTAAACAGACCATGTGTTTTCTGTTTCAGAGGATAAAGACTTGTTAGTGCCAATTGATAGTGAAGCCTGGCTGATAAGATTCCTTAGACCTTGCAAGTTCTACGCTGAAAGCGCCCACGATTTGGTAAGTAAACCTATTGTTTCATATAATATTATGTACCTACTATTGGACTACAAACTTCGAACTTTCAAAATTTTTATTATAATGAAGCGGTTCTTTTGCGCTTTCGACATTCCACTTACTTAGATACACTCTACACTGCATTATATAATATGTAGATCTATAACCCTATTTTTTTTTAATAATTTTAACAATTTCTTGACTATTATTGTCAACTGTTACAGATTAAACGCTACTACGGGTTCAAACTCAAACACTCGAAGCACTACGATGGTCTCATACCCAGCAAGGAGACCAACGTGTTCAACCAGAACGTCCTAACCGTGCTGCCAACACGCGACCAGTATGGGCGGCGAGTGCTAGTGCTGGAGCTAGGAAGTAAGTGGAAGTTCAACTATTTTGTTCGTAATGTAATAGAGACGAACATGTTCAACCAGAACGTGCTGACAGTGTTGCCCACACGCAATCAGTATAGCAGACGACGACGATTGTTAATGCTGGAGCCAAGAAGTAAGTTGTAGTGGAACTATTGTGATCCGTAGTACAAAGGTATGATTCCGCTGGGCGCGCCAGTACTGCCTGCCACGTGATTCCGAGCACCACTACGCGGCACAACTATTCGTAGTTAACTTCTCAACAGTTATCAACATTCACGTGTTATCGCTGTGATGAACGCCGCACCACTAATCTGCCGCGGCGGCAAGGCGATACTGTCGCGCAGCAGTGCCGTCGCAGAATTACTGCCGTGCTCGGAATGTAAGCTCATATAAACCTATAGAAAATGTATGGGGACCAGTAGTGACGCGGTAGCACTGCCGCCTGCAGCGTTGTTCGGAATCATACCTTTAAAACAGAGGAAAATCTTCAACCTGAACGTACTGACAGTAATGCCTACACGCGACAAGTATAAACAAGTTGAACGACGAACTCTAGTGCTGGAGTTTAGAAGTCCCTCAGTAAGTAGCCATATCCATAGCTTTATCATACCAAGGACGGGAAATAATAGATACCACTGGCACAGGAAGTAATATGTTTACCTTGTCCAGAGCAGAAACAGTAGCGATGACGACAAAAAAAATATTTTTAGTCCGTCTTTGAGATTATAAAAAAATATTGGACACGTATTTTTTCATTTTATACGTAATCTAAAGATTACGGCGATACATTGAGGTAAAATGTGCCATGACTTCACGAGTATGTAGATTTTATACTTACTAGTGACGTATCGACCCCCACTCCCCAAGTTAAAATGCGTTTTATCTAAGTAATTTTGTATTAATATGATAAAGCAAAAAGTACGTGTCTAATATTTTTTTATTATCTGTCTGACGGACTAATTAGAATTTCATTTTTTTTACCCAAGCATCATCCCTATTGAGACCTAAAAAAAACTTTGCCGGAAATTAGGACACAAAAGACGACCATCATCCATAGGGAACACAATTATCTGCTAATTAACATCATCATGTTTGCAAAATCTACCAAATATTTTATACGTGTAGATAATAATTAAGGAAAATCGCATTAGAATTTCTGGGTACTCAAATAGTCATGCCACCGTGCCCGAGATAATGATGAACAAATAACACGTTGTATACAATACCCACACTCGGACATGCCAGCTCGCTAACTCATCATCATGAATATGCTTACGTCACGCATTATTGGTAAAATCATTATTTTGCGCAATATTCACGTAGGTAAGTAATTTATCAGACATAGAAAAACAAAAATTGCAGGTGGTTTTAAAAACATCCGGATGTTTTTCGTCCAAATGAGAAACCCAAAGGTAAAATTCCGTTCGCTCATCACTGATTCTATGAGCATGTAACTTAGATTTGAAATAGTTCCACTATAGATGCCTCGCCCGGGAACATCTACAGTGCCATGATGAAGGGCTGGTTAATGACGTACAGTCCTTTGATGCGGAAAGGGATGGCTTCTTGAAACATGCAAAAAGAAAAGAAAAAACTTATTGCTGGTAGCTTCATCATCGTTATAATTTCAGCCCAAAGACGTCCACTTCTGGAGTTAGGCCTCCCCCAAGCACCGCAATGTTTGAGTTTATTGGTTTATTATAATAAAACATTGACCAAGTTGGTACGAGTCAATATTACAAAAGGGACCCTTCGTTCGTTCACTCTGTTGGCGTTTCCCATAGATTATGCAAACCGATACCTTAATTTTAACATGTTTTTTTTTTTTGTTCGTTATTATTATTTATTTTTGGAGCTAAGTCCTCGGAAAGTTTTCCTCCTATTAAACTAGCGGGTAATATCTTAAATCGTGCTCAACAATTTAAATATCTCGGCCATATTGTTACGGCGGGCATCAAAGATGATCTGGATGTAGAAAGGGAACGAAGAGCATTGGCGGTTCGCAACATGCTTGTCCGTAGGCTTGCTCGATGCACGTGTGAAGTGAAACTGACGCTTTTTAAAGCATATTGTCAGATATTTTACACGTGCAGCCTCTGGACAAGTTGTACGCATAGAGCCATCAATGTTCTTCGAGTTCAATACAGCAATGCATTCAGGATGTTGTTGGAGCTGGCACGCTTCTGCAGTGCATCGGGAATTTTTGCTGATGCGGACACTGATGGTTTTGCAGCTATCAGACGTAAGCGTGCCGCAGGTCGAACATTCTCCTGAATGTCATTGCGGGGAAATTTGATTGCCCGCTCGTCGATTATTTGTCCAACCTGCATGTTTTATTAACATAGATATTAAGATCAATGTTTACTAACAAATTATGGAAATATTATTCCGAAATAAAATGATTATATATATATTAAATGTCAGTTACAGACTGCCTCTAGTGGTCACAAGCGCTCCAGCTGAGCATGAAGTCACAATGAGTGGAGTCCCAAGTGGGGCAAAGTGTTATTAGGTTTTCCATCAGGAATTTCTCAGAGTCTGGATTTGTGCCCGGTTGATGGTAATAGGCTCGCCCATGTTACATTGGACTTAAACACAACAGGCGGATTGTGGGTGTACTATAGGTACACCTCTGCCTAACCCTTCGGGAAATACAAGCGTGATGTTATGTAAAGTAGTAAGTTGCGAAGTTGCCTTAGTCATTTTTAACCCCCGACGACGGAAAAAGAGAGGTGTTATAAGTTTAACGTACACACAAAATATACATTCACACACTCATATACACACGTATAAACACACATTTATACAATCACACTCTAGTTTCACACACTGCCATAAACACGATTTTCATTTTTCTTTTTATTCATTTTTCTTTTTTATTGGTTATATAAAGAAAAAATGTGTAACTATGCCTAATTAGCACAACGAAACAATTGTTAATTAATTGAGGAAGAGCGAGGTTTATCCCATCACAAGTATCTTCGGATTACTTTCTGGAAAGCCCCGGCAACTTAATTGTATAGATTTAAGATAATAAACACATATTTTTTTTTTTAACGTATACAAGTGTCGTGTACGTGTCTGTGTATCAGTGTATCTGTCTGCGCCATCGTAGCTCCCAAACGGCTGAACAGATTGTGTTCTTGTTGTTTTGTTTGTAAGGTGACTTGATCGAGAGTGTTCTTAGCTATGATTCAAGAAAATCGGTTCAGCCGTTTGAAGATTATCAGCTGATTTCTAGTTGATGAATGGCTGTGAGCATCTTCCACAGGTTTGATCGAATTTAAATTTGGTATTCAGTTACTTCAATGATATTAGAAGAACATACCGAGTTACCTTGAACTGATGCTGCAGCATCACCTGGAATTTGCAGGATACCCAACTCCCTTACAAACTTACAGCACAGGTATCGTGTTTGGGCTCATTGGAATGGTCTCATTGAATAAGTTAAAGATGAAAGTGAAGAGGATCTAGTGATAGAGTAGAAAAGAGAAATGAGGAAATGTTTGTGTCGGGGGTTTTTAAAATTTTAAATTTATAATTGTTGCCATTGTTTCTTACAGAGAAATGGAAGCCAAGCAAGTGTTCCCTGGACGAGGTGTTCAAGGGCTGCGTGCTGTTCCTGGAGGCGGCCATGTTGGAGCCGGAGACGCAGATCTGCGGCGCCGTCGTCATCTTCGACATGGACGGCCTCTCCATGCAGCACGTGTTGCAGTTCACGCCTAGCTTCGCCAACAGAATTGTTGAATGGCTACAGGTTGGTATGGTATTACTTAGTCCAAATAAAAGATACTCTTGAGCGAACAATTGGATGTTGATCAGATGATGAGACGTTCCTACATACCTTCTAGGTAAAAAGGGTGGGTCTAACACATAGGACTTGTAATGAGATGGATTGAGATCTTTGGACCCTAAATAGATAAAATCTAGGATAATGAAGACGATGTAAAAGAGACAAACCACATTTTTGATCCCGCTCGCACTCTCCGACACCGGTGCCGCTGCAGTAACGAAAGCAAGTAACATTCAATTATAGCATCTTTTTACTTACTCATAACAATGAATGTGGTACGATCGCCTAGCGAAAAAACGAACACGCCGACGGCGGTAGCTGCATCTACATCGTCGTCGTACCCGGATTTACGTAAATTAGACCAGAATGACGATTTACAATCTATTACTTTACGCAAAAGAAAAAGGCCTGAGCTTGACCATGAATTCAAAGAGGAGATAACCAAAATACATACAGAAATAAATACCATGAATACTCAATTCACGGATTTAATAATCAATTTTCGTAAGGATATCTTTGATTCCTTAGAAAAATTTGCAAAAACTCAGTCAGACAATATGGCACAAATACGACAAGACTTGAGTGATCTTAAAACGGACTTATCGAGCATTAATCAGCGTGCGGATAAGTTGACAACTGAGCAACAAGTATTAAAGTCTGATTTATCACAGTTAGCATGTAAAAGTGACATAACCGAACAAAAGCTACAACAAATCGAATCCCAAATGTCTTCCCTAAAAGCAGAACCGACATCCATGCTCAAACAAGAAGAACTACTTCACGAAATGCGCGAAAGACACGACCGACAAAAAAATATAATTATAGCTGGAGTTTTGGAACTAGACTCAAACAAGGCAGATCAAGAATATCTCGAAAAGCAACAAATACAAACAATATTTAAATCTCTTTACGGCGACAATAATTGCCCTAACATCACCAAATGCCTGCGCCTCGGAAAATACAATGCCGATAAAAATAGGCTCATCAAAATAAGCCTGGAATCCTGCGAAATAGCTCAACACATACTACGTAATAAGGACAAGCTCACTAAGTCAAATATAAAAATATTCTCAGACCAAACACCCAACCAACAAAAATACCTGAACGACTTAAGGGCAGAGCTACAGCGTCGTCAAGAAAAGGGAGAAACCAATATAATCATAAAATATATTAAAGGCCTACCTAAAATCGTGAACACCATACCTCCAAAAAACTAATATCCACTGCAACCTCAACAATAACCTGTCCAAACCCAAACATAGCAACATATCAAGCAATAGACAATTACTCTCAACTTAACACCGACGCGCAAGCCCTTAAATTCTTGTATATCAACATACGAAGCCTATCAAATCAAGGGAAAATGGATGAACTTCAATGCATCTTGAAAAGCACACCACACGTACTTCACCTGATTTTATTAAGTGAAACATGGATTAAATCTGACTCCGAAGGTTCATCACTACACATACCAAACTATACTCATCATTACAATTACCGCACTGATCGGCGTGGCGGAGGTGTATCAATTTTCGTCCACAATGACCTTGAACACAAAGATATTCAACAAAACTACATTGATGGCAACAATTATCTTTGGATTTTCCTTGAAAAATATGCGCTGAACGTCGGCATTATATACAAACCTCCAGATACGAATTGCAAAAACTTTATAGAGTACTATTCTTCACAACTCCGACAGAAACGACGATGCATTGTTTTCGGCGACTTCAACCTCGACTTATTAAAACCGGACAAGACTACGATAACCTACACAAATATGATCAAAGAGACTGGATACAAAATACTAAACAAAACAAACAAAAAATATTCAACCCGAACTACCAGTACCACCAAGACAATATTAGACCATGTCTGCTCAAACCTCTCCAAAGACAACTTTCACATGGCTGTCATTGAATCATCCTTATCTGATCACAACCATATATACCTGGAACTGAAGAAATATCAACGACCACCCAAAAAAATACATCACTACACAGCCATTGACTACACAAATCTATACAAAGATGTCTCTAATGCCAACTACATAACAACAAACAACGACTACCATGCTCTAGAGAGCTTTATACAGGATAAAGTAAAATCAAACACAAAAAAGAAATCAAAAATCCTAAACCTACCCAGAGACGATTGGATCAACAGGAAAATTACGAGGGAAATTGACAAACGAAATATACTATGGAGGAAATCTAAAAATGATCAAAACAATGACGACTTCAGAACAGATTTTATAACAAAGAGAAACGAAGTGCAACACTTTATGAAGAAAGAAAAACGACAATATTTTTTTAACAAATTCTCTAAATGCAAATCAAATCCAAAGAAGATGTGGTCCTTAATCAACTATCTATCTAATAACAATCCGGTCACCGCCTGCAACATACCTAAGCTAAACGTAAACAACAAAACCATTAGCGACCCTATCGAGGTATGCGAAACTTTTAACAACTTTTTTGCGTCCGTAGGAAAGCTCCTAGCCAGTCAAATACCACACAAATTCCACAATAACCTAACATACACCACAATTAATAATGACCCTAATACAATTAACCAATTAGATACCTTAACGCCTTGTACTAGCACTGAAATCATAAAAATTATTGATAATTTGGACCCCAGTTGTAGCTCAGGAATTGATGGCATCACCACCAAAACTATTAAATGCATAAAAAACCTAATAGCGGCCAACCTAACAAATTGTATCAATGACTGTTTTAAGAATGGTACATTCCCAAATACTCTCAAAATTGCGAAAGTCAACCCTATATACAAATCCGGCACAAAGACAGATCCCGGAAATTATCGACCCATATCGGTATTACCGGTACTATCAAAAATTTTTGAACGTTTAATTTACACTAGACTAGAAAAATACTTAAACGACATTAATTATATTTATGATCGGCAGTTCGGTTTCCGACCCAAATCAAACACTTTATGCGCCACAATTGATTTAGTCACCACCATTAAAACAAATATTGACAAAAAAAACATTGCACTCGGTATTTTTATTGACTTAAAAAAGGCGTTTGACACGGTATCCCATAAAATCCTATTATTAAAACTAAAAAGCATTGGCATCACCGGAGAAATGTACAATATCCTCTCCTCATACCTTGACAATAGAAAACAAATTGTTAAAATAGGAAACACGATGAGTAAACCATCTCTCATAGAATTCGGTGTTCCCCAGGGATCTTTGCTATCCCCCCTTTTATTCGCTATTTACATAAATAATATTAAAGACTTAGGCTTAACTGGACAACTAACTTTGTACGCCGATGATACTTGCCTTTTCTATTTCGGCAACAACATAAACAACATTGTAGCTGACGCGCAAAAAGATTTGGACATATTATACAACTGGTTTAGCTCTAATTTACTCACCATAAACGCATCAAAAACATCGTACATAATATTCTCAGCTAAAAATAAAAAAAATCCTGACCACCCAGCCTTACACATAAACAACACTAAAATCATCAAAAGTAACTGTGAAAAATATCTCGGACTCAGGTTAGACAACAAACTCACTTTTCAAGAACACATTCATTACATAAAAACAAAAATAACATCGCTAATGGGATCAATGCGCGGGTACATTAATAACATTCCAAAAAAAATCCGCTACAATATTTACAACTCATTAGTTCGCGCACACATAAATTACCTTATCGAAATCTGGGGATGCGCCACCAAATCGACTATTAAAGATCTACAAATAGCACAAAATAAAATAATTAAACTTTTATTCAACTACGATTATCACACACCTACATCCGAACTATATAAACATACCAAACTAATGAGCATTCATCAACTTTACACATTCAATTCCTGCATTCTCATTAGAAAAATTCTTAACAAAACCATACACACACAATTATCCTTTAACATAAAAACATCCAAATACAGCCAAAGAAACCCCAACCAAATACAGTCGCGCCCCCCGCGGACGCAATATGGCAGGAGAAATATAAAATACGAAGGTGTACTACTTTATAATAATTTACCGGCAGATATAAGGAGCACATCCTCTCAAAACATATTTAAAGCTAAACTCAAGCAGTACGTCACTAACAACACAAAACTATTAAGCTAGTCTTGCACACAAAATGCGACATCGTACCTACCTGCTTAATAAAAAAAAAAAAAAACAACAAAACTACTGGACTACACTTACCTTAGTTATGTATTTATTCGCTAAGTGAACAATGTATGTTCTTTTGAATAAATAAAGAATCTTTAAACCCATGTATGCAGGATATTTCTAACCAGACAAAGTAAATCCAAAAAAGTCACCGGCGAAAAAAATATATTTTATCCTTTCGCATGTTTCAGGAAGCCATCCCTCTCCGCATCAAAGGACTGTACATCATCAACCAGCCCTTCATCTTCGAGATGGTGTTCAAACTGTTCAAGCCGTTTCTGAAGGAGAAGCTTCGTTCCCGCATCGTGTTCATGGGCAGTGACAAGAAGATGTTGCACGAGTACATCAGTCCTAAGTGCCTGCCCGACAAGTATGGCGGCACCCTGAACATTCCAAGTGTAACTGGAGGACAGTGGCTCGAGCTACTCCTCATGTGCGATAAAGAATTCAATGGTAAGCGACGCTTGCATGTTTCCAGGCACGGCCATGCATTGTTAGACTCACAATTAAGAAATCTTAATATTTATAATATTTGGAATTTAAAAGAGACTTTGACCTCTGAGTTTGTTTCGGCATTCCTTCTCAAGGATCAGTCAGCTAGGAAAGGCCATCTAGTTTTATTAAATATACCAAGACTTAAAAAAAATGGTTAAATTTGATTTAGAAGATCTCCTTACAGAAATAAACATCATATTCAAACACAAACAAACAATTTAAAAAGACAATACGATTTGAATTGTAAATGCTAAGAGTCGTCTTAGGTCACCAGTACACTCGTAATTTTGCAATTTTATCGTAAGTTCCTCTCGTAAGCAACTTACGATAAATTTGCAAATGTAAATTCTCTTGTAAGTAGCTTACCGTAAATTTCTTCTTACATCTAACGCAATCATAAGTTATTTACATAAATTTTACGGAAGCTACTTACAAGTGTATTGGCGACCTAGGGCCGCCGATACACTCGTGCGATTCTTCCTAATAAGTAATTAATAAGCTGATACTGCGGTCCGAAGATGGATGTATTGACGTGTCAAGCATGTCACACATTTCATGAACGTGACAATGATATGAATTTACTATAATTAAACTTATATTATTTCTTACCTACCTAATGTCGTGAATTTTGTTTCAGCAATCAACTCATTTGGATACAAGAAGAAGTAATGCTGCGCGGGAGCACTGAGTGATATAGACGGTTATATGCAATGTGATAATGAATATGCATATCGTGATATTGATACTTTTATTTAGATAACTATTATATGTACAAACGATAGTTTTAAGGTTTTAGCCAATGGCGTGTCGTTTCGTGTATGTAGGCATGGTGTAGAAATAATTTCTATTTGATTTAATACTTTAAATTATAGATGGCTGGAAATATGAATGTTGTTTCATATGCTATGCATTTCGTAGTACGTTGGACCAATATTAGTTGATTTTTAATTTATATTTTTATGGAAGACTTGTCTTAGCTCAATATTATCTACCTAATGCATTTTTATTTTTTTTGCGTAACAATCTAACAGTAGCAATGGCTTTCATTTTGACAGCTCAACAAAATTCATTGCGTTGTTTACGTTGTCGAGCAGACAGATTTTTGGAATATATGAAGCAACGGATTAGCAATATCCTTCAAAATCATTCAGATTGTTATTGAAAGTGTGTTACGCAATTAGGGTGCAGTTGAACTATGATTTTTATAGCAAATTGTAATTAATATCGCACGAAAGTGTCGTTACAAGATATTATTGGCTATTCGCAAAAAAACATTTCGTAAAAAGCAGGCTGTGATATCCTAAAATTCATACGATAATGTTGATAAGGCTTCAAGTCCAAACAAAATTATTCTGAGCTTATAAATAATTATTCATAATTCTTTCAAAATAATTATGTACCAACATCGATAATGGACAATAAATAAATAAAAAAATACAAATTATATTGCCATAAACTAGAGCTGTATTTTGAATAACGCTTGCACAATAAAAGTCCATGGCAAAAATAAATGATATTATATCAGTAAGTAGATTATTATTATAAAAATTAATATATATAATACAGTACATCATTTGAACGTCAAGAGTAATTTCTAAGGTATATATTTAAAAGACAAGTTTAGCTAGTAACATCACCAATCATGAGATGTATTGCTTAAGCAATAAGGTCGAAAACTGGTCAACCACCACCGTCCGCGATGGTACCTATACCTATGTATGTAATGATGAATGCAACAAAGAAAAGTTATAAGTATTTTTATAAATCCTTATTCTATAAAGTTACTTATGTTCAAAAACGGTAATAAATATTGTACCACTTAAATTATCCGTTTATTTATTAAGATAGTATAAAAGGTATTAAAGGAGTAAGTAATAAAACAATTTTATATTTTAAAAAAACTGGTTTCTTATTTAATAACACCAACCACGTTGTACTTTTACGTTATATCATTACAAAAATAATCGGTTTAACTAATTAATTATTATTATACAATTATTTTGATCCATATAAAATCGTAGAGCATATCTACTTTCTTACCTAAATATCTTACTATGCCTTATTATTAAAAATGCAATAATTACATTCCTAATTAATATTTCGCGAGTCCTTAAGTATTTGAGCGTTTTGAGTTCCATTTTGTACTGTAACGACAAATTGTGTTCTACGCCTTATTATTGTTCACATTCTGGACGTAGCCGTAGGAGTTTGCCACTGAAAAAGAAAGTTTAAGATTTTAGAAGGCTGGTTCAAGGTGGCGCAAGAAAAGAGAACCTACCTGAAAAGATATGACGGAGGCCTATGGTTGTTGTGCCTAGTGAAACTTTCTATGACAGGGGAAAAAAGATTTTCAATGTCTATTTCTGTATCTTCGTTGCCATCTCATCCTACATTTTAGACATAAGACACGTAGCAACCGAAGTGTCCTATGTAGCCCTTCGACGCAATCAACATACGCACACACACATCGACATATTTTGTTGCGCTCTGGGTGAATTTGAAAAAATAGCTACCTATAAAATTTGTTATGGTACAAGCAGTGGAAATTGTTATTTTTTAAGTGTACTACAATATCGCATTGGGTCTAGCCTGTAAGGATATTTGTATGTGAATAAATAAATAAAAATAAATAAATAAATCATCGCCAAAACCAAGAGGCACAAATTGACACAGATGCTATTATGACGAATTGACGATAGACAACGCAGACATAAAACAATAATAAAAATACCGTTCACGTCTGGATTCACCAAATATAAAGATTTTGATAGTTATTGTTGTACAATGTACACCAATATTATGTACGAGACATTTTAGTCTCCAAACTCCAAGCTCTATACAATACCTAGGTATTAAAACATCCAGATCCCATCACAATTTCTCTTGGGAAAACTCGAGCTTTCACATACTGCTGCGGAAGTCGTTGTGGTTACATATCTACACATAAGTAAATAAAACCACGCCAATATTCGACGAAGGCGTGGGCAGAGGCTGTTATATATCCCGGACGAGCCAAAAGAGCGTTTATCCTAAAAGTTGGCAACGTCGCAAATAGATGTCAAATATTTCGCTGTTTTGATTAATTTGGCAATGTAGTATTTTTTTTTTCTTTTTGTAAATAAGAAATGTGGCTAACTAGCGAACTAGAATATTGATTATGAAATGCAATTAATCAATTATTAATATCGCAACACCGAATATTCAGTTTTAATGTACCTAATAAAAGTATTTGAAAACTTTCGAAATGCCTTTTTTACACCTAGAACGGGTACAATCAAATTCAATGTTATAATTGCAATTTAATTTTAGTCGCCCACTTGCAGAATAAACGCTCTTAACTGTGAATATGTCCATTTATTTTAGAAATTGCACCTACCACTGTTTGTCTCTGCATCACCCAAAGGTTGACTGGTAGAAAATGTCTAAGGCATTAAGTGCGCCTCTGTACATTTGTCTGCTTGAAGTACAGAAAAACTATAATATTTTGACCGTCCCAGGGGTTAAACCCAGGCCCGCTCAGCAGTCACTCAGCAGTCACACTTACAATAAAATGAATAGGCCAAAAACTAACAATTTGTTCAAAATACTCACATTTATACTCCTCCTCGTAATGTCTTAACATCTTCCACAGGACATCGCCAGTGATCTCCGGCTCAGGCAGCAGACCGCCATGCCGCTTCCTCAGCGCCTTAGGGTCCACGTGTTCCATCAGCGAGCTCATGTTGCTGCCGTGGAAATGGATGCGCGAGCGAAGCTTCTCTCTCATGAACGGCTTGAAGATGGCGAACAGCATGTTGAAAATGTACGGCTGGTTTATTATGTGAACCGCCTTTACACGAATTGGCACGGATTCCTGGAAATAGAATGCACTGTTAAAGAATTGAAGATTTTCATTCATTCTTGGTATGAGAAGTGGCTTTTGCCCTGCAGTGATCATCATTTTATACATCGTTTCTGCTGCAAATTACTAAAATTCAATAGACAATCAAGTCAAAACTCTGCATTGAGTACTACTCTATACAGGGTGGCAGGGACATCGACAGGAAAACTGTCACCATGGATTCAGTACATGGTTCTGAAATCCCCAGCGTAAAAATTATTAGCCAGTTATTTAAAAAAAATCTACTGTTCCATACATTTTGACCACGTAGGCGTGTACTGAAATCTATGGTAACCGTTTTCGCGTCGATGTTCCTGACACACTGTATGCATCACAAAAAGTTCAGTCAAACTACTGCATCGGAATGCTACCCGACTAAATTCTGAAGCGATTTCCAGTAGTACAGTATACTTGCTAAAATAGTAGTAGTAAGATAAAGCCAACTGTTCATAATTGAACTACAAAACTACTTTCCAAATTCTCAAATAAAATGTATAGAAACATGACCTAGAAATGCAGTTGACTGGTCAAACAGGTAGCGGTCTGCTAGCCCACTTCACGCGTTGCCTCTATTGCGTAATGTATCGCACTACGGGTCATCGGCCCCCGTTCTACCAGCAATAAAATACCTAATAAAGTTTTGACCAACATCGTAGCTACTAGCGAGAAATAATTGAACATATTGCGTTTCTGAGTGTTTGACGAGTTAGGCAGATATAATTACTAGTTATGTTTTTGTGAAACGCTACATAGAACATCCGTTTTGCGAGTCTGAAGAATAATCATTGCTTGGTTTCGAATTAACAATGTTTCTGCACATAAGGTCAACTTCAAGTCTTTGTAGTATGGTTTTGTCGAAGAGACATTTAAATATACTCTTGAATCTCTTTGGTACTTTGATAAACCGTCATACGCTACAGATTGGTTCATTACCAAAGTATGCGCAAATAACAAGCCGACCGATTTGATGTTTGATGACTTTTAAAACTTTCCAAACGTGCACTACTTCCAAGGCTATTGATATTCCCAGACTTTTGGAATTACAGTAATCTTTCACCGTCCTCGAACATGATTATAGAATTAAAAGTAGATAGCCAACTATCGAGCTACAACGATAAAATATGCAGATGTACATTACAAAACTATTCATTTCGACCAATACCAAAGCAAAAGCAATGAATGGGTTGTATGTTGTTTTATAGATAACAGTTTTATAGAATTTCGTTTCACATATTTTTTTTCTCATATAATTATGTCATAGAATAATCAATACGCAGAATACATATTATTTTGAAAAAAAAAATAATCACTGATTTTTGTTACAAATTTAATTTAATGTTTAGTTAATATGAAATTTATTACCAAGAAAGACATTTTTTCGAGTGACCGTTTCTAAACATTTCAATCCATACCTTTGAAAAATGCATACCCTCCTATAAAATTACAACACCGCGTTCACAAAAACCTACTATTAAAATACTCGATCTTGGTTTTACTTGGACTATTTTATAATTGATAACACTATATACCGTAATATAGTTCTGTGAAAGTGGTTCATAACTGTCAGAGTGCCCTAATTTTGTTACTGCGAATAATTTCGACGTAGCGTAGTTGGTCACAGTTCTAACCTAACCTAACCTATTTGGTCACAGTGCTCGTAATCATAGTAAGATTGAAGACATTTTTGTATTTGAATATTAATACAAATAAAAAATAAAAAAACATGTGTGCAATTCACACGTGGTAGAAGTGAAACCTTCAAAAATGTAGGCCCAAGCAAACTCCCACTATGCCTTGGTAAACAGGAGTGGAGGGGGTACGACGCAGAGCACTAAGAGAACCGCGAATATAAGAAACACTGTATAATGCTTCCTATCTCATTTTCTCCCACGTTAAACCTTTTGAATTTATGTGTCTGTCTCTTTTTACTGTCGCTTTTTCGTTTCATCGACTTTCAAATCACAACGATGCTAAAGAAATTTTCACTTCAAAAAAAGTCTCAACGAACAGATGCAATCATTTGCATCTGTTTGTTGTCCAATACAGAACTTTGATTAGCAGAGCTGATTGATTGAACTGTTCAGGTATGTATGTATAAATAATCTACATGACCAATACACAAGGGCTTTAACCGTTTATGATTATCACACATGATCATAATAATGAAATTGCCAACTTACGTGATTATTTATGTACAACTAACGATCATTATATTCATTTTCATTATAATTACGTTAAAAATACCTACTAGTTAAAATAACGAATAAATTTTGATATAGGTAGTATGAGAGGAAAAAGTGTAGGTAAATTGGAAATTATATTATTGATTTATCAATTATGAACTTAAGTGGATTAAATGAACTTAAGTACAATGACTACCGACATTTTTAATCATTCGAAATTTTAATCACCCGGCCATAAGCTTAGATATAACAATTTTCGATATTTCGATACAATCGATATTTGAATTTTCGATGTTTTGAACATTGACCTTTAACCCATAGGTATTTTAATTTTCAGCGTTCAAATATGTAAGTACCTATATTTATCTATAAAATGATGGATAGCATAGCGTCTATTGTTACATTTTCGTTGAAATAAAATACCATGGAAAAATACAGCGACCAAACAATATTCGTTAAAAAATTATTCTACTGTTTGATAACTTTGTTTCTGTGAAATATGTTTCATTCAAGTGAATAGTCGTTAAAACAATAATATTCGAAATAAAAATACAAGCACCAAACAAAACATTTTTGCTGCGAAGCGAAATCCTATGAAATTTCTGTCTGCGAAACAAGGGAACACCCAATGAATGACCTACGAAAAATGTGGGAAATATCCCTTTGCCTCCACAAAAGATTACAGACAAAATTATGTCAGGCAGTCGACTAAAAATGTACTTACGTTAACAACTACATTCAGCCGTCAAGATGATTCTTGTTGGGATCACTGGTCGACATCGTATTGCGATTACCAATCCTTCTGCCACGTGGAGTGATTATGATGACTATCCATGTTTAGTTAATATTTACAAGCTGCTTTACAATTTTAGTTTTTACCTGTATCCAATCAAGCACCATCTTCGCGTAAGACGGTGTGAACTGCATGATTTGTTTGAAGGACAGTCCCTTCATGTCGAAGACGCTGATGACGCCACAGATTTGTGTCCTGGGCTCTGCCATCGCCCCCTCCAGACCCACTTGGATGCCTCGGAACACCTCCTTGAGGGACACCTCTTGTGGGTTCCATCTCTCTGGAAAATTACCAAAATATCATAAGCATTAGGTATACGGCGTCACGTTTCGATTACAACATTCGATCACACGTAAACTTGATTTGATCAAGGTGTTACGTAAAAACCTATAACCCCAAATAAAGCAAAATCAAACGTTTTTTTGTTCTAATTAGCGTTATTACTATAATTAACATTTTTCACTATACCTACACGTACCTTATTCAATGAATTAGCACCTCAACCGGATTTGTAGATGCCTAGTAGTTTTTTTTTTGTGTACCTATAAGGCATCTCGCAAGTCAACCTAGTTGTCGGCTGCTTAACCGTTGTTTCCAGTGGGTGTCTCAATAAATGAAGTTCTCCAGTCAGGGCATCAACTTTATAAATTAAGCGACTGCACGCTAAGCTAACCGTTCCCTACAGGAGGCGCCCCCTGTGTTTCGGACCTTAGCTTAGGGCGTCACAGGGGGAGGACAGCAAGAGATAGGCTAGATCGGATTAAGAATAAAAGAGGTTTCGCTTGCACAACATTTATTTAGGTTAGGTTAGGTCAGGATGATCCTAAACCCGCCTGAGGATTACTGAGGTAATAAAATATAACCGCAAACTAATTAATACCCACGCAGTCGAGACCTGTTCGGTATTTCTGATCTAGGACTTCATTAAAAATACTTTTAGAGGCCCCAGACTACAGAGTTTTTATCGGCCAATGGTTTCGTCTATTTCCTTAAAAGTCCAAAATGTTTTGTAATTTAGTCAATAGTAGCAAAATTTTGATTGAAATTAATACATCTTTGAAACAGATTGCTGTGCTACGACGACGGACAGCTATTAAATGCCGTTTTTACAAATAACAGTTAAATTCAAAAGACGAAGTAGGAACCTGTTCAATGTTCATTATTATTTTCTATGTACTGTTACCTAGATCCTCTAAGCTAGCTTAGACAAATAAGGAAATATAACACCTTACAATGTAACAATATAAATATACGTGGTTCTATTAGGCACACCTCAACATAACTACTAAATAAATAGTTTTAGCCTTACTTCACGCACTATTTCATCAATACTTAATAGGTATCTACTTAAGTAGTAGATATCAATCTCATGCGCACAGGCCGTTCTTGCCCCAGATATAGTCTTATGAGCACTGACGCTGCAAGTGAATAAAATCTCGATGCAAACTATACAATGTTACATATGGTCTGCTACTAATTCCCTTTAGAGAAAAATTGCGTCAGAATTTAACCTGAACAGGGTTTGTTTACATTCTGAACAGATATTTTTGGAACAGATTATGGTGACATAGTTTCATGGTTATCAGAAACATTAATAGATAATGACTTAGTACCTGGGCGACAGAGCTCTGCTCTGGTGAAAATAGAGAACGCTTATTTAATAGTAAAGGAAAGTTCATACTAATTCCATGTATAGTACATACTAATTCCATGCAGCCATGATAGTAGGTACTTACTAATTCCATGCTGCTATGACATTATTTTAAGGTAGCCATGTTGTTATAAACTTTGGGTGACCGAGCTCTACTAAGATAAAAATACGGAGAAAACGAATTTTCCCTGATATGAGACATAGCTAGATCGATTTTTCGCCCCCGTACATCCCTATATTGCAACTTGCATTGAAATCTTTAGAACTGTTTTCGAGAACATGATCACAAATATATTTAAATACAAATATTGCTCATTTAATAGTATAGGATATGATTGAACTGATGGGAAAACATCAATTAAATATTCTCAGAGCGTATTTAAAATACTTATGTCTAATCTAATGGTCAATGCCATCCTAAAGATGCGCAAACGCATTGACCTACCATAATAATTCACACTAAACGATGCCTCTACGTCTAAATGCAGTTTTGTATGACAAGCAAGTTTGTATTAAAATCAGAAACTCGTTTTTTTTTGCAGACTCACTATAATATTTTTTATTACCTATATTCAATATTTCTAAGCAATACTTCGTTATGCTATTTACCTGAACAGGTCGACAGGTAGATAGATTTATGATTACGTAGTCAAGTTTGAAAATTGCAAAGCGAAGCAATCAAGAGTGGTTCACCGCAAACTTGAGCTGAGCTTAAACTATACATTTAGGTACCTCAGTACTAATGGCGTGTATACACAACATACATCAACTCACGCCACGGCTTGTTCCCTTGGGGTATGCAGAAGCTACAGAGCGCCAGTCGCCACCTCCTACGATCCTTCTGCTTCGTTTACGTTCATACATCTACACTTGTTCATACTACTCATACATACAAGCACGCCCCCCCCCGCGCCCGTTGGGATTCCTTCGCACCCACGCGTAGCTTGACCAACATAGAAACGGGTTCAGTCGGTGTTTTGTGAATGTGAATCTGTTATTTTGTCTGTTCTTTCGTCGACAAAACCCGTTTCTATGGTAGTCATGCTTCACATGCTGACCTTTTTGAAGAACAGCGCCAACAAGATCTTGTCTTTTATTTGCCATCCGACTGTTAGGGTTGTTAACCTAACGATCTCGTGTCATTAAAGATTTCGAGCTAAAATTGTCTTTATACTTCTCAAATCAAATTTTATTGGACATTCCCCTCGGAATTTTATTCGGCTACAAAATATGTAGGTACAATTTCACCAATGAAACTGAACGCGATCAGCGTTTCGAAAACGCGCTCAAGAGCTGTCAGTGTCAAAATTGTTATGGAATATTGTACACTGACAGCGCTTTAACGCGCTTAGATGTGCTGAACGCGTTCAATTTCATCGGTGAAATCCGCACTTAGGATCTAAAAGTATACGATATGTAACTGAGATGATGTGATGAATAGGTACTAACCTCCAGATTCAACTAAAATAATGCGACGTCCATGCTGGTCCCGTGGGGCCAAGATGGAAACAATGGAATGTTCGAATGGCGCCCGAATAGCTGAAGGCAGAAGATCGCGACAGTAGTCCGCGTGTGCTAGCCTGAACTTGTAGTATGCTTGTATCTAGAAAAAGAACAAAAAATATTATTATAAGTCAACTTGCACGATGATAACTCGTTGAAATTTTTTGGTCGTTACCTAAACAGCCAGTGCAAAGAATCTTGTGTAGTATTGCATTTGTTCCAAAAAAAAAAGTAAAACAGTTCATAATAATCATAAAAATTTAAGTAATTTATATACAAGGTGTCAGGGACATCGACGCGAAAACTGTTACCATGGATTCAGTACATGATTCTGAACCCACCTGCGTTGAAATTGTTCCTCGGTTATTAACAAAATATTTGCTGCTCCATACATTTTGACCGCGTAGGTATTGCAATTTTCTATGAAACAGCCGATTTTTTTTTTATAACAGTTTTCGTGTCGATGTCCTTTGTAATTCATACACAACGCATCCCTTTTGATGTTCCATAACTCTAAGGTTATCATTATGCTATAAGTATAAAAATAAAAGTTCTAGAACAAGTGTTCCAAAAATACATAGTTTCGAGGATAACATCATTAATAAGTAATAAGTTTATTTCATAATCAACAGGTTTTAACAAATAAGTTGTAGAGGCCTTCTTTTAAGTATGGCGATACCTGTACCAGACAACCTCTAATTAATCATAATTAACATAAGTTTCATTGATAAGTACGAGTATATAAATAATATTCATTCAAACCAATCATTCATATTATTATTTAAAGCTAAGAAATGTGACGTTGTCATATTTCATGTAAGGGTCTTTTACATAAATAATCGTGACATTGTCGAATTATTTTGCATGAAAAATGAAAACTAATTCAAAAATAATTCATATGCCAGTTGATTCTTTGACATGGTCTCATTAATACCCTAGATGGGATATCAGAAGAAACACGTTGTTATACTGTAATTGTAATTTAATTCACAAATACTGTAATTGTAATTTAATTAATTTATACTGTAATTGTAATTTAATTCACAAATACTGTAATTGTAATTTAATTAATTTATACTGTAATTGTAATGTAATTCATATTTACTGTAATTGTATTGTAATTCATTTATACTGTAATTGTAATGGAATTCAAATATACTGTAATTGTAATGTAATTTATAATTATACTTTATTCATATAAGCATGATCTATTCAAACAAATGACGTCTAAAATTGTATGTACATTAGACATCATTTGTCAGTAGCAATAGTATTAAAATTTTATTCAAACATAGCGGTCATCATAGTTCTATACACCAACGTGTTAAGTGTTTTATTAAGGTATTATGCGGTATATAAACTTACAATTCACAAAAGCATGTTATAAAACGGATGTCAATCAATCTGCCTAGCCTTTTCCCAACTATGTTGGGGTCGGCTTCCAGTTTATCCGGATGCAGCTGAATACCAGTATCTACATGGAGCGACTGCCTATCTGACCTCCACAACCATATGACCATGACCGATACCACCCCTTGGTAAGACTGGTTGTCAGACTTTCGGGCTTCTGACGACCCGTAACGACTGTCAAAGATCTACGAATGACAGCCGGGACCAAAGACTTAACGTGCTTTCCGAGGCACGGAGGAGTCTCGGTATGTAAAGATGGTCACCCATCCACGGACCAACCCCGCAAGCGTAGCTTAACCCGATGAATCGACCCGTGCGGCTGTTATTACTTAGCCATGAGCTCTATAACACGTATGTAATATAGTAAAATACAAACCTTTTTAAAAGCACTTTCCGGGTAGAACTTGCATGGCCTGAGGAACTTCAAAAGGTAATCGTCTTTCTCGATGGGAACGTAAAGGGAAGGCTCCTCTGAAAAGATAGATTTTATCGTATCATTATTATTAACCTGAAATACCTGCTGAATACTCCAATCAAAATGGAGATGGAGACCAATATTATCCAATTTGATGTTATAGAGGGCCGAATCTACAACAAGTTTAAGAGCAACTTTGAGCTAGTAAGTTCGCAAGTCAACTTGCTGCTAGTGTTCTAACCCACAACTCGACCTAGTACACTCAGCACATTAGAACAAAAATAACTGCCTTGAATCTCTTTTAACTTTTTTTTATTGCTGTTGGGCCTGCTCTTGACCTCGATCTCGCTTATAGAAACCGATGGATGAAGTCTAAGATGGAACGAGCGTGCCCAGAAGATGCCTGTTAGTGAACAACATGTGCCTTCAAAGCAAGAGGGCTTCTTTGAACGCATATGTGTGACTTGTTGTGTAAACGCAACAAAAAACAAAATTGTTAGATAGGAGTAATTTAGCCTTTGCGGGTTTCAACCTTAAAGTACAATTCCGTAGCAGACCGCAGGCGGCAACTGCAGGCGACGAGTCGCCGTGACATGATTAGTTTCTATGAAATACCTTCCGTAGCTAGCGACACGTCGCCTGCAGTTGCCGCAATGCCGCCTGCGGTCGGCTACGGAATGGTCCTTTATGGTCTAATAATGGTGTGGTAAAATATTGTAAAAACATTTTAAAAGAGTAACGGTGGAGTTTCTTGCCCATTTTTCTCCATACGAAAACTACCTTTTGGAAGGGGCGACTAGAATCAATTAAATTTTTTGTACAATTGACGTTCATAAGGGCCTTTTATGTGCCTAATTGAAATAAATTGTTTGACTTTGACTTTGACTTTATATTTCAAATATTTGCGAATAACACATAGTACAGGGACAATAAATTGTTAATAAATACACTTATGTGGTACCTTCTGGTTATTTTACGCAGTATTTTGCCGAAAAATCATAAAGTCAAATTAACAAAGGTTCAAGAAAGATTTAACAAATTCACATAAAATGCATAGCTGCTGTTTATAATGAAGGCAGGGAAATTAAAATAACCGATACTAAATATGTGGTAGAAATATAGAAAATCATCCAACAACAATATAATACCCTTATTAATACATCTAAACAACAATTAATATTATCTTACTATAATGAAGATTAATCAAGAGTCGCTTTAAGCCAAACTAATATTTAAAATGCGAGAGTGACTTTGTTTGTTTGTTTATTACGCTTTCACCCTAAAACGGCTGAACGGATTTGGAAGAAATTTGGCACACGGATAGACCATGACCTGGGTTAGGACATGGAATACTTTTTATCCCGACAGTATTATAGGGTTGATACTTATGCGGGTAAAACCGCGGGGTTCAGCTAGCACAGTGCCTTCTCTTCATTTTATTTCTCTTCACTGAAGCATGTCTAATCGATGCAAGTAACTTTCCTAGACCACTGTGAAGTAACGTGCGATAATTAGAAATCGCGTAACCAGTCCTTTTCAATGATTATGGCGATTCAAGTTGTATGTATGTTGCGTGATGACTTGAATCGCAGCTGTTCATCCAATAGATATAAGCTGATTTTCGCACCGGAGGAAGATGTAGATACCATTCAAAAAATATTTTTTATAAAACAAAAAGGAATTATTAAAATTATTATAATTTGATTTTTTAAATTATTAGATTTGATTTTTGATGTTTCGCACCGACATTAGATAAGATCATTAGATACTTATTTATTTTATGGTTGGACTTTATACCAAGCAATCGAGTCTGTGGTCTAGTGGTTAAACCACCTGTCTCAGACCCAGGGATCCCGTGTTCGATTCCCAGTGAGGTCAAAATTTTCTGCTCGCTTTGGTTGCGACTTACAACCCCTACCAGCAGGCAGGGGTTATTCTAAGTCGGCCTAGTTAGCTACCACCATCTTATCTAAGTCTGTCGCCATAATAACAATGTTAACAGCATTGTTGTGTTTCGGCATTAAGAGGTAAGATAGCCAGTTCCTCTGTGGTTGACGATTGCGGGTGAATCGCTTCCACCTTCGGCCTGATCATCACTTACCATCAGGTGAGATGCCAAAAGCCTGTTGAGATCTTAAAATACAAAAACCGGCCAAGTGGGTGTCGGACCACGCGCAATGAAGGGATCCATAGTTGGGATGAATTTATCCCAAGAACAAACTTAACATTGTAGTTGAAAAACGTGTACTCCCATACGGAATGTATGGGAGATCATGTTTTTCAAACTGCAAATTTAAGTTGGTGGATTATTTCTCGTTAACCTGTACAGCCTACTTAGCTCTCATAGTTTTCCTTTTAATTTTGTTATATATATACTACTGCTGTGATTTTTTTCACAAGTCCAAGTACAACCATTTAGCTAGAAGGGGGGGGGGGGGACACACTTGACTCTTTCAAAAAATTTCAGTTAAAAGCTTAATATTTCGCAAAAGGATCCCTGAATCCAAAAATGGTTGTGACACACTCACAATATTTTTGAAAGATCTTTCTAACGATACCCCACAACATGGGGTAGATGAGGAAAAAAAAACATCCCCACTTTACGTGTAGCGGAGGTACCGTAAAAAAATATATTTTTCTTGATTTTATTTTACCACTTTGTCGGCATGATTGATATGTATGCCAAATTACAGCTTTCTAGTACTAACCGTCTCTGAGCTAAGCCGCGGACAGACAGACGGACATGACGAAACTATAAGGGTTCCTTGTTTACAATGGAACCCTAAAAAGGCGGAATCACTTCATCCCAGCAGAAAGCCTTTCATTTCTAGGCCCGAAGCGTTGTCATAGGGACCCGAAGCAGTCGATTCCTGCTATTCTGCGATTGTCCGCCCGTCGCGACGATACACAATGGCAGAACTAAAGATCTGCAATGTTTTAGTTTTTTTTATGTTTTTCCGACTATTGGCTTCTAGTATGTCATGAAAACTGCCGCAATGTACTAAGTAAAAAAAATATTTTTAACTTTTCTTATCGGTTTTCTAACTAAATGACTAATGTAAATCAATGAGGTAAAACTGAGAGTACCATGACCAAACTTGAATACCTAAAAAAATACATAACAAAGTATGTATGTAGATAATATCGCAGATCTTACCCAAATGGATCGGTGTGAATGACCAGCAAAGCAATCAATATTGATTCAATTGCTGAACATCGCATTCAACTACCCGCTACATGCCCTCAATTTGTTATTTTAATAAAGACGTATTATACGTATAAAACCAGAAAAACTAAATTATAAATCATTTGTGTGGAGATTCCAAATTAGATCAACCTTGTTCTTTTTTTATGAAGCTGAAACAATAAAAATAATTGACGACCAAGGCCGCAGGAAACGGCTGGAGCCTACATCATATCAATTAACATTAGAATACACAATTAGATGTTCATGATGTTTACAAGAGCAACTCGACAGGTTTTTATTAATAAAGGCAACACGGAACTTGACACTAACACATAATCATTATTTCTCAGGTTTTTTAAACAGCTTTTTTAACTGAAGACAAAGTCTCGTTTAATATTTGATCGTTAATAATATATCTGCCAAATAAACTGTTTAATTTGGACAAAAATAATTAAGTATAGGCAAACAATGCCCGTCATGCCTCTGAATGAGAAGGTACGCATATTTTTTTATAAACTGGAACCACCTATTGTGTACAGCAAGCTGAGAACTCTAATATATATACGTATAATAGGATAGGTAAATAGAGTGCACGCAATATAAGTCTGCGCGCGACTGGTGTACTGTAATATTTAAAATATTAAATGTATATTAATAATTAATTTTATATTCGTACTAGCTGCCCTATATACCTACTTACTTACGTAGGTACGTAGGTAAGCAGGTATGGTAATAGCGATATTAGTACTGTAGGCACACAGTACTTGGGCACGCCACAATTGTGGCGATAAGTCCCCTCTTTGAGGAGTAGCTAGAGAGGCGCCACGGCGTCCTCACCTTCCGCCTGACGCAGGTCCTCACCGGACACGGTTGTTTCGGGAGGTTTCTGTTCCGCATAAGGCGGGAGGAAACGCCCGGGTGTCACCACTGTGTGGATCGCCCGGAGGACGCGGTGCAGCATACGGTGGAGGTCTGCCCGGCTTGGGCGGAGCACCACCGTGTCCTCACAGAGGCGATCGGCGATCTCTCGCGTCCGGCCCTGGTTCAGGCCATGGTCCGGAGCGAGAGTGCATGGGACGCCGTCACTTCCTTCTGCGAAGCAGTAATGCTCGCGAAGGAGGAGGCCGAGCGCGCGAGGGAGAGGCAAGATTCGCGCCCTCGCGCCCCTAGTCGCCGCAGGAGACGCCCCGGGCGTCGGGAGTCGCGAGCCGACTTCCGGCCACCGTAGGCGCGGGCTTGCGGACGGTGAGCAATGGGTAGCTCGCCGTCCGATTAGGACCAGGCCCGGGTCGACGGCGCGTTGTGTTCCACGCGCGCCTCAAAGAGATGTCAGCACCAACTGACGGGGTTCGTAAGGGCCAATTCCTTGCCAGGGTTGCGAGTTTGTCCGAAAGGGATATCGCGGCCCCGGCACACAGGCAACGGAAGGAACACAGGTGGGTTTTAGTCAGTAAAAGTCTGACACGCCCTCCCGCTCCAAACAGAGCGGGAGAAGTTATTTGATATTTTCCCACACTCAAAACAAAAAAAGGTACACAGTACTAATATTACTATTAAAAAATAGGGGTTAGTGGTAGAAGGGTGAAAATTTAGGCCTGTATGTATTTTTAAGGCCGAATCCTAAAAAAAAAAATTGACTACAAAATAAAAATAAAAAGTTTGGGGTGGACCCCCTCTTATCACTTAGGGGTATGAAAAATAGTTTACGTCCTATTCTCAGATTTACTGAATATACACACAAAATTTCATAAGAATCGGTCAAGCCGTTTCGGAGGACTTTTGTTACAAACTCTGTGACACGAGTATGTTGTATATTAAAATTAAAGAAGATAAAAATTTATAATTCAGAGCAGTGGTGGCCCAGTGGTAAAGGCCCCGACTTACGGTCGTGGGCTCGAACCCAGGCAGGCGCTTTACTTTGTGTAAATAATTTAATCACCACTGCTCTCAAACGGTGAAGGAAAAAATCGTGTGGAAACCGGCATGTGCCAGCACTCAGAGTAAATCACGTATTTAAAACGTCAACCAGTTAGTTAAACAAAGGAGGTAAACACAAGATCATTGTCAAACTAAATTTTGACGTCATTTTCCAGAATTAAAATGCCATCAGATAAAACAATAATAATTTAAATAATTTCGAAGATAATATTTACATAATATACATAATATACACGCCCGGACACCTGAATCGAGCCACACTGCATATTTTTATTTAAATTTCAGCTATCTTTTTAGATAATGGTACTAAGAAAAATAAAAAAGGTCACTCACTATCATTTTCGTTCGTAATTTTTCCAAATTTGAAATCGGAATAAAAAAAAAACGGTTGAATTGCAATAAGTCGTCTGTTCGCGAACTCAGGGGCTAAATTAGCGTGGATTTTTTAAAGAGAACAATGGTTCACAGGGAGAAAACGTTTATTTAGTAACTTGTATTATCTCCAAGAGTATTTATGACGGCCGTTCTGAGGCTCACATGGAATTAATTAATACCAGTAAGACGTACTATGGAATATTCTCCCATGCTTCCAAGATGGCAGTTTTTAGCTCCTGCAAAGTTTCTGGAGCTGGTTGGTTAGTTCGAACGCGCCTCTTCAGCTCATCCCAGGTCATATCAGGGCTTCTTACTGGCCATTACATTACTGCGACTCTAACGTCATACAGATATTTTCGAACACTTCTTGCAGTGTGCGCCCTTGTATTATCCTGCATAAAAAATTAAATCCTGACCCACAAAGTCAGCATATGGCATCACATGAGCCTCGAGGCATTGACGAATGTATCTATCACTATTTAGTGGTGGCAACCGAGGACCCATCACAACCTCGAGGCCAGTTTTTCCTTCGATGGAAATTCCGCCCCAGACTGTCCATAACCCACCGCCATAATACTCCCCTTTTCTTCAATGCAACATTGCTGAAAATGTTCTCCCTGTCTTCAGTAGACTTTCCTACGTCCATCATTGCCATACAGCATAATTTTAGTTTCATCCGTAATTTTTTTTATTTTGTTTCCATGTTCCGCAATAGTCCTACACCAGCCGGGTGCACTTGCATTGTGCATACAGGGATAATCGTCGGTTGGTGCCTCATTCCATTTAAAATTGTCTAAGGGGCCTCTGCGAGTTGGCTCAGGCCCCTTGCACGCCTTCCAAAGGTCTGGGACCCCGAGGCTCCAATATATATCAAAAGATTTTTTTTTTTAATAATAGTATTTACAATAAGAAGGGAACTTGTTAAAATTTGATACAAGAACATGAAAATAAATTAATGATCCATCGGGGGATATAATTCAACTACTTACACATCGCCCATTTATTATACTATGTAGTTTATTATATATACGAGTATAGGTATAGAACGTAAAGTTCAATCAATATAAATATCTACCTTATGATTGAACACAAGCACGAACCGGCTATCAAAATGTCGGAAAGTATCAGTTAAATTGAGCAATGATTTAGATACTTGTACGTAGTTGGCTTCAATACCTAACGTAGAAAAACTTTATAATTTTGCGCGGCGTACACGCGGCCTCTAAACAGCCTTTTCACAGCGTCGTAACGATGGCTACGGTAGTGATAAGCAGCGTCTACGACGGCGTCTATTGTGGTGCTACGGCGGCGTCTACAGTGGTGCTACGCGTCGTCCACGGCGGTTTCTACGGCGGCGTCTACGGCTGTGCTACGCACCATTTACGACAGTGCCACGGCGGCGTCTACGGTGTGTTAAACCTCATATCGCGTTCACACCAAACGTACACTGACTATGAAAATGTATGAAAAAGAAAGAACAATCAGTCGGCGACTGAATGAAGTTTCCATACATTTTGTACTGGACGCACACGGTCGGCGGCCGATACGCTTTGGTATGAACGCGCCCTTACGCTTGCTATGACATGACACATAAAGACCATCTTCTCTGTTTTGCAAAACATTCTTACAAATTGCGAACTAACAACTATTTAAGTAGGTACAATTTTCTAAAATGATACACTGCTATAATACCTACTGCGAAATATGAGAGACCATTAACAACAAAGTGAAATCTTGCTCCTTCAACCCAAACGGTTCGCTAATCTCACTACAAAACACTGAGCACTGTATTGCAGCGTTAAATTATAAAACAGTGTTCCTAAAATAATGTGCGAAGTACTTTCAAGTTTTGTAAACTAACAGCGAGTTCTTGAAAACGTCGGTTTTAGGTGTACCGGTTGCCAGTTACCCAGAATTTGGTTATTTTGATGTTCTACTTGATTAAATATGATTTGTTGCAAATCGAAGTACTTCCCGACTTGCATCCAACCGATTCACAACCATTCGATACGCTTCCGTACCGAATCTAACACCAATCAATAATAATAAAATAATTTATTTGCGTATAACATGGTGTTTAGCATAGGTCAGAATGGCACAAACATGTTTAGCTATGATAAAACATAGCATGCAAAAATGTAATGTCACAGGGTAATTATAATTAAGTATCAATATTTTTTGTCCATATATTCTTTCAAACTATAAAAGCTACATTCATTTAGCCATTTGTATAATTTGTTTTTAAATAATCTTAGATTTAATAGTTTTAAATTATTTGGTATTTTATTATAAGTACGTTCACACAATGTTATCGAAGGACGCCTCAAACGCTGTTCACAAATCCAAAACCCGATAATGTTGTCATTTTAATCCAAATAGACGACCGCCATTTGTCCGACGGCTATTTGCTATCGGGGGCAAGCTTCGATCAACAATAACCAACCAACCAAAATTGATTATTGTTGATCGAAGGGGGCATGGCAACATAGTAATTGAAAATCAGACATTTTCGATTCGAAAAACTGTCGTATGGTTGTGAATAGCTATGGTGATGTGTAAAGGATGTTTTTTTCTACACATTTCTCGTCTACAGCCTTCACGTCAAGTTATAATGTATATACCATATCATACTAGAGAGGTACTTATTGTTAAATAATTCCTTTAATTTCATAACAACTTTACCGTTTCGTAATATTATCTGTAAATAAATATGAACATTGTTGTATTGTATTAGGTACTTACAGTTATCATAAGGATAAAAGGATAAGTAAATAACGAGTTACTTTATAATACATTCAGGTCTTTGTTATTGTCACTAGTAATTAGCAAAAATCATTATTAAATGCTTTTTTGAGGTTTTTTTTTCTACATCACACTATTATATATTATAACTGTTGTAGAGAAAAAATTATAAAACAACAACAATACTAATATTATTGAATGTTTTATGGGAAATGTTAAAATACTATAATGAATTGTTTGATGAATAAACGGAAAACAATCTATCGCTTTGCCGTGGGTTTATGTCTAGTATTAATCCTTTGTTGTTTTCTGATATAGTCTTATAATTTGGTTATGTATGCAAAAGAGCAACGAAAAAGTAAAGAATCTAAGGTATAAGTAGGTAACTTTGATAGAGTAGTAATTTTCCAACTTTCTGTCTCCTTTGCGTATATCGTTTAGAGAACGGACGAACGTTCTCTCGTTAAGTTTTATAACATTTATGTTCAAGATGTGAAAGGGAAAGCATTAAAATCTCATTTTAATACTAACTTTCGTTTTATACATGCGTGCACTTTGATATTATGCCAACTCTCGCTTCACTTACAATGACTCAGATTTTAGCATTTCGTATTTATTTTCTACTATTTTGATCAATCGTATTACATATTATAATAATTTTATAAATAAATAACCAATCTTAGAACATACAGAAAATCGAAATGCTATAGTCTATTAGACAGTCCGCATAATTAACACCTAACTTCCTATATAAATTGTCGATAGTTACTTTTACTAACCTACTTCGCTTTAGCATGCAAGACATACACGTAGATTTATTTCTAAATAGTTGCAGAAAGTCACTTATTAGCCCCAGATATAAACCTCTACTCGAGCAAATAATAAGAATAAAAAAACCATTTGCCCCTAAAAAAGTAAAAAAAACGGATTTTTATTTGTAACTAATAAGATATCAAACAGATAGGTAAACATTGATAAAAAGTAATCAACAGGATAATCATATCTACGGGCACAAAGTACTGTATACTTTCCTAAAACAAATCATTACTCTTTTAAATGTAAATAAAATAGAATAAATATTCATTAGATAAATATTAATAATATTGTTGACTTACTTTTTAAAAGTTGTCGTAACTCTATCAAAGCTTGCTCGACGACTTCCGGAGTTTCTCTCAATTCTTTCCCCGCTTTTTCCTTACTAACTTCATCGTCTATCGGATTTAGCTCCAGCATTATTTTATTACCACCCCATGTCACAAACGGTACGCCATCAGATCCGAACTGTATTTCCATGTTTATTTTTAATAATTTTCACTATAAATAAATCAAGAATAATCTTCTTAAAAATTGCTGACTTCGCACTGTTGTTGATGTTAGCAGATAATCACGTCTGACTTATAATGCGAGTCAGCAGAAGGTCGGCTGTCGAACACTCGACACAGTTTTTACAACGTTAGTATACGCGCGAGAGATTAAAATAATTAGTTATCACTGCTTATGACACATGAGCGTAACAAAAAAAACGTGGTTGTAGCGCTCGCGTCTAAGTTCTCGAAGCGTTTGAATCGATGATTAATAATTATATATATTTAATAGAGGTTAAAGCACGAGCGTCCGCGCACAGGCTGCCGCGATATTGTGCTTATTGGAGAGGCCATTGTAAGCCCATCTTAACGGTATCCCACCACCACGCCATGGTGGCGGCGCCGCTCACTTGTGCTCTAAACAAATGTCTATTCTCAGTGCACTATAGGGTTTAAAACATATACTATGTAAATACGTGCTTTGAATAGGATATTTACCTATGTTATTTCCTATATTTCCGGTTTACTGGAGATGTTTCTCGTACCTGCGTCCCGCTGTTGACATAGGACGCAAATTCTCAAAAGGTTCCCCTTAATCCTCTATTAAATCAGGATCTATAATGGATAAACTAAATTCTATTCAGGCACATCTTAGCCGTTCCTTTCTATTTAAGGAAGTCTTATAATTAAACAATTTACTTATAGGTTTATTGAATTCCTTTGTTGTTACTAATCGTAGCATATCATACCCTAGAGTTGAATACATGTACAGAACTTGGTGAATTACATGAACATAGATCAGATATTTATGCCCATATTAAAGAACATAATTCAAAACTCAATCATTATTTAAAACTCGTTTAAAGCCTTTTGATTGGTTGAAACTAATTTTAAGTAATGCTTGAGTCTTGAGTGAGGTTCTGTAATACAGGCCTTACATGCAAAAGAAATTCAGTGCCTGAACTACGGTGGAAAGGATGCAAAAAGTAAGTAGGTAAGGTGACCCACCGAGATGGAGACCATGAACGTCCTATCATTAATCCTATGCGGACTTTACCGCAATTAACTAAACGCCTGTACTAAAACAGACAGCATCTTCTGGCTTGTTTGTCGATACACGTCTCATGATAATAATAACGACAGGAGTGTGCACCTTAGTACGGTACCTAATTAGTGGGTGAAAAATAATATTCAGAAACAGATACGTAAGTACCTACTTCTACTTAATCCTTATAATGAGATTGCGCCTTATTCATGGGAGCCAGGACATATGCTGACGCGCCAACGTAGAAAGGTTCTCTGCCGTTGGACGCTATGCCAACTATTGTTATTGAAATGGTTGCCTCAAATTCAAAATGTTGGCGATTGCCGCGTTCTCTTTAAAAAAATTAAGAGTGACATCACCGGAGCAGCATGGTGGTTCACGGTGAGACGAGGTACGTGCGCTGCTGTATCCCAAGCCGGACGTAAACATCGATAAGATAGGGTCAAAATTCAGCATGGGAACATTAACAAGAGCAGCGTTGTGACGATTGTTTTATTAAGACTATTATATGATGGACTTGTTCTGAGACATTGGCGGAATCGGAACATGAGGCGAGTCGCTGCGCAGTAACAAATTCATGTGTCAGTGGCTAACTTCCTAGCCGCCATTAAGTTTGAATCGAACTATATGAGCCAATCGTTTCATTTGTTAAATATACCCTTTGTCGTTATTCTATTGTTTGAAGTTATTATATTGTTATATTATAATAAAAAGTTGTTTCAGTAAATAGTTAGTGATCGAAGCACATAAAAAACCTAATTTATTAAAACAAGCATAAGCCCATGACAAACTGGAAATTAAATAATATTTAGTAAAGCGATGGGTCCCAGAATACTTTCTTGGGGTACACCATACTTAAGAGCGTTTATGTTTAGGGCAACGTCGCAAATCGCCGCAGACTTGTTATCGAAAACTGACATAACTATTGTAAATCGTCACGGATCGCCTTTCAATTTTCACAGTGATGTTCAGTTAGAGAATCTACGGCCACGTCCTAACCAAAGCGAGCGTCGCGCGAGTATTCAATCGTCGTTTTCTTTTATATAATATGAGTCTGGCATACTCGACCAGTTAATTCATAGAAACGACGACCGCTTTCAGTTGGGACGCGGGGTACTGCTACCTGTCCACCTTATGTGGATAAACCGTATAGTAGTAATAGACTACGTATATTTTCTAGCTCTATTACACAATAGTTAACGAGTTTGTTTATTCAATAAATATAATATATATTTTATTCAATAAATATAATATATTAATATAATATATAGTTGTTTTATATCGACATCTAAGTGTGGCATAATGAAGTGCTTATAATGTCTGCCTTGCAATTACTTTGCAGCACTATTCGCCTTTGGGCAAGCCACAATTGCGGCGATAAGTCCATGAGGCGCCATGGCGTCCTCACCTTCCGCCTGACGCAGGTCTTCACCGGACACGGTTGTTTCGGGAGGTTCCTGTTCCGCATAAGGCGCACAGGACACGGTGGAGCATACAGTGGAGGTCTGCCCGGCTTGGGCGGAGCAGCGCCGTGTCCTCACGGAGGCGATCGGCGGCGGCGATCTCTCGCGTCCGGCCCTGGTTCAGGCCATGGTTTGGGACGAGAGTGCATGGGAGGCCGTCACCTCCTTCTGCGAAGCAGTTATGCTCGCGAAGGAGGAGGCGAAGTGCGCGAGGGAGATGCAAGATGCGCGCCCTCGCGCCCCTAGTCGCCGCAGGAGACGCCCCGGGCGTCGGGAGTCGCGAGCCGACTTCCGGCCACCGTAGGCGCGGGCTTGCGGACGGTGAGCAATGGGTAGCTCGCCGTCCGATAAGGACCAGGCCCGGGTCGACGGCACGTTGTGTTCCACGCGCGCCTCAAAGAGATGTCAGCACCAACTGACGGGGTTCGTAAGGACCAATGCCTGCTAGGGTTGCGGGTTTGTCCGAAAGGGATATCGCGGCCCCGGCACACAGGTAACGGAAGGAACACGGGTGGGTTTTATTCAGTAAAAGTCTGACACACCCTCCCGGTCCACCCAGAGCGGGAGAAGTTGTTTGATAATTTCCCACACTCAAAAAAAAATAAAAAAGCACTATTCTCCTTAATCAACTCTCAACTCTTACTTTTGCAAACGGCTGTGCGATAGATAAGCTACTATGTAAAATGTTTAAAAAAATGCCTAAACAATGAACCTGTATATTGCACAGAAGATAATCGCAGCGGATGCTGGTTTCCGTGGTATTTTTCTCATGGACCTCATGGTGATGTAGAAATTAAAAATAGCATTGAACAGTGCGTCTACTGTAGTGTAATTACCAGTAATCTTCATTATCAAAGTTACGACATTTGAATGAAATTGTTGTGAATTAGGTACTAGCAGTGCTGCGGCTGTTTATCATTTTTAGCTATAAAAACATGTCCACATAAATCTACCAATCAAAATATTCGATTCTACATTTAAAATTATCTATATTTCGGAAATACGTTACTGACTTGACTAATCGGGACGCCAGCGCTGCCTAGCGGCGCTCGACAGAATCTACAACACTGGGGTTCATCGGTGGCGGTCAAGCAGTGTGAAACTGTCGTGCGCTCCGAATAGTTGTGTCGTGTACCTACAGTGTGTAATTTCTAGTGTGATTTATTTGGTAGTAAATTATAATTTGATCTAAACTGCAAACGTTTTTTCTATTGCGCAATAACCAACACTACTCACAGTAGTTAAAATATGCCTGATAATATCGAAAGAGACACAAACCCTCTCTCGGCTATATATTATACCTATACCAAAAATCTCGTCGCATCTCTTATGTTTCTTTGCCACTATGTCGCCTAGCCGTGTAGCATAGTGCTTACTCCAGTTATAAACGTTTCCATATTAGATAAAAGCACTTGATAGCAAAATATTTCTGCTGACATAGGTCAGCAATCCAAGAAGGCTCAAATTATATTTACTGGCCCATCGAACTGAATTACATTTGTATTGTGCTCTTGAAAGAAATGATAGTAAGGAGTAAAAGGAGTATTGGATAAATTCCTTTCACTCTTACTGTCAAACAGGAGTGTTGGAGTCAAACCAAGTCCAAGGAAAACGCCAAACATAGTTTTAGAATTTTATTATTAATACCTAAACGAAATGCATAAGGAATTGGATGCATTTCGTATCAAACATATGTATATTGAGCAAAACAGGTATTATCATCTTTCGTACAATAAAAGTATTACAAACCTATAAAAACAATACAAAAATAATGTGTGGAATGCGTCTACTAAAGGCACTTTAGGTAACACTAGAGAAACCATGTTGATGTTACAGACATGCGCACAAATGTCACATATTTCTCGAAGACATTCCGAAATATCGTAATAAAACTTATAAACTTAATTACTATAGTAGCTCATTGAATGCTCAAAAGTATTACATTTAAAGATATCAACATTTCTTAGAGGCTCGTGAATGTGCACCCCTACAACCACAAAGGATACGTAATCATTGAATCACACGAGAATAGGCACTTCGCATTTGAACTATAGAACATTCTGCAAGCACATATCATTCGCGATCAAATGGATATTAAATGCAACGAAATGCTACTCGGTGCATTAACAGTTTCATAACAGCTTCTGTTAGTTTGCAAAAATTACATATCCCTGATAATTGCAATTTGAATTTAAATGATCAAAGAAAGTGTACTGAGTTTAATATATCATCGATCAAGCAATTTCTTAAAATATTACAGTGTTGAGTTACACTACATTTGGTGATTAAATGATCAGAACTGGCACCGTACGTCATCACTGTCACAGCCTTATCGACATGCGAGTTGTGCACAATCAACGGGAATATTATATTCTTTTCCTATAACTAAATAAATAAAACTCTGCCATCGATATAAAGTGTTACTACCAACATGTCATGAAATTCGCTCACATCTCCGTGGAAATAAACATTCCTTATGTACCAGACAAACAATTATTCTAAATATAACATGAACCAAACAGTCACAGTCATATAAAAATTACCTAAAGCCTGCATAGATGAAACATACTATTGATTGCTCAACCGCAGTTATCTAGCCTGGGTCGTTCAGTTAACATATAGCCTTAAAATTATAGCCTTACATTACTTGTCAATATTTATCACATAATATTTGTTATTCATTCACTCACACTCTTAATTTTTGGAACTATGTTAAGCTACCAACACTTCGTCTTCTTTGAATTTCTTCATTATAATTCTAATTTTGGTAATATCTATACTTACATAATAAAGAACCCTGATTATGGAAGAGCTCAAGTATTATACTACTGGTGCTCGGGCACATGGCATTATCTAACGATTACCTAATCACCACACTAAGACAGAAGCCGTTGTTCTTAATAACAACGGCTATTCGAACTTCGAACACGTACTTCACTTTGTTTAAGTCTTAAAGAAATTATAAAACTAAGTTACATTGAGAATAGTATAAACAGGTGTGGCCTGCCAAACGTGATTCAATAGAAATATCTTTTATTTGATAAAGAAGAAGAAGAAATGCATTTGGAAAATTGATTAGAAGATTATTTCGCGACAACAGAATAGGAAAATAAGATTGAACATCTCAAATCAGAAAACCCAGAGGTCATAAATATGTTGTACTAAAATCTGATCTGAAATCTTCGCCTCTAACCACAGATGGCAGTTACAAGTCTACGTGTCTACTAGATGTAGCTACTGTCTACGCTTTCTTTGCGAACCCGTAGGTGTTCCAGTTGTTGATGTGCGGCAAGACGTCGTTGATGACGGGGTACCACTCGGCGCCTGAGTAGTCGATGGCGGGCAGCTCACCGCCGTAGTCAGACGGCAAGTTCGTCGCCGCCATGTGCTTGTGGAGTGACGACATCTTGGAGCCGTGGAAGAAAATCTGGAAGAAGAAAGATTATGGTTAAGAACTTTGATATAGAAACTCCAGTTGAACAACTCTAGTCGAGTCCTAAAGTCTAAATAATATGTTGTATTGAAAACTGTTGGGATTATAAATCTGATCAAGTCATTTATAATTTAACACAACTAGATTCCTAATGATCTTCTTCTTGACAATGGCCCTAAAATCAAGTAGGTAACACCGAACAAAAGAAGCAATATTAAACATTTATTATATGTACCTATAGATTGGCATGCAATCGACTCAAAATCGATAAAGGAGAAGTTTTTACCTACTAAAGCTAGATGGCGTTAAGTTACCCAAGTCTGATGGCAATGATAATCTTGTAAGTTACGTTAAAGACAGCTTTATGCAAAGTTAGTCAAGCGTAACCCTTACGCAAGCTTCTAATGCAATACAAGGAAAAGACAAAGCAACTGCAGAAAATATGAATGTAAATTTTATTTCTGATGGCAATCAGAAGGAAAGGAATGATGAGTTTCTTGCTAATTATTTTATTACTGACACATGATTACACTTAAGTGCAATTTAAATAATATGTAGGAGCAATGAGTGTCAACCATCCAATGTCGCGAAGACTGAAAGTACAAATTAGCACAATCGAGTGGACTTTACCAAACTTGGGTTCATTGACAGCTTTGAGGGACCACTCAACAAAATCCCATCATGAATATTAAGTAGCAAAGTGATTAAATGGCGACTTATACTTTGTATGAACTTGAAATTTCTTTGTTTTTGATTTCCATACGTTTTAATTAAAATTCATTTTTACAAAAATATTCATAAACCACAAAGGTCAAAATACTTCATCCCCATAGAAATCTTGCGTCATCACAGCTAAGTTCTTCTTTGCTGAGAATGACAATAAATGTATAAGAGCCATTTGCTTGTTACGTCAGGAGATTGGAGAGCAATAAAGCCTCCTATGTGGTTCATCTATACTATCTATACTAATATTAATATTATAAAGAGGTATTTATGTAATCTTCGGAACTGTTAACTGATCCGATTCGAAAAATTCTTTCACAAATGTCGTAGTTTTTTTTTTTTTAACAACTTTTTGTGTATAGCGCTCTTTTAACAAACCTATTTAATTCACGAGAACGATGTCAAGTAAATGCTACTTACCCTGTTCTTAAGCTTCTCCCTAATGAAGGGCTTGAACATATTCCATACAACGTTAAAGATCATGGGCTGCTTCACGAAGTGCACCTCTTTCAGCCGGAGAGGCATGGCGTCTTGGATGAAGGTCAGCAGACGCTTGGAGAACGCTGGCGTTAGACCCATTGTCTGTGGACAAGTTGGAGTAGGAGATAAGCATATGTGAAATAAACTCATATAGAATGTGCTTCTGTACTTTGAACATTAAGAGCGCTATCGATCAACTCTGCTAGGCTACCGTTAAGGATACCATTTTCTTCCTCAGAGACTTTAACAAAACTCTTTTGTGCAAGAAGATCCCATCTTGCATCTATTCTCCTATTCCATGATAACGTGAAGTTTCTGGATATTCGCGGAATGATTGACACCTGACCTCCAGGCATCAGTATCGATAGTAACCGCAACACCACCGCAAGAAATTCTTCTTCTTACCCATTAACATATCGTTGAATAAGTAACCCACTGTTTCTAAGAATAAAAGTCAATTTTCCTTGCCGGTTATTTATATTAAAAGGGCTTGATAAGCAGCTCTTCATATTTTTAGCTTATGATGTCAATATGGAAACAATAACGCTGGACCATCTACAGACAATAAATTGTTATGAGTAATTTTAATCAGCTCGATTAGACGTCGTTTGGCAAAGTTGGTGGGTGAGTGACCGAATATAGGCGATAACCTACGCCCTACGGCTTGGCAAGCGCGACCAACCATCGGTTCCGCCTTGGGTGACGTCGGTCAGTGATCCGCGCAATCGCAGCTCTCAAATACATTTTGTATGCGTCTATCGTTACTCTGCCTCACGGTATTCCCATTTATGGGATGAAGGATATTCGTAAGCAACAATGTGGTTCTGTTCTGTATCAAATGCATAAATTATAACGTTTCTAAGAGATGTCTGCGTAAGTAACTTGATTCCTCATTGACTCCTACAAGTAGGCTGAATGTGGAGTGAATGATTTATGTTCTTGTACTTTATTAATATGGGGATAATATTCCCTCTTATTATCCTTAATGCTTATAGCTCTTCGGTCAAGGTGATGTTGTGGATTAAATATCATAATTCTTGGTAACCATGTTTCTAAATTGTTATGATAATTTATGACTGATACACAAACGTTACATGCAACAAGGTGTAATGAGTGGAAGAAGTATCGACAAATTGTTTGAGAGCCGTCGTCCGTCTCAGCTTAACTTACCTTACTCAAAATAGAATGACCAAGGAAATAAAAATATGAAATGTAGTCTCTGACAAAATACCTACGCAACAAACCAACAATGACAAAAGGAAGAAAATCTTTTAATCAAAATTGATTCACAAAAATTATAACACATGAGCACATCGGCAAAATCCGGAAATCAACTATACATTGTATATGTAACAAATATTTGTGATAAAGAGCAATAAATTTTCGAAAAGCCTACTAAATCATTCAAGAATATTATCTGACACTAAACTAATCATCAGTTCTGCCCATATGGTTTCGTTATCGCCATTTTGTAACAATTCTATCTTCTTTTTGTAAAGCCTAGGGATCTGAAGATAATCTTTAATTCCCGAGGAATTCGTGCAATAATATAATGTAGTTCTTACAACGTATTAATGAAAATTTATCGAAAGGATTTACACTAATAAATCTTATCACACGCCATTACACGTTTTTTTTATACTTTTATCTATGGTACTCGCAATGACAAGCAACTTTTAGTCGCAGCGTAGCTAGTTAGATACATAAACTAAATACAAACACAAATATAAAAGTTTTATTGGCAAAAATAAAAGTTGATTACAGACAGTGATCTTACATGTTTGTATATCACAATGTTTTAGTTTGACCTTTGACCACCAAACTAAGCAGGGCTTGAATCTTGGGGGTCGCAGTGCGATTGAGCAGAAAGTAATAAACCAGTTTACAGGGCTAGTTTATTAAAGCGTATTTATATGGTCTGTGTTTTTGTAAGGGTAAAAGTGTGAGAGAGGGATTTAGTTTGCTGACACCTTGGCTTGTCGATAAACGTTAGAGAAATGATTCTGTTTCGATGTATGTCAGTGCCAGAAGCCATTTCGTTAGTACTCTTTTTAGGCGAGCGGATAGCAAGTTTTTCATGTCTAGTGATCTGCAGACCTTGTTAAATGTGTGTAGATGAGAGTAGCTGAGCTAAGAGGATTGCATCCCTACTAGACACTAGACAGTCGCAATACTTCACGATCCACTTGCGGCTACGCTGACCACGAAGGTTGAACTCCGGATTGAGGAGCAAACAAGTGGAACCAAGATATCAACTGTTTATCCAACGTCCGTGTCGTATTTACCGTCGTCCTTAACAAACATAGGTAAAGTAAAACCCATTTCCTCCAATCCCCCCATATCAGACAAAGGATGTTTAACTAAAATATTGATCTTCAGTTTAAGCTAAATGTTTATGTTGTCTCAAATGGCATCGCGGACGCAGTTCTAGTTCAATTACAATCAGCGGATAGCTTAGCTGGCCCAATATCCGCTCCGATTTTCGTAATTAAGAACTGTAATACTGCGGTTAGTTAATAACTACATGTTACTTAGTTGTTTTATATTTAATAAATCAGCGTAATAAAGGGCCTATAAATCTATCAAGATAAAGATGGAAGGATATTTATGTAGTGTTCCAATCTACGGAGTGATCAACAACCTCGGACGTGACGCCCCTTGAGAGGAAACCCTGAGCAAGTACGTGTTCCCTGTGGACGGTGATTATTAATCAACGATGACTAATTTCTTAAGATTTTCATACAATTACCTACACATTAATCTACATTAGTTTCCTTCTGATTATCTTAATGAACTACGCTATTGTTTGGAAGAGTATCAGCTGCGAGTACACGTGACATTCATCAACGTTTCTTTACGCTCAATATAACATGGAATTTGAAAATACGTTTCTGTTTCAGCCATTGTTATTCGATCTATTTATCAAACAGTCTGTTGAACTGAGGAAATTGATAACAGGTGTACGCCCACGTACGTAAATGTTAACGTTAATTTTATTACGCCATACCTGACCTAATCAATTGTATTAACGTGATAAAGAACGCGGTAGTAGCTATTCACACGGGTTTAATGATACCAATATGTTCTCACAAGCATGACGTCGACTACGTGATGTGCGAACAAAGTACATTAATTTCGCAGATCCTAATATATAAAGCAGGCGGGACACCTCACAGCGACGACCTTTTCGACCGATCGTGTTGTGACTAGCAAAGGTGTTAATAGCGTTTATTGTTAAACAACACTTCCTTGCTTCTAGGAATTTAGACTTCACAGCACTACCGGAAGGAAGAGACCGTTTATTCGTCATTTTAAATGCCGACCTTCTTTACAGGTATTAAGTGCAGTAAAACAAATAGAAATAAAAAATTGAGGCTCTACAATCATTGTGACTATTGTCCAAACATGCAAAATTAACATGATAACAAAACACTTTTTTTTTTGGTGGGAAATGATCAAATAACTTCTCCCGCTCTGGCCGGAGCGGGAGGGCGTGTCAGACTCTTACTGACTAAAACCCACCCATGTTGCTTCAGTTGTCTGTACGTCGCCAGGGGCCACGGTGTCCCTTTCGGACTTTTCTGCGACCCCTGGAGGCATCAGTCCTAGCAGACCCCTTCAGTTGTGCATGATAACATAACCCTTAGATAGTTCATTGATTCAGGCGTGACTTTGCGGAAATCCATTATATTATGCAGTGACACTGCTCTCGACGCTTGACGTGTCCACACGTCGGGTCCGGGTTTGAAACAAGTCAATAGCCATCCTGAGGATGCCTCGTTGAGAGGTGAAACAAGTGTCGATTTCTTACAGGGTTCTTTATGACTCCTTAAGAATAATTACACGGATTAGGTCGTCTATTGTATTTGATGATTATAATATCAGGAGAAATTAATTATAAGTAATCTTTTAAAACCAATAAAAGCTAATCTGCTTACAAATGATAGATTACTATTTATGTACAATAAGTATTGATAAGATAAACATTCGTAGATAGGCTAGATCCTGTTCAATGTTTACAAAGTTACAATCTAGCTAAAGTTCGAAGTACCTGTCGTAATCTACACGTTTTGTTTATGTACATATACATTCAATATAATAATATTCAATGCATAACACAAGCGCAGTGGAAACGCAACGTTTTGCTAATTCCTATTTAAATGTATGACTGTTAATATCTACATAGAGCCGGGTTGTGCAATATTTGTCATCCAGCAATGTTTCTCTATGGTACTTGACTATCTATTCATTAATTAAATAAATCTTAAATGCTCCTCAAATAAGTATGGGTAGGTGACAGATTATTGCAAAATCGCGATCTATTGAATCTTTTAATTCGCACCGATCAATCTTTGTCTGATCCTCGACTTTGAGACCGTGTTAATAAAACCGAATGAAATATGTAAATACAAGGTCTTGTTGTTAAGCTCAATAAATAATAATCCACCTTATATGCGGAGTATTAATGCACATTTTATTATTTTCTAACTACGAAGAACAAAGATAAGTGAACAATGCAAAGAGCGATGGCACGCTAAGACACACTTTACACATTCTTTGTTCGTAACATACAGAAACATGCACATTGTACTTTGAGCTAGCTACCTACACTTTGTTTTAGGGACTTCATGATTCACCAGCTCGTCCAGTTGGCGTGGAGACACGCAGTTGTAGAAACAATAATATTTACATTTTCAGTACAATGTCCAAAATAAACACGTTTTTATAAAAAAAAACACATACATAGTTTTGACAAGAATCCAAAGACTAATGATGTGTCAATGACTGTGTAAGATTCACACTGACACACTACACTTGGTTAGTGTAGGGAAGAGTGCGTGCGCGTTAAACAATATTTGGCCTTATCCTTCAACAACATTCAAGTTGAGTCGGTACCTAATCGATCGTCAATTCATCAACCATAAAAATCTAAACAAATGGTGTTGTATCTTACAATATGGCCGTGTGACACAGTCACACCACAGGCACTGTCACTTCGTTACGATGCCGATGAATTCAAACCAGCGCAGCGCAGCGCACGCGCAGTGAAAGTGATCCGTCCACTTCCAACACTTATATCGAGTATGGCCATTATCTCTATGCCCTAGTATAAACAATGACGTTATCAATACGATAATCTGCACATTTTTTGGATGTCTGCCAATAAACACTCGAAAAGGTATTTACAATTCAAATAATGCACCCAGTTCAAGCTGGTATCTAATTTACTTCTTTTATCTCCTCGCTAAACAGTTAAAGTTTCCATTTTCCACTTAAATAATAAAGAACAATGCACATTATGTATGCAGACCCATATAGGATTAAAACAACGACCTAGAATTAATGAATTATTAGTATGGCTAATTTCCTGAAGAGCAAGGGACTGTCTGTGCCAAAACACTTGTGCAAACCGCAATGAACTTTAATACAATAGCAACAAGAGTCAGCGACATTTTCTAGAAACTGCGTAATATTATAGCACAAACCAGTTTTAGCAAATAAATCGTTGGATAATTATGACGACACGACAAGTTAGTTGGCAGAAATAGCGACATATAATTTCGTCATAACAAAAGTCGACACTCTACGCATGCGCTGGACTAAAAAAGAAAGATGAACGATATGAGATGGGTTACACTTTTAATTTGTTGAACGCAACAGTCATTTTTATGGTATGTGAACAGTTGAAATAGCAACTGCATTGTTATTGCACAAAAATTGTAAATAACCCCGTATTGTACTTGTAAATCAACTGCTTGTAAACAAATCAAAATTCTAAAAATATTTACGTTCCATTTGATTAAGATATTACACATTGCAATCATATGTATGCAAAATTTTCAATCCAAGGGGGTTCAGAATCATGTACTGAATTCACGGTACCCGTTTTCGCGTCGATGTCCCTACCATCCTGTATAGTATAAAATATAGTCAAAAAGCTGTCTGAAAAAAAAGTAAATTAATGAAGGATCATAGATCTACTGACCTGTGTCCACCCCATTTCATTGAAGTCCATGATGACGACGGTGCCCCTGACCTGCGACTCGGGCTCCAACATGGCTGCCAAGTGGATCAGGTAGAACAGCCTGAACAGCTGGTCAGCGCTCACTTTCTTTGGGTCCCATGAACCTGGTAGATTAAACTGTTCCTTAGTTATCCATATACTTATATATAATATTATAATTAGACAGTAAATCTGTTTGTCTGTCTGTATACTACCTTTTAACACCTACACCACTGACTGGATTTCGAAAAAAATTGGCAAAGAGATAGATGGATGGCATCATGGGGAAGGACATAGGCTTTTTGACTTAAAAATAATCCTATAGGGGTGGATGAAAGTTGGTATGGGTAACCCAGCATTTGATAAGTTAAGACACTTACCCCGGTAGCACGTTCTCGTGGGATAATTTCCGAACTCCACGCGGGCGAAGCCGTGGGCAAAAGCTAGTGTTTACATAATTGGATATTTAATCATATTTGGACACCTCACGTGAGGAGCATGACCGATCTTCGGTTGTTACAAAATTGATGTATTTAAAAAGCCATACTTATGCCCGGTGGGATATCCCATCGGCAAAAATGACCAGCTTCCACACAAACTTTCATCCCCTATTGGGGGTGAATTTTCAAAAATCCTTCCTTAGTTCTCACTTTCGTTATAAAAGAAAATCTTGCGCAAAATTTGATGTTTCTAGATCCAACGGTTTAGGCTGTGCGTTGTCTGTCAGGGAATGAATTTAAGAACTTTATTAAGTACATTAACTGCGTTGTTGAAAAGCTAAACAATGACACAGATCCTTAAGGGGTTAGATGAAAACAAAACTTCTACATTATTAACAGTCAGTTACTTTGTTAAAAGATATAAATTTTCCGAATAAATGTATGTGTATTGTGGACAAAAGGCTATTAGATAATTATTTCATGCCTGCCTCTTGTGTTATATGTCAGCTGGAGAGAATGGGTTTTCGTAATGTTTTGTATGCGGCACACTGGCGGACTGTCACTATTTATGCATATTGCGCATACGCTTCGACTACGGAATTACTTAAACGTCGCTTTAGAGCAATCCCACTCGTCACACAGTTGGCGCCTATTCATACTTGTTTGCTGCTTGACTGAACATAAAAATATCGCAAAAGTGAATCAAAATACTATTGAAATAGGTTATGTATTGCTACATTAACCACAATTCAATTAAATAGAAATACGCAATACCTATCAAAGTGATGATTGTTTGAAGGAAAACAGGAAAAGATGGCGTCATTCTGAAAAATTGTGGAATTTTTCACCATTTTTGTTCTCGATACAGCTCGGAGATATCGTATCATTAAGCATAAAAATAGAAAGTGTTCTCATAGCATTCATGTATTGCCTCACAGTCAAGCGATTAATCATTACAATTTATCAGTATTGTTGTAAGGGACAAAGATTCTTCGTGACGTAATAGGACGGTATTGATATAATTTTGACAGAACCAAATCTACTTATTCACCCAATGACTGATACTACGTAGAATTCGTATTTTCAATGCATTATCTTGTTTTTAAACAAACGTTATTCTATTTCTAAGTAAATAATCTCATTTGGAATATTTTTTGGTGAATCTAAATATTGATTGACTGAAGTAGTTTTCAAGTGGATAGCATTAATATACGTACGTAAACTTCTCTGTCGTCATGACCTCTAAACGACTAAGTATAAACATTACTCATTGAGTTCAAAGGTCGATAATAGGTATATATTGCATAAATGGTAACAGTTTTCCAGCCTTTCAACCAACTTAAATTTGCAGTTTGAAAAACATGATCTCCCATACATTCCGTATGGGAGAACACGTTTTTCAACTACAATGTTAAGTTTGTTCTGGGGATAAATTCATCCTAACTACGGAACCCTTCATTGTGCGTGGTCCGACACGCACTTGGCCGGTTTTCCTAAATAAAGCAATAGTTGAGTGAGCAGCTTACCTCCGACGTTAACGACAAGAACCCTCCTGCCCTTGTGGTCACGGCCCTTCAAAACATTCACGACCTTGTGGTCGAGGAACGCTACTTTTTCTTGCTCAGGCAATAAGTTATCGAGCAATGATGCGTTGTCGCGTTTGAACTCAGCTGTACGACGCATCTGTAAATAATAATATTTTTCATATACTACGAAAATAAGGAGGTACATAGCGATTTAGGTATTTATGTAGGTAGTAAATAGGCACTAAAGTCTTGTAGGTCGTTGTGTCATCCATGTCAACATAGTCGATAAAACGTCTATTATTAGAATAATAAACTACATATTAAATTGATAAAATACAAGAATCTAATAGGATTTTTACAAACAGGTGATTGCTACGAAGACTTGGGCCTTTATCTCCTCAAGATCAATAGAAAAGACACAAACGCAGGAGCACTTTTGGTTCCGGGCCACTCTTTTGATATAATTTCTTTGGAACTTTGGGACTTTGTCAAGCATTCAATAATTTATATTAATTTAAGCAAGTAAGTATCCGTTACAAGAAACAATCAATTAAAAACAGACAGAAGTGAAAATAGCAATACACGAATGGTTACTTTTACTTTAAAATCTAGATTTACTAGCTTGCAATGCAAAGCGTTAGTGCAAAAGAGACGGAAACAATCTGCCGTGAATTCAAGTCTAGCAAGTTTTCCATACATTAAACTTATTTAATTTATGCATTAGTTATCACTGTACAGTGCTTTCCGGCGAGAAACTTTAGCTTCGAAGAGAAAATATTTAATGATATAATTAGAGCTGGGCTATACGTGTTCGTGTTATTTGCCGGTCTACCTGCCTGCTGTCTGGATCTAGCACATTTCGACGAACCAGTCTCGTGCGTCTAATACTAGTTATTACGAAGCTGAAATAATTTTATCGGCCTCCAATGTTTTTGGCAAAAACTGTAACAAGGAAGTTGCCATTTTTTTATTTAAAATGGTGTTAGGACCTCCTTATAAAATGTAGCATTTTATTATGATCAACGTCTCCCGTCCTTAATAACTGTAATCGTTGACAACGACTGCATTTGTTGATCCTAATGCGTAATATCATGGTTACATGTTTGTTAAATCTCAGTTTAATTATTTCTCTGTATTTTGTAGCATGTAATTGTTTTTTGTCCCTAATAAATAAATAAATAATTATGATTGTCAGAAGAGTATAATTTGGAATACATATCTAAAGTAAAACATCTTACATTTACACATTTTAGGAACATCCTATACTTCTACAATGTTTTTAAATATTTTGAGCACCAAATATTGTGATAAATTAATTATCTATCACATAATTAATATACCTGTCATTGATTTTATTTTTCATTCTTTTTACCTATTGTGGTATAGTAATTTTATTCTAGGTGCATCGTCTTCACATAAAATTATATAATTAATGTATACAAAATATTATAAAACATTTTAAAAGAGTAACGGTGGATTATCTTGCCCATTCTTCTCCATACGTAAAACTACCTTTTGGAAGGGGCGACTAGAATCAATTCTATTTTTTAATTTTTTTTTTCATTCAAAAGTGCCTTTTATGTGCCTAATTGAAATAAATTATTTGACTTTTGACTTTGACTTTGAAACATTGTCAATTGAACTCGATTCCTGTAATCTCAACCTGTTATCATAATAATAAAATAGTTTACATTATCTGTGCAAAACACAATGCAGCTCATTTACTTGTTAGTTTCGATATTATGCCAATTCAGTGATGAAAACAACCGGTGAGTAATTTATAAAGAGAAGTGCTCAGAAGGTTACCCATAGCACTTACCTATTTTCCTATGAATAAAGTGAAGCACGTTATGTAAATCACGTAACAAGTTGATGAATGGGACAGCTAACACATGCGGCTCATACAAACTACAGGTAATCAATAGTATATTAATTTACTTCTACTTGGCATTGCGCGCACAAATTTTGGACGAACGAAATAAGTAGGTGCATGCAGGTATGTGCGTCAAACATGCTATTAGAATACTTATAGTTTGCATTGTTTTCTTAGGAAAATTGCTGATATTAAGATAATAGGAATCAGACACGCACATGTCCGCAATTTTTTTAAATTTCGAATCTTGCTCCCAAAATTACAGCAATTTGAGCAATGTAACGTATGTTTATCTACTTCATGGTCAACAATTTCTTGAAAAATCATACTCAAACATTGCTTAATAGAAGACCGTATCGTTTAGTTAGCTACTTTATATTTATTTATTTCTGACTTATAAGTACGTATGGCCGCCAAAATCGTGTTGCTAAGATTGATTGGCCAAGAACTAGTGGCCGGTCGACTGATTGCAGCTTGCAACTCTCATAGTTGGCACGTACGGCCACCATACCATCGCGGCGTGGTGTTGCCTAATACCACTAGTGTTATTATGTTTAATAACGTCTAATTATGGCTGCCTTTGTGAACTAGTGCTCTCACCTTATGCAATTCACACCGATCTACGATCTCATTCATTTCGATTTATTGTGTAGCTATTTTAAGAAAATGTCTAAAAATGTATCGATTGCTTTTATTTAACAAAGGAGCTCGTGGCTAAGTAAAAACTGCCGCATGAGTCGATCCATCAGGTTAAGCTAAGCTTGCCGGAGTTAGTCCGTGGATGGTTGACCATCTTTACATACCGAGACCCCTCCATGCCTCGGAAAGCACGTTAAGCTGTTGGTCTCGTCTGTCATTCGTGGATCTTTGACAATCGTAACGGGTCATCAGAAGCCCGAAGTCTGACAACCAGTCTTACCAAGGGGTGTCGTATTACCCAGTTACTGGGTTGTGGAGGTGAGGTCACTTAGGCAGTCGCTCCATATAAAATACTGGTATTCAGCTGCATCCGGTTAGACTGGAAGCCGACCCCAACATAGTTGGGAATAGGCTAGGCAGCAATACAGACTCGATGTACACAACTGCAAGATATTTTTTTTTAAATCTACTGAAAATTACCCAAGAATCGAACTACGTAGAACGTTACAGATCTATTTATATCATAATAGGTACAATGTTATCATCAAAACCGTTACAATATTTTTTAATTTCGACACCCGATCTTATTTTGTACAAAACATTCATTGATCTGAACAACTGTGAACTGAAACGCGATAATTATCAATAAATGACGCCTCTGTATGTTATTCCAACGGCCAACTGTTATCAAAACAGATACCATAATGTAGTGGATACTACATATTATTATGTACAAAGTAATTTATTATACACAGTTCACTAATACGTACATTACTCACATGTTAAGTATTGTAATTAAGCTTATCATCTACCTTGGGTTATTATTTGCATGCAAGGTCAAATCGTAGCGTTTAAAATATACGAATATATGTATCTTAAAATTTGCAAGAGCTCTGAAATTAGGTTAGGTTCTAAATAATGGTTTCTCAACTCTCATATACCAGTATTTATACAAAAGCCTGTGTAGACCTATACTTTAAAATGATAAGAAGGCAAATATAGATTTTATCATATTCTATTCCATTTCAAAACATCCTTTCGGGTAATTGGGTAACACACTTACAGTAGCAATGGCTTTCATTTTGACAGTTCAACAACATTCATTGCGTTATTTACGTTGTTGAGCAGACAGATTATTCGAACATATGAAGCAATGGGTTAACAGTATCTTCAAATTCATTCGGATTGTAAATATGTTACGCAATAAGGGTGTTGTTCTAAACAGTGAACATCTAGACAACTATCCAAACAGTGATGTTATTATTTACACACAAGTAATTTAATGATATCTAATATAAGATTCCATTTATGAAAAATAAACTAACTAATTAAAGCTACACTGGTATAACATATCTACCCTTACCTACGACATTATTATGTTTTAAATGCAATCCACATTAACGCAAGCATTTGTAAGTGCCCGAACGCAACACATTGAGTAAGATTGATTCGTTCCACGTCAAAGTGCATCATGGAATCGTGTTTCTAAAATATTTGCTTAATTGCCCTTATATTTATATCTCTACCACGGTTGTTAAAATATTTCTGCGCATTAATGAATTACCTTTAATCATATGCTCCATCAAAATATTATTAGTTATTGTTCGGAAAACATTACCTTTTCTCTAAGTGGAAGAAAACACTGTTTTCAGAACTGTGACTCAAACAGCGCACAATAGGAAGGTATTACAATTTATCGGTTCATAAATTACCTAGTTAAAAGTCCTCGTCCTCGCTTAAAAGTAATATCATTATTTTTAGTACGGTATTAGAAGGGTATGTTTTCATACAAACAACACGAACTCTGCACCAGCACTAATAATTTTCGCGTTGTAAATCATCCCCAGAATTCGGGATAAACTTTGATTTCGGGTGATACCTAAGCATAGTCTAGTCCAGTGTTTCTCAAAGTAGGCGATAACTCCCCCTTGTGGGCGCTGGATGCCTAGAGGGGGGCCGTAAGGGGCCCAGAAAAAAATTGGGGAGTGTTGAAGTGGTTTAGGGGGCGAAGGCTGATTAGTAATTTCATCTACTTAATATTTTAAAATTCACTGAAATTAAATCTACCTACTAAACAACATCGATTATTTAGTTCATATTTCTGCCCTGTTTGATTGTATAAAAACTAAAAATATTTTACATAGATTTCGTAGGATAGCCCATGAGCAATCAAGTTTTAATAACTTGATTTGTGTAATCCTGTATCAATCGGCTGCTTCATCAATACTTGTTCTTACTTGCTCAGTACGATTGAACGTCGAATGAGATAAACGAGTTTGCGTTCTAATTGCTCTCACTGGCAAAAAGAGTCTAGTTTAGAATATGAGTTTAAACTCCAGAGCAGACTAATATAGCATACTGCAATTAAATTAATTAAAGTAATGAATGTTACTGTGGTTTTTAAGCTGTTGTAAAGTTTAAAAAAAATGGGGGGCGCTGAAAAATAATTAATTATCAAAGTGGGCGGTAGATGAAATAAGTTTGAGAACCTCTGGCTCTAGTCACACAATAAATAAGTAGCAGTATTAAATTTCGGCAGTGACATTGAAATAATTACCTACGGCCGCTCGGTAAATAAACCTTCCCCGTCCGTGCGTAACTGCCGCGCACTCGATACTGTTGCGTACTGATATACACTGACATTTCGAAGCTTATCGTTTCGATGAAGATAGAATACTGTACTTATTTATTTATACTGTGGCGCAGTTTTCACTGAAAGACCCGGCAACGTAATAGTGGAGCACCTGGGGTTTTTTTAATTAAAAAAAAAAGAAAGCATTTTACAAACATATTTTTTATAGCCCTTTTAGTAACGCATCTTTTGGTACCATTTTCATTACTCTATCTTAATAATTAAGGACGTTAGCCCCTGGTCGTACTTTTCTTGAAAATGGTACCCCCTACTGAAGCGATCTAAAAAGCATTTTCAATGCTAATCCTATCGAAACCAGAATGGTATCATTCAAATTCTCCAGGATATTTTTTTTTATTTTTTCGTTTTTGAGAAGCTTAAGATTCTTTGAACAAAGTCCCAAAAGAAACGGTAAAAAATGGAGTTATTTCTAAATAAAACTAAAAATATTTTACAAAAAAAATATTTCAGTATTTTAAGACCTTCCAGTAACGCTTCTTTTGATACCATCTTCATTTCTCTATCTTAGTTATTGAGGACGCTAGCTAGATATATTTGTTTCAATACTCCACCTATTATTCAAATACGTAAATGAAGTCGAAGAAAATATTTGATATAGACAACGATGCAAATTGTTTAAATTAAAAAATATTTTACTAACAATTTTGTTCTTAATTTAATTTTCCTTAATTAACATATTTTTCTCGATTACTATCTATAGATTAACTTAATTTTGATACACAAAAATATTCTCTAGTCTAATATGTACTTGAAAAATTCCAATTTTTTTTTCTAATCAATATCTCAATTTTTTTAAAGGTAAACTTTTTTATATATATTATTAGCTAAACATTCCATTTTGAATTTTTAAATTTCATTCTCTGTAACAGATATCCGAGGTTTTCATATTATAACGCTCCAGGCACTCCACTATAAGATTCGAGGCTAGGCTATAGTCCACTATTGTTGCCATGCACTGATTATATTCAACAACATGAATGGAAACATACACTGAAACTTGTTACACTAGCGACAGTTTACTATCAGCTAATGCAGACTAGTTTAAAATGTATATCCGGGTCGAGCCGTGATAACCGATCGGTAAAATCCGATGGTACACTCATACTCAACAATGTTTCAAAATAAGATCATAATCGCGCCCTTTGGACAATACCACGTATTGTAATCAACATCAAGGTTCACTTTGTTTTGAAATTCTAGTCTTTGTCAATCTTATACCTACTGTAACGTCTTTGGGTTGATTGCCTTTGTTCTAATTGTTATTCGCGTATATTTAATTGTTTATCGAAATAGTTCAATGTCATCTTATTTTACGATGGTCGGTACCTACACTTTGTTGTATGATAGTTGCAAAGGAGATCAGTCACGTTTCATACAAATTTTGGCCCAAAATCCAAAGGGCCAGCGAAAAAAAAAATGTGTTATCCTGGTCGGGGAAGTCTTCCTAATCATTATTTACTGCGGCGCCGAATCTCTACGACCATTCCATCAGCTGAGTTTTAAAGTAGGAAAATATTGTTTTATACATTTTAATCTAAACTAAGATTATAAAGAGTAAACTTTTTTTTTTGTATGTTTGTTTGTAACGCTTTCACGCTAAAACGGCTGAACGGATTTGAATGAAACTTGGCGCGTTGGGATGTGGGTGAAACCGCTGGTCGCAGCTAGTAAAATATAAAACTATCGATTGGCAAGGCAAGTATTACATACTCGTATCCTTTATACCTACGCCATCCCATAACCCGGCCTGCTACGCCGGTTAGTCTTTCAGCTCGTTTGGTTTTAACTTCATAAATATATTTTTGTTTTTTGTTTTAGTTCAAGGGATATTCCAGTGGTTTTTTGTCATGAAATACTTGTCCGAGGTCACCTTTACAACAAGTTTATTTCATTTATTTATCACTAGATATTGCGTTGCAATGTTTTATTGTTTCTGTTAGGATCGTTCTTCGGCGCGCACACAACATATTACCAACGTTTCATTTACAATCAGACGAGCCATTTTCGAGTTTTTGCGAGACTTATCCACGGCAATTGATTTTATACATATAGATAGATAGATTAGATAGCCGATAGTTTTATATTTTAATATTTTTATTGCAATAAGTATGTAAAATAGACTTAAAGAAAACAACTCTAGGGTCGGTCGAAGATATTTGGTGCCGTAGTGAAAAAAGCTTGGATGAACTTCCCTGATTAGCGGGACATTGTGTATTTCGTTTCTTTATTTTGGGTTTTGGGCCCAATATCGATGATCTCCTTTAAACTTAAACATACTTATACATACGGTTTTTGTATCTCTTGCTATTATAGCTTAAAACAACTCCTAAGCTCCTTACGGTGGCGTCTATGAAAATTCCGCATTAATAGGAATTTAAGATCATTTCAGTATTGTGAATTTTCGAATGCGCTTTGCATTGCATACCGTCGAAAATTAAATGTATCTATGCGCCAATTTGAAAGGCGATCAACCACGTGACTGCCACGAAATTTCAGTAAAAGGAAAGTCGCGCACGTGCCTCACTGGCTAAGTACCTGGTCGAAACCTTGCAGGTTGCGGCCTGTTTTCCCGGCGTTTATAGCACTATGTAACTGGTCTATTGCAAATCTTCCGCGTGAGACATGCAACCGCGTGGAGTTGGAGTTGTTTGTTAAACAAATACGTGCACAATGCGAAGAGTGTGTCAGTACGAGCACTAATATTTATACTCTTAACAACTTTTAAAAGTGGTTTGCTCCTACTGTGTTGATTGATGATTGTAATTTTATGTTGTTACGATCATAGTATTTTGGAACCCACACTAATATGAAATACGTGTTATCTCAAAGTATTGTAGTCGATATTCAGTGGATACATATTAGCGCTCGTGACTGTACAGTAGTACTGAACGATACATTGAGACTGATAGTGCCGACTGTAATCAAATCATAAAATAAACATCAAATAATTCGCCCAACTACTCAGCTTAAATGTCCTAAGGTGCATCAGTTGTTAAACATTTTGAAAGTTATGGCGGTATTTAGGAATACTGCCATATTTTTCAATTTTGTTAGTTGTAACAGAATAGGGATGTTGCCTGGGTAAAAAAAGAAACTATTTAGTATGTCAGTCAGATAATAAAAAAATATTAAACACTTATTTTTTGCTTTATCTCATTAATAAAAAATAATTTAGATAAAACGTATTAAAGCCCCAACTTTAATGCGTCTTATCTAAATTTTTTTTTTTGTGGGAGCTCGCTACGTCACAATTCAGTATAAAAGCTACTGAAGAGTAACGTCATGCCATATTTTAACTCAATATATTACCATAATCTTATGATTACGTAAAAAAAGAAAAAATACGTGTCCAATATTTTTTAATAATCTATCTGACGGACCAAAACATTTTTTTTATCATCATCCCTATTGAATAATTCAAATCGAACCAAAGATAAAAACAAGGCGAAGGCTAAAGTTTAACTTGAATATCAAATGTCAATGAACTTATGATGGATAAATTATTAATTGCTTATGAATGTCATGACACGACAAAATATACCTACAAAATAAAAGGGTAGCTTTTATTTTTTAAATATTGTAGTGTCTACGGTTGAAGACAGAGTCAAAAACCTAGCAAAACTATTACACGACACGGAACAATTTACTTTAGTCGATACCTACATCTTTATTATATTATAGCTCCCATGTTGTTGTCAGTAACCGGCTGAACCACTTGTGCACTGTGCAATATATTTAGTTGCAAATATGTGTTAATTTATAGAGTGGCTGGCATTGAACGGAGTCAGTGTTTATCTGCACTCTACGATATTTGCGCTAAAACAAATGTGCGATAGCTATCAAAACAATAACATGTATCGGAAAAACATAATACATGTTAGATAGATACTGAAATTTTATAACACATTAACAAAGAAAATCTAGGCTGAATGGATTGAGATTAGGATAGGTTAGATCTCGAACGATGGACAGCCATACGTTTTAATATGCAGTGTCCAAGTATGTGTTAAAAAAGTAATTGCCACATCCGAATCAAATTAATTCTAATGTAGGACTTCTATCATTCTGACCTCAATTTTCTCGTGACCCCGACCGCTCGTCAAATAACATTTCTAATGTATTGTTTCCGATACCGACAATTTAAAATACAGCGGCAAATAATGATGGGTGATAAGTGTGATAACAGCTATATCGTTGTGATAAGCATTGAACTTTGACATTGCGTCGCGTGGCTTATCTCTCCCTTCCCGACGGCAAGCGGGCAGATTCCTATATATGTTTATAAACAGAGGAAATTGTTCAATCAGCTAACTAGCGGTCGAGATAACTCGATGACACTACAACTGTGGAATTGGACTCATCAGTCATCGTGTTATAATTACTGTACTACATAACGACTGTAATCCACGAAGGCTTAAGCAGAGATGTACCTATAGTACACCCACATTTCGCCAGTTATGTTTAAGTCCCATGTAATAGGGGGCGAGCCTATTGCCATCAACCGGGCACAAACCCAGAATCCGAGTACTGAGAAATTCCAGATGGAAAACCTAATAACACTGCCCGACCTGGGAATCGAACCCGGGACCTCATGCTCAGTTGTAGTGCTTGCCAACACTGGACCAACGAGGCGGTCAGATTATTGCTGTACCTACAAGATATTTATGAATTCTATAGACATCTATCGTGATAAAAGAGAGAGAGTAGCATTGTATTGTATCCTATGATAGACAGTGTACCGAATTAAGTTTTGAGATAAATGAGTATCATTTTGGTAAACATTGAACCGCCCTGAGGAACCCCCATCTTCATTTGAATTAGGAAACCACAATTAAGTTTTTATTAAAATCAATACTACAACAAATTACGGATATTTCAGTCTGAAATGAAAGAGGCTTTTGTTCATAGGAAACGTTACTATACTTCTAAATCCTCCACATGTCAATGCCATAATAAACACTTATATTTTACTACCACTCAATACCTACAAAAGTAGCTTCATAAGTAAAAGAATAAAGAACAAACACATATAAAGTAAATGTTCTCAAGATATTGGTTATCCGCGTTTAATTGTTATTGTGTAACATTGTCACTGCATTACGATATCATTATATAAGCATGTTCTGTGTTTAATTCATTTACAGTATAATAATATTATAAATGAAACAATTTGTATTTATGTTATTAATGAATAAACGCAAAAATTACTATGCCGATTAAAAAAAATATTTCACCAGTTGAATGTTATATTATCCACTGAGTAACATAGACTCAAAATCAATCTGCCTAGCCTTTTCCCAACAATGTTGGGGTCAGCTTCCAGTCTACCCGGATGCAGCTGAATACTAGTATTTTATATAGAGCGACTGACTATCTGACCTCCACAACCCAGTTACTGGGTAACACGATACCCCTTGGTAAGACTGGTTGTCAGACTTTCGGGCTTCTGACGACCCGTAAAGACTGTCAATGATCCAAGAATTACAGCCGAGACCAACGGTTTAACATGCTTTCCAAAGCACGGAGGAGTTTCGGTATGTAAAGATGATCATCCATCCACGGACCAACCCCGGCAAGCATAGCTTAACCTGATCGACCGTGCCGTTCCTTCAAGGGGTACTGTTTAAAATGTTACAATATAATACCTCCTACCTACTCGAACTAAATGAAATGAAATTTTAATCCTGCTTGGCAGCATAGTGTATGAAACGCACAATATGCTGCCAAGCATATTATAAGTTGGGGGATTACATCGTTGACTGCCGGGGTTGGTCCGTGGACGGATGACCATCTTTGGTCATCCATCCACGGACCAACCCCGGCAAGCGTAGATTAACCTGATGGATCGACCAGTGCAGCTGTTATTACTTAGCCACGAGCTCGCACTGAGTAAAATAGAATATCTAAACAAATATTATAAAAGAGAAAAGATTTGATTTTTTGTATGTTTGTTTGTTACGCTTTCACGTTAAAACGGCTGAACGGATTTATATGAAATTTGGCAAAAAGGTAGACCATGATCTGGGTTAGGATACGTTGTATCCCGATATTCCTACGGGAACGAGACTTATGCGGGTGAAACCGTTGGGTGCAGCTAGTCGATAGTAAAGGAATTTAATGATTGCGATAATTTATTCACATAATAGAATCAACGAGGTTTTCAATTGTGAAGTTGCAACATTCACAGAGGCTCTTTATTTTTTTGCTTACAAGGTAAAATGGGATTGTACTATTATTACTTAACGCATTATTGCAGTATTGCCTATTAATTAAAACATTTTGAATACTATAAACATTAAGATAGAGATATGAAATTGAGGGCCTAATACTGGCATAATAAATAATTGAGAAATTCGGAATGATTGATGACTTATGTAAAATCTGTCTGCAGTGCCGACTTACTCATTTGAAGGTTAAAGAAGCTCTCTATACCTTAAAGCCTATTTCTATAAACGTCACTTAGCTAACAATAGCACGCTTAGACGATAAACACAATAGAAACGGGTGTTGTCGACGGAAGAATAGACAAAATAACAGATAAACAATCATAATCTGTCATTTTGTCTATTCTTCCGTCGACAAAACCCGTTTCTATGATTGTCATTGGCTGTTTAAAAGTAGACTTCGTTAATTTTTAATGGATAAAACGTACTACACTGTGACCGAGTATTTATCAGAGGAGAAAAAAAACTGAATTGCTCTGGGTACTGACGGATCTGGGTTTTGGTTAAACTTAAGTGAATGGATTGTTAATATAAATGTTTGCATGCCGAATGGTGAAAAATGGCTGAGTTTTAAAGTGTCATAAGTTCATAACTCCTATCATAACACCTATTATAAATTACCCATATTTGCATATGTTTTCTATTCTATTCTATTCTCGAACTTTGGTAAGTCAAAGCACGAGAATAGAATATCCATTTATTTTGTTAAAATAGGACATTGTCCCGTCCCCGTCTTGCAATTTTAATTTGACTGTTGTGCGACAGTAACAGGAATAACGCTTATCTAAAGTACATGCGAAGTAACGTTTATAGATCTCGAGCTAAGAACCCACTTACGCCACCTAATTAAAACTTCTTTCAGACTTTAGTTAATCGTTAAATATGATGCTTACTAAGTGATGAGATCATTATTAAAGTTTTATATCGAGCTACGGTTCCTAATAATTAGGTTAACAAATTAACGATGGTAATGATCCCTTAATGCCCAAAGGGACAACCACCATAATTCAGAAGTCAGTTTCATTTACATCATACCTTCTGTGGACACTTTTATTTCAAGTTACCATAACAACACGGTGTGACGAACGGCTCTACACGAATTTAAATTTGTGAATTATTTTATAGACATGCCTTTGTTATACAGATATTAACATTGATTAATTTAATTTCTACTAAAAGTTTTAGACAACGCAACCCAACTATTTGGGTATAAAAATACCTCGTAAACCAAGCAGTCCGAACATGGATCGGTAGACTATTTCAAGGAGATGTTCCAACCTCAACTAGAGGCTCCATCACATTTAAGTAGATTATAATCTCTGTTTATTATCCTTGGTATAAACCGTATAATAACCGGGGTCTAGGACGAGTCCAACGAAATCAGTCGTTAACCATTTGTAATTGAAGTTGCTAAACATCACCACATTATGTAGTTGTGTTGCGCAAATTTAGTAGGCTGTAACAATATGACCCGCTTAGAGTACGCGCATATGTTTATTAAAAATATCGAGTGGTTCAATTAAACGTTACCTATATTATTCACTAGCAGTTTTTACGACTTGAAAAAACATCCAGATTTGTTAGATAAACGTATCTTTAATATTAAAGTATTATACACATAAACCTTCGGGAATAAATTCTCAAAACGATGGTGAAAACCTCTTCACAATCTGTTGCGTGGTTTAGAAGAACAACGCGGGCATAAAGACGAACGCGAAATGCGACTTTGTTTTATTTGATGGAAACTGTTACTCTATTTATTTCATTGAAAAAGTTAAAGGACCAGATTTAATAAGACTAGCCTACTTCAATGTAGTCCGCGACCGGAGTCCTACTTGCCACAGTCCATTAACCACAACTATTTAACATACATGAAGTAATGGATTTCTGTGTTGTCAAGTCCAGTTAATAAAAAATAACCCTGTCTTTGCTGTCACGCAGTCTGGTAAAAATCAGGTCAAACACCACAGCTTAAAAATAAAAACAAAACTTTCAAAAAAATATTTAAACAAACTTACAAGTGCAAGGGCGCTCTCTGGATACCACTTGCAAGGCCGCAAGAAGATTGTCAGAAGCTCATCGTCCTCTCCGAAGCACAAGTCTTTATTCTCCTTTAGTAGTTCCTTCAGCCTCTCCAGGGCCTCACGGACCCTCTCCGGCGTCTCGCGTAACTCCTGCTCAGCGATAGCTCTTGTTTCTGGCGATAGCTCAACGCTACGCTCCAGTCTGAAGTCGGTGGAACTCATTTTGGTATCTGGAACGAAGGAAACTTGGTTAATTTCCTGATGTTAAAAGAAATCGTTCAATATATAGGTACGTCTGTCCCGTAAGTCAGAGGTCCCTTTAGTTAAGGAGTTAGGGTTTCCATTATTTTAGCCACCTTTCACAAATAACAATCCATATTTGAAACCTAATTGTGAAAAATCTTTTGAAATCGTCTTCTCCTTTTAAAAGAACATTTTACTGTTTAATTACGAAATATACTGTAGCAACAAGGTTTCTAAGATATCAGCTGGCTTAATCAATCAGATAAAACGTTCACACACATTATTCTCAAAGAGCATCGTTAAGTTACGGCCAGTGGCGTGTGTTGACATGACACTGGCCGCAAGGCAAGGACTTATTGTGGATTCAGACCACGCTGCGCCTGCGCACGTGTCGGCGACTTCACGTTTAAAAACACATTATTGCGTTGGAGATCGATTGCACAAATCTATCAACCATTGCTAAAATAACCCGTTGGTCTCGAAGCTGTTGATTAGTATTATTTCTGATGATGTTAAGCAACTGGGTAGTTTTATATAATCGGCATGTTATTTTTGTAATGAATTTAAACGAATAGTTGTTTTATTTAACTGAAGCTTTCACAATAAAGTTAAGTTTTATAGTTAGGGTAACGACGAAGCTTTCCTTGAAGTCATGAGTATTTAAAACAAAATCCTTAAGATGCAGTGATATCTAACGAAATTGCCATTCAAAACGCTAAACAGAAAGATCGACTTACGAAGTGTAAATATTGAAATCCAAAAAGTACATTCTTGCTAATTAGGGTTACTAATGACCATCATTACGTACGAAGGATCTTTAAAGCCATAACAACAAAACAGACTACACACCTATTAACTATACAAGTACTATATATAGCTATGTTAACAAATACTAGAAAAGCGTTCGAAAATAAATAGATATTGAGTGAAGAGCTCTTAGACTATGTAAGATTATTTGATATTTATCTTGAGTTCACTCAACTCTACACGAGAACATGATTGTTCTACATAATTTCGCTTACTTAATAAACTATTAATAATTGTAGTTACATACATAAGTCTGCCTATTAGTCTAGGCACGCACTAAAATGATGAAGTGTGATTTTTTTGTAATGCGTTGACTAAGCTTGTTAAAGTACTCATAATATACTCAATATATTTATTGCTTCCACAATGTAAACTTGGTGTATAGGCCGGGGAAATTAGGTTTGAACCCTGCACTAAATCCTAACAGCGATTTTTTTCCTGAATCGTACTTTTGAACTTAGCTCTTCAACTAATATAAAAAAAATAAACATGTTCCAGGACCACAAAAAAAAAACGCATTTTTGTGAATAAAAATTGAGGCGAAATAGTCAACAGGAAAATTTTGATAATAGTATATAAAACATTCGTAAAACTAATATATTATTTCAGAATTAAACATTTTCGTCCACGGAAATTTCCATAAAAATTAAATTACGAATTTTTTTAATTGTACTTCAAGCAAAAATATTAACAGCAGTTTTTTTGCATTAAATTACTTAATTAAATATTTTAATACGCTATTCAACAAAATTAAACATATTGTACTAGCGCAAGATATTAATAAAAGTTTTTTTTTTTGCAATAACGGTTCAGGCAAAAATGTAACAGGGTTAAATTTAATTTAACTTTTATTTATAGGCTCTACCCGGCCTAATTACAAGAAAATTAAACACATTAAAGCAAAATGTTATATACCAATCTATAAAAAAAAATGATTTCATTTGTTTAATTTTCTTAATTCTTCTTAATTGGTTAAATAAATTATTGCAAGTTTGGGTATAATTCTTTGATGAGCAAGGACTGTAGTTTAAATTGCATCTTAATACAGAAGCACCATTTTTTTAAATTTTCCGTAATGTATATTAACTTTTTTATTTATTTGTATTTAAAATAATTTATATTTTTTATATATTTTAGTTTAGTTTTGTAAAATACACTTAAATATTCCAGTAACAGTTTGCCACAATTCAATTATTATTAAAAACTGAAAGAAAAACAAAAAGATAATAATTTCGACCTAACAATAAAATCCATTCGTATATCCACAATGTCGTACATGCACAAAAACGAGCACAACACAGTTTGAACACAATTTGAACGCTTGCAAACCTTCGCTCTATTTTTTTCACTAATAAAACAACGGAATTGCGAAAATGCACTAACCTCACTCGCGTAGGTTCACGCGCCGGTGGAAATCACAATAGAGGGCGGAAAATCGATCGTGCGGCGGTGACAGGCGTAAGCGAGTGTGCGCGCGCGCAAGCAGCCAGCCAATATATAGACACGATAAGCGCACACGCTTACTTTGTGCCACAGCCTAGCGCCTCGCAACTTACACTGTATTGTAACAGTTTGAAAATAAGCCATGTGTAGTCACAGATTTAATTTCTTGTTGAACTATAAGTTGCACTGTTTTGAGCAAGCGTTTCACACCAACATTATTTACTGGTACAATCTCTTTCACTGCAAGGGGTGCAATACTTAAGTATTATAGTTACAGCGATGAGGCTTTACATCAATGGAGGTAGCACAGATTATAGGCAGAATTATATATAATTATCAGAATATCTAACCCTAAATTTAAAGAACTAAATCCCTATGCCAAAAATATCTGCTGTTATTACCTCGGGTCCTCTACATCCGCCACACTCCTCACTCACCATCACCACGAAAGGTTCTGGGTTAGTGCTTTTATAATAGGATCTTACCATAATCACTTCATCAGCCAGAGGCATATAATGTATAGCAACAACAAAATCAGCTTCTGATATTCCCACACATATTGTCTAGGCTTATAAATCCAATAGATAACCCTCATCACTTACACTAGGTGAGAGTAAAAGGGGAAGATCACGAGTGCATCAGGAGATCGTTGTTACCGAACTGCAGTTATTAGTTAAGTAATACCTAGATCATTATTATCAACCTACATAAAAGTATCTTACTCTCTATCTAACCAACGTTATGAAACATTCAAAAAAAGTATTACTAAGCAATTTTTTAAGTAAAAGTTTATGAAATGACCCCTTATTATGCAACTAAACAAATCGTAGATGTCTAGTTATGCACACCTAGATACACGCTGCCGGATTTTCGTTACAAAGTAATATAAAAATGATTAGATAGTCCGATTTACATACTCCTTCACAAAGGAAATTATCACATGTGTTGGTAGCCATTACCCATAGGTTATAACTTACACGCAGCCATTCTATGTTAGAAAAACATCATGCAATGTAAGTATTTGGTAGCACGAGTAAAGAAATATTATAGACAAGTTGCATATACATTGTAAAAGCGAATCAAGTTAAAGATGATAACCAAATGAAATGATATTCGGATAGCTCATGACCTAAAGAGGTGCCATAAAGAATATAAATTAAAAATCTCAACTAATTAAAAAGTTATGCAACAACGCGAAATTTTAAAATCATTCCACTTTGCCCCACCAAGTCGCCCACTGCACTGGTGGGCCAAAGTGGAATGCCTAAAATTTTGCAGTGGCGTCTGCCCCATTATTTCGATTTGGTGGGGCAGATTCCACTAGTCTAAAATCATGATGAATTCTGCCCCTCTGATGGGTTGACACCTTTGAATTTGTGTTGGTAGATAGGCTCTTATTTTATATTTGTTTTGAAAAGAAAGAAAGTAATAAGACTTACGTAAGAAGGTAGTCTAAAATTATGATGGATTCTAACCCGTGTGAGGCAGAATCCATCATAATTTTAGACTAGTGGAATTTCCCCCACCAAATCGAACTAGTGAGGGCTGATTCCACTGCAAAATTTTAGGGATTCCACTTTGCCCCATCAGTGGTGGTTCGAAATTTCGCGGGTATTCTGATACTTATCCATGCCCTACAGCTTTGCGAGCATACCCACTCATCAAATGGTTCTTGCAACATTGTTTCAGAATTTTCAGGAAGGTTACATAGACAATTTCATTAGGTAAACTCGAGTCCACTAAAACAACGGATAAGACAAGTGTGATGCCATTTACCTACTCTACTATTGTATAGAATAGGTATCAATGTATCATTGCATCACCCTGAAAACCTAACGATTACGGATTAAATGACCGCGTTATTGATATTCTATTATTTATCAATCTCCTTGAACTAACCCCTAAGCTTACTGGAGGTGGAGAGTGTCTTTACTACAGAGAGGATATGAGGATTTCTTAAAACTGTACCTAGGCCCTTTTTTTTTACTTCAAAACTAACTAACGCTTCCCCACCTAAACTCTAATTTTAAATTTGCTTGACAAAAATGAAAACTGCTATAGACCTTTTTTTAAATAACACGATAAATAATTAATATTACAGAGACAACACGACAACAGAGAAAGTCCTCCTGCAAAATAAGTATTCAGTGGTGAGAGTCACTCGGTAACTAGATTATTTGCTAGGCAATTTTTATGTCGATACCAAATGCCATTTTAGTCCAGCAAATAAAAAATCTGAGTATAGGAATTTCTAATGCAGATATCGTGGGTGCGTTTACCTACTGTCATAAATCTCACAGGCACAAACGTCCATCAGGAATAAATAGGCAACTACTCACGACCAGAGCAGTGGTGGCACAGTGGTGCTCCGACTGATACGAGGTGTAGGTCATGGGTTCGAACCCAGGCAGGCGCTTTGTGAAAATAATTTCATCACCACTACTCTCAAAACGATGAAGCAAAACATCGTGAGGAAACCGGCATGTCTTAGAACAATTTTTTTTAAGAAATGTGACATCCACCAACCTGCACTAGGCCCGCGCGGTAGATAATAGCCCACTCCCTCTCGAAGTGAGGAGGCCTGTACCCAGCAGTGGGAACATTATAGGATTTATAGGCAGATTATGCTAACCCACGACTGACTTGTAGTGCAGAACGCTTACTCAGCCACTGCTAATTCGCCAACCGTGCCGCCAAATTCTACGCATCCATTATTTGTTCTAATTAGCAACGTATTTTCCAACTAAGCTAAAATTAATGAAAAGTATATCGTCAGGGGATCGAACTCAAGCCTTCTCGTTGGCCATATACACATCTTAACCATTGGACCTAAGCAGCCCCAGATCTAGAATTTTTTTGAAGCGGGGCGAATACTGCCGTCTGCAGCCCCCCGACAATCCTTTATGGGGATGTGCTAAGGTAGCCCGCGAAATTCAAATTTTCTGGAAATATAAATTTTGGCGGCAACATAGTAACCAGATTTTATTGATCGATAATGCTCCAATCCAAAAGGGGCGCCAAAACTGTTGTAAAAAAGAAAGAAATAGAAAGATTATATATGCTGCGCCTAAGTCACTTAAGTCCAGTGACACTAAGCATAAGGCCGCCATTACACTTGTAAGTTGCTTCCACAAAAATGATGTAGGTAAGTAACTTATGAGAAATCACGATAAGCTCCTTACAAGAGAGTTTACATTTGCAAATTTATCGAAGGCAACGGCAAGGTTACGTAAGCAACTTACGTGAGGAATACTTACAAATGTAATGGAGGCCTAATTGATGCCATGAATAATAAAAAAATGCATCATTTTATCTGTAGCACGGGCCCGACCAGTCCATAGTTCAAAGAACTACATATCTACTGCATACATAAGAAAAGAACAATGTCCATATACGTGACTCATATTGGACGTACTTGCACAAAGACACATTTGCTGTCGCGATAGGGACTGCGCCGCCCTAACGCCTTTGTTCAAGATGGTCGCTGAAAGAAAGTAAACTCTACTTGCTAACAACGGGTAGAAGGTAAGGTAAGATGATCAGTCATAACCGGTCATCTTCTCTCTTTTCTTAAGGAAATTGTAATGTGTCAAATTCCTGCCCTTGTTCCAATTTATGTGGAGTCGGCGCTGCATTTCTTCCGTACATCTAAAAGATCGATTTCGCTCTCTCTCTCTCTATCTTTCATTATCCTACCATTTGGGGTCGGCTCCCCTCGACATTCTTCGCCAGACGTGTCTGTACTGGGCTGCTGGGTCATGGATTGCTAAGTCTGCTGTAACAAAATAACGCGCCTTGTCTGAAACGGAACCTTATTAGCTCTTGCACCGTCTTCGTGCCATGTCACGCACTAGGCTTGTCTAAAGGAAGGGCTAAAACAATAGTGGGCGTTTTGTGAGTGATCTTGTCTTGTCCTTGATCTTGATGTTGAGCGGATGCCTCTCCTAGTCTTAAGGTACTAATATCACGCCTGCACTCCACGAAGGGTTGGGTAGAGAAGACCATCAAAGAAGTTTATAACTAACGACCGTAAGGACTATTCCTGCTTGCAGCGTTTGGCGGCTATAGAACCGGGCCGGTAACAGATGTGGTAATTGTGTTCATAGGATTTTGTTTTCAAACTGGTTGGATATGAACTTCCTTGATGGTACGTATACTTAGACCTACCTACCAACACCCACATTTCAAGAACTCCTCGAACAACATCTTCATCTGATTCGAGTTAATAATCAAATACTTAATTAATCATTAGATGCAGAATATAGCTACAGGTTACAGGTATTTGCAGTTTGTTATGATATTCCTCGATTCTGGCTCATAAACCACAAATTTATCCCCCCCGGCCCCGGCCCTGCGCATTATTTTAACAAAAACATACAATTTGTCAAGGGAATATGACATTTCTTTGTTTTAAAATACTCGAAGACAATGGTTTTGTTTGGAAATTCTTTATGTAGGTATTCTTGTGGACTTAGCCCAAAACATCTTTTGTCATTTGACACTAAGACCGCGCGTGTGCGCAAGTGAATATAATTTTGCTTTTTTTATTACAAAATAAAGATAAGTAGGTAGGTACTGAAAATCTGATTATTTTGTAATTTATGACGTTAATATCGTATAGAGAAATGTTTTGCATTGTTTCGGGGGTTGGCATAAAATCACATTATCAGGGAGATAGGAAATCTTGACTACGATAACTTATCAAGTCAAAATTGACTTAGGGACAGGGTATGCATTTAGGTATGTTATCACTGAAGTAGTAACAGGCAGTAGGGTCACTTTGGTTTACTTCCTAATATATTTAAACATGAATCACATTACATCACAAGCCACCAATTAAAATTCAATGTTTTCATTTGAAATGCCAAAGCGTTTGTATGCATTTATGCAAGGTCTTCTAATGTAGGTCCACTTTAAAACCTCCATCTAATACACAACATTTTTTATATTTTTCCTTGTATTTTACGGACAAGTAGGTACCTACCTAGCAAGCAAAAATTTTACTACCTACGTGTTTTTTTTATAAGGATGGGCAGTATCACTCTGCGGTAATAACAACATGGGTACCTACAAAGACGGTCAAAGTTCGAAGGCGTTTCCATTGGCCACTCCGGACAAGTGCCCAGCCCCCGCGATATATAGCGCGCGGGCCCTCAGTATCTACCAGCGTCGTAGCTAGGGGCTTTTAAAAGAAAACCTAACTTATCCCAGGCGGGGTGCAAAACCTTTCGAGCTCGATTCGCTCGCTCTTGCATTCTCCATAGGATTCATCCCCAATAGGCTTAAGACGGCCCTGAGAGTATCTAATCCAGCTGATATGCGGTCGAACATTATACCGGGCAGTCTATTGAGTATGAGACCCACAGTCAGTGATGAATTCACGACCCGGTAAGACGAGGAGATGTTCCAAATCGCACAGTGAGGGAATGTCAAAAACCACTACGAAAGATGATAGCGAGGTCGGCGCAGTGGTTGAGCGATTGGCTGCTGCACTGCGAGTCGCAGGTAATCTATTCCCGCACGTAACAAATAATGTGTATGGCCTACAGATAGTTTTTTCTTGTCTGGCTATTTGAGTATGTGATATAGTTTGCAAACGCACTATACCTACAGGAGAAATTCCTAGGGTGGGGCAATGACTTTGGTTTAAAAAATATATTTTCAGAGCATTCTGGAAAGTTGGCTCCGCTACCATCCTAATACTGACTGACTAATATCGTTTACACAAGCAGATATCCATGACAAAGACGGGCATTCTAAAAATAAAACGAACAGTTTATCGATATGTCACAACTCACAATGAAGTAATAATCACCAACGTCTTGATTTCCCCTTTATGTAGTTACTATACTCTTTGCACAACACTCTACAGTCTAAGTAGTCTAGTGAACTTTGGTTCAACAATAATCATCGTAGGTAGGTATGTACCTATTAAAACCTACCGTACTGCCCTCTACAGTCAGACACATTAGCTCAACGTTAGTAATTAATTGAATAACGATTGCTCATCGGAACACATCGCTTGCTCTTCTAAACTCTAAGATAATGGGTCAACTCGAAATAGACAAAAGTTACTATGCTGGAACTTTCCACCAGCCTTTGAATGACGGATTATAAATATAATATTACTTGGTATTGCTCTCGGCTTTGTCTGTTTGGAGGTCGGAAGTTATCCCACGGGAACGTACAAGTAGGTACCCAAATCGCATAACACACGTTCAATCAAAATCCGAGAGTTTTCAAGGATATTGCTAATTCATTGCTTCATATGTTTGAAAAATCCATCTGCTAAACAACGCAAATAACGCAATGAACGTGGGTGAACTGTCAAAATGAAACCCATTGCGATCAATTGTCATTTTATGTGTGCTACGCAATTACCCCGCAGGACGTAAACTATCTGGGTGCCAAAGTACATCTAAACATCTAAACAGACAAGTTAATATTTTCACCCGACTGCCCCAGAAGGACGGTAATGTTTTTCGAGAGTATGTATGTATGTATGCATGTCTACATAGTTATAAGTATGTTTTTATGTATGTCTATTTCTTTGTCACACTGTAGCCTAAACGGCTTGATGGACTTTAACATATGAGGTGTAGTTAGAGTCGTCTTAATTGTGGGAGTATTAAAGGCTATATGTATAATATGTATTTATTGCATCGGCAGATACAAAAGGGGAGGAGGTTTTTTTTAAAAATAAAGTACAAAAATATCGGCATCAGATAAAAGTTAGTACCTAATGAGTCAATTCCAAATATATAATATATTATGTCGCAGTAAGATGGTTATATCCGCGATGTAGTTATATCCCCACGGATTACCGGATTTACGGATTACGGATTGTAGCTATATACCGTAATATAGTTATATGAATGCGTTTCATAGCTGTCTTACTAGGAATATAACTATGATACGAGCACGATTTAGTAATATTACTATTAGGGCCGACTAAATAGGTTAGGTTAGAACTGTCGCAGTAACAAAATTAGGGCGCTCCGACAGTTATGAACAGCTTTCATATAACTATATTACGATATATAGCTATATTCCTAGGATATAACTATATCACGGCTATAACCATCTTACTGCGACAAATATATTAATAAAACTAAAAAAGCAAAAATAACTGAAAAAAGAAAAACAAGCCTCGAACTTGTTTTTTTGTGAGGTATTGCAAGCCTGACACCTGACCTGAAATATGTTGTAACTTTTGTTTGTTCCCCATGGACATGGACCCCCGCCAGCGATACTTTACAAAAAACAAAGTTCAATACTTGCTTTTTCTCTTTTCAATTATGTGTTTTTGCAGTCGGGTTTTTGTTTTTTAATTATACGAGTATGTATAGATTATGAGCTAAGTATGATTGAATTAATATTGGCTATCGTAGCATCTATATGTAGAATAAGTCGACCTTGGATAAGGACACTAGGAACACCGGTTGGTATTTACCTAATCTACTTGCTAGAATGTATTAAATGTTTTGTATTATTTCGTCAAAATAGGCGGTTTTTTTACGGACAGCAACAAAATGATTACTTGTTTAGTTGTTTGTAACATTCAGAAATAATCATCGACTTTGGTCCGGTGCCGACTGTTCGTCGTCGAGGTCTAAATAAACAACTTTATCTAAGCGCGTGTGTGTTGTTTTCTAAGTTTTACACAATGCCCCAATTACACTATCATATATTTATCATACAAATATGATTTCATATCTGTCAAATTCTATGATCATAGTTAAATGACGCTGTTCTTAATTTTTACTTATTACACTTATAGGATCATATAAACGTCATACTTGATCAAGATGGATAACGATTTAACCGTGTTTGATTTAGCAATTTTTGAGGTTATACCGATATGATCACATTTGTACGCTTGCTGTCAATTAGGATCCCTTAACAATGATCATAGGCAATATGAATCTAGCTTATACATACATTCAAAATACGTAAACTCACGCCATCTTCCCATGGGGGGTAAGCAGAAACTATAGAACTCCACCGGCTACGGTCCTTACATACTCCTTTTGATTTGTTTAAGTTCACTCATCTGAAGGCCAATTCTCGTACTTAAAAAAGAACGTTCACATTAAAGTCGCAATCTGTCAAACTTGTCAAAAAATTTGGTAAATTTATTGTATTTTTGACAGATTGCGAATGAGATGCGAATGCGAACGTTCTTAAAAATTACGGGAATAGGGATGATGCCTGGGTAAAAATATGAAATTCTATTTAGTCCGTCAGTCAGATAATAAAAAAATATTAGACATGTATTTTTTGCTTTATCATATTAATACAAAATTACTTAGATAAAACGCATTTTAAGTTAGGGAGTGGGTGTCGCCACGTCACTAGTATGTATAAAATCTACATACTCGTGACGTCATGGCACATTTTACCTCAATGTATCGCCTTAATCTTTATATTAGGTACGTAAAGAAAGAAAAAATACGTGTCCAATATTTTTTTATAATCTCAAAGACGGGCTAAAAAAAAATATTTTATCGTCATCCCTATTGGGCCTCTGGTATCTCATATTATTCTCTGGTCTCATCTAAGTTCACTCTCCGGTAGCGTGCGTGGATGCACGCACGTTGGTTCCGACTACTACGCACCTGACCTGTCTGAAGTCCTGTAGCTCATAGCTAGAACCTATTTATTTATTGCTTCTAACTATTATTAAATATAACATACCTAGGTACTTCCCAGGTACCTAACAAAGTGACGGAAAAGAAAAGCTAGAGAATATTAACTGACAAAAAACATTTATTTAGTTTTACGATTCATCCATGTCATTCGTCGCGGTCTCATCCATATCGTTGATCGCTGTGTCGTCATCCGAGTTCGAATCACTGTCGCTGGCCTGCGACACAAAGAAATATTTTATTATATTAGATAAATAGGTAGGTACCTGCAATTAATCAATTGTATTAGGTATCTAATTCTCCTGTAAACTGGGAATTAATAACGTATACTGATCGAGACACAATATAAGTTTTATTGTTATAACGCATAAGGGCGTTTTATGTCCGTCAAATCATTAAAATGTTACATATTCTTATTCTACGGCTAGATATAGATCAGATTACTATTTAAAGGTTACAGATGCACAGATTATGTACCTCTAATAGATAGTCAGAAATCTATCTGCCACAAAAAAAAAAAAAATCGTTCATACACTGACAAACAACGCACGGCCTAAGCGGCTGGGTCTAGAAGCATGAAATGTTGCGCAAGAGTTCCTGATAAAGCAGAAATGAGCACTAAGGAAGGATTTAAGAAAATGCCCCCTAAAGGGGTTAAATAAGGGACGAAAGTTTACATGGAAATTTGCCTATACATCGGGTAGACTGCTCAGAGTATTTCGCGTAGAACATGCCAGGTGGACAAAAGTCATTGTTGGATTCTCAGAAAGGGTAATTACCCGACTGTAAAAATACCCCCAAACCTCCGAATCCAATAAATTAACCTCTAATATACCACAGTGATGAGTCATAGGTGGTCAGAGTTAACAAATGAGTTAATGCAATTCGGTCGCAAAGTCCTAATTGCATCCCTAGACGCGCATGACGTGCTTAACAAGCACGCGATTTTTTCGAACACATTATTTTACTAGTTTTGTGCAGAATGCTAGGCAACTAAGCGGTGCTGAGACCAGGAGATTTAATTATCGTCTGGAGGGAGGTGACTTGGTTAGAATAACCACCAAACGGCCGCTATGGCCCACGCACAATGGTCCACCTCACGGAAGTGTACCCAAGTGCAGAAACCAAATCCTATAACATAACATAAAACCGGTGGTGAAGCATTATCTACGACATAGATTCTAAATCTGCAACACACTCATACAAACAGACTTAGGAAATGGTCTATGAAGTCACACTGTACTGTGAACTGTTTGATTAAATCAAAAAAGGAATTCTATCCTCCGGAGGAGCATGTTGTTAGCACTAAAACTAGTGCTGAAATTAATCTACAAACCGAGTTAGATAAAACCGCTGAGTGCTTTATAAAAGCTGAGAGGAAAGTGATTGGAAGTATGTCTCCTAATTCATTGCTCATTAGTAAATGGGGCTGGGCTGTGATGGAAACTCTGGTCACAGTGCATAAAAACAGAAGTTTCAGAATAGCGAGGATACGGATGAGTTTCTGTTTGTTTTTTTCATTTGTGCCAATAAGACTAGTCTAAATGCCAATAACATAATTTGGCATAAAATAATAATAAAATAAACTGCTTAGGTACTATAATTACGAAAGAAATGTTCTTATTTTTATTTTGTTTTTCATTTATATAATTATTCATGCATAAAACGACCTAACGAGTCGATATAAAAACGGAAAAAAAATAAAAGACTGTCGTTCACCTAGCTTGTTCGAGGCGAAACACTGTGCGGCTTGTTAAATGACATATTTTTTTACGTGAATTGTTTTTATGTAGGTTCAATACTCTCTGGTCAACACTGACGATACACCACACAATAGTGGGTTTACGTACAAATTATAAGCGCCGTTTATAACGTACTTATTGTATTTTAATGATATAATGAATTGAATGAATTATATTTATTTGTGATTAGTATATTGGGACTTGGTGTCTTAGTAAATAAATAAATAAATAACGCCGTAATGGTTCATAATACCGCCGTTCGGAACGAGGTTGTAAAAACGCGGCGGTAGACATTTTCTTTAAACGCCATACACCTTCTTGCCTATCCCGCCGCACCCTGAATTCGAGTATAAGCCTGATGCTCGAAAGTCAAGTCAAGAAAGAAATCATCGTGAAAATTTCAAGATGACACGCGTGTGCCAATTGTGCCAAACAGCATTATGAAATACAAAAACAACATCGCTGGATGCAAAAATAGGCTCAAAAAAATACAGCAACAGTTATGGTACCTCAAACTTCAAATCAGTGTTGTTGCTGTTGAACAGCGTATCCTTGACGTATCGGAACATATGGTCTCGGCAGATCTCGTCGGTGTTGGGAGGGAGCCAGCCGCGCTTCTCGTGGCACAGGTAGCCCGGCGGGGGCTCTGGAGCCAGAATCTCCTCAACCTCTGGCAGTTGGATGTCGCAGTACTGGGAACAAGTGGTTAGAATAAGGTAACTGCCGAACGTAGTATTAAAGCCTACATGAGTATTTGAGAAAATGCCAAAAAATTATGGCGAGTGATAGTTAGGCATTATATTCTGAGTGCAGCTCAGGTTTCAATGTTGGATCAGTGATCCATAATGTACTCATCTCACAGCTCCATGTTTCTTTCTTTAACTGTTTTCGTTTAGATGTTTTAAATTAACCTATTCTTACAGCCGTGAGCCGCATAAAGATTAGAAAACCACAACATAACAGTGCTTCAATATTAATACTAGTTGTCGCCCAGAGGTCGAAATTCGACCATAATTCATTTAAATGTGATGATTCTAAGGTAGCCATCCTGTGTCAAACGCACGGTAGTGTGTAATGTTTTTTTTATTAATTTATTTTATTTCTTATGTATATTAAATAAAAAATATTAGCTTTCTGCGCTCCTTCTCCATATAAACTTTAACTGTGCCAAATTTCATACTCCTCCGTCCGCGTAATTTTCGTAAAAAGGGGTACAAAGTTTTTGCTGCACGTATTAATATAATAATAATAATTATACATTCGAAAGTAACTCTGTCTGTCTGTCTGCGTGCTACCATGCCTTAACGGCTGCACGGATAAGGACATAGACCTGGGTTACATCATAGGATACTTTTAATCCCCGTAGTACGGTTCATTCTCGTGTGATAGCTTCTGACCTCCACTTGGGCGAAGCCGCGGAAAAAAGCTAGTACTAAGAAAACGATGTCAGTGAACAATTTTCCTGTTTACCTGATAGAATATGTGCCGCTGCGTGGGCGTCATGCCGGGCCGGAAGTACACGCTGCCCTCGGCGATGTCCTCGGAAGCCGAGGCGGAGTGCTCGGTCGCGCTCCTCTTCGGCTTGCGGTCGCGGTCCGTCGTTATGTCTTCGCGAGACATTATCATGGAGCGCACACCCGCTAGGAAAACGAGCGGAAATTATTAATGTGATGCAGACCTGTCATTGAGGTGTCAATATGTTACAGCTGGAGGTATTCACTATCAATTGTTAGGTACTTTTGTAGGTGAGTAAATAATTTCAAAAGTAGTTTTACATTTTTCTTCTTTTTTTTTATATGTGCCTGAAAGAGCGTCTATAGTTGATCTTGTAAGGTTTTGTGCAAATCAATAGTATCTGGTACAATATAACCACAGAAGATCAACTCTTACAAAAAATAGAAGTATGAAAGTGATGATGTGATGTGAAAATGTACAATAGGACTGAAAAAAATACCTGCATGCCTCAACCTGAAGTCCAGAGTTTGGTATATTCTTGCAGCAGGGTCTTTTCGAGGGTCAAACCCATATCTCACCCACATTGACCTCCAGGGTCCAGTTTTCATATAGACGGCTAAACAAGGCATGATGACCTTTAGAGAAACTAGCCTGATCTTCGTGTGATACCTTATCAAGTTCAATGACCAGATTGGTCTCTCTTCAAGGAGCTAAAAAATAATATTATTCTTTAATGTTTTAATAAGCAGTGCCTTAATTGCATAATGTTTTTGGTAACAAAAGTAACATACCTTCCTAACAACATCATACTCCTCAACCAACCGAGGATGTAAATCAAATTTCAGTTCCTTCTGCTTCAAATAAATTTCATGCGGTTCACTTGGCAAGTCATCAGTCAAGTTAAATATATATGGAGACACTTGGGAGCCTCGTAACATTCTGGTTTTACTGTGAACACTTTCACCACGGTCGGGAGAAGACCGATCTGGATACCTTTTATCAGTGTAAGCATAACATATTGGCTTCTCAAATCTTGTGAAGCTTGAAGGAACAAGTAGAAGTGGTGCAGGCTGTCTACAAAAGAAAAATAAAACTTCATTAAATGTAGCTTGAAACATGAATAATTAAGTTTAAACAGACTGTTACAACTTACAGCATAAAATCAATTGGATCTACCCCTGAAGGTAGCACTTTTTCTAAAGCGCAACTTAGAGGGCCATCGCTAGGTCCTTCTCTATGCACAGCCAAGTATTGGAAGTCACACATTGCTAGAACAAACAAGAATGAGCAAGTCGTGAAAATACAGTTCAATACTCTATTTCATTATTATCATGAGCATTTCACCCAAAAGACAACAACTGCTGGACATAGGGCTCGCGCAGGCAATGCCACAGGAACTAGCCTTATCCAATAACACAGTATCAATATAACAGCTTCATAATAAAAAATAATACTTACATTCAAATCTGATCATACTCTTGACACAGCCAACCACAGCCGTTGACATAACTTCTCTCTTTATTTCATTGCCTTCTTTCACTTTCTTGACTTTCACCTTCAGTAACACCCCGGCTGCCCTCTTGGAATTACCATATATTTTACGGACAAATGGATTCTCAGGCTGGAAAGACAACCCTAGGCGTCTTTTTGCTGAATTACTGTACACCTGAAAAATAAGAAAAAATAACTTATTAGGTACTGAAACTCTTGTATACGCTGTAAAAATTTAATAATCAAAACTTATGCTGCAACTTTAATTATGGAAACCATGTGGGAACCTATACTTATAATTTATGATCAACGTGAAAAGGGAAACGAAAAGATACCTGTGAAATGCTTCTAATGCCACCCAAACATGCAATAGCTTTGTCTTCATTTTTTACGATTCCAGGAAATTGTATGCCAACTAATTCACGATCCAAATTATTACTTTCCATTGTTGTTGGATATTTTTATAAAAAGTTAACAACAAAACAGCAACACATGCTTATTTTGACAGTATGGAACAGCTGACACGCTGACAACCAGTGTTGCCAGATGCATTGAACCTTATATCTGTAGTAGAAACTGCTAAAATCTGTATTTATATCTGTATGCTATTTTAACTTGAAATCTGTATTAAATCTGTATGTATGGTCAAAAGAACCGAAACAGAATAATATACCTACTTACCGTATGCAGTCAAATTAGTTTATACTGCTTCTTTTGAAAAAGAAGAGAATAGGTTTGATTCATCACCTACCTCGACCTCCACGACACACAGTTACTGGGTAACACGATACCCCTTGTTAAGACTGGTTGCCAGATTTTGGGACTTTTTATTGCGCAATAAATTAATATCAATTACCATTAAAAATTTGTACCAAATTAATTATTTGCGATAAAATGCATCACTAGAACGCAGTATTTTGGAGAACACGCAAAAATCTTTAATTGGCCGATTCCCCGTTTGAAAAATAAGTGAAACTGGCCACTGACTGACAGAACAGTACTACCAATCGCGATTTATTTACCTAAATACCGTTTTAAATCAAATTAGGCTATTTGATCAATAGAATCAGAAAAATCTGTATCGAGTGCTTATCTGTATCATAAATCGAAAATCTGTATAAATACGGAGACATCTGTATATATGGCAACACTGCTGACAACTGACAATATGATACTGCACGTTCCATTTTGATTTGGTACGAATGCTACATTCTTGGCATAATTTCTGATATTCTCGTTAGGTTCTCAAACCCGTTTTTTTTTTTTTTTTTGAGGATGGGAAATCATCAAATGACTTCTCCCGCTCTGGGCAGAGCGAGAGGGTGTGTCAGACTTTTACTGACTAAAAGCAACCCGTGTTCCTTCCGTTGCCTGTGTGCCGGGGCCGCGATATCCCTTTCGGACAAACCCGCAACCCCGGCAGGAGGTTCTCAAACCCTTTCAATCAATACTTCAGTATAATAAAACATTCAAACAGATTTAGTGGTTGTTTTTTGTTTTGAGAATTCGTATCTTACATAGGGAAGTCTTATCTCGTCTCGGTTGACAGGAGAGAATGGAAGAAAAAACGTTTTGTGCCGACCCGAAGTACCATGGATGGAGCAATAGCAAGAATATGATGATGATTAGGAAGTTATAACTAACAGTTAAAACTTATCAAACTAATTAAAATATTTAATATCACAAACTTAGTCTACAGTTAATGATGGCTCATAATGTAATTATTATTGCGTTCCTTAATAATAATAGTATAAAAATATAATATTATGCTCGTTCAAATTATTATCATTATCATCGATGTGCCACGGCCTCCACAGCTACCAAAAGCCTGAAACGTAAAAAAAAAAAAAACTTTTTGAATAAGAGGGCCCCAAACGGTCCACTAGCGCCACTCCTAAAAAAATATATTATCTTGTGACTGAAAGGAATTATGAATAACGGCTAGTAAGGACCCTCAGTAAGTGTGTCCAGAAATTTTCTAATACCTTTTATAAGGTTTCATATTGATTACCGAACCAACAAAATATGACCTAGAAGAATGTGGCGGCTTTTCTTTAGATCGAATTTTGTTGCTTCACTTTACAAATTATAATAATATGATCTTTTTTATAGTGTACTTGTACCATAAACAAAGACGTACTTCTCTAGCAGGACATTCCTTTGTCTTTCAATCTCAAGCCTGTCTTTTTCCATTTTAAGTCTTATATTGTTACACCTTTTCTTCTCTAGAAGCTTCTGTTTCTCAATTCTTATTCTTTCTTCTTCTAAATTAAGAAGTCTGTCATGTACAAGTCCTGGAAATAAAGAAAATAATGTTTTTTATACTTTACTTCCTTTATTCAACTTGAAGAACAGCAGCATATTTAGGTTTATAATAATAAGCATAAATAAAAAGTTTGTTCATAAAAATACTCACTGACTGGTCTGCCTCTCTTCCACAAAGGTTTGCCTGTGACTGGAGCTGACGACACCTCATTGGGTCCCATGCCAGCATCAGGGTCTGACACCACTCCATCACCCAGACTCATCTCTATGTCTGCTGCTGTGAAGTGCTGGGACTCTGATGGCCATTTCTGCAATTTTATTAAATAGAGGATTGTTATTCCTATAAACAAATGATAAATTATTTTGTATACTATTGTATAGAATCAAAGTTTTGTTTTCTTTGTTTTCTCTAAGTGAACAGAGACCAGTGCTGCTGGGGAGTTTGTTGCACTACTTCTTCTTCCCACCAGCTAAACCACTAGGAAGTGGATGGGCGTTTTTGGTGGACTATCTTATGTAATTCTGACGTTCGCAAAGTGCTGATTCTCAGCCTAGTTTGAATAAAAGACTTTTGAATTTGAATTTGATAATCTTATAAAATATTTAAAAAAAACTACTACGAATTTTACTATTACAGAAATGTTATTATTCAATTAGTGAATACTTTGGAGACTACCTAGTCTTTCAGCTACTTTCTTTTTTAACAACATAGAATGTGTATCTATTCCTAACTTAAATTTCTATCTTTCCATTGAATAAGTAGAGTTTTTGTACATAGTTTAGTTTTCTGTTAGAATATAATTTTTATTTATTTATTTATTTCTTTTATTTACATATTTATACATAACATCATTATTTATTTTCTTATTATTTTGCACCCTCTCTAGAGGTATGTTAAAGAGATATATACAATCTTTATTTGCTAACTAGGTATCTGCAGAAACAGTAAACAATATCAAAAACAAAAACAAAAAAAAAACAAAAACAGATAAAAACAAATCAAAAAACAAACAGTGTTCAGTGTTCTGTTTCTATTAAAAACAGATAAGGCTAAAGCGCCAGGGCGGCCCGCGAAATTCAAATTTTCTTACGTTTTTTGCCATTTGCAGGTCAGTATGGGGTTGTATGTTGATAAATATGATTTGCGGCAATATCAAATATTTATTTATAGAATTATAATCATAAATACAACTCTTTACGATCATATAATCGTATTGAATGACTATTTCATGAAATCATGACATTTTAGGGTTATTCTAACATAAGGAGTTGTATTGCTAATTCTCATCATCTACCTAGCCTTTTCCCAACTATATTGGGGTCACCTTCCAGTCTAGCTGGATGCAACTGAATACCAGTATTCTACATGGAGCGACTGCCCATCTGACCTCCACAACCCCGTAAATGGGTAATACTGGCCCTTGGTAAGACTGGTTGTCAGACTTTCGGGTTTCTGACTACCCGTATCAACTGTCAAAGATGTACAAATGACACCCAGGACCAATGGCAACCCTTTTTAAAGAAGTGGCGCTAGTGGACCATTTGGTACCCTCTTAAGTAAAGACTTTCAAGAATTTTTCTACTTTAGATTTTGATTGGATATAAAAAATTTATGAGTTACCAGTACATAAAACATGCTACAAGCCCTAATAGATGCTGCAATGTTGAATACATATTTAAGAGGGAATATTACCATACTACTTGTAGAAGGATCAGCACTGCACATGTCATCCGTGGGCCCTGTGCTTTGTGCTGGTGCCTGAAATATGCGAAATTTTATAGTTTATTCATTTATTCCCATGCACAAACATCATTAAAGAAATTATATTCAAACATTTATAGGACAAAATCATATCCAAACTTGACTGTCATACCATGGTATTGTTCATTGCTGAAGTCTCAGGCACTCCTGACAGGCCAAACACTGAAGTATTAGTGCAGATAAGTCTTAATATTTTCTCTTCAGCCTCTGTTAATTGTGTGTTAGCATTACAGCCGGGTGTAAATCGGTTTTTTCGTATTTTGAAAGCTTTTTTCTTGACATTCGATTTCCAATCTCTCCATGTCTGAAAAGATTTTGTATTTTCACCTTTTATGTCTGACTTCGTAATAATATTACATAACAAAAGTTCATTAAACAGTAGAAACGTAATAATATTACCTACCTGTTGCCATTTATCAGGAGTTTTAATTGCCCCAGACCCAAAACCTGAATTAGCATTAAGTTTCTCTGTGATTTTAATCCACGCATTCGTCTGGCGAATTCTTCCCTCAAGACCTGTAAATTTTCCAATGGCTAGTTCCTTGTCTTCCTCAAGGAAATGTAAAAGCATGTTTAGCTGTTCCGGGCTAGCTTTCCGTCTTTCCATTGTTGTAATGTTGTGATCTTAAATGAACAGTGGCGAAATTATGCTTCTATTCTCTTGCAAACAGTGATTCAACTTCCTGCTAATTCTTATAACTATGAAATATAACTATTTCCTGTTATAAAACAAAGAAATAAGTAAAATAAAAGTATTTGTTGTTACCGCAATAATGTAACACAAGACACAAGTTTGTTTTTATGAACTCAGCTGTCTCCTCTCTGTCAAAGTCAAACTGTCAAGGCTCAAGTTAAACTAGTGTCAAATGAAAATCCCTGTTCCACGATGCAAAATTAAAAATTTTGGTTATGTGGATTTTATATCTGGCAATAAAAATATTTAATTTTCATTTCATAGAGGTATGAGGAACAGGGTGTATAAAAAGCAGTTAAGCAGTTATTCTCGATGTTTTAGCCGAAAATAGCCAAAAGCTGGGTTTTCATTATGAAATTATGAATATTAAAAAACACATTTGTCAAAAAGCATTAGTCTATGACGGGTATGGATGAAGCAAAAGTTTGTTTGAATGTTTACATTTTTCACTCTGTAGCACAAAAGTTACGGTATTCATACAAATCATTGATAAATGACGTAAAAAATAATAACTTGTATCAAAAAATGTAGTATATTTTATTCAGCGTAAAGATACTTTAAATACTTTTATGCAAGTAAAAACGAGAAAAATGAATACACTTATGAAATTAAAAATGCTACGAGGCAGTGCTTACAAGGAGAGAATAGCTCGAAGGCATCTCACCGACTTATCTGACTGTGTAAACTTACCAGATTCATATCTTTTGAAGAACTGCGGTGTAAACAGAGATGTTTTCCATCATATATTGAGAATTCTGGAACCTGTCGTTCCGAAAACTCAAAGATCAAATGGTATACCATTTCCTTTGAAGGTGATTTAAATAACTCTTGGAATAACTTTTCTTCCTCAGTAGCTACTGTAGATCCACAATTCCTTGTAACATTTCTTTCTCAATCCCAGGTTCTGGTGACTCTGTCGTTCTTGGCCAGTGGTTCACACCAGAAGTCAGTGGGCAAAGACTTCAGTATCAACATATCACAGAAGTCAGTGAGCCGAGTTATCAAAATAGTAGTTGAAGGACTTAACATGGTGCTTGATGATTGTATAATATTTCCTAGTTCTGTGATGCAGAGAGACCAAATCAAAGAAGGGTAATTTCAATCACAAGAGTTCATCACTAAAGCTTTTGGACATACTAATTCATATACAGTCGACTCTCGTTAATTCGAAACTCGAGGGACTCTTAAAATATTTCGAATTATCGAATGTTTGAAATATCAAATGGTTCGAAATTTGTGAGAGAAAATTAATAAAACTTCGAATTACCAAGTATTGATCAATAATTATTTATTAACTGCTATTCTATAACAATGAAAAAAGTTTAGAGTGTACATACATAAATCTATTCATAATGTGAATTAATTAATGTTTCGAAAGAACTCTGTTATACTGGTCTGCGACTTGGTTTCTACGACTCATAATTAACACAAACTTTTACTCTGCATACCAACGAAAGACTAACAGTAACACAACTACACAAACCAATTCGTGCGGAAGTGTGAACTAAACTATTCATAACAAAAACAAAGGGTCGTGTATGTTGATACAAGTTTGAACTTGTCGCAAAATGTACTTACATTACAATCATTCGACCTCTTTCTCTCTGCAACTTTGAATTGTCGAGTGTTGGACGCCGATGAGTTCGAATTAACGCGTCGTTTTATAATATAGCAATGATTTTTTCGTTTGAATTACCAAGTGCATAAAAATGTATTGATTTAGTTCGAAATATAAAGAGATTTTGTAGGGCACTCGTGATAACTTTGAATTATAGAGAGGTTCGAATTATCGCAGGTTGGAATTAACGAGAGTCGACTGTATTAGGGGTACAACTTTGATTTGTTGCTACAGGTTTTACAGAAAATATCATTTTCCTGAAACAATTGGCTGTTTGGATGGTACTTATGTTGAAATAGTTTGCCCAAGAGACGATGAAGAGGCATTCTATGATAGGAAAGGACAATATTCTATACATGCCCAAATTGTAAGTTTCTACTTGATAGAGGACTATTGCCTGCCTCATGCCAGTTTACTTCATAGTTTTTTGCTTTCCAGATGTGTGATGCAGATTCTAAAATAATAGCAGTGTGCTGCAGGTTTGGTGGGTCAGCCAGCAGTGCATACATTTGGAATAAAATGAATATCAGACCTTTTATCGAGAGTATCAGCAGGCAGGGAGAGATGTGTTGGCTCATTGGTTTGTTAATTTTATCTCTTTAAATACATGTTTTTTTGTTTTTTATTCTTCCCCATTAAAACTTATTTTGTTTTCCAGCAGACAGCAAATATCCTCAAAGAGCCTGGCTAATGACACCTATATTACACGCCCCTCAAGGCACACCAGATTCTCAGTACAACCACTTTCAAGGCAGAACCAGAACTTGTATAGAGAGGTGTATTGCCAAGCTCAAGGGAAGATGGCAATGTCTACACAAAAGGCCATTGCACTACACACCACAGCAAGCAGCTAAAATAATAAATGCTTGTTCTGTGTTACATAATCTTTGCATAAGAGCTGGTTTGCCAGATCCTCAGCCTTACATGGACCCAGAACCAATGCCAGTCATAAATGAAGTGACAGAGATGCCTGAAGATAATGTAAATGATTTGTATATTGGTATAGAAGTTCGAAGGCAACTTGCAGAAAGAATCTACTACAGTGTGTAAGACTGATTTTGGCAGATGCCACATACATTTTAAGTATAATATTATTTTACGTTCCGCCTTGATGAATCATTGTATACTACTACTTTTTAATGTAGTTTACTGTATTAGTAAAACACAGTATTATTTATAAAAAATATTTAATATGTAATCAAAACGAACTTTATCTCTAAGAACACAATTTATTTAATTTTAATGCATCAGGATTTGCATCTGTGCCAGCTGACTGTAGGTGTCGCCGGGCATTCTGTACGCGATGTTGCCAGCGAATGTGTTCAGTACTTCAGCTTGTTCACGCAGCCATTCCACTTGCTGGAAACAACACAAAAAATAAAATTCAATAAATTGTCAAAAAAATAAATAAATACCCAACCAGAAACCTATTCCAGCTTCCAAGTAGTTTTTCTTTGTAGAATAACTAGAATAGAATAAGTGCCGAATCTTCAGATAACTTTTATCTGAGGAATTAAGGGTACACTAGTCGACAGCTCGAACTCGTTGGTGAGCGTGACTAATACGCATGCTAATCAGTCGTAATTATTTATTTATGTACTTAGTTTTATTTATTTAGAATTTATTTATCTAGTTTTTATATATTTATTTACTGAAACAGTGGATGATTTATAACGAAAACGGGAGCATAAAATTTCATGAACAGACCTTTGGGCGCATAGATATTATGAAAAAACTACTGGATGTATTTATTCAAAATAAAATTATTTGAACTATTGAATAAATTACCTATCTCTGTACGGTTTCTATTTTGTATTTTTCTTACTAAATACGTTATTTATTTACGCCGAAAGACGAGTTAAAAAAATTAGGATAGATTTCACCAATGAAACTGAACGCGATCAGCATTTCTAAAGCGCGTTCAAGAGCCGTCAGTGTCAAAATTGTTAGGGAATATTGTACACGGATAGCTCTTGAACGCGTTTAAATGTGCTGAACGCGTTCAATTTCATTGGTGAAATTCGCACTTAGTGTTCAAATATGGAACCCTCATAACTTCCAAACCAATTTTTTGTTTCAATTCTGCTTCCATACAGGGCTAGATAATGACAAGATAAATTGATATAATTTTCAGTTTTAACCATACACTGTGAAGCAGAAGAGTAATCCCCATACTACGTTTGTATGGAAGAATGACCGACTAGCGTACACTTAATGTAGCGGTTTGACAGCATTTGCATAAAAATAATCAAACTGTCATTATATATTATTAAGAAAACAGTTATCCGACGATTGAAAATTCGGCACTTAGTCGACCTATCTTCGTACAACACAATACTCTTACCTTATTGTTCTGTCCTGCAAGAGGTTGCGCCTGCGCGGTGCGTAATCGTTGCCGTTGCGCCAATAAGATAGTGCAGAGCGCTCGCAACACGGCTGGCAGACTGCGCAGTAGCTCTCCACGGGCAGTTCGCGCAGCTGATACTCGCGCGTCTAACTCACTCGCGTTCAGTGGCACCAATTCACAATCACGAAGGGTCTGCAGAAAAAGATTTAATATTGTAATCATGATGACTCTAAACAATCATAACATAGTATGTTTAATAATAAAGCAAAAATGTGGAGTTTCGTCCTACCTCGAGAGCGCCTTCATAGTTTTCACTGTGGAACTGATCAAAGAAAGTCATCAGCTTGCAGAGCTTGGTGTACGCCTCAACCAGTGCGGCCGATAGCGCGGTGCCGTCAGCCGAGCGCAGTCGTCTCGACACGTGTTCCGCGAGCGTAGACAAGCGCTGACGTAGACCGCCTGCGCCGCCACCACTGTTCACTACTTGTGCCAGCAGTACGCAGAATAGTTCTAGAACCTTCTCCAAGTTCTGCAACGAAAATTGTACATGTAGAGATTGAAGCTTTAGAACCCCAACAAAACAAATTTGATAACTGATATTATGGTTATGATTGATGATAACTTACCCCAGCAATATCATACATTGTGATGGCATCTTCAAAGAGACCTTTGTTTACTAACTGCTCTGCTACATTCAGAGCTATAACCTGGAATAAAAATACGATAATAATATTATAAACACCTATTCATAAAGATTTAGCGACCCGCCCGTGTTGCACTGTTTTTACGACTTGACAAAACGTCGAGATTTTATACCATTTTAACAACAAATAAACAATGATGATGAAAACTGCATCAAAATCCGTTGCGTGGTTTACAAGAACAACGCAGTCACACAGACACACAAAGAGGGAGTTTAATTTATAATAGGTATATAGCAGATATAGATTTCTATTAAAATGTTGGAACTGTGCCTACCTTGCTATCAATATGTGGATTGTTGAATTGATCCAATAGGCCTTGGCTACGCAGTCCAGTCAGAGCATCCATCCGTCCGAAGAGCAGGTCGTAATCGCGGCTTTCAAGCGCCAAGTCAGTGCAGCAACACATAAATAAGTTCTTGCCACTGGGATCTTTGAGGTTTCTGAACACACGTAAAATTATTTTTTAGCATAAGTTATTTTACAAAAGCTAGTGAAATTATATAGGTGACTACCTCAGGAAGAAGTAATAATGTAATGCGTCAGATGGGTCAGTGAGCTCAAACTTTCTGACATACAAAAGCAGTAGTCTCGCCAAGTTCAAGCGACGGAGTGGCGAAGGATCATCTGTATCGACAGACACTGCAACAAAAAAGAGCGGATTTTATATTTGATACATAAACAAAAACAACAAAAAAAAGAGGTTTGAATGGACAGTGTACATACACAGTGGTGCTTGAACATTACGAGGTGTGCCTAACATGTAAACGTCATGAAGAGCTAACGCCATGTGGACACCGTGAACTTGGAATCTGGAATTATAAATTCAATTGATCCAAAAAGTACTAGAAAAAGTTTTATGAATTGAAAACTGTAGCCAAATATTTACCTTGGTATTCTTGATAAGAATTCTATTGCAGGTTCAAATTGTCCAGTCAATGTCAGCATTTGGAAGTACACTACTGGTTTTTCATAAGCATGATAATGTGTTTCACCTACAAAAAGAAAACACGCAGTATTAGCCATCTTAACAGTTTTATAAGGTAACATAATTTATTGTTTTGTGTAACTTACCATATTCCTCTAATATCATCTTCTGTAAATCAGAATATGAGAAGGTTTCAGTCTCATTGTTGCCGCGTGATTTGATGAAGGACAGTTTCAGCCAGAGGTAATCGTCGGCTGTTCGCGCCACTTCGTAGTGCTCATCGCTGAGATCACAACAACCTATGACGCAGTATACCTGTGAGAATTAATACACTTATAATATAATACAACTACAAGCACTTTCAGGTAGCTGTAATACCAAAATATACTCGTATAGTTGTTTGTGAATGAAACTTGATGTTAAAATCTGCAGTAGTACTAGTAGTTTAGTTGCTAAAAACTAAAATGAAAGTATAGGTCCATGATGGCTCCATGTAAAAAAAAACAAAAACATTCTAGGGTTGTGTATACTTGCGACGGCGATCTCTCGCGTCCGGCCCTGGTTCAGGCCATGGTTCGGAGCGAGAGTGCATGGGAGGCCGTCACCTCCTTCTGCGAAGCAGTTATGTTCGCGAAGGAGGAGGCGGAGCGCGCGAGGGAGATGCAAGCTGCACGCCCTCGCGGCCCTAGTCGCCGCAGGAGACGCCCCGGGCGTCGGGAGTCGACTTCCGGCCACCGTAGGCGCGGGCTTGCGGACGGGTGAGCAATAGGCAGCTCGCCGTCCGATAAGGACCAGGCCCGTGTCGACGGCGCGTTGTGTTCCACGCGCGCCTCAAAGAGATGTCAGCACCAACCGACAGGGTCGAAAGACCAATGCCTGCTGGGGTTGCGGGTTTGTCCGAAAGGGAAATCGCGGCCCCGGCGCACAGGCAACGGAAGGAACACGGGTGGGTTTTAGTCAGTAAAAGTCTGAAACACCCTCTCGCGGCCCCGGCGCACAGGCAACGGAAGGAACACGGGTGGGTTTTAGTCAGTAAAAGTCTGACACACCCTCTCGCTCTCCCAGAGCGGGAGAAGTCATTTGATGATTTCCCATCCTCAAAAAAAAAAAAAAAAAAGGGTTGTGTATACTTACAGCTCTTTTGTATGGGTCTGTAGAGTTGCGCACTTGTATCCTATATTGAAAGTTGATGGCAGTTTGTAGTTTGTCACTTAAAGGTTTCTCTGGATTCTTGATGTACTCTTCCAGGGCTGATATAAATTCTTCATGATCTCGGCTGTGAACACACAAAAACAATGTCGTTTACTGCAATGGAACCTGTCGGGCTTCTGGCTAAGCAGCAATATGAATGTTTTCAGTGCATTTGATATTCTTTGTGCACGAAAAATAGTGCTTAGTGTGAGTAATTAGTAATTTTTGTACTAACCCTGCCTTTCTCAAACAATGCAGCGCCGCATTGGCATCGCCACTCTTCAAGCAGTAGTACACCATGGGCCACAGTGGGCGCTCGTCGATGACGCCGTCAGTCAACACCTGTACGTTTTGGCCCTGTAAGCGGAGGCCTACGAAGCCCCGCACTAGAGGGTATGTGCCCGGCTCGCCACCGCGCATCGCCGCTGCTGGATTTGAGCGAACCACATCGCTCATGTATAATTTATATCTGGAATTATGTAATGAAGATACTAGTTGACATATTTAAAAAAAAATAACAACATAAGTTATAAAAACAAAACCTTGGACTGTACTTTATGAACTGTTCACTTTCTTATTGTATTATATGGTGTATTGACTACATTTACAGAACACACAAAGTTAAAATAATTCCAATGTAGAATTGACTGATTGATTCTAGCCAGATATATTGTGTGCCATACCTTTTCTCCAAGTATTTTTTCCCTTGAGCAACCAGACACTGTTGGATGGTAGGGTTGCCTCTGGCCTTGAGAGGGTCCTCATCCCTCACTAATGCTGGAATATTTGCCATTGTTTTGATGATCTCCCACATTTCTTTTACTTTCTGAAAATATTTTGAATGAATCAGTAAGATTTCATGAATTAAGATTTGTGATGTTTAGTTAATAATTATAACTTTCAAAGACATTAAAAAGGTAAGATTGCTTACAGGATCATTAAATTCTTCAGCAACTTGGGCAAATTTCTGATGTAAGGCTGTCCTGGACTTAGATCCCTGGAACACGAGCTTGTTGTACTGGTGAACTTGTCTGGCATATGCAGCCTCTATGTTATCAAGCATGGAATGTCCAAACTTCTTTGGTGTATCGGCAATGCTTGGTGGCTCTGGGGTCCTCTTGAGATCCAGCCAGTTTTGAGATGGACCAATCATAGCATTCATCAACTTTATCTTTTCTCTATTCCATTCTGATAGCATGTGTTCCCATTTCTGGTCTTCTGTTGTTTGTAGGGACTGGAATTTAATTAAGAATCAATGTGAGGGTAAAAGTCTGACGAAGTAATTTTAATAAAGAATTAATCAATAACTTTTCTTTAGAATATTATACTTACATTTTTATTAACCTCATCAATAAGTGATAAAATTGCATTTTCTCTTTCATTTCTCAAAAAGCTCTCGATGTCAGAGTCAGCAATAGGTTGAAGTGGCTCGAAAGTTCGTTTGGAGCTAAGTGTTTCAAGTTTTTGTGATATCTGTTGCAAATCTATTCCTTTAGAGCCAAACAATAGATGCCTGTAACGAAACACATGGTCAAAAGTTAAAAACTGAGAAGAACAGCCACGAAATGAGTGTGTAACATAAATGCAACAAATTCTTACGCTTGAATATCATTCGCTCCTGACTGGATTACTCTTGAGTATAGCTCCTGTGACGCCTCAAGCACCTGGCCCAAAGAACGTTCAACCCTCGGCAGCTCTTCATTACCCTCAATTTCAGTCGTTAACTGTTCAGCTTGTTGCAAAAGTTTGCTGAAATCATCGTCTGCCATCGTGCACTATAGGTTATCCAAGTTTGTTTGCACAAAAAACACAGACCTTTACAATACAATTTTCTGCTCTGCTTAAAGGCGCAATTAAAACTCTAGAAAAACATTGGTATCACAGTACACAGATGAAATATAACAACAAATATCAGAATAACGGCCGGTACAAATCTCTCAACTCAAACCACTTGACATGACAGCTTTCATTTATTTCATTTTAATTTGACAGCTGGATTTTTTAAATACAAATAATACTATTTATCTGTATGAAACCAAGCATTTTGGTACCGTTGAGTGTATTGCTTGCATGCTGCGTTTCTGTACTGATATTGTATTGATTCCTGAAAGCACCGTTGCATGGTATAATAATATCCTTCGCCAGGTATGGCATTCCGAAACACACTGGTCACGTGGGCGACACAAACCTACGTCATCACATCTATGTTACCAGAAGTTTGTAATAATAACTCCCCAACCACCATTATTACCTGTGCAAATCCGATAAAACAATCAGGTTTTAATTAACAATTACGTTGGTCTATGTTTAAATTGAATTGTTTCGTTTGATTAGACACACGAAACGACAATTTAAAAGCTATGGTTTCTGAAAATCTTTCCTTAATCGTGTTTTGTTGCAATAGAGTGGCAACTGGATAGTGACGTAAGCATGTGTTGGTCCCGGAATGCCAGACCTTGTTTTATTAGACCATGCACCGTTGCATAAAGCTGCGTATCCATTCTAAGCAGTTGCGCAACATCAAAAATTACTGGCAGCAATTTGCGCTCCTTTTATTTACTATAAAATTACGTGGTACCGATGGTGCGGGGTAGTATCTCTAAGTAGTCTGTGGGTGCAGGCAAAATTGCGTTTCTGCTTGATGCACAGCCGCGTATTCATTGGAAACAGTTGCGCAGCATTAAATATTGCTAGCAAAAAATTTGCGCGTTATTGTTAGTCTGTGCTAAATAAACGTATTTTCTTTCTTTTCTTTATTTATTATGAATACGGAACATTAACATGTCGCGGTCAACGTACTGCAATATTCCATAATGCCAATTGCTAGCAACTATTGAGGTTTTCTTGCACCTCAATGCCCGCAACATTTAAACATCTTGTCAGCAACATGTTTAAATGTAAAATTTGTGGGAAACCACAAACCTGCGCTACTTGTTTTCCCACAAATTTATACTTCAAGCAAGTGTTAATTGAATATTTTCTAAATTATATAAACATAGCTTTTACACGCAACTTCGCCCGGATGGTCGGGAATACATAATAATTTCCGACTTCCACCTCCATGTCCTAACCCAGGTCATGGTCTACTTGTGTACCAAATTTCATCGAAATCCGTTCAGCCGTTAAGGCTTGAATAGGTAACAGACATATCTACAGACTAACGTTACTTTCGCATTTATAATAATATAAATAAGTATAATATGTAACGTAATTAAGTAAATAAAAATAAATTAAAATAGGCTCTAATTTATTTCTGAGATAAGGTACATTAATAACATACAACATAAACACAACAGTCCTCTCTCAATCTCACTTCACTGTACAGTCTACACAGACAGAATTTCAGAGCAGCACAGCAGGCAGGTTTCAAAGTTCATTAAAGACAAATACGTAAAGGTAGCCCACGAAGAACTCATACCCAATGTACACACCTTTTCTTGCCGTGAAAAACTACGGTTAATTCGCCGTGTGTAAGCACGGTCGTCAGTGTTGTATGGATCACTATTGTGTTGTGGGGCCGTATAGTAAAGTAAAAAGTTTATTTCACAAATGAGAGCATTCACAAGCATTTGGTAAATACATACAGAATTTATTTATTTTTGCTTTAGGAACTGATACTGGAACAAAGACAGAGCTTGTGTTTTGGGGGCCGTGTGTTAACTAAGCTTACGCAATTATTCTGCGGTGCGGCTAGCGCGCCCTACCGTAAAGAAACCGTGCCGTGTACACCGAGCCTTACGTTATATGCTAATTGCAGGTCTATTATTAGGTAGTATTTTAATCAAATGACAAAAAAAAATTACTTCTTCGCGGAATCTCGCGGGCTACCTCAGCGCATTCGCAAAAAGACCCTCCATCCTTTCTCTATAGGCGACTATGGGTTATTTAAATTTTTTAGGTCCGAATATGAGGTCAGCATCAGGCGCCCCTTTAGGGTGCTGATATTTCTGTCGCACGTGCTGCCCTCTGTTGGGATTGCCACTGCCACCGGAACCCCCTCCGCTTTCCGCGCTGTATTCCTCCTCTTCTTGCCTTTCCGAGATATTCAGTGTTAACCTAAAATGATTGGGATATTATTAATTATTACATCTAATCATCTTTAGGCAAAAAAAGGGAATGTACGCCAAGCCATGGCGTGCGAGTATACGAAATTAGAGTTAAGGCGGCATGGTGCTCCTGACCAAACCATGTCCCTATGCTGGAGTGTCCACACACCTGCACTTCTGAGAACCTAAAAATGCCTGTGATGCACTGGGCCCAACTCGTTTATACATGTTTCACCATCAACTCGAAAAGAAGAAGACTAGTGGCAGTAAGCTCATAAATAACAATATACGTACAGTTTCATCCTCTCCATCTCTTGTTTATCCGCCAAGGCCTGTTGCTGTAGGTTGCTTGCGAGCTCAGGCGGAGCATTGAATGACTTGTACTGCGGCTTGGTACCTTTTCGTACCATCAGCACAAATTCCACGCCTTCTTTGCCTTCCTGTTAACGAAGTTTATTTTTAGTACAAGCTTAAGTGGAGCCCCGAAAAATCCTTACTTTCCTGTGTCCCTTTCTTACTTTCCTGTGTTCTGTGTGGTATTTGTCCTTCAGTCGGTCATTGAACTTCTTATGTATCCATTTCATAGTCAGTGACAGGTGTTATTTTAGATCCAATTATAATAAAAGATAATTAACATTCATGCATAAACTCACACCAATTTCCCACAGGCAGCAGCAACTACAGAATATTACGTGCTACGGTTACATACTCCTTTTGCTCCGTCGTATATTGACTTACATTACATACCAACAACTGTTCGTAAGTTTTCTTGGTGGTCTGTCGGCAGGTCATGGGGACGGCTATGTCTCGCTGTTGAGGCCTAGTCTCACGCTGTCGCTCGGCTATATTTTCCATTACCATCTTTTCGAAAGCTGATTCGAATTCAACATCTTCAACCTAAAAATAAGTAAAGTGTTAATTTCAGGCCTACTTATGTTTGATGTCAGTATTTTTTTTTATCACTCACTGGCTTTGGAGCAGGTCTCCTGGGTTCATTTGCAATATCGTCGTTATGCTGAATTTCACTGTCGTCATTTCCAGTATTCTCTGTAATAGGCTCTTCATCAGAGCTTTCTTCTGGAAGTTGAGGATTATCGGTCTCATCATCAGTCTCAATAATAGTATCCAATCCTTCGTTAACACTATCGTCACCCTGATCATCATTATCCATATCTTCCTCGCCTAGCTCTGGGTACAACGTTTGACGCAACTCTTCTATTGCATCCTTACACTCTTGCCAACTATCAAACAAAGTCAACTTAGGCCTCAGAGTCGTTAAACATTCTTGGTATATATATTTAACATAAATAGGGAACATGTTGTCATCAGTCCAATAAGGATCAGATTGCTTAAACCAGTAGTAGTTTTGAAAGAATGTTAAAAAGTAATCTAATCGCTTTTTGCTAGAGCCACTGTTAAAATAAGCGCCACAAGTCTCGAGAAGGGCGCAGACCAGTCTTATTCTGAACACATTGTCTGGAAGGTCGAGAGGAGAAATGTTGCTGTGGTCGTTTGTTACTCCGAAAGTTATAAAAGAATACAAAACAGTGAAAACATCACGGGAATCTAACAACTTGTAGTTGTATAGCTCTCCAAGATATCTGACGGTGGCTATTCTTCTCTGGTTATATCGAGGATGAGGATCTTCCATGGTGACTCTGATCTCTTCAAGTATGGTGTCGACTACTGCGGGGGCTACGGCCTCCTGCCACACGGCTAGCTCAGCTGTCAGTCTGGCCAGGGCTCTCCTGGCGCTAGCCCGTACTCTCCAGCCGCCTGCGAGGTGCTGTGTAGCAATAGCTGCAGTATCTGGCTCCTCCCAGTTTAGCTTTCGCATCAGTCTTAGTATCTTCTCTTCATTGCTCTTCTGCAAGTCTTCATGGAGAACTTTCCTTATAAACTGGTGCATAGGAGGCTCCTCCTCCTTAGGTTGAGCTGGAGCTTCGGGTGGACATACGTAGTAAAATGCATTTTCAATTTGTGTCACATAACGTGAGTCTAAAGCAGATACAGTCTGAAATGAACGTTATAATTACCTACAATAAGATTTTTTTTATTGTGATAGTTCTAATAAAATTTGATGATGTCACATCATACCTTTTTCCTCATCATTTGCTGTAAGTAGATCATGGTTCGTTGGTGTGTATCTGGGTTACAATATAAGAACCTCCCGCACGTCTCGAGGAGATTGCACGCCATTTCGATATGATGATGTTTGAAGTCATGCAAGAGTACCTTCAAACAGTACAGTGCTTCCATTTTAGAGTAGAGGCTGAATTTCACCAATTCGCCAATGAAACGCACCACTTTTATCTGCAAAAATTTTATGTATCGTAATACTTTTCTTAGCCTAACAAACATTTACTGAGCATTCGAACACTTTACCTTTGACTCAATATTAATCTGATCTTTTTTCCTAACATGATATTTGAAGTCTTGTTTCAGCATCTGACACAAATCTGCACATACATCAGGCAACACTGGGTACAGTATAGCTGCGAACCTTGAGTAGAAGGGTAGTAAATCTAGTCTAGTTCTAGCAACACTGAAGAGGACTCTTGTCAGTTTCTTCCTATTATTCTTAGTATTGAGATTCAGAACAAAATCCACTGCAGCATTGTCAATCAATTCTCTGTTGATACAGTTTGGTAGCTCATTCAAAAATGCATCCAGAGCATATCTGAAAAAGATGATGTTTTTTTACAAAATGGATGTCTAAGGAAACAATGATTCTTTGATTTGTTCCAGTTATGAAAAACTTTTGTATACAAATTATTACTACATTATTTTGACATTTTGTGTCAACATATTTTGGCACAATATATGATGATTCAGAACTTATTTATTGAGATAATCAAATACTGAATTAAACACTGTTTGAAATGTTTCATAAATATGTGTAAAAATTACAAATACTTGTTGGAAACATTAGACGGCTGTGCCTCTTCCTGCTCCATGTCAGGAACAGTGGGAGGTGCTTCACTATCACTCAGCTCATCCTCCTTCAAATCCTCATCCAACATTTCTTCCGTTACTGTATCAGGTTTACTTTTTACTGCCTGTAAAACGAAAGACAAGAAAGAAAGAAAAGCAATTTTTATTCTGTCTAAATAAGTTTGCCTATAAAGTTCAGAAAGGAAATACTATTATGAACAATGGATTGGAGCAATAGTGGTATGTATGTTGGAAATTCAGATTATCTTTTGTACCGTTAAAAGGTAATATGAATATGCTATATGCTATTTTATCCAAATTTAATATTACATTGTCAGTAATTTTTGCCTAATGTTGCAGGTAATGTATAAAGCACTAGCTGCGCCCCACTGTTTCACCCGCATAAGTCTCGATCGTGGGAATATCGAGATAAAAAGTATCCTATGTCTTAACACAGATCACGGTATACCTGTGTGCCAAATTTCATCCAAATCCGCTCAGCCGTTTTAGTGTGAAAGCGAAACAAACAAACTCACTTTAACTTAAATAATATTAGTTAGGATTGCAGACCTAAACATGACTAACACACAATCATCAACTCTCCCACTCCTCCTTCTTATCTTGTGTCTCACTTCCAATATCTATGTTCTTCACACACTAAGAATCTGCGTTCTTCTAACAATCTTCTCCTACTCTGTCCTTCTCATACTTCTGACTTTGTTCATTCTTCCTTTCATATTCAGTCCATTCTTCTTTGGAATGCGCTTCCTCTTGATATCAGGACGGCCACCAGTCGGTATGCATTAAAGCGGAAATTGCGGAGTTATTTTCAAAATAAATAGAGTAGAGTCATCTCAACACCTCTCTCCCTTGAATTCGTATATATGTATATATATATAATATGGGTATATATTATAATAAATATGTATGTATGTGTATGTAGTTTGTACTGTTGTACCTATTTTAGTTATAATGAATTAGAATACTTTTTTTTTAATTTATCCTTGTTCCTCTCATATAGAGCACCTGCCATCTAATCTCTTCACCACCCTTGGTTGACTGGTAGAGAATGCCTAAGGCATTAAGTCCGCCTTTGTACTTTTTTGAGTGTGAAAAGTTTAAATAAATAAATAAATAAATAATCACACATAAAATACACAACGGAATGTTTTTGCCTCGTATTTTTACGTATTTGTGACCCTAGGCCTAGGTTTTCAACCTCTAATGACCATGTTTGCGTTTTGTAGCTACAGATGATTCTTAAATCGACCTTAATAATGAAGCTGTAATTATACCATGTTGATTACTTACAATACTCACTTCTTTCACCTGATAGTTAGGCATAAAAACTTTCAAATCTGGCAAGCTAGTGTAAAAAGTCCTGGTGTCCTCATCTTGCCAAGGATCTGTGCCAGCCTGCATAGCGAACTCCTCATTCCCACCAATGGTCACCGTGCCTTGTGTTTCAGTCACCGTCAGTGTCAATGTGGGTGGTTCACCAGCTTCACCTAATTCCTCACCTAACACTTCTGCAAAGCTCTGTGCACCAGTCAGGAGTTTGTCATAGGTAGCCTGAAAAATGGAAATTATCATCAGAAATTAACATCAACATTTACAGCTTATTTCAATTCACTGGAGGGTTTATCCAGCTCACCTTGTGCAAATATTACATTACTCAATATTACAATAATTTTGATGCAAATTACATCAAGTTATTTAAAGCATCAACATAACATCACCTGATGTTGTTCCAACTGATCCTTTCTTTCCTGTGACAGCTCTCCCCTGGTATGCAGAGTCCTCTGATTGGCCGCATGAAGGGCTTGCAGTTGTGCTCTCTCAGCTAGCAAGTGCTTTGTAAGTGATGAGAAGTAGTCTCTCAACAGAGTTCTAACTGCTGTCTGCTTTTCAGCTGGCAAGAACGGGTTTCTAGGAATAGTTACATTGCATTTCTGAAAATTAATAGAATTCAGATTTAAGAATGGACAGAAATTGGTATCAATATTGTTTTATTGTTATCACAACTATCTATTTAATTGTTTCTTTGTTTATTAGACTAATGCAAAATTACCTCAGCAGTTTCTCTTATTTTCTTTGGAACTAATGCAGCATAATCTTCACCACAGTGTTTACAAAATGACAACAGTATTGGTATATTGTTATGCTCTTCTTTATCCATATTTATAAGAACTGTGAGGACATTGCCCAACAAAGGCAGGCCCATTTTATTTGTAAATATACCAACAGCTACCAGCTCCGCATAAAATCGTATATCCACCCGCAATTTAGATGAGTTGGTTATCTTATCTGTAGCTTTGAAAGTTAGGATCTTCTGCCAGTTTTCAAAGAAATTTGCAGAAAAATCAGCATATGTGCGATGGAGTGCAGAACATAAATTAATAGCAGCTGCAATATCAGACATTTTCAGCTTAGCTTCTGCGATCGCTGCTGCCACTTCTGAGATGTATTTAGTGAGATTTAGGGCATTGAAATCTTTTAAAAGTATATCAATTTGTGTAGCGCTAAACGACTTCAATTTCTTCACAAAAGTTGTGTTCTTCTTTAATCCAGAATCCAATCTAGAGAAATGATTGTCTGGTGGACGTACACAATTCAGATTTTGATTTCTAAGTTCAGACTTTTGTTTTACCCTAGATTCTAGGTTAGATGTGTATTCATCGAGGGCTGCTTTTTCGTCTTCGGCATTTTCTGTATTGCCCTCTGTGTCTGGCTGTTGTTCACTTTTCTCCGCATCTTTTTCAGTGGAAGTCATGTTTATAATAATCAAAATAACATAATTATTATCAATAAAACATGTTCCCTCTTGATGCAAAAGTAAAAATTGTTATTTTCGGTGTTGTTCTCTGTTTACTTTTTGACAGATGAGATGATGACAATCAACGCGTCAAAAAAACCACAACCAAACAATACTCAAAGACAGAGTGCCCAGTATATCTTAATAGATATTGAGAGTAAACCAACGCTGCTTGTAGATTCAATCGTAAACATCGTTACACTAATGATCTCGCCCCGCCGCGCCAATAGCACGACTATATCGATGAACGAACATAACGATGCATTGTAACAACACTACCGTTTAGCAAGTAGCTGCCCATAAAAAAAAAAAAACTCGTTTAAAAACCGCCGTGATCAGCAATATGGCACTCCTCCTCTTTCACGACTAGAAGTCTCAGTCTGCCGCCTAGGCATGACAGGCCATCAGCCGATCATACTAGTATCAGCCTACGCAACTCCCTCTAGAGGTGCGGAGGACTTTCAACCCTTCGCTAATGATCTCACATCCCTACTAGCCTTGAGCGACTCCGTTATCATAGCGGGCGACCTCAACGCCAAACATCCCTCCTGGAATAGTTCCAGATCCTCCATAAGAAGGCGACACTTGTTCGACCTCACAAACTCCCTTAACATTGACATCATCGCTCCGATGATTTATACCCACTATCCCCATACAGTAGGCCATGTCCCTGACGTACCAGACTTGGCGATCCTTAAGAACGTCAATCTACGACTAGACTCAATAGAGACGGTGGACGAGCTTCACTCTGATCACCGTCCTGTAATACTAAAACTCGACCCCCGCATAGGTCTCCCCGACCCCAATCGCCCCCCGACCACCAAAAGGGTAACGGACTGGAGGAAAGTAAGCACCCAGCTGAAATCCAACACGTCCCCCCAATTGGACTCCATCCCCGACCAATTCGACTCTATCGCAGCAACAACGGCCGCGATCGACTCACTCACTGATCACGTACAATCCGTCCGGAAGTCCCAGTGGGGGAAGATCCCCGCTGGAAACTACCTGACGATGTGCGTGACCTATTGACTGAGAAGAACGCAGCCATTCATGCATACAGTAACTTTCCCTGCGCCGCAAACAAAGCCCATATGCGCTATTTACAGAGATCTGTAAAGACACGCATACAGGAGCTGCGTGACACGGGCTGGGACAAGATGCTGAGCGAACTAGAGCCAACCCACCTAGCCTTCTGGGAACTTCAGAGGAAACTCAAGTCCCAGCAAGTCGCGTCCACACCACCCCTAATCCGCCCCGACAAGACCATAGCCTTCGACGACATCGACAAGGCTGAATGCCTAGCCGATAGTCTAGAGGCACAATGCTCACCCAGCACTCTACCAGTAGACCAAGCTCACCTCTTAGAGGTCGATGCTGAAGTCGAATGTAGAACCTCTCTCCCTCCCGTTGAAGACCCTGAAAGTCCTCTGCCCCCCGTCACACCAGACGAAGTGGACGACATTATCAAGGGTCTGAAAATCCGTAAAGCCCCCGGCTCAGATGGAATCACTAATAGGGTGATTCAGCTATTCCCTGCCCACCTAATAATGCTACTGACTACCATCTTCAATGGTGCCTTAAGCAAGAATCTCTTTCCACAAGTGTGGAAAGACGCCACCGTTATCGGTATCCCGAAGCCCGGCAAACCCAAAACCGAGCCTTCGAGTTACCGCCCCATCAGTTTGCTCAAAGTCCTCGGCAAGGTCTACGAGAGGCTTATTTATAAGCGTCTCAGAGACTACGCTGAGACAAAGGGCCTCATCCCCAACGAACAGTTTGGGTTCCGCACCCAGCACTCTAGCGTGCATCAGGCCCACCGGATAATCGAACACATAAGCGCTGGCTTCCAGCGCGGTTTGTATACCGGTGCAGTATTCTTCGATGTAGCGAAAGCGTTTGACAAAGTCTGGCACAACGGCTTAATATATAAGCTGTACCAACTCGGCGTGCCAGATCGTCTCGTGCTCATCTTACGAGACTTTTTGTCGAAACGCACATTCCGCTATCGCATCGAAGGCGCAATATCCTCTCCCCGTCCCATCCGCGCAGGCGTCCCTCAGGGCTCTGTGCTTGCCCCCCTCATATTCACTCTATTCACCAGCGACATCCCGAAGAGTAAAAAGGTGCAGTTGGCTCTGTTCGCAGACGATACGGCCATTTACTACAAGGGCGCTGGGCCCGATTCGATAGCTCGCATTCTCCAAACCGCAGTCGATAAACTCGGCGCCTGGTTTAGGAAATGGAGGATCGAAGTAAACCCCGAAAAAAGTCAAGCGGTTTTATTTTCAAAAACGCACGTACGATACAGACCCCCCTTGCCCCGACCCATCACCATGCTCGGCAAGCCGATCCCTTGGGAGAAGCGAGCCAAGTATCTAGGTGTGGTCCTCGACCAAAAAATCACTTTCGCAGACCACATAAAGCAGGCCCGCGCGGGGGCCGCTTTCGCTCTCGGAAGACTCCATTCCATGCTAAATGCACGTAGCAAATTGTCACTTAGGTGCAAATTGCGAATCTACACAACATGCATTCGCCCCATCATGACCTATGCGGGTGTCGTCTTTGCCCAAGCTAAGCCCCGACAAATTCATAGACTGCAGGTGATGCAGAACAGATTCCTTCGTAAGGCCACGGGAGCCCCTTGGTTCTGTAGGAACGAAACCCTCCATCTCGACTTTAAACTCCCCACGATCCACCAGTTTCTCAAACGCAATTCCAAGCGTTTCTTTGATTCCGCCGCCACCCACCGCAACCCTCTAGTTATCGAGGCCGCCAGTTATGTCCCAAGTCAAATCAGTAAGATCCGCCGCCCGAGGCTAATCCTTTCCGACCCAGACGACCCCATAACCCTCCTCCAGGAGAGCAATAGGGAAACCAGTACAGTGAGAAAACACACACACCGACACACTTTCCGACCTCGCCGCAGAGGTCCGCGATCGCGACCCTCCAAGTAAATGATACTCCCCCCCGACCCTTGCTCGAAGATGCGCCAGCCCGCGTCGATGCTGAGCCTGTAGCTTTAAATTCCCCGACTAATAATAATGAAATACTTTTGATCCAGCCTGTCCCTCTTGCTGTCCTCCCCCCAGCGAACGCCCTAAGCCGAGGTTCGTACCCCACAGGGGGTGCCCTTAGCGAGCGTTCGCCTAGTTTTAATTAGCATAGTTTTGCCCCTGGCTGGAGGCTTTAAGTGTAGAAGCTTAAGGCAACCACAGGATTGACCGGTTAAGTAGTCATGACCTCAGAGGTCAGCTACGAGATGCCCTATATAAAAAAAAAAAGCAATATGGCACATAATAGCTCGGGCAATTGTGAGCTGGACAGTAACAGTGCTATAATTACCAATTTTAAAACGCTCCTGAAACCAGCCACAGACATGCGCACTGACACGGAGCAATCTGAGCATGTATACTCAATAGAAAAAGAAATGGAAGAAAATATTACTTCCTTCCTGGAACAAAACTTGGAGGAAGGAAGTAGCGAACTACAAGCATGTGCGTATGTCTGTGGCTTCATTATTAAAAATAATAAAAACATTTGTAATAATTGTAAAACTATTTTAGTCTCCGAAACACCAGAGGTAGTGCATAATTTTATAGAGTTTAAAAATTATGAATCAGTTAAAAATCTCTTACATACGCCTCAATGAATTTAATAGAGTGTGTAGAAAAAAGTGCAAGCATAATTAATATATTTTTAGAAAAAGAGGCGTATACAGAAAATCTACTATATAAAAATAAGTCGGGTTTTCCTTCCTGACGCTATAACTCCAGAACGCACGAACCGATTTCCACGGTTTTGCATTCGTTGGAAAGGTCTCGGGCTCCGTGAGGTTTATAGCAAAGAAAATTCAGGAAAAATTTCAACAGAAAAGCGGGCAAAATCTTTTTTCAAAACAATATTTTAAGTAGATTGCGCCGGTGCGTGATACATTGTTTGACAGCTACTCATTGTTCTCTGCTCAGTTAATTTCATGTGACAAACCGGTATTGTGTTCACTGTGAAATTGTGAAAAAAAAGTAAAAAAAATAAGTTATTCGTTTCCTAACATTACAATTGGAAACCATCAAATCAATCACGTGTAAATTTTTGCAAATTTTTATTCAATTTCAACAGCAGGCATTTGTCTTTAAAGTGGTAAGTTGAACTGTGTAAATTATGTGGATCATACATTTGAGGTTAAATTCACCATTCTGTCCATAGTCCAAAATGCCTAGAGGACTACGTCCGAACATCGGCCGCCGCACAAGACATGCAAGCCAGCAACAAGTGTATTCACAGAACTTAAGCGAAGAAAGACAAAATATAATAAGAGAAAATGCCCGATTGAGACAACGCGTGAGCACACGAAGATCATTGGCATCATACAATCGCTTGGCATTCCAATATGATCCCACTGCGAACTACAGTGATGATGAAAATTTAGATATTGGACCAACGACGAACCGGGCCAAAAACCGCAAGATCGCCATGACATAATCGCCAGAGTATTTCAGCAAAAACTCAAGGTGGTGATGATGGATGTGCTTACTAATTATCGAGTTTTTGGTGACACACGTTGTTATATGTACTCGGTGGAATGGCAGAAGCGTGGACTACCGCATGCTCATATCCTAATTTGGTTGCTGAACAAATGATGGAAAGTGCACAAAACGATATCCGCGACCGTTAGTTGCTGAAACAGTCACAGGGAACGATGGATATCCAGTTTATCGTCAGCGTTCAAAAGAAGATAATGGTCGAACTATCAAAGTTAAAGTTCGAAATCAAGTGATTGAGATCAGAAATGAATTCATTGTACCATATTGCCCGCTGCTATCACGAATTTTCGAAACACATGCAAACGTTGAGAGTTGTCATTCGGCCAAATCAATCAAATATTTGTGCAAGTACGTCACAAAAGGCAGCGACATGGCTGTGTTTGGTATTGCGTCGGAAAATGCGAATGACGAAATCAGCAACTTCCAAATGGGCAGATACGTCAGTACTAATGAAGCACTGTGGCGATTATTGTCATTTCAAATTCATGAAAGATATCCCACAGTTGTACATTTAGCAGTGCATTTGGAAAATGGCCAAAGAGTTTACTTCACTGAGGCTAATGCGGCACAACGAGCTGAGAGACCACCATCGACAACATTGACTAGCTTCTTTGCAATGTGTGAAGCAGATCCATTCGCAGCGACGCTGATGTACGTTGAAATGCCCAAGTATTACACTTGGAATCAATCAACAAAGAAATTCCAACGTCGCAAACAAGGAACCCCAGTTACAGATTGGCCACAGGTGTTTTCCACTGATGCACTAGGTCGCATGTATACTGTTCATCCTAGAAATGATGAATGTTTTTATTTGCGACTGCTGTTGGTAAATGTACGTGGATCAAAATCATTTGCGCATTTGAAAACTGTGAATGGCCACGAATGCCAAACATATCGAGAAGCATGTCAACTATTGGGTTTGCTGGAGAACGATTCTCATTGGGATTTAACACTTGCGGATTCAGTTGTTTCATCAAATGCGTACCAAATACGAACGCTGTTCGCAATTATCATCACCACATGTTTTCCTTCACAACCAATTCAGTTATGGAACAAATACAAAGACGACATATGTGAAGATATCTTGCATCGCTTGCGCATTCAAACGAATAATCCTGACATCCAAATAACCGATGAAATCTACAATGAAGGATTGATTCTGATATAGGATCAATGCTTGACTATTGCAAACAAGCTACTGATTGAAGTAGGAATGATTGCGCCAAATCGATCGATGCACGATGCATTCAACCAAGAATTAAATCGAGAGCTGCAATACAATATTGATACATTGCAGGAATTCGTTCGAAATAATGTGCCGTTGCTGAATGAACAGCAAAAACAAGTAAGCGAAACATTAATGCAAGCGGTGGACAATAATACTGGTGGTCTATTCTTCCTGGACGCACCTGGAGGAACAGGGAAAACATTTGTCATTTCATTGATTTTGGCCACTATTCGATCAAGATGTCACATAGCTTTGGCGTTAGCATCATCTGGAATTGCGGCGACTCTTCTAGATGGCGGTCGTACTGCACATTTTTGTAATCGAAATGAATTTATTACTGTTGTGAAATGAAATAAAATTTTTCCTTTTCAAATATAAAACAAAAAAAAAAAAAATCTTCTTCTTTTAATCACCAAACGAAATGTTACATAAAACGAAGCCATCTGGTGGCGAAACGGAGTTCGCCGGGTTTGCTAGTATCAAAATAAAAATAACACAATTGTTAAAGAACTCTATAAATTATGACTTCCTCGAAAATTGCGTGGAGCACAAAGAATTAAATATAAGTTACATAATTAATAGTGTCTTCCATATTAGCATTAAGAGATACTGCATATTAAAAATTGAATGTATTCTGATGAGGCGTGTAAATCTGCACTAAAAAGAAAAATGTCCATAATTATGCGTAAATAAATTTATGTGTACACTTTGCCCGCGTGAATTTCAGACTTTTTCACCCGAAATGAATCAGTCAGTCAGGACAAGTAACTATTTAAACATATAATTATAATTCATTTTTCTTATTTATTATTTGAACACCTTGACGATGTTTTGCATGGCGCCTCAGTCAATGATGAAGATTGAAGATATCATTAATAGACGTGTAATCACATAAATGTCATGTCTGTCTGCCTTCAACCAAAATAATTAGTATCTCTCTTCCTAACCATATCTTTATTAATTTAATTAAACTGAAATAATACATCATTAATATAATATTATATAATAATTAAACCATGTCTGTAAACTTGTGTTTGAGCTTGCCTAGCTTTTCATGTTCAAATTGTAGCCCCACTTAAAATAAAAAGTATGGACACTTGTTATTTTGGACTGTAGTCATGTAAAATCAGTGTTTTATATGTTGTGCCTAAATGAATATCTGATAAATTATAATTATTATCAAGCTAAATAAAAAAGTCAAGTAGGTACTAATCTTTGTTTTATCACATTGCTCTTTATAAATTAACTAGCTTTACCCGCCCCGACTTAGCACGAGTAGCACTAAACCCCACCCCTACCCTACCTACCCTACCTACCCTCCCTACCCTACCTACCCTACCTACCTACCCTACCTACCCTACCCTATCTACCCTACCTACCCTACCTAAAATTCCTAAATTCCTAAAATTTGTACGGAGTCGTTATTCTTCTCTTTGAGTAATGTTCTGTGTTGCTGCCACTCTGTGATGCCCACAGAGTACTTTTTAACATACTGAAAGTAATGCCACAGACTACCTATGAGATATGTGTGATGCTGTGATTGCTGGCAGTATCCTGTATCTTTAGTAGTCTGTGTGTATTGATGTTGATCACAGAATGTAAATAGTTCTTGCTTTCAATAAATTTCGAATGAAATTATAATTCACAACTAATAATCTTTGGGCGAATTATTGATTCTACAATGTGCGGAATACTTTGTGAAATAAGTTTCTGTAACAACACACCAGGCAAGGTAACTATTACCAACATGGACCATGCTGATTAACCTTGTTATGTATTAATTTACTAAGAAAAACTGATTGACATCTATGAGAAAAACGTATTTTCAGGACGAACAAGTTTTAAAACGCATCAAAAACAGAGGCCCCAATTGCACACAAACCTTAGAAATGGACTTAAGTGAGGGCATGAATGTATTTTTCTGTGGAGCAGTATTGTGGATGCAAGGTCTACAGCTAACACCTCAGCCTATGGAAACAGAACAAGGTGTGTTATTGTATAATGGAGATATATTTGATGAAACATGGCCCAGCAATGTGAGCGATACGCTAGTAATCATGGAAAAACTAATAAAAAAAGCTGTAAGATAAGATGCTGTTAATTTTTGTTTTTTTTCTTTAATTTATTTTGTTAGAAAATGTTATGACTCGCATTCATTTAAATCACAGGGACAATCATCGGAGGAATATATTGTACAACAATTAAAAACGTTAAAAGGACCATTTGCCATAATATATTATGACAAAGTAAATAAAACAATATATTTTATGAGGGACAGAATTGGAAGAAGTACCTTGTTGTTTCATAAAGGAGAAAATTCCATTATTATCAGTAACATCTTAGGAAGAAATTATGACTGTATTGAAGTACCAGCAACACATATTCAAATATTAAATTTGAGTACCGATATAATAAAGCTGTATCCGTGGAATGATGACTTTAGCTCAACCAAGGAATTTGTCATTGAAGATTGGTTAAAAGAACTGAGAACACAACAAAGTCTACCAGATGATGAATTTCATTTTGAGTATGCAGAGGAGGAATTTACAGAGGAGGTTTATAATTTTTGCTAAGTTATTTTAATCTGAATATTAGTTAATTTCGAAGTAAGTATTATTAATCTTCATTATATCATTATTGTTTTCAGGATGAGGTACTGAAATACATAGAATCAACAGCTAGACAAATAAAATGTAAACTGGCAGTAATGAAGAAACTATTAGAACATGCTGTAATACAGAAAACAGTTCTGAAAGTAACTGAACTGTTAGAAAGGAGCATTAAAATACGTTTGAATAGACAGCCAAATAAATGTAAAAAGTGTTTGAATGATGGAACAGATGACTGCAATCATTGTACAGTTGGAATATTGTTCTCTGGGGGCCTGGATTGCACAATATTAGCTTTACTAGCTGATAAATATTTGCCAAAGGAACAAAGCATAGACCTTATCAATGTTGCTTTTAAAAAAGATGAAAATGCTACATATGAAGTCCCTGATAGACTAACCGGAAAGCAATCATTACAAGAGTTGCAAATACTATGTCCAACAAGGTGATTCACATTTATCAATCGGAGTTTGAAAACCGAATGTGTTATTGATTCAATTTTATGTTAAACATAATGTTAGATAATTTACAATTTTAGTATTTTTTAAGGAAATGGGTCTTCTTAGAAGTGAATGTACCTAAAGAAGAACTAGAAAAACAACAAGAAAATATTATAGGCGATCTAGTTTATCCTCGACAAACTATTTTAGACGAAAGTCTTGGAACAGCATTGTGGTTTGCTGCTAGGGGCCAGACTTGCTCAGACACCTCTACAAGTAGGGTAAGCAAAACCAGGGTAAAAAAAAAACAGTATAATAATTTATTTTTTTGGGATTTAATTAAGAAATACTTCTATTTACAGGTTTTATTAGTGGGTTCTGGTGCAGATGAATTGTTTGGTGGATATATTCGGCATAGAAATTCTTTTAAACGTAATGGCTGGCTAGGCCTCAGCAAAGAATTACAACTTGACTGGAAAAGAATTTCATTCAGAAATTTAGCCCGCGATAACAGAGTCATATGTGACCATGGAAGACAACCTCGAATGCCGTATTTAGATGAAGAATTTACAAATTATATACTACAGTTAAAACCATGGCTCAGGTTAATACATAGTCAATAAACTCTATTACTTTCAAATTAAACCGTAATAGGATATTAAAAAAAAAAATATCCGTTTTTGACTGATTTGAAGTGTGATAAATTTTATAATAGATCATTTATCTTTTATATTTACAGGTGCTTCCCTAGTGAAGATTTGGGTATTGGTATTGGAGACAAGCTTATGTTGAGGCTTGTTGCATTTAATCTTGGATTAACAGAGGCTGTTATTTTACCTAAAAGAGCCCTTCAGTTTGGCTCACGAATAGCAAATAAGAAAGAGAAAGGTAGCGATATATCCAAAACTTTTTTCAAAAATATAACAATTTCAATGTACCCACTGTCTTTTATTGAATCATAACGACCGCAGGATTTTCTCGAGGGCCGTAACTAGGCGGTGCCCAGGCACAGTGCGCAGTAATGATCAAGTTAGAGTTGGAGACAAAATATAGGTAAACGTAGGGCGCCAAAATGTTTGAGTCTCTTGTAGCCGACGGTCAATTGTTTCTCATACTTTTTTGCTTATATAAAAATCAAACGTTTATTTGCTAGAAATACATTGCCGATAAGTTGATGGCAACAAAGAACATAACTCCTATTTCTGTATGAATGGTCAAACGAAAACCTTACCTATCGGAGGCGGCATGCTGCATGCTAAAGTTTTCGAACTTGCTGTACCATACCTATTTCTAATATTCAAATTCCTATGTCGACAAAATATCTCATATTACTTATAATATAATAATGGTAAAAAAATAACCTAACTTTTTCGAGGCGGGGTGCTAAAATTTTCGAGCTCGCTTCGCTAGCTCTTGCATCCTGTATTCTCACTTTCTTACGTAAGTCAACAAGATAAACTAACATTTCCGAGGCGCCCGTTCAAAAAATTTCGAGTTCGTTCTACCATCCTAAGTTCTCAATAGTCAAAATGTTCTGCATGAAGTAAATCCTAATGCTTTATAGTAATGGTCAAAAGAAAACATAAATTTTCCGAAGCGGTGGCTAAAATTTTTGAGGTCGCTCCGCTCGCTTTTCTAATCTACATTCTCCTACTCCTCAAACTTTTCTGAATATCAGCCTCAAACAGGCTTAGCTGAGTGAGTGCCTGAAATGAAATTGTATATTCTGTAAATAGGATATCGGAATCACTTTTACACGTCATATAAAAATATATTAAAAATAAGCTAGTCGGTGTTTCCTATCTGACTACTCTGAGAAGAAAGGCCGAAACAAACTCAGAGATCGCAGTCTCTTTTAAAGTCCAGACATAATCTTGGTCAAGCCATATGAGGACCATGTAGATTAGTGTCTGAAATGGTCTTATGAGGAAAGAACCACACAGATTTGAATGAACCTGTCCAGTCAGTGCAAACTTGTCAGTAATCGTGGAGCTCAACTGGGAACTTAGGGAGCTCAACTCGATGAACAATACCAAAGAAAGGATATTTGGGTAGGCCGCATCAACTACTCAAACTGCCAGATCATCATTAAAACTGAGAAAGAAAAAATAAATAAAAAAATATCCACATAGTCCTCACATTCACAATAATTAAAATAATATAATACTTTACAAAGTAATCGTGTCATTTTGAATATAATTTTCAAATTGACAGTAGTTTCCTGCAAGAAATCATTCAGTAAGCTCAAATTGACAAATATATACCTGCGCTTGATGATGATGGGCCAAGGAGCCAAGAAAGATGGTCCGGTCTAGCAATTTTGTCGTGGTATGAAAATGTAATGAAGGAATTCGCAATGAAGAAAGCGCGTAAAGGAAATCTTTATTAGATAAGTACGTAGTTTTCATTTTATTGCCTTTACTGTTTGCTTTGGGTCTTAAAATAAGTATCTCTACTAACGGTGTCGTTTGTGTTAGTATTGTATTATTGTGTATTTTGGCAAATATTTTTGGATAAACGTTTTTTTTTTACAAAAATACAAACTTATTCAACATGCTATCAAGAACCTTAGTTAAACTAAAATTTTTGGATGATAGTTTGATTTACATTTTACATAAGTACATATAGTTAGTTTTTGCATCCCAGATAGTAATTTGACATTTCAAATCTTTGTTGTTTGTTTTACAATTTGGAGTTTGACATTTGCATCTATCAAATTATATCTGGGATTAAAAAACGAACTTTATACTGTCCATTTTACTGTCAGAAGCCGGGTAAGATTGGAACATTTTTCAAGGGCGCAGTTATAAAGCTCGCACCGGGCGCATATAAGGCCAGTCACGGCACTGGGGGTACATTTTAATCTGGATATTAAATTATGATACCTATTCATTGTTAAAGCTATAACTGTTTCATTAGGTGTTCATCACAGCGCTCTTTACAAAAGTTTAACCTCGGTTTTATATTTTTACTAGTCTGCGCCCCACTCCTAGGTAAACTAAATCGCAATTAAAATCAAGCTCGATTTTAGTCCCATCACGTAAACAGGTTTTCTTTTGTCCTCAGAAATTGGAGTTACTTTGTCGAAATATGCAGAAAAAATAGAAAATCTAGAATGAAGAGCGAGCGAAGCAAAATAGGTTTTAACTTTAGTATCGGTAAGGTTAGGTTTTCTTTTGACCGATTAACTCGAATACTTGTCGACTCATGCCTTAAGCAAAAAGCTTAGGATTAAGAAGCAGTATTATACCTAGAATGCAAGAGCGGCGAAGCGAGCTCGAACTTTTTTACGCCCAACCTTGGATAAGTTCTAAATAGGTACCTAATTCAGTTTCTTTGAAACATTTTATAATAATTTTGGTATATTAATTAATATATTTCATACCGACGGCTACCAGATCGTATAATTTGGTCATGTATCCTGTATATCAGATAGGCTTGTATGTTTGGATACAAGAATAGGAATTCGATTTTAACCGGTAGTAGCCGAACAAAAAGAAAGGTTAAAGTGAACTTTAGTTATTTGCCAAATGCATAAGCTACATTTCGAAAAAAACTGTTACTTACAACTTTACCGTACGTGTGTGTCGTAGTTTTACATACTGTCGATACATACAGGTCGACATAAAAGAGTCTGTCGTGGTGACATTTGGAACTAAACAGGTGACATTTGGAACTAAATATTTACTTTGCCGCAAGTGTTAGTAGGTTTAGATTTGGGTCACCCACAAGCAGCGTTTTTTGTTGCACATTTATTTTAACAATTTTGTTCCCATTCGAAGTGACCTAAGTGCGTTAGTGGCACCCTCGTTTTAATTTTACTCTTTTTTCCCACGCTAGTACTAACCAAGCTGTGTTTGTTACTAGTCTAGTGTTAACATTAGTAATACGAGATAACAAGAGCCATTTTGTTATCAGGATTGTTTTGTTTATCCAAATTCGATTTTGTATAATTTCTGGAACCGAGCGTTATAATATAAGTTGGCTCTTCTGCCAGTCCACACCCTTATACATCCGGCACACAAGCTTGACCTGAATAAGTACTTTTCCCCATTTATTTATTTCCTCCAACTTTCCTATCTCATTTTACTGGTTTGCATTTATTCCAGGCACTATATACCGAGCACGGTGCCGATTCTCTTGTGCACCGAACTAAACTAAATAAACTATCACTAAAATTCCGGCTATGAAAATCTGCAATTCTATTCTATTCTTCAAAAAAATATCTCTAAATTAAAAAATAATTTTGACACAACTAAAATCGAATTTGACAATCGTGACTCCACGTGGTCCCTACTTGTATGCCCTGCCGTGTGAATTTTTTTAGAGCAGTCGACGCTGGTCGACGCGCAGCAGCTTCGACTTCGATGTGTTTTATAAGGAATTTTTCAATTTTAGTATGGAAAATATGAAAAATTATTACCTACATGTTGAGTTTGGCTTTGTGGGTTATATAAAGGGGTCTAAATTTTCATTATTTTTGCGAGAGCACACCATTTTCGAGATATAAGTAAAAAAAAAAGGTACAGTACTGTTTTTGCACCTGAAGTCGAGGTGTTTGTGTGAATTTTAGTTCATGACAACTATTAACGCATTCCACACCATTTTTATCGCGATTAAAAATAGTCAGATTTAGTTAGACATTCCAAATTTTTGGTGGAAAACGTCAAATTCAGAATAGTAAAATTGCCATTTTCACTAACTCAGTGGCATCTTAGTGCGGTCAAACTAAAATATAGTTTAGTTGTGTCACAGTCTATTTCAGAATGCCCAATCGTCGTTTGACAGGAATAAACGAAATTTTGGTGATTTTTCGTCTAGTTTAGAGGCATTTATGACAAGAGAATCGGCACCATTGTCGCGTTATTGCGAACTAAACTTCACGCGCTCTCTCTCGCACATCGCTCGACGTCTCGCTGAGGAACAGAGAGCGTGCGACTCGCCGACTCGCTGTGAGTCTTAGAGCGGTGTGCGAGAGAGAGCGTGCGATGTTTAATTCGCTTTATCACGACAATGTATCCGTAGCATTAGAGATAATTATAAACTATTGTTTCGTGATAAGTTGTACTTTACTATCGATACTTTCATTCGCATCTCTAAAACCATAGACAAACATTTATGTTGAGCTGTGATGTTGAAGTTTGAAGTTGATTTGATTGATCAACAAAATACTTTCAAGCACTCACACAAACAATCTCAATAGTGTAGCATTCATATAGATCGTTGCTATATATAAATAAAACATTACCCACACATAGATCACGAAAATGGCTGCAAATCGTCGCAAGCAGGACGATAAAAATTTAGAAATTTTACGTGAGCTTATTTCACACAATGGGAACAAATATTGTTTAGATTGCAACCAAAGAGGACCTACATACGTGAACAGTACAATCGGTTCTTTCGTGTGTTCGAAATGCTCAGGAATGTTGTGAGTATTGTTTCTGCGTTATTCTGCTTTTGTCTAAATGAATAAGATCAACAAACTGATTCCTGTATTATGTTTCAGGCGTGGCCTTACTCCGCCTCACCGTGTGAAGTCCATTTCCATGGCCACTTTCACGCCGGAAGAAATAGAATTTATAAAAGCGAGAGGTAACGACTACTGCAGGCGCTTTTGGTTAGGCCTTTACGAGGGTGAAAGTGTGAATTTTACTGATGAGCAAAGCGTTAAAGATTTTATGTCAGACAAATATGAGAAGAAACGCTATTATTTGGATTCGCCTGCACTAAGTAACAATCCCGTCAATGGTTCGATAAAAAATAAGCCCAAAGTTAAGACCGGAAGTAACGGTTCGGGCTCAACACCTTTGATATCGATTTCGCCGCAAACATCGAAGAACATGGTCAATAATAACACAGTCGTCCAAACTGCGAAAGTGGTAAACAATTTTCTGCCTGCTAATGACATTAACTACAGAGTAGCCCATCCAGTCAACAATTTGGCAAAGCCTGTTGTGAACACTGTCACCCCAGTACCTGCTGTTGTACCAGCCTCAGTACCTGAGTAAGTCTTTTAGATAAGAATACTAACCAGCATCCCACCTAGAATCTTATTTATAGTACTTATGAAAAATATTTCTTTTTCAGTTTTCCTGTTGATTTTTCTACAGCAAATATTTATAACAGTAGTCAGTTCAACAATAATGTGAACAATAGTTTTGCATCGCCTCCATCCATGACCTCACAACAAGCATTCAATGCTTTTAGCCCTCCAGCTCAGCCTACAAGTAAGTTTACAAACTGATCAATTAGGATTAATACTTTTTATAGATGCCAACTTATTAATTATTTTGTTTTTTTAACAGATGACCGTTATGCTGCACTGGCTGATTTAGATCTGGCTTTAAGGCAACAAAACCTGAAACATATGGGTAAGAATATTGTATTTTCTATCTGACTATTAATTTCTTTGTTCTAATTTCGTGGTTCATGTGGCCCCATGCTTTAATTTTTCTGGGTGATGGTGAACCTTATTATTTTTATACTTATGTTCAGTCTGAAGACAATAATAAAATGATAGCAAACCATATGTGTTATGCTGTTGCAATGAATTTATAACTGTTTCAGAGGATAATAACATCGTAAGTAATAAAAATCCATTCCAAAGCACCACAACCAATGATCTGTTTGCCAATAAAAACCCATTTTTCAATGGAGGCTGGAGCACCGCGACGTCAGCTGTACCAGTCAACCCATTTATGGTGAGAATTGTTGCTTTTTATTATAAGACTAGCTGTTTATTACTCGCATCCTTAGGAAACACTACATATACCAGGTTAATGTGTTCAACCAGGCCAGAGTCAACCTGTGTACCAATTTTCATCTTAATCCATTCAGCTTTTTAAGCATGATTGAGTAACAAGCATCCAACGTCAGAAACATCCTAACTTTTTAATAATTTAGGCATATTTTGATGAACCATACATGGGCATACCCAGAGGGGAGCAGCTGCCCCCCCCCTGAATTTTTTATGCCTAAGTACCTACCTACTGTAGTGTTATGTTGCAAAATACACAAACGCAGCAAGCACAGAGTCGCTCGCCAACTAACGGTTCTGAAGGAGCCAAACATAGGCGACAAAAAATAATCGTTCTTTATCCATATCAAACTATGTAAAACATGTATGGGGACCTGGCTTAAGAAAACACCCCCCCCCTGTGCTGTGTTTATACACAAACTGTGTATGGCTTGATAATTTAACTAAAGGAAAATAACACAAACAAATCTCCAGATAACACATGTACCTGTCCTCACTACACAAAGTAAATGTACTATTAATAATATTACAAGTAATTTATTATTTGATGATAGCTGGTAGTAAATTGAATATTTTATGAGTCAATTGGGATTTGACCTTGAAACTGTTAGTTGTTTACATTAGCATATTTGTTTGCATTAGGCATTGACAGATCTATCAGGCATGTGACTGAATTAAATAGTTGTTTCCTAATGGTGAGTTGCATCATATTAATGAGATGTATTTTGCATCTGACTCCCATTTGCTACATCTTTGTACCATTAGGCATAGAGGTGACAGTTAATTTTTGGACCTCATCACCTATTGTTTTCTATGGTTGTCCATGCATTGGTTTATCTACATCTTCATTCTTTTCTAAGTATAGTCAAATAATAACAGTCCCAATAAATGTAGATTAAGATTTAATTAGTTTCCCAAATGATCATAAAATAACTTGATTTTCTATGAACTTTTTGCTAACCCAGTGCATGTATTCATTTGTGAACTATTTTGATAATGTTATCTACTGAAAACGTACAGGAAACCACCACTGATAGTTAGTTTTACTTCCTTACATTTTGTGTGTAGTTCACAGAAATAGATGAGTGACTAACTATGTTAACATAGGAGGCAGTATGTATGTGTGGATAATCCAGTGACTCATTAGTGTGATGATAATTTTTAATTGGTTTATCATGTTTTTAGCAGTCTACAAATAATGGCGGTTTCACGAATTCCAAGAACCCATTCCTCTGATTGGACTACATAAACAAGAACAAAGTGAGATGTCAAAGAACAAACTACGTAACAAAAAGCACAAACCAAGCTACAAATTTTATGTTATTGAACAATTGTATAGTAGTTGAATAATTTATTAATGTTTAGCCATAGTGGGGATACAGTAACACCTCGAGATTACGCTCTCTTTAATTTTTTTTCATGTATTTAACTTTTACAAGATGAGACATGGCGTAAGTCGGAATATTACTGTATCTTGAGCATTATCAGTCCATAGCTACCACCGTGCACCACGCTTGTTATGGTTGTAAAATTGAGTGCCTCAATATGCCTTACATTTTTCAATATGTATTTACATTAATTATAATATATATCTTAAACTAGAAAATGAAAAGTATTTGAATATGGATAGTGAAGTTGGATAATGAATGAAATGTATAAATATGAAATATTAATGAAGACTCTGGTTTTAGCTTTATTCTAAATTATTTAGATAATATTGTATTGAAATGACCAGTAAATGACGAAGCTATTTACCTACATTAATATTAGTAATGCGAAATTTCAAACACAGGTTACAGGTATCATAAAATGTATCGGCAACTGTGCGTTCGTAAACCGGTGCCTTGTGTGTGTAAGTTTTGTTGAGTGAGTCAGCCAGTGGCCGGGAGGTGCCTGCGCCTTCCGCGCGTGATGTCATACATTGAGGTTACTGGCCTTATTTGATAGTAGTTTGGAATTGTATGGAATGGTACAAAAATTTATTGATAAAATATGTAAGATAAAATATATAAGATTATTGGGTACTTTAATGAGTAGGAAATGAGTAGGAGTCCGCATTTTGGTGTCATTTGAATGATTCATTGCAAGTCAAAGTATATATTTTATGTCAATGTATGAATTGCTCATTATAATTAAATATATTGAAAATGTATACCCCCATGAGAAGGCGTGACTTTATGTATGTATGTATATTGAAGATGTATGACCCCAACAAAGAATTATGCTACTAACAAATTCTACCATTTCAAGTTTTATTGAGTAATGTATTGTTGACTTTTTGTAATCACCACATGAAATGTAAGTTATTTTTAATGTTATTTAATATTTTAACATTTTGCTTGACAAAATTGTACTGAACATTTTCTTAGTCAGGGTTTAACATTTATATACTCCTATATTTTTAAATGAAATCAGTTGCAAATATAGTTATAATTAGCCAGTTAGAAATGTGAGCTCTCAAATTATGTGCTTCATCTGTGATTATAATCAGTTTTATTTTTATTTGCAAGGAGCTAACTTGAACAATTTTTTATTTTCTAATCGATGCACTTTCCTATTTATTTAGTTCTTAAAATAATTGTTTTTTTTACTATTTGAGCACTAAGATCTGTTAATTTTGTATAAATAAAAATAATCACTATTATTTTTTATACATACTGTTTATTTTTTCTGATTCCTATATTCTGGTTTTATTTTATCAAGGCTAGACAGGACTGAAATCTAAAGCATTACATAACACCTGTATTCCCGGAAGGGGCAGGTAGAGGTGTGAAGTATAGTATACCCACAATTCAAAGTCCCATGTACGACCCTATTGCCAATGGCCAGGCACAAATTCAGATTTCGGGTTGCTACTGAGAAATTCCTGATCTGCCCGACTTGGAAATCGAACCAAGGACCCCACGGTCAGCAACTGCACTTGCGATCACTATACCAATGAGGCAGAAACCCTCAAAAAGTGTGGCACTAAAACTTTTGTCTAGTAAATCATGACAATGTTTATGCATTATAGTGTGCCTAAAGCCCCATTTACATGATGCAAGTTTCATGTCTGTCGCATACAATAAAATTGAAGCGACAAATAATATAATAATAATTTATTTAGCAACATAAAGGTTTTGTAGTACATGAGGGACTTACAAAAGTATGCATTATTAATAACATGGTGTAGGTACAATGAATTGCCTGAAAATGAAATGAAAATACAGATTACACTGAGTAATCTGTATTTAAGAGAGACAGTTTCGACTCACAATTTGACTATCACAAAAATCATGGTTTTATGCTTTTGGAGATTACAGTATCAAAACACAAAAGATATTATGATATCTTTTGTGTTTTGATACTGTAATCTCCCTTACACAATTAAAATTAAATAAAAGAAATTAGAATAACGAGTGTAGATGTGCTGAGTCGAGTTAGTGCGTGTGTGTTTGTATGAGTGTGTGAGAGTGAGTGTTTGTGTGTGCGTTTGAATCATAGTAAATATGGTTACCTTCATGTAAGCGAAGATAAGTACTTTTCGGTCTCGTCGTAGGTTTTATTCAGGAGGAATGCATGGAGGGCGAGTTTGCATTTGCTGTATGGTAAATTATAGATATATATGGACGCGTTAAGTTTATTATACAACCAAGGGCCAAGTTAGTAGAAAAATCTCTTAGTTTATACTGAGTTTGTGGAACAGTACAAATCATGTTTTTCCGTCGTTTAGTAATAGTGGTAAGAGGGATTTTTACGTGTTCGAAGAAGAATGGTTTCTAGAATGAAATGTTGCGTTACGTTGAGATACCACATTATTTGTAAAGTTCTGTGGTTGGAAACCACAGAATAAAGAATGGATAGGTAATAAGAAAGAATATGTCGAAATGTTGCAATTTTCAGTATAGCTCTGTGGGAAACTTCCACAGGTTTAAGGGCAGTCTTTGTGGCGCCGCCCCAGCACCTAATACAATAAGTAATAATAGATTGACTTATGGCGTAGTAAACATTGCGAATAACAGATTGCTTCGCGACGCGTCGAAGAGTTAAAAAATATAAATTAGTGTGGTGACCCTGCCTGTTACCAAGTTAATATGAGTTTTATAATTCAGGTATCTATCTAAACTTATACCTATGTACTTAATATTATCAACTGTGTCAATGAGTGAACATTGACATGTGTGTGAATGTATACTGTTACAGGAGTGAGCCTTTATAGTGATAGGAATATCAGGTTGTGAGGTTGGGAGATAGAGAACGTCATCAATTTCGTCTTAGATGTGTTTAAGTGTTAGAGCGTGGGAACGAAGCCAGTTAAAGGCGGAATTGAAACCATTTTTTGCAATAATCTTCATAAAATCTGAAGTTCAGACCACGAGTTCGCGAAAAATGTAAGAGCTGTATCATCAGCAAACGACACAATTTTTGCATTTGTGATGTTAAGATAGCAGAGGTCATTCAAAAAGATTAGAAATAGCGTAGGACCGAGTATATTGCCCTGTAGCACACCAAATCACTTGCATCGTGTACTCTACAATAAACGAAAATATTTTATACTAAGTTTAAACCAAAATATACCGTAATATAGTTATATATGAAAGCGATTCATAACTATATCCCTAAGGATATAACTATATCACGGCTTCAACCATCTTAATGTATAATACTTTATGGTTCTCTATTTTCGTTTTTGCCAACGACTTCCGAAATTAAAGTTATTTTTCACTTTTAAGTGTATTTTTGTGGAATTCGGTAGTTTTTGTTTTGTAAAAAAGTTATGTTTGTGTTTTTTTTTAGAAGTCGGTTGTTTTTTTTTTGTGAAGTTTTAATTTTTCACTTTTTAGTTGTGGTACTTACCCCATACAAATTAGTAAGTGTACCATTCGAATAATGGAAACAAATAAAAAGATTTTTCAAAAATTACACCTAGTGAGGTTACAAATAGTGGGGGGCAAGTATCAAGATTTTAGACTAGTGGAATCTGCCCCACCAAATCGAACTAGTGGGGCAGATACCACTGAAAATTTTAGGCATTCCACTTTGGACCAGTGGGGCAACTTGGTGTGGCAAAGTGGAATGATTTAAATTAACCCCTTTGTGGGTGAACAGGGGGATACATTTTTTATGAAAGATCTTATTCATTTGGTTTAAAAAACGTGGTATAAACTTATCTAGCTAATAATAAAGATTGAATCATACATTTTTCAAAACTGGCTTGTAAGTGTAGAAAGGGCGTAAAAAATTTTTTTTGCATCTTAATGACATCTATTGTAGTCCCAAAATGGTACTAATGAATGCACCTTTCTACATACAATTTAGCAGATATAACATTTTTGAAATTTAATTACAGTCCTATTATAATTGTAAATAGAATATAATCACGATGTAACATTTAGTTTTTGTTTCATTGCAATCGTCTCATTCAATAAAAATATATGCTAATTTAAAGTTTTCAAAGTGATACCCATACCACCAACAAGCACTACGTTCCAGGCGGAGATGTGGAGCATCGTATGCTGCCTCTAATATTAAGCTGGGCGGTCACAGTCCATAAATTATAGGGTACCATCCTCGAAAGATCTGTGATCTACCTTGGTAAAAAAAATTGTAAAAGGGCAAATATACGTCGTGCTTAGCGTCTCAGAAGTTTGGAAGGCATAGTTTTATGCGAACAAATTATTAAAGCGACCACACGACGACAGGATCATCGACGGAAATAACGAGGCTACGAAATGTGTCTTCTGACAATCAAGGCCACACATAGCAGACGACTCAAGTAGCGCAATTTGGTGCCAGGATACTACCATTAATCTTTTATAGGCAGAGTGCACCTCATGGCAATTCCAATAAGCCCAAACACGGCTAGGATACCTAGGATACATTGTTTTATGACGGAGTTCCGGTGCCTTCCTTCCGGCTTCATCTTCAGATCAGTTCAATGGTACCATTTTCATCAAAATGTGCTTCATAGTCGCTTAACTATTTTAATCGAGATATCTTATCGCCACCCGTAAAATACTTATCATTGAGTAGTTCCGGTGGCCATCTGTGGTGTTCTGCATCAGTTCCACTTCATCAAATCATACTTTCTGAAAGCAAAAGCTTAACTCGTTGCTGAAAATACCAAAATCGCTATGTGTATACCTATAATATTTGAGGAGTTCCCTCAATTCCTCAAGGATTCCATCATCACAACTGTATTTGATAAAAATGAGACCAATCGGGAAGTATATCCTTTCAAATAAAAAAAGAATTTTCCAAATCGGTTCATAAATCACGGAGTTATGAGGTAAAAAAAAACATACAACCGAATTGATAACCTCCTCCTTTTTGGGAAGTCGGTTAAAAATAACACACATCATTCATGAGTTTTTTTAATTATACATTTTTACAAGTGATATTAATACACTTACACTATATCAGTCAGTCTCTTCACATTTTACATTTTCTAGAAATTGTATGTCACATTTTGTATTTACTGCTTTTCCGCGCGAAGACCGGCGTGGAGAAGTTATCGGGCGTCACATTAGGGCTCGGAAGCGTTTTAGGGGTTTCATGTGTTATCGATACCGTTGAAGCATTTTTGATGGCATCTGGCAAGTCTTCAGGCAGATTCGTCGGTTGTGAAGATGCCGCCGATGATCGCTTTTCTGATATTGTCTTTAGTATATTTTTGCCAGCTTCTTTAGTCTGCAAATGTAAAATAAAGGGGATGATTACATTGGCAAACTGAAGTCATGATGAGTCATGAGTGTTTCTTGATCACTAGGCTAGATTGCGGGCAAGATAAGTCTGCACGGAACTGGTGGTGTGCTTAATTCTATACTGTAATATTAAATCTATATTAATAATTAATCTTATATTTATATTCATTCAATAATTTTATACTTAATTTGACCATAAACGACAAGACGGCGCGGCCTACGATTAGTTCCGATTTCAGCTGCGCGCAGACGTAGACTTATTCTCGCGACCATTCTAAAGCCTGCACTGCACTACTCGCGAAGTTGATCGAAGTTAAGGCGCGGACTGACTACGATTTTAAACGCTACAGCTGCACTCACACAACTTCGTCTGCAAGCTATACGGTAGCCCGACGACTAAAATATGACCGCAATATCTATTTTCACAATTACAGAGCATTAAATAAGGTTGAAAATCGAATAAATATTTGGGTTGACGATGAATAAGCTGCGAATGGGCATTTATTTTACGGGTTTTATTTAGATTATTCAGAATATACACAGTAAATTAAATAATTGTCTGGTTAAAGTTATAAAATAATGTTTATTCTATTGAACTCTTATAAAAAAAAAGTTGTTATCGCTGAAAATACGGAAATGTTATTTTTTATTGGGAATATCAAACTATTTTGTACTATTCTATTCGGTTAAAAAAAAATTAAACCCTTGTCTGTCTACTGTAGTTTTTGCGTCGCATATTTTCATTGCGTTACGTCATACTCGACTATCTAAGAAACCAGTTTTTTGTGAATATTGAGGTAACACCGCGCCTTAAGCGAATATGAAAGTGTAGAAGAGCACTTCGGTTCGTTTCGTGCAACCTCTGTTCGCCTTGGGCAACTTCCAATCGTTGTGGGTTTTTGCGCCCGATTCAAAGGACTTGAAGCGTCCGGTAGTTCTTCGCACCAGTTTTTAGTCATGTACTTCGGACTTCGGTCAGTACATTGCTTAGAGTTCGCGTCAAATAACTTTGCCGCTCTAAAGTAGGCTACAAATGACTCGAGTAGTCAATCTTCCTAATAAGACAGTAGCGCGCATGCGCAACCTAACTTCAGATCGGCAAAGTTATTTGACGCGGACTGTAAAACTCGTTTACTATTTTTAATAATGCAATGAACTTACACTTTCGTGCTCCAAGCACTTGTATGCGTAATGAGCAGCATGGTCAAGCAGTGAGAACCTGAGATAGTACTGAGCTAAATACCGCTGCGCCGCTGGCAACTCCTTGCTTCCGGCATTGGCCGGGTCCTGGCAAGCTGCTGTGTACGCCGCCGCTGCACTATTCGGCATATTCGACTTTTCATACAACCTAAAAACATCATATTTTTTGCATATTAATATTAATCAAGCTGAGATTACTAGTAATGATAGGCTGCACAATTACTTATCCGTATCCTACTAATGTAAATAATAAAAGTCACTAAGACTAAAATCCTCTGCTTTTATAACATCAATCATTAAAGGTTATCCTGTATTCATCCATCCGTCACACTTTATAAACTTTAATAAATATTATAATTATTAAAGCTAATAATAAATAAAATGGCTCAGAATGAGATTTTCTAAGATAAGTACGTGGTGCCGATTCTCTTGTACACCGAACTAAACTATCACTAAAATTTCTTACTTTTGGCTATGAGAATCTTAGAGGTATTCTGCAAATAAAATTATCTAAACTAAAAATTAATTTTGACACAACTAAAATAAAATTTGACAATCGCCAATCCACGTGGTACCCGTGGTTTGCCCTACACCGTGATTTTTTTTAGAGCCGGAGGCGCGCGGGGGTGCCGCCGCGACGTGTTTTATATGGAATTTTTCACTTTTTGTATGGAAAACACGAAAAAATATTGCCTACATGTTCAGGTTTAGAGGTGGGTTTTCATAAAGGGGGTCGAAATTTTAATTATTTTTGCGAAAGGACGCACCAGTTTCGAGATATTAAGCAAAAGAAAAAAAAAATACAGTACTGTTTTTGCATGTGAAGTCGAGATGTTGGTGTGAATTCTAGTTCATGACAACTTATTTTATACCACACCTTTTTAATCGCGATTAAAACTTATTACGTTTAGTCTGGTTTGGTATTTTCCAAACAAAATTTTAGGTGAAAAATGTCAAATTCAGAATAGCAAAATTGACATTTTAACTAAACTAAAAACTCAGTACTATCTTAGAGCTGTCAAACTAAAATATAGTTAAGCTGTGTCACTTTAGTCTATTTCAGAATGGGAAATCGTCATTTGGCAGGAATAAACTAAATTTTAGTGATTTTTAGTCTAGTTTAGAGGCATTTGTGACAAGAGAATCAGCACAATTGACTGCAATTTATAGCAAATTTTGAAGTGTTTCTTTATAATTCTAAACCACTCCACTTACTTAGCTAGTTTGAATAAGGCCATTCCTTCAATATCACCAGTGCTGTGAGCTTTGTAGTAACACTTGAGGGCATTGGGGATTTTATCCATTTTCTCATAGGCTTCTCCCAAAGATACCAACATCCTCGAGTCATCAGGTTTCAGCTGTGCTGCCCTTGAATAGTAATATATACAATAACCATTCAGTCCTAAAATTTCGTAAGCTTGTCCGAGCCCATTCCATGCGCGATAATCGTTTCTGTTTACATCTGAAATACATAATGTTGACATTACTGTTTGAATGGTGCATTGGTTATGGTAATAAATAAATTATGTTAGTAATTAGTAAAATAAGTATATCTACCAATAGCTTGTCTATAACATTGTATTGCAGCATTGGAGTTCTGTAGTTCAATGAACTCATGCCCCATGAGTATCCATGCGGATAGGTACTGCGGGTCTAAAGACAGGGCTCTTTGGAAGTACACCACTGCTTTCTGGTGCTCACTTCTCAAACTGTAGTAGTTGCCTGGAATTCAAATGAAACATTTTGTCATCAGTTACTTAAGATGCCGCGCACAAAATCGATTGATTTTGATCAATTTTGTTCATTAGTTGTGAGAAAGGCAAAAAGAATTTAAACAAAACTAAAAGTAGAGTTTTTTGTTTTGCATGTGGCTTAAAGGGATTTTTCAAATAAGTTAAGTACTCATGGAAAATCACAAATATTCGCAACAAGTTTTCCGAAAAATGACGTGACACTTACTTTTGATCACTTATTTACAAGAAACTATTTTTGATTTTGAACATTTAAAAATATCATAAACATCGTTATATGGTCTACTAGCATGTGGCTGAACCTTTTTTTTCAACTTCGATACAAAGTATAGCAGAAAAATAATGTTGTATAAACCATTTTTCTTTTGAAAGCCCTCTCAGTATTTCCCTTTTATGTATTTTTTTCTGTTATTTAGCAAACCACATCAAGAAATTAAAAAATCACACATTAGTCTTCAGCTATCTTTAAATATAATCAAAATTTTATTTTATACAAACCATATTTTCGAGAGCGCAAAAGTGATGCAACTATTTACAGGTGCTGTGGCTGACACAAATGTATGTTTATAGTATTCATTATTACTATTCTAGTTCACTAGTTAGCCATATTTATTATTTCCATACAGTAAAATTGCCAAATTAATAAAAACAGGTAAATATTTGACAGCTATCTGCAACGTTGCCAACTTTTTTGATGAACACACTTAACATATTGATATTTTCACCAAATTTTCAGCTTATTTAACAATTTTCATGGGTCTGTTACTAGAATGAAATAGGCTAGATCTTTAACAGATGTTCTAAACAGACTAGAAGACATAATCGACTTGTGGAGGGAGGTGGGCTGGTTGGAATACCCACAGATGGCTGCCTGCCATGGCCCATGCACAATGGTCCAGCTTAAGGGCTAAGTGTGGAAACCAAACCCATAGATTATAGGCTGAGTTGATAATGGATGGCAAAAATTAATAACATACCAATTACGCAACATGTCTCAACTCTATATTTATCTATTGACACAGCTCTTTGAGCTAGGTTTGCAAGTTCCATTCGTTTTTCTTTTAAGTACAGAAGATGTGAATACACGTCCCAGTTATCTAATCTATAGGGGTCATTCTGGTAGAGTTCACGGAATAAACTCAGTGAAGAGTCAACATCTGAAACATTTAAACAACATAATAATATAAAGTGTATACTATGTTTTTTTTTTAATGATTCTGATTTTACGAGTCATGTATTGTACATGGCACTCGTGCATTGCACAGCACTTTTGTAGACAGTACACAATCAGTGTTCATAGACAGCTGTACGCAATAAACCATCATCTTTGGTTATCTGTGACTTATCATTATCAATCAAGCTATTATCCAAGGTGGGTGCGACCCATTCAGCAGCGTTAATTATAAAACTCATGTAAATAACCGGTAACAAGGTACCACTAGAAAAATTACCTCTTCTATCATGGTGGGCAATAGCCATTTGTGCTGTAACATAAGTACTCTTTTCAAACCCTGCTGCAACCAACACCATGTAGGCTTCCAAAGCTTGCTCTGATAATTTCAACTCAACGAAAGCATGTGCAGCAAAGAAATACATCATCCAATGTTTGGGGAGTTGCAGTGAATCTAATGCTTCATACTCATTGGCGAGGCCTGCAAGCTCCACCCATGCCGCCCAGAGTGTAGGTGCAGCGGCCACGGCTGCCTGCAGCACTGTCACTGCTTGACTCCGCAAATCTAGTTTTTTCAATACCACACCCTCTAAGTACAGCAGATATCCATCTAGGTTGTTACGGTTTGCCTGAAGAGAAAATATCTTGTAAGATATTTTGAAAAATTGCTGAGCTATCTTCGAAAGTGCAATAAATAATAAAAAGCCACAGTAAATTAAAAATTCATTATCATTTTCCTGCCATTGTCCCATGTTACTTGGGGTCGGCGCAACACGTTTTCTTTTTCCATTCTCCCCTATCAACTGTCATTCACTTTCTTCTCTTTCATATCATTTCTCACACACTCCATCCATTTTTTCTTTGGCCTTCCTCTCCCGCTCCATCCATCCAGTAAATTAAAAATTATTTACCTTAAAGTAAGAAAGCAAATCCAATAACACTTGTGTTGATTCTGTATTTTCTGTGCCTAGATCTGTAGCATTGTCTAGTCGTTTTTTTTCACTTGACATATATTGGGAATATTTGTGGAGAAAAACACATTTAGAGCTCAAACAGTTCTCTAAAAAATGTGCAGCCCTGTCGTATTCTTGACAGTCGAAATAAGTTTTGGCCAGGGTGTAAGCCTCTTTCTCTTCCAGCGAAATACCGTCATCTTGGGTAGTTGGAGGGTGTTCGTATGTAATTTTGTGATCTTTTAGAGAGAAATTTAACTCAGCAAGCCATTTAGCAGTTTGTGTAAGGCCCCGATCTGTGCATTCACGAATGCCATGTAAAATATCGATCCTTACTTGATTTATATCAATTTGTATATCACCTTTAGAATTAATTGTTAATGGCTGCATGATAAGTATAACGTATGAGCTATAAATGCGACTACACTTGAATATAAAATGTTTACCGGGAATAAAAATAGTAAAACGGAAAATTTAATTTGACATTGACTGACGGTTCGTGACACTAGGGACAGTTGACACTATCTTGACAACAGTCTTTTTGTGACAGAAAAACATAGACAAGACATTGGGCTTTTGTACAGTATCCAAAATATGTTTGTCATCTTTGCACTGGCGAAACATTCACATAAAAACATGTTGAAATCTCTGTTTTCTCTCAATGTATCGACTAGCGTTCGCATTGTCACGCAACTTGTTGACGCGATTACCGAAACATGTTTTACGTTTCATATCACTTGACATGTTTTACAGACATATTGGTTACTGTGCGTTTGCACTGGCGAAACATTCACAACAAAACATGTTGAAATCTCTATTTTCTGTCAATGTTCCATACAATGTTTGACAGAAACAAGAGAATTCAACATGTTTTGTTGTGAAAGTTTCGCCAGTGCAAACGCACATTCAACAAAATGTTTCTGTATGAATCTTAAAACATGTCCACTAAATGTTTTGATGTTTACTATCTCGTTTGAAAAACACTAAACCTTGCACTAAATACTCGTACCAGCTATTGTCAAGTTTCGAGACACAAATAGACACAGTGAGAACGCTAACGCGACAAATAATTTCTATACAAAACACGTCTTATTGAATATGTTTCTAGACAGTGCGAACGCAAATTCAACAAAACATATTATGAGATTTGTTTCACGTGATCATGTATAATGTTTTCTGATGCAAACGCATAGTAAGGGTTGTTTTTCTCTGCTCAATGCACGATGGAATTTGCTTTATCGACTTAGCATTATATATTGCGTCGTAACGTTGTTGCCACAGAATGGCAATCAGCTATCGTAATTATATGTATAACCAAATTAGGAATGTGATACTGATAAATAAATAAAAAAAATATAAAATTATTTGACTATTGTGGAGGTGACATCTGTCAACTCGACAATGGTCACAGTTCTATGCTATTATAATATTTGTTATCAATTTTTTTTTTTATGCAATAGTCTGCTCAGCTTGCGTGGTCGCGGGAGGGGGTTACCATGGGCGCCAGCAGGATTATTTCAGTAATAATTGTGTCCACTTACTTAAGCAGAAAAGCTGCAGGAATAAGAGGATATAAAATGCAATGGGGGTCTTGTACTCGGTACTGCTGATTAGTCCTGACTAAAGGAAATAATTTGAAAAGTGACCAAGATATAAAAGCCTTGACTGTACGTCTATTTTAGTATTTTCAGCAACTGACAGCAACGTCTATATTGTCTACGTGAAGAAGGCTTTCCATATTTAAAATCGTTAGTATCTATGACATGTCAAGAATATTTACACTTTACAGTGCGCTATCCTTGTTTTACTGCCAACAAAGAAAAGAGAGAAAACGTCCCCTTTTTTGTCAACCGGAGTTTTTGCAATAGGATTAATGCTAAGGTAAAGGTACTGTTGTTCCGGGTTTTGAATTCTTCGTGTCATGTCGTCTTGTCATTTTGTTTTGTCAATGAATTTGCTAGGCAATGTTTTAGTTTATCTTTTACAAGTTGAATTTTAATTTAAGTTAGGTACACTGAAAGTCGACTCGATTCAGTTATCGCTAGAATTTCGACGTGAAAGCACTCTCTGTGTGTTGAATATTTTGTTAACAGAGACGTAAACTAAGAAAGTATTGATTTGATAATAAGGCTGCAAGTTGGTCGAAGAAGAGAATAATATAAGAGATGGCAGAACCAAACACAGAAGCAACAACAACTGACGTGGAGAGCACCTACACAGCACCGGGAAATGATCCTAAAAACATGCAGGAGGTGACACAATATGTAAGTTGAGTTTCCCATTTGCTAGTGCACAGTTGTTAAATATTTTACGAGTCTAAATTTTCATACGACGCATTAATATTTATTAGCAGTTTATTTATTAGCAGGTTTATTTATGAGCTTGAAAAAAATTGTTATTATGTAATAACTACATAAATAATTTCCAAATTAAGTATATAGTGCATGTTTCGTTTTATTAAGGTGGATTGAGTCCAGTCTAGCACAATAATAAATTGTCCTCTCATCATTTGTCGATTAGAATTATTTCATGATAAGTGAATTACCATGTTTCGTTCTATAGTTTGTGCCTACCCCCATGGTGTGAGTTTATGTTTGTATGAATTTACCATTATTTAGGTTGTGATACTGAGCTATGAGGGGGAGGTCAGAACATCTATCTGTCACTGATGACTCCTTAATTGACACATGAATTTCAAAGACTTGCATCCATATTTACCCATTAAGTAGAGCATATTAAAACATAGTTTTAAATTGGAAAAAGAATTGAAGTAAGAAACCAGATTTTTTTACTTTTTTTTTACTTACATTTGGATCTATATTAGGCTTATCTGCTTTTCCTTCACAGACCTACCTCTGCTGCCTCTTTTATATGATTGGTACATCAGGCCGGTAGATCTAAAATGCATTTCTTATATTATAATTTTTTCCAACTAATCTTAATTAATTTTAATTTTTAGGTCCAGTCCCTCCTACAAAACATGCAAGACAAATTCCAAAGTATGTCTGATCAGATCATCAACCGGATAGACGAGATGGGCACCCGTGTTGATGAACTGGAGAAGAACATCACAGATCTTATGACACAAGCTGGTGTTGAGAACGAAAAGTAGTACTAAAGCAGCAGTGATCCTAGAAGTAACAATCGCACCACATTGTTTTGTGCCTGAATCATGTCATTTGTACCATTTAATGTCAAACTAAATACTAAAAATGCATATAATAAAGATATATAGGTGATGTCACTCCATAGGGGCTAAATGATTATGTGGCTCATGTATTTATAATTGTTATGTATATGACCACCCACTATAGATAAGATAATATTATTTAAACATAAGTAAAAAGGCAGGAAAAGGGCCCATAGCCAATTTCTCTCCATATTTGTGTAGGCAATAATTACAATAAATTACATGGAGTGTAACACCAATTAATAAGTTAATTTGGAATGTTAAGTAATTGATGTTTATATGGTATCAATACACATGTAACACAATGACAGGTGTTTCATTATTACAGAATTTGTTACACATTTTGTTTCTGAACAACATGTATGAACTTACTTGAGAAGGTAATGAAACTAAATAATTCTGTAAATGGAATGCTGAGCTGTATTCACTACTAGATAGTTAGACTGGTTAGTGTACACATTAAGATATATATCATGTGACATAATTAAGCCGTTAGTGCATCTAATAGAGTTAACAGTAACATAAAATAGACATATGGCATGAAGTTTGTGAATTTGTTTAAAGCTATGGGATTTACTGAATCGATTAAGCTATTAAAAGTGTTCCTTTGTTACATAGTACGCTAGTAGTTGTCTAATCTGTGGGATGTGAATATCAAATTAAATGCAAAGCAATAGTGGAGTCATCAGATAATTTGGTTTCTTGTAAAATTTTACAAAGCACAGTGGATGTATCTGCGTTTGCGCAACTATTTGTATGATTGTTTATTTTGTAATTAAATTGTGTTGTATTACATATTTGATGTTTTTGTTACTAGAATAAACATGGGTTAGTATCTAGAGGGTGAATATTGATCAGTATAGTGTCTGGCACGGTACGGTACGGGGTACCTACACAAGATCGCGTGCACGTAACGAAGGGAAATAATTTTTAGGGGCATCGTAATTTCACATGCGATTCTGTTTTACTAATAATTTTTTGTCTTTATTGAACTGGAGTCATTATTTTCATCTAAAATATTACTCTGGCTATCTAATAACAGTTTGGAGATTTTCGTTAGATTATAATAAGCCATAATAATCGTATTAAAATTTGTATTGACTCTTCTAAATTACATGCATACTGTGCAAATGCTGTAAGTACCTAATATCTATATGGGTATGAATAATAAACTTATGCTCAAGTAATATGAAAATGTACAAAATAGATCGTGTCTGTAAAGTAATATTTACCATACTTATCCATTATTAAGTTACCTAGGCTACTTAGTAAAAATAGTTTTATGGTCAGACGTTTTAGTATTTTGCAGTGGTTTGTGGGAAAACACGCTGGAGGATATACTAATATTTCTAAATAAAATAATGAGTCATAATCATACAGTGTATTATTTAGAAATTTGAGTAATACCGGGCTCACACGGTTCGATTTTAGTTGATCAACTGCTTAGTCGAAAGCGATTTGAACCGTCTGAACTTTCGATCAAATTGAAATTCAAAGTATTATTCTAATTTTAGTCCAACAACTTTTGTTGTTCAACTAAAATCGAACCGTGTGAACCCTGGTATAAGATAACATTCTCATTTCTGATTCCCACATACTAGTTATTAGACACACACTCGTGACACTCACAGAATAATAATTAAAATTAACGCGATTCAGTCTCTTCAGAAGAGTCTTCATCATCAGTTTCCTCTGACTCCTGCATTGAAGAAAAAATTTATTAGCATGGGATCTTTCGAATTTAATTCCATAAAAAAAAAACATAGGCCATATTACGGATGTTTCATCGTCTTTGGTGGGCGAGTTATTCATGAGAGCTGATAGCGAGCCGGATCTAGTCAGTCCTGAATTAGTATACTTTTCGGGCGACTTCGCTTTTCGCATGCTCTGTAATGACGAATGTTACTGTATTAGTTTAACTCCCTACCTATATCAAAATTTTCAGGGTTCCGTACCCGTAGGATGCCAAACGGAACCCTATTATTAAGCCTTTTTTTTGGTTGGGAAATTATTAAATAACTTCTCCCGCTCTGGCCGCAGCGGGAGGGTGTGTCAGACTCTTACTGAAACCCACCCGCGTTCTTTCAGTTTCCTGTGTGTTTCTAGGGGCCACGGTACCTATCTCTTTCGGATTTTCCCGTGATCCCGGCAGGCATCGGCCCTAGCGGACCCCGTCAGTTGTACCTACTGACATCTCTTTGAGGCGCGCGTGGAACACAACGCGCCGTTGACTCGGGCCCCGGGGTCCCCTATTACTAAGCCTCCGCTGTCATTCGTCCGTCAGTTTGTCTGTCAGCGGGCTGTATGATCTGTATCTCATGAATCGTAATAGGTACAGTTGAAATTTTCACGGATTGTGTATTTCTAATGCCACTTAATTTTTTTAAAATAATAATAAAAAAAAAGTTAATAATTAAAGGGCTAATAACAAAAAAAAATTGGTTGCCTGTAAAGTCGGTATACGGGCGAAAGTTTTACGTGACAACGACTTTGAGTGGTAAAATAATTTTAATGTGAATATTCATTCGTATAGTAGGAAGAAGGATGAAATAATTCTGTCTCTCTCGCTCTTAGGCGGGCTAACTGTGCTCGAGTGGAAGGGACGCGTGCCTTTCGCTTTTTATGTCTGTCTCTCTCGCTCTTAGGCGGGCTAACCATGCCCGAGTGGAAGGGACGCGTGCCTCTCACTCGCTCTCATTGTGAGCGCATAACGTGAGCGGAGCGTAACGCAGTTTCTTGAAGTGTCACCCGGCAAACCAATTTATAAGACGTTGTCACGTCAAAAACGCCGAAAAAACCACGTTTCTTGTACGGGGACCTACAAGAAACGTGTTTTTTTTCAGCGTCTTTTACTCGATCATTATACGGTGCGGCGGAACTCTTCGTGTGCGAGTTCCACTCGCACTTGGCCGGTTATTTTTAGGTATTGGTTTTGCTCACGCACAGTTCATTGGGGTGTTGTCGATACCCATACAGTCGATAAACACGCTATGGACGCTATCGGGACGAGAAAGCCAAAAACTAAATTATAAGCTACACATACAGGGTGGCAGGGACATCGACGCAAGCCTGTTTCCATGGATTCAGTACAAAAATAACCGATGAAAAATTTCAACGCATGGGCGTTCAGAATCATGTACTGAATGTATCAAAAACTATCGCAATAAGTGGAGGTAAAAAAGTATTATAGATCACAATAACAACCACACTGATAGCTGCCATCTAGGCTGTTAGCAATTCCAACCACACGTTATTATTTTTTTACCGACTTCCAAAAGGAGGCGGTTATCAATTCGGGTTTTGTATGTTCGGGCATGGCTCCGTCATAAAAAGACAGACATGCAATTTTTTTTTAAGGCGTCATATTGGTTTAAGATCTAAGGTACAATTCCGTAGCCGACTGCAGGCAGCAGCAGCAGGCGATTTCATAGAAATACATACTTACCACGTCTGAAAGAACCTTGTTGAACCTAGGTATAATTTAGGGGAGCTAGGGGTGGGAACGGGATATTAGGGGACTTTTTTGCGCCACTTCTTCCAAGCTAACGCACTAGAAAGTGGTGAAGGGTGGGCGTTTTGGGGGACTGTCTTATGTAATTTTGACGTTGAAAAGTGCTGATTCTCAGCCTAGTTTGAATAAATGACTTTTGAATTTACCAATCGTATGTATAATGTATCGGCTGAAAGAACCCTGTCTGAAAAACATGGTTTCGCTTTATTATGATTATGTAAATCTATTCTCACTTTTTCAGACGGCACATTATGCAAACGATTGGTATATTATACTTACAGGTAGGTATAATGTACCAATGGTAGGTAGGTACCAACCATTCTTACATTAAACTACCCACATTCATTATCCAGGCAAGAAGTCCACGGCCACCTAATAAATTGGTGCCGATTCTCTTGTCACAAATGCCTCTAAACTAGACAAAAAATCACAAAAATTTTGTTTATTCCTGTCAAACGACGATTGCCCATTCTGAAATAGACTAAAGTGACACAACTTAACTATATTTTAGTTTGACAGCACTAAGATAGTACTGAGTTTTTAGTTTAGTGAAAATGCCAATTTTCTTATTCTGAATTTGACATTTTTCACCTAAAATTTTGATTGTAAAATACCAAAACAGACTAAACCTGACAATTTTTAATCGCGATTAAAAAGGTGTGGGATAAAATAAGTTGTCATGAACTAAAATTCACACCAACATCTCGACTTCACGTGCAAAAACAGTACTGTATTTATTTTTTCTTTTGCTTATATCTCGAAAATGGTGCGTCCTATCGCAAAAATAATGAAAATTTCGACCCCCTTAATGAAACTCATAAACCCCTAAATCTGAACATGTAGGTAATATTTTTTCATGGTTTCCATACAAACAGTGAAAAATTCCTTAAAAAACACATCGAGGCGGCACCCCCTGCGCGCATCCTGCTCTAAAAAAAAATCACGGGTTAGGGCAAACCACGGGTGTATTCATTCAATCGTGTATTCACGATTGTCAAATTCTATTTTAGTTGTGTCAAAATATTTTTTTAGTTTAGAGAATTTTATTTGCAGAATAGCTCTAAGATTCTCATAGCCAAAAGTAAGGAATTTTAGTGATAGTTTAGTTAGTTTAGTTCGGTGTACAAGAGAATCGACACCAATGTGTGGGTGGACATGGACTAAACTACAGATTATCATGCAACGTGTTTATTAGACGTTAAATGAGTGTAATGCTAACCGCTGAGTCCTCATCATTAGTTGGGGACTGCTGGTTCATAAGCGACGCGAGTGAAGATGATCTCGCTGACATTCCAGGGTTCGCTTGTTTCTCCGGCGAACGCAATTTTCTTCTGAAGTTCTGTATGGTCATTAAATGAATGTAAAAAATATGAAGCTACCAAAATAAGTGAATATTCAATCATATTTACCGTTTGATCCTCGTTATCTGAAAGACCTGCGTTCAAACGCTTCACAGAAAAAATATGAAATTAGAAAGTCATTTACTTAGGTAGGTACAATTTTCTAATTATATAGGTAGGTACCTGCTTAGATCCACCTCTTACACAATACAACATTAGAGTAAGATGAGCTCTGTGCTTTTTTTCTAAAAAGAGCCAACTAAATCTTAATTCTTATAAATTTAAATTACCTTAGTAGGTAATTTATATTATATCTCTAAATAATTATTTAGGGGACAATAAGAATCCCATAACGGTCAACAGTGTACCCACGAAATTACCTCTAAGTCTCCCTTGTCGTTGATATCACTGATCTGTTGATAAGCAACAGTGAGCAGTTCCACAGCTTTCGCGTGGAAGGTCATCTCGATCATGACAAAGTCTGACAGAAGCGTCTTCAGCTGCTGAAGTTTGCGGCGCTCGAAGAACTCCGTTTGCTCACTCAAGCCTTTGGCAGTCCGCGACATTTCCGCAGAAGCCTTCAGTAACTCAGATTCTGCATACGTCTATAACAGAATTTTAAGTCTTCGGTAAAATAAAATTAGTTGAACCGAATCGGCACCTATAACGATTTGGTAAGTATTTCGAAATATTAGAATTTCTTTTAGCATTTGATTATAAAACAATCATAAGAAACATGACAAGAAACAGCGATGTCTAGATATTGTGTCTCCTACACTACATCTCGTCAGTTACCTATGTAAAAACATACATCCTAATAATCGTTATGTTATGTTTATTATATCGTATCGTATCGTATCGTATTATATCGTTATGTTATCTTATATTCCTACAATCCTTGAGTAGGTATACCTACCTAAGGGGTTAATTTTATTTGCTACACATTTCTATCTACTTTTATTTAAATATAGAACACATACACACTATAAAACTGATTTACATCCGTAAGACGTCCTCGTAACAGAAGGTCCAGTTGAAAACCAGATATAAATGCCAAACACTAGTTGTCTGGCATATATGCTGAACATGGGCCTATTTGGCGCAGCCGGGAGGCACACAATATTATTTTAAGTTATCTTTATTTTTCTGTTTTTTTTTGTTTTTGTGTGAATATTGTGTGTCTTAACCTGAGTCAAATACATTTATTTTCTTTCTTTCTTTCTAGTGGTATGATAGTCGGACTGCCAAGTCATAGGTGTCGAGTTCGCTCCCAAGGCCTCTTACTTTTCGGATTCATATGCGTATTGTATAATTATCACTTGCTTCAAAAACGGTAAAAGAAAACATCGTGAGAAAACCGGCATGCCTGAGAGATATTTCTCGTCCGGCATGTGAAGCGAAGTCAGAGGCTCATGGGCGGCTTTAAAATTCTGAAAGCAGGTTAGTTAGTCACTAACCACACGAAAAGAAGAAGAAGACTATTATGTATACACATCTGTCTAGACCTTGGGGAATACTGGTATGATGTTATGATAAGCTAATGCCAAATGCCAAGGCATCCCACCTAAAATATGGGACTACACATATTGCTACTAAGTGTTTGCAAGCGAATTCCTGAACTATCGTTTGAGTGTTAAAGTTGGTATAACACCTTCTTGAACACAATTAAAACAATGAAATTATGCAGACAGGTAAGTAATATGAAGCTGTGAACAAGGCTACTGGTTATAATTATAATCGTAGCCATCGTAGGTAGGATTACAAAGATTATCGTGCAGGGCACACAATGCGGCTAGCTGCATACACGTGGATGCATATACCTATCTATTAGTTGATAAAGTAAAATCTATTTACAAATCTATGTCAAGAAGAAACTAACAAACACCAATACTTTACATTAAGTACATTAATCTACAAAAAAAATCATAAGGAACTAAATATACTCGATTGCAATAAATTTGAATTAAAATCTAAAGTTATGGAATGGCTACTTGAACAGGACTATGCACAAACTAAATCACTACTCAAATAAATTGCCTAATATTGCATTATTTTGCACTTATATTTCTTCACGTATGACAAACACCTGGCACTCACTACTCTCATACAAAAACTCACCACACATACATTATAAATACATCCCCACATACATTCACCCATTCATATTACATAAGTATTTAATAGTTATTTTACAAAAAAAAAAAATCCTTAGTCTTAGAATATAATATGTTTAAAAGTTAAAAGTAAAATATCTTACTGTTAACTAACTATGTTAACTGTGTTTATCAACAATAGGTTGGCACAGTCGGCAGTTGTATAATCCCTATTTTTGAGTAACCTCACAGCTGAACACTGTCTCTTAAGATACAGGTTATCCTAGATCTGTATACAGAGTTATGTCGCGTAGTTAGCATCTTGTTAATCAGTGTATACTAATGTATGTTTCTTAGTGACAATAAACTATTATTATTATCAAACTATAGTTGAACGTACAACTTGCTGTCTGTTGAAAGGCTGCCTCTCTCTGGCTTTGTCGAGCACTTTCTTGCGTGCCAGCTCCTTCTCGCGGACGTTCATTGTGTGCTTTAACTCCTCCCTGGCATGTTTGCAAATCGTTTCGTATTGGCACAGCTCACCAATTACCTAAATAAACACATATATATCAAATCAGGTAATTATACATTATTAGCTACACCCCGCAGTTTCGCCCGCATAAGTCTCGACCCCGTAGGAATATCGGGATAAAAGGTATCCTATGTCCTTCTCCAGACTTCGTCATGGTCTACCCATGCGCCAAATTTCATCCAAATCCGTTCAGCCGTTTTAGCGTGAAAGCGTAACATACAAACAAACTATTTAAAGAGCTAAGAATAACTTGTTCCTTCCTAGAATTCTTAGATGGAACAATATGAACTAAATATTAAAAATAATAAACAATTGATCAATATTATGTAAGTTTTCAAGTAACTTTACCTTGGCTTCCAACCGCTGTACTTCACAATTCCGGTACTCCTCAATGGCGGTTAATGTAGTAGACAGATTTTCTAAGCCGCTGCTTAAAGATTTGTTAACGATCTCGTTATTGGCATAGTCCTTTATAACTTTTATAAGCTCATCTCCCATGTCGCGCAATCTATTTAAAAACATCGGGAATAAATAGTGTGACTATTGGAGGTAGACCTTCATAGAGTATAGAGGTAAACAAACTAATAAATAGCGAGAAGGAATATTATGATGTAAACGTTAAAGTAAAGCACTAGACTCTTTACGGGCACGACGGGCTACCTCTAGACAGAGGTAGCCCGTCGTGCCTGTATTTAAGAACACTCTACGACTCCTTGACTCCCGTCATCCCGTGGAAGTACCATACTTCCTTTATTTGCCCTGCTAAGCCGAAAGGCGATATCTCAATCGGATTAAGTTTTGAGAAAATTTACTATTTCATCATCATTTTCCTGCCGTAGTCCCGTGTTACTTGTGGTCAGCCCAACACGTTTTCTTTTTCAATTCTCCCCTGTCAACCGTCACGATATCATTCACCTTCCTTCTCTCTCATATCACTCCTCACACAATCCAACCATCTTTTCTTTGGCCTTCCTCTCCCGCTCCATCCATCAACATTTATTATATTCATCACTCTTTTAGTCACATGCGTTTCCGTTAGAAAATTTACTATTTGTAGATTGTAATTTAAGGAATATAAGGATAAAAAAAAAACTTCGTATTTTATGTTTTAAGTTAGATAGCGCTATTTGGCTTATACCATTAGATGCGAAATTGTTATAGCTATTGAATGGTATAAAAAAACTAAAAGGACGTGTCTCAGAGATAGCGCGCCTTTCGGCTTAGCAGGGCGGTATAGTTAGGCTAGTTAGTCTGTTTCCCATTGTAGATGTTATACTTCAGTAAACTGGTGTTACAAAAAATTGCAATGTTTAGGACTAGGTACATCAAACCTAATGACTTTCATTTTCAGGAGGGTGCATCTTTAGCTCCATAATGCGAGCTCGATTATTTTTGCAGTTCACCTCGGATACGTTAGATTATCGTTTGTCTATTCATAGAAGGAGTAAATTTGTCGACTTTAAATGCATAAAAGCTGAACAAATAAGATGATGTAGTAGGATAATTTTTACATCTCGCCTCGAATGGGAAGAGAAAGCCAGGGAGGTGCAAATGCACCCTCTTGCATCCTGTTCCAAGCGCTCATGTAAGTACTTCATCATCATCATATATAGCCCCATTTTACCCACTGCTGGGCATAAGTCTCTCTTTGTGTGTGCCAATCCCCACGGACACCTAAGTACCTATAGATACCAAATTATATTTTTTACAACGGCCCACTTGGAGTTCTTCACTTCACGCCTAGTTATTGACCCACCGGACCAAGTAAACCTCATAAATATAGGTTACGTCGACATGCACTAGCGCTAGCGCCCTCTTTGATCAATCAGTGTCGAAAGAAGCAGTTCCTACCATAGGTGGGCATTAGCATTAACTCGTTAATCCGTTAATTAACGAAGTTAACAAAATGCTTAAAGGATTAACTTTTAAGTTACCTCAAAAAAATGTTAACGCTCTTGTTAACTTTCGTTAAATCTTTAATCCGTTAAATTGGTTGTTAGTTGACATGTTGTTATTATTTGTTTAAATTACGCGCCACGCGGGCACACCGGCGGCGGCTGTGCGGCTAGGCGCGGCGCTGTTGCTCAAAAGAGCAAGTATCCAGAGCCGAGAAACTCTTAAAAATAAAGCGGCCCTGTTGATTACTTGCCCTGTGCGTACCTGAATAGTAATCTAAGTAGGTACCCAAATACTTCATTTTATCTCACCTTGCAGTTTTTCTTGTGTAGTCGCCAAATGCGACACAAAGTTCCCCAAAGTTTTTCTCCACGTTTGTAATTCGGTCTTGAATAAACTTAGCTTGCTGTTCATAACTCAAAGAATGCGGATTATCGCCTCTGAACATAATTAAGATTGAAAAAATCGACTCAAACAACCCTTGCAAATGATTCTTATTTATTTACTTTTTTGTAACTATGGCAACCATGATACTATATCACGTTCCTAAAGGTAGATGCACAGATTATATCGGGGCCAGTAGCTGGCGTCAACTTCACTATCTCCAGCGCTGGCATAGTGTAAACACTATTTCGTCCCAGTCTTGAGTAGATAAAGTACATCGCGTACCGTTTTCTTCGCACCAGTGTTGCTAACCTTTACTAACACATTTGGATTTGGGTTTCGTCGACGTGTCGTGTCCGTCACTATCGGTGGAGGCTCCGTACAGCTTGGCAAAAAAATAATAGTAGTATGGCAAAAATTAGGGCGCTACTATCGCAGTTAGGTCACTTCGAATGGGAAATAAATCGTTAAAATATAAATGCAACAAAAAGCGCTGCTTAAAAAATCAAAACCTACTAGCACTTATCGGCAAAGTAGTTTCATGTGTCATCGTCTTAAGTCTGCATTATGTAAAATATTTAATTTCAAATGTTACCAGACTGTTTTTTGGCGACCTATAGGTTTATTGAGGGATACTTACTTTGAGTTTTTCCCCAGTAAAATGAGCGTCAAATGAATTCACCTAGGTAACTTCAGCCGGTAACTCCGACCAAACTATGGTTTAATTGTGTGTAGCCTGCCTAAAACAAAAATGTTAAAAATCTTGAAATATCGACCTGCAACGCTGACAATAGTGACGTAATGTCATTGACAAATGACACTTGACAATTCTTTTGTTGTCATTGTCAGTGCCAAACCCAACAGCTGTTTGTTTTTTGTGTTTGTTGCCTTAAAATTGCATTTTAACACAGAAATGAATGAAGAAATAGATGAATATGATATTTACCATCAGGATTTTACAACGGTATCAGAGTGGGAAGTGTTTATTGCTCGCATAGAGGAGGTATTAAAAGAATGGCGGTTGTCTAAATCAACTTTATCTAAACTATCAGGGGAGTACACAAAGAAATGGACAAGCAAATCGGAGGAAATTCACTTCCAGGGCAACAAATTTATATTATCTTATCATAAGCTAGAACCTGCAAAATCTGCAGAGAGTTCTGAGGAGACAGAGGATAAATCTTTCCTAATAGAGTTGCACAATGGTATTTGGGAGTCGACTACAAATTTTATGGATGACCTAGATGGAAGTCCTTTTCCAGTGTCCAGCTGGTATGGTTTAAAACGTTATGTAATGCTGTATTCAAGTATACCATTGGTTGATGGAAATTTAATAAAGCTTGTGATGAGCACTGTAAATATAGCTTTTGCTAACACAGACTGTGGTGTGCCTTTCTTTGTCAAAATACGTGAACATTGGCAGCCAACATACTTAGGGTTCTATGAAGACAGTGAACATAAAGTTAGTTATGACACAATCCATTTGAAAAGAATTTCAAATCAATGCTCACATTTAAGTGGCCTTGTAAGCTTATTTAAATCTAAAATTGCATCGCCAGTAGCTCTGGATGCTGTTGTTGTTTCTACAAAGTTTTCTTATGAATTAAGAGAAGTTGATGCTTTTGCCTGGAAAAAGACAATACAGTCAAATGAGTTTCTATCAATAGATGGTTTTGATGTAAAAAAGCTCTTAGAGCTTCCTTTTGGTTCTGAAGAAAACCCCATACATAGTGTATTGCTCAATGCTATCTGGCCAAAGTTCCGTGAATGTGCTATAGTAGATTCTTCTACATTTTCTGAAATTGATCCACTTATGGCTCCTACTTGGACAATTATCCTTAAAATGAGGGATACTTTCAACTGTCAATTATCTGAAACCATCAGTGAAATTATGGATTTATTAGATAATAATAATCTACTTATGGACACTCTGGGGTTGAGCAAAAGCTTGGGACTAGTGAATCCTCTCCATAAAATCACTGAAGCTCCCATTACTATATCTAAGTTAGTGAAGGCTGCCATGGGACAGAACAGAAACATGACAGATTTTAAAGGACCTATAGCTGATGAGCTGCTCATGCCCCTACTGTACTACGTGTTCCCTGATGCAGTTGAAGATAATACTTTCAACTATCCCGAACAGTTGGAAGTGGAATTCAAGCAGGTAAGGTACTATTTCGTTGTGCCAGTAGATGGCGCTAGTTGTTTCACTTTAAGTATATATTGATGAATGATTTCTTTGTATGATGTTTTCTCAGGCGGATGGTGAGCAGAAATTATGTAGTTATGTGAAGACGAGTCCGGAAGGCGGGCTGGTGTGGCGCGTGTCGGTGACGGCGGCGCGGCTTCTGGACGCGGATGGCCTGCCCTACCTGGCGCATCTCTGGTACGAGTTCTGTCAGGAGCTGCAGTACCGGTGGGAACATCGTATTCTTGTGCCAGGGTAAGTTCATAGTGTATAGAGATTGACATTGAAATATCAGGATACTTTTAGGGATATGCAATTATCAATGCACTAAAATTCATCAAATTATAGTTTAATTATGATAATTAACATTACAAAAATACTCTTATTTAGAGTTATAATTTAGTTAACACAAATATTAATTTATGATCTTGAGCAAGCACATTATAAGGTTTCTAAAATAGTCAAAAATAATTTTCATTTCTATTTCTAATTAGTATATAATTTTTAATACACAATTTATAGAAAAATAGCTATAAATCTATTTAAAAATAGCACCAATTTAGATTGATTGTCTTTCATTCCATAATAATAATTAAATAAAGGATGGTTTATGTAGTATTTTTTAAAGATCATAATTGTGTTTATATGTTTAGTAGGGGAATTATCAATTGCCTACTATGATTGTGACAATGAATTATCTTTTATTACATTACCTTAACATCTATTTTAAAATATATGTACAACTTAATAACATAAATTCAATCTTATATGTAAATAAATATGCACCATAAAAGTTAAAAGTAAATATACAAAACAAATCAGTGGTAATAAGAACACCCTGTGTTCAAAATGCGAACATATTAGTCAGTATTAACATTCTGTAACCATAGTAAATTGATGAATGTCTACAGTGAATGAACAAAATATTGTGACTAGTTTTCACTAACCAATAGTTTAAATTTAAATTCATAGAACATGCACATATTATTATCCAATAGGAAATCTGTTGATTCACAAATTACTTGTATGATCGTTGATCATGATTTCATGAACCACAATTTAACTAGTCAAAACGAAAAGGTATTATTTAATCTCAAATAAAATATTCACCATAGAATTTACAGTTCTTGACATACGTACCTACTTAGAATACCGATACTTAGCCAACTGTACATGATCGCAAAGTTTTTTAGGAGGTAACAATATAATAACACTTTACTCAATATTCTATCGGATACCGGACACACTGGCTCGGAGCCGCGAGTCGGTTGCAGTGCGCGTGCGCACGTCTATTGGTCTTCTCATGGCTGTGTCGGCGAGAGTGTCGGCGCGGGCGTCGGCCTGCGCGCGCCTCATGACTGCACCACGAGGTATAGCCCGCTGGAGCCTTGCGCAAGGGCGAGGAGCGCCCGCGACAAGTCACATCTCCCCGCGCCGTGTCCCTTGCACGCTATAAAGGCACTAGTCCACTCCGGGTCGTCGGGTTCCGCGCCATGTAAATATCCATATCATGATCAGTCCAGTTGTCGGAAGTGTCGCAGTACCCCATACCTAGGGAGCCGACGCTGTACCGGCTGGCGGGCCGTGACCTCGACCGCGGCCTCCGGCGGGAGCCCGCCGTACCGCCCGTGGCCCCGCCTGCTGCGCCGCTCAGCGACAAACGGGAGGCACGTTCCGATGCTGCTCCTAACGACTGACGTGACTGTCGCAAATCTAAAAGTTAAAGAGTATTCGTTTTTAAGTATGAGGTATAAGAACAACACCGTGCAATTCAAAATTGTGAAAAGATCAAGTAAAAGCCGGAAGTGAAACGAGGAAGTAATCAAAGCGACAGTCCAACTTACCGGCTCGTGATCCTAGAAGGCTACTAGGGTAGCCAGGCACTCCGTATCGGCCGGAATGGGAATAGCTATGTTGTGATTGACCATCAGCGAGGGAACGAGCTCTTCCAGGTCGGCCTGGTAATGGGTCCGGAGGAGCCGGTTCGGTATAGGAACGTGCACGCGGGATCGAACGTGCGCTATAAGCCGACACTTGATCCCACTCACGCTGCTTTCCAAATGCGCCGATCGTAGCTAACGAAGAGAGCGGGCCGCTGGGGCTCGGGGTGCCGGCGAGACCGCCGCAACAAGGGTTGGGCATCTTCTCAGGAGCTTGCGTGTGTAGGCGGTGCACGGTGCGGGAGCGGCGACGCGACGCCGCGGCGAAAACGAGAACAGCCACGACGATGGTGCCGCAAATGGCGGCGCTTGCCGCTATCGTGATCTTGTCCATATTAGAGGCGGCTGCGGAAACCGTGCGCACCTCTCGGCACTGAGAATACGGCACCGTCTCTGGACTTACGTGAACCTCCTCCAAGGAGATCACGCAGACCACGATACATTCCTGTAATAAAACTGTCTTTAATAAATTGTACACTAAGTATTTAACACTACATATGAATGTACTTTTTGCTGATAAAGAGTACCTATATACATTAGAATACACACCTGAGATGGAACATTTTTAATTTTGAATTCTCTTTCGCTGGCTTCCAACGGTGGTCCTTGTTTAAAGGTTTTGTCTCCGAAGAGTCGATAAACGACGCGGAAGCCGAGTATATTAGCAACATCTGAGTCCCATTGTATGATTACAGAATTGTCTTGCCTGTACGCATTTTTCACAATGACTTCATTGGAATCATCTACTTTTGGTTTTTGTTGTGGGAAACTCATGACAAGAGGAGGACGCTGGTGTGGCGCGTGGCGCCAGGTTGGGGCGGCTGGACGGACGGAGGGGATGCGACTGGGGCGCGCGGTGCTGGTGGTGCTGGTGGTCTGAATGATGGCTGGTTTCGTTGGTGTATCTATGTTATTGCTTATTTCTGTTTCGTGTGGTGCAGGTGTACTGCTGGTTGACGGTGGGGCAGGAGTTGTGGTTGACGTTGTTGTAATGACGTGACTTATTTTCCACTCATTCAAATCTTTTGTTGTCGTTGATTGTCTTTCTGTTGTCGAAGTTGAATCATAATCACAAACTAATTCGTTTGGTTCAAAACTGTAAAACCCTCGCTCACGGAAGTGGGGCGGATTGCCGCAGAATTGCGGATTTCTTTCTCGTGATGTTACTTGTAATTCTCCGTTGCGAATCCATTCAATTATCCAGCGCAGGCGACAGTCACAGTTTAAGAATCTACCACCAATACTGAGGCCTCGGAGAGTTTCGTTAAGGTGAGAAAATGCTTCTTCGGGCACTGTGGCCAAGGGATTTCCATCTAACGCTAGTAAAGTTATTGATGGATTGTTTACAAAAGCGTAGACTGGTAACTTATTTAATAGATTGAACCCGATGTCTAATACTCTTAAATCGCTCAGAGTTCCTATTGCAGCAGTTGGGAATTCAGGCAACAGGTTGTTCAAAAGACTTAAAGAACTTAGCGTAGTCTTTATCCCAGCAAACGCATCTTCTCTAAGATGTACAATCAGATTTCGTTCTAAGTTTAGAGCAGTCAGCGAGTCTAATCCCTCAAATGTGCGGCTGCCGTCCGGTCCCGGAAGTTCTCTGATACTGTTTTGAGAGAGGTCAAGGAAAGCCAAGATCCGAAGTCCTCTTATACATTCGGGTACTGTTTTTTGTTTCGTGCCTTTGAGATTTAAATTTTTTAACGAGTTTTCTAACCCAGTAAGCGTTTGCGGCTCTAGTGTGACATTGTTATCGGAAACTTTCAGTGTCGTGAGCTTGCGAAGAGTTATAAAAGAATGGTTGGCGATGTGTGCAATGCGGTTTTTGGATATATCTAGAAGAGAGAGATTAATTAATATTTTCAGGGCTTTTACTGGAACTTCGGTCAATTCGTTATCTTGCAGGTTCAAGTTTTTGAGATATGGCCCTTGTCCTCGAAAAGCGTCGTCTTCGATTCGCTTTATTCCACATCCAGATATTTGAAGATTATGAATTTTAAGGTTTGCAAACATGTTATGAGTGAGGATGGGAATGCTTGAATTATTAATGTACAGTAGATCGATAACAATATTTCTTGCGCTCATATTTAAAGCTGATAATAGCGTTGGGAAGTCAACCTGTTGAGTAAAAAAAAACATGGTTACTTTGGATGTGTATTTCATCTAACATTCATAAAGTTACTGTATTTAATTCAAAACTGAACTCTACCTGATCACATTGTACTGATAAATCCCTTGCTAAATTATGTGCGCATACACACGCGGCTTGCAGCGTGGGCGCTCCCTCCCACGGACACTCTGCGCTGGCGCATCGTGCCATCAGCATCAGCAGCATTGAACACGACCATGATCGTGAACGTGTATGCTTGGATTCGCCCTGAAAATAAATAAATGACAGGTATAATATATGGATAGGAGGAAAGAATAACAAGTGTCCTCGTAGGTACAGGTTACTCAATTAACATTTGCGAAATTGTCAAATGCACTTGTAGGTAACAGTGCAATGTCTGTGGTACCCATCGTTTCCCCTATGATGGTGACAGTTGGTTGTAAATGAACGAGTTAAAAAAAGGAGTATAATAACGCATACAAGTACCGGCTAATGTGACGATCACCCTGATGACACACAAATAGATGGTTCCTATTATAATATATGTTGAAGATATTCGTGAGGTGTAGTAATAACTACACAAAGCTATCGGTAACTAAAGATATTTAATGGTAGACAGACATGGAAACAATCAGACTGTAATTTCCTATTTGCTATCTACTGAATTAGGTATAAAGGTGTACCTACGCTACATCATAATCTAACACAAATGTTAAACAAAGCGTAGAGTTTTCTGTTGTTGAATTAAATTATTACTCATCTCAGATAAACACAGTCAGAATCCGTTTATAATTGCGCATTTGAAATTATAAGTGATAATTGTGATTAGAATAGCGCTTGCGCACAAATGTACATATTGATACACATATATAGTGACCAGAGGCTGTGACGAACAAAATGCATATTTTTAACAAAAACTTAAATATCACCTTTAGAACTTTGCTCTGAAACCATTATATACTTGAGTCGGATTTCGTTTATGAGATTCGGAAAAGCCGAGGAAAAGTTTCAGCCGTTGGTAATCCTCGATAACTTTGAAATACTTTTTTTAATAATCTTATTTAAGGTTGCCGGGGCAGCGGTCTAATTATGTTATGGAAATGGTGTGCTTATACTAAAAGCTTTAAGTGTATAGTGGATGATAGATGGGCGGTAATCAAGCGGTGCACAGACCGTTGAGGAGAAGTGCAGCGTGGCGGCCACGGACTACTGGCCCGGAACATCTGGCTTTCCCTGCACTTGCCTTGCTAATGTGCTGCAAAGACAATCCAATCACTACAATAGTATAAACGAAACTAGAACGTGAAAACCCCAATTTTTACAATGTTAGCGAAATGAATCAAGAAGCCGTAACGTGTAATCAATACAGAACAGGGAATGTCAAACATTTGATCTGTGGACACTTGGACAGCCAACGTTTGCGGACGTCCGAAATAATCGATGGGCCAAACATTAGGCTCGGGTTGCGGAGAGGGCTGGTACCTAACTTCATAAATTTATAACAAAACGAATCCGTATTCATATTATTGTTTATGTACTTAGATTTTAATCAAAATATAGTTAGTAATAAAAAAATCAGTATACGTGTTTGTAAAATAATAGGGATGATGACTAAACATTTTTTTTTAGTCCGTCGTTGAGATTATAAAAAAAATATTGGACACGTATTTTTCTTTTTTAACGTAATCTAAAGATTACGGCGATACATTGAAGTAAAATGTGCCATGACGTCACGAGTATGTAGATTTTATACGTACTAGTGACGTAGCGACCCCCACTCCCCAACTTAAAATGCGTTTTATCTAAGTATTTTTTTTATTAATATGATAAAGCAAAAAATACGTGTCTAATATTTTTTATTATCTGACTGACGGACTAATTAGAATTTCATTTTTTTACCCAGGCATCATCCCTATTGTACACATGTTAGGAACAGTATTATGATGAGCTTTTACAAAAAGCACGTGGTTACAATCTCGTAGGTATAACTTCTTTTATAAGAAAATTAGAGCGTTGTTGTTTACTAATAGATTAGAAAAGTTAATCAGTATACTGAAGCATTATTGAAGATACAATAAAAACAAAATATTAGTTGAATATGTTTATTAATCTACGTACAACATCTAAAAGTGAAACTTCAAAGTTTTAATCAACAATCTCACTGCAGTAGCAAAACACAAGCAAACTTGCGGAATGCTTGTGTTTTGGTGTAAGTTCTACTAGCCTCTTTACATAAATTTACCAGTCATCCGATTTCGCCGTTAACGGTACTGTACGCGCACGCGCAGCGCCGGACGACTCGCTGCGGCCGAGACACCGCCTGCCAGTTCACTTTCTCATGGCCTTTGACTTAGCAGATATTCGGAAAGTAGGATATTTTCAAATTAATTTTACTATTCGTTCATAAATAATGAATTGATCGATTCGGAATATCTTTGTGATTCTTATACAATATGTATGCCTTGGTGTAGTCCGACTTGATTTACCTCGCCTGATTTTATTCAGAGTACTTCTTATCTGTACTAGCAAATATTCCAAATTATCCTAGTGTCGGTGTGATAACCTAAAGAGCACGCTGTGCACTTGAGAATATTTGGGACGTTAATTTGGGAGTGCTCGGTTCATTACTTTTCTTTACGGAATACCTGTAAATTAATGACAGTTGTTTGTATGATGCATGTACACGCATGTATTACTTGAAGGTATGTAATGATAGCCGGTACGTGCTCGCCTAGCGCCAATGCGTAACGGTTGGCATGCGTTATGTAGCAGAGGCAGTGCGGAAGTACATCTTTAGCATGCTGTGCAGTTAGTTTAGTAAACACGTAGCGTGTTGCGCAAGAGCTGCTGACCTAACTACACGCTATTGTGTTTCTTATCAGTGTTGATTATTAGCTCAGCATCGATTGTTACGTTAACACTTCCAGTCGGCCTACGTAAGTTCTACATCTGGACATACAATTCTGGTACGAATTCATACATAGCATAAGCAGCCTATAAGGCTGGTTTCAAAGCTGTCCGGGAGATCCGTACAGGACGCCCGTACACGGGAGCCCGGTACCCGTACGGCTAGCGCCCGCAGTGCTCGAGGGAGTAGTACGATACGTTGTACGGGCTCTACCCGGGGCGGGTCGCGTACGGACCAATCCCCGTCGCTTTGAAACAATATTCTAGCGCGTCACGTGTCTCTGTTCCGGGAGCCCGTACGGGTCTCCCGGACAGCTGTGAGTCCAGAATAATGTTCCCACTGCTGGGACAGCCCACAGGCCTCCTCTCAGTTAGAGGAAGTGGACCGTAATCCACCACGCGGCGCGGGCCCAGTGCGGGTTGGTAGATGTCCCAGGTCTTCGAATTTTTGGTTCTAGGACATGTCGGTTTCCTCACGATGTTTTCCTTCACCGTTTTGAGAGCAGTGGTGATGAAATAATTAACACAAAGTAAACCTCCTGTCTGGGTTTGAACAACTCGTTTTTAGGGGAGAGCACCCAAAATAGCCTCGTTGAAATCATTCATTTTTAGGATGACTGACCTGAGTATTTAGTAAATTGGTTACGGACTTTGCTAGCGGTCGGGAAAGTTTCTACGTTAAATTCGTTAAATTATTCAAAAGCTGCAAACGAGTATCTCTTCTCTTCACAGCTTTCTCCAGTTGGCTGCTTGTCATATTATTGAATTTGTTTTTATGTGTAGGTTCTTTGGTTTGAATGATTATATGGCAAGGAAAGATATAGAAGTGAATTTAGAGATGACGGCATTGACGGATTGACGGTTATATGAAAGAAAACGACGTGTCGCACTGCGACGACACCAAATAAATTTGTAAAAGGGCTATGGGGACTGCAGGAGGATGTCGATGACTGTTTGATTTGATATAATGCATTAGATCAATTAATTTGACATAATGCATTAGATCAATTAATTTGACATAATGCATTGGATCAATTAATTTGACATAATGCATTAGATCAATTAATTTGACATAATGGATTAGATCAATTAATTTGACATAATGCATTAGATCAATTAATTTGACATGATGAATTAGATCAATTAATTTGACATAATGCATTAGATCAATTAATTTGACATAATGCATTAGATCAATTAAATTGACAATGAACTACGATAGAAGTGGTTGTTATTTATTATAATAAAAACTGGCCAAGTGCGTGTCGGACCACGCACAATGAAGGGTTCCGTAGTTGGGATGAATTTATCCCAAGAACAAACTTAACATTGTAGTTGAAAAACATGTTATATGGAATGTATGGGAGATCATGTTTTCAAACCGCAAATTTAAGTTGATTGATTATTTCTCGTTAACCTGTACAGCCTACTTAGCTCTCATAGTTTCCTTTTAATTTCGTTATATATATACTAGTGCTGTCAATTTTTTCACAAGTCCAAGTACAACCATTTAGCTAGAAGGGGGGGGGGACACTTGGCTCTAACAAAAAAATTCTGTTAAATGCTTAATATTTCGGAAACAGATCCCTGAATCCAAAAATGGTTTGTACAAACTCACAATATTTTTGAAAAACCTTTCTAACGATACCCCACAACATGGGGTAGATGAGGAAAAAAAAACATCCCCACTTTACGTGTAGGGGAGGTACCCTAAAAAAAAAAAAACTTGATTTTATTTTATCACTTTGTCGGCATGATTAATATGTTTACATATGCCAAATTACAGCTTTCTAGTACTTACCGTCTCTGATCTAACCCGCGGACAGACATACGGACAGACAGACAGACGGACATGGCGAAACTATAAGGGTTCCTTGTTTATTACGGAACCCTAAAAACTAGCATTTTCCCGCGATTCGCTCGCATGGAAGTCGGAAATTATCCCATGTACCTACTACCGGGATAAAAAGTATCTTATGTGCTAATCCAGGCTATAAACTATCTGTCTGCCTCATCCAAATCCTATTAGTAGCATAACATAATGATTGTAATACTATCTTGGATTCATACAAGCCTAGTACTTTTTGTTAAGTTACTCTCAGAATTTGTGCACAACGTGTCGTGAACAGAATACCGTCATAAGACGATTACTTTTTTTGCAACATCCGATTTACATGAAACTCTATATTCTGCTCCAAATTAATCTGTCTACCTATGAAAACTACAGGAAAATCCGTTCAGTAGTTCCGGAGATGTGCGTGAACAAAGAAACAGACAGACACCGGATTCTATTGTTTTATTACAGATATAGATATCAGACTATGGTAAAACTGTATGCTGAATTTTCGCATGCCAATTTAATTTATACTTGGAACAAGACATAGGGATTTCAAATCCATTAAGTACTAACACTGTTATCTCGATCTCACTGAGGCACAACTAGATAAACTTGAGCGACTTCAAAACTTTTGCATAAGATTTATATTTGGTCTGCGCAAATATGATCACATTTCTGAATTTCGTACTAAACTCAAGTGGCTTCCCATAAGTCTTCGCCGGAATACTCATATCTTATTTCAGCTCTACAGTATTTTGTTCAATCCTACAACCCCCTCTTATCTTAAAAAACGTTTCAAGTTCCTTCATGACACACATAATAGATATCTGAGGTCATCGGAAAACTTGAGACTAGAGATGCCGATGCATTCCACCAGCTTTTATGACAAGTCTTTTACAGTTCAAGCATTACGGTTATGGAATGCCTTACCCGTGTCGATAAGGCGTGCTCAATCTTTGTCCACTTTTAAAATTCTGGTAAAAAAACACTTCCTCTCTCCTTAAACATCATCATTATATATAGTTCCTTGATCTTGTTTCATGTTTGTTAATGTATATATTATAAATATATATATAGATAAGTGTACGCTTTATGTATGTATGTATTTATTGTGTATGTAAATGGTACACCACTGACTACCTGCAGTATTGTCTATCTTTCTCCCTTTAATCCATCCAAAGGTTGTCTGTAAAAGATCGCTTATAGCGATAAGACCGCCCATTGTGTCACCCTATGTAAAATGTCTACATTTATATCTGTATGTTTTATGGTGTACATAATAAAGAATATTCTATTCTATTCTATTCTACTCGAAATCTTCCTGCAATATCTAAAGTTGTAAAACTCTTTGGGACCCGAATTAAACTTGAACATATCTAACTAAGTCCAAATGCTTTTTTTATATAGCGGTTCTTGGCCCAGAGTACTTAAGTTATTATATTTTACCACTTTCCATACTTGTTAGTCGCTAGTAAATCATTTTATGACACGATATCCATCCATATTCCATTACCCACAATTTGCATGTGAAAAGATTAATGTTGTTCGAATGCGTTACTTTAAAATGTATTTCTGTTATAACTCATTGATGAGGAGGTCTCATCCTTTATTCATTCCGTGTCAGGTGGTGTCAGTTAATTAAGCTAAAATAATTCACCAGTTGCCGAGCACTCAGTTTGAGTGACAGATCGATTAAAGTTTCCCTAATTTCGTGAAATCAATGTCGCCTTCGCCGCACCTCAGTTGGGCTGGAAGGCACATTTTAAAGAAATTATTTCTGTTACTGCTGCTCACCTGTCACCTTATCAACTTGGAATTTGGCACTTCATTTAAGATTCAATCTATTTAGTATCTTGATGGGAGAGTGACAAAAAAATAATTTATTCAATGCAGGTAATTACGTGTTTCTGTTCATTCGGTGAAAGTTGTTTTGGAAGAGTGTATTTATGTTGCCATGGGTTTTAAATATATTATGATAATTATTGGGCTTTATTGGTCTCAAGATTTGTTCCGGATCGTTAATTGTTGAGGAAATTTGCGAAAGTAGGTCAAAATGATTGTCTTCAATGCAAAGCGTTATTACATTCAAACCTTTAAATCTAATTCGTTCTTTTGACAACAAATGAGTCGAAGAGCAGCACTCTATACGTTTTATTTAAAGAATAGTAATGTAGTTACTTATAGTTATAACAAATCGTTATATCAATTTTATTATCAACTTTGTTTGCCCACACGATAAAACGTCGGTGACAAAAAGTTCCACATAGCTCGATAGATGGCGTTGGCGTCGAATTAGATCTCGCTATGGTTTCGTTCACACCGGCTGTATATAGCGTCCGAGCGCCAAAATTTAAATTGATCTTTCCAAAGGTTAAACGGGGAATGATGATCGGATGGGACTTGCGACTGCATGATGTCCACCGCCGAATGTTACGCTTAGGTGGGCTAAAATCCTTCTGACCCCCAATTTTTTGAAAGATCCTTGTATGTAATATTTTAAGAAATAATATAAACTTCTAAATAATAATACCCGTAGTCGTCTTCATTAAATGAATACAAATTATTTTGATCATTAATTACTTACGCACAAGTGTTTGTTTTAATAATATATTATTGTTATTACGTGACCTACCAAGCTGTACAACGCCTACTACGTCATTCAACGTAGCTCGCAAAAATTAATTCAAGACACGATCGGTATTACTAGCGACTGAAGAGGCTCTCCTGCCATTACTTTAATGATCCTATAGAATATTTACATTTTAAAAGCAAAAGTGCAATCGTTTTTTAAAGCGATGTTATGTGAGGAGTCTCTGTGTCGACACAATTCTATTTATTGCGGTTACAGAGTACGAATTTTCGTATTTCTCTGATGTTACAGACAAATCTGGTGTCGTCAAATTGTAGTGCCAAAAGCCCACTAGAACGTAAGGACTATACATAAGCAAAATTCAAAAAATCGTAGCTGACATAGCAAGCAAAATAGTAGTCACCGTATACAGTAAGATATTTAAGCAGCGCCATGTGAGCATTTTTAGAACTAAACGAGTGTCTTGGCTAATGTATGGGACATACACTGCTGCCGCAGTTATGGCTAATAATGGAAGATTTATTAAGCACGATCAAGGAAGTATTTAGATTGAAACTTAAAAACACCCCTATGTCCACAAAAAAATCATCATCTCCATCCAGCGAACATTCGTTGTTTATGTAGACTATTAGATCTAGATACATCAGATCAGCTCCCTGTGGTGTCGTGGTCACAACTTCATCTTCTTGGGAAGTTGATGGTTGTCTTCGCAGTTCTGAACGTTTCATAGATTAATAACTAATACCAACGGAAATGAAGTAGTTCTCGATCAAGGTCAGATTATGCTCTACTGGGCCAGATCTATATCACTGATAAGCTTATTTATAGTCAATCAAGTCTAACGTAGTGATATTTATTCGATCGGTGCTTGGTGCAATGATTATTATTGACGGCACAGTTCTTCATGAAGGGATGGTTGTGAAAAAAGAACTAGCAAAGGCAAGAGATATCGCCTTAGCTCATAAAGTCTCCAACATTATCTATTATATGTATATGGATTACAATATGAATTGGGCTGATTGAGCAACATCTAATGAAGGTCCTGCAGAAAAGCTGGATTAAGGGGTTGGTAAAGAAGTCTAGAAAGTACCTAGTTAATTTCCTCACTGTAAAAAACACTTTGAAACATGGAAGTGAGCAAGTTTCCTATATAAAGGAAACAATGGCTTCGAAGTTTCAAACGCATAAAAATAACACTACGTTGATTAATGAATGATTATAAAAAAACGTAGCACGACGGATGTATATTTTGTGTTTATAACCTTTTAACTGTAGAACTCATGTCAATTATTAATTGTATTGATCGTAAATCCCCGTATCGCAAATGCTTCTTGGATACTATTTTATTTACAATATAGCCGCCTAGCTCAATGATCATTTCTTGCGTAAAGCGGAATACTTCTATTGTTAAACCCTCAAGCTCGTCTTTAATCTGTTAGGAGTGGAATTTTGCCAGCCTCTTCTGTCTCAAAATCTATACTCGACGGCGCTAAATTCACTAGGATTTGTTGTACGGCCTCGTTGGAGTTTTATTCTTTAACGCCTACGTAATAGACGAGCATTTGAAAAAATACTCTTGAGCAATATAAATGTCTATTTATTTTGATGTAATTTTAATATATTTAGTCAGTTTCCGTCCCAACTATAAATCACTCCACTTCCGTTGTTTATGGAAAATTGATTATGTCAACAAATTGCGGAAAAAACCTGCGGGTTGTGAAAAGTGCGCTAGTTTGACCACGGCCATGATTAATATTGTGTCAGACTTTGTATCGATGGCGATCAAATAGATTACCTACTGCATTAACAGTAAAAAATTGAGTCTTATTATGTGAAAATGATTGATTACACGCTAGTTTCCTCCAAACGGTTTAGTGTGAAATTTCTTTGATGGGTTTCGCTAATTTGTTTATCGTTTCTCAAAGTTGTTTATAGTCGTTAGAATATTTAGCTAGGAGTAATTAGCGGTCGTTTAATTACCCTGTCGGCTTTATTAAAGTCGGAGAGAGCAAAGAAAACGTTTTTGCTTGTGCAAAGGTAAACTATTTTCTGCTCCAAGTGGTGTTGGTATGTTAAGAAAGCGTGTTTGTAACCTGACGTGACAGACTTGAACATTTCACATAACGTGACGCTTCTGCACTTATCCTGCGCTTAGAGGCAATTTAGCAGACTCATTTATACTTAGTACTTAATTACTTTGGGACATGTTTGCAAGAAGTGTTGCAGTAAGTTTATTAGTTTTGTTTACGGATATCTGTCTCAGTTAATCTATCGCTTTAATTTTTAATGTGACCTTTTTCTTATCAACTTTAAGTTTCAGGCGAGGTTGCAAAGCTCTTGCCAAATTTATCTTGAGCCGCTCCAAGATATACCGTAGCCATTAAAGTTTCACGCTTTTGACAACGCTGGGGAGCGCCGCGGCTCGTTCGTCTCTACCCTCGTGTACTTGAGCCTGCTATTTGGATCCACAGCTAAAGTTTTAACTGAATCCAAACTTGAAACTGTTATGAGGGTGATTGATTTAACTCGATCGTGTGTACATACTTCTGCGTCAGGTTTTGTTTTGATATAAACGTTTTCTGTTGAAATATTCTTAAAGTCAACACTACAAGTATTTACTCCTATAATTTATAAAACCGACTACCAAAATCACTTAGCTACTGTCTACTATAATATAGCCGCTTTATTTCAAACAACGTCTTGAATACATCTATCGTCTATGGAATGTCGGCAGTGAAACTGCAAGAAATTGTGTTAGCTAGAGCCGGCGATGAACATTCCTTGCTTTACGAATTTATGATGACATTAATTAACATTGTCATCTTGATAACATATTTGTCATCTAAGAAATCACTTTAACGAGTAGGTAGATGTTCCTCGAAATCTGGTAGTATTTGGTTTAGGACTATTGCATAGTGATGTCAATTTATTATGTTATTTGTTAGAAATGGTCTAATTGAAAGGCAAAATAGACAGGCTATTAATAGCCCGGTGCTATAACCGTCAAGTGGCTAAAAGATCCTCAGTTTAACAGCTTTTATAAGTGGTGTTGTGGAATCCACCGGCGAAAGTTGGTGATTCAACATTATCTTGGCCTCCCGAAAGCTTAGCAAACTTGGCCTCACCTTTCTCTATTGAATCATATTATTCATTATTTACAACTTTTACATTATTTAATACATCACACAAACCAACTCCATATTTGTTTGTTTTTAAGGGTAATGAACATGATTCATAAAAATCTTGTGTTTTACTATAGGAATATTATTACTAGTTTTCTCAGAAATAATTATGTAAGTCAATCTCGATAGAAGTGAATTAATTTTTAATATTTGCATGTTTATGTGTTCTTTTTATCACACATAGCGGTCGTTACACATTGTCTAATAGAGCTTAACGACAATGCGCCCGTTGTGGTGATCTAACCGGCTTATAATGTCGGTCGCCGTGCGCTGCGCCCGCGCCGGCCTTACTCCCGGAACGTGCGGTATGCGTGCCCCACTTGTGTCACACTTGCCCACTCACTAGATCGCAGCTTCATTTACATTTCATTAGAAACAGATGCTACCTCATCAGCGTATATATGGATGTTCAATATTGTAACTGTTTTATGTATCTGACGAACATCGTAACAATTGGAAATATCATTCGGTTTCCAATTAAGAATGTAATCTGCGGTTCCCATATTTGATTTTTCCATTTGAAATATCCGATTTCAGATGGTAAAGCCGATAATACGTGTAGGTAACCTGCGTCAACAGATATGGCACGAGGGCACGGGTATGGCGTGGGGAGCTAATTCCAAACGGGCGTAGTTGGAAAATAACAGTCGCAGTGTTTACTTAGGACCGATAGGACTGCTGTTCTGCGGTATGCAGCCTCGATACTACCTACCGTATTTGAACACAGGCAATTGAGTGCACGTACTGTTTGTACGAAGGCAAATTTGAATCAACTGATGCTATCGAGTGCTTACGTATTGGGGTCTTAGTTTAGCTTTCCACATTGAAGCTAAATTGTAAGGGAATTCTGATAGGAGCATCACTAGGCTAAATAAATAATTAAATACATTGAAGATGTAGAAAAAAAATTAAAGATTGCGAGATTTATAAAAAAATATGCCGCTGTTTATAAAATGGTATTCAACAAATCCCAATTAGCCTCGAATACAAATACTATATCTACTTCTGTTCGTTGTTTCCTGCCATGAGAAAGAGAAGCCGTCCTCGATATTTCTTTTCAACCAGTTAACTTTTTGTTTTCATCCAACTGGCCTGGCTTTGTTGCCTTAATGAGAAATTTTAAGCTTCAAGAATTTTCATACGACGGTTTCGATAGGCTTTTTGAATATTCCGATAGTTTAGGTATTGGTAGGTGCATCACATACTTTCAAATTCGACCTCTACATTTGATAAAACTATAAGAATTATACATTATTGTGATGTATACCTCCCTAGAAATGAATATAAACATAATTTAGTGTAGTGTGTGTTTAGTGATCATGAATAAAGCGAAAATAATGACAGACATAGGAACATAAGTATGCTTACGGATCAAACCGAGAATATAAGAAACTTATCTGAAATCGGTTCTCTGAGTAGACATCCGCATTAATTAGGAAAAAATAGAAGCAGGTACCAATGTAGTGTCTTGTGATACCCATACAGGTCATAAGAGTCACTCGAGTGTAAAGGGTCACCACGGCGAACGACGCGCATGGCTTGGCATCTATTACTTTATATATGTACATATTGTTATCTATACAAAAGCGCGCGATCTAGTTTGGCGAAAAAAGCCAAAAATTACTTTAGAAGTTTGGATCAGCTGATGAAGTTGTACAATTTGCATAATTCTACACGGAATTCTCCATAGATTCTGTAATAAACTTGATCCAGAATTTGATTTAGATCTAATGATAACTTTGAATTACAATGTGGAAGTTTATACTCATTAATTGAACGGTTTAGAATCTATTGATTAAGTCATTTTGGATTCTCCTTTAACTGCATCATAACTAAGTAACGTAACCCAAAATGAATTAAATTACATTTGTAACATTAATAAAATCTGTATTTTAACTAATTCTCTGTGTACTAATTCTAAAGCGTCAGGTAGGCTTCTTGATTTTTCCTTCCCATTTTGTTCTACTTTCCTTATCCTTGTTAAAAAAATTGGTATTGGCAGATCCCTGAGCTCTACATCTCGTACACGAGGTTTTAGATCGCCGTTAGATTCCTGTCGCACTCCTCAATTTTAGTGTGCATGTGTTTTTAAATTCACACAGGCAGTGTCCTCTTTCCTTCTATATAATAAAACCCACAACTATTAGTATAATATCGACTTTTGAATCAAAAACCTCTCAAGTCTTCAAAAATATCGAGTAATATTTCCGGTCAGATAATTAAAGACTTGATTCACTAAAAAAAAAATTAGGAAATGGGTAAAACTTTCTTTTTGCTAATCTAGAAAGTCGAATACATTCTTGTAGGTTGGTTTGGTTTTAAGGCTTGTGCAGACCAGCGCGACTTGTCGCGCGACGCGACGCCGGTTATTGTTATACTGTACAGTTTTCTTAGAAATTGTATTGTTCGTGTCGCGTCGCGCGACAAGTCGCGCTGGTCTGCACAAGCCTTTCATTGGGAGTCTTGGTTCTAAAAACATAAAATTTTAGGCATCTGTAAAATTTTAATTGCTTCAAAGGATTTATCTATATATTATATATTATGTTTATTAACTATCGTTTATTGAAGTAATGGATCCACTTCAATCACTCCACAATCTCTTGGGTAATAGTATGCATATCATTCGTCGGCCTTTGGCAGTTATGAGGCTGAGCAAGAGAATGTATCATTAATGTCAGTGATGCTAGCTATTTGTCGCGATCGCGAATCAGTCCCGTTGCCGCCAGCTGCCGACTCACGCTGGTACTACTCGCAACACCCGCTAACCGACTTTGAACTAAGGGAAATATCTAAGAAAAGTCATATATGCACACATAGGTAAATACATACTATTTTTTCTTAGAAATTCTCAAAATCCTATACGTCAGTCTAAAAAAAGACTCGCTTGTAAATAGTAATACATGGTGTATAGTGAACGTTCAAATGACCGAAAAATATGTCCTTTGTCTAGACTGTACGTATACTTGGAACAGAAACACAAGTAACTACAAAGTAAAGAGAATGATAGTGGAACAGATTTGAGGTGATGCCACTGGCATGAGACATGTGTTCATTCTGGACGATTTCATCACTATATAGACTCCACAAAGCTTGCTTGATAGAATTAAAGTTTCGGGCAGACTGCTTTACCATAATCCCCATCGAGTCTTTTATCAGTATCGTTTAACGGGCTTCAAAGTTCGCTCGTGCTATATATCCATACATAGGTACATGGGAGTGTCTGCGTCGTCAGGGCGCAAGGGGACGCAAGTGGGAGTAGGGATGCGAGGAGGCAATACGAGAGTTTACCTTGTAACGGTAAGTGTACATCGGGTAATGTAGTTCCCATCCAATTATCTGTTGCGTTCATTTAATTAAGCGTATCACTGCTACTCAGAACATAAACAAGTGTTGGTTTGTGACTAACCGTAAATGTGGGTAGAAAGCGCGACTCGCACTCCCTACGATTAGTCGTGATGCGTAGCGGACTGACTAGCGGTCACCACTTCGCCAGTATACCACAGTCCACATGTATCAGTTACACGTTCATATTCAAAAAACGTAAAAAGAAAAGTTGAATAATGCTAAACTCTTTTGTTCTCTTTGGCCATGCAGTATAACTTACCAAAGTAGAGTTATTATTGTCTTTGTTGTTGTGAAGGGAACCATGCGTCCGTAGGCGCTTTGATCATGTCGTGTTCTTAATTGCGCTGCTATTCGTTGCGGCAGGTAGCTCCGCGACTAAGTTACCATCTGCGCACAGACTTTGTAATAGAAAATAACCGGGTGTTGTTAATGGCTGCGATCCTAGAGAGCTCGCGGATAATGGCGGAGCGTAATGCCGTTTCGGCGGGAAGCGACGCGTGGGTTTGTGGCGTTTGTGCTGCGGATGTTGGGTGCGCTGAAGTAACTTCCCTACTTCAATTTATGATTTTGTAACGTTTTATAATTGTTTAAATTATTACCGTTTTAGTTTTCCGGTGCCTTACAGCTTATCCTTTTCCTTATCTACGATACATTATTGTTTCTTTGTCTACGATACAATCTATGAACCACAGGGCTGTACCTATATAGTGATGTCCGTTATTACACCATCGAATAACTTCGCAGTTTTTTTTTTTTTTACGCATTCTTGTTATTTTTCCGGTGAAAGAATGTAAAGGAAAGTATTTAGTTCCATGCCCGCTTTCTTAAATAATCGGATTTAATTGACGATTGGTAGGTGGCAAGGTATGTACCTATATTAAGAGTAGTGAGAAAAGCATTATGCTTTTAACATTTTGCGACGAATGTTTGCGGAAAATGGAACGGCGCGACCACCGGCGGCGCAGTATTTTCCTGGGTGTTCGAAAAGGCAATATGCATCGAAATTACTTGGATTCGCTGAGCAATTTCCCTGCTCACCTGAAATATATTTGGTGAAAATGGAAAAAGATTGTCTTTTGGATTTAAATTATTCATTCGTCGTATTTCCGACCTATTTGTGTATTTGAATTATAGGCAAGTGAAATTCTTGTGTTAAATAAATGTTCCGTGTATCGAACGCAAAAACTGTGTAGCACGCAGTGAGGCGTTAACGATCGGATGTGGAGATTTGCAGATATTGCCGGCAGACGATGGCCACGCGGCACGCGGTCCAAGCGCGGTGCGGCGCGGTGGATGTGCCGAATGGTGGCGAATGCCCGCAATGCTGAGCCACGCGAGACCAACTCCCTGCTCGATCACATCTACGATAAATAAGACCTATATGCCACGGTTGGGTGCACTCTGCACGTGTCATTAACGACCCTACAATGACTATTATAGTAGTTTTACCTTATTGTGGATTTTCTAAGTACGGTCAATTAGAGTGAAACTCAAGTGAAAACATCTTCGTTAATATAGACTATGGATGATGAGACCAGTCTTTTTCAGCACGCGTAGCATGACCACCGTAGAAACGAGTTTTGTCGACGGAAGAATAGACAAACTGTCAGCTCGTGATTGTTTAACTGTCTTTTTGTCTATTCCTCCGTCGACAAAACTCGATGCGTGCTGGCAGTTAATATTGTAAGTTGTTGAGATGGACTATAGTAGATATAATTATGATGATTATGAAGTGACTGCGACGTAGGTCTAGTTGTCGCATGCGCTACTGCTGAGCTCATGCTCAGAGGTCCTTGGTTTAATTCACAGGTGGGGCAAAATGTTTTTGGGTTTTGGTTTCTGGATTTGTGCCCGGTTGATGGCAATATGCTCGCCCCCTGTTACATGGGACTTAACGTAAGTTGCGAAATGTGGGTGTACTATAGGTAAACCTCTGCCTATCCTTCGGGGATTACGGGCATGATGTTTTAATGTTATGTTATTATGAAGTTATATCGTGAGTGCGATTCGTTCCTGTCTGTGTATACTTAAACTATTTTTTAAAATGAAATAACGACGTACACAAGCATGAGCAAAAGCCATAATGAGAGGTCTTTTAATCTATCTATCTATACATATAAAATGCTTTGTCCTGAATGACTGACTGACTGACGGATCAACGCATAGCCTAAACCGCTGATCGTAGAGACCTGAAACTTGCAGGGTGAGTTCTTTGTATGATGTAGGCATCCGATAAGAAAGGATTTTCCGAAATTCTACCCCTAAGGGGGTGAAAAAGAGGGGATTTCGTTTGTATGAAAAATCTTATTCCTTGAGTTAATAAACTTGAAACTTGGCACAAAAAGTATGCATGCATGAATGCTTGCATGAATTCACGATAGTGTTCGATCATTATGTTATGATACTTATAGGATGAGGATGCAGACAGATAGTTTATAACCTGGATTAACACTTAGGATACTTTTTATCCTGGTAGTACGTTTCCATGACATAATTTCCGACTGCCACGCGAGCGTAGCTGCGAGAAAAAGCAAGTACATAATATAAAGAAAGAAAATGTAATACGGCGAACAACTTCTCTTAGATATTTGTCGCATTCTCCGGTGCGTGGCATGCCTGATGACTGTGCCGACGTCCTACCATCACTTTAGATCAACCGTCGGTAATGCTCCGATGGTAGCCAATCTGTCTTCACGCATCGCAGTGACGACAACCGTGACTTAGATGAATATTGCACCTGCCGGAGGTAGCTGAACCCTGGCAGTGCCACTGAGAAAATATACAGTGGAGCTGCTAATTAAGAGACATCACGTTAACACGAAACGCATGCTGTTTTTACTGTAATTGTCGCACGATTCGATCAAGCTGTAGTTAAGAATAGATTAGCAAAAATCAATCACAGTGGCTGGCAGTTTCACTCAACGATAACGTGTATATGTTAACGTTAATGAAAATCTTTAGATGGCTAATACATAGGTTATTGGTATCAGTTTTACTCCAGTAGAAAGGAAAGCTGAATAAATAATGAATCTTTCAATCAATCAAGTTCTTGTTACGATATTGCTGGACTTCTCTAGGGCTTAAACACGTGTATCATTGTCACTACATATTATAAAACAAATTCCCCCACGCCGCGTCTGTCTGTCTGTTTGACCGCGATAAACTCGAAAATGCCGAACGGATTTCCAAACGGTTTTCACCAATGGACGGAGTGATTCATGAGGAAAGTTTAGATGTAAAATTCATTCTGGTTTTGTGTAAATTGGCTGAAATATGACGATGATTGTTGAAGGTATCGGAGAAAATCATGCCGACTGGCGTGCGCCGCGTAAACCGTTAGATTTGTATAAAAACAATGTATTACGGAAGTTTCCTCTTAAAAAGAGATATTAAACTGTAGCAACGCTATGTCCTATCTTTATTTTTCATTTCTCTCTGCACCTAATTCTGAAGTCCACGCAGACGAAGTCGCAGGCAAAAGCTAGTTTTCAATATTTTTGATTCCTATGGGCCCGCCTGTCCTTTCTTTTCTCTTAATTTAGAAGCCTATGGGCCCGCCTGTCCTTTCTCTTCTCTTAATCTCATAGAAAATGAAATATAATTTGGTGCCTTCCCTTAGCTTCATAGAACTTAGCACTATGACTCCAAACCTCTTTACAACCTTTTTTTTTAAGGCGATGATAACCGACTATTAATAATTTTATACTGAAGATCACGAAAAATAAAGTTATTTCTAACGCGGATAAAAAACAGAGAATCACGCATAATCTATCAAGCGTATTTGTCTGAAACCATTTTAAAGATAATTTAATTATTGATATTTTAGTATACGTGTTTTATTAAATTACCTTTTGTTTTATGTATAATAAATTAATAATGCGTCTAATTTGGGACAGCGCTCCTTGATGGGCGAGTCCTATTACTGACTGGACGTACGACGCATTGCGTGAGCTCCATCGATATAAGAAAGAAGCCCCCATGCCACTTCTCCTGTTGTTTATATTTCTATGGTGAGCTCAGTACAGAACATGCAAGGTAACCACTCAAGGTCAAGTGCATATATCTGCGTCTTAAAACAGTTAGTGAAAGGATGTATGTAAGGATCGTAACAGGTGGGGTTCTGTAGTGTCTTCCTACCCCCTTGGCATGAAGGCGTCAGTTTATGTATGTAGTTAGTGAAAGGCCGTCCTTATTGCAGCAAAATTCTCTTCCTCCTTAATTTGTGAAGTAGATTTTTTATCACACACGATACCGTTTTAATTTAATTTTATACAATTCAATCGATCGATTTGAAGTCGACATTTTTATACCATAGTTAAAAGGTACTAAAGCTACTGACGCATATACAGGGTGGCAACATCGACGCGAAAACTGTCACCATAAATTCAGTACATGATTCTGAACCCGCCTGCGTTCAAATTTTTCGTTGTTTATTAAAAAAAAATCTGCTGTTCCATACATTTTGACCGCGTAGGCACTTTTCTATGAAAAGTTTTCGCCTCGATGTCCCAGGTATAAGATAAAAATTACACGATGTTTTCCGATTGTTATGTCAGGTGTTACAGCAGCGTTCATTGAGGCTGCGACCGGCCCGGCGGTTGAACGCGTCCCAAAGGGTCATGGCCATCAGGCTGGTCCGGGGATACCGCACGGTCTCCCGTGAGGCGGCGAGCCTCCTTGCCGGACTACCGCCATGGGATCTGGAGGCGAAAGTCCTCGCGCACATGTGGGAGTTGCGCGAGGAGGCGAAACGCCGGGGTGTAACTCCGCTGCCGCGAGAAATCACGGCACAGCGGACAGAGCTCCGGCGGGATCTCATGGCGGCATGGAGTGTACGATTGTCGCAACCCAGCGCTGGGCACGCCACAATTGCGGCGATAAGTCCCCTCTTTGAGGAGTGGCTTGAGAGGCGCCATGGCGTCCTCACCTTCCGCCTGACGCAGGTCCTCACCGGACACGGTTGTTTCGGGAGGTTCCTGTTCCGCGTAAGGCGGGAGGAAACGCCCGGGTGTCACCACTGTGTGGATCGCCCGGAGGACACGGTGGAGCATACGGTGGAGGTCTGCCCAGCTTGGGCGGAGCACCGCCGTGTCCTCACGGAGGCGATCGGCGGCGGCGATCTCTCGCGTCCGGCCCTGGTTCAGGCCATGGTTCGGAGCGAGAGTGCATGGGAGGCCGTCACCTCCTTCTGCGAAGCAGTTATGCTCGCGAAGGAGGAGGCGGAGCGCGCGAGGGAGATGCAAGCTGCACGCCCTCGCGGCCCTAGTCGCCGCAGGAGACGCCCCGGGCGTCGGGAGTCCAGAGCCGACTTCCGGCCACCGTAGGCGCGGGCTTGCGGACGGTGAGCAATGGGCAGCTCGCCGTCCGATAAGGACCAGGCCCGTGTCGACGGCGCGTTGTGTTCCACGCGCGCCTCAAAGAGATGTCAGCACCAACCGACGGGGTCGAAAGACCAATGCCTGCTGGGGTTGCGGGTTTGTCCGAAAGGGATAACGCGGCCCCGGCACACAGGCAACGGAAGGAACACGGGTGGGTTTTAGTCAGTAAAAGTCTGACACACCCTCTCGCTCTGCCCAGAGCGGGAGAAGTCATTTGATGATTTCCCACCCTCAAAAAAAAAAAAAAAAAAAAAAAGGTGTTACAGCAGCACCACGTTTTAAACTGTTGAATTACCTCAGTGCGTGTCTGCGTACTAATGTTCCACCAACATCATTAATATTACCGTCAGGTTCACTCCGACCAGTCAGAGGACAACAACCAACAAATTGGACGCGTTGCGAATAGTTAGATATTCTGTTTATATACGTAGATGTTATTCGGTTAGCTGTCGAAGCACGGAAGAGTTACTAATCGGGTTTAACCCCGTTGGCATGCGGAGTGTGGCGTGCACTGCGGGTTCATAAGTCGTGGCATTCAAAGATGAGCGACTTCGCAATTTACGTTTTTAAAACTGTTGGTTAAAGCACATTTATTTGAATTATCATTATTTAATTCACTGTTTGTGAATTGATCGATGAACCAAACGTTACTGTCAGGCAGAAACGAGCATTTGTTTTTTAGAAAAAAAATATTTATATCTTTGCTAATAGGGCTAAGTAAGACCAGCCGCACGTGGGTCGATTCATCAGGTTAAGCTACGCTTGCCGGGGTTGGTCCATGGATGGGTGACCATCTTTACATACCGAGACTCTTCCTTGCCTCGGAAAGCACGATAAGCCGTCGGTCCCGGCTGTCATTCGTGGATCTTAACAGTCGTTACGGGTCGTCAGAACCCTAAAAGTCTGACAACCAGTCTTACCAAGGGGTATCTTATTACCCAGTTACTGGGTTGTGGAGGTCAGATAGGCAGTAGCTCCATGTAAAATACTGGTATTCAGCTGCACCCGGTTAGACTGGAAGCCGACCCCAACATACTTGGGAAAAGGCTACGCAGATAGATTGTTTGTTTATATCTGTTAACATGAATGTGAATAATATATCATTTTATTTTTTGAAAAATATTGTCTATAGTTTCATTCTTATGAAACAATAGACAATATTTTTTTCCATAAAGAGTAGGTTGTGTATCTTATGTACATTCATATGCCAGAGAGCATCCCCGTTTATGTGCAACACCGCAAACCGCAAGATGCCATCATATTCACGATCGGATAGGTATACAGACACACCCACAGACACCTTTAGGTATCTGTGGACACACCACTTAGGTTAGTGTATACGATGATCGCAACATAAACGGTATATGAATAGCTATAGCTGGCTATGTATTGGGAAATCGGTAGCGCGAATAATCTGATAAACACGAGTATCTTTTGTACAAAAAGGGTCGTTGGGAAGGAGCCTTTAGAAATCAAAGTTTGATCGAGATGGGTACTAGAAAATACGCTTGTTTAGGCCGCAACGAAAGATCCGATGGTTTCTTTTTTGTTAAATATTTATATGAAAATGAGTAGCGTATGACGTCACCAGTCACCTGGTCAATTTCACAAGTTTATTAAGTTCTTTATTAATTCATCATGATTACCTTTTAACTGTTTCTCATTATAGTATAATCACCGTTTCCTATAAATCATTTACAAGTCAATTTATTGTTGCATCATACTTATTCCTATCATTACATTCCGATTGGATATCCTTTGAACAATAATGATACTTTTTCATTAATCTCTCTCGAGTCGAAGCTAATCATTAGTTATTATTTGTATTTACTTCATTGCTATTTTACGAATTCTTACAGCATTGAAATGTACCTATGTAACTTTCTTCAATTTTGATGTAGACTACTAAAATGTTATGTTATAGCTTGAATTTGTCTAACTGGCTTTTATGTTTACTTTAACTATGTGGCAGTTGTGGCACAACTTTCTATCATTAATCTTTTGATTAATAAAATGAATGAAGATGTTATCATTTTTATAACATTACAAGATATAGTAACTTTGAAGTTTATCCCACAAATTACTGTCATATTATTTAGAAATCTATCAAATCGTAAAGCATATTTTCCGCCAAAACGCAGGTGCTATGAGCTACGCGCGCTACGACAGTTTTTGTTTAAAACTAGGTAGTTATTAATCTGTACCCTAATTGCGTAATACACTATCAATCAGAATCTGAATCGTTTTGAAACAGATTGCTACTCCACTGCTTCAAAAGCTCGAAAAAAAACAACGTAAATAACGCAATGAATGTTGTTGAACTGTCAAAATGAAACAGATTAGTCGTAATCGCTTACGAAAATATGTTACGTAATAAGATAGCTGTATCAATGTCTACACAGATCGTTAACGAAGAGCTTGTATGCAGCGTGGTGCAGCGACTTGTGTGTATGTGGTCTGTAGACAATCAAGGTGCAAGTACTCTGCGCCTCCCACGGACGTGCGTCGACAACCAACCTGCGACACAGTTACTTCGACTATTGTCTCAGCTTCCTCGCCACAGGCTTTTTGTCCACTCTTTGATCTTAGGTGAAAACTATCGTAAAAACCAAATCCATGTTGAGATGCTATTATGCTCAAGGTTACTCAATGTCATTTGGCATTGGATAACTACGCACAGCAACTTGACTAATTATTGACTGCAGATCAACTTCACCGTTTAATAAAGCGTTTGTCCATTCTAGATTTTAATTTATCGGTATTGTAATATCGACTGCGCAGTGCGCGTAGCTAGTTTACAGCACTTCAATATGTAGGAAGCTGTGTTATTTTTCTGCGTAACCAGAAGATTTAATGGGAGCACTCAATTTCACTCCTAAAATCCATCAACGTGGCGCGTGAGGAATGCATACATTACGAGGAAGGCGTGGACCATGAAATGGACCTCGGCCATAGCTCCCGTGGGACGTTTACTCCGTACGCTATGAATAAAAGCTTTAACTCGTCGGTTATTTTAGTTTTACGACGACAGTAATAAACACGGCGCAAAAATAACATTCAATCTAATAAAAACGTGTGAGTATTTTTTACCCTTAAGAATTTAGTAAATACAAGATTGTTCATTAATGACTTCTTCTTTATGTACGGCCGTTGATTCGAGAGAGTCAATTAAAACGTGTTCCCGAAGCGCAATGCGAGCTACGTGAATTAATTGGCTACTGAATTTCACGGGTAACACCATTCGCCGGTAGAAACTGCGCAAGCTGCCGGCTGCAGGGAATGCATGTACCTGCCGCTTGTTAAAATTTACTGACCGGAATCATAGCCTTCCGGAATTTATAGTTCAACTAATTAAGTTATGAAATAATTGTCTCAAAAGACAGTTATCGCTCCAGTAATTTTAACGTGTGCCTGTTGGAGTTAGCAGTTATATTTTTTTCTTCCTTGTTCATATTCATATTCAGTTCTTGGTCGACCGAGCTCTGCTCGGGTGAAAATAGAGAATGCTCATTTAATATTATAGGATAGTTCGTAGTCATTCCATGTATAGGACATACTAATTCCATGCAGCCATATCATTATTCTAAGGTAGCCATATTGTTCTAAACTTTGGGCGACCGAGCTCTGCTCGGGTGAAAATACGGAGAAAACGAATTTTGCCAGTTATGAGACCTAGATTGATAAATTTTTCCCATAAACCCCTATATTGCAACTTCCAACGAAATAGTTACGAGCCGTTTTCGAGAACGTGATTACAAATATTGCTCATTTAATAATAAAGGATTTATTTTTGGAAAAGTATAACTACATCTTAGACAAAGGTTTTAAGGAAGGATCCTCATTCTGACAAAAAACGCTACCTACATTAATAGTGGGTGCTTATATCCTCTGTAAGTGGGGCAAAGGCTTTGTACGGCACTTAAGTATTTCATAAAGTGGCATCTATAAGCTAAGAAGATCAGTAAATATTACCTTACGTTTTAAATGAATGAATCCAGCATGATCGTAAATATAAAATAAATATGACTCGTAAATGCAGAGAAAACAGAATGTGCGCTTTCCCACCTTTGGAATATCTTGGTATAAAATTCCCCGACAGTCGTATATTGATAATCTCTAACTCGGTCAGAGAGGGTGAGCAGGCGGTGGGCGACAACAGCACAGATCATGACAATAGGTCGAACCCGCTCATGCGATTAGTTTTTATGTTTGATTTTCTCTCTTATTCAATACGTAGTGTATTCATAGGTTTATTTACAAATCATTAATGAACAATACTTCATGTGCGTTGTTTATAAAACAACGTCCCGTAATATCTACTATATTTTTTATACTTAAATAACAATTTTCCACTGACATCAATGACTTGCATTAGTATAACATCAACAATGCTTCCAATTTCACGTTAATTTATTGTAGTATTTGTCTGAACGGATAGGTAAAGTTTAGATTACATGAATAGTGAAGAGTGGACGTTGAGTGCAAGCGAGTCTAATCATCTTTTGTTGGTCGCGACTCGCGATCTCGGCACGTCTGGTCAAATCTCCATATTATAGAAAGATCGAAGGTGTTTTATTTGATTTCTCTCCGAAGAAAACGGTTAGATAGGTAAAAGTAAACAGGGTGGCTATTAACGAAGTCGAAAGTCCGGAACTGACTTAGATGGAGCGGCTCAGCGGCTGAGTGCTGGGGCCCTGGGCCTCCCCGACGACGCAGGGTGATCGCACCACCGTCGCCGCCTCTACAATTACACTATTATGCCGACACATAAGAAAACTTTGTCAAGAAAACAAACAACCTGAGTAAACTATTAAACGAGTTCAACTGGCTGCTACGAACCAACGTTTTACTATCAAAATCGCATTTATAAAATAAAACTAGTCTCTGGAAAGAGTTGTTAAAGCTATGTCACACTGAGTCTCAGAAATATCAAAAAGTACGTATTAGAGAAAGTGCGCGATTGACATAGTCACACGTGTGTCTGTGAGTGTCACGATGCGTCTCGCGAGACTCATTATGATGACATACATACATACATGCATTGCATGCCATACACATGTATATTTATATGTTCGTCAAAGTCTGTTCGCATCAACTCGCAATCCGCACGCCCATCGTGCTGATGAAGCATTAATGCCTGGTTTTCAGGAGAAGCCTGTGTAGGTACAGCTTGAATTCAACAAGTTCTTATTGGTACGGTAATCTTTTACAAAAGTCTATTATAATAATTAGGGAAATTTATTAAAAGCTAAACATATTTACGGTATTCCATCCAAAAAACATTTGGGTCATTATTAGAAGAATATTATTACCATAGAAAGCACTATAATAATAAATTATTCATATAAACTAGATTTAAGACCAAGAACAGATGTCAAAATAACATATTAAGTATACTCCGTTAGATTTGTCGTAGTTGAGCCCACTTCATGTGTATCTCCATCTCTGTAGGTACCGTTTCTGATCCGGCGCACTATTGTAGTTTTATGTTTTTATAATGTACATAATTACCATTTAATTAATTTATAAGTTGATGTTGTTGATAACCGTACAATAAGGTACATTTTGTTCGTGCCGGTGGCTGTACGTAAGCTTGAATCATTACAAGTGGGTCAATGTACGCGACGAGATAATTTTCTGTCACGGTTTACACACCGGCCATCGATGGAAAATTCTTGCTTATACAAATCTTGTTCTCAATAAACTTACCATTTTGTGGAAAAAACTTGATGACCGGGAAAATAATCCTATAATTGATAGATGCTGATTGCACTTGGTTCTAGCACTGTCACTGTGGTTTTTCTTCTTTTATTTGTTTTATAAATCACCGGTGGGTTTCATCCTTAGATCACAACAATGGGAACTCTCTCACTTTCGGTGCCAGCAACCGGTTATTCACAGATTGACCAGTGCGGGTCCATGTCTGCGCGGTGGATGCGCGCGCGGCTGTCGTCGGCGTCGGACTGCTGGCGGCGCGAGGCCCCCACCAGCGCTTCCTGACCTACACCTAGTGGTTGCTGGCGCATCGGCTCCGGTAAACAAACGGTTCACCGACCGATTACACGTTGAGCATCTTAGAGCCTCACCGGCGGCGCAGGCCTTCTGCCCGCCACACGGCAACACATTTGTAATTCAATGTGATAACGGTTCCGAGAGCGTTCGCGCGTTTAGTTCAGTTCCCGTTGATTCTGGGTCGTGGCACACAAATCGAGACCAAATCGTTCTGATTCCGTCGGATAGCCGCAGGTGCGCTCGCCGGTGCTCGTAACAATATAGCAGCCAGTGAACATGCCCTCGCACTTATCTAAGTCAATTGTACTTTGGTTGCGCTACACTTAAGGATTTGCATACACGAAAGAGAAAATACATGTTCCGTGTGTTACGCGAAAACGTTCAGTATCTCTAATGATTCATATTTTGCTTTCTTTTTAAGGAAGTATAATTGTCTATTTAAAATTGCGTTTAAAGTGAAAGTTGAAACATGTTGGCATAGCTACGTGACAATCGTTGTTTGATTAATGTAAAAAAACTTTTATATATGATACGGCGAACTGGTAAAAGCTTTATTATCGACGACGCATCAAATCCTTATAGTGAGGCTAGCTTATTGATAAGGTAATATCATGATAACCTAGATTAATTAGATCGTGATAATCTAATATCATTCTACAACGAATTCCTCTCGTTTGTTTTACCAGCAAGTTTGAAATGATCAAGGGAAGTTGACTAAAGTTTTTTGACCTTCTGGTAGTTTATTAAAAAAATATTGGACACGTATTTTTTCTTTTTTTACGTAATCAGAAGATTACGGCAATACATTGAGTAGGCAATACGTTTAAATGTGTTTTGACGTCACTCCCCGGTAGATTTTATACTACTTGACGTAGCGAGCCCCCACTCCCCAACTTTAATGCGTTTTATCAAAACCATTTCTTATTAATATGATAAAGCAAAAAACACATGTCTAATATTTTTAATTATCTGACTGATGACCTAAATAGTTTTTTTTCCTCAGTCAACATCCGTGGAGGTGAACAAAGTCGAAACTTACCATTCATTACGTATTTTCAATTATTATTTATTACAGGAACAACGCTTATATGCCATAGGTTCCGTAAACAAAACACATTTACCGTTTCACAGCTTGAAGTCTGCCATAATTACGAGTTTATTTTGTAGTAAGTAGTAATAAAATAACACATAAGAGAAATCCTTATTAGTAACACGGTACGCTTAGGCCCAATATTGTGATCGACCATTGATGTCACAGCCAACAGTCGTTACCGAAACATTCCGTATTTTCTGTATTGAATTTCGGCATTAATTATTCGTTATTTTCTTGATTGACAGAGCAATTTAGTTGGCTAATGGGTTTAATATTCTACAGGTAAACAAATAAAACATACCTTCCTTAATTTCACGTCGACGACCTAATTCAGAACTCTATTAAGTGGGTAGTTGTAATCAAATTACATTATTGTTCGAAATAGAGTTAAAAAAATCTAAACTATGGATTTGGCGTCGTGCATGAATCTCAGGTATCGCGTAGGAATTTTTCGAGCGTTCATGTTTTGATTTAATTACAGAAAATGATACAATTTTTTCAGATTTTAATCACTGAAACAGGTTAATATTGTGTCGTTTCCTTGTCTACAGAGTTGCGGAAGGTGCACCGAACGCTCGCACTTGCTTACTTCACCAAAAGCTGCAACTCCTCAACTGTTGCATCAAACGCGCTCTGGAAGGCACCGTCAGTCTCACCGGCAACTCTTCGGACGACGAATTCTTTGATTGCTCTGAGGGAGAAAATGAAGAACAACTGCCTTGGGACAGACCAGTTGGCCGACTCAGTCGATTTGGTGATGCTATCATGAAGAATGGGGCCCCCCTGTATGTACCCCGCACACAGGTGTGTAAAATGTTTATTGTGTTGCAAGCATAAACCATATGAATAAACTGCTATACATACTTTTTGCATATTCAAAACTGTATCTTTTGCCAATGAGGTTATCAAGTAGAAAGTTATCAAAACTAGTCGATATAACTGTTGATTGATATTTATTTAAATTTTATTACTATGAATCCGTAATTAAATGTAATATTCATGACTGACGTTTGCATAAATTCTCTTTGGAATGTAGGATCCTGCACCAAAAACTGAAGACCAGTTAGAAGAAGACGCGGAACTAATGGTGCGACTCGGAGATGATGCTAAAGCGTCCGAGCTCCGAGCGAGAATGATGAGCGCTTCGCTTCTGTCTGATATGGAAGCGTTTAAAGCGGCCAACCCTGGCGCAGAACTGTGTGACTTCGTGCGCTGGTACTCGCCACGGGACTGGAAGCCGGACGGCGGTGGTGCCTTAGGGGATCGCATGTTGTTACCAGGTAACGCTTGGGCAGAGGCGTGGAGCGTCGCGCGCCCGGTGCCGGCAGCCCGCCAACGGAGGTTGTTCGATGAGACTCGCGAGGCCGAGCAGGTGCTACATTTCCTTCGGTCGCGAACCGTGGGCTCTGCCACTGAACTTTTGCTGCCGGCTATTCTGCGAGCTGGAGCAGTGAAGGCACACGAAGAGGGTGTGCCTTACGGGACTACATCGCTCGGTGGTGTTGATACTCGAAGGACATTTGAAATAGCAGCTCGAGAGCTTCACGACGCTGAAAGAGAAGCCTGTAGGGCTCTATGTGTTCGAACAGTTCTTGGAAGTAGCGAGGAGGGCAAGCCACTGGACGCGGCCGGGCGCACGAGGATACTGGCCGCGGCGGGCGGCGGGCTGCCGACGCCGACGCGCCGCGAGTTCACGCTGCGCGTGCGGGACAGCGTGGCGCCGCAGGTGATGCGCGCCGCGCTCGCCGGCGACATGACCATCATCGGCGCCTTCACCGAGCGCATCGTGTGCTTGTAGCAGTGCACGTGAGCGGCATCTGCACTTCTCACGCGGGGTGTTGGTGTGGTTTGACTGTCATGTGCTAGTGTACATTTAAATCTTGGTGAAAATATTTTGTTAGCGGCATGTAAATGAATTGTTGAATTAGTTAGTAGGTATATTAATTTAGGCCATGTTTAGGTTGAAGGTTGAAATACGTATATAAGCATGTGATTTAAAAGACCTAAATACTATTAACAATCCTTTCTCTATATCTGCATTCATCATACTTGTCTACATGATTATAGCCTTTTATTCCCTACTTTAACAATAACTTTACATTGTTACTTCCAGATTTGTACAGTTTCATGAAATACAGGCGCTTCTTATGGTTAGGTGAAGTTCTTATTGTCTTTGACGTGACGTTCCTGAACCCCTTGATCGAAAGCAATTAACTTTATCTGGGAAATTGTATGTTATGGCAGGTGTTTTAAGAGTACGATTGCAATTTTTATGTGAGTTCTGAAGAGTTTTATTTAGTTGCAATGCTTCTGCTTACTCTATTGTAGATACTGAAATGATGACGTCGTTTCTTTTCAGGAGATTTAAAGTTTTATTATTATCGCTTAAATACCATCGATTTAATACCGACAACTAAGAACGCTTATTGTCCTGATCACCGCTACTGCTTGCGTATAGATCGATAAATCTAATCGTATGTTTTTTCAGAGCATATAGGGAACTTCCCCTTGTTAATACCTAGGTATTCGACATTTTTGACTCCATCCATTTTTATAGAACTCATACGCCATGCCGCCATACATATTGCAAGTGAACCCTCCGGGAGGGTTGCCAGCATTACGTTTGCGCTAAAGTTAACCATCGCAGACGGTCAATGGCATTAGGTTTAAATCCGTGTTATAAAACACTGTAAAACGAAGTAACTTATTGTTTTCAGGGGTTCTTGTCGCTATACGTAGTTTCCAACCTTTTAAATTTTTTGTGAATATTTGTAATAATGAACAAAAAAAATAAAAATAAATTAAGATGCTTGGATTTTAAAACCAACGCAAATACTAATAAATCTTGTTAAAATATGCATCAGATTTTATTTTACGGTATATAATGCTGTATTCGCTTAGAAAAACCTTCATTTAAAATTAGCCCTCCGCGAGGCATCGCATATGCGACTAGGTGAACCCTCCAGGACGGCTCCCCGCACTGAACGTCTTAACAAGTAGTTTATTTTCAATACAACTTCTCATATGCACTTGCCAATCCATTCCTTGCATAAAGAAGGCTAACAGTTAATTAAATATTAGTGTGTTTCTTCATCGCCGAACGAGAAGACGATGATGCCCTAGTGTAGATGTGGGAGTCAGTTGATAGGTACTGACCCTGACCGATAGCTCGGGAATTATTCGGGTTGCAGAGTAAGCAAGTTGAAGAGTAGTAGGTCAAACAGCGATTGCGTCTGATGAAAGGAAAGTAGGACGGCGAACTATATGAGCTGACACGAGCAGGCGTGGTCTACCCCATAAATACTGTAACATCGGAGGGACGATATCTAAAATATTCGTGTAAATGTGTAGTGAAGATGAGGGATGAGCAGTATGGAGATGAGCAATTTTTTGATGCTGCAAATGCAGTTTGTTTGTCTACGGTCGCTTGAACAGCGTGGACAAACAGTGTCTACAGTACCTACCAGTACCCGGATGTGGAACATGAAGGAGACCGGATCAGGGTGCAGCTTAAGACTGACATATTTCCAGGTATATTCTTGGTTTTAAATACCTACATATACATGCAATGGTAAGGCGATAGGTACCTATATGTATATGTAATGTAATGTAGGTAGGTCTTGTACATACTTATTCGCAACTTGACGTTTGATTCGATCGATCAGTAAGGTACAGTAGAGGAGCTTGTGGCTACGTAATAACAGCCGCACGGGTCGATCCATCAGGTTAAGCTACGCTTGCCGGGGTTGGTCTGTGGATGGGTGACCGTCTTTACATACCGAGACTCCTCGGTGCCTCGGACAGCACGTTAAGCCGTTGGTCCCGGCTGTCATTCGTGGATCTTTGACAGTCGTTACGGGTCGTCAGATACCAAGGGGTTTCGTATTACCCAGTTACTGGGTTGTGGAGATCAGACAGGCAGTCGCTCAATGTAAAATACTGGTATTCAGCTGCATTCGGTTAGACTGGAAGCCGACCCCAACATAGTTGGGAAAAGGCTACGCAGATTGAGTTAGGTACACTAGCCACTTTACGCGTACGGTATTGTGTAGTGGTAATGACATTCAACAGAAAATACGCGTTTGCATTGCGGTTGTCCAGAGCGAACTGGTGACGTCATATTTATGATTCTTGTCCTATCACTGACCACTTATTGTGATGCGTGCCGCGTTAGGCGAGTGCTCGTTGATAACAGCGCGTACGCTGCTGATTGCTATACGTAGGGAGCGGGTCCGTGCGGTGGCGGGGTGCGAGCGCGTAATGTACGGCGCGCAGTGTGGCGGAGGAACCAGGCGTGGGCGGCGCGGACACGCATGCGCGCGCGGCCGCGGCCGGGAGCCTCGCGAGATGCCTCAGTGGCGCGGCGGGACGCCCGGTCGATTCCAGGGCGCGCGCAAACACTCATGTTTGAACATCGTAGCATCCGTAAATTTCACTGAAAATATAAATCGCAATTACTCAAAATCCTTGTCAGCATCAGGATATTTTTAATCTTCAAGTGGTTTTGATCCCGTTCATTGATTATGTTAGAGATACAATATTCGCTCGTTGACTCCGGCATCTTATAAAAAAGTCATGGAACATATCTGGACATCTGCTTTCTTGTGATTAATAAGTACACCCACGGAATGTGTAATTGTTGTGTAAATGAATTTTAAATGTTACTGGTGACAACTTATCATTCATAAAAACTACTAATCGAAGTGTTGTTGTTGTGTAATTATATAGTTATGGAAATATTTATTGAATGGATAATATGTAAATAGTGGAAGTCTATTATCAATTTATCACCTGTGTTATGCGCTAATAATTTGTTCGCCGAAGAAAAAACAATAATGGTCGGCGGCTCAGTATCTTCGGTACCTACGGTAAGTGGATCGTTGTATGTTCCTAGGATTATGTAGTAGAACGCCGCTATTCCAAATAATTTGTTCAAGGAAAATATGTTGATACTCACATGCGAATCGTATAGTTAGTTGTATTGTAACAGAACTCCGATGGCTGAAATCAAAGTGGGCAACTTCATGCTTGCGAGTCGTGAATCTGGCCTCAGTGCTCTAACACCGGCGCGCCAGCCCCGGTGAGAACCATTATTGAGTTAGACGCGACGAATATTGGCAATTTAATAATAATAGCAACTATACACATCATAATTGGAAGACTCCGGCTGATACTCACAGCTCCTATTTACTTTTGTTTATATACAACAATATATAAATTAGAAAGATAACGTCATACTGCCATTGTCCATCCCAAACGCTAATTCTCTCGAGGATTGGAACTTAATAATTGGGGAGTTGGTTTGGGGAACCCCATGAGAAATTAGGAGGCAAATAACTAAACGAAATTCGATTCCCCATTAATTTAGTAGGTCAAACGACGTAGAGTTATTTATAAAATTACAAGAATATTAAAGAGAAAATAAAGCGAGTGCTACAAAATTTCGCTCGAGTGATTGACGCTTGTTTATATTTTGTTGAAACGTGAGGTAGAATGTTGTGCAAGTACTAAAGTTTGTTATTAATATGAGGTATGATTTGTCGTCGACCCCATTCGGTCTGTCTTAGCAGCCCTGATGACATGAAGCATGCGCGTATGTTAAATGGAGCGATGCTGGCGTCCTCCATGTCCACTGAATGGCTCCGAGCCTCTGAAGCTATTATAAATAGGCAGCCCATTATACAGGGTGCGCTCGACCGGACAATGAATAGACTCACATAACTACTTTGTCTTGGGGAAATGAGTTTTCTAAAGGTGATGGAAATCAAGGGCGTAGCTCAGGTTGAAGGCAATTCATTCATTACAGGCACTTTTGAACTGTCAAAAAGTCAGTCAGTCAGAGTCAGAAAGTTGAAGATAGTTGCCCATTCCAAAACGTAGATCACACACACACACAATTGGAGGACATTAAATCAAGATTTATTTTCAAAATCTCTCACTGAAGAACCAACAACAGCTCTACATTTTGACAAGTCGTCAAATCATTTTTCATACTCATGACAATATCTCCACCTTTTTCTCTTCTTTCCAGGACATTCTGTTATTTTACCCTTTAACGATGAACCTATATAGGTACCTCCCTAAATACTTAATTGTGGTAGGTGGACATATATGTACCTTATTAGTATTCTGAATGGTTTCCCTGTTAGTAATCGTACCTACTGACCTCGCTTCACATGTAATTATTTCGCAGTTATCTTTGGTACCTCATCAGTTAGTGGAATGTTTGTCTAAATAATTACCCGTTGTTTATCATTGTTATCTTCTATTGATTCAAATTGGGTTACAGATCAACATGGAAGATTCTAATTCCCTAACGATTATTACTTCAGTAATTACTTCATTAATCATCGTTTGGTGACTATTTGATAGAAGTTAAAAAGTATATGCAGGCAAGGCTTCAGTGATTGCGTGCATACAATGAAAATCTCTAATAATATTTATGGAGTAGCCCTATATACAGATGACATTGATGTTCATTAGTTCTAGAAATAAAATAGAGCATAACCGCAGACTTGATTTTGCAAAATACTTGTTTACCGTTTCAATGGTTAGCAAACGCATTATAAAATATTAACTCGTTTTTTGCTTTTGCCTTGGGTAGGTATCAAATGAAAGCTTTTGGCAAGAAACATCTATCATATGTCAGCAAAAGATGCTAGCCAAAAATAACATGCTAATGGATCTCACAGCAGTTAACATTTGAAAACCATTTCATGAAAGTGGTAGGACATGATGGTCACACGATAAAGTCAGAGAACAAGGTCGAAACAGCGAACTGGACAAAATAAAAATAAAATGTAGAACTTTTGGTCTAAGACAGTTGCTATCCTTGCTAATGATAGCTCGCTGCAGTAGATATGACTTCACACTTCAAACGTGCGATATTTGTGGAGCTATAATAGCAGTAACTCGCTCGATTGGCTTATCTGCATACATCGATATGCCATTTTCAATGACTTATCGATATACACGCTCCCTTTGAAGTTTGCAATATGTTTAAAATGTAAGCAAAGCTCAGTTGTACGCTTGTGGCTAACGATCGAGCTAAATTCTACGTTGTTCACCGCGAATAATTTACGATTGCATGTAAAAATATCGGTTTACGTTGACCAGGTGGCCACATACGCGCAACCGAAATCGTAGTTCAATGTTTTACTCTATTGTCTGTTCTATTTGGACTTAGTAGCCTATTTGGTTAAATATTGCCCCCCTTTGTATGAGGTTGGTAGGAGAACCAGTCAAAAACGTTTTAGTTTAATTGTAAACTTCGGCAATATTAAATGAAATTCGTTTTGCCCTTTATTTCTTTATTTTAGTGAAGAACAGTGAACATGCACAACATTACAGATTAAAACCTAAGGCGCTGTGCAATTTACAAAACTAAAATATACCTACTAAATCATAAATGTAACATACATACTGTGTCCTATGGATTAAGATTACATCCATGTGTAGATATTGCAGGGAAAACTGTATTAAAATCCAGTTGCGATCGTGTGATGCGCATGGATAAAACGTTAATGTGTGTATTAAAGATTACTTTGGCATTTAAGCTTTCTCAAATCCGGCCTAGCAGGTTTTTGATTTAGGTACAAAGAGAAAACAAAAGGTCTCAAAATGCAAATTTTATAAGCAAAAAAAGCACTTTCGCGAAGTCTGATGCTCTACTAAACTATTCGATATTTTTATACTTATAATGTATCGATAAGTAATCTCAATAACTGAAAGTTAGTTAGGCAGTCTCACTATTTTTATTTTCTAACTTGTAGGCAGAAGTTATAGATTATGTGTCATGGTTCCATAAAGTCGGGCCATTGTGCTCGTTATTACAAAGTGAAACGTGATGTTCGTCGTGAATGAAAGTTTTTATCATCAACCTTGCCATCACCCATAAACTATGTAATGAGCATGTAATGATAGCAGGCTCGTGTTTCCTTATTTTTGGTTCAAAGTAAAGAAAAATGTTTTTTCACAAAACGCTCAATTTAGTTATTCATTGCACTGTTTGTTTCCTCAACTTCATTAGCAAATAACTTTTACAGCGCAATGTTCTGAAATAAACTTAAAACTTTGAAGAACACTTGGCAGGATACTTGATACATACTAATTAGAAGTGGTGAACTTCCTATTTGCTGACGAACATCTGGAAAAGCTTAAGTAATTTAAATTAATAATCTCTAGTTGACCCGACAGACGTTGTCCTGTCTAAATGTCAATAATTCATACAAAATTTCCAGAAAATATGCACTTTCAGTTTTCCCGAATTTTCCAATTTTCCCGGCAACTTTTAAAATTTATCTTTTCGTAAGAAACTGATTTGGACTATTACGATTATTTAACAAATATATATTATAACGATAGACAAAATGACAGATTTTGATTGTTTATCTGTCATATTGTCTATTCTTCCGTCAACAAAACCCGTTTCTATTGTGGTCATGCTAAGCTTGCTGAAATGATGCGCTTACCGACGAACAGCATTTCATTTATAATAGAAAATAGATGACTATGTTAGCTTGAGTATGTGATGCAATCATCTTTATCCTTGACAATCTATTTTTTCCTGCTAATTACTGCTGCTGAGTGGGTCCTAAGTCTTCCACCATGCTTTGTTGTTATCGTGAGCAGGTCCACAATTCTGTCGTCAGCCGTTCTGTGAGAGTATACAATAAATTAATTGTTGTGATGTAGGTATTTACATCTGTTATCCGACAAGTTGATTGTTTGCACGCCTTGAATACACAACTCCCCTTCAGTAGCTGCTGGCAGCTGGCCAGGGATTGTTCTGCGATATAAATTATGTCCGCACGTCGATACTTTACTATCATCGGAACAATTAATGAGCTATCTTAGTATAACATTCGCATACAAATAATACTTACTGGAACTTTGTACTGACTGACCCTAATTCTGTAATAAATTATATTAATTCGCAGTGGTACTCAGGGGGTAGAGTTAGTTGTTTTTATTGGCAGTTTATATATACCTAGTACTACAAGGTAATAGAATATTTATGTACTAGTATAAGTAAGCAAAAATTAACAGAAATGTACCTCAGCCATATATATTTTCCTTATTTATGTGTTGAAATCAGCTTTTGGGGTGGGGTCAGTGACTCGACACTTCTGGTACCGTATTGTTCAGGCGAACGAAGCGACGGCTGAACAATGGGAACCGCTGAGCACTTCAGTTTTTTAAGAAATTAACAAGACGCCCTCGATTTAAGTGGCTTGCGGTGCTTTCAAGCGCTTTCATTATAAGGTAGGAGCTAAAGGATGAGTGGTCTCATAGCTGATGAAAGACGAACTTAATACTACATTGATCGTAGATTGATCACAGCAACCAGATCAGACTTTATGATAGCCTTTAGACATGGGTCTATCTTATCGAAGTGAAGACAATAGTTCTTTATGTTTCTAGTGTTACACTAATGCAACGATTTTTAATTAAGAAATGTAAATAAGTAATTGTTTAGTAGATTAACTTCTGTGAATACAAATTGAGTGGCTGATAAAAGTGCGCAATGGGCTCTGTAGCGTAAAACGGTACCTACATAAATAGGTACGCAGCTATCTCCTGTAGCCTTTACCCTCAGAGTACAGGGTGTAGCCATGTAGGTTGTTTTACGCGTCTCCATTCCCGTTAAATTGATTCTACATCGGTAATTTGTATGCGTGTCGCGTGAACATCCATTTGCATGGAATTTAGTATTGCCTATACAAAAATCTGGCTTTACCTTCTGCGTATGAAAATATCCTATAAATAAAAGAATTTTCAAAATCGCAATACAATACGCGTTGAGATTAACCAATTTATTAGGCACTCGATTGGAAAGCGATGGATGACCTAAGCCCATACAAATACATAAAGTAAATATCAAAACTGTAACAAACTCATTCCCAGTTAAAATAAAACCAATATTTCTAAAGATAATACTAGTAAAGCTTCGGTAATACCGGTTTAGTGTAAAATAAAATGCCTGTAAAGATACCCAGTCACCTAGGGACGGTGTTCGAGCTCCGAGAAAGATTGGAAATGCCACAAAATCACACGAGTGATCAAACAAGAACTTCGCGAATTCATTGTAAAACCCCTTTGTTGTATATACATATAACTGAATAGTAAGGGTTCGACAGGTCACGTTATACTGGTTCAGTTGGCGGCCAGGTAGCCGAAGAAAGAAAGCTATCTTACCGACAATAACGGATGACAAGAGTAATCGATCTTGGTATATAGAATATTCATAGGTACGTTACGTGATTGCGTGGATGTACACACGTAAGCACAACAGATACCAAACGCATAGGGTTTTCTCAGAATACTAACCACAAAAATTAAATTTGGTAGTTTACTGACGGTTTTTTTTTTCGGAATCCGACTCGATGAGAAGTTTGTTGCTCTCACATTATCCACTAGGAAATAAAATCTTTATGGGCAGTTATTTGGCACTAACCGAGTGTGCGAGGTACGTATAATCCACATCTAGTACGATAATACCGTCTGAGGCGGCATTCCAGCAGCTTGCCAGGAATGTGTAGCCTTGAGTTACGTGGCATTCCAGCTAACCCGTAGGAATTTTAACTACTTATCAAAGAAAAAACTGAAGCGTCGATTGTAAAGACTCTAGGTATGTGCCTAAAGCATTTTCTGAAAAATGTTCTTTCATAAAATTATGTGTGGGTAGCGTCGTCCAGCAATAGTTGTACCTAACAATCGTTTTTTTTCTTTAAATATTCTCCTTGATCGTACTTCTTTATACTTCTCGTATTCAATATGAAAACTGTAAAATATTTACAGGTATATTTCTTACCTACCCCTCGGTTCATTTCTTCCGGGAGGACAAATGCGAATTCTCGATCTCGATAGGATGATTTCCGTATTTGCCACATTTCCTCCGTTTCCCGGGACAGGAGCGCTCGTTCTCGTAAAAGATGAGGCGGGATTTCTAAAGCCTTCGCCTTATAATACTACTAGAATTGTTTATAGTTTTACTACCTAAGTTTTGATACCCTTGTTTTTGAGAGGGTGTGGTATATGCTCTATTTTCGTGTTTCGGTTAAAGGGCCGTGCCCGAAATCAACTGATTTTGATGAATTTGGTTCATTAGTTAGAAATCCCAAAAATAATTTAAACACAACTATTTGTGATTTGAAAAGTCGAGTTCTTTGTTTTGCATGTGGCTGAAAGGGATTCACAGGAATAGTCAAACTGAATCTATGATTGTAAAGCCCTGTCTACGTATAATAAAGGTAGAAACTGAAGATGCTTTATACCTACTACTCTTTGAGACTTTTTTTTCGGCACAAAAGAATAGCGATAGTCCATTTTTATCGCGATCACACAGAATCTTAAATCTACGGGGTTTGCAGTCACCTTTGTCGATTTTCCCATCTACAATAATTCTTATTTTCGTTCAAGCTCTTCTCCCTTGTGAGTAGGCAAAGTACACTGATAGCTACGAGCTACGACGTTTGCTACGAATTGCCTACGAATCTCTACGAACCCTTTTTACCCGACTACGGCGAAGGAAAAAGCATGGTTATGTTCTTGACTGGTATGTATGTGTGTATGGTATACGTATATATCTGTTACCTCATATCTTCTAAACTACTCATCATAATTTGACAAATGAGGCATCGTTGGAAGCGTCGTGATCGGCCGCTAGTTATAGGCATATGAGACGTCATATTAAATTGGCACCCTTTAGAGGACATAAATTGAACATGGCGCCCTTTAGAGGACATAAAGTCATGAACTAAAAAATAAAATAAAATAAGCAGATTACAAAAAAAAAAAATATTACGAGTATAACCCTAAAATAATTTAAATAAAAATAAAAGTTATAAAACTAAAACCCAACTAACTACGACAAAAAAGTCAACAAAGGTATAAACAAGACATCACAGACAGACAAATAAAAAATTCGGAGTCACACGTAATCTGTTCGATTTATACACGCGTGACTCCGGATTTTTAATTAGTCTGTGATTTGTTATTTATACCTTTTTAGATGACTTTTCTGTCGTAGTTAGGTTTTAGTTTTATAACTTTAATTTTTAGGTTATCTGTATAATGAAGATAATGTCCAAGCATTGTATGTGCTTCTATAGTTATAGAGCGTTGTTATTTTCAGTTTTTGATTAATCTTAGAGCAGTATTTACAAATTTCCAATAGTCGCTTTATATTCAGACAATTATTAAGAACCTGGATTTGATGATTTTGATTGCTTATAACGGCAAGCTCGAGTTTCAGTCTGTATCTAATATTTATATCTAGGTCTACCTATTCTTGTATACAACTTGGTATATGTTGCCTGTGGCCAATTTTTTCGACCCAATAATTTAGGTCCTTTTAAGCGGGAAATAAATCAAGAATCAAAAATAGCGACATCAATCCATGGATTAATGTGGTCTTCGTCGTCGTTCGGTCCTAAGGGACCATTACCAAACTGCTTTATTAACACGTTCAGTGCCGGGAGCCCTCCTGGAGGGTTAACCTAGTCGCATATAGGGTGCTGGGAGCCCTCGCGGAGGGCTCATATTAAATGGTTTTTCATAGTGAATACAGCATTATAAACCGTGAAAATAAAATCTGATGTATATTTTAACAAGATTTATTAGTATATGCGTTGGTTTTAAAATCCAAGCACTTTTATACAATGTCGCCCATGGGCATGTGCCCGCCCGTATTTTTCTGAATATTCATGACAAATTATCGAAAATAAACTTATAACTTAACTTATTTATTAATTTTTTCCATTTTTTCTTATTTTTTTTTATATTTCTTCAATCACCCGCTATGATTATACAAAAATTGAATAACATGAAAAATATTAAAGATAGAACACCCCAAAAATTTAAAGTAAATTTTCGATAATTTTTCATGAATATTCAGAAAAAAATGCCCATGGGAGACATTGTATATTTATTAACTTTTTGTTCACGGTTACAAATATTCACAAAAAATTTAAAAGGTTGGGAACTAAGTATAGCGACAATAACCCCTGATACAGTGTTGTATAACACGGTTTCAAACTTAATGCCATTGACCGTCCGCGAAGGCCTCCCGGAGGGTTCACTTCCAACATGTATTAAGGCATGGCGTATAAGTTCTATGAAAAGTGGGTGGAGTCGAAAGTGTTAAGGCCCTACCCTGACTTTGGCCTTACCATTTTCATTTATTTATATATATTTAAATTTTTTTTTTTTTTTTTTGCAATATTTACGCCTGTGGTTCGTGGAATGTTTAGATTCCACGAACCACAGGCGTAAATATTGTCTTGGAGATTTGTACTCTCTAATTGATACTCGACTATGATGATTAATGAATGAAATAGGGTAAAAATTAAGTCTCAGAACCGCCTCCGGCGCCCCTAGTGTCCTGCCCCTTGTGTGCGTTGCACACTTTGCACATATGAGCGGCGCGGCCCTCTAACGGCCGCCATATAACGGCCGTCACATAACAGCCGGCCGCAGTGACGGCCGTCAGGAAAATATGCCGCCCATGGGCCTCTGACTTGGCTTCACATGCCTTCGAGAAATATCTCTCAGGCATGCCGGTTTCCTCACGATGTTTTCTTTCACCGTTTTTGAAGCAGGTGATAATTATACAATAGGGACATGAATCAGAAAAGTCAGAGGTCCGACGGTCACAAAAGTAGGCTATCATTGCTGTACTAGCTGCTTGTACTGCTAGCTTTAAAATGTGGACTTTCAAGCGACAGAACGTGAGATCTTATGAACAATGAACTCTACGTACTTACTTTCAACCCACTCTTAACATAAAACATAAACAAGCATACCTTCTTGGAGAAAATAATGAAGAAATGCAAGTCTACCTAAAAAACGTGGTAAAAAAAATTTTTACCCGTCCTATCGATGATTAAATGGTGCTATATAAAAAAACGAAACTGTAAAGTACAAATGATCATAGCGATGGCGCCATCACCCCATGAACTCCTTTTGTTCAAGAATTCCCATCAAACAAGCTTATACATCATTCAAGACAGGATAGTAGATAGACTAGATACGATTATCTAGCTATCTAACGTTGCAGGTAGTGTTCAGTTTTGGTTTTTATGTCTTCCCATTTTTTAAAATTATTTAAATATCGCCACAAAATATAAACAGAAAATAGTTATTTATGCTATAAGTGCGGAAGGTAGGTGATTTCCGACGAGTGGCATTTTTATTCACGAGCGAGCGAAGTGAGCGAGTATATAAGTCGACACGAGTCGGAAATCATCTTACGCACGTGTATCATACAACGTTTTACTATGCATGGTGCGAGAAAAAAAAAAAAAAACGAGCGACCCTTACGGTAGTCGCCTGTGATGTGTAACATCTAACTTATGACGGCGTATATATATGATAAAAACAATATTCATGACTTTGAGTTTCGAGTTCGAGTTCGAGTTCAAGTTCGACTTTGACTTTGACTTTGACTTTGACTTCGACTTCGAATTTGACTTTGACTTTTTGATATGACCATCGTCATCGCCATCTTCATCTCCATCGCCATCACCATCGTTATCATCATCTTCTGATTTGTAAAACTTTTCTCAAATAATACGGGCTGACGACGGCTGCAAAAATTAAAAAAAAAACAGAAAAGTAAAAAGCACTAGTTAAAAAAAGTGACACTTTCCGCACAAATTGACTGCTTGGAAAACGCTCTTTTCGAGTAAATGCATTGTAAATTATATTATATCGTTCACAGTCACAAGAATACACACAAACACACAGTCTTAATACCTATTCAACACTAATTGTATTAAATAATGACTTTAACTTACTAAACTACTAACCTTTTCTGTAAACATAATTATTTAAATCACGTCAATTTGATAGTACTGATTTGTAAAAATATTACATAGATTAATTGTCGATGAGCCCCGCACCGGGCGACTGATTTATGAATTAAAGAGCGTGATGACATTACTTTTGATACACAAAAGAAAGGCTAAAACTGCTTTACAAAAACCTTGATACGATTACTCTTAATGTTTTAAAGAAAACTCCATTGAAAAACGCATAAGCGGTACTTGATACTCAAATAAACATAAAAATTGATAAAACTTTGCAATTTGTTTGTATCGAAAATATTTCATTGTAGGTATCGTGTATTCCATTTACAGGATATTATTAGGCCATATAGTCAAAAAAACATACACCAAAATATTGAATCCATATTCCATAAACTTAATAAGGTACACGATAAAGAAAAAGCACATTTTTTCAATATATGCGGGATATAGTTGCTCCCGAATATTCGGAATAAAACCATTCACTGTGATACATAGGTTATATAGTTTAATCAGCCAGGAACACTCACAAAATTGTAGTACACTAGGTAGATTGATACAATCAGAATAACAAGTGATAGTCGCACAATAGAAATAGTGAGAACCTGGATTAATAACTAACAAACAGTCAAACCCCCAGAAAAATAACCGTCAGAGTTTTCGTCCAAAAACGTAGTGATGTGTCACTATCGTAGGGACGTTACATAGTGATTCGGGTGAACGATTTGTTCATCGCCACATATATCACCTGCACCGGTTGCGAAACGGTGTCTGTAACCTAATTTCCATAAAAATCCTTCTTTATTTCACTTCTTCATTAACATGCCAAGGGTCCTACAAAAGTGTTTATCTAAGTAACTAATTACTATTTGTAATTAGTTTAAACGTTTTATTGAACACGATCAATATTCAAGCAGAGGTGCTCCACATTTCAGTGTCCCCCGTGGATGGCGTCATGCCGGTATCGGTCTCACAATCAAAGGCGAAAGATTGCGTGCGGATTATCTGCTTGTTCACGAACGCTGATTGGGAGGGGTGCGCGTGCGCGGCGGTGTATTGTTTGTACTATTTTTAGACCACACTTTTATAGGCCGAAACTAAAAAAATATTGTAATAAAAATAACAATTATAAATAATAACTTGATACCACTGTATGTTAAATGGAGATCAAATTACGTCTGGTTAAGGCATGGCAACACATCAAGCAATAAATTTCCAGTTTATGCTGATCTCGAATCGTATACGATTTCCGTACACTGTGAGGTCAGCTTATACTGGAAATGTATAGCTTGATGTGTAGCTGTGTGTACATTATTGTAATTTACCCTTGTCGGGCCTCAGAATAAAACTGAAAGAAAAAAATACACCGTGGTAGGAAATTACACTAAATATCTACTAATGTATCCAAACATCCGTTAGGTTCCACGTCTACCTCAAGACCATCGTCTGCTCGTGCCGAGCACTCGAGTGTCATTAGTGCTCGGCACGTGCAGATGTCAAGACTATGATCGACCGAGTTGCACAACCAACCCTAGGGCGAAGGCAATTCAAATATTGGCTCCGTGTGAAAATAAACCCTGCGACTTATAGGGCAGATTCCAATCGCTCGGCCATTGCGGCGATCTAGCTGTCAAACGTGCATTGAACAACATGACGATTATAATCTTTCATAAAATGTCGCGATGTAATCAAATGTTTCTTCCACGGACTAATAAAATACATATAAAAATACCTTTTATTTCAGACAATATTTACAGTCCATATTAGTATCTATAATTTAAGAATAATTTTAGGTACCTATTTATAGTAGGTATACATTACACTACAAACTAGGTTATAATAAATGAGATCAATTTATGGTGTAGACGGATATGATAAAAATAAAAATTGACTATAAAACCACAAATCAATCAAGAAAGTCAGTATGACAGTAAATTGACATCCCATTCCCCGGCCGATTCACCGAGCTACTCCACTGACGTACTGCAGCTCATTGAACTACCCGAAGATCATGCTGGCAAGTCCGTAGACTCATTTGAGTCTACACGTTACTGCTACTAGACATGACACTGTCATAAGAAGGTGTATTCTACGATCCAACTTCGAAACATATTCCACTTTATTCAGTCGTTAACAAGTTGTCCATTAATACATAACATAACATCACACTATACCCTGAAGGGTTAGGCCGAGGTGTACACCCACATTTCGCCAGTTATGATTAAGAGCGTTTATTCTGAAGGTGGGCAACGTCGACGTTGCCAACTTTTAGGGTAAACCCTCTTAAGTCCCATGTAATAGGGGGCGAGTCTATTGCCATCAATCGGGCACAAATCCAGACTCCGGGCTGCTACTGAGAAATTCCAGATGGAAAACCCAACAACACTTTGCCTGACCCGAGAATAGAACCCGGGACCTCATGCTCATCAGTAGCACTTGCGACCACTAGGCCAATGAGGCAGTCGAGTCTAGTCAGTTTTCCATTAATAGAAAGTAAGTATAATTGTAGTCTTGCCAGGTATGTCATTTTCTACGAATGGTCCAACAGTAACCCCAATAGCAGTTATGTATGGTATTAATTTGCTATTGATGGCATGACCAACTCGCTTAGTTGCCTTTCCATTAAAGCAATATCTTATCAAGATGTAAATATTTACATATATCGAGTATACCTAGATAACAATACCTATGTGGGGAAAGGTTCAAGGTTTACGTGGTATAAATGATCACTGTGTCTTTTTATGACCTTGTTACCTCTCTATAGATGGAGCATTTTTTATATTTTTCCTGAATTATGCATTTTGTAGGATTCGCAAGTACTCGTGACCGAACACTAAAAGAATTATTTTTAGGTATGTAAGTAAAGCCGCTAAAATAATAGTTAACATAACATTACGCCTGTAATCTGAAAAGGGGCTAAGCAGAGGCTAAGAGGGCTAAGAGGTGTACCTACAGTACACCCACATTTCGCTAGTTATGTGTAAATCCCATGTTATTACATACAACAAACAAAAAAAGGGTAAATAATAGTTAGATATAAGTACATAACATGAAGATACTTTTTACAAAAAAAAACTGACTTTAAAAAAAATCACTACAAAGTGAAAAATAACTTTAATTTCGGAAGTTGGTTTGAAGTTTAGTTTTTTGCCACCGACTTCCGAAATTAAAGTTATTTTTCACTTTGTAGTGTTAATTTTTTGAAGAACGTTTTTATTTTTCACTTTTTAGTTGTGTTATCTATCTGTCTATCACACAAATTCAAATACCACTACCTGCTATGTAAATAACAGTGACAGGAAGTTGTCATCATATCATCCGCTTACTAAAAAACTATCCAAGCAAAGTTAATAAAATTTATATGGGACCAACTTGAGAGAATTCATACAAAAAAAGAATTTTCAAAATCGGTCCACAATTGACGGAGAAAACATACAAATAAAAAAATAAAAAAACATACACTACGAACAGAGAACCTCCTCCTTTTAGGAAGTTGGTTAAAAATAGAAAGAGACTGTGAAATGACTTGAAAACCCAGCAAATGGTTAGTGTAGAGGAGATAATTGTTTACACACTAGAACTTTTTGGGCACGAACAGAACAATTGCAGCTGGGAGCTGGAGAGTGCAGTTGTCAGGTTAAGTGGCTGGATTGCAAAGGCGGCGTAGACAACCAACGCTGGCAACACTGGCTTTAATTAACGTCGCTTCGCAATTATCTTGTTTGCATGGTACTTCGTTCTCAAAGCCTCTTGAGCACTCCGCGGTATTTCTTCGGCTATTGCGAATGAAGCCAGTTTATAACGACCCTTATATCTTTATTCTTAAAAAAAAAAACTTATAGTAATATTAAAAAGAATAAATATATTACAGTCAGTCAGTATCAGTTCATTATAAACTGCAGCAAAAATAAATATACTACTTACTAGCGACCCGCCCCGGCTTTGCACGGGTATGTATTATATAAATCTTCCTCTTGAATCACTCTATCTATTGCTGAAAACTGCATTAAAATCCGTTGAGTAGTTTAAAAGATTAAGCGAACAGACAGCGGAAACGACTTCATTTTATACTATTCATATAAAGGACACACCATATAAGAGAAAATACATGGAATATATTTCTCCACCTGACCTGACCTCTGAGGAAGTAAAATTGAGAAATCGCATCGTAAATTGAATCAAGATGAATAGGCCTCGAGCTGCGAATTTTATTAAATTACCGACGGTCGTCGGCTTTGAACTCACAATCGCGTTAGTGGCCCTTTCTCGCCACATACAACTAATCCATCTGCCTAAGTACGCACTTTGCTGATATAAACTTTTTAATAAAAACTCTGATTGCAAGCTGCTGGTGGGTTAGAAAGCCTATAAATATGAATATTTAATTACATATTAAACGTGATTGGTATCTCTTACCGCAATGACTAATTATATGAACTAGTGGGCGCCCAGAGGTCGAAATTCGACCGTAAGTCTAACTAAGGGACCAGGACCGAAAACTGCCCATTTTCTTGCTGACTGTACATTTTTTTCAAAATCTGTGAATGCAGATCGATATCTTTCAAAAGGTTAAGGATATTCTTCTAAGACCGTTTTCTTCTAGCGACAACGGTTAAGGGAGCTGTCCTTACTGCCCCATCTCAAAAATCCACCCTGTATACCTAATAATTATTAATCCGTCCCTTGAGGATTGTCTTTTTTCGATTTTCTGTGGGGAAATGGATTTTTTTGACACAAGTAGGTAGTCTTGTTCTTTTCGTGTGGTTAGTGAATAACCTGTTGTCAGAGTTTTAAAGCAGCCCATGAGCCAGTAGGTAGGGACAGCTTTGAAGTCAGCGATGTCATAATATGAGGATGACGCTAATTGATTTTGGTTAGGAAGAAAATAAAATCCCACGTAGGTAGGTACATAGAGTTAAGCAGTCATTGAATATACAGGGTGGCAGGGACAGCGACACGAAAACTGTTACCATGGATTTAGTACTTGATTCTGAACACCCCTGCATTGAAATTTTTCGTCACTTATTTTTTAAAAAAACTGCTTTTCCATGCATATTGACCGCGCAGGTATTGCACTTTCGTATGAAACAGCAGATTATTTTTTTAATAACCGACAAAGAATGTAAGCGCTGGGGGCTTCTGAATCATGTATTGAATCCATGGTACCTAACAGTTTTCTCGTCGATGTCCCTGCCACCCTGTATTGTTGCAATGTTTTTTTCAGTTTCCTGCTGACTTGCAAGCATCTTCTTAAGCCTGAATATCGACTCTGCTGAAAGGTTGTAGCATCTTCATGAATTGTAAAATCTGCATGTGTAAGTAATAAAACTTCGATATCGGCCGTTCCGCGGTAAATCGACATAATATAAAACATTGACTGACTTGTTTTGCACGTCACATGTTTTCCTATTATCTAAAGTACCTACCTACTTCTTTATTTATTCATGAACGTAAGCGTTGAAGAAAATCGAAGCTAAACGTGAGATATTGTGTAATGTAGGTAGGTAAGTACCTATAGTGTGATCAGTGGCGGACTTAGCCTGTCCGGGCCCCAGGGCGGCAAAACTAAATACCTCCCCCCCCACTCCCAGGAATGAACGATGAAATATTTAGCATGCTGCCTCGAAAAGGTTGTTATTTTGTCTAAATGTCAATTGTTCATACAAAAATCCCATATGAAGAAAGACGTTCGGTTTTTCCCGAGTTTTAAATTTTTCCTATTATTCTTTCCATAAAAACCTGATTCGGACTACAACTATTCTTCGGATTCAACTATTGAATTTGTTTCTAACTGACTGGTTAGAAACAAATTCAATAAAAAATAAAAAGAAACATTTTCGAATTTAGACCTCTTTCGTAACCTGTATAGTTTATTGAATTGATCTGTCATTCGAGCATTTCTCTTTCTTTGCCATTACACATTTTGTGAAAAGTCCCATGATATTGTAAATGAATAACTTTGGTGTAATCTATATTGATACTGTTTTGCTTAGGAGCATATTTGTTATTATAATTTACAGAAAATATTTTACCAAATCATAAATACGTGGTATTTAAATAAAAAATCAACTAAATATAAGCTGTCGAAAATTGCAAGGTATGAAAATTCGTATGTCCCAGTCTACCATTCGCAATTTCAAACTCAATTTTTTTCAAAGAAACTATATTGAGATTTTGCTTTTAATCGTTTTAGGAGGTAAAGTGGTCCACGTTGTATATATTGCCTTTTTGGTAATTTGATTAAAATTTGACGGTTAAAATGAATTTTAAACTTGTCCTAGAGAAAGCTCCAAAAATGGATTTCAGTTTTTGTTACCCAATTAACATATGAAATTATATTAAAAAACTTCCATTGAAATATATTTTTTTGAACTACCAACACCGCAGATGCCATTAAATGCTGCCATATTGATGTATTGTGTTAGTTGCCGTTCCGAAGTTTTTAGTGAGCACATTGAGTTGTAGAGTGAATCTCATTCCGGATTGTGTTATTGTTGTTTCAAGGAAAGTTGACAATATTGACCACCAAAATGTTGTGGATAATAATAGAATTAACTGCAATTTTAACTACCACAATAAGATTTTGAAAAAATCGAACACTTGTTTCGTTACTTTTGTTTTGTTACTTTGGAGTAGTAACGTATAAGCGGAAAACTTAATTAACAAAAACGAAATTATAAAGCCATGTTTACATTGAACAGCACAAGAAAATGCCCTTACTCGGGCAGAAAAGATGAAACGTTATCGAAACTAGGGCTGGTAACGTTGAACTTAACTATAAAGTTACGCACTAATACAATTTTTTATTTATTCACATCTTTAATTCTAATTTAAAGGTATTATGAACCCAGCCTTATGTTTTTTATTTCGTTATTTATTGTTCCTTTTTTGTTACTGTCCCATAAATCTGCCGTCCTTAAACTCAGTTTTATGTCTTTATTTCGTTATTATAAGTCAATATACTTGTATTGTAAAAAACAATTTTGCTCAACTTTTTTGAAGTAAGCAAAATCTTATAATTTTTTTTATAAACTTTAAACTGATATTAGGTTAAAAGTAACAAAAAAATCCATTTAGATGCTTTCATAGCATCTAAATTGTTTTTTTTTTTACTTTGCTATGATTTTATGACTTGCGACTTTTAAGTTTTTTTTTAACAATTGTGGAGTAACAAAATAATAACGTTTAGCCTACTTTCATTTAGATTTTTATAATATTTTTTCAAAAATCCTAAAACAAATAGGATTCGTTGTGAAACATCCAAGTATTCATGAAATAAACTATCTGATTTCAAGACAAAAAAAGCGAGTTCTTATTTTTATTTTTTGGCGAAAAAGAGAAACGCTCATTTATTCCTATAACTCGGCGGCAATTTGAAAAGTGCGTGTAGCGCGTCAAAATTAATCAAAATTTTGTTGTTGTCTTAGTCAACAACAAAGTTATGATAGACTTCGATTAGACTTTCACGATGAAGCCCCATCACGTGCCACTGTTACAACCACACTTTAATTTATTGAACCAGTTGTATGGTTCAATAAATAAGTGTGGTCGTAGAAATCTTACCGATGACCTGCGTGATGTTCTGCAACGGCGACAACTGTTTCGATAACATCATTACTGTGCGGCGCATGATAAAGGCTGATAAGAGACTGACCTACCAACCGATTCGGGCAACCTTAGGCGTTGATATGAGTCAGGTGCAAACAATCTTACATGAGCATTTAAGCATCAAGAAGCTATGTAGGTATTAGATGGATAACCAATAATTTGACCGAAGACCAAAAACGCTGTGAAACGGCGTGAATGTTTGGTCTGTAATTCAGTGGTTTCATCGAATGCGACGTTTCATAAAAAGGAATGGAGAATATTTCGAATAAAAACCAGCCAAGTGCGTGTCGGACCACGCACAATAAAGGGTTCCGTAGTTGGGATGAATTTATCCCAAGAACAAACTTAACATTGTAGTTGAAAAACATGTTCTTCCATATGGAATGTATGGGAGATCATGTTTTTCAAACCGCAAATTTAAGTTGGTCGATTATTACTCATTAACCTGTAGAGCTTACTTAGCTCTGATAGTTTTCCTTTTAATTTCGTTATATATACTACTGCTGCGAACTTTTTCACAAGTCCAAGTACAACCATTTAGCTAGAAGTGGGGGGACACACTTGACTCTAACAAAAAAATTCAGTTAATAGCTTAATATTTCGCAAACGGATCCCTGAATTCAAAAATGGTATCGACAAACTCACAATATTTTTAAAAGACCTTTCTGGCGATACCTCACAATATGGGGTAGATGAGGAAAAAAAAAACATCCCCACTTTACGTGTAAGGTACCCTAAAAAAAATATTTTTCTTGATTTTATTTTACCACTTTTTCGGCATGATTAATATGTATACATATGCCAAATTACAGCTTTCTAGTACTAACCGTCTCTGAGCTAAGCCGCGGATAGACAGACGGACAGACAGACAGACAGACGGGCAGACAGACAGACGGACATGGCGAAACTATAAGGGTTCCTTGTTTACTACAGAACCCTAAAAACTCAACCTAAAAGTATTAGCAACTTAATGCTTCATTAAATCTTTTTTAGGGTTCCGTACGTCCGAATGAAAAAAACGGAACACTTATAGAGTCACTCGTGTGGCTGTCTGTCTTGTTGTGAGGATCACAATACCTATTTTTTGTAATTTTCAAAATTAATACTTTAAAAGATATGTATTTATGAAAATAGAGGAAAACTGACCATAATCCCCCTTCTCCCCATTCCCATCTCCGAAACTACTGAACCAAAAATTTCGAAAAAAAATACAGAGAATGGTTCTTTACTCATAGATTACAGAAAAATGAGAGTAGGGTCTTAAAATAACATGGTAATCTCTTATTATTGTTTTTCGACTACAATGTTAAGAATGTTCTTGAGATAAATTCATCACAACTACGGAACCCTTCATTGTGCGTGTTCCGCACTTGGCCGGAAAATTAAAATAAGTAGGTCTACTACTTTATTGCACATTTTAGTATTAATTGAGGAACGCGAAAAATGGTAGAATTATATTGAATCAGTCAAATAATTTATAAGTTCATTTAAAAAAGATGAATTACATTTATATTTTTCCGATTGTCATTTGTTTTTTTTTGCCTGTTATACGTGTGGTAATTTTATAAATGCGTGTAACAAACTTGACTAGAAGAATACGGTTGGTATTAGATAAAACTGTGAGTACCTAAAAATACTCTCTACTCATACCATGCTCATACCTATCAATTTACCTGCGATTTATTTTTATATGTTTGGATATATTTACCCAAGATCGTTCTATCGACGTCAATCGAGAGATGATCAATGCTTCACGTGATTCAATATTTTAGTAACAGAGTATGCAAAATGTTTTTTTATTACATCTACTCAAAAATAGCTAGTTTATGCTTTGTAAACAGAGACTAAAATAGCTTTTTAATCCCTAGGGACAAAAAGTGATTTGAATTTGGAATGTTTATATTGTTAATAAAAGTTCCAATCACCAAAGAGATCAATGAAGAACATTGTACTCGTATGAGCAAGTAACAGGCTGGCAAGAGAGAATTTGGTCAAAATGTAAATCCTCTTGGATTGGGTGACGGCTCTGAAAATTTTCAAATTTATCATCATGGGTATCGTTTTCATGGTTTCCAAGGGTGCTAAAGCCAATAGTGGAGTCAAAATGTAAATCCAAGATGGCGGCTGCGAAAATGTACAAATATTTCGTTATGGGTGTCGCTTTCATAGTTTTTGAGGGTGCTAAAGCCGATAGTGAGGTCTAAATGAAAATCAAAGAGGCGGCTGCGAAAATTTTCAAAATTTTCGTCATGGTTGTCATTTTCATGGTTTTCGTGGGTGCCAAAGGCGATAGGGAAGTCAAAATGAAAATCCACGATGGCAGCTGTGAAAATTTTGTTTTTATTTTAAATCGTACGTGAGAAGGAACTTCGTTCCTGACTAGCACACGTTTTTTTTCTCATAGAGGGTGATAAAAAGTAGAGTGTTCACCTCGGGAGCAACTTTTTTTTAAGCTCGAGTGACGTACTTTGAACCTCTCTATGTGCTCAGGATTCAAAGAAACACTCTCGCCTTAAAAATAGTTGTTTGCTCCCTAGGCAAACAGTCTACTATTTGTACCTACTTAAGGGGACTACAGGACCTAAACGTGCCTATACGCAAGTTTTATAATGCCTAAAATAAGATGATCCATTGCAGTTAACAAAATTAGAAAAATATATGATATTCTTCAGGATATACGCTAGAAAGATAGTGTGTTGAAAACATAATACAACTAATTTGATACGAGATAAAAAAATCACGAAAATACCTCAAATATTTGCTTTTAACGATTAACAATCATATGAATAAAGATGCAATCATTCTGATTTTTTGTCAGATTATCCTACAAGCAACATACTACCGTAATAATGTTTTAATTTTTTACTCGAATCAATAGATTCTTTGTAATTAACGTTTTACTTCATATTTTGCAATAAATTACCAGCGTTGTCATCGCGCTTCTCTTTCTTTTCTATGCAGTCTGACAGTGACCGCGCCTTAGCTGTTGTAAGACTCTTAAATATGTATGTGTTAAATTAAGAAACCCTATCTGTAGGGCCGGTGTCATATACTTCGGAAAGGCTAAATAAATTGAATAGAATTTGATAACAATTTGCATAAGTTAAGTTATTAGCGTACCAAATTTTTATTAAGGGGGTTTTCGTTAATTTCCATTATATCTCAATTTTTTATGAACTGTCAAGACAAACAAATTGTTTTGGCAGTTAAAATATGCTAAATCCGATTAGATTGTTTGATTAGGTATCAGTTGATAATCGCGTGCGGATGTTCATTTATTACGTAAGACAATTTTAACCACTATCTGACCCTCCCCAATACGTAAAAGAAAATAGGTTTTGAATAACCCCCCGTCCCCCCTTTCATTGAATCTTACGTAAGATCAGTATCTATTGAAATTGCAAAGAAAAAGTTGCAAAAATATAAAATCGCGTTGGTTTGTGTTATAAAAAGTAACGTTTTAATATGAATCGGTGTGAACGTTTTAGTATGCGCGGCTGTCTATACTGCTGAGAGATAGACAGCCGGGGAAGACTGGTCTACCTGAGTCTCATTTTTTCTTATATAGGGGTGGGAGGGGTCTAAATTGTTGTTACATAAGATCCCAAAAGAAAACATTGACACCGATTCATATTAAAACGTTACTTTTTTATAACGCAAACCAACGCGATTTTATATTTTTGCTAATTTTTCTTTGCAACTTAGACAGCCGACACAGACTGGTTTTCCACTGAAATTAATAAATTTCTGACTCCCTTAATTAGGGAGAACCTGAATCAAACAGGTTTTCAAACTAGGTACTTTTTTAGATTATTGCGTAGTTTTTTATTTTTAAGAGTATTTGATTACATTTTGATGTGTTAATGTCCTTCGTCAATGGTCATGACGAAGCTGTCAGGCTCGTAGTGAAAGTCGAGCGCGCGCGTGCGCAGCATCTCCTTATACCAGAAGGCAGATTTACGCGGAGTGCGCGTGCGCTCAGGGCTCTCGTAGTCCACCTCGTACAGACCGAACCGCTCACTGAAACAAACACATACAAGTCATTAAACAATTAAACACGGTAATTTAAAACGTTGGGATTTATTAAAAAGGTTTAATTTAAACTATCTTTGTGTACCTAGTTATCTAAGACCTCCTTATAGTCCATAGGTTTAGGTAGTTAAATAAAGGTAAACAAAAAAAAAACACGTGACGAGACAGCTGTCAAGTAACCGACTAAACGTAATACCTAGCCACCTACCCACCTGGACACCTGCATGAGTTGCCTTGGGTAACCTGGAAGTCTCTAAACAGACTCCGAACCCAGGTTGGCCGAAGCAAGGAAAATCTGTTCAGGTGGAGATTCATAGACGAGTCCGCCTTGGAGTGTAAATGTGGTGCTGTTCCACAAACGATGGGACACTTAATATCATGTCCTGCGTGTCCTGTCAGCTGCACGTTACAGGAACTGATGGACGCTAGTGATGGGCCGAGTCGATTTAGATTGCTATCGACACGCTAAGAAGAAGAATAACGTAATACCTGTCACTTCTATTATTTATGTCATGCTGCGTCACAGTTGCACTCTTAAATTTAGCAACGTTATAATTCGTTGACGTTTAGTGTTTGGGCTCTTTACAATAGACAGATTACAAAATATTATATAATTATTATAAATCAATGTAAAAAATTGTGCTCAAGCAGTTACATGTATGAAAAGTAGTTTTAAGAATAAATGATAAAGTTTATCATACATTAATAAAAGAGGAACTATTGTAAAAATCTAAAATAAATTTAATTTGATTTTATCATATGTTTAAACAAAAAAGTGTCATCACTAAAAACCCTTTTTACGATTTGTTTACCTTTATTTAACTACCTAAACCTATGGACTACAGATACTAATTTTGATCTAAATATATACAAGTCATTAAACAAATGGGACTAGAGTAGCACGGTCATTAAAATCGTGCGAGCTTTATTTAAAAAAGTTTAATTTAAACTTTCTTTGTGTACTTATCTAACACCTCTAAATGATACCTAGATACTAATTTTTATCTAAATAAATACAGGTCATTCAACAAATGGGAGTAGAGTAGCACGGTCATTAAAATCGTTGCGGGCTTTATTTAAAAACGTTTAATTTAAACTTTATTTGTGTAGTTAGCTACCACCTTTAAATGTTATTTAATTAAGTGATACTAACTTTGATCGTAGTAGATAGAGACGCATTCGCATGGATGGTTCGATTGTATGGCTAAAGTGATGGGAAGGTGATTAGGTGATTTGTTACTTTTAAGACAAAAACTCACGTATATCCTTGCATCCACTCGAAGTTATCCATAAGACTCCAGGCAGTGTACGCTCTGATGTCAGAGCCCTCATCTATCACGTCGAGAACGGCGCTCAGGTATTGTTGAAAGTAAGAGATCCGGTCATTGTCATCCAAACCACCATAGTTGGAGAAGCCATTCTCGGTGATGATCACCGCAGGGTTGTTGTAATTTTGCCTGATCATCGTCAACAGTTTGTAGAAGCCCCATGGAATAACCTGTAGCAAATGTGCCGTTTTTGTAAATTAATAGGTCGGATCCCGTGATATTTTTTTACTCTGCTACAAATAAATTACCTTAAGAAAACTTGACGCGCCATTTTCCCAGTCACCAGGTTGATAGTGCACATTTCCCAAGTCGTCGTAGAATGACGGAATGTCATATCGGCCCACTACTGACTCATTTCTATACACTAAATAAGTCGTATAGTGATTTAGACCAAAGAAATCAGAGGTCCCCTTAACATATTCCACTTCTTCCGGTGTGAATTCGGGCAACCGAGACCTGAAGAAACCCTGTTCTGCACTTTTAGCTGCCACATTTTCTTTCAAGATAGGTGGGAAGTCTCCGGTGGCGGAAAATATCGGGTGAGCATAAACACCCCACTGAAATGAACAAAAACAAAGTTATCGTGAAAGGTAGGTACTACCTACAACTACGTAGCCTAGTTACGTAATAGTTATTTATACATATTTGTAAACCAAAGTTACCATACCTCAAATTGATTACCTTCTTCGGCAGCCAAGATTTCTTTTTCAGTTTCTGGTTCAAAAAATTGTGCACTTAGGGATATGAAGATAGAACCATTATGTTTCGGTCTAAATTCTTGATCATAAATATGATAAGCCTTGGCGTGAGCCATTATAAGGTTTTTAGCGCACATATACTCAGCCACACCTTTGATATTGAGTGCAGGTGCTTTAGTATTTGCTCCGTAACCTTGATAGCAGACCTCTCTTGGTTCGTTCATTGTAATCCAATACTTTACTCTATCACCATACAATCCAAAGACAATGCGCGCATAATCTGCGAACCAGTCAACTACTTCTGGGTTGGTCCACCCTCCCAACTCCTGGAGCTTTTGCGGCAAGTCCCAGTGATACAGCGTAACCATTGGCTCAATGTTGTATTTCAGCATTTCGTCTATTAAATTGCTGTAATATTGAGCTCCAGCTTCGTTTATATGATCGGGAAAACTGGTGGGCAGAATGCGAGTCCATGACAAAGAAAATCTGTAGAAATCTAGTCCTAATTCCCTCATCATTTCAACGTCTCTTTTGTATTTATTATACGAGTCACAAGCAACATCTCCATTTGAGCAGTCAGCTATCACACAAGGATCAGTGTGAGAAATATGATCCCAGATGTTTTTGGATTTACCTGGAATATGGTTAATTATTGCAGAATATCTAATCGTTCTGAACATAATTACAATTTACTGATAGATATTCTTACCGTCTGCATCCCAGCCTCCCTCGATTTGGTATGCTGCAGTAGATGTTCCAAACATAAAACCCTCAGGGAATTGCCTTACATCACGCTGCTTAATTTGCGTTGCCTTATTTTCAGACAGCGTAAATAATATTAATCTGAAACCAAATACGATATTAACATGTTATAGAAAAGATGATTTCAATTGGGCAGAGTATAAGTTAGCCCTATACTTACATAAAGCCTGCAGATTTTAGCAACATCCTGCTTTCGCTTAGGCGATTGACTAACAACAGAAGAGCAGTCGTTTAAAATTTATTGAAGATCTTATCTTCATCTAGGTGGGGTGACATATTTGGACATTGGATGTAGATAATAGATAGCTACATGCAAATGCTGCGTCATCAATTTCGATATCTATAAATGTATGGCTTATTGTTGTCGAGTTTCTTGGAAAACTACAAGAGCAAATCCCATACATGCCCAGGTTACTTAGAAGCGTTTGCCTGATGTAACATGTTTAATATCAATTTCAAATGTTACAAGTTTATAAATTGTTAATTATACCTAGAGTAGCTCGTATATAAGTAATAACAGCCGCACGGGTCGATCCATCAAGTTAAGTTACGCTTGCCGGGGTTGGTTTGTGGATGGGTGACCATCTTTACATACCGAGACTCCTCCGTACCTCGGCAAGCACGTTAAGCCGTTGGACCCGGCTGTCATTCGTGGATATTTGACAGTCGTTACGGGTTGTCAGAAGCCCGAAAGTCTGACAACCAGTCTTACCAAGTGGTATTGTATTACCCAGTTACTGGGTTGTGGAGGTCAGATAGGCAGTCGCTCCATGTAAAATACTGGTATTCAGCTGCATCAGGTTAGACTGGAAGCCGACCCCAATATAGTGGGGAAAAGACTAGGCAGATTGATTGATACATAGAGTTCTTCATTTTTGCCACAAATGTGTTTTGTTGATAGGGCAAACTGTATGAAGCTGATTAAAACAGCGATATAACATCAGTTATGTGCCTGTACGACACTATCAATACTAACCTCAGTTACGGTCAAAGAAATGCCAGAATAACATAACCAGCTGAACCAATAACACCATAGTTCTAATCTTACCAAACACTGGTCGCTGGAGAGAGCATGCAAAAACGTGAGCATAGCTCTGAATAGGATAAGGAATCTATGATAAGGACTATCTCTGGCGCACCTACTTTATCACCGAATCTCCTTGCGTACTTTATCTTTACTGTGGTTTCGATTATTTGATTCGGTTTGATCAAAATAATCTTTGTTTAACAGCTCAAGCTCAACATATGAAAAGTACTCGATCAGATACATACTATGTGATCGTACATCATCATATTATATCAGGTCGATAGTGTAGTTTTCTGACTTTGATAACAATTGTGTATTGCTTCTGCCGCCTCTATAGTTGAGCCTATAAATAAATTCGGTGGGTTTACTGATGAGTGAGTTGAATATAGTGCATTCATCTATGACTTAATTATCACTTCAGTCATTGTCAGTTATCGGAACAAATAATATTTGCGAACTTATTTTCAAAAATTCAAAAATTCATTTATTGGTGTGATTTTTGGTACATTCTTACATGAGATCTTAATAATAAATAATTCGTTCCTCAAAAAACTACCTTAAAGGTGCACTCTTTCACTTAATTGGTAATTATTATTTAAAAAAAAAGAAAAATAATCAACATTAAAATAAAATAATTACAACGAAACACACCATAACTTAAGACAGGAAAAAACAAAACAAAAACAAGCAAAACCGTATCCATTGAGTATACATATAAATAATGAATGGACATAAAGATAATAATACATTGTCAAAATTAAATAAATATCAATGTCAAATAACTTACAATTTATCATTAAGGAATTCGTCAATAGTATAATAACATTTTTCCAATAATAGATGTCTTCATTTGTTTTTAAATTGAATACTATTTAAGTCCTTAATTCCATTTGGTAATTTATTAAATAACTATTAGCTAGTGTTTTTAGTATTCTCAGGAGAGAACGACTTGACTTCTAATGACTGCTGTTTAGAACATGAGCAATCATTGTCAAAACGATACCACTCGACATGGGCTCAATCACAATTTTAGATTAAAACACAAATGCTTAAAACTGCAAGCATTTATTTTACAGGTATGGGTATTCTTTCCTTCGTTGATAGTCATGACGGTGGTGTCGGGCTCGTAGTTCCAGATGAGCGTACGCGTGCGCAGCATCTCCTTGTATACTAAGGCTGTGACTTGCGCGGAGTGCGCGTCCGCTCCTGGGCTCTCGTAGTCTACCTCGTACAGACCAATCCGCTCACTGAAACGAATAAAAGTGACATGAAATGAAACATGGGTTCAAATGGAAATCCGATGGAAGTAGCAATGTTTGATTTTTAAATCGTTTAAATAAGACTTCAACTATGTCCTTAGTTATCTAATAAGCCTACGTTCAAATGTACGTAGGTCTGAATTTGTACGAGAAAATGCTCGTACAAATACAGAAGCTAATAATTCATGAAACGTATCCTTAGATATTCATCCATTACCAATTCAAGATGAACTTAAGATAATTCGCATTTCCTAGAATTAGAATTAGAATTAGAATTAGAATTTCTTTATTTTGCATAAAATATGGTACAATAGGTCTTAACTTAAATATAAGAAGTTCCACATATCTTGCTTACTTACTATTTCAGCATGCAAAAAATACCTTATAATAAAATTATATACACTTCACTTGTTACTATTGAGATCATGAAGTAAAAAATAAAAATAAAATTAAAAATCCTTAAAACTACGTTATTTAAAAAAAATTACTAGTGACATTATATTTCGAGCTTTGCTTATAATTTAAAAACTCACTTATTGTATAGAACGCATTGATAAAGAGCCATTTCTTAAGTTTATTTTTAAAGTAGTTTAGTGGTAGCTCTCTGATCTGTTTGGGTATTTGGTTATAGATTTTGACAGACATATTGTAACAATTGTTCTGAACTAGTGTGCTTCTACATCTTGTGACAGCCAGTCGGGTTGGATCTCTTGAAAGGAATTTTTTATTTACTATGGCTTTAGTATAACGCTCAGAGTGCTTTTTAACAAATAATCCTACTTCTAATATATACAGACTAGGTAGAGTTAGTAATCCTAATTTCTTAAACAAAGGTCTACAAGATTGAAACGGTCCAACCCCACAGATTGCCCTGACACATTTTTTTTGTGTGATAAAGACATTGTTAGCCTGAGAAGAATTACCCCATAAAAGAAGACCGTATCTAAGAACTGACCCGACGTAGCCATGGTACGCAGCCATAGCAGTTTTTTGACTTGCTACCTTCTTAAGCTTTTTTAGAGCAAAGACAAATTTGTTTAGATTAGAGCATATGCGAGTTGTGTGTGCTTTCCAATTGCAATGTCTATCTAAGATAATACCTAGAAATTTTTTATCAAGTACTTCTTCAATTTTAGTGTTTTTATAATATAAGTCTAAGGGTTTTCTTTGAGAATTGTTATAATTAGAGAATTGTAAAATTTTAGTTTTAGAAATATTAGCTGTTAGATTGTTGTCCTTTAACCAGTTCATTATTGATTCTACAGTGTTGTTTATTGAATGTTCGTAGTTGCTTTCTGAGGTTTCTGGTACTATAACCGAAATATCGTCCGCAAATAGAATGCACTGATGTGATGTTACTTGAGGAATATCATTTATATAAATAAGGAAAAGAAGAGGGCCTAGTACACTTCCTTGGGGAACACCGAACTTATTTGTTTTAAAAGTAGATCTGAATGGAGTAGACTCAAGTTGATCATTTAATTGGTTTATTTCGACACATTGTTTTCTGTTGCTTAGGTAACTTTTAATCCAATCTAGTGCTTTGCCTCGGATTCCGTATAGCTCGCATTTATTGAGTAAGATTTTGTGATCTACGAAATCGAACGCTTTGCTCATGTCAAAGAAAATGGCAGCAACTCTGTTACGTTTATCGATGTTTTCTGTTATTTTTTGTATCAGTGAGAACGCAGCAAGTGTTGTAGATTTATTTTTTTGAAAACCATTTTGGTTATTAACTATTAAATTAAATTTATTTAAGAAATTCATTAAACGGCAGTGTACTATTTTTTCAAAAATTTTGGATAAAATCGGGATTAACGTGATGGGCCTATAGTTGTTCATATCTTGTTTGGAGTTTTTTTTATGAAATGGTTTTACTATTGATGATTTTAAATTTTCTGGAAAGGTTCCTTGCGTAAACGATAGATTTATAAGGTGACTTAAAATGTCTGCCAATTCTGTATTGCAGTTTTTTAGTATGGCTGTAGAGATGCAATCATAACCAACAGCTCGTGTGTTATTAAGTGAATTTATGGTTCTTGAAACTTCTTCATAAGAGGTGGGTCTCAGATAAATTGTCGAATTTGATGAATCTATTAACTTGTAATTTGGACGAGAGTTGTTCTCCTTATTTGTTATAGATATGAAGAAATCATTGAAGGCAGTCGCAATTTTCATTGGGCATTCAACGCTTGTTTTATTACAATCTATTGATTTTATTGTTTCAAATGTTTTTGTATCATCTGTTTTATTTTTTATGATATCCCATGTGGCTTTACATTTACTTTTTGCATTATTTAAATATGAATTATTGTTTTGTTTTTTAGAGTTAGATATACATTTTTTAAATAATTTATCATATTTTGTGTAGGCTTTTTTGTTGTCGTCAGTGGAGTTTTTGTAGTAACGGTATCTTATTGTTCTTTTGTGACAGGCTGATATTTTCAATCCTTTTGTGATCCATTTGGGAGCGCTAACATTGGAATGTATTTTAACTTTAATTATTGGGAAGCAAAGATTGTAATATAATTGTAAAGTTTCGTGAAATATATCAAAAGCTTTATTATACTTTTCTTGCTCTAGCACTTCGGACCAGGTTAATTTAGATAACACATCTTTAAACTTTAAGGTATTTTCTAAGCTGAAGTCCCTTTTCATTTCATACCAGAAGGGTAATCTTTGTTCTTGGTTTGTCGAAAAAGATAGGGTTTGGCCGGTGTTGTGATCTGAAAGGAATAATGAATGAACTTCACCTTTTGCATATTTTATATTACTAAATATATGATCGATGCATGAATCTTTACGCGTTGGATTTTTAATGTGAATTTGTAAATTATTATTCGATAGGATGCTTTTTAAGTCCTCTGAAGATGTATTTGACTTAAGAGTGTCAATATTTATATCCCCCGCTATGATGATTTTTTTATTCCTGTGTGAGGTTAATCTATGTAGTAGAATTTCTAGTTTATTAAGGAACGTTTTTGTACTGGAGTTTGGTATTCTATATAAACATACAATTATGCATTTCATGGTAGGTATTTCTATTCCACAACATTCAAATTGTTTTTCAGTTGACATACATTCGCAAATATTTATTTGTTTAAAATCTATAGATTTTTTAGTTAGTATGCAAACCCCACCGCGCTTTTCATTTTTTCTTGAAAAGTTACATGCTACATTATAATCTTTTATATAGATGTTGTGCTCGTCGCCTGATTTGATAAAGGTCTCAGTAAGACAAATAATATCCATTGCAGTACCGCTTTCTTGAAATTTATTTAGACATAGTTCTAATTGCTCTTGTTTATTTAACAAACCTGCAATGTTTTGGTGAAATAGCGTAGTGTTAAATATTGACGTGGTCTCGAAAAAACTTTTTAATGGGGGTATCATCTATTTTTATTATTTTAGGGAAATAATACGGAATTGTTCCTTTAATTATTATTGGAATAGCAGTTTCTGTATTTTTACAGTCAGTGACAGTGTTTACAGCGACTGGTTCTTTGTTCATGTTGGTAACGGTGTACACAACAACTGGATCTTTGAACGAGCTAGGGGTGGTGTTAATAACGATTGGCTCTTTGTACGATAGAAAAGTGTGGCTGTAGTAGTTTGTGTCTATTATGAAGTTAATGTTTTTGCAAGTATCAAATAAATAACGTTTTTTACTAAAATAATGTCTGCCAATATCTAGAAAGGTACAATTTTCAAAGTTTTGTGACATATTTTTTAACAAGCTATTTAACAAAATTTCATTTAAATGACTGTTATGCAAAACACTTAAAATGATAACATTCGTTTTTTTTACAAATTTTAGTGTAGACGCTAATTCTATTATTATTTTGTTCGGGTTGGTGTCGTTTTCACCGACACATAAAATTAAAAAGTTGTTTTTACAGTCACTTAGTTCATAGTTTGTTGACAATAGTTCCTCTGTCGTCGCGTAAGGCTTTATCGTTGATGTAATTATGTATTTTTGATAATTCGTCTTGTTTCTTGAATTTATGAGTGCTGAAGCGATGTCGGTGCATTGTTTTCCACCTAATATTTGAATTTTTGGTTTTCGGACTGATCTAATAGGTCGTGTGCTGCCCTCTATTGGCTTATTTTGGGAAATCGATTTTTTATTACCCGTCACTACGTCCTATGTATTGATTAGGATGTTTTCACTGTCAGAGTACTTATAGCCCGCTATCACTGTAACCGGTCTTCCTCTGTTCGCAAGAGTCCAACTTTCTCAGGATTCCAACTTTTATAACATCCATACAAGTCTTCGCATGAGTCCAACTTAAATTTTTTAGGTACATTTATTTATTATTGAGACTAAGTTGTTACAACAAGCGACATCGCACAACCAACCAACTGGGGGGATGGCACTCTCGAATAAATAAAATCTTCTGGAAAAAGCCAAATCTATTCCAATTTATCAGCTTGCTGAAAAACAAAGCTTCACAACAGGCCAACCGTCACTCGGAACCAAGTAGAAAGAGGTCGAGACGCAACATTGACGTGCACATGCGAGAGATAGTGAACGAGTTTGTGCGTGGACAAATCACAGAGGCTCTCGCTTCAGTAAAACGTTTGTCTGCTAAAGTGTTGGTCATAAATTAATTATAAAAATTTTAATTCTCGTTTAATTTTAATCTTTAAATAACACAATGAGTTTCTGTCCAACTGTACTGTTGGAATAGTGCTAATAAATGTACCTAAAAAAATAAAGTTGGACTCATGCGAAGACTTGTATGGATGTTATAAAAGTTGGACTCCTGAGAACAAAATTTTGGTGATTTTGAGTCTAGTTATGAGTCAATTGTGACAAGAGAATCGGCACCACTGATAAATTCATCCCATCTACGGAACCCTTCATTGTGCGCGCACTTGGCCGGTTTTTGTATAATAATAACGGTTATCTTTCAATCAAAAAGTATTCTCCGACCTCTCCCGGTATTAATAAACACAAATTTATTCATTATTGGACACAACGTTTGTTTATATACATGACACCAATGAGCTTCACATTTATTTTTCATAAATCTAAAACATGACATTAATATTTTCCGCCTTAAAAAACCAAAATGAGTTTCTTTCTTTTCTATATGTGCATAACTGTACTGTCCAGTTGGAATAGTGCTAATAAATGTACCTAAAAAAAAATAAGTTGGACTCATGCGAAGACTTGTATGGATGCTATAAAAGTTGGACTCCTGAGAAAGTTGGACTCTTGCGAACAGAGGAAAAACATCAGTATTAAAGGTATTGTATATCATAAAGTGACTAAAAATTTTTGATGGGTTCAATTTTCAAACCTCAAACTGATTACCTTCTTCGGCAGCCTCAATTTCATTTTCCGTTTCTGGTTCAAAGAATTCTGCGCTCAGAGCTATAAAACTATAAAGATAGATCCATTATATTTTGGTCTAAATTCTTTATCATAAACATAGTAAGCCTTGGCGTGTGCCATCATAATGTGCTTGGCGCACATATATTCAGCTACACCTTTGATATTCACTCGGGTGCTTTAGTACCCGCTCCATAACCTTGATAGCAGATATCCCTTGGTTCATTTATTGTTATCCAATACTTTACTCTATCACCGTACAGTCCATAAACGATGCACGCATAATCCGCGAACCAGTTAGCTATCTCTGGGTTGGTCCGCCCTCCCAAGTCTTGTAGTCTTTGTGGCAAGTCCCAGTGATACAACGTCACCATCGGTTCTATGTTGTATTTGAGCAAGTCGTCAATTGCTGTAATATTGAGCTCCAGCTTCGTTTATATGATCGGGAAAACTGGTGGGCAGAATGCGAGTCCATGACAAAGAAAATCTGTAGTATATATATATATAGTAGTATCTATTCCTAATTCCCTCATCATTTCGACGTCTCTTTTGTAATTGTTATATGAATTACCTGCGACGTCTCCATTTGAGCAGTCGTCTATTGAATAAGGATCGGTGTGAGTCATATAATCCCAGATGTTTTCCTATTTACCTGAAGACAATTGTTTAATGGTTTATTGTTGCCCATATTTTCTCTGAAAATAATTTTCATAATTTATTGATATCTTTACCGACTGCATCCCAGCCTCCTTCGATTTGGTATACTGCAGTAGATGTTCCAAACAGAAAACCTTCTGGAAATTTTCTTACATTATGCCGATCAATTTGAGTTGTCTTGGATTCAGACAACGTAAATAATAATACTATTCTGGAAACAAATATACATAGTGGCGATATAAACATGAGGTAGGTGCATTGAAGAGGAAAATAAAGTCCGAATAACTCTATAGGTACTAGCACAAAAACTTGCAGATTTTTGCAGCATCCTAAGTTCACTTAGCTGACAGCCTAGCAACAAAATAACAATCTTTAAACATTTATTGAGATCTTATCTAGGTGTCGGGTGCCAAATATATATTTGGTTTAGTAAAAGACTGTTTTCAAACGCCGTCAATTTAGATAACTATAAAAGTAGTTTTTTGTAGAACAGCTCCTTGTGAGAGCGCAGGAGACGCCCCGGGCATCGGGATTCGCAGGCCGATTCCCGGCCACCGTAGGCGCGGGCTTGCGGATAGTGAGCAATGGGTAGCTCGCCGTCCGATAGGACCAGGCCCGGGTCGACGGCGCGTTGTGTTCCACGCGCGTCTCAAAGAGATGTCAGATGACAACGGACGGAGTCTGCTAGGACCGATGCCTGCTGGGGTCGCGGGAAAGTATGAAAGGGAAATGAAATGAAATGAAATGAAATGAAATTGTTTATTCTGTAAATAGGATATAGGAATCACTTTTACACGTCATATTTAAAATATATTAAATTTTGCTAGATGAGTTCGGCGTTTCCTATCCGACTACTCTGAGAAGAAAGGCCGAAACAAACTCAGAGGTCACAGTCTCTTTTAAAGTCCAGACATAATCTTGGTCAAGCCATATGAGGACCATGTAGATTAATACCAGGGATACCAGGTAGGAAGGAACACGAGTGGGTTTTAGCCAGTAAGAGACTAACACGCCCTCCCCCTCTTCTGCGAGAGCCTTTGTGTTCGCGCTTAAAACTGACAGCCGATGGATCACCGCGAGCGTTATATGTAATGCTCGTAGTCCCATCCACACAAAGAATTCGTGTTATATTACACAGTACATACATTAAATTACACATTACACGGCATATTATAATATTTCCAATGTAGCATTAATAAAAAAAGAGTGAATCTTTAAATTTTATCAATCAATAAAATTATTTTGCCACGTGTAAGCTTACAAGGTTCTTCTTCGAGTGGGACGAATCGTTGATGGAGCATCACTGTATGAACCCTTAATAACATTCACGGCTAATTAAAGCAGCTCTGTTATATGTATCTATAGTGATGGGCTGGGCTCACTAATTTCGTGAAATTGTGAAACTCTAGATTACATGAATCCTAAGTACTGTGATGTTTATTTATTAAAGACGATACAAATATATAAATAACTTATAAACTATCAAAATAAAAATAACCAGTACTGTGCTTAGTTATAAATAATAACCGTATTTTATTTATTTATGAACGTATACATAAACATTTAAGTTGCATTGCCCCAAAACTTAATTTTTCCATCAATAAAGATCAGAGACAGTCCGATAAACACCCTCTCACCTACCTACTTATTTTATCAATTCATACGAGGGTGTTCGAGATTAGGTAGGTATATAAAAGACTGTTGATAGTGAAAAACAAGTGAATAAAAATAGTTTATAGGTAAGAACATAAATATTTACCTTACACTTATGCAAAATTCAAATCGATTTTATCGTGAAATTGCGTTTGCAACTTTGAGGAAAGACCTATTTCATAATAGAGTTCATGAAAAGACTGTTCGTAACGGTAAACGAGAATATTTTTTTAGAATCTTGCGTAAATGTGAGGTATTTATGCTCTTGCCTGTACTACGGGTACAGGTACGGGTTCACTTGCATTTGTTTTATTTTGTTTGGTTAAATTCATGGGTATGGGTAAACCTAAAAAAAATTGTTTTGTTTTTCTGTGATTAAGTTCCTTTTCTCAAACATGCTTGGAAATTCGAGCATTATATTTTGACAACCTTCTTTGAGATAAATCTAAAATGCTGTACTGGTCGAATACATGCGAGCGCCCGGCCGGCAATGTTTGTATAAAAATCTAATCTGTCGTGTTTAGCGGTCGAATAAATTACTATGAAAACTCTCTGTCGTGTTATTTAAAAAACGAACGACCTTTTTACTTCAACATGGCAACCAAGGAGGTAACTTGTCAAAGATTTCATTTAAATTTCGATTTATATATTTAACGAGCTAGAGAGAGAGAAGAAACAAAGGAACATATCGGTGCATGAATGATTCTGGAATATAAAATTAACTAGCTTTTACCCGGGACTTCGTCCGCATGTTTCGGCCCCCGACCCATCGCGTCGCAGCCAATCGCCCGCCCCGCCCGAGCTATTACGTCGTTTTCACTTAGCGTTGTTTCTGATTTTTTTCTTTTTACTCGGGTCCTAAGGTTTGTAGCGTGATGTTACATAGCCTATAACCTTCCTCGAGAATTGGGCTATCCAATGCAAAAATAATTTTTCAAATCCGACTGGAGATTACCCCCTACATACAAACAACAATATTATAATATATAATTTATTTATTTTATATAATATATATATATTTTTTTTTTTTTGTAATATCTAAGTATAGATTCACTTAGTCTGAATTTCCGCGCATTATTTGACAAAACTACTATACAAGCCTTGGCCGCAACCAGGCATTGATGGACTCACGTATGTGTGCCTCGGCTTCGGCCAACATATCCACAATCGTCCATAAATGCCCCTGTTGCGGGCCGCGATAGTAATGTACTATTTCATCACATTGGTTAGTATCACGGTGATGAGGTTTGAGTGAGTTTGTGTACTCGTATAACCATAACCTTGATTTCTCATCGGGTATTCTCCGAGAATCGATAGATTATATAAAGGTCATGGAACTCTTGAACACAAGGTAGGCCGGAGGCTCTCTTAATTTTCATTCCTTAGTGTGAATTCAGAGTCATAGGTAAAATCAATAACGTCTAGACATCTCTCGTTACTAAGCCATAAAGTCGTGTATAATTCTACCAAAATTTGTACTTGCTGTTATACAAAATTTTATTGAACAGCAATTATTGACGATTTTACTTTAATGTGCTATGTAAAACTGCGGTACAGTCAACCCACGAGTTTTGCTTCGATACATATTTTCCACGCAGCGGCGGCCTTAACCATTGCGAGGTGGAGCCTCGCAATGGTTAAGGCCGCGCATCTGCGACTACTTGTCCTCTGTGTAAAGTGTGTGAATTGATTGTGTTTGGGTATTTCTGATGATTGATTAGAAATACAATTTGTGTGCGGACCGTGCTGTCGGGGGACCTCCGTTAGACACAAACTTCCTCACGCGATACTCACACGCACACACACACTCGTATATAATAGAAACAGACAGAGAGAAAGAGGGAGAAATTTGCATGGAGGGGCCATAACGCTTTTTCCTTACGTGACGATTTCTACTAGTCTACTAGTCAACTGAGCCAACAACCGCAGAACTTCGTTCCAAAAATTGAGAATGCCGCCAGATGCAGGAGCGAGCGTAGCGATCTCGAAAATTGTAGCACCCCGCATTCGAAAGGTTAGATTTTCTTTTGACCATTCGTACAGAAATTGGAAATAGTCGAAAACTTTTGCACCTCGTCTCGGATAGGTTAAATTGACTTTTGAACATATACTGGGCGTCCCACGGATATGCCACATTGAGGGAAAGTGCCTTGAATATTGAAGATGGAACACTTTACTGAAATAATATATTATTTGAATGTTTAAAAACAATTTAAACTGCATTCATAGATATTTAAATAATTACATGGTTGAACCGGGAATCGAACCCGTTACATGAGAAAAATAATCACCCTGTAGCTTTATCATACCGATCGAAAAGCTTCATCCTAAGGATTTTTTATTGCTAAATAACATAGTGTCACAAATAAAAGGAAGACCATGAATTTTAACAGCTTCTTCCAGTAATCTTCCTTTTATTTTTGACACTATGTTATTTAGCAAAAAATAATCCTTAGGATGAAGCCTTTCGATCGGTATGATAGTTGTGTTACCTACCCCACACAAATTCGAATACCACTAAATTCTATGTAAATAACAGTGACAGGAAGTTATCATCATATCATCCACATATACTAAATGCGAAAAATACGTATTATTGAAGCTTACTTAAAAACTATTCAAGCAAAGTTGATAAAAGTTATACGGGACCAATCCGGGAGCATACCCTTTCATACAAAAAAATAATTTTCAAAATCGGTCCACAAGTGACGGAGAGATCGGCGGCCATACGTAAAAAAATAAAAACATATGTACATACGCGTCGAACATACAACCTGCTCCTTTTTGGAAGTCGGTTAAAAATGGGGTGGTCATTGGTGCAAAATAATAATGATATAGATACAATATATTATAACACATACATAGATATACGTATATATATGCTATATAATAGATACATAATAAGAATATTTATATACGCAACGAAAATAAATGACGACTACAGATTATTACAGCTACAAGAACAAGATCACAACAACAAGTAATGTTCCTTCACGAGTCTCTTAAATACTGGTAACGATTGCGCGCGTTTTATTTGAACTGGCAATGCATTCTACAAACGAGCGGCCTGGACAGAAAAGGATTTGTCGAAAAAAGTTTATGGAATGCATTGGCATTTTAAGCTTCAGGTCATCTGATGACCTTAAACATTTCGTATGGGAGTCACAAAGATACTGGGAACGTTTCTTACGATAAAGAGGGGCGGAAGGGGAGAATAGCAGGTTTTATAAGAGGGAAAGAATATGAGCATTCCGGCGGAGGCGACTTGGTAACCACTTGAGCTTCACACGAAATTCGGAAACATGGTCATATTTACGTAAACCGAATATAAACCGTATACAAATATTTTGAAGCCGCTCAAGTTTATCGAGTTGGTCTTGAGTAAGGTCAAGATAGCTGGCATCAGCATAATCAAGGATGGGTAGAAGAAGTGATTGTGCAAGCGCAATATTGGTGGCACTCGGTAGAAAATTACACAGTCTCTTCAGAGATGCAGCGGATGCAAATAACTTGCGGCTAACTTCCTGTAGCTGGGCAGTCCAAGAGAAGGTCTTGTCTATAAATATCCCCAAGTTTTTAACTGGTTGGCTGAAGGAAATAACAGAGTTGTCAAAAGAAACTTGGGGAAGGGCCGTCCACTCAATCCTTGAGACCGTCCTAGAACTGCCAACCACAACAACCTGCATCTTTATGGGGTTGATCATAAGCCCATACCTCTTGCTCCAGTCGCATATACGAGCCAGATCGCGATTAATCACCAAGATAGCCTCGGACAGATTTCCAAGTGGAGCTCGCGAGTAAATTTGTAAATCATCTGCATAAAGATGGTAGGAAGAAATTAGTTCGTCGGAGCTTGAGTTAATAAACATTGCGAAAAGTAAAGGGGATAGAACGCCACCCTGTGGTACACCGGCAGAAGTATTATTCCAGGAAGACAAGGTCTCTCCGATGCAAATATGCTGCCGGCGACCGAACAGGTAACTATGAAACCAGTCAATTACCGATGGAGATATGTTAAGAGAGTATAAAATGCCAAGCAAAACATCGAAATCAACAGTATTAAAGCATTGCTGAAATTAAGCAAAGCTAAGACCGTTAGATTACCGTTTTCCATGGCTGACCTTATATCATCCGTAATATTCAGAAGCGCTGTGGTGGTACTATGTCCAGGACGGAAGCCAGACTGGAAAGGGTTGAGGAGATTATTTTTGGAGAGGAAAGTGCTTATTTGATTGTTGTTGTTTACGGCTGATACAGTCACTTCCTACTGCATTGGAAGTAATTGATAGTATGCTCTTCTTAACATAACATGCGGAAAACTTACCAAAAACAAATGGAGAATAACTGGGAGTCGGAAGTGAAGAAAGATAATTCAGTTTATTACATTTTATTGTCCTATCAAAATCGGACGAAGCAGTAATATGATTATTCATTGCATCAATGTTTAAATCTTTTGGGATTAAACAAAAAATCTGACTATGTAATTGTTATCACACAAACAAAGGTTCAAGAAGGTAAATAAATAAAATTGGTAGGAGGCCTCCTATTATCAATTTAGTTATTCTTCGCTGCTAGTAGTGCTATCTTTGTGTAGCAAACAATTTAAAAGCGCTTGTAACTTTAGTGCGTACTTAAATGCAGTCGGCCTCTAAAGATGTACACATCACAAGAATTTATTTAATTGTCTACAATCTTTGTTCCATTTAAAAGTATATTACACATTAAACATATTAATCATTGTGTACTTAATTGTAGCTACACATTGAACACTAATAAAATTGTAGTCACTCAAATCAATTCTTGTCGATTTATCTGCGTTAGTTTATCTATCGGTATTATTTCCGTGACATTATAAACGGTCGAACAAACTATTTACAATTTAATTTATTTTTCGATAGTTTATAATCTATCCAGGACAGGCGTGTGTAACTCTTTACGGAACCGTCTCACTGATCCGGATCATTCAAGTGTTCCAAAAGATTGGTTCACTAACAACGTTTCAATGGGATCATGTGAATCTGAATTAGTACTTTGCCTGTGTTCTTTCCGCGCGACCGTCGTCGCTTGCGAAGCGACTGAGCAGCAGTGACCGAGAGAGAAAGACTGAGACGCTGAGTTACGTTACTTTAGTCAGTACTACTGGAACTGACTCGCGCTCTACAATCTATTTAAGTCAGAAAGAGATACCAAATGAGATGTGTATCACTCATACTCTCACAGTTTTTCGTTGTCGTTATGCATTTTTATATCCTTTGAGTCGATGATTCAAATGATCCAAATTAAACATATCAATGATTCCGATCATTTCAGTGATCCAGATCCAAATGTTCCAATCGCAAAAATGATAGGCACACTTTGCCCACCTCTAATCCAGGAACTGGGAAACTGGTATCATACTTACTTGCGACGTAACGCACCTTGCGCTTATACTAAATAGCCTTCCTAACTACGAGTAACTTAGAAGTAGCACTCGCTCGGCTCGCGCGCAGTTAATCACAGTTCTAACCTAACCTATTTCACCCAGTTTACAATTTTTCGACAGTTTATAATCTAGCGCAGTGACGTAACTTCAAATCAGAGGCCCTGGTGCAAACTGGAAGTTGGGCCCCTGTCACCCATCTCCCCAGCGTGTTTTTTTTATCAACCTTTGTTGTTTTCTTCGGATATTATCAATAATTAAATGGAACTTTTGTATGAAATCATCAGTTGATAATCGCGTAACCCTAGAGCCGTGAGAAAATTGAAGCATCCCGCTTTATGCAGAACAGTTTAAGAATTAAGGCAACCTAGGGTGTAAGAGCAGGGAAGCGAACGCGAAAATTTTGGCTCCCCGACTCGGATGGGTTAGATTTTCGTTTGACCATTCATAGTATCAATTGGGGGGGTTTTTTTAAAAACCTTTTCCCGACTGAGGCCCTAGGCTGGGGCCTTATTGACTTAGTAGACCTCCCGGATACTGAGGGGGGCCCCAAACACCGCGGGCCCTGGTGTCCAGCACCACTTTACACCTTAGTACCTACGCTACCGATCTAACGGAAATAATACCGAAAGACTAAAATACCGATAATATCGATAAACTAATGCGTTCTCACAATCTTACTGTAATATAGGTATCCTTCTTTTTGAGGCTGACTGTACCTACTTTTGAAATTATATTCCATTCGTTTTTACTGTTGCTTATCTTTATTGAAAACTTTCAATTGCGCTATTGTTTAAATGCAGATAGCATTTAAATACAAATAATTGACATCGTTACCGTCTGCATCCCAACGTCCCTCAATTTGATATGCTGCGGTTGATGTTCCAAACATAAAACCATTAGGGAATGTTCCTACATTATGTCGATTACATTTCATCTTACATTCAGACAACGTTAGTAAAAATATTCTGAAAAAAAAGCCTATATGTAAGTTAAATAGCAAACAAAAAAGAAGTTAAATTGGTCAAAATATTATATTTTGCTGTTTACTTGATTTTAACATAATCCTGCATTTGCTAAGGCGAAACATTTATTGGAGAACTTATCTTTATCAGCTTCAGGTGTCGGGTGAAAAATATCGATTGTAGTGTGATAATAAGCAGGCACTATGGAAACGTGACCAATTTCGATAACCATAAAAAACTCAAAGTACTGCAGCACCAGCAGTACCTATTCGTAGTAGATTATCTTGTGAAAGCTAGAGGGCTCGTTTAGGGGAATACGAAAGCACCAACACTTCTGCCTCTTAAAAAACCTTGTCATGTTTTGATCAGTAAACTATGAGTGACGTAAAGAGGTATCCATAATTGTTAGATATCAAACTTACCAAGATAGATTTTAGAGTGAATAAAAACGGTGGTGTCTGTCCCTAGTTTCGGGTATAAATAAAGTGGTTATTATGGTCGTCCTTTCGTTTATTTTTCGGAATTACTAATGGTCATCGTAAATCAAATGTTTTCAGGGTCGGTGGTTAGCCAGGTGAAGGATGCAGGTGCGGTGGGCGGCGTGGGCGCTGGCGTGGTGCGCGTGCGCAGCGGCCGCGCCGGCCGAGACGCGCGCGCCTCTACCCACCGCCACCGCCGCCACCGCCGCCCCGTCGCTCGCGCCCGTCTGCGAACCCCTCGTGCTAAGAAACACGCCGCCCATGCCATCTGTAAGTTCCGTTTTTTTTTTTTACTTTTGCTATGTTTCAGATAAGTATTTAGATCTATATCCTAAAGTCTTTATATTATCATGTTAACATCTGTCGTGTTAACATTGCAGAACGCTCGTGAGCACGAGGCGGCGGCCATGCACACGGCGCGTGCGCTGGTGGAGCTGGTGCAGCAGGGCGTGGCGGATGAGGAGCGCGCCGCCGCGCTGGCCCGCGCCGCCACGCGCGCGCCGCTCGCGCCGCCGCCCGCTGCTGTCGCGCTCGGGGCGCCGCAGCTGCACCTCGGCGTGTTATATATCGCAGAGCCCCCCAGACTCGTCGTCTTCCAACAAAACAATTCAATCACTCTACGACAGTTTTGGAGGACCTTGGCCTCAGCATGGAATGCCACTACAGCGGTGTGGTCAAACGCCTGGTTCTCTTGCGATAAGGATGGCGAGGGCTGGTGGGGAGGTGTAGCAGCAGCTCGTGGGTCAGGACCGGCCAGATCTGCTGCTGCTCTGTTCCGGCGCTGGCCTGCCTTGCCTTGTGAAGAGGCTATGCACGATTGGCTTGGTGGAGCTCCTTTATGCGACGCTGCTACAACAGATTGTGAAGCTACTCCATCGTTTGGTTCTGGAGATCGGAGGATAGAGGTGATTAATGGACATTTACAAGTATTGTGCTGTACTTATTAAGAATTTTCTGTTTCTTAACTAAAACCCATCCGCAGTATCGATGCAAGTGCCAGGCAGATCATTGGAACGTAGGCGGCAGCGGATGGCTGAGCGGTGCTACGATAGCCGCGGACGACTCGGGCCCGCTGACGTGCACGCCGTGCGGCATGGGCAGTGACTCCACGGCCTGCCTGGCGGACACGCACCGCGTCGCCGTGCTCGCCAGCAACGTCGGCGGCATGCTGCTCTGTCTTGTTACCGCGGGGATTATCTTCCAGAAGAGAAAGTGTAAAGTAAGTATGCGATGCCGTATACTTAGTGCAATCGATTTAATTATTAGCCTCGGATTACTGAAACCGTATTTTCACGTTTTCAGGCAGTGGCGGTGGGAATGTGGACAGTTCTGGAGGTTGTACTTCTGGGCGCATTCTTGATGTATGCTTCCGTAAGTATTAGAAAGTTTTAAAACAAGTTCCGCTTTGCAACATATTAACAGCACTGTCAATATAGAATTATATCTTTACAGATAATCTTAATCATACGCAAAATCAATTGATTCAATCAATAGTTTAAAACATTCCGTTATGTACTTATAAGTTACACTCGTTTCTGCGCGTTATCATTATCATCTGGCTCTGGATAGCTTTATCTTGCTCGCAAAAACAAACAATACTTAGTGGGATTATACGTTATCATAATCGGTAAAGAGACCGTAATACCGCCTGTGCCGTACGTAAGCTCACGGAGGGATATAAGTAACTGGTTACTGTACTGTGAGCCAGCATAATCCCACTGTGGAGAAATCCTACCCTTATGACTTTATGAGTAAGTAGTTATGCACATAAGCTCTGGACCAAAATTAATACGGATCCAAAATACAAATAAGCTGCTAAATCCCCTAAAAAGTTCAATCTAGAGCCACTTTTTTTTCCTATGATGTACTAATAGAAAAAAAAAGTGGCTCTTGATTGAACTTTTAAAGCGATCGTGATAGTTACACTGAACATGGTCCCGTCCTCCTTAGCAAGAGTATCGTGAGGAACTGCCATCATAAATAATTTAAGGACCTATTCTAGTAGGTACTTATTCTGTTACGACTAAAACTGTTTGTCCACCGCACTGGGACGTCAACGAGAAATGAGATTACGCGCCCATAGTAAATGTACTGTCGCTACTACGGCGTCGTCGTCTCGTTCTCGTTGACGTCAAGTTCACGGTGCAGTGGACAAAAACGGCCATAGACTACTTAGTCGTAACGGAATTCATTCAAGCAGGCACAGATTGACATTTTTATTTGCTCTCAGTTCTAATCTGCTGGTCTTTTAGTAAGGACGCCCTCAGAAAGACATGATAACTTCTACCGTGCTGGAAGTCACACGTATAACGTTAAACTCTGTACATTGTTTTTAATTCCCCGTGTTTATTTACCTAGGCTGCGTCCCAGTTCATATCGATGGCCAAGTGGCGGTGCATAGCGGGCGCGTGGCTGCGCGAGCTCGGCTTCGTCACGTGTTACGGGTCTGTGGTGCTGCGCCTGTGGGTGCTGCTCGCTGAATTCCGCACGAGGAAAGCACATCGGTGGACGCCACGGGATTCCGAGGTAGGACCAGTTGGCAGTTAGGCGTTTTGTCGACTCTAAGGATGTTGGGACCTAATACATCGTCTGTAAATAATTATATCGTTCCGGCCGTCAGTAAATATGATTATGGCGGATCAGTTGGCTTTTTATTTTGGCAATCGTTGTCGGAATGAGGATAGGTTAACTTTTAAGCGATGAGTGCAAAACTGTCCACAACTCTTCATCAAATTAACCGCAGGATGTAAGTGACAGCCCGTGTCTATTACAGTCTTTAGTCAAATTGGAAACTTAAAATTCCCCACGATCCCATGTCCATTGGTAAGATAACTCTTGAGATGACAGTACTGCTATATAATTACGCAACACATTTTCGTTAACGATTACGACTAATCTCTTTCATTTTGACAGTTCAACAAAATTCATGGGGTTATTAACGTTTTTGAGCAGATTTTTTTTTAGAACTTAGGATTTGCAATCTGTTTCAATACGATTCAGATTCTGATTGATCGTGTATTTCGCAATTAGGGTACTGGAGTTACTGCAGATAGGTGCCAACCTCATAAGTGCATGATTTGCACCCGTTACACATAATATCTTCCGTCTCCCTCGTCCGATACGCTCGCCCCCTTTTCATGGACGCAAAAATATACTGCGAGTCTCTGTCTATATACATATACTAAATGTTTTAAAAACTTTATCTAAGTAGCTTAGCTTATAAGACCTTTAAAAATGTATTAATGTTTTACCATAATTGTTTCAATTTCTATATAAACATTTTAAACTGTTATTTATATTTTAATTTTGTTAGCTTAGTTGTTAACTTTATTGTGCATGCTGTGGTCTCCTATAAGTGAAGGAGAACACCTATTTAATACCTGCTGTTCCCCATTATTTATTTGTTAATATCTCTTGATGTAGATCCTAAGTCTATACATATTATAAATGGAAGTTGCTTTTTGAGTTTGTCTGTGTGACTGCGTTGTTCTTCTAAACTATTGACGCGGTTTTCATCATTATTAAGAGAATTTATTGTGGAAGGTTTGAGTACACTACAATAAAATAAAGAAGTTTTGATGTTTCATGAAGTCGTAAAACCCGTGCGAAGTAGGGACGGATAGCTTGTGTCTTTATATAACCCTCTCTAACACCCTTGGTTGACTGGTAGAGAATGCTTAAAGCTATATTAAATCCCTCTGCAATGCAGTTATGTTGAAAAATTTGGTTAATAAATAAATGAACAATTTCTGCTTCCAGGTATTACGCGTGGTGGGTGCGATGGTGCTGGGCGCGGCGTGCTACCTGGCGGCCTTCACGGCCACGGCGGCGTGCGCGGCGGGCGCGGGCGCCGCGTGCGCGCGCGCCGCCTGGCACCACGTCACGGCCGCCGCCGAGCTGCTGCTGCTGGCGGCCGGCCTGCGCATCGCGCACGCCTCCAGGAACGCTAATGTGCCCTTCCAGGTATTTGTACTACTTAGCACACAAGTATAAAATAGTGTATTACTAGTGTCCAACCGAAACACGATTTTCATCTAAAACCGAAACCGCTCCTCTTCTAGTTTCGGGCGAAACCGAAACTTATGATGTTAAGAAAATGTTAGTTAATTAAGTGACATTAAGAATAAACTAATATTATAATTTAATTAATGGCTGATTTTGTAATGATCATATTTCTTACGTCCAAATAAAAAAATGCTTTTGTCAGATTATATGTGAAAAACTGTCAAAATTTCAAAATGACGTTTTAGAAATGAGACTTAACTTAATTAAGGGTCTTAGTAGTTATGTTACTGTTCATTTTTGCGATTAGCGATTTAGTAATTTTTCTTTACAATGCTTTATCGCTCCTCCAAACAATTCAGCATCATTAGAAAACGCAATTTCTAGACCGTACTCAAACGAAACGAGTCGCCAAAACGTGATGCAGCGTCGAAGTAATTTCTGAAACGTGTGATTTTGCTAATGTGACCAAACGCACAGTAGCTTAGATGCATCTTATGTTGCCCTAAGAGCTTGTATAAAATTTCCAGAAAGCGAATAAATCCTAACTAGCTGATACTAAAAGTAGTATGTCTGCTAAGAACCTAAATGACTGCTATTTACATGTAAACATTTTTTTTTGGGTGTTGTACAAAAAGGATGACAACCGGGACCACATTACTATGTCTACGCTGTCCTGTCTATCTGTCAGTCGTTCGTATTCTATCAAAACCTACAGCTCACGAACGCCATACGCGTTTCGACCACTTTTGATCGAAACCGGCTACCGTAACTGGCCGAAACCGAACCTTCGCTTCGGTCCGATACTAATTTTAACCAATGTATACAATACAAGCTGGGGGTTATTCTACCTGTCATGTTAAGGAACTTGCACAAAGAAACCCATATCATCTGCCTAGAGTTTTTCCATCTATGTTGGAGTCAGCTTCCACCGGATGCAGCTGAATACAAATATTTTACATGGAGCGACTGCCTATCTGACCTCCACAACCCAGGTACTTGGTAACACGATTCCCCTTGGTAAGACTCGTAACACTTTCGAGCTTCTGACTTCCAGTAACGACTGTAAAGCAGTGTGTGCTTACAAGTATGCTATAGAGTTCAATGGATGTGGTACTTTTTAAAATAAGGTTTGAACTATACAGGATGAACATATTTAAAAATTAAAAAACCCGCGACACAAACATTTCCGAATTTCTCTTTCCTACTCCATCACAGACCTTGTTCACCATCTATCTATGTATAACCTATTCATTGAGACCATTCCAATGAGCCCAAACACGATACCTGTGATGTAAGTTGGTAAGGGAGTTGGGTATTCTGCAAATTAACCAGGTGATGTTCTTCTAATATCATTGAAGTAACAGAATACCAAATTTCAAATCGATCAGACCTGTGGATTGTGGGTGATGCTCACATCCATTAACCAACTAGAAAAGACCTGATAATCTTCAAACGACTGAACGGATTTTGATAAAATATGTCTAAGAACCATTGCTAGAAAACCTGCTTTCAAATGAAAAAAACTGCTTTCAAATCGGTTGATCCATTTAAAAGCTACGGTGGCACAGACAGACACATAGTGGTCAAAGGTATAACCCCCCTCTTTTTGCGTCGGGGGTTAAGAAACAGCAGATAGCCGTTATCTACGCATGCTGTACATCAAACCAAGATTTTTTCTGCAAACATAATTGCTGGGATATGACTTTGTTTTTAGTGTGAACATTTGCTGTTTACGGTGGAGCGTAATGTAACGCGCCCAAAACATTGTGCTCATGGGCGCACGCAAGGGTACAGGAATCGTGGTATATAAAGTTATGATATAATATTTAAGAAGCTTGTTTTCGTTATAAAAGTTCTTGTGGCTAAGTAATAACAGCCGCACGGGTCGATAGATCAGTTTATGCTACGCCTGCCGCGGTTGGTCCGTGGATGGGTGACAATCTTCACATAATCAAGATCCCTCCGTGCCTCGGAAAGCACGTTAAGCCGTTGGTCTCGGCTGTCATTCGTAGATCTTTGACAGTTGTTACGGGTCGTCAAAAGACAAAAAGTCTGACAACCAGTCTTACTAAGGGAGGGGTATCGTATAACCCAGTAACTGGGTTGTGGACATCAGATAGGTAGTCGCTTCATGTAAAATAGTGGTATTCAGGTGCATCCGGTTAGACTGGAAGCCGACCCCAACATAGTTGGGAAAAAGCTAAGGAGATGATGGTGTTTTCATGAAAAAAGCTGGAAATTTGACCTTAAATATCTCTGAAGGTAACCAGAAGGACTCCAAGTATGGTCCAGTATAAGAAAATCATAATAACGGGGACTATAACTGACTCTCGCCTTCATTAACCGTCTTTTTACACCCATTATTTCGATGTACCCGCAGGAGCGCGGCTGGCTGGCGGCGGCGTTGAGCACGGAGATCGTGTGCGGCGTGTGGTGGCGCCTGGTGGCGCTGGGCGAGCCGGGCGCGGCGCCGGAGCGCTGGCCGCTGTCGGCCGCCCTGCGCGCGCACCTGTCGGCCGGCGCCGCGCTCGCCTGCGTGCTGGCGCCGCGCCTGTGGCACGGGTACCGCGCGCGCTCGCTCGCGCAGGAGGTAAGCCGACACACGTAGCGTTAAAACTTATGAAAACATTTTAAACATAACAGAACATGTCCCTGTATTATATTTGTGACAGAAAGCCTGCTGGCATTTGAATAGCTGTACTCAATTCCTATCTAAAATATTAATGATCGTAACGCTCTCGTGTAACACCCCAAGGTGTCACGTCGCGGTCCTGCGGAGGGATTCGGCGCGGAGGGCGAGGAGGAGCCCACCTCGGAGGAAGTTCGTGCTGAACTGAAGAGATTGTACGTCCAGCTCGAGATCTTACGCAACAAGACGCTGCGGAGAGACAACCCGCACATCAGCAAGCGACGCGGCGGCAGGAAACCGCCGCATCGACGGTTCTCACTACAGGTATACACGAACATACGAAAACCTCTGTTAAAATCAGATTTTACAAATATTTCCTCTTTCATTACTAACCAAATTAAGTTGATAGGAACAAGGTAGCATACACAATTTCCATAAGTTGTGAAAATCAGAAATTCGAACTAATAAGTATAGATACAAATAATTCATAAGTAAGACAGAGTTTCCAGTACCTATGGTATGTTCAGGTCAGTGGTATGGTTTTTACATTTTCTCTCCCCACCTTTAGTTGACGTGTGGTCCTAACCTTTAGTTCAAAATGACCGAGTTTGACACCTACTATAATAACCACTATTTCTTGTAATACCTTTTTAATAGTACCTATCGAGGATGATTTAGTATTTAGATTCAGATTATATAGTCCCGTACCCTAGACTTTTGTTAAGGACCCAAACTATACCCTAAAATGATGCCCCGAAGTGTTAGTAATGTGACTAGTGTTTAGGTGTTTACAGCCCGCGTATATCGGTGTTCTATCTCCACTGTCATTAATTGAATGTTTCATCTTCCATCCTACACCGACTTTAGAAAAAGGGCAGTCGCGAAAAGGTAAGGAGGCGTACAGTACATACCTACCTACTACGTTTAATAATCGCATGCGCACTGACGTGGAGCACCCGCATGCCCCTGTGGATGTCGCCTGTAGCGCCGCGCGCGCCCCTGCACTCCCCAGCCACACTACCTGACTGTCGCAATGTTTCAGATATATGCTTTCTCTGTGCTCAGGTGCCGAGCTAAACAACTACTATTGGCAGGATCGTCACTATCTAAATTTGTCTCATGTGGCACTCTTTTTCCCATGGTCTGACTTACTCAGGTCCGGGCTGTATGTGTTTTTTTATATTTTTATGTCTGTTATGTCAATTGCGGCTTCAATCCCGATTGTAATTAGATTTTGTTTCTAAATAGCGACGCTAAGACCTGAAATCGGTTGATTTTATTTAAATATAAATCTTATTAAAAAAAAAATACGATCTATTTGACTTTTATCAGAGCATTGCGTTGTTTCTGTGACTTTCACAACACTACACAAATCAAAATTAAGTTAATATTGCTTTAAGAGCGCTTTTACACATGGGTGAGTCTACACACATATACAAATTCTACTCAGGATTGTTGGTCGTCTATTATTTCACAATGTTTAAATATGAGTGTGTTTAAAAAAATCATTTTCCAAAAAAAAAAACAACCATTTCCAAAAAAGAACACTACAAACTGAAAAATTACTTTAATTTCGGAAGTCAGTGGCAAAAAACAAACAAGCACTGTTTCTAGTGTTTTTTTGTCGAAGTCGGTTGTTTTTTTTTGTAAAAAGTTTTTATTTTTCACTTTTTAGTTGTGGTACCTACCCCACACAAATTCGACTACCACTACATGCTATGTAAATAACAGTGACAGGAAGTTATCATCATATCATCCACATATATTAAGTGGGAAAAATACGTATTATTGAAGCTTACTTAAAAACTATCCAAGCAAAGTTGATAAAATGTATATGGGACCAACTTGGGAGCATACCCTTTCGTACAAAAAAATAATTTTCAAAATCGGTCCACAAATGACGAAAAAAAAAAAAAAACATACATGCGCGACGAACATATAACCTCCTCCTTTTTGGAAGTCGGTTAATAAAAGAAAACAGCGTGTATTCCATAAAATAATAGACGACTAGTGGCGGGGTACGATTTGAGTACAAATCTAGTGTAGACCTGTGTACAAGCAAGCTCACTAATTACTACTTCACACAGAAATCAACTCGTTTCATGACTATTATCAAGCGAAGATATCGGCTCGTTATAATGTTTTGGTGTGGCAGGCGCTGCAGGCCCGGCGCGGCTGCAAGGGCAAGGCGGGCGGCAGCGCCAGCGCCGTGGAGGCGAGCGAGGCGGGCGACGCGTCGCGCACGCCCGAGGACTCCGTGTGCTCGGCCGAGGGGCCCAGCCACTACACCGACGCCGACACCCAGGCGTGATCGTACCCGCACCCCCGTCCCACATCCCATGTCAGCATCTCTACTTGTGACACTCTGTATTGTCTTGCATGGTATGACTGACCACGGAGTAGCAATCTAATTAAATCTCGACTAGTGTCCGCCGGCGTGCATTCGACAACTGGATCGATGATTACTCCATTTGTTTACTATTCCGTGGTATTCTAGGACTGATACCATGTCTTACTGTCTGGTATCGGTCCGTGGGCGCATCTACTTGCACGGTAGGTATTCGTGCAACTATTAAATGTCTCAGTAAGAATTGGTTGAATTTTAGTAGGATGTTAGAGCGATTGTTAAGGATGTAAAGTTATATTTTTAATGCGAGGTGGGTCGTTTAGTATTAAATTATTATGCCAGTAATGTCTGCCCCACTATGGAATAATTTAAGCAATCTCTTACATAATATTAATATTTACTGGCAGTAAATGCAACCTAATTTTAATTAATAAAACTAATGGCTGAGAAAGAATGGTCCATTAAGCAATAGGAATAAAACAAATGTTTAGATCTGGAATTGTTATTTGTAATATAAGACATCATTAATTAGGTGTTGTGAAAATAAATATTTTTTACGGGAAATTATTTAAATCTTAATGCAATTTTAAAATAATATCTGTTCGTGATGTACCAGCCGGAGTTGGTCAAAGATATAATACTCAAACTAATCGATTGTAAAGAACTAAATGTAACTGACCTGTACAATACAAAAAATACTAGTCAAGGAACTACTAAAGTTGTCTATAGAGTTAAATAGTTTTACAATAATGTTATTATTACCTGTACTTTATATAGCGGTGGTACAGTTATATTATGTGTTCATAGTTCTAGTTTTGAGCAGATAGTATGATTGTACCGCGGATATATATTTTTACGAGTACCTATGTAATATTAGTAGAAGGCGTAAACCTGGGTCTGCCAAAAACAGCTCAAGATTCTTGGGTAATTATAACCAATCAGAAAGGTCTGTCTGAACCATCCTGCACACTGTTCCTGTTATTCAAGTTTAGGTGCCAAAATAATAATTATGTATAATAATTTTATAGTCCATACCCTTTTTACGTAAAATATACCTATCTACCACGTGTAACATCTTCCTCTAGCTTTCCTGTAATCTCTGGGAGTGATTTCGTTAAAAGGGACGGAAGTGTGTAACAGGAAACCGGGAAAACGCGCGTTATTTGATTTGACCAATGAGAGCGCGCGGTGCTAGAGTTGGCCGTCAGATGGTACCAATGCATTTTCCGAGAGATTGTAAACAGGATGATGACGATGACGATGATGGTGGTGATGATAAATATTGTGTATATCAATACGTCAGCCAAGATGTCAGATGTTACACATCATGTGCGACTACTGTGAGGCTAAGCGTATGCTGAGCCACAGGTGATGCAGCACAGCACAGTACAGATTGTGCGGGGTAGAGCGAGGCAGACATACGCCGCGAGCGCATGCAGCGACGCAGCTACACAGATAAATTCGCGACCTAGCTAGTACAAACAACCTGTAATTGAAACAAAATTATGAATCAGTGGTAAAATATAAGTGGCGACCTGCAAATCTATGCCATTACTACAACGAGACGCAGATCAGACGTCGCACGTGCCTGCGGCACAGCGTACGCAGCTGTTAGTACATTCATGCATTACAAAATCTGCTCTGCCCTGAGTTACGTGGACCTGCGTCACCTGCGTCTCAGCATACGCTTAGCTAGGCTCGCTCGTTTTCTTTTTAACCACTACTGGGAAGGCCATGGCCTGCATCTCAGCTGATGATAAGTGATGATCTAGCATAAGGTAAAAGCGGGCTTCACCCGGAATTCTCAACCACAGATGAACTGCATAACTTCAAACCAAGCAGCAGCTGTTCTTCCAAGCATCCTTCCCTTCAGGAAGGAAATTACACAAGACACCCGTAGTATATCTTCTGTTTACCCAATGATCTTGAGTTACGCAACCTGCCTACTGCATGTGACCCCAGGCTCACTCTCTCTGCTAGCATTACCCGTATCATGTTCATAGTACATAGGAGTGATTTTATATCTTTACTTACCTAGGATTTGTGTACTATGTATAACTGTGAATGTACCTACCAGATTTCATGTGTCGCTGTTCAAATAGCTTCCTTTACCTCGTGTGACTCCTCGTGTGTGTCAGCAGATGTCCTATTGTAAATGATCTTAACAGTATCGAGTATATTCGACAATCTTCAGTATCTCAATGTTCTCTACTCTTTATAAAAGTACGTCGTTGTTTGCATGGAATTTCTCCATTCAGTCTAAGTCCACTACAACAATAAAGGAATTGCGTCGTTTTCTTAATTTTGCGCCTTTAGGCATTCCATTGATTAATTTTGGCACTTTATGGAAACTGCTAAAGTATGATACAGTTTTCGATTTAACAGGAAAATAAATACTTAAATATGGAGTACACTCAATGAAGGAATTATGAGGGACTATTTATAAAAGAGGAATTGTTAATACTTGTAAAGTTTTACTAATAGATATTACCATTCGAATGTTTTTAAAACTTGCTCGAATATTGTTAGTGTTACACAGAAAATGCTTTATCACAGTTATGTCATCCTTGTTATGTTAATTTTCGAACACGCAAAACGACTATCTTCCATTTTCAATCTTATTTCTTAACTGCACAAATTCATTACTAACATTTTGAACCTTCCGTGTAGTATTATTGTATTCTGAAATTGTTACCGGTGGGTGTTAGGGATCAATATTTTAGTTATACATATGTTTAATTTGAATTAGCACGGGTACTAGTTTGTATGGATAATAATGATCGCAAAATATATTTTAGATCATTTTTACGCGCAAAAGTTTTAGGTTATTTACATTTATGTGATTGTTATTTATGCATTTATAACTGGAATGATAGGAAAAATTGTAAATATTAATGCTAAAGATTTTATAGTATCATATGCATGATTTGTTTCAGTATTTATTAAACGTTGAGCTTTGTTCAATGTTTGTGGTGCGTGAGGCGTTTTGATGCCAAAAATAATATTATTAATATAACAACAACATATTATTTATTGAATAAATGACAATATTCATATTGCCTTGTTTTATTTGTAGACCTTTTTAAGAAAAGGAAAATAATTATTTCAATTAATTCAAACGCTACGCCGCGGCGTAGTGTTCGTAGTAATCTTCGACGAAAGAAGCTAAATTTGTTTTATTTACACTCTGTACTCCATATCCCTACACAAATACATCCCTATCTTGGAGTTTACTGTAATAGGAAGAAAACATAATAAGCTAGTTACTACGTTTTATGAGTCAAAATAATTATTTAGAAAAACAGTTATTTTCTGCTTGAATGGGCTACGCCGTGGTGGGTGTCGCAATTCGCCCGATTGATCGATTGCGATCCAAAAATCTTACCTCTATCTCTATGTTGCTAAAGACAATCACTAAAAGGGGTCATTTGCCCCTTTAAATTAAATATTGCGTAGAACTACAAGCGTAGAGGTGCTACGAGGCTACGCCGTAGCTGGCAATCTAGTTTTCTCTTTATTTTAGTAATAAATTCAGTAAGTATTTATGTATGTAGGTACTTTACTTTTACAGGTAAGCTACTTAGATGACCTACATCAATTAACTTAATCGGTAATTTTGTGTTGAGATACAAACGTAAAGGTGCTTACTGCTACGAGGCTACGAAGTATTTGGCAATCTTGTTTTTGAACTAGTTCTCTTTTGTAGTTTCATTAATATGAATGCTGGTACTTTACTGTAAAACTTTCGACTCCACCACACATTGAAATCTTGTTAAAATATACAACTGATTTTATTTTCACAGTTTATAAGGCTGAATTCGCTAAGAAAAACCTACATTTAAAATGAGCCCAACGCGACGGCTCCAGGCATCCCATATGTGACTTGAGTAAACCCTCCAGGAGGGCTCCTGTAACTGAACGTGTTTACCAGCCACCACCAACCAATGATATGAACATGAACCAATAATTTTGTGTTGAGAAATGTAGATACATTCAAGCGTGGAGGTGCTACGAGGCTACGCCGTAGCAATGTTGTTTTTGACCTCCCTGTTTTGTAGTTTCTGTAAACTGTATGTATGTACTTTTACAGATATTCTACTTAGATGACCTATATCAATTTACTTTATCGGTAATTTTGTGTTGAGATACAAATGTAAAAGTGCTACGAGGCTACGACGTAGCAAGCATTCTTGTTTTTGTACTCTCTTTTGCTTCAGTAAGTATGTAATACTTACCTACCTTATTTTTACAGCTACTTAGATTACCTACATCAATTTAATTCATCGGAATACCGACGCTACAGTTACCTAGCAACGGTAACTAGCTACGCCAATATTAAGTACGCATTGGAGTGAAATAATTTTTATTTTTTGTTATTATTATGACGGAAATGTCGCATCGAGGCGTATCGTGGCAACGTACCGCCTTGCAGGACACAAAGGAAGTCAGGATCCTGCGGTAACAGTGATGTGAGGAAGGTCACAGCGATCATGCAGCTCCTTGAGGAAACCACCGGCATTCATTATTGTTGAATTGAACTGTGATGGTGACTTAATCGAAAATGTCAGGTGAGAATAACGATATTAAACTTAAAAAAGAGGTATTGCATTTATTTCCTTTCATTGTTGTTTTTTTTTAATATTGTGTTTTAAGTAAAAAAGTTAAACACTTATGAATGGATACATTAGTTATTAATTATCCAGATTATATTATGTAGATTAGATTAGTTTAGTAGGTCATGTTAATATTTGCATTGTTTGAGTAAGTAACGATAAGTATGTACTGCAAGTAGTGACGCGTGTGACTCCTCTCCGTCGTCATAGCAAATCCACGTGATTACATACATGCATGAGTGATGTTAGCCCGACAGACTTTGTTGTTCACATGTAAACGAAGCTTGTACTTGGAGGAAACTAATGAAAAAAGACGGAATTTAATAAAGATAAAGAACTTTACTTTGAAAAAAGAAAAATGTATTGTCTAGCCTAGAATTATGTTGGTTCTCATATTACGAAATTGTAGCGAGGCCAATGACCTCCATTAAAATTGCTAACCCCTTCCACTCTATAGTATTCCATGCGAGTGCTACTTAGGGATCTCGCGCACTAGACGGCCACGACGTGGTCGTGCGACGTGATACGAATCGCGCACTTGGTCGCAGCGGCCAAGTAGCCGGTTTCTATAGTTCACTTGGTCGGTGCGAACAAAAGTCGTGGCCATGGCCGTCTAATGCACGAGATGCCATAAATGATGCAGGCCCAAAGGATAAAAAAAACTTTATTTTCCAAATCAATATAACAACCTAGCACAACACAACTCCAGTTGCCAATAAACAGTGAGAGTATAGGTACTTATTATGGTTGTCAGTACAGAACAGACAGAACTGGTTCACCCTGTTCCCCGTACTAGTAATAAACTGTATTACGGTAGAATAGTTTTCTCCGTTCTCTGTAAAATCACAATGTCGCCCATGGGCATGTGACCGTCCGACCGCCGTGGTCGTATTTTTCTAAATATTCATGAAAAATTCTCAAAATTTTACTTGAATTTAATTTTTCTGTCTTTTTTTTCTTTTTTGCAATTTTTTTTTTTTTTCAAAATCATTAATTATTATGATATATGATTTTATGGACTTATAAATGTTTGTAAAATAAATACTGTTTTTTTTAAATTGTCTTCATAGATAAAAACTTAATCCGATAAAATAACTCATAAGCACTTAGATATAATAAACAGAATCCAAATCGAGCCAATAACACCAGAGATATGGCAAACTCTACACAAAAAATAAAAAAAATTATAACATGAAAAATATTAAAGGTTAATTTTTCATAAATATTCAGAAAAATACGGGCGGTCACATGCCCATGGGCGACATTGTATAGTAGCTAGCAGACTTGTGACAAAATAATCAGATATATTTTACTTAGGCACAGACGTAAATGGGATGAAGGACTTGACGGGCTTCAAGTTTACAGCTGGACACGGCCTAAAAGTAAGCGTACATATACGTTTACTTTTAGGCCGTGTCCAGCTAAATTGCCAGGACCCTGTCTGAGACCATCAACGGATTCGTCACTGTTTGGTTTGTAAATTATTTTCAACAATCAATGAGCTTTGTAGTTAGTGAAGTACATCAACAACACCGTCTCTCTATACTATATGTGAAATACAAACAAAGAAACAATTCTCCAGAGATGTTGCTAACAGTCCTGCGCTACAACAAAACGACAACTATAAAATTCAACTACAACAGACTATTGTACAACTATACAATACGTCGAATGCAAACTGTTATTTTTTTATTATCCAAAACTACCCTATTCACAATGTAGCACTTTGAGTAAAAGCTCTAACGTTACACCATACGCTATGCTACGCCATACTACGCCGTAGCGCGCGCGCTACGCTTACGCTACGCCACTAGCCCACTACCAACTCTTTACTACCACTACATACATTGTAATAAAAAATATTTATTTTATTAAGTCGGCAACTACCACAGTTAGTACTTTCTCTACATAATTCCCGCCCTCGACGATTGTCTTGAAAAACTTCAAGAAAAAAAAGATTAATCTTCACCGACATACTAAATTTTAATCCTCTGTATCACATTTATTTACATAATATTCTGCTTACACACAAAGCATATAAAGTTCTTACTTGAGTCGATCGATGAGCATGAGTGGACGGATCCAGTGCCAGCAGTACACGAAAAAGCGCTCTCGAGAGAGTGTCAGTGCCAACTTTGTAACCGATGAGTGCCATTAAGTGCTACTTATCAGTTCATTCTAACGCTGGACTAGATTTATGTCAGTGATTATCATGTTGGGTGTTAGGACTAAGTTTTAGTAATGTACCGTGTAAAGGCCAAGCCTTATACTGCCTATCTCCTTCACACGAGAACCTGGGAGAAATAAAACAAAATAGTTGCTAAGCCAAGCTTATGTTATAACTAGATGGAGTTGCTGCGTGGCACTCGTAGCAATTTCCTTAGAGCGTCTGCATTTGTCCCAAGACTGAATAAAGAGACATGGGGTATGCAGCTACAAATATAACTAAATCATACAAGTACCTACCTAAAGGTAGCAAACAGGCGCGACAGCACGACGCGACTCTAATAAAAACTTCACGGTAGAACAATAACCGTTGCCGCGTCGCGGGACTAGTCTCGCCAGTCTGCACGAGCATTAATACGTTTAACTTTTATTAGTCATAAACATGTATACTATTTATTATTTTATTGAACTTTTTAACAAACTACGCACATGTAAAAGCTATAACTTTTAAAAGAAATACCGATAGTTTCGACATAAAACACTCGCGAGGTGTCAAAGAAAGAATTGGGTTCCTATTTAAATTTCAATCAGCTGAAGAAAAAAAACTTTCGATATAGGTTGGCGTGTCTCGCTAAACTGTTTTCCTTACATATTCGTGCACTTATCGCCTAGGCATTGCCGTCAATCTTGTAGCCAATCTATTCACCTACATTGTTAAAGTTAGTTGAGTAAGGCGGACTAGTCAGGAACCCTAGCAGTGTAGCGATGGCTGCGTACACCGACGCTCTGGATCACACCTCCATATATCAACGTCCTGCTTGTGGTATTTAAAAAAAAAAAGATTTTATTGGAGAAATTGCCTGTGATTTTTTAGAATGATTAATTTTAAAACTTTTTTAAAAGAAGAATGACGTGAAATAGACCAAGATAGTTGTGTTCGTGAGGTACAAAATCATGTTTCTTGTGATTGAACAACGCTATCACATGTAGGTTTGCGAATTCTATTAGTGTATGTAAATCTTATGAGCTTCATTCAATCCTATCGGCATATTGAAGTCGTTGCATTGGCATAGCCGGCGCTAGCTGAGCTGCAAATGACGTTGTAAACAATTTGGAACTATATTTCCGAATTAGTCATGATTTTAGGGATTTCTAAAGCGTGTAGGTGTACAATCGAATCAGTATTGTGTGCTTAGAAATTATAGCGTAGCGGATAATTCGATGGTGGAAATATATGTAGATATTTAAGAAGCAATTCGCGTTGATTTACAGATAGTGAAGAAAGTGATGGGGAGGGAGGTTTCGGCAATCTCAATCGACTAATCGTTCGTCCTCCGGGACAGAGTGGGAAAGCCAAGAGAGGACAGCTGTGTTTCGACGCGGCCTTCGAGTGCGGTAACCTGGGACGAGCTGACCATATCACTGATTTGGAGTACGATCTATACGTCAGACCAGACACCTGCAGGCCGAGGGCCAGGTTCTGGTTCAATTTCACCATCGAAAATGTTAAGCAGGATCAGGTGAACGTTGAATCGAGATGCTGAGACACTATACTAGCGTAGATAGTGTAGTAGCCGATACTAACAGCACAGTGTGTTTTTTTCCAGAGAGTGATACTCAATATTGTTAACTTGGCCAAAGAAACAACTTTGTTTGATGGAGAAATGACTCCGCTAGTTCGTTCCACGTCACGGCCGAAATGGTAAGTACCTATTGTGTATCCTCAAGGATGCGTATTACAAATATGTACTTTTTGCTATAATGAAATATGTATTCCTATGCCTTAACACCTCACATGCACCCACAAGTTGCAAACTAGACGCAAGGATTCCTGTTTTATATGCTAACTAATTCAGACTGGGTTACACGACGTTGCATGCAAATAAACATATTTGCATGCGACGTCGTGTAACCCAGTCTAGTACCTACCTATGTAACAACATAGGTAGGTACTATATATCTTCTCAGAAATTCTTTCTTGAAATTTTAGGCAACGGATTCCCAGACGACTGATATTCTACCACCGATCATTAGTGCACCGGGAGCGGAAGATCCTGAGTATCGCGTTTGCTTTCGATCGAGAAGAGGATGTTTACCAGTTCTCTACAGGAGCATCGTATTCCTATTCTCGACTACAGAAGCACCTGGCTACGTGGGAGAAGAGAGCTCAGGCCTTTGCTTCCAGGCAGTCTATTGCTCAGACTACTGTAAGTTAATTAAACTGAAGAAATTAGGGTACTAGCCTACTGCGCACTGCTAATGGTCAATGGGCCCCTGTATTTGGAGCGTACATACAATATAATAGCTACTTGAAATAATATTACTTGTTAAAAATGAGATCAATTGTCAAGCCAAAAATCTGATGAAAATATATTCTTCTCAGCTTTATCAACCCATGTTATCAAAGTGATTGCACATACATAATAGATATATCATTCTATGTTTTAAGCAAAAACGTCGCATTGACCTTGTGACTATTGGAGACTATAATTTCAAAGAAAAAACAGAAATCGTTAAAGAAGAACCTTTGATAACTAGGATTAAACCAGCAGAACCAAAGAAACGGGTCGTTCTCATCTTAGCGAGGACACACGGAGGAGAACCACCTTCTTCATTTGTTTGTCAAGGTAAGCTATCATAATAATCATCATTATAGTAGTGATAGCCTAGTGGTGTGACTGTCGCGTCGGCTGCCAAGTCATAGGTCTCGAGTTCGAACGCAAGGCACCTCTAACTTTTCGAAATCATGTGCGTGTTGTATAATTATCACTTGCTTCAAAAACGGTGAAGGAAAACATCGTGAGGAAACCGGCATGCCTGAGAGATATTTCTCGATTGAAGCCATGTCAGAGGCCCATGGGCGGCTTTAAAACTCTGACACCAGGTTAGTCACTAACCACACGAAAATGAAGAAGAAAAAGCTACTCTTTCCTGAAAGAGCGGTGGCCGCCACACAGCGTCTGCAATTTACCGGCGAATGACCGTCACTGAGACGACACTAACCACTCGAAAAGAAGAAGAAGCAATCATAAAACAGAGTAAATCTTACTGATGCAATCATAAAATAGAACTCATTTTACTGGTAAGTAATCATTGTAAAGAGCTAAGTCTTAAAAGTTAAAATAGAGGGAGAGAGATCTTGCATATTAGTCGCTATAATCATTTAATTTGAGCAGGTTTCCTGGACTACTTGCTGGGGTCGTCGGAAAAGGCAGTGGCTTTGCGAAACAATATTGTATTAGAGGTAAGAAGAATCACACCATAAGAAGTGATAACACCATTCATCCATATTTGGCAGTTCACAGTTCAATTAGGTAACAAATAAATAGGTATACCGAACACATATTATGATGTAAAGTAGGTGCCATCGCGGACACTAGCGGTGGACCACTTTTCGACCTTATTACTAAGAGTATAAGAGTGAAAAGTGCCATTGTCCGCGGTTGTACCTAAATGTTTTACAAACCGCATAAACAAAGAAGCTTCGATGAATTTTCCGTAATTAATGTTATATATTTTAATGTTTTGTGTTAATTGTATATCAATGTTATTATAATTATGATTTGGTCACATATACATATACATAACCACGTCTGGTCTGGACACCGACTCGCAACCTGTTACCATGGATTCAGTTCATGATTCTGGAGATTCCCTATACATTTTGACCGCTTAGGTATTGCACTTTGTAGGAAACAGCAGATTTCAACGCTAGGGGTTCCAGAATTATGACTGAAATCATGGATGATGGTAACAGGCTGTGCGTCGATGTCCCTACCACCCTGTATATTTACCTGTATTTAAGAACGTTACTAGGTCATACCAATGCTGAACCCAGACGGAGTGTTCCTCGGCAACCAGCGGTCGGACTTGCTCGGCGGCGATCTCAACAGAAGTTGGAACAGAGCCACCAGCTACGCGCATCCCGCTCTAGTGGCCGTTAACGATCTCCTCAAGAAACTTGCCTCTGAGAAGGTACATACGTCATATTATATACCAACATACATCAAACCCATGTATGTTGAAGTGTGACTGTAAGTTTTTCAGAGAACTAGTTTGAACCTGTGCTAGAGACCCAATGCAGTAAAATCACGAAACTACATTTTTGGTTTTCAGATGAAACTTTATACTTGTATACGAATGCAATTAATACTACCTAACAAGTATCTTTACGTTTACCTCTTATGAAATCTCGGGTTTCAGACCGTGCAGTTGGATTTCATCATCGACATTCACGCAGACATAAGTCATGAGGGTGTATTTGTACGAGGAAACTCCTACGACGATGTTTACAGGTGGGTTTATCAGACTAGACAAGAGGAACCTAACGATACTTCACCTGGATAGAGCGATAAATATAATACAGATCAAACTTTATGCTCCTTTTGGTTTTTAGTAAGGTACCTACCTATACCTTCCTATCCTACATATACCCTACTAGGTACTTATATTTCTGTTCGTATATCATACTATAAAACTCCTGAGGTAAACCAGATGACGTAAAGAAAATAATATTGCACAAGCATAGGCGATTTAATAAATGTCGCGTGAACAACCAGCAACAAGTCTGCTAGTTTTGCAATCATCGAAAAACTTTTTGGTTTAGTCCCCCATTGTGCGTCATACAAGTCATACATAACGAACGCCTTCAGTCGCAATTTGCAAGTAGTATTACTGAAAGGCACGTTTCTTTACGCCATTATACTTACCTACCTACTTACGGTTACTTATAAATAATACTTCAGCTACTGTGTAACTAAATAACTAAGGGACATACATACTTGACTAACGTGGTCTGGGTTAAGATTTACTAAAAGTAAGTAGGTTAGCAGTTACCCTATGCATTTGATCAGTCTTCTTTTGAAGATATTTTAATTATTAGGTACTAATTAATCTGCTAACCAGGTTTGAACGTCAGGCAGTGCTTCCGAAGTTTTTGGGGACCCGTATAGAAGCATGGCGGCCTGAAGCGTGCTTCTTCAACGCAGACTCCTTGCTAGCCGGTACAGCTCGCAGGGCTCTGCCCACGGGCTCCGTTGATGCCTACACGCTCCTGGTCTCCTTAGGGGGGCGAAGATTATCCCCTAGAGGACCTTACATCCATTATACAGAAGACGCATGTATCCTTTTAAATACTCAGTATTTTTTATGAATGTGAGTAGTTCTTGTTCCAGATCAGTCCCATTGAATAGGCCGGCCAACCTATGGCCTATTTAATGGGACTGATCTGGAACAAGATAGTAATATCAATACGACTGAACAATCCAATCTCATCACATTAATGTCAAGTAGTCCTATATGTTATATTAGTACGATTAGTAGTACCTACTTTTAGGTATACTTATAGTTAGGTAACTGTTTCAATATGATGTACAGTTGTTTTCCCCGAAGGGTTAGGCAGAGGTTGAGAGGTACGAGGTACCTACGTAGGTACCAAAACAAGCCGCCTGGATCAGCAAGGAGTCCCAATTTGGGCCCATACCTACTTAGATATAGGCCCAAATTCGGACTCCGGGCGGCTACTGAGAAATTCTTGATGGAAACCCGATAACAGTTTTGCCGACTTGGGAATCGAACCCAGAACCTCACACTCAGCAGTAGTGCCTGGGACAAACACTTAGACCAATGCGGCACTCCAGACAGCATTCAAAGTTTAATTACTTAACAAGGTAGTCAGATACGAAAATAGGCAAATCTCTAGCAAAATGTCTGTGCGACTACTATCGACATATCGGGGTCATTCCCCCGCGAGTGGGACGGACTAAGAAGAAAGATCAAAGGGGCAGACGTCGGCGGAGACGACCTGTTATTGAACGCGACAGGTGAGACATATTTAACGTCATAAAATAATGTAATCTTAACTAATATTAGGGGTTTAAATATGAAAATGCCGTTTAGTACTGAAAAATTCGAACAATTTTTTTTCGAGGGTAAATTATATATTTATTTAATCAAAGTCTAGTTTTCTGCCATCTCATAGGAAGGACCTTTATGCCTTTGCGGTAGATCTCTGAGGACCTCGACTCAACAAACTATGTGAAAGCATTTTAAATTGCATCTTAGGAAGAGCATTGTTGCGGCGTTTGACCAAGAGTCAGCCAAAGCGTTGTTCGGTTGCGATTATCGTAAAGAATCCACTTTTTATCACACGTCACAATATCTGTACCGGTTCAACAAAGTAAGGCAAGCTTCAACGGGCACTTCTCTCTGCAGATCAGTCAAATCATGGGGCACCCATTTTTCAAAGTTTCTTTATTTTAGGTACCGATTTGATGCAAATGGGTCAATATTGTGGGTATGCTAAAATCAAACAATGCCGCTAATTCCTTGGTAGTTTAATACGGATCGGCTTCCATCATCGCTTTAATTCATCGTTATTTACCTAAGTGGCTGGTCTTCCTCTGGGTTCATTCTTTAAGTCGAAGTTTCGACTACGAAAGCGATTAAACCAAAAACGCACGGTGCATTCATTAGCCGTATCCTCTCCAACTCCAAACACAACATTGATATTGCGAGTTCCACGTCGAAACTCGTATTCAAAAATTACTCAAATTTTCAATGTATCCATCCACCTTTATTTTAGAAACGGAATTTAAAAAAAAACAATTGAAAGTCAAACAATCGAATGTTGTAAATTTTTCAAATTTAGAATGTTATAGCTATCTTGGGAAAAAAGTTTCACTAGGTTTAATTGTAATTCAAAGTGGCCAGTTCGTTAAAACGGCAATTTCATATTTAAACCCCTAATAATATCTAAACTAATACATATTATAAAGAGAAAAGATTAGATTTTTTCTGTGTGTTTGTTACGCTTTCACGTTAAAACATGGTTAAAACGGCTGAACGGATTTGAATAACATTTGGCACATAGGTAGACCATGACCTGTGTTAGGACATAGGATACTTTTTATCCCGATATTCCCAAGGAATCGAGACTAATACGGGTGAAACCGCGGGGCGCAGCTAGTAAGTAATATAGAAACTGCCCTATCTATTTAATCAGATACATGATGGGTACTTCTTACGTACTTATAGTAGGTATACATTGGTATTTCTGGTATCGAAAAATATGTACCTACGTAGGTACCTACCCGACCCGCTTATGTTGGCAACGAAAAATATTGGCGACATGAATAGGTTCTCATTGTAATGATGTACCTAGTGATTGAATTAGCGGGTCATAGCTTAAACAAGAATTGGGCTGTGAGCTACTAGGTATCAATCATTATTATATTTCTATGGTATCAACAGAGTAGGAACTCAGGCCCGGATCTAGGGGCGGGCAAACTGGGGCCCGTGCTCTGGGCGCCAACTTCAGGGGGCGAAAAATTCAAGCGTAGCAGACAAGTGTCTATCCAGCATACATACCGCAACTTTGCAATAAATGACACGCGCAGCACATATAATGTTTCTATTTCTTTCTTTTTGACAAGTTTTGGCGCCGCTGTTGGATTAGCGCATTATCGAAATATGTAGCTGCCAAAATCCGAGAAAATTTGAATTTCGCAAGCTACGTTAGCGCTACCCCCATAAAGGATTGGCGGGGGGCGGCAGGCGGCAGTTTTGGCCTCGCCTCAAAAAAAATCTAGATCCGAAGTTGTAGGAACTGATCCATGCGCCTAAAGTCCCAAGGTCCTGTAAGAATTTTCTAAAGCCTAACCAGCAGGCAGTTTGCGAAATTTTCCAATTGCAAAACTTGACCTTTATAAAGGGGAAGACATACAAAGAACTTTACAAAAGAAAAGCCGGAAAGGTAAACATTTCGAGGAAATTACTGAAACAATAAGCTTTGTTTAGTTACTCCAACCCTTGGGACACTTACGAGACTTCAACGAATATGTATACGTGTTTTCGTCATACCTAGGCGTGTAGGTATAATATTTACTACTTTCAATCAATCATGTCTACCTATCGCAGTCTACTGCTGGACATAGGCCTCCCCTAAGCGGCGCTACAACACCCTGTCATCCGCATCTAATCTGTCCAGCTTTTTGAGGTCGTCAGTCACAATTGAGGGATCCCCAGGTCCCACGCTACGCTTGCCGATTCGAGGATACTTTTTTGTTCCGCTTCGTCTCAATTCTCAAGTCGAACAGCTGCACAAATAAATCTACTATAACACTTTGAGTTCTATGCTTACTCTTTACTATCATCACCTATCCTTTACGTTAATTATAGTTGTTTTATTGTTAAAATGTTCCAAATTACTAGAGTGCGTTTCATCAAATAGTTCCTATGCCGTAATGTTGGCTCCACTGTTAAACTTTAACAACAGATCTATTAGGGAGCGCCGCCACTGCCGTAGGTCGAACAGGAATACGTTAAGGCGCTCCTTAGGAACTATTTAATGAAACGCACACTACAAATATTATGGCTTTGTTGCTACGGAGAATCCCAGACTCCTAAGTCACAGAAACTTATACCTAAATTAGGAATCGGAGTATTTAAATATTGATCTTTGTATAGAGCCTTTTATGTTTTCATACAAAAGGATATTGTTGACGCTAGGAGCACACTTCCGCCGCGAAAACGAAGCAGCGAAACCGCAGTAGGTCAATTCAACTGGCCCGATACTCGAGTTCCGCTACTCGAATTTCGCGTAGCGGAACATACCGCGAGCCAGTTGAATTGAACTACTGCGGTTTCGCTGCTATGGTTTCGCGGCGGAGGTATGCTACCGGGGTAATGGGTTTTGGTGAAATACTTGGTGGTATGACATCGACGCCAAAATGGTTACCATGGATTGAGTACATGATTTTTATAACCGACGAAATATTTCAACGCAGGTGGGTTCAAAATCATGTAGGTACTGAATCCATAGTAACAGTTTTTGCGTTGATGTCCCAGCCACCCTGTATATATATTATTTAAAATATATATATATATATATATATATATATGTAGGTCACCCAGTTCATCCCCTGAGCGGCGGGTCCTAGCGGGGCGAGTCTTATCACCATCCCTTCCGAAGGTGTCTCCACCACCGCAGCAAGCTCTACCTGCGAGGCTTTCACGTAGACCCATACTGAAGTCTCGACCAAGGACTGTACCAGATATGGACCACATACTGCCTATAATTACAGGTAACAATGCCCTTCGTAGGCGGGCTTATGATGCACCTACTTACATACAATCCGTATTTCTCTCGAAAGGTACCTCTACGGTCAGAGAAAGTCGATAAACATTTTTTTTTTAAACTTAATAACTTATTGACAAAATATTTATCTAAAATCGGAACAAAATATTTGTACAAAATTACCTAGGTAATTTACCTAACATTTTTTTTTAAAAGTATGAAATGCTGATAAAAAAGGGACGCAATTGCAGGGACGTTAATTGATGAAAAGTTCTCCTGGTACTTTGCCATCAGCTCCACTTCACCATATGCATTGTGACGAGCTAAATTGCTTGGCAACCATATTAAAGTAATCGAATCGCAACCCGTGAAATACCTACTAAGTAGGTAGTAAGGTAGTTCTGGTGGCCATCTGTGCCTTTTCAAGGGCGTCGCCAAGGGGGGGCAAAGGGGGCAGCTGCCTCCCCCCCCAAGAGATCCAAATAAAAAAATTTCAAGTACAAGGCATTTTAACGTAAAGAAACTAGACATAAAGCTTATTTGGATGATTTTTATTTGGTTTTTTAAAGTTCCATATTCCATAAACGGGGTCTAATCCGGAGTCCGGGGACGTAATTCGTATCTATGTATTGGTGGTAGGCGCAGTCATAATACTTATTAGGTTTCAGCTCTACAGTTTTTAAGAGTTTTGGAAAAACGACCCCAAAGGTCCGTTTCCAATCCATACATTGAAAAGGGAAATTATTATTTTTCTCAGTTCCTATCGGGACTACCGAGTTGAAAATGATTTGTCAAAAATCAAATATCCACCAGCGTCGATTTTGACCCCATTGTGCGCCGTAGAGGAGACTCGCACTACAAGTGTAAAGCTTCATGTGCTCTTGACTGTACCAACAAATCATACTGTTCCCATCCTCCATATATCAACTTGCCCCCCCTGGGCTATCGGCTGGCGCCGCACTTGGTGGTCTTCATCATCAGTTCCACTTCACAGTGTTTTCCGAGAGCAAATTCACGAGTTAAGTACCTACTATAAAAAATATCTAAATAGCTATTGGTGTGCCTATAATATTTGAAGAACTTCTTCGATTTCTCAAGGATTCCATCATCTGATCCTGACTTGCTGACAATGGGACCACTGGGAAGTACCTATACCCTTTCAAACAAAAAATAATTTCCCAAATCAGTCCAGTCGTCTTCGAGTAATCGGGGAAAACACACAAAAAAAAAGTTTACGACGAACTGAGAACCTCCTCCTTTTTTTTAAGTCGGATACAAAGCAGTTTATGGACTTTCGTTGCTAATCGTAGGCATTCAACGCACGCTCATTTGGACACGTGTAGGTAGGTAGGTATAGATAAATGTAGGTAACATAGGTAATGCTAATAGTGAATCACTTAGACTCTGTTTTCGCTTTTCGTATTGATCGAACTCTAAAATATGTAGAGGTAACTGGGTAACTGTATCGTTCAGCCAAGTCGTATGAATTTCTTATGTGTTCAAAGAAGGACGGTGCACTATGTAACCTTCAGTTCTACTTTTGTGTGAAGTGCAGATTGGTGAGCTGCAATATAACTAAAGCACTTGATCGCAGTGATCTAGAATCTAGAGATCGATAGAATCAGATGCAATATTTAATGGTGATGGATTTAGGTTTACGTCCCAAAAATGGTATTCATAGTTGAAAACCAGCGTCAGGCACTAGTTGTCTGGCATTTTTGCTGAACTAGGCCTATTTGGCGCAGCCGCAAGGCACACTTTCCCGCTAATATCTTAGAACGCACTTTACACCTTTTATTTGTTTTCTTTCCTTTTTAATTTGGTTTTTATTTGTAGTACAATAATTATGTTGTTGTGTAGGTACCTTAAGTCTGTACTAAATAAATGTATGTTCTTTCTTTCTTTCTTTAAACCAGATTTTTGAGGCAATTGGTTATGAGGCTTTTAAATTATATCAGGGAAAGACGCGAATCAAGCCAACTCCTTTGCAGGGCAGTGTTCTGTATGTACCATCAAATAAGTTCATATCTAACCACCGTAAGGACTATTCTTGCTTGCAGCGCTCGGCGGCTATAGAACCGGGCCGGTAACAGATGTGGTCATCGTGTTCACGGGATTTTGTTCTGAAACTGGTTAGATATGAACTTCTAATGTTACATAACTACCCAAAAATTAAGGGTGCATTTCCACTGAGGCGGATATGAGGCATAATGTGAGATGTGCAATCGACACCGATAATAGACAAGAGAAATGATGTGGATTTTCAGAAGAGAAATGCGTTTGCTCTATTCCTGCACGTCTCCTCTCCGCCTCAGTGGAAAAGCACCCTAAAGCCCAGAGCACATCGGGGGGCGGCGGGGCAGGGCACTTTATATTTACCCATGTAAATCCCTACGTATCTAATGGTAACAAGATTTAAATTCCAAAGCTGAGAGACCGATCACGGACCAACAAAGGGATTTCTGTCTGCGGTATGAAAAAGTGATTAAAAAGTGTGGCGGCATACGACGGTATGCGCCGGAGTCCGCTAGCCGCTAACGGCATCGCAAATCATCAGTGTGCGCTGGCCGGCGGCAAATCCTCCTCGATGCTATCCCCCGCCGTCCGCCAGTGTGCGCTGAACTTTAATCTCTCCTCAAACTTTTTGACCTAGAGACTGGCACATTTGTTGAAAATTTATTATTTTACAGGAACGGCGGTCAAAACTCCTCGGCTGGCTGTGGTGGACATGAGCGCATACATTCGCTCACCAAAAGGCTGTGTGAATCAGCGAATAGAGAAGTCACAATTAAAGCTCAGCCGACCTCCCCGCCCCTCGCAGCCCAGGTTCACGAGCGACGAGTACGATACCCATGAGTCTGATTCATAGGCGACAGTAATTACAAGTTTTGGATATTAAAGTTTTAAATGAAACAAACATATTTTTTATTGAAACGTATAATGTCGAAGCTTCCATATTTACAATCACTAACTTCTATCGTTCAGTCATCTCATTCTTAGAACAAATCTTATTGAACACTATTATCACTACAAATTCTACAATCATAACGGCAAATGAAAAACGAGACTGAGTATCGTTATCGAGATTTATTTGAACATTTTTTTATTATTTTATGACAATTTTGGTTTCAACGTAAACGATTCGACTTCATCTACGCATACTAAAGAGGTCACAGGTCATCACAAAAACGATACAATCGTACATACGAAGGGTAAAGAAGCGCGGGCGCTTCGCAGAACGTTCAGCCGAGCGGTCGCGGCCGCGCGCAGGCCGGACCGGGCGCGAAGCACCTCCCCTAATAAATATCTTTGGCATGAACCGAACAGCTCGCCGACGAGTCACACGCGATCGCACTAACAACCGACAGTTATTGCTTCGATGCCAATATAGAGTTCGTTTCGTTCCCGCACGGGGCGTCGCGTCGGGAGCTTCAGTGGGCGGCGGAGGCGCGCGCGGCCCCACCGCGTCATTCCCAGGCGTCGTTGTCGTCATCGGACAGCGTCACGAGGTGCATACGCGCGTCGTCGGGCGGCGGCGCGGGAGCAGGCGCGGGCGCGCCGGCGCGGGCCGCGCGCTTCTGCCGCAGCAGCTCCTCGTCCGCCGGCGTCAGCGGCTTGCGGAACTCGTACACCAGCGGGAAGATGCGCTCCACCGCCGACTGCACGTCACTGACGCTCCGGGCTGCCGACAAGCATGCAACTCATTACAATGTATCGTGATCGTGAAGCACAGAATTAACATTGGATGCATAAATGGCGGCTGGTCACGGGAACAATCTGCAACTCCCGCTTTCCCCTTAAACTTAAGGGGAAGATTTATAAAACAATAGCTAGACTCGCTGTCTTTTGTGGCCCAATATTCTGATATTGGGCCACAAAAGAGATGAATGAAGGGCAATTGCATGCAGCTGAGATGAGAAAGATGCTAAGAAAGATGCGTAGTGTTACGCGATTGGATAAAATTAGAAATGAGTATTTGAGTACTTATGAGAAAGTCTGCTAAAAGTTGTGTGCAAATCGGTTATCATGGTATGGCCATGTAATGCGGAGTAATGAGGAAATTTTGAGTATAAATGTGGATGGCTATATGAGTAGGGGAAGACCAACGAAACGATGGATGGACTGTGTGGAAGATGATAAGGCTATAAAGAGGGTGACTACCGATGACGAGTAACGGAGAAATAATATGGAAGAAAAAGACATGTTGCGACGATAAATGTATCGTGATTGGCGTTATAGATGTTATGCTTGTGGGCGTTACATACAAGACTGCTCTGACAAAGCTAGAAGCAGTCGTAGCAAACCGCACAAAGCCGACGGGTCGCCTTGGATGGACCTTAAGATTGATCTTTTTATTACGTACGCTTTTAACGTGCACGTCTTTCTTTGAATTGTTCTCACATTTATAATTTCAACATGAATGATGTAACCAATATTTTGATTTAAAAGAGTGTCCGTGGAGTTTCTTGCCCGTTCTTCTCCATAGGAACCTACTACGCTTTGGAATGGGCAACTAGCTTCATCTTTCTGACTGACCGACCCCTTGACAGTTCAAAACTGCCTGTAATTGTTTTATTTGAAAAAGATGCTTTGAGTTTGAATTACAAGAGAAGAATAACACCGAGAGGAGTGAAATGTATGGGACATTTTCCCGATACTATGATAGTACAAGATGATAAAACAAAAGCAATTAGGATCGATACCATTTCCCCCTACGAAACAAGGTTCTTGTTTCGTGTAACATGGTGTGCTATGTTCACGTATTTTCAATCCAGTCCTTCAAAATATTAATACATTGCATGTTATGTGTTGTTATCGTAAAGTTTATTAATGGTTTTCCGGCGTTCTTATCCTATTAAATTTTATCCAAGTTGAGATACGGGCAAATACAACCTGTGACAGATATTTTATAACTTTAGGTGTACTCTAAGCACCTCCGACCGACTCTGCCAATTTAATTCACTATTCTGATAATAGATAGTTTGCAAAAGGTTGATTATGAAACCAATGCAGAGACTATGGGACGGGAGTCAGTTAAAATACATTTTAATAATTAGTAATATTTACGAGCGCTTACTCATTATGTAGGATACAATTGATTAAAAATGTTGTAATGTCATCCCATCATTAGTATTAAAATAACCCTTTATCTGAGTTAACTTATGAGTCACGAGCAATCTGAAGCTGCTAGCAGTTTTCGTTTTTATGAATATGCGACCCAAATTTTTGAATTTATGGCTAATTGGCTATTTGTGGAGACTTATTGAGATTTAAGAGGCTGTCGCACGCAATCTTCTTTATAAGGATATTAATCCCTTCATGCATCTTGAAATACAGAAACCCTTTCTCAGTCAAATGTCCTTCAAATAGGTTGATTACAATAATTGAATACCTAGTTCATATAATATTAACTTACGTAAAAAAACTTTACTAAACAGGATAACATAAACACTTACATGTTTTTATGTTGTCCTGTTTAGTTTATTAGATAGGTATTTAGGCTAATTCAATTATAACAAACATTTTAGAATGAATGGAATGAATGGTTGAATTATGACATTTTATAAAGGAGTTTATTAAAATAGCATTTGTTGTTATTTCCTCTAAATAAATCTGTATAGGTAGTTGGAAAGTAAAATGTATGTACCTGTGATAGTCACACCTCCTGTAGAGAATATCTTAAGTGTGGCCTTAGGGTTGTATAACTTATAAGTGACTCCTGGGTGGAGCTCTGGTTCATAACTGAAAGAAAGGAAAACAACGTTTTTGAACTGCTCCAATATTTCTTTGATCAAGTTACTATCCAGATTAATCTCTAAGAAGAGTTAAGATAAGTACATATATTTTTGATGTAGACACTAATTTGTTTGAAAGTCAAGTGTTGTTTTCTTTACTACACCCAAACACTGTTGTTTATAGGGTCAATCATTAACAGGTAAAGCAGCTCCCTACACCAGTTACATTGATTTGCATTGAATTTTCAACTCAACATATTATACAACAGTATATTTGGTGGTCTGCATTTTATACCCAAAAGCACCAGAATTAATAATTATTTAATAATATACAAGGTAATATTATTACCTGGATAATAACGATAATAATTTCGAAAACAGCCTAGTACAATGACCAACTATTACCAACCACGTATTCATGCTTACAGGTAAGATATGAATACACTTCATACATATGAATACAGCAGGTTTATGCTATGATTTTTTTGTAAATCATTATCTATTACTTACTGTCTGCTAAGTATAAGAATCCAAGTTGAACCACATCAAATGTCATGCAAAATGTTCTATAAATAAATTATCAACAAAATGTTTTAAGTGAACTTATCCAAGCAGGGATAGTCTGCTAGTTTATCACAAAAATAAAACAATTTCATCTGAACCCTGACTCTACAGTTTGCATTAGTTGATAAGATGAAATTACTTTTTCTATACTTTTAATATTTGCAAATAGTAGGAAGACTATGCAATCAATCTGCCTAGCCTTTTCCCAACATGGAGGACTCTCGTTATGTAAAGATGGTCACCCATCCACAGACTTATAATAGCAAGCGTAGCTTAACCTGATGGATCAACCCGTGGGGCTGTTATTACTTAGCCACAAGGTCCACAAAAATAGTAGGAAATTATGCAAAACCAATAAACAAAGTTGCAATTTAGTATTATTTATTTATGAGATCTTCTTCGAACAGAGGCAGACTTAATGCCATAGGTTTAGAATTTCTTTTCTGCTTCAGTGTCATGAATGGGTAAAATTGGTATGTGCCCAATAAATGATGTTTGTTAATAAACTACAGAAAAATGTCGATTGTTTAGGAGCTAGGAAAGTCTTAGCAAAACATCCACTTGATTAACACTATAAATGTAAACAAAGAAATTTTTCAATTAAAATTGAATGAACCTAAAAAATAATATCAAGCTGTATGATGTAATTGAGTAGTAAATTTATATGGGTAATACAGTTAAATAAAAATACTTACTCTGCTTCTTTGTATTTCTTGGAAAAAGATATGATCCGTATACCAAAGGGCATCCGACAGGTGCCTAATACATTGACTACACGGAAATTCCGAAAGCGCACTTGGAAGCCTAGCTTTTGCAGAGCGCGCGCGTACCGCCGCGCCGCCACCTTGGCCTGGTCTTCGCTGGTGGCGCCCGTGCACGTCACGCGCCCCGATGACCAGATGGACGCGGTGGTGTATGGGCGCCGTAGCTTCATAGTGACCATGCCGTTCTCGCGGCGGAACTCTACGTTAACACCGTTTAATGCTATCTGTCTAAGGTTCAGGTGGCACTTAACACTAAAACTGCACACAACATTGTTTATCATTATATCTATTTCGGGTGTATCCTCCTCCTCTTCGATGGGCACGGGCGGCGCCACCGGCTCGTTTGTATCGGAGCACTGCATCTGCTGCGCGCTGGTCGAGCCAGCTTCGCAATACTCATGGTCGGGTACCATGTGATTTGTAACACTATGTGTGGATATGCCACGGTTGGGCACAACGCCATGTGTGCCTTTGCTCAGCTCCTTAATACCATTCTCTTGGATGAGCGTAGCCATGACCACCACGGCACACTGAAACAAAAATAATAAGTCTATGATTTTATACATAGGACAAAAAGAAAATATAGATCCATTATAAAGCAAGATAGCTACTTGAAAAACATCCTTTTGTAAGGTTATTTTTTTTTTTTTACGTAATTATGAACATTCACACTGAAAAGCAGTAAGTTTCAATGAAATGTGATTCCAAATTAACCTTACAAGTAAACTATGTAATGCTTTATGTATACCGACTGTGTCCATTGCTATAAATAGTCCCTGCAGTATGAAATTAGATATTTGACCCTCAAAAAACCCACACCTGCATATTGGATATGCATTGTAGTGGCTACATGATAACTAATTCCAGGAAGATAACGAAAGCATGTGGAATTATATCAAAATCATTACAAATGAAAATATATATATTTAAAGCTATTGGTATGAAATTTGGAATGCCATTTCATTCATAAAATAATATTTTTATTACAGGATATGAATCAAAAATTGTAATGAAACACTGATTAAGTTTATACATTGAGAGCAAGAAAAGTGTGATTATATCGCTGTTATCGTCAGCATTCAGTGGTAAACCATAAAGAGGACTTTATTGAAAATTGTTGATTGCAAAACAATGGCAAATGGCAAACACACATGAAACAATGAAAACATTTGCACAAAGCACACTTTTAGCTAAAATTATGCAAGTTCAAAGTTGTTATTCGAGTTTTGCACTCATTGAACTCAACATTTAACTGTGCTTTACTTAAACAAATTGTTTATCAATAATATGGGAAATTAATCCCTAGACATTGAGTAGTATCGTTATAATGCAATTGAAGAAGCAATAAAATGATAACTTGATACCCAGATATTTCCAAAATTTCAAATCTACTTCTTTTTTTTAAGTTTCTCTAGAATATGATTAATCTAGATCATTGACAGTACTCTGTTAGATTTCGATACATAAGATACATCTACACACATACCTAGAAGTTGTATTGTCGGGGTTGGAGTTTAAAATATTAAAGGTATATGCACATACACCAAAACTTGTTTCACAAAGGAATAGTTTTATCTTGATAATACACTCATTTTACAATATAAGTTTTGATATTTATAAAAACAAAAATTAAACATCAAGATTTTTGAAAGAGAACTTGTAACAATAACAAAATCAAATTTCAAGATTCAATGGAGTGGCACAATTTAGGCCACTTCCCACGGCTGGGTACGACGCGACGCGACAACATGACACTTTGCACAGCTGACTGTCGGATGGGCCCCCGCCCCGCGCTACCCCCGGCCCCCACCTTCTCCTGCGCCCTGTCTACGTCCTGCGCCTAGTTTGCACTGCACATGCATTACATCGATCAGCCCCAGGTGTAAATTGCTTACAAGTGTGCTTTACTTGCCGTAAATTTACACACTTGAGCTTAATTTGTACCTTGTAAGCTAAGCTCATCATAGAAGTTAATATGCCCTACATATTCGTTTATTTATTAATTATTTACATTCCCCGTTATACGATTATAACGAAAATAATTCGTAGTCAGCAGTTATTGACCCCATAACGACCTGAACCACACGTGATTATAGACCACAAAGAAAAGTTATCCTCGTGAAAACTTATCCTGGATAGTATTTCTTTAACCCGATTCTTATTCATGAACCAAAGGACAGTAAATAATAAAGGATTTCAATAAAATATAAAACTAAAGATGAACAAAATAACACGAGAATGAACTTGAACCAAAATGGGGCAGGCTCGTAACTTTTTAGTGACTGATTGTGGGATGTTACTTTGGATTATAGGATCTCAGGTTAAACTGTATTTGCTAAACATGTAAGAAAATTACATAAAACAACAATTTACCTGAGGTAAAGTGATATATTTGTCACAATTATTTTTACACTACCAACGAATAATAATTTTCATTGCAGAACTAAGAAAGTCCAGACAGGAGGTTCCGGTGACGAATTAGCTTTTACACAATAACAAATATTACAACACCCGAAATATGACAGAAATTACATAGAAAGCTAACTGATACAAGCAACTCGCTAATAAATGCAAAAATCAAAAACTTATGCACATCCTGCCTAGCACCGCCATGTTCCATTCGTCGATGAACAAAATTGAATGAATGAAATAGAACACGAATGACTGATTATCCTTTGCAGAATCATCGCCCACTTTTGTCTATGCTACCATTGTTTTTTTCAGTCGGCTGCTTGCTGTTTACTAAAAAATAAAATAATAAAGACGGATCTACTAAATTCTTAATATGCTATGCTATAACGTATTTCTTCCGCGTGCTTTCTAATGAACTGACCCGCAGTGGCCGCAACGCAGTGTGGGTTTTCTAATCGCTACGAATTTTGGTTTTCCGATTGCAGTGATAGAATACTGAACTTATTATTCACCGTCGTTACGAACATGCAAATATTGAATACCTTTAAAATCAAAGCATTTCGCGTGCATCACAGCTGTTGCGGGTTTCGCGCTGAATTTTAAATATACCATCACGTGAAATATTATTTAAAACCAGCCAAGTGCGAGTTGGAATAGATCAATTGTTCCGTATAACCTCGCACTGGTGAATTAAGAAGAGGAGGGTCGGTGGGGGCGATCCACGACCAAATCTTGAAAAGGACTTTTTAATCAAATCCCAAAAAGGCCAAAATATAGAAGCAGTTTGGAGTTGGAGGCCCCGTACGTTACGTATGTGAAATATAAATGTAGGAATTTTCGAGTTCACTACTCAGTGCTTAAGTTTTTGAGTTATTTATTTATTTATTTAAACTTTTTACACACAAAAAAGGTACAAAGGTGGACTTAATGCCTTAGGCATTCTCTACCAGTCAACCAAGGGTGGTGAAGAGATTAGATGGCAGGTGCTCTGTTTGAGAGGAACAAAGAAAAAAAATTAAAATTTATTATTATGCATTATAACTAAAATAGTTACAACAGTACATAAACAGGTTATAAACTACATACACATACATATTCACTTTAATATATACCTATATTATATAAATATATATATACAAAATCAAGGGAGGGTGTTGAGATGACTCTACTCTATTCATTTTGAAAATAATCCGCAATTTCCGCTTAAATGCATACCGACTGGTGGCTCTGATATCAAGAGGAAGCGCATTCCAAAGAAGAATGGACTGAATACGAAAGGAAGAATGAGCAAAGTCAGAAGTATGAGAAGGACAAAGTAGGAGAAGATTGTTAGAAGAACGCAGATTCTTAGTGTGTGAAGAACATAGATATTGGAAGTGGGACACAAGATAAGAAGGAGTGGGAGAGTTGAGAAGGGAGAAAAGCGTGGTCAAAGCGCGCAAACTTCTCCTTTGGCGAATCAGCGAATGGACATCCATTTGAGCTCGGACCTGTAACTAAACACATGGTCATATTTTCTGAGGTTAAATATGAACCGGATACTATTGTTATGCAGTCTGTCAAGCTTATCCAGAAAAACCGCATTCATGTCAAAATAGCATACGTCACCATAGTCGATGATAGGGAAAATCAAAGCCTGCACAACAATAGTTTTCGTCTTAGCAGGCAAAAAGTTTCTCAGACGATACAGGGATCGCAGAGTCCCGTTGACCCTTTGATCAACACTAGATATGTGATGCTCTTTTCAGATAGAATGGACTATCTTTTATTCTATTAGTATTTAGTGGGTGTACCCAATATCGACATTTCCTTTTTTTCTTGTTTATCGCTAGTAAAAGTGCAGCTTTGTCGGTATACCGAAGTAATTTTGCGTTTATAGATTTGATCATTTTGTTTGTTGTTTTAGAATAAGGATCGCCTTATCCTAAAACAAATTAACAATTTTGCTTGGAAAAGAGTATTTATAAAACCGACATTGGTTAATAGAGTTAATGTTTTGCTTTTACTGCCCTGGCTGCCGGGCAGGTGGTTGTGGCTAGGGCCGCAGGTCGCATTTTGCAGGAGTTGATGCCGCAACTGGTTCCGAGTCCGAGTGGAAAAAATCTGAATGACACTTTAGACTTGCTGTATACGTACGGTTTCCTGATCAGGATTCCTGATTCGGAATTCCGTGAGACTAGCGCATGTTCGATTTTTGTATTAGTAATTTACACTGCCAGTAGGTAGAGTGACGCTTTCATTAAATCACATTTAAACATGTACGATGACTAATTGATGATGAATTTATCATTTACTATATATTTTCTGGTGTAAAATAAAGTATATATAAATAAATAAATAAATGACGAATTGATTGCTATTGCTTTTTTATTTACATATATTTTATTGTACTAACACCACAAAAATACATAACCCAAAAATAAATCAAACACTACAAAACTGCAGTTTTACTAAACATTTTTATAAATAAGAAAAAAGAGGAAATGTAGATAGTGGGTACACCCACTAAATACTAATAGAATAAAAGATATTCCATTCTATCTGAAAAGAGCATATTACTCTATGACCTAGACGTCCACTCGACACAGCGCACAGCGCCGGCACCGTCACGGTTCTGAACCAAAATTTCCGTTTGTGGGCGGCGGCGGAGCAAAAATGTATAGTAGCGCTGTTTTCGAGATGACATCATTCGGTTATTTCCGTTCTGAATGACCCGAACGCACAGTTCGATTTCCGAAACGAACGTAAGGTTTTTTTCTGTTCGGAAAATGTACAAACGTGTGCGCCTAGTTGAACATTTTGCATGTAACTGTTCGTTTGTACTGGCGAGATTTCAAAACATTTTGAAATCTCTAGTTCTTCTCAAACATTGTATGGAGCATTTGCAGAAAGTTAAGATTTCAATAAGCATTCAGGTCTCCGAATCAGAAATCCTGATCGGGAAACCGTACGTATGCGGCCAGCACCCGGTTCAGCCCCCACAGTCCCCACACACACATATTTATAAAAAACGATGATTGGCTTCAGCTCGTTATATATTTCAAAGTTTATATAATGAAAAACAGCTAATTACTTGAAAGTTTCCAGTAATGATTCGTTAAAAATGTTTTAATAAAATCTTTTTTATAAAAAAATAGTATCTTACTATTTGTCTTACCGTGTAGTGTATCAGCAGCTTAAGTCATTTACGAAACGCCATTGCAAACTTCTCCTAAAATTTTGTATCTAACTTCACTTTATTGTTCGATCATCCATCGTTCATCAATCAAGCGGTCGAATAATTCGTAATTTTACTTAATTTTTTCATATTTGTGCCAATCGTTACGTTAATTTAGTGTTATTAATTCGCTGGAAGTCCGTGGATATTTATAAATGTAAATAATCATCCTGTTGTGTTTGCAAACGTGCATATGCTTTGTTGTGAGAACCACCACCTTTATCTGCTGTCATTCTGAGCTGTAGCAACTGAATTTTTCGATAATGAAACATAAGTTATCCTTTGAATGGTAGGTTATCGACTGAACTAGAGTACAAGAATAACAAATCAGTATCCAGTTGTTGATGTGTCGTGATGAGAGTGGTGTTCTTACACGGAGCAGTCATCGGGAGAATGTGCGGTGGCGTTTAGCCTTAGTGGCAGAGGACGTCAGAAATAGGATCCAGCATGGAATCGGTGAAGGACGAAGAACGTTTGCGGCGCCTGCGCGCCCTGGAGGAGCGGCTGTGTGACCCTCGCTCCACCGGCAACGTGGACTGCTTGCTGGACACCGTGACGGCGCTAGTCTCCGACTGCGACCACCCGGCTATCCGTCGCATGAAGAACGTCGAGGCATACACCAGTAGATGTACGTACACTATATTAATTCAGAAATGTGATTTAGTTATACATTGTTGTATAGCAATGTTCCATTCTAGAACCATGTTAGGCCAAAACTCATTTATAAGAACTGAATTGGTAAAATTGAGTTTGGGTTGTTAATAGGGCTCTGATGGCATTCAGGATGATAATGCAACCAGTACCTGCACTGGTGAATATTTATCAGGAAACGGTCAAATATGGAAACACAAAATTGTTGCAACTTAGGTAAATGAACTGATTGTGTCTATGTTACTTTATCAATGTTATCAAGCCATACATGTAAAGATTGGCTCCTGTCTGATCCACTAGCACTGTAAGCACAACAACATCACTTTCCTATTGCTTCTAAGCAATATTTGGGAAAACATGTCTAGTTTATTTTCAGTTATTCAGAATATTGAAAAAGCATTTACATCTTTATTGCAAGCAAATAACTACTGAATGGCTTCTATATTCAATGTAAGATTTTTAATGTCTGTCATTTTGTTGATTTTGTTATTATTGACAGAGCTTTATCTCTCTCTCTTTTTAGCTTTAGGAAATGTTACCTTATTTTTTAGAGTAATTTTAATATTTTCAAGAATAGATAAATGTTTTGTCTGTTTAAACATTCAAAAGCAAGTGTGCGCTGATTCTAATGCTATTAAATATCAGCCTATAATTCTTATCTATTGTTATATTTACAAACACTTGGCAAAAAAACCCACTAGGTTTAAATGTTTATGTGTTAAGTGTGTGGTAAAGATGTTTTATTTCTGGACAGTTAATAATGGAATCTAATGTGCAATGCAGTTTAATTAATAAGTTTGTTTTGATTACATTACATGTAGTACCTAATCTATTAAGGAATGATAACATAGTACTAGTATTTATGATAGATGGTTGATTACACAGCAGTGTGTGAAATAGGGGTCATCCTTTCTTTAGGTCATACTTTAACTACTCCATAGTTAAGTTTTTTGTTTTATTTAGTGATTTTTGTTGTGGGGGTTTACTCTGATGTTATATACCCAGACCCGTTCACAACTCCACACATATCCAAGTTCATATTTGTGTACGAGTAGGAAAATCAGTCTTAACTTGCTGTAGGTAATGCATTTTTTTACATGGTTTTGTTTTTTATCTTTTCAAGGACATAAACATCCTCCTTTGTGGTCAAAACAGCAAACGTCAATAACCAGCTGTTGTAAAGTTGTGATCCCTTCATGGCTGCTGTTCATCATCTAATTGATAATATTATAAATGATCATAAAGTGTAACTTTGTATGGTCAGCAGTAGTTGTTGCTTGAATAACATCCAGTTGGAACTATGACAATAGACTATTATTATATTTGATTTCGGATCTGATTGAATAGAAATTATTCAATGAGGAGCCGAAAATATAGAAGATGGATTACTACACACATTTATAATATCTACTGCCTTGTTGGTCTAGTGCTTGCAAGCGCTACTGCTGATCATGAGGTCCCTGGTTCGATTCCCAGGTTGGGCAAAGTGTTATTGTGTGTTATTAGTGGTTTTATCATCTGGAATTTGTCAGTAGCAGCCCTGTGTCTGGATTTGTGCCCGGTTGATGACATTAAGCTCGCCCTCTATTACATGGGACTTAAACATAACAGGCAAAATATGGGGGTTTACTATAGGTACACATCTACCTAACCTTTCGGGGATTACAGGCGTGAAGTTATGTCATGTTATGTTATTTATAATATTTTCTGGATAAATGGTGTTTAATTAAATTATATTGAAATAATTAGCAATATGTATTTTCTATGTCTCAGTTCTGAAGTTTTATCCTGCAGTGTCCTAAATGTTATTTCTATTTAGGCATATGATACACAAGCAGTGTTTAATATGCCTCAATACAAGGTTTTGATGTTTGCATTTCTTCTGATTCATATGTAATACAGATGATTCAGCAAAGTCTCCTGGTACATAATACAACTATTGTAGTTCTCAAAATTGTCCTAAAATTTTTATATTGAAATCCACATTTTATTTTTGTAATGAGCATAATTATTCTTTTTACGGCTGACTGTGAAGTGTGTCAGAGGAGCTCGTGGCTAAGTAATAACAGCCGCATGGGTCGATCCATTAGGTTAAGCTACGCTTGCCGGGGTTGGTCCGTGGATGGGTGACCATCTTTACATACCGAGACTCCTCCGTGTCTCGGAAAGCACGTTAAACCGTTGGTTCCAGCTGTCATTCGTGGATATTTGACAGTCGTTAAGAGTCGTCAGAAGCCCGAAAGTCTGACACCAGTCTTACCAAGGGGTATCATATCACCCATATACTGGATTGTGGTGGTCAGATAGGCAATCAGTCCATGTAAAATACTGGTATTCAGCTGCATCCGGTTAGACTGGAAGCCGACCCCAACATAGTTGGGAAAAGGCTAGGCAGATTGATTTTAACAGCTGACTGTGATGATATGAGACATTCTGATATTTTGTTATTCTTATGAATGCAAACTTATGATTAGTATAGGTGTTGTCAACTTGTACTGTTTACTGTGTCTTTATTTAGGGCTTCTTTGATTTCCAAAGTAAAAACATATTTAATAACTAATATATAATAGTTATTAAATATGTTTTTACTTTGAAAGTAGAGTAGAAATGTTTAATGATTCAAAAAGTAGTCAAATGCAAGCCAATAATAAGAAGTATAACTTGTCTTGACATTAATAAAATGTGTTTTGTTTGTTGTAGATGAAACTTTTGCTTCAGACATAGTAGACCTGCGTATGAAAGCAGCAGATTTTGATTTGATAAAGGTGATTGGCCGAGGGGCATTTGGTGAAGTGCAACTAGTCAGACACAAGTCTACACGTCATGTATATGCTATGAAGCTACTCAGTAAGGTTGAAATGATCAAGAGATCTGACTCCACGTTCTTTTGGGAGGAGCGGCACATAATGGCACATGCTAACTCTGAGTGGATATTAAAACTACACTTTGCTTTCCAAGACCACAAATATCTGTACATGGTCATGGACTACATGCCTGGTGGTGACCTTGTTAGTCTTATGTCGAACTACGACATACCTGAGAAGTGGGCTAAGTTCTACACAATGGAAATTGTCCTTGCATTAGACGTAATTCATGGTATGGGTTTTGTACACCGAGATGTAAAACCAGATAATATGTTAATTGACAAATACGGACATCTAAAGCTGGCTGATTTTGGTACATGCATGAGAATGGGACCTGATGGTCTGGTCCGGGCCAGCAACGCAGTGGGCACTCCTGATTATATATCACCTGAAGTGTTACAGTCACAGAATGGAGAAGGAGTGTATGGTCGTGAGTGTGACTGGTGGGCAGTGGGAATATTTTTGTATGAAATGCTCATTGGAGATCCTCCTTTCTATGCGGATAGTTTAGTAGGTACATACGGTAAGATCATGGACCATAGGAACTCTCTCCAGTTTCCTGATGATGTAGAAATTTCAAAGGATGCTAAATCTCTAATCAGAGGTCTTCTAACAGACAGGATTAAAAGATTAGGTAAAAGTAGTGTGAACGAAATTAAGCAACACCCATTCTTTATCAATGATCAATGGAGTTTTGAAAACTTGAGAGATTCTGTACCGCCGGTCGTGCCTGAATTATCTAGTGATGACGATACTAGGAATTTTGATGACATGGAAAAGTCCGATGCTTTAGATGAATCTTTTCCTGTGCCCAAAGCATTTGTTGGAAATCATTTGCCGTTTGTGGGCTTTACTTACAATGGTGATCATCAATTATGCGCCAAAGGACTGAAGGCAGCCGATGTAGTAGATACTATCTCTAATAATCATATTAATAATGTTGGATCTGAAGCTATACTGCAGCTAGAGAAACTCCTAGAAAGAGAAAGAGATGGCAGACGGAAGCTGGAAGACACGCAAGTCACTTTATGTGCTCAGCTAGAAGAATTGTCTCAGAGGGAATCTAGAAATAAGAAAATAATAGCTGACACGGACAAAGAATTAGCACTACTACGACATGATCTGAAAGAGATACAAAGGAAGGCTGACATAGAAACCGAGACGAGAAGAAAAGCTGAATTTAATTTTAATGAAGCAAAGCGGCGGCTTGACGAAGAGCAAAGCAAACGAGCGAAAGAAATAAATAATTTACAAACTTACAACGACAAAATAAATGCTTTAGAAATGCAATTAACGGAGTTACGTGAGAAGTTAAAGCAAGAAGCTGAGTCTGCTGCTAAGTCAAGGAAACAAGCGGCAGAGCTGACAGCCGCGCAGGCCGCAGCCGCCGCCGTCAACGACGGCACCGTGGCGAGCTTGCGTGCCCAGCGCGATACTCTAGAGAGGGAACGAAGCACTCTCTCTGAAGAACTTGCTGCTGTGAAGGCATCTAAACAACGCTCAGATGCGGCTGTCGCGGAGGCCACTAGTAGATTGAATGCGGCTCACGGTGAGCTCGAGCGGGCGTCAGGCAGGTTAAACCAGATCATGGCGGATAACAGGCAGCTTTCAGAGCGAGTGTCGTCGCTGGAGAAGGAGTGCGCGTCGCTGGCGCACGAACTCCGCGCGGCGCAGCACTTGTACCAGCAGGAGCTGCGCGCGCACCAGGACACGCAGCGCTCACAGCTGCTCTCTAAACAAGAAGCCAATCTGGAGCTAGTTAAGGGTGAGTGTTAGTATTCCAAGACGATTTACTTTCTGCCATCTAGCCCACGCTACAATCCTGTCATGTTCAACTGAGCTAAACTGTATAAGCTCCCAAAAATATATTTCATACCTTCACTTTTTGCATGCCTCAGGAACATTGGATATGATATTTAAAGGTATTGTTCAGTTTGCTAATATACCTCCTATGATCTTTGTAGGTCCAAAGTAGACTCACTTTATAGTAAATAAATAAGGCTTGGTACCTATTTGTTCTTCATATTAATCAACCTTCTTTAATCTAGTTGTTGTTAATGTTTATAATTGAATAGTTAATTCGATTTTTATTTTTATTTCCTACTCAAAATTCAAAAATCTTGTATTAGTTTTTAGAATCAAATTTATTTATGGAATGTTCGCAATGTGAACCAACAGCTCTGCAATCGAAGCTGAACGAGGAGAAGACCGCGAGACAACGCTCAGAGTCTGTGTGTCAGGAGAAAGACCGCCAGATGTCTATGCTTAGCGTGGACTATCGGCAGATGCAGCAGCGCCTACAGAAACTTGAGGGCGAACATCGACAGGAAACTGAAAAGGTCATTATAATTGTCACTGTAACTCTACAGAGTGTTTGTGCGGTCAGCAATGAAAGTCGATTAACACTGTTACTTACTTATGTAAATTATTACATACTACATTTGTCATAATATTATTTGATTGGGGTCCAGTATTTCATGATGTCAAGAATATGTGTTATTTCAATATTAATACATTATTGGTTTTTTTTAGTTTATGTTGTTTAGTTAAGATTTTAAAACGTCAGTTTTAAACGACTTTTGTTGCTGACTGTAGCTTATCTAACAAATATGATGATGACTCAACTCATATTAAATAATTCCACCAGGCGATGGGTCTATCGGCTTCCCTGGAGCAGGAGCGCGCCGCGCGCATGGCGGCGCACGGCGACGTGGCGGCGGCGGAGGCGGCGGCGCGCGCGGCGGCGGGCGAGCGCGACGCGCGCGCGCGCGACCTGCACGCCGTGCGCGCCGCGCTGCACGACACCTCCGAGAAACTCGCCGCTGCGTCTGCGGAGCGCGACATGCATTGTGCTAGGGTGAGTGCAAACTTTATACTATGTAGTGACCCGCCCCTGTTTCGCACGGTGTTTTCGACTTAAACTTGACATAAAATCGAGATTTATTTGTTATAAATGTCATTTTAATATTCATGTATTAAACATATGAACCTTACGGAATAAATTCTCTAAATAATGGTTAAAATTACATCCAAATCGATAGCGTAGTTGTGTGTTGTGTGACCGCGTTGTTCTTCTAGAACAACGCGGTCACACAGACAGACACGAAAATTGATTTTAGTTTATAATATGTATCTTTCAGGAGATCTGTCAATGTTCCAAGTGAAACAGTTGACCTAACTAGGGTATCCAAGGCCCGTACCATAATCATTTGCAGAGCAAGACAAATTTACATTAGTAATTGCACTTCTTATGATTCAAAATCACATGACAATTTGTTAAGTCAAATAAAGGGGTGTTTGCCAATCCGCCTTAAGAGTCCATTATACCTTAGTTCAAATTCAGTCCTTATCTCGCTCGTACGATACTGGTGAGTGGACTGCTGATTAGACTGAGTGAGAGCGAGACGGAGCGGCGGAGAGAAGGCTCCAAGGCGCCAATACTTTAAATAATTTCTTTGGACGGCGAACATAATGGCAATAAAAAAAAACACATGGCATCTGCTATTTAGTTCAGTTATTATGCAAAGTTTCATGATCTAATTTGAAGTATTTTTTTAATACCAGCGGTTTATTGTTCGGTTTGGAGGTAACTTTGGTTTTTTTTTCTATAGAGAAATTTTTATGGAATCGTGTTTTCGTCATACATAGTACTTAACATTAATCCAACTTTACTATAATATTTATTTCATTTCGATATAACGGAGGATTATGCAATGTAAGGTATTATAGGCTCTTAAGCAAGCGTGGTGATCAATGCTCCTGCCTTCTCTGTATGAGAAGAGGCCCTCGCCCTGCAATGGGACACTAAAAGGGTGGTATTTTTACTGTAGGGGATGGTACTCAACCAACCCAAACGCCGAAGACATATAATTTGCATGCAGTGCATTTTATCATTGTTCAATATGACTCAGACCATATGGTTCGCGTTATGCCGTGTGCCGTAAACTGCAGGAGTGCCACCGGTGCGAGAGACTAACTCTGCGATGTAACTTGTTAACATAACATACTGGATCTCGTCTAGTTAATTCTGTCGACCCGTCTTCACCTCCCGTGGCCATATACCTATTCCAGACCAGTGCTTATCAGCAACAGGCAGAGTAGAAACAAACATTAGATTGTCGAAGATATTATGTGCACATTAGTCATCCTATATTATAAATACTTTATGACATAATAAAATATTTAATTACGACTGCACTAAAGCCTTGAATCTAGAACTCGGCACCTACTAAACCTTTTTAGGGTTCCGTAGTAAACAAAGAACCCTAATAGTTTCGCCATTTTCGTCTGTCTGTCCGCGGCTTAGCTCAGAGACTCTTAGTACTAGAAAGCTGTAATTTGGCATAGGTATAAGTACTTAGTAATCACGCCGACAAAGTGGTAAAATAAAATCTGTTTTTGGGTTCCTTCCCTACACGTAAAGTGGGGGTGTTTTTTTTTCTCATCTACCCCATTGTGTCGTTCAAAAATATTGAGTGTCAGTGTGTGAAAACCATATTTTGATTCAGGGATCCGTTTGCAAAATATTAAGCTTCAAAGAGCAAATTTTTGTTAGGGTCAAATGTCCCCCCCCTACCAGCTAAACGGTTGGTTTGGAATATGTGAAAAAATTCACAGCAGTAGTAGTATATAATTAACGAAATTAAAAGGAAAACTACCTATGCCTACCTAATAGCTAAGTAGGCTCTACAATTTAATGAGTAATATTCGACCAACTTACATTTGCAGTTGCAAAAACATGTTATCCCATACATTCCGTATGGGAGAACTTGTTTTTCGACTACAATGTTAAGTTTCTTCTTGGGATAAATTCATCCCAATTACGGAACCCTTCATTGTGCGTGGTCCGACACGCACTTGGCCGGTTTTTTCAGGAGTCTGAAAACCAAATAAATATTAACCATGTTTGCAAATATGTCAGTAATAAGTAGGTCATTATCATTCTAATAATAGTAATAACAGTGAGAATAAAACAACTGGAAACACTTGTCAGCGTATATCAACTTAATGTATGCAGTATGCATCAATGTATTTATTTATAGACACATTCATATCGATCGACAAACTTAACGAACTCTTTGAGTGTTTCTTGTGAATTAATGATAATCTCATCGCGCCGAAATAGATTGTCCTCCAGCATTACAACATAGTGACTCATTGTCGACGGCAAACATGCACACACACACACACAACTTTTGCCTTATACGACATAAACCTGCGCGTGCGCTCCTCTCCAAATAAATAAACACATAATTACGTAGACAGCGGTTTTTCTAGAGTTGAATGCCTTACTCACTGATTATGATGTGATTTGCCAATTAATAGAACATTTATTCATTAAAGTTCACGGAATGTAATTGTTGACAATTTCATGTTAATAGTCGACGTTGTGCTGATGGAAATAAATCATTCCTCAGTTACGAACTCGATTCGGCTATTGTTGTACAATTAGTTTACAAAGCCGAGGAGATTAATTAATTTCACAACAGAGTGACCGTTCAGAACTACATTAATACTTTATCAAATTGTAACAGCACTCGTATCTATTTCAGAGTACACTTACATAGCTGTACACAGTTTGGTAGATACTATTGTATATTTCGTTTCGAGATAGAATATGAATAAATATATTTTACTGCAGTCTCTTACCGCTAGTCGTACGAATTACCCGAGTATGAAAAGTAGGTATTATTCTTCTTTGACCTTGATATTTATGACACAAGCATTTTAAGATTGGCTTTACAGATTTAAACTTTGTATTTTAAGTATGTTACTAATGCCTTATTAACGGAAAAACCCTCGCTTTCTACCTTTCTTTATTAATGTATCTTTGAACTAAAGAGAAGACCCATGTCAGGCTGCAAAAGGCCAAGGGCTTCCTGGAAACAAAATGTACATCTAGGTAAGATTAGATGCTTGCTGAATGAGTTGCATAACTGTTCTTAGAATAGATCAGAATTCCACATAGTGTGTCGGATTTTGTCCACATATAAAATATAAACATTGTCTATGACAATCTTAATTTAAAAATAGAATTATAAGAACACACGTAGGAGTGAAAAATGAGTATATGCTATTACTACACTCAAAATATGAAGTAAAGACGATGCTGAATCAGTGTGAAGTTATGAATTTTTTGAACAGAAGTGCTGAACAAACAGAGCCTTGGCAATGAAGACATGCCTATAAAACACTTCCATTATGATGAGGACACGCATTAATATACAGGAATGTGTTATTGTCGTGTTAATTTCCTGGTCATCTTCAACTGGGACGTGTATCGCTGTACAATAAATTGTACTTAATGTTTTTATATGAATGCTACAGCTAAATACGTACTTTGTATGTAGATTCATAACGATATGAAAACATCTACTTATAAATAACAAACTTCAAATACTTAAACAGGCCGCTAATTAACATTATACCGTGCGTTGCTAAATGTACAATAAAAACAGAGAGCCTTGATGTATTTGATGGTTTACCTGTATGTGTTAGTAGTTTTTCGTAATATGATTTCTCGTCCATAAGATTAACATTTTGGAAACCGCAATTTCAATAGAAATAATTAAATTATTCAACTCAAAACTGAGTCACATCAAACAGAAAAGTAAGAACATCGATATAATATAACAAGAGCTTTATGTCCCTTGTAGCACGATTATGTCAGTACTATAAAAATAGTGAGTCACGTGGCGTAATCAATTCTGGAGAGAACGCGCTATATTCTATAGCTTTATTATAATTATAGCTTATCTACTAAAGAACACAGCTACTTTCAAATCAGATGCTTATTCAGTTATAAAACTAATAAAATAATTTTCATAATACCTATATTTATTGTTTATATGAAAATAATGTTGCCGTGCATCTTTGGCTTCTAAGAGCTTAAACGTATCAGTGATCCTGTGGGTTACCCAAAGAAATCTGTTAGTATATTATGCGCACTTACGCCCGAACAGAGAATAGGCATATTCTTAATTTAACGTTATTATGACAAGTTCGTAAGTAAGGCTGGTCGGGTGACGTCAGCCTGTCGGTGACTGTACAAACGTACACTGCAATAAATTGCAAATCTTAATGACCAAGAAATTGCATTTTATCTGAAGTTCTAACACAACTGCCTCCCCCCTTCTGGTGGTGAACTTGACCATTATATTCAGTCATTGAGCTCATTCCTTTCTACACACTTGTCGTGTGTAATATTTATGTCCAACCCGTACTAGAATTTCAACTTATTTTTTTAAAGCCATTTAAACCTAGTGTTATTATAAGTTTTTCTGTGAATTTTGACCACCGAGTGGGACCAACAGTCGAGATGGGAGGAAGAGAGAGCGATGTTGTTATTTTCAAGCCACTAATCGATGTATTCCTTGTCAACCAGAGCGAGGAACTTCGCCAGCAGTTGGAGACGGAGCAGCATTACTGTTTTGTGTACAAGAGCCAGGCGAATGACATGCGACTCATGTTGGAAGAGAACACGCGGGCGGCGCGCGATTCCGAACAGGAACGGTCGAGCTTGCTGCATCAGTTACAACTTGCCATCGCACGCGCAGATTCCGAGGCCATTGCCAGGTCAGTGCTACATTCACATACTTTCAGTAATTCAGATCCTCGTCTGAGTTTTTTTCAGTGTTTCTTCTTCAGTGGTCGGTAAGGAAACACCGACCTCATCTACTTAAAATATTATTATTTGTTTTGACGTGTAAATGTGTTTTTTTTACAAGTAATTTACAGAAATAAAATATAATTCATCATATCATAGAAGAGGTTCTGACGTACATTGTGTTAGTTACACATAAGCTGTTTGCCAGTTAGGGTGAAATTACACGCAAATGAGAAATTTCAGCTCTCGTAACTCGTCTACAATACAATGTATTTATATCCTCAGTCCATTTTCAAGTAGGAAGGAACCAAAATCCCAAGAAAAAGTGCAATAAAAAGAAACAATTCAATCAGTGTTAGATTTTCATCTGTAATCTTGTTTGTAGCCATCAAATACCAGTAAACAATATTATCATATTTATCGTCAAGTAGTCTTACTTGCGCACTTTAGAACAAATGCATTTTCTCCTTTTATCTCCCTTATATCTTAGTGATATCATATTCATTGATTACAATAGATCATACAAACAATAATTGCAGTTATTTTAAGCAAGCTGACAGTGACAAGTGTTTTCTCATTTGTCTTTTGTTCAACAAACGGCAAACATGTTGCACAGAAAAATCTTTGAAATTAGCCGTAGAGTTACTTTTTCACATCCAGCTGGAAAAAAAATGTAAATTATTTAACTTTATTTATTTCCTTTATTGCATCATTATACATATTAAGTACATTTTATATATTTTTATTAAAAAAAACAAAAATATAAAAAATAGTGGCCCATCGGCATCAGGAACTGGGTCCACCCCTGACCCCCGGCAGCTTGGACCCAGTTCCAGACCCAGAGAGAGGAACCTCCTCACGATGCGTGCCGTGTCTAAGAGTACATACGACTTTCCGAATGAAGCCCTTGACCCAGCCGCGCACCGAGAGCCTCCTGAGGTGTTAGTCGAGGCTCTCTGCTATTAGGCCACTTTATTTATTACAATGGTTAATTATACTTACATTCATGTGTAAAACGTGCAGTGATCCTCGAACAATATAAAAATAATATAATATTCGTAATTGTTTCACGATATTACACAAACTAAGGCATTTTTCCCACGGGGATAAGGCGAAACTAAATATCACTGCGTCCTTCCATAATTCATAATAATCAATTATATCCACTCCCTGTCCGCGATCATAACTGGTCAGCCCGCGCTGTTATTAAGAGCGTTTATTCTGAAGGTGGGCAACGTCGCAAATAGATGTCATATATTTCACTGTTTTGATTAATTTAGCAATATTACTGTGTGGAAATAAAAAATGTGGCTAACTAGCGAACTAGAATATTGATTATGAAATGCAATAATTAATATCGTAACACCGAATGTTTAGTTTTAGATGTAAAAAAACAATTTGGAAACTTTCCGAGTGCGGTTTTTTCAACTAAACTGGGTACAACATCAAATTCAATGTTATAATTGCAATTCATTATTAATATTCCAGATCGCTAGTTAGCCACATTTCTTATTTCTATTCAGTAATATTGCTATAAGAATCAAAACAGGTAAATATTTGACAGTCGCGACGTTGCCAACTTTTAGGATAAACCCTCTTAATTAGAAAAGTTTCCAAAAACGCCGATACTCAAAATTTAAATGTACCTTCAGCGCACCACGGACTGTCAGACCCAGTTTATGTTGATACGAGAGAAGATGCGAATGCTGTGTTATTAATTCTCCCTTAAAATATTCCAGGTCCATAGCCGAAGAGACAGTGGGCGAGTTAGAAAAGGAGAAGACAATGAAAGAGCTAGAGATGCGAGACGCCATGTCTCAGCACCGCAGCGAGCTGGCGGCGCGTGATGCGTTGGTACAGGGACTGCGCGACCGCGACCACGAGAACAGAGCCACCATCGACCTGCAGCGGAAGGTAAAGTATCCTTATATACTTATCCAACAAACAATAACTTATCTATCCCAGAAATCGATGATGGTTAAAAAAAATACGACTCCCCTGTAAAAATTGAAAATTAAAGTGTAGGTCCTGATAAGTTTATTAATATAATATAATATCGATGAATGTATGGTCTGTTCCAAAAGTATCTGATTAAAATGTAAACAAATGTTGTAGAAAACGTACCTGTGGATGCCAATTTGTAGTGCCACTTACAAATTGAGTACTTCAATTTGATTATTTAAATTACCATAAAGATGTTTTACATTTTACAATTGAGGTTAATTTTTATAACGTAAATTTTGGTAAATGTTATTCAAACAATAATTGTTGGAAAAAACTGGTTAGATATAAAGTTAAAACCTTAATACTGATTATTGAGTAATTAATTCCCTTTAGAATTTAAATTGAACAGGATTTGTACAGTATTCTCTCGGGATTCCGCTTCCAATCATTGAAAAGTATGTATACTGACAGTGTTCAGCCATTTCCTACATTCGTTTGTGTTGCGCAGGAGGTAGACGAGCTCCGGCGCAGCGGCACGGCGCTGGCCGAGCGCGTGGCGTCGCTGCAGCGGCTGCAGGACGACGTGGACCGACTCAACAAGAAGCTCAACTCGGAGATTATGCTCAAGCAGCAAGCCGTCAACAAACTTGCTGAGATTATGAACAGGTAACACTCAATTGCATGATAGTTATAGCAGGTATATCTACTTAATAAAAATCTTAAATTCACTGACAGACAACGCACAGCATAAACCACTCGGTTTAAAAGCATGACATTTTGTACAAGAGTTCCTTATACAGGATGTATCAGAAAGGTGTGGTATAGACTATCAAACAAATCGCTTTGTTTTTTTTTGTAAAATTAATATTGCGTCATCTGTCAGTGGCATTGTAATGTGACGGCAGGGAGAGAACTCTTATGTTTATGTTCACAAATATATGTTCTGCAAAAACTAAACCAAATACGTAATCCTTTTACAGAAAAGACATGAACCCAGCGACGACAAAGAACAAGAGCAAGATGTCGGTACGGAAAGACAAGGATTACCGGAAGCTGCAGCAAGAGTTGACCAGAGAGAAGGAGAAGTTCGACCAGCACATTTCCAAGCTACAGCGCGACCTGCAGGACTGCCAGCAACAGCTGCTGGATGAGCAGTCTACCAGGCTACGGCTCGCCATGGAGGTAACAGAAACTTATCATTACAATTTGAACCTTATGGAAATAACTTTGTCGAAAGTTATATGTCTAACTTTGAGGACTTGCCAGGTTTCTAAAAGAAAAATCAAGACTGATCTAGCTGCTGTACATTTTCATGTTAGTGTTACTGTTGCGGTTGGTTAACCAAAATAAACGAAATCCAAACACAAAGTCGAATTTATCTTCGTAAATCATCAAAAACTAAGATTAAGTTGTACTAAGGTTGAGTTGTTGTTGTTTACATTAGTGTGATAAGGATTTAGTTTCCTCGAGAGTAGTTCCTGAACATCAGATATATACAAATATCTAACTATTATTATGTTTCTAGGTCGACAGCAAAGACGTGGAAATCGAACAACTGAAAGAGAAACTAGCTGCCCTAACAAGCGAGACGGCATCTCAATCATCCGCAGATGCCGAAGATGGCGAAACGGAACAGACGTTAGAAGGCTGGCTGTCAGTGCCTTTCAAACAAAATATACGCCGTCATGGCTGGAAGAAACAGTACGTTGTCGTGTCGTCCAAGAAGATTATATTCTATAACACCGAGAATGATAAGATGAACACCACGGATCCGGTTATGATTTTGGATTTGAGGTTAGTAAATAACATTCTTAAAAATATCGAGATTTTTCCTTGTCTCTCGATCCCAAGCTTTGGTTCTTGCTGGGTTTGTATGCGTACTTTTGTAAAGAAATAAGGTCAATCTCTTTTATGTGAAGAATGTCGTAAAACACGAGGAAATCAACATATCAAAAATCCACCAAGTAAGGATAAATTTCCCAAAAACCATACTATATACTCGTAAAGGTATGATTCCGAACAACGTTGCACGCGGCACTGCTGCCGCAGCAGTACTGCCGCGTCACTACCGGTCCCCATACATTTTCTATAGGTTTATAATGCTGGGCGACATTACTGCGCGACATTGCAGCCGTGCTCGGAATGTAATCTTAAAAAACATTTAAATACTGCTTGATATGACTGGACAATGATAGTTACCTACATAAAGTCCCCGTCTCGAGAAGCTATAAATTTTGTAAACAAAGAATTTCTACTAAGTTACGTAGCGAAACAAATAATCCCAAATTCAATCAACTCAAAGTAACATTCGTAGTCACATAGTTGTCATAGACGACAGCGCTTTATAACGCTAAGATATAACCCGACCAAATGAAAATGTTACTTTGAGTTGATTGAAATTGGGATTATTTGTTGTTGATCGAATTGTCGCTACGTAACTTAGTAAAAGTTCTTTATTTATAAAATTTATAGCTTCTCGTGACGGGGATTTTAGAGTGCGTGTGACGAAAGAAGGCCGAAGGCCCGCGGACAATAGGGATGATGCCTAGGTAAAAAAAAGAAATTCTAATTAGTCCTTCAGTCAGGTAATAAGAGAATATTAGACACGTATTTTTTGCTTTATCATATTAGTAACAAAATAATAATAACTTAGATAAAACGCATTTTAAGTTGGGGTTTGGGGGTCGCTACGTCACAAGTAAGTATAAAATCTACATACTCGTGACGTCATGGCACATTTTACCTCAATGTATCGCCGTAATCTTTAGATTACGTAAGAAAAGAAAAAATACGTGTCCAATATTTTTTTATAATCTCAGACGGACTAAATAATTTTTTTTGTCGTCATCCCTATTATGGAACAATTTTTTTTTATATTCCGTGTGATGCAATTACATAGGCACTAGCGCCGCGTCACATAGACTTCAGTGGTGGCGCAGACCATAGGTAAAGATACAGTTGTACACTGCTACAAGTATCTTTTGGCGCTGGAATGACGTTGACAGGCGCTGTTGGTAAACATTTTTGGAATTGTTTTATGAAAAGTATTAAAAAAAACAAGACGACTGAGTTCCGATTTTGACAACGCGCCATGGCTATGACACAACATTTTGTGTGAGCATTCTTCGTTCATTCTTTCTATCTCCCATAGTTTACTAATAAAATAGTTGTGTTTTACAGCAAAGTGTTCCACGTGCGCTCAGTAACGCAGGGCGACGTGATCCGCGCGGACGCGAAGGACATCCCGCGCATCTTCCAGCTGCTGTACGCCGGCGAGGGCGAGGCGCGCCGCCCGGGCGACGTCGCCGACCTGCCCGCCGAGGCCGGCGACCATACCGGTCAGTCACACTACTGTACTTCACTCTCTACATCGTTTATATGTTTTGAAGGTGAAACTAGATTGCGGTCGATTGTCTTGGACCAGTTAATTTTGATCGCCTCAAACATGATCGATCATCTATAGCCAATTGATAGACGAAAGACCGCCCATCGATCGATATGCATTTTGAAACAGATAGGTATGGTCTGTTCTGAAAGCATCTGATAAAAATGTAAACAAATGGATTAGAAAACGTACCTGTAGTGGCACTTAAAAATGTTGTGTTTTCATTTGATTATTCGAATACTTGAACCCGAAATTCTAATTTTAAATCACCTTAAAAATTATGTTGGCAATTGAAGTTAGTATAACCTCAATTTTCACCGATGATTTTTTAATTACAATTAATAATGTTATTCAAACAATAATATGTGTAAAAAGTTGTAAGATATAAAGTTGAAAATTTCTGAATACAGTTGAATATGTCACTAATTCTCTTTAGTGAGTGATTGCATAAGAATATAACTTGAACAGGGTTTATTTACACTTTCATTAGATACTTTTGGAATAGACCAGCGTTTCCTAACCTTTTTCAGTCACGGACCCTAAGAAATCAAACGCAATTATCAAGGACCTTTAGTTAAAAAGAAACAGCACATATATTTCGGACCATTTATTTTTGTACTACAAATACAAAAAATAAAACTTTTTAGCATACGATTCTTAATGTGAAGGTTGGTTTTGCTTTTTTGCAACTAAATACGTGATATTCGGGTTGATATTACTGCAAAGTCGTATTCTCAAATCGGATTGCACTTGTAATCCGTTTGTGTAATTGTTTTAAATAGTCCTGGGATGAGACTATGGACCCCCATACGTATACTCGCGGACCCCCAGGAGTCCGCGGACCAAAGGTTAAGAAACACTGGAATAGACTATAGTCTTTTTCGTCAATTCCACGCAATTGATCGATATCAAAAGACCATAATGGCCATTATGCTCTTTCTGTCTGAATGGTCGATGTCATCTATTAACTGCAATCTAGTTACGCCTTGATTTAGTAGATTTAAAAAGTCGAATAAAAATAAATGGATCAAGCCAGTGTTGTAATAAAATAATACAACATCTTGAGTACCAGAGTAGAACTAAAACACATATTTTACTCTAGTTTGAAACTCAGCCGATGTATGCGGCGCCCGTCACTGGATGGCTCCGAATGTATTCCCTGCAAAATATATAAAGTTAGTGCAAAAGTCAGACGCATACGTTTACTTGCACTTTAGCACATTATTTGTTATCTCTGTGCTTACACGGCACACCGGCAGTACAAGGTGTAAGGGAAAAGCGCACAACGTACAGCTTTCCCAGAAGTCGATCTTACACGCATGTGACGCACTCATTCACCGACAAAGCTGATAGCTATGCCTCCATGAGAGTTTTTAGTTTCATGCGGATATATGCGGGGCACTCCCAAAATGCTAATTCGCATGTCGAAAAAAACCGACCTAGCTAGGCCTAGTATAAGTCATCCTTTAATGTCCCAGTCTGATAGCGTTAGGTTGCATTACTTCTACAAAAGCGGTCAACAAAACACCAAAACACTTTTTCTAGAAAATGCTTATGTCCTATAGCAGCAAATTGCAATAAACCGTTTCTTGTAATGCCTGGCTGGACAGGTCCACTCAAGTCTGGGCCATTTCTTTCCCCAAAAGACCATTTCAGACACAAATTTACATGGTCTGCAGACCATGTAGATTCGTGTCTCAAATGATCTGACCAAGATTGTTTTTTTTTTTTTTTTTTTTTTTTTTCTTGGTGTGAAATTATCAAATAACTCCTCCCGCTCTGCGTAGAGCGGGTGGGCTTGTCAGACTTTAACTGACTAAAACCCACCCGTGTTCCTTCCGTTGCCTGTGTGCCGGGGCCGCGATATCCCTTTCGGACAAACTCGCAACCCCGGCAGTAGATTATGTCTAGACTTTAAAAGAGTCTGTACGCCTCTGATTTTGTTTCGGCGTTTTTTCTCAGAGCAGTCGGTGTTAACTATCGTATCTGAACTCATCTAGTTTTTAAATTATTATTGACGTGTAAAACTGTTTGTACAAGCCTACTTTCAGAAATAAAATGTTTTATCATTGAATGTTATTGTACCAGTACAAGCGTATGTTGCAGGCAACACGGTCCAGCACAAGGGCCACGACCTGGTGAGCATCACGTACCACATCCCCACCGCCTGCGAGGTGTGCACGCGCCCGCTGTGGCACATGTTCCGGCCGCCGCAGGCCTACGAGTGCCGACGTGAGTCTCTTCTATCTGTACTTATTAAGATAGCTGTACTTTTCAAAGCTGAAAAGTTTGTTTGTTTCAACGCGCTAATTTCTGGATCTACCAGTCGGAATTTTTTGCATTTAAAACCCCAATTCTTTTTGCTTGGTAACCCAAGTCTTGAGGAAGGCTATAGGCTATTTATCATCGCGCTACGAAATGTAGGAGCCGAGCTAAAAGATAAAAAGTCTGAAAGAACGCAAAGCGAAAACGAAGTAATAGTGCGGGCGGGCGATGCGATGCGACACGGTGTGTCGAAAGAACAAGAAATTTCACGCAGACGAAGTCGCGGGCAGAAGCTAGTAAATATAATAATAATACCAGCCCGTTACTGTCCCACTGCAGGGCAAAAGTCCCTTCTCATTCAGAGAAGGCACGAGCATTGATCACCACGCTTAATCAAGACGGGTTGGCGATTTCATACTTATATTAACTATAAGTCCATGTTTCCACACGATGTTTTCCTTCACCGATGTTAATAATGTCGAAGATCTCAAACTCAGAAAGTACGTATGAATTGAAAAAGCCACATTGGTACTTGCCCGGATTTGAACCCACAACCTCGTGCATGAGAGCCGAGGCCTTAACTACTGGGCCATCACAACTGAAGCAAGTACATATTATAAATTAAATCGCTTTTCGTGTCTGTCTGTGTGACCGTGTTATTCTTCTCAACTACGCCACGGTTTTTGATGCGGTTTTCACTATCATTTAGAGAATTTAGGATTTGGAGACCAAACTTTTTGTAAAACTGAATAGTTTTTCTATTTATTTATTTAATTAAGGACTTTGGAAGACTTACAGCTAAATACAATGTTGATAAATAACAGTATGATAATCTGACAGCCAATTACAGGTCTTCGCGTCTAGAGCTTGTCTGGTATAAAAGTACCGTGGAACAAAATATACACACTGCCAAATTTTACCAAACCAAAAAAAAAAAAATAACTAATAAAAAATAACATAAAACATAATCAAATTTGCAGGTAGATCATCACCTAAAATATGTAAAAACTAATATAATTGCGACAGGTTATTTCCCATGAGAACCAAGATGTTAAAAATTTAATTTAAAAATAAAAAGAATACAAAGTCTAAAGAATTTAAGCTTTAAAGAAATTCATTGCTAAACACTTTTTTGCCGAGGTCACACTTGTTTTAAAAAGATCAAAGTCAAACTGCTTGCACACCTTATTAAAATACCTAGTCACACGCACAACGTACGAATTTTGTCTGTAGTTAGTAGTTGTAAATGGCACCCGTAATGGTGGATTGAACCGTTTGGATTTGCTTGGAACGTTAAAATAGAAAGTTGACAAAATATCAGAACATTTTATGCCACTTCAAAACGTCTTCAACAAAAATATACAGTCAGAGATCTCACGACGATCAATCAATGGTAAGAGATGATATTTTTTACAGAGACTGAGGTAGTTTTCGGACTGATACGGGACCCTCTGATGAAAGCATAAAAATTTTGTAAATCTTTTTTGTACGCGCTCAATACGGTCAATATACTTGTGATAGCGTGCACTCCATATTTCAGATGCGTATTCCAAGTGGCTTCTAACAAAAGTGCAGTACAGATTTTTTTACGTTTTAGCTTGCGTGAAGCACTTGGATAACCGCATTATGAAACCAAGGGATTTTGAGGCTTTAGCGACGATGGCATGAACATGCTTATCAAATATAAGTTTGGAATCGTGATGAACCCCCAGATCACGAATAGTACTACATCTAGGTAATATATGACCACCAAGAGTATATGTTGTGGCTAGGATTGACCGTCTACGGGAATACGTTACAACTGAGCATTTTTTGGGATTAAGATCAAGCTTACTTTTTTGGCAGTATACTTCAAGACACTGTAAGTCAGTTTGAAATGCCGTCATGTCCGCAGTCGATGATATGGTAGCATAAATTTTCATATCGTCAGCGAAGCACAATAATTTGGATGAGGTCAGACAGGAATCGATGTCGTTTACATAGATGTTAAATAACAACGGACCGAGCAACGAACCTTGGGGGACTCCGCTGGGGACGAAAACCCAGCTGGATATATAATTATTAAGTACCACAGCTTGCGACCTGTTTTCTATGTAAGAGGAAAACCATCGGAGTAAGTCCCCCGCATACCGATGCCCTCTAATTTCCGTAATAGGATGTCGTGGTCGATTCGGTCGAAAAACTTACTATAGTCTGTGTAGACAACGTCGACCTGTTTATCCTGGTCCATTGCGTCGGTGATGTAGTTATTAAGCAAAATAAGATTGGTGACAGTGGATCTACCTTTAAGGAAGCCAAGTTGGAAGGGACTAAACGATTGTTCCAGAGCAGAATAAACCTGGTTATAAATAATCCTTTCGAAAACCTTGGCAATGATACACAATTTAGATATCGGTCTGTAATTAGCAATGTCTGTTTTGACTCCTTTCTTATGTACAGGCGTTATGAATGCCGATTTCCAAAGTTTGGGGACAACACAAGTATCTAAAGATTTTTTAAATAGAATTGAAATAGGAAATGCAATAGAAGCAGCGCAACGTACGAGAAGCTTGGATGAGATATTATCCGGGCCTGGCGCTTTCGATGTATCTAATTTACGAAGTAAGTTGGCTATGTCTTCAATGTTCACCGTGATACGACTGATATCGGACGATAGGTTTGAGGATTCAGTAAAAGTAGAGGAAGAAGAATTTGAGCTACCTCCATGAATTATGTTGGGATCTAAAAATGTGGAGTGAAAATAAGTTGAAAATGCCTGACATATTGATTCCCCGGTACGCAGTGTTTCGTTGTTAAAATTGAACGTGCTCGGGAATGCATTTATATTATGACGTTTTTTAACAAAAGTCCAAAATTGTTTCGATTTATTTTTAATAGACGCTTCGGTAAGTTTCAAATAATTTGCGTAACACTGACTTTCTACTATTTTTACCCTATCACGAAAAAGTTTAAATGTTTGTTCGTCAGCTATATTGCCGTAGGTTTTAAATTTTTTAAAGTATTTATATTTCTCTTTTATAGCCTTTATCAATGAGGAACTGTACCAGGTCGGATATGATTTATTACGCCACAGTTTCTGAGGAATATATTTCGATTGAAGATTATAGATAACGTTATTAAAAATACCTACGGAATCGTCAGCTGACCTTGCTGAGAACTCACATTCCCAGTCAGTCTTACAAATGTCACGGTTAATGGATTCGTAATCACCCTTATCATATAAACATTGTATACGTGACGCGCACTCAAGGGGAGGTGTTTCAACCAGATCCATTGTAATTAACAATGCTGGGTGATTGCCATTGGTGCCATTGGTGGTGCTATTGCTTAAGAGTTGCTACAGTGCGGTCATTATAACTTGTCCCGTAACGCGGTTGGTAGCACTGAATTTTGCGTTCTTAGTTTCAATACTAATAGAGTTCAAAATGCCGACTGACAGAACACTACTACAATCGCGTCACTGGTGAAGTTATAATGAACGCCCAGTAAATAAGTATGTACTTGCCCACGGCTTCGCTCGCATACGCACTAGGGGTGTGTTTCGAATACCGGATTTTTTCAATACCCTTTAGTAAATTTCCAATACCGGGATCCTTGAGTCCCGGTATCCCTGCCTTCAGTTGTTTTTAAAAACAGATTCTTATTTGGGATGGGCTCGAAGTTCGAGTACTCAAAAAGCAGATGGTGCAGAAATCAAAAGAATAAAATGGCCGCCACTTCCACGTCATAATGTATTCTGTCAAAAAAATCGTATTTTATAGAACGCTCGTATCATCTTTAAACATACATATATTAATATCGTAGAGAAGCCATTTTTTTTTTTGCGTCTGATATATAATAGGTTATTTAACATTATAAATTAATATCAATTGGTGTGGTGTCTTACGACATCCATGCGAACGAATTGGCAGGCAGAAGCTAGTAAATAATAATTTAAAAGAGAAAAAAAAAAGCAAAATCAATCAATTATTTTGGGATATTCGAAAATGACGAATTAAAAAAAAATGCACTACGCACGTAAAACATAACAACTTCCACATCACGTCCCATCGCCTAGTCTCGAGCTATACAAGGTGTTCCTTTTGATATTCCATAACTCTTGTCAAGGGTTTCAATGCAACCATGTCAAAGAATCAACTGGCATATAAATTATTATTCCTTTTTTTAAAGATATCGTGTTAGTGACTCTCGAAGTGTGTATCTATATTTCATTCATAAGTAAATCATTTTCATTCAAACGAATGGTTCAAATTTAAAGCGTAAGAAAATGAGGCATTTTTTTTATAACCTTTGTGAACAAGAATGGTCTGAATTAAATGATTTTGAATTTTTAATATTTCATGTGTTTTACATAAATAAACGTGACATTTTGAACCGTAGAGTTATGGGATATCAAAAGAAACACCTTGTATAAAAGGCAAATTAAATAAGTATAAGCTAAACTCCACAGACGTGAAGGGTATTGGTTTCTAGTGCTGAACTAGCATAATATATTATGCAATAGTGCCAAGCTAACATAATATACAGGCTGTAACGTGCCATCGCCTTGTCTTGTCTCTAGTGCCGAGCTAACATAATATACAGGCTGTAACGTGCCATCGCTTTGTCTGGTCTCTAGTGCCGAGATAACATAATATACAGGCTGTAGTAACGTGCAATCGCCTTGTCTTGTCTCTAGTGCCAAGCTAACATAATATATAGGCTGTAACGTGCAATCGCCTTGTCTGGTCTCTAGTGCCGAGCTAACATAATATACAGGCTGTAACGTGCAATCGCCTTGTCTGGTCTCTAGTGCCGAGCTAACATAATATCCAGGCTGTAACGTGCAATCGCTTTGTCTGGTCTCTAGTGCCGAGCTATCATAATATGCAGGCTGTAACGTGCAATCGCCTTGACTGGTTCCTAGTGCCCAGCTAACATAATATACAAGGTGTAACGTGTAATCACCATGTCTCGTTTCTAGTGTCGAGCTAGCGTAATATAAAAAGGCTCATCACATGGCCGGTATTTGCCCGTGGCGAAAGCACCATACAACGCGAGAAGGTTCGCATCAATCGCTATTGGAAAATGGCACCGTCAAAGTCAAACAATTTATTTCATTTAGGCACATAAAAGGCACTTATGAATGTCAATTTTTACAAAAAATAGAATTGACTCGTCAATAGTGACTACTATTTCCAAAAAATATAGTTACACTACCGAAACTACGGTTATTTAATTCACCATAAAATTCGAACAGCAAAATCGCCTATTTTTTAGTTTTGTATATCAAGACGATGATCACAATGACGGGGAGTATAAGTGATTCTTGGGAATTTTTGACGTTCAACAAGTGCCTTGCAAGAGCCTATTTGAAATAAATGATTTGATTTTGACTTGGCTTCGTTAAGCGGTTTTTTTCTCCCGTTATTTCGGGTCGCTATTCTCTATCGCCTTAGAGAAAATAGTGTCTGACGGCATCAATTGCACAGGTTGCCGCATGAAGATCCACGCAGAGCACGTGTCGGAGGGCGAGGGCGTGGCGGCGTGCAAGCTGCACGCGGACCGCGCGCGCGAACTGTTGCTGCTGGCGCCCGTCGCGCAGGAGCAGCGGCGCTGGGTGGCGCGCCTGGCGCGCCGCGTGCAGCGCTACGGGTACCGCGCCGCGCACCACACCAACCACGACCACACCAAGCTGTCGCCCAGGTAACCGCTCCTCCGCGTCGCGCAGGAGCAGCGGCGCTGGGTGGCGCGCCTGGCGCGCCGCGTGCAGCGCTACGGGTACCGCGCCGCGCACCACACCAACCACGACCACACCAAGCTGTCGCCCAGGTAACCGCTCCTCCGCGTCGCGCAGGAGCAGCGGCGCTGGGTGGCGCGCCTGGCGCGCCGCGTGCAGCGCTACGGGTACCGCGCCGCGCACCACACCAACCACGACCACACCAAGCTGTCGCCCAGGTAACCGCTCCTCCGCGTCGCGCAGGAGCAGCGGCGCTGGGTGGCGCGCCTGGCGCGCCGCGTGCAGCGCTACGGGTACCGCGCCGCGCACCACACCAACCACGACCACACCAAGCTGTCGCCCAGGTAACCGCTCCTCCGCGTCGCGCAGGAGCAGCGGCGCTGGGTGGCGCGCCTGGCGCGCCGCGTGCAGCGCTACGGGTACCGCGCCGCGCACCACACCAACCACGACCACACCAAGCTGTCGCCCAGGTAACCGCTCCTCCGCGTCGCGCAGGAGCAGCGGCGCTGGGTGGCGCGCCTGGCGCGCCGCGTGCAGCGCTACGGGTACCGCGCCGCGCACCACACCAACCACGACCACACCAAGCTGTCGCCCAGGTAACCGCTCCTCCGCGTCGCGCAGGAGCAGCGGCGCTGGGTGGCGCGCCTGGCGCGCCGCGTGCAGCGCTACGGGTACCGCGCCGCGCACCACACCAACCACGACCACACCAAGCTGTCGCCCAGGTAACCGCTCCTCCGCGTCGCGCAGGAGCAGCGGCGCTGGGTGGCGCGCCTGGCGCGCCGCGTGCAGCGCTACGGGTACCGCGCCGCGCACCACACCAACCACGACCACACCAAGCTGTCGCCCAGGTAACCGCTCCTCCGCGTCGCGCAGGAGCAGCGGCGCTGGGTGGCGCGCCTGGCGCGCCGCGTGCAGCGCTACGGGTACCGCGCCGCGCACCACACCAACCACGACCACACCAAGCTGTCGCCCAGGTAACCGCTCCTCCGCGTCGCGCAGGAGCAGCGGCGCTGGGTGGCGCGCCTGGCGCGCCGCGTGCAGCGCTACGGGTACCGCGCCGCGCACCACACCAACCACGACCACACCAAGCTGTCGCCCAGGTAACCGCTCCTCCGCGTCGTCGCTTACCATCAGCTGACGACCACTGACGACGGAGGAGTTCATATACTGCCATAACTGTCCCATTACTGCACACGAGGATTGCGCAGGAATTCCAAATCTAAGTTCCTTCTGAAAACATGTTATATCCGGATCGAACCTTGCATTCGTGAGTTCCCTAACATTGGGTTGTTGTCCGCAGGGACTCGATGCGATCGAACCTGAAGTCTGCGTACATGAACGCGTCGCAGCGCAGCTCCACGTTGCCGGCCAACGCGTCGCTGCCGCGCCAGTGAGCCGTCCGCACGCCCTCTACGGTACTTGACATTTTATCAACATGAAGGATGGGCGCCCATTGCTAAATACAAATTTCTCATTTCACGTGTACTTCGTTTTAAAGGTTATAGTCGTGAGTCGCTTTGTTCAACGCGCGTTGGTTTTTTTACTAACACTTTTTTCGAACATTTTATTCTATGGGACCTAGAATATAATCTGTTTATTTTGGAAAACTAATTGAATTATGCTATCGCACTATCGATCGAGGTACTTTTAAATAAGTACTCTGGATATCTTGTTAGGAAATCATTCATCGAGTATTGTTAGAAGTGGAGTGGGAGCAACCCGATGCGTGGCTCGCGCGCTGGTATTTGATCTGGCATTTGACAATATTTACTATTGAATCTTTAAGAATTTTTCTATCCAAATTTCAATTAAACTTGTAAATTAACTAGTCTTAAATAAGTTTAAGTATTTTGTCCAAATTTTTATAAGATTTCGGCATGATTGCTGTGATAGATATTGAAAATATTAATATTTTGTACTTATCAAAATCTTACCAACACCAAGTAGTTTACTTATTATTTTTGAAGAAGCTGATTGTCATGGCGAAATCTCACAGATGGATGCCATGCTACCATCATGTGCATCAGTTGCAAGTTATTCACATTTTATATGAGATCAGCTTTTTAAGCAAGTGCGTTATAAAAGAAAACTAATATTTTCTTGGTTCATTAGAACTGGGTCATGTAAATATTAGTAACCATGTTGATATTATTATGTTTTTGTGATCTAATTACGGTGTCGAATGCGGTTTAATGTTGCGTACGACGACCATTTCGTGTAGTGTTTGAGAACTTTGAGGTGATACGCAAGCTTGTGGAGCTTTCGCCATGAAATAATGGAATACATACTATAACATTATTGTTCATAACATTGTCAACGGCTAGTAGTCCATATCGTTGAGTTTAAAGTGACATAAATTAAACTGGTTATTTTTCAATAATATTTTTGTACAATTTATTGAACCAGTAGAGCATTTTTATTGTAATGTATTTTGTTACGTTTTTATTTTTAACAGCACATAATGTTTATGCTTCAGTATGTTGTATCGTATACTATTGTTGTATATAAATAGTATCGATCTAGAAGCTGTTACTGGATCCATGTACATTGAAATGCGATCTATCCTGATACAGAAAAAGATCAGTCACGAGTGACTCTGTCATCGCGTCACAACAAGCGGTCATATTTACTCCGCGGTTGCGTCGTTACTAAAACGTTTACATTAAAAAAAAAAACGGGAATTGATCCACACAGGAATTGACTTACCATTTTTTACGTATTGTTAAAGAATCTAGTTAAACATAATATGTCATGTTAATTGAAATGTAGAAAATTATAGTAAATGATTCAGGGACCCTTAATTTTAGATTAAGTACAGAAGTAAGACAATTCACAACACGTAAGTGTTGCCAATTAACGAAGAAACCGTGCCATTAATGTTTTTGTTTTTAGTGAATCGTCTCATAATTATATTTGCTCAAGTGAAATACCTAGTTCTTCTAACAAAATTCCGCAACGTTACTTAATAATGTAAGACTCTGAATGGGCTTCCTTGAATCACAAGATCAATTTATTGTAGACTATTGTGTAGTGAGCTGCTGAGCTTATTAATTAATTAGATAAAGCAATTAATTCTACAAAAGTTTGCTAAACATTTTTTCTGCATCACCAATTGCACTAATATTTCTTTTGCAATCTTGAGCTGAGAAATGTAATTTTGAAGCAATCGTTCACCGTGTCTTATTATTCGTTATGGTACGACTTGTTAAAGTGCCAAAGTTTCTCATTTGTTGATACACCAAGTCGGCTCTAAAGTGTAAAGCCTTCTATTTAACTTTTGTATCTTTTACAATACATCTTTAGGCCTATTTACTACCTTTATTGTTAGATGTATAATGTATTTTACAAATTTTGAAACACCAATTTTAAATAAGGCCTTGTATAATCTCGTGTACAATAAATCTCGTTTAGTTGTGAGTATAAAGTACAAAGGTAGTTGAAACTGTTCACAACTATTCATATTTTAATGTCAAATCTATATTCATTAAACAAGTTTCGGGAACCTTCACGCTCGATATGAGGACATTCAAACCTGTGATGAGAAGAGGTTTTGTTCGCTTTGACAATAACAGTCATTTTTATAACAATAGAATTTTTACTGGTTTATGTGGGTTCGGCAATCTCAAGTTTCGGCATCGATAAACGATTAGTGACGTAGAGGGATAGGCGACCGATTCGTGTAATGTGTGAAGGCTTTGGATAGCTGTGATAAATAGTCGTGTCTATGGTCGTAGTCCAGTCAAATTTATAGTAGTTTCCACGTTGACTCGGTTAAAGATTAACGTCTTTTGAATACAGGGGATAAAAAGACATTTTATTTGTTTATCATAATTATATTTATACTATGAATAATAGAGGTTGTATTTAATATATTCTTGGCAAAATACCGAAGTGGCTAGTAGAGACTTGGAAGCGGAGCAATGTTTCGAATTTAACTGGACTGCGAACACCCGTGGTGCTAAAAGGAAACAGGCCTCGGACGCATTGTTGTTACTATTAGTTCTTTGTTAAATATTATAAAATACCCTGTTTACTATTGCTCTACACATTGTTTACATTCCTGCAACGAAAACTATGTTGAGTTTTGTTTTCCTTAGTTTTATATTGACTCAAGTTCTCTGTTCTGTCGCATATCCAGTTATTGCTTTGTTTTTCTTTTAGATATAAGTTCGGAACAATCTCTTCATTCATGTTGACATGCGAATTTAAAATTTTACGAACTTAAAAGTTTAAAAAATTGCAATTTCGTCGTAGTGTTTACGCTTATTTTTGAGATGCATTTTTTTATATTACGGCAGCTTATGCATTGTATTGTTTGTGCACTTCATTCCATATTGTTTCATGAGATGTATTTTATATTTCATGTGTTCGGTTTTATGATTACCAAAGAAGTTTCAAAAATAACAAAAAGAGCTGTTTATTTTGGATTCTAAGCCTGCGTTAGCCTGCGTTTTTCGTTCCATGTCTCGTCATTAATATTAATTCCATGTAATAATAATAATAATATTGTTATTTACTATGCATAATTCTGATAACCTGATTTTACTATACTAGATGACATTTTTCGGGAGTATTTTTCCCCGACAGCCGTAGCCTGATGCGGCTAAACTGATGCGGTTCTAGAAATACTCCCAAATTGTCTTATACAACAATAACTGATATAATGTAAAATCATTATGTAAATTATTTATTATCGAATTAAATCATTTATTGTAACGTTTTATTTATCTACTAAAATTGTAAGTTCCTAACTAGCTTTTCATATTTTGTAAAGATTTTTTTTTCACGTAGCTTTTTGCTGATAGAGAGGACATTTCGTATAATTCACCGTATGGTTTTATTAAATATGATTATGATATTGAATATATTTGGAATATGGTTTGAATCATTGCTGTAATGTAGTAGGAGCGTCGTGTGCTCACGCGTTCGGCTCACTAGCGACACGCAATACTAATAAACGTGCCTTAGCTACGGCTCACCCCATATCATGTAGGCATATATTATGATACCTGTCATTATTTTAGTGTAAATACGCTTTCAATTCAACCGATATTTTTATGGATTTTGAAACACTTGTAAATTGTAAAGATTATTAATTTTAAGGTAATTAATGCCCAATAGTTAATAAGTACTATTTTTAAAATAAAAATAACATTTTAAAATCTTTTCGTTTTATTTCATAATAAACCTGTGCTTATTCAATACAACATTTTATTTCTTTCAACAATATTTTAATGATAATATTAATTCTAAGTTTTAAAATACAATAGCAAAATATGTACTGAAACTAAAATTATATATTATTTATTTAAATTAATAACTCCAAAATATTCATTTATAAACACGTAAGTGCAAGCATATCAACATTTTATGTGAACGTTTTAAATTATTTTTGTTTGAATGGAAAAATGTCTAATGTAATACTATTTATGTTTTAATATTATTTTATTTTAAATTTATATTTTCATACTTTTAAAACAATTTATAAGCCTTTTAATCGTAACATTTCTTTGCTTCAAACTATGCAGTCATTCGCTTCACAATATTCAGATCCTTTTAGTTCTTTTTCCTAAAAACTTCAGAATAACCCGACCGTCTTCTTGAGATCCTTCTGTTTCCAGCCAGGCAGCGACCGGAACTCGCTGTACGGCATGCTGAATGTAGACACGAAGTCGTCGTGAGTCAAGTATAGCTGAAATTATAATATTGACATGTTACTGCCTTGCCTCGTTGGTCTAGTAGTCGCATGAGATCCTAGGTTCGATTCACAGGTTGGGCAAAGTTTTATTGCGTTTTCCCATCAGGAATTTTTCGATAGCAGCCCGGAGTCTGAATTTGTGCCCGGTTGATTTCTGTGAACTCCGTGTATGTCGCGCCAGAGTGTGTGAGGATATTCACTGGTGAGTCAAAGAACCTAAACTTTCACTGGAAGTTGTCGTCTTATTGTTTAAGTTTTTCGCAAAAAAACTAGACGACATAGGTCGAAAATAATTAAATTTTCATCACCCCCTTGAATAACACCTCCTGAGATGTTTGTCTGCAGATAAATGACTGACCTTTTTAATTGACGTTGATCGTGACTTTTGACAAAAATTTATGGTTTTAGAGCTCGCGTCAAGTAAGTTTGCCGCTCGAAAACCAGGCTTTCCGGTGTGAATCCAATAATTTTTATAAGCACGATAGTAAAAGTATGATATATCGTAGTCGCTGAGTGAAATGCTACAACTCCTGTCCACAAATACGTAACATGTTGGTCACTTTGTAGGGAGAGTTGTTGGCGTGTTTGTTATAATTGGGGACAGTCGTGCGCATAGAAGCGAGCGTTTAGTTCAATTAGTGTATTAATTACTTTTATAAAATTTTCTACGAGTCTCTTAAAACTATTGGGCAATCGTCAATCATGTGCGTGCATTTTATTGATGCATAAATCAGTTAGTTACAGTCATTAATTTTCTTTAAAATTCTTAACTGTTATTGTATAATTGCACCTTTTCGTTGATGTTTTAGAAAATGTAATATGAATATGACAATTAACCTCCTTGGTGAGAGGATCGACGTCAGGCGGGAGATGCTCTTTTGGCCCTTTCAGAACCCCTAGTGGATATTTCTCGTATTGATCAAAACGGTTAGCGCTGTTGCCACTCTGCAACGCGCTGTTGCCTTTTTGAACAATTGCTTTGCCTTCCAAAGCACTGATGATGGCGCTGAAAGTCTTGTGACCCTGTTCGAAAATAAAAAGATATTTGTCTAAGTCAATTCATTTATTTCAATTAGGCATATAAAATACACTTATGTACGTCAACATTTACAAGGAAATTAAATTCAAAAGTCATTTATTCAAACTTGGCTGAGAATCAGCACTTTTCGAACGTCAAAATTACATAAGACATGTCCCCCAAAACGCCCACCCTTCAATTGATTCTAGTTCCCTTGCAAGAGGTAGTTTCGTATAAGTAGAGAAGAATGGATAAGAAAATCCACCTACAACTTCATACATACAAGTAACTTTACTAAGGACTTGTTAATGATATTCTGCAAAAGCATACCTTCCACATGGACTGCTTCCAATGGGGGAAGAAGCCGGTGAAATGCGGCGGTTCACGTCCTTGACTCAGCGCCAGAATTGGTGTCGCAGCGTCCCGAGCTGCCGGGTCTGGGAAAAGTTGGGAAACCTGTTACTGCGTTGTAAATGTGGGAAAAAGGATATGTTCGATTTATCAATAAATTTAAAATGTACCTCACTATTATTATTTCTTAACGATCATTGACCAACTTCCATAATTCCACCAATAAGACAAGACAATAGAAAGTTATGAGAAACTGAGTACTGTAACTGGTACTTGCATATTACACAGAACATGACAATCAATCGCAACCTTTCATTTTGACATCCAATGCTTCATAGGTTTGAGAAATACAGCAATGAAGTGGCTGAACTAAAGGTAAGGAAAGGTGTTGCGATCGATGGCCATTTTAATGTATGTTACGCAATTACCGCGCTGGAGTTAGTTTGATCATCATTTCAGCCGAAAGACGTCCACTGCTGAACATAGGTTTAGGTTAGGTTAGTTTGACAGCTTTAAAATCACAATATGAGGAGCAGAAATAACCTTTTACTATAGTAAAAATTTGTTTTGACTTAGTTACCTTGCGCCAGATAGGCGAGTGCAATCGACCGGGGGTCATCCTTAGCGCGCGGGCAGCAATGCTGTCCGAGCCACACGAACACGGCGTCGTGAGCGTCCACCACCCCCACCATCTCGGGAGCCAGGTCGTACTGGCTGAACGAGACTATCTCCTCAACTGTGGGCATAGGATGAACAAACAGAGTGTAGCAGGTAGGTAAAGCAACCACCACTAAATTGTCCGCATTACCTATTCTAATCACAATTGTCATTCCTTGACTGATGTATGAAATGCCTATATCACGGAAAATTTACGTAGGGTGTCAATTTGTTTAACAAATCGTTTCCGTGACTGTATACAAACATAAGAGGTACAGGATCATAATATGTTGCTCAAGAGTCAAGAGTCACATAATTTTTAAGGTTCTGCGCCGGCGCCGGACTTAAAGGTACGTCATTCTGATGGGATTCGATAGGAAACTTTATTAGCAATGCCTTAGAGTCCGCTATTGAGGACAAACGAGAAACAATTTCATGTCTGTGTGGTTTATACAATTTTGAACTTTATGTCATACGACTTGAAAGTTTACTATTCAATAAGTATAATAAAATATTTGCTTGGCGGTCTACGCAGAGCCTTATAAAGCTGCTTGACCAATTACAGGTAAATCAAAATTCAGTTTTTAAAAGGCGTTTTATTAATGTTATTTCACTTACATGAATATTGGGTAGGCACACCGAGAGAGACGTAGAAGAGACGCGGCGGCAGGGGGCGCTGTACCTCCTTCAGCGGAGAAGGTACTAGCAGGTGACGACGGTTGCCAAGTGCTGTCCAGAAGTCCGGCTTCTCTTTACCTGAGGATGGAAATAACAGTTGAGGAGTAACAAAGCCATTTTCATTTTGAAACAGTAAAAAAAAAAAACTCTATTTATATAAGTTGTGATTTTTTTTGTGTACATCTTTTGTTGGACGTTCTCAATAAATAAATAATGTAATTGGCTGGCAAAATTGGCAGACAAGCCGGCTCTGGCGGTCCAACTGATTTCAAGTGGTTATCGCTACTCGTGTACCTTTGCAAAACTAAACGCATCGCAGATGCGTTGTACCATCCTAAAACCAAAGCTTTAACTTCTCATAACATAGCACAACATCACGCCTGTAATTCCCAAGTTAGGCAGAGGTGAACCAGTAGTACACCCACATTTTGCCAGTTATTTTCCTTGAAATAGGGGTCGAGTTGTATTGTCTTTAATGTGTGCATGTAATTATTATATGTAAGTAACATACGAGAGGGTTACCTTGCATAACGAGCGCATGCTCAGTGGCGGCCATGTTCTTGGCGACCTCTCGCTCGTCGCCCGTGGCGCTGGCGCCGCACCACACCCAGGCGCGCGCGCCCTCGCGCAGCACGCAGCACGCGCCCGCGCCGCCGCCCGCGCGCAGCTCCACGCCGCGCGCCTCGCGCGCGTACTGGCCCGACACGCGGATCAGCACGCGTGATGGTGCGAGAAGTCTGCGACCTGTGGCTGTCGATAATATTGTCTGAATTTGTCTGTTGGAAGAACTTTCTAATGGAATAAGCGAAGCAGTACCTTTGTACTCTTCTATCTTTATGTACTTTTCTGTATTACGTGTTTTGTGTGTAAGTACATAAATAAATAAATTGCTAGGTTCTTCGTAAAGGGGCATTTGCAACCCTCAAAATCGTACCTACGAGCTGTTTTTAGAGCTAAGGTCTGTGGTCAAAACCCTCTAAACAATTTATCATGTTACTTTGAGTACTTACGATCATAGTCAGTTGCGCTGCCGACATACGTGATCATACGACCCTTGAAGATTTGAAGGAAATGCGCCGGTTCCTTCCCTTGGTACACCCATGCCTGAAAATATGTTAAAATAACAATTTCGTACTTTATTTTCAACTGCAACAGCAGATAATCTTTACATACCTGTACTGGAGAACGCCCCAGTTTGGTGTAGAGGTCTTTGGCTTCTTTAGCGCCCAAATTCCTCAGATCATTGGGCGAAGAGCCACCCTGCAACGATAACGTCTAGTAAAAATCATACTAACTTATCACTTCTTTTTTTTAATGTATACTATCCAATGACCTTATTGTGTTTTCTAACATTTTAAATTGATGTAGTAACATGTCGTCCCGACTGTTCCACTTTAAACTAATGGAAAAGAAGATTGAAGAGATTGAAGCTTAAATACTTATCAAAGCATTGATAAGTATTCAAGCTCTTCAATCTTCTTTTTTGTCTTTCTTCTTCTACAGTACATATGCTGTAGAAGAAGAAAGACAAGAAAATATTTTTCTATTCTATGGACTTCCTGAGGATCTGAACTAGGTTTTATCGTTTAAAATGCAATGTATTTTGTTACCATCCAGTAGTAGAGCACTGTCTGGTCCCCGATGGGCGCGTGGTAGGTGTAGAGCACAATGTAGCAGTCTCTGTCGTAGAAGACCGCGGCTTGTGGGCGCTCCACCTCGGCCAGCGTCTCCTTGTTCACGTCCTCCGCGTCGGTCCCGCGGCGTCGTACGCGCCACACTCGAAGTGCACCTGAACCGTCGTCTGGCAGCTGAGCCTGTTATGAAGACGAGAAAGTTTTGAGGAGCCAATGTGACAAAAGATATTCATCAACGGATATACAGCAACATGATTGGTGAGCACCTAATTGATGTTGGTCTGATGATTTCAAATAAACAAAACATACATTACGTAATATTTTTTACCCAATAATACCCAGTTTTGAGACAATATAGGCTACATAGGAAGATTCAGGTTGCAAGAACTGACCTCAGCGGCGAGCCAAGCGTTTGTAGCCAGACTGACGGCATCGAGCCTGGTTGTTGCTGACCGAGCGGCGCGAAGTCTTCCGTCACGTCTAGCATCGCACCAGCGCCAGTTGTGGAACAGCGCGGCAAACTCAAGCGGTTCCCTTCCCGCTGGAGCAGCTGATACGGGGACCGTCATACGACGAGCCCGCGCCAACCCGCGCGCTGCAGCTAAAGCTCCTCGAGCCGCCGGACCCGATGCTGACGGGCCCACCCATGCCCACACACCACGGCTTCCGCTATCCACTATGTAGACACCCTGAAAAAAGTTATTTTGGCTCAATCTCAGATTTGATGCCACCAAAAGTAGCAGACTTCTTGAAATGCGAGCTTGTTTTGAAATATTTCGATGCAGTAGGATTTTTTTTTAAATTTTGAGTGTTTTATAAGTATTTTTGGAATTGGCTCCTCAAGCCCTATTTTGATATCCGCCATGGCTTAGTATTATTTTTCAAGACATTACTTATTTATGTCTAAAATCCGCCATTTTGATTTTATGAAAATAAAACCTAGCCTTTATCCACCGTGCGACCCAGACGTCACGATATACACATGATGTCAAATCCATCCAGCCGTTAGAATGCGTTGGCGTCGGTATTAAGAATCCCCTAAGCAAAAATACAAATACGTGTGAAAAACATAACCCTGTCTTTGCTATCGCGCAGTCGGGTAAAAAATCAATAACATTGCAGACTTGTGGTGCAGTATTGTCTGAAGAAAGGATAAATTATATTTTGAAACCCGTCAAGCGTTTCGGGGTTTAGTCATAATGGCTGCGGTAACAGAATTTATTAGAATCGCGAGATCGTAAGAAATGAGAAACGCTTGACTGATTTTTCGCGGTCACCACTAAATAGACTTACATCATCAGCCAGATCTTCTCTGAACAGCGGCGCGCGCTTGATTTCTTCCAACCTTGCAGCGGGTCGTTGCGACGGCACGGTTATTGGTATGACCCGCGGCGGTTGTGTGGCGCGGTAGAGGCGAGCGGGTCGCGGCGGGTCGGCAGGCGGCGCGGCGGGTCGCAATGCGCGCGCACGCAACTCGAGCAGTGCGTCCAGCAGTGCGCGGTCACTGGCCGGCAGCGTCTGCTCGTAGCCGTCGTGAGCGATCGCGATCCGACGCGCCATTATGCCCTTGTCTGCACCACGGGCCATCCGGTATGCGATCTAGATTTGTAAGGTTGATTATTTAAGGTATGACTTCCTTCTTTACTTTACTTACCTAATTACTATTTTGACTTTTTCATAACTCCACAGGAATGCTGCCTAATTAGTTTTTATATTTATGATATGGATCTTTAGCCTATTTACAATTTAACTTATGAAATTTTATCCCAAACTTGCATCCTAATACCGCATTCATAAACCGACCCTCAACCGTAACAACAAACCTTGGCTCCAAATATTTTCTCGACGAGGTTGGCGGTCCGTCCGAGCCACAGCACCAGTAGCGAGGTGGTGTCGAGGACGAATACACCATCAGTCGCGAGCTGCGCCCACGACACCGGCTCGAGTTGTACTAGGACCGGGCGGCGCCCGCGCACGCGGTACAGGCGAGCAGCGCCGTTCAGGTTGGCTGAACCGCTTCGGAGGATCCTGGTTTTATAAAGGGTATATTCTAGAAATATGTCTGATAACGTTTAGTAGGTAGAAAATGATAGTACCTATAATTCTGGCAGTTGTCAATGGTAGCTGACAAGGGCTTCGCCAGCTGATGGCCCAGGGCCGACAAGTTGATATATTGAGGATGGGAAAAGTATGATTTGTAGCCAAGGTACAGTAAAGAGTCAAGAGTACATGAACCTTTACACTTGTAGTGCGAGTCTTACCCCTATGGCGCACAATGGGGCAAAATCGACGCTGGTGGACATTTGATTTTTGTCAATTCACCTTGGTAGTCCCGAAAGGAATTGAGAAAAATAATAATAGGTTGATCTCATATATAGGAATTTGGGAAGATACTAAGTAGATAGGTGGGTTATTGCTGACGTTCAGATTCTAACTATTCATGATCAAACAGGACTGACTTGAGGGCGCGAATTCAGCACAGCGGGGTAATTGCGCATACTTTAATTACGCAACACACTAACAGTAGCAACGGCTTTCATTTTAACAGTTCAACAACATTCATTGCGTAGTTGAGCAGACAATTTTTTCAAGCAATCTCCTTCTAAATCATTGAGATTGGGACTGAAAGTGTGTTACGCATTTAGGGTGCTGGACTGGGTTGAAACTAATGTCTACCTGAGCCCAGTTGCTAGTCAACGTTGGACTGACTCACAGTTCTGTCACATTCCTGGGCATAAACATACCATAAAACAAAATACAACTAGCTCTTGGCTTGCTAAAAAATCTAATATCGTCTGATCGGGTCAGTAATGAATTCATTTTTAATTTGTGATTAATTTTGTGTTCAGACGTTTCACTTCGAATGAAAGGCAAAAAGTGAATTGTTTTATATTGGCTTTACCTGATCCCATCTCTGAAGTATGACAGAAGCCGAGGTGTCTCCTTGGTGGCAGCCTCGCGGTGTACGACGGTGGGCGCCGCGAGGTAGGCCGCGAGCTGCGTGCCCCGGCGCAGGGCCAGCCCCGTGAGTGACCCGCTGCGCTCTCCAGCCCACGAGTGGATGTGGCGCTCCAGGAGCTCCCCATTTCCGTTCTCTTTTATTTCTCGACGCTGATAATAATATTTCAAGTTCACCGAAGAATATTTTCAGTCTAGTGCAGTAATTTTGTTAAAAACTGACGCTCCACAGTTTTTACCAAAACTACTGGAACTTAAAAATACGTTCTGGCTATAGTTTTTAGTCGTGTACTAGTAGTAGGTACCATTTACTACTTACACGACTAAAACACAATACACCTTTGATACTTCATGTCACAATTTTAATTAAGCGTTTGCATTAGGAAGGTTCAGCTAACCCTGGACAATGGTCCAGACCTAAGTATAATCAGTATTATATTATCTGTGGTATAACTGAGGTAGGAGACCCCTTGCGGAAAATCAAATTAACCAGAAAATCTACACCCAAGCGAAATTGTAACGTTATCGTCTAGGGTCTAGGATTAAATAATCATGTTATGGACTTGGTGGTAATGAGTCGGCCAGAGCTTGGATTCTTAAATGTTTAGGACTCTGGGCATTATCTAGTGTATGTTCAGTTAGGTACTCACAATAACATCGGGTCCAGCCGGCTGTCCCGGCAGGGAGCAAGAATACACCAAGTAAGCCTCAGCGTCGTAGAATGTTCCGTAGTGTGTGCGAGGCAACAGTTCCGTGTTCGATTCCTGAAAATGAAATTATTATTAAATGCTTTTACATAAATATAATATTGGTTAATGATTTAATTACATCGAGGAGTTCGTGGCTAAGTAATAACTGCCGCACGGGTCGATCCATCAGGTTAAGCTACGCTTGCCTGGGTTGGTCTGTGGATGGGTGACCTTCTTTACATACCGAGACTCCTCCGTGCCTCGGAAAGCACGTTAAGCCGTTGGTCCCGGCTGTCATTCGTGGATCTTTGACACCTCTGTTCGCAAGAGTCCAACTTTCTCAGGAGTCCAACTTTTATAACATCCTGAAAGTCTACGCATGAGTCCAACTTTAATTTTTTGGGTTCATTTATTAGCACTACTCCAACAGTACAGTTGGGCAGAAACTCATTGTAGTATTTAAAGATTAAAATTAAACGAGAATTAAAAAATTTATAATTAATTTATGACCAACACTTTAGCTGACAAACATTTTATTGAAGCGAGAGCCTCAATTTTTCCACTCACAAACTCGTCCAATATCTCTCGCATGCGCACGTCAATGTTCCGTCTCGACCTCTTTCTACTTGGTTCAGAGTGACAGTTAGCCTGCTGCAAATTAAATGCCTGTTGTGAAGCTTCGTTTTTCAGCAAGCTGATAAATTGGAATAGATTTGCCTTTTTCCCGAAGATTTTATTTATTCGAGAGTGCTATCCCCCCAGTTGGTTGGTCGGGTTCAGCCACTGTTTGCAGAAATAATTATCAAATGTTTCCATGTTATCATTCACATCTTCGTAACTGCTAGTCACAGCTGCCTTCAGGCATGTGATTTGCGAGCAAATGTGCTAGAGCTATTAGACGACGTATGTATGTATATTCGATGATCCTTGATATCAGTTAAATGAAGTGACTGTGCTCTTCTCCAAACTGCATTTGAAAAGTGATATAAGCAGCCACTTATCTCCGCTTCAGGAAACGTAGATTTAATTGCATTCATAGCTGCAATCTCATAATCTGTCTGAAACTCTGTTGGTAGCCCGGGGAAGTTACACCAAATATTAGGCTAACTTTGCATTAATTTAAAACAGCGATTTTTTTCATTTAACGTGTAGGGTATTATGGACAAGGGAGTATATGAAACTGTATACCGCGAAAAGTTCACCCCCGTGTGTACGTTTTTTTTAAGAAAACATCTAATTTAAATTTTACGTGGTAGAAAAAAATATTAACAGATATGAAAAATATTTGTGAAAACCATTTTTAGATTCAAGGATCCGTTTGCGAAATATTAAGCTTTTAACTGAAATTTTTTGTTAGTAGCTAAATGATTGTACTTGGACTTGTGAAAAAATTCACAGCAGTAGTTTAAATAACGAAATTAAAAGGAAAACTATGAGAGCTAAGTAGGCTGTACAGGTTAACGAGAAATAATCAACCAACTTAAATTTGCAGTTTGAAAAACATGATTTCCCATACATTCCGTATGGGAGAACACGTTTTTCAACTACAATGTTAAGTTTGTTCTTGGGATAAATTCATCCCAACTACGGAACCCTTCATTGTGCGTGGTCCGACACGCACTAGGCCGGTTTTTGAATAATAATAACGGTTATCTTTCAATCAAAAAGTATTCTCCGACCTCTCCCGGTATTAATAAACACAAATTTATTAATTATTGGAAACAACGCTTCACATTTATTTTTCATAAATCTAAACATGACAATGTTATTTTCCTCCTTAAAAGCCAAAATGAGTTTCTTTCGTTTCTATATGTGCATAACTGTACCGTCCAGTTGGAATAGTGCTAATAAATGTACATAAAAAATGAAAGTTGGACTCATGCGAAGACTTGTTTGGATGTTATAAAAGTTGGACTCTTGCGAACAGAGGCTTTGACAGTCCAGACCAATCTTACCAAGGGGTATCGTATTACCCAGTTACTGGGTTGTGGAGGTCTGATAGGCAGTCACTCCATGTAAAATACTGGTATTCAGCTGCATCCGGTTAGACTGGAAGCCGAGAAAAGGTTAGGCAGATTGATTAATTGATTTATTACAACGGGTTTCCTTATTATCTCGTGATCACGACAAAATATTCTTGCAATTTACATACTTATCCCCAACCACCATAAATATTAGATATCTATAGCGGGGATTAATCGTAATAACCTAGTAACTATAAATATTTAAATCTAATGTATTCATTGGCGACGTTAATCCAGATAAAAAATAAAGTAGCAAATAAGCTGGGTCAGTGATCTCGATTTGGCGCCAATAGCTTACAAAATAAATAGAGATCGGAATCTACAATAAGTTCTGGCTATTAATCTCTATCCCAATAGCTGACTGTCTGCGCGGGCGTCGACCGTTATCAAGAAAAAATAAACAATGTAAGATTGCCATCTATATTTCGTAACTGTTATTATCAAGTGCTATAATTTAGTCAATCACTAGTGTTATTAAAGTGTGTTCGTTGGAAATTGTGCAGTTATAAATTGTCCATAATAAGTAGGTGGTAACGAATTAATGTCATAATTAAAATGTGTCACGCTCTTTGAAGCGAAATACGATATTTCAAATGTGCTGATTGCTGTTTTAAGTAGATATTGAGTGAAAAACTAAATCATCGCCGCCGGCGGCTATCGTGGCTCTGAATGGAACGGCATTGGCCATTCGTGCATAGTGACAGTGGCGGACTAAGTCTGTCGGGGGCGAAATATTAAACAGGCTGCATCGAAAGGGTTGGGTTTTCTTTTGACTATTGATACAGAAATAGGAGATACTTTATTGACAACAGAAAATCTAGGGCATCAGACGAACAGAGGATGGTAGACCGAGCGAAACTATATCGAAACTTTTGCACCCTGCATAGTTGAAATTTTCATTTGAACATTAATACAGAAATAGGAATTTCTTTGTCAATTAATACAAAAAGTTTGAAAATTTAAGGTGCAAGTGTGAGCGAAGCGAAGCGAGCTCGAAAATTTTAGCACCCAACCCCGGATAGGTCAAGTTTTCTTTTGACTATTCGTACTTAAATCATCAAAACCAAAATCAAAATCGAAACTAAATCAAGATCAAAACTATAACTGTTATATATATATGTATTTTACTGTGTGTACGTAACTAAAAAAATAAATAAGATTACTTTGTCAACTTACGCAGAGAAGTCTGAGAGAAAAGAAAATGTAGGTTGCAAGAGCGAGCGAAGCGAGATCGACAATTTTAGCACCCCACGTTTAGCCTTTTTTTAGCATACGTAGGGGGCCCCCAATTACAAACTGCCTTTTAATTACTGAACATATTTGGTCTTGTTTAGGATTTGACAAAAAATATTTCTTAAGTTTTGGGGGCCCCCTAGGACCGGGGGCCCAGGGCGGACTGCACCTGCCTTAGTCCACCAGTGCATAGTGATGTACAATTACGGCGGCATGTGAGTGCGTATCTCCCTGGCGTTATATCACGACACTAAACACTTGATAATCCAAGGTTTTTAATTACACGCGATCTGCTTTTTATGCATACGCTTTCGAGTATTTATCCGCATATTATGCTTATAAATTTAATGCGTATGGTATCTAATGTTATTCTGACGGAATTGCACGATAATTAGTTCAGTCGAGCAAACATGCTGCAGGGGCTGGTAATATTGATACTGTGCGTGTTGCTGTTTGTGTGTTTGCGTTAGGGAAAATATGGCTTGTGGGCGTGGCATAGATTAGGGTCGTTTAGGATCAAAATAACCCCTTATTAATAATTAATTATTACTTGGGTATAGGTAGGTATTTTGAGTAAACTTGCAAGTTTTTAGCTTGGTAAACGCAACTAAACATATTTGAGTGAGTTTTATAATTTCTGCTTTCTAGTAAGTTATTGTAGTAGTTACAATATATCGTTAATAAAGCTTTGTAATTTGGTCTTAGTTATTTGTTTCTCTATGATCGTTTTGCTTTCCACTTTTAATTTTACAGTTGTAACTTATTTATTGCAACATAAAAATACTAATGAGTAAATTAATTAGAAACTACGTATCTATGAAATGGGGATGATGACTTAGAATTTTTTTTTAGTCCGTCTTTGAGATTATAAAAAAAAAATTGGACACGTATTTTTTCTTTTTTAACGTAATCTAAAGATTACGGCGATACATTGAGGTAAAATGTGCCATGACGTCACGAGTATATACTCTCCAGCTTAAAATGAGTTTTATCTAAGTAATATTTTATTAATATGATAAAGCAAAAAATACGTGTCTAATATTTTTTTATTATCTGACTGACGGACTAATTAGAATTTTATTTTTTTTACCCAGGCATCATCCCTATTGGCTTTTACTTTATCTAATAAGATATCACGGTGCTTTATGCTTTCAGGCAGCACGTGTAGCAAGACCATAATAGAAACAGGTTTTGTCGACGGAAGAATAGACAAAATTACAGATTGTGATTGTGAATCTGCCATTTTGTCTATTCTTCCGTCGACAAAACCTGTTTCTATTATGATACGGTGGTCATGCTACGCGTGCTGGTGTCTTTGCGGTGTAGCTGGTCGCAGCTGGATGAGAGTAGCCAAGCAAGCGGCCAATGTTCGGCAGAGGACCTCATAAAGACTGATTACATATGTTGATACAGAATGTTGGTACAAGATTCAATAAAACCTCGGACACAATAAGACCGCGCGCACTTTAGATGCGTTTTCGTACGAATTTCACTCGTGCGTACACGTACGCCCATGGTCCTATGCATTGAGTGCGCACATTGGATACGTTTCTCTCCGTCAATACCTATTTGACGGAGAGAAACGTATCCAATGTGTTCCGGTGGTATCGCATTGAACGCACGAAAAATCCCAACAAGTTCGGATTGTCTTCAGACGTCGGAACTATATGTACCTATACGTACGACTAAGTCGCACCCAGTCCGCGCACCCTTTGTACTTGGAAGGTCGGGATCGTTCGTGCGTGTTCGTACGTGTTCGCACGCGTGAAATTCGTACGATACGAACGAATGCGATACGAACCAAAGTGCGCGCGGCCTAAAACAAAAATCTTTAACTTCTGTGTTCCGTTCAAAGAACTTGCAAAAATATTCAGACTGTTGCTAAATTGGATTAATCTTTGTGGTACAGACAAGTCTGCTGTACAGACACGTCCTACACAAAGCTTACATAAAGTACCTAACTATTGCAAAAAACACAATAGGTAAGTAGGTAGGTACAGGTTCGTGTTGCCAATCGTTTCCACAATGGTAGTATCGCGGCCAGGTTTATCTTCCAAGTTCCAAGTAAGGTAATATTTCTTCAATGCTAACAATTTCCGTGACTGATAGCCATCTTTGTTTGTATTGTAATGTGAAGTTGAAAATCGTTCAGTCGCGGTCTGGCGGGCCCAGTTCCTCCGTTCGTATAGCGGGACTGAGATGTGGTGTGACTCACTCGGCTCACTGATGGTACCATTCAGGGCTGGCACACTATTTATTTACATAGTAGGAAGGCAAAAATATTCTTTCGAATTCCTATTCCTAGAATTGTTACCATTTGAAATGCACATTGAAACTGGTTTTATACTTTAAATAACAGATAAGATAACTTTTGTTTTCAATAATGATGAATAAATAAATTATATACAGGCTGGCAGGGACATCGACGGCAAAAACTGTTACCATGGATTCAGTATGTAATTCTAAACTGATAGCTATTCTAAGCTGAAATTTTTCGTAGGTTATTTAAAAAAAAAATGCTGTTCCATATATTTTGACCGCGTAGGTATTGCACTTTTCTATGAAACAGCAGATTTTTTTTTAATAATCGCCAAAAAAACAAAAAAAACTCACCGACAAAATTTGCAACACCAGCCGTTCGATTCTGTAAAAATATCACCGTGAAACTTAGGTGAAGTGAGCTGTCAATAGTGTTAATGCCTAGCATCCTGCCGGTCGATTCTGTGGCAGTGACAGCTCACTTCACGCTCACTTCACCTAAGCTTCACGTTAATATTTTTACAGAATCGACCGACAGAATACGCTCCAAGACAGGTGACGCCGATGTTGGCGATAAGTCTGCGAGGCTGAAATGGGACTGGGCGGGTCACACCTATAGGATGCATCAAAACAGATGGGCCAGGATCGCCATGCAGTGGGTGCCTGATGACGGGCATCGCCACCGGGGCAGGCCTAAAAAGCGCTGGCGTGACGATTTGGATTCGTTCCTGACCGATTGGCCGGAGATGGCACAGAATAACGAAGACTGAAAAAGTATGGGGAAACCTTTGCCCAGCAGTGGGACAAAAAACCCTACGAAAAATTTCAGCTCAGGTAGGTACTGAATCCAATGGTAACGTAAGTTTTCGCGTCGATGTCCCTGAAACCCTGTATTGTGTTCAGCAACGACAGATATATTTTCAAGAGTTGTATTGTTTGCATTTGCATGTTCCCTTGTTAACGCGATGTGAGAAAGTACGATTGTCAGGCAAACTTTCTAACATTGGCTAGGACTTAAAAGTTGTTTTATTTAATCCGTGGCAGAAAATAGAAAGTGAGTAATTTTTTAATTTGTAGTACCTAATTTATTTAGCTGACAAGTTCTATAAATGCAGCTGTAGAATCGTACGACTTGATAAATGTGATGATATTAATTTAATGTACGGGATTGTTTTGGCTAACCCTGTTGGACAACAATTGTGCCGACTGCCGACACTGGTCTTCCGTTACAATGCAAGTCTCGTACTCGGCCATTATTTATCTTCATGGAGCACACTAGTTAATTAATTTATTGGAGAAATTGTATGAAATTGTTAACACGAGAGGTGCATCTACGAACGAACAAAGAAATCGCGGGCAGCCTGCTTATTAAGGATTTATTTGACAGCGCGCGAAATCTGACAGAAAATGATAGGAATCTTAAAAGATGATTACAGGCAAGTTTTTATAGTCTCTGTGTTTACGATCTTATCGGCACGAAATAAACTGTTTAATTATTTTTAAAGTCTCGTAGATCATTTAGTGCTACTTTCAGATACGCTAGCGTTAACGCTGTACTGCGCATGCGCAAGCGTACATGGACTCCTCTTTCTATTCTATTGATTGACAGTAAACAGATGAATGTCATCTTAACAATGAATTTGTATTTTACTTTCCAGGCTTCTAGCGTATTTGGAACAAGAGACTTAGCGAGAATTAAGCGCACATAACCTACTTAAGCTATTTATCAGTAGAAAGTCACGTCTAATCAAGACGGCAATTGTACGTAGCTGTGGTTATAGTGTCAGATTACTAGAAACTCTTTGTTACAGATATGAAATGCAACAGAATTGGACTGCCTCGCTGGTCTAGTGGTCGCAAGGGCTTCTGTTGAGCATGAGGTCCTTGGTTCGATTCCCAGGTTGGGCAGTGTTATTGGGTTTTTCCATTGGGAACAGGGATGAATTTTTTTTTTAGTCCGTCTATGAGATTATAAAAAAATATTGGACGCGTATTTTTTATTTTTTTACGTAATCTAAAGATTATGGAGATACATTGAGGTAAAATGTGCCATGACGTCACGGGTATGTAGATTTTATACATACTAGTGACGTAGCGACCCCCACTCCCCAACTTAAAATGCGTTTTATCTAAGTATTTTTTTTATTAATACGATAAAGCAAAAAATACGTGTCTAATATTTTTTTATTATCTGACTGACGGACTAATTAGTTTTTTTTTTCACCCAGGCATCATCCCTATTGTGCGTAGCTATAGTAATAGCGTTTATAGTGTCAGATTACCAGAAACTCTGTTACAGATATGAAATGCGACAGAATTGGACTGCCTCGATGGTCTAGTCTCAAGGGCTTCTGCTGAGCATGATGTCCTTGGCTCGATTCCCAGGTCGGGCAAAGTGTTATTGGGTTTTTTCATTAGGAATTTCTCAGTAACAGCCCGGAGTCTGGATTTGTGTCCGGTTGACGGCAATAGGTTCGCCTCCTATTACATGGGACTTAAACATAACTGGCGAAATGTGGGTGTACTATAGGTACACCTCTGCTTAGCCCTTCGTGGAAAACAAGCGTAATGTTATGTAGAAAGTCACGTCTAATCAAGACGGCAATTGTACGTAGCTGTGGTTATAGTGTCAGATTACTAGAAACTCAAATTTGTTACAGATATGAAATGCAACAGAAAGTGGGTAATAGATGATAAATGGTAATATGTATGGTTGCAAATGATGGCTGGACGAATGTTAGCATCGCATTGCACGCGGCTAACAAGCGTGGTGCGCCCGCGCACGGCGCAGCGTCCATGCTACAAGCATGCATCTCGCTGCAATTTATCGTTTTGTTGAATTGTATACTTTCTCTTGTCATTTTGTATTCAAGAAAATTATTATAATAAATTGCTGTAGTTTACAAAAAAAAAACAATGTAACTAAGTAGGTGTCTAGATTGCATAGGTAATCGGTATGCATGCAGTGTTTTCTAACAGCGATTCGGTAAATCTCTGTAATAATAAATGTTCAAACTTTTAGTTAATTAACTTTTTTTTTATTGCTTCGTACTTATTTTTTTTTACTTTAATTATTATTTCTTTTGTTTTTACTTTCCCAAATTTATTAGTTAACATAAATAAATAATTGTTTGCCTTACTTGGAAAGAGACTGGACCCCACGACCCGGTCCAGGGAACTTGTAAAAATCTAGCACCTAAGGCTCTTAGGTAATCTGTTACTCGTTTTTTATATTGTACTGTGTTTTTCTGAACTGAATAAAGCTTTTTTACTTTTACTTTACTACATTTATAGTTATCGTTATGGTTGGAGTCGTGCGCAAAACCTGGATGAGGCTGGCACAGGAGCGTGGGGATTGGCACAAGAAAAGAGAGGCCGAAAAGAGTGCCCGACTTCACCCACAGCTGGGCTCAGCAGCAGGTGAAGTCGGGCTGTAGATGATGATGATGATGGTTGAAGCCGCAGAAGAGAATGTTGTTGTTGTTGATGTGTTTCTCAGCACCCATCATAGACTACATGTCATAATGAATTTACTTTATTGCCAATTTTTATACAGAAATTTTGTTAACTATGAGTCGGGTTGGCGCCGCGTAATTTTATAACGCGTTTCAATTAGTTATTTGGAAATAGTTTTAAGTTATTATTGTTCTTTATACGATGCAGTGCAATGGGGGCCGACATAATGTGCGCGAACGTTTAGAATATAAAAACTTTTTACAAAAAAAACATTACAAAGTGAAAAAATATTTTAATTTCAGAAATCGGTGTCTTTGGTTTGAATTTTCGTTTTTTGCCACCGACTTCCGAAATTAAAGTTATATTTCACTTTGTAGTGTTTTTTTTGGAAGTCGGTTGTTTTTTTTTGGAAGTCGGTTGTTTTTTTTTGTAAAAAGTTTTAATTTTTCACTTTTTAGTTGTGGTACCTAACCCTCATAAATTCAAATACCACAACATGCTATGTAAATAACAGTGTCAGGAAGTTATTATAATATAACATCATCCACATAGAACTGAGTGGGGAAAATACGTATTATTGAAGCTTACTCAAAAACTATCCAAGCAAAGTTAATAAAATTTCAGGAGCATACGGTTTTCATACAATAAAAGAATTTCCAAAAACGATCCACAACTGAAAAAAAAAATAGAGCATACATACGCGACGAACATATAACCTCCTCCTTTTTGGAAGTCGTTTAATAAATAGGTATTTACTTTGACTTATTTCTTGTTATCACCAGTGTTTTTTTTGTCACGATTGGCCACCCTAATATCTGGCCGCCCTTGGGCCGGCCCTACTGTGTTTTAGGGCAAATCCGCCACTGTATATGTACCTATTCTTAACTGTTATAGACAAGATGGTTTTAATCAGATAGGTACACTTTCACAGAACACACCTTCGTGCATACTAATTATACCTATATTTTCGAGCTATTAGCAAGTAATTAACTGTAATATTTCTGTCAGGGTAAAAAATTAATAGTTCTACAATTAAATAAATCATTCATTGCAAGCCAAAAAGACAAAAGGTTGAATGTAATTAACTCGTTACGTAAAAGGTGAGATTTGGAAATGAGCAAAGAGTTCGTTCTCATGAAATCTTCAAATCTTTACAGACACTCACACAGATCACAGTTTCGACATTTTCCAGTTCGCTGCAATCGTTATTGTTATGCGTTTGGTGAGAAAACATAGTTTACCGTGTTGACCTTTCGCACGCTCTACTAAATTAAGGAAATGATCACAACATCACACAGATTGTTAAGGTAAACACCGAAAATGTTTTTCAAATTATTATGAGAATTTGTATCATTGTGATATTCTTTCTTTAAGTTCTAAGAATAGGTACTTGGGTTTTCCTCAATATTTTCTAAGCAATAAAGTACTAGAGATCTCACCGAACAGATAATTATTTATTACTATAGCTGTTGCGAGCAGCAGCTAGTAAATAAATAATTGTTCGCCCGCGTGAGCTCTAATTGTTTTCTAAAATAAAAGTTAGTTACTCCTTTTAATATCAGGCTCAGATATCTGCCAGTGAAAGCCCCGTCATATTCGGTCCAACCGTTTCGGAGATTAGCCGGAACAAACAGACAGAATAAAATTTTAAATACCTATTGTATTTTTTGTTGTAAGTACCGTAAAAACGTTCATATGCATTTAGTAAAAAGCTGTTGATTTGTCATTACAAACAGAAACTTACATTTTTATTTGTATATAATAGTGATGATAACATTGAAAACTTTGTAGTGTTTTTTGTTTAAAACTTAATGTTACATTTAAAAAAACAAAGGCAAAGATAGAAGCTCCTCCTTATTGGAAGTCTGTTAAAAATATGAACCTAGGAATATAACCACAATGTACATAATCTGCGTTTGCCAAACATATAAACAAACACGAGTTTTAGAAAAAACAAATGTAATGCCTACACGTAAGGTTCATGTTCAAAGTTGATTTTAGACCAACTAGTATTGTTGAAAAGGTCATACAATCAAGTTTATTTACACTTGCATAAAATTGATGTTTGTCTAAGTGGAAAACTCGTGTTTTAAATGTTCGGCAAATAAATTGCGCACGCAGATTAACTCCAATGATTTAGTTATTGTTGTGTGACTGTGTGGTCACGCTTTGCGCACAATAGGTACCTAGGTACACCATTCTAGCATAGCTGCTTTACCACTGGCTAATAATATTATGTAGACATAAATTAAAAAAAAAACAAAAAAAATACACGAACATTGCATTGTATCTAAACAAAATTAATCCCTCTTGATGATACCCACTTACGAATCGATTAGGGTCACTTTCAGTCTTTATATTATGTGGAAGTAAATTAATTTTTATTATAGTTCCGAAAGTTAATTTTGCACAAGATTGTTCTAAGTTTGCACGTATGCACTATTAGACGTTTATAATTCGATTCAATTTGGGTACAATGAGTTTTTTCCTTCTGGATTTTAATTTTAATAGCGGTACACTATCTGCCTATAGGTACAGGGTGTCAGGGACATCGACGCGAAAACTGTTACCATGGATTCAGTACATGATTCTGATAAAAGTTTTCGCGTCGATGTCCCTGCCATCCTGTATAGTAACTCAAACTTTAGGGCTTAAGGTGGATCCGCAGGTTTTTGCAATTTGCAAACTATAACAGATCATCATCAATCATTAATACATGATTTCTAAGTTAGATTTGTTCCATAAGAAATTTGTTCTTATGGAACAAATGTAACTTAGAAAGATGTTCTTTTTTATTTTATTTTTTTTTACTTTATTGACCAACCAACAATTGTTTACACTGTAAATAGCTGAAGTAATATATACCATAATCTAAGGTTAGTGTAACAATTTCTTACAGGTTAGCACCGCATGCCCCATAGACATATAACTTGTGCTACAAGCACTAAACTATGAAATTAATATAATAACTAAAATTAACAAGTTTGAATTCATTACGTGATGGAATATAAAACTGATATTAAAAGCAAAAGTAAAATTCAATAGAACCAAACAACCAGAGACACAACAAAATAGAAAAAAATATAAAAAAAAGAATATTATACTAAACATTATTATTAGTAATTGTTCTGTGAAACTTGGCATATGAGTCTAAATGCACGTCAAAAAGATCGCTGACGCTATTTAACAATTTGCATGTATTAATGATTCCAATGATAACAATTCTGTAAATACATATCTGTTATCGTCGCGAATCATATTTTGATCAAGACACAACCTGACACTGACAGGTAAATTGCAAAAAACGTAAGAAAATTTGAATTTCGCGGCTACAGCAGCGGATTCAGTCCTATTGTAATGTTCGACTTTTGCTTGAATATTGTTGAGGTATCGTACATGTGTGGACAGGTGCACACGCCAAACATAGCTGGATCAACAATTAAATTCGTTAAATATCATCAGTCTTAATTAACAATACATAACTGCAATATTCAGAGTGCCAGTGATCTCACATACAGCACGAGATGATGACTCAAGGTAAGCCTTTTGTCTTCGGCAGTGAAAGTGAAGTTTGTTATGTATGAGCAAAAACTGTGGCGTGTAGGTATGTATCTGTAATTCTGTATCTATCAGATGTAATTGAATGTGAGCGTTTCGCGTGATAGGTCAATTTGAGATCCAGTGTTACTTGGTGAAAAACGTGCCAATCGCTTTTCGTGGGGCACTCGAACTCGACTTTGTTCAAGGACGAGTTTATTAGAAAGATTAACATAATAACGTGTTATTTGAAATCTGTAAATTTATTGAACTACAATAATTTCAGTTGAACATACAAATTAAACAGTACTCCTGATTACGTAACACATTTTCGTAAACGATTACGACTAATCTGTTTCATTTTGACAGTTCAACAACATTCATTGCGTTATTTACGTTGTCGAGCAGATTTTTTTTCGAACTTATGAAGCAATGTGATAGCAATTTGTTAGCAATTTGTTTCAAAACGATTCGAATTCTGATTGATTGTGTATTACGCAATTAGGGTACTGGTTAATGTAGGTAGATGAGTAATTGGCTGTTTACCTGTGTATTATACAGGGTGTTTTGTTGAACGAGGGACATACTTTAAGGGAGTGTAGTACTCCTGAAAATTAACAACTTTTACTATAGGCCCCTTATACAACCCCAAAATATGAAACAAAAACCGCTGTTCCCTACAAAGTACCACCTACGCGATCAATATGTAGAACAGCTGACTTTTCTAAACAGAATGTCCCTCGTTTAAACCAGTCACCCTGTAGGTATTCTTGTGTATCAAGGATATGGTATATCGATTGATTTACCGTAATTCTCCACACGAGGAATGTGGTGTGGTCTCGCCGCACCGTGCGAAATGCTGCTTCAGCGGCGCGTGCGCTGCCGCTCTCATCTCCATCCTGTGGTCACCATGAAAATATAACAATAGATATTAATTAATAAATACGTAGGTATCGATTAGTGGTTACCTAATTAGGTATAATAGGTACTCAAATTCTAAAATCAAAAGAAGTATCTCTATTTAATAGACTATGTTATTCATTAAATTAAAATGTTCCGGTGAACGAAAACATCGTGAGGAAACCGGCATGGTCCTTAAACCAAAAGTTCGACGACATGTGACATCTACCATCGCAACGCACTGGCTCCGCGTGGTAGATGACAGTACAGCCCTCCCTCTCGAAGAGAGGAGGCCTGTGTCCCAGTACCAGCAGTGGGTTGTGGGAACATTTTATGCTGATTATGATACCTTTTGTTATTTAAGTACCTATATACCTACTTGCAGCTGGTATTTTATAGTTTATCTAAGTGTGGAACAAAGATCTAGCACAAAGTTCTGAACTTCATCTGAGAATGAAACCTCACCTCCATTGTTTCGTTCAGATCTGGAAATCAGAACCGCGACCATACAATTGAGTATAACCCATTGTTTCGTTATATAAAGGCGTGACCAATGACTGAAATTACGGAACCCCTTTATTTTGATAAGCAATAATAAAGGGTAGGGCAGATTGTAGGAGCGTCTCAAGGACAGGTACGGATAAAGTCGGACAAATGACTAACGTTAGCGGATTGTGGGTCGTCCGACAACCGACAATAGACCTTCTGGGTGTGGTCACTAACGTTAGTTGGTGAAACCTACTTGTAAAAGGCATTAGCTACTTAATTTCCATGATAATGACTATTGTAGCTGCCGAGCTTTGTCGTGTTGTAATTATAATAAATTAATGTTCATGCTGGTCCAGGGGCGGTTGGTAGTTAATGGTACCCATCTACGTACCTTCATATTTGCTTATGCACAATGAGATTGAGTTGGGTGAGGGTGTTTTTGGTAACCGGCGTGTTCTTTCTGCTGTTATCAAAAACTAGACGACCTATGTCTGTCTGTACCTAGTCAAGAAATCTAGAAATAAGTGTCAATAGCCCAACCACGAAGGCGTTAATTGATTGCTAGTGTAAAGATCGTGAAGAATTCTCTCTAAAACGCGCGTTTATCCTAAAAGTTGGCAACGACGGCGAAGTCGCAAATAGCTGTCAAATATTTACCTGTTTTGATGAATTTGGTAATACTATACTATACGGAGATATGAAATGTAACTAGCGAACTAGAATATTGATTATGAAATGCAATAATTAATATCGGATCACCGAATATTTAGTTTTAGATGTAAATTGTACCTTTTTTACACCTTAAACGGTTACAACATCCGATTCAGTGTTATAAGTGATATAATTTCATATTTCCATACAGTAAAATGACCAAATTAATCAAAACAGCGAAATATTTGACATCTATTTGCGACGTTTACAACTTTCAGAATAAAAGTAAACTAGCTTTTGCCCGCGTGAAATTTCTTGCTCCCCGACCCATCGCGGCGCATCGCATCGCCTGCCCGTGCTATTATTTCGTTCTCGCTGAGCGTTCTTTTTCTTTTTGCTCGTTTCTTAAAGGTCGTAGCGTAATGTTATTATCTTCCTCAACAATTGCGCAATCAAATAAAAAAAAATCAAACCCGGTAGTTTCAGAGATTAGCGCGTTGAAGCACGAACAAACTCTTTAGCTTTATTATATTAGTTAAAATAGTCTCCCAATTTAGCTGATTACTAAATGAGTAATAATTGGTTAAGCAAATTCTATTCTATCCATTTCTAAAGCTAATACAACAACAAAAGCGACGCAAACGTTACTTGTATAATTTACGGCTGTCAGCTGTCTTCTCAATGAATGGGTAGGTCATTCAACACTACAATTTTGTGATTTATGCTGGTTCAATCTCAATTAAAAGTTAGGTTTCAACACCCATCTAATAGGGTTGTTGACTCGGAAAAAAAAACTATTTAGTCCGTCAGACAGACAAAAAAAAAAAACGCGTATTTTTGCTTTATCATATTAATAAAAAATGGTTTAGATAAAACGCATTAAAGTTGGGGAGTGGGGGCTCACAACATCACAAATCAGTATAAAGTCTACCGGGGAGTGACGTAATGCCACATTTTAACTGAATGTATTGCCGAAATCTTTTGATTACGTAAAAAAAGAAAAAAAAAAAATTTGCCAATGTAAGCCGGGTTTGAAATGTTAAACCCGTATCACGTAACACTAATATTGTAGGTGTTTCTGCTCTCTCCACAAGGGAAATAGTGCGTAAAGATATACAAAGTGCTTAATTAGAAACGCGACTGAGTGTGTGATTATGGCGATATGAAATATTTTATCTGATAATAAAATCCACTTTTACTTAAATTGTGGGTAAAGCCCACTTTACCCACATTTAATTCAAGTGCCACCTTTTATACTTAGTACTATAGGTAGGTACCTAATGGGCATTTACATACAAGGGACAGTAATACTAGTTATATTTACAAACTAACTGTTCGTGCCCGGCGTCGCCCGGGTGTATTTCCGACTTTTCCGGTGTACTTTCCAAAATTTTCTTTCATGCAAAAGAATTACGAATACAACCAGAATAAATCTTCCATAATGGTCGAGCCATTCTCTAGTGATGATCTTTCATACATGCGGCTATAGATTTTTTTATTGATAGCATTTTTTTAATGTAGGTACTTACTCAAATTAAACTAAACGTGAATTCATACAAACCTAGTACTTTTGTTAGTTAAAAACGATTTGTGTGCCTTTCATCCAAATACTAATGATTGTAATACTATCTTGAATTCATGGAAGCCTAGTACTTTTTATTAGGTTGCTATCAGAAATTATGCACAACGTGTCGTGAAAAGAATATCGTCTTCTTTATTTTATTTTAATGAAACAAATCCAAATTAATCTCTGTCTACCGAGAAAACGACATGAAAATGTGTTCCGGAGATCTGCGCAAACAAACAAACAGATAGACAGACACCGGATTCTACTGTTTTATTATAAGTATAGATAAATACAATACAACAATGTTAGGAGGAATCTGTTAAAGCCAGGTGGTTGTTTTATGAAACTGTCTCTTGATACCTACATTTTACAGTAAAGTGTATTCACTTTAATGAATCTAAGTAATTGTAAATTATCATCTACAAATTAGCGCTCATTCATTTGCCAAAGATATGCATCATATCAATTAAATGCGTTAGGTATGTCAGTTAATGACTTCGCATTCAAAGTTGAACACACTCGGTCACTTTTAGTTTCTTTCACTGTTGATAAACAAAAATCACGTAATTACTTGATCGGCACCAATCTCCAAGATGTGCATTTTCCTGTGGATGTTCAGGAGCTGCCTGATTCCATAACAAAAAGTTCACTGCAACTGCCACCCGGGTATCGGCACTATGGAATATGGACACAGTAGGACACGCGCAGACGACCGCGACGTCCATGCACTCCTCACTAACTAACCAACCGCTCTCGGACGACGGTCGAGCGAACCACAAAAAGAAAATAGTTTCACGCTTCTTGCACTTACATATTTTAATAAAACTTCGAGAGGAATGAATTCATTCCCGCGAAAGTCCGGGCGGCAACTTGCTCAGATTGATATGTGGCGGTGGTGACTATCGCGTTTTCATCGCTAGTTATCGGCAGCTCATAACAACTCAATTAGAGCAGAGACAAGTAGCGGAACCAACGCTGTTTGTTTAGCATATTACCGATAGAGCGTTTAATAATTCCTCGAATCAGATTAAAATTTACTTTGGTGGATATGTATAGTTCAGAAACCGATTTTGGTAGGGTAGAGCTACCAAAATCGATGTCTGAACGATAGAAAAATCTAGAACTACTAAAGCTACCTATTTCGCCTATTATCATAATATGTATAGTTTAACGTTTTTTTACGAGCTTTTATCCTACGTGTAAGTGTTGGATAAGTGCGTCTAATGGTTTTGTAATTTTAACAACTAATTAGCTATAGGATTACGAATTACCTACGTACCTTAACTATTCTGTTATCCTACCTAATAAATTAGATATCTCCTGATACAACTCTGGAAGTGTACCTACCTAGTAATTGATGCACGATACAATAATTATTAAAACAATTAAATACGTAAAGAATTTAAATGCACCTGATATTCGTCCATTAACGGTATAATTGCAGTTTATCTCACTTTCTCATTTAAAATGACTATGAGTATGGAACGGCTTGATAGCTATCGGTTATGTTGTCCGTCAAGCCATACCGGAGCGGAGATGTGTACTGACTGACGAACATAAACATCGCACATGGTGTGGTGGAATGATTCGCCATAGTGAATCTGGCAATCTGCCACACAGGACAGGATGCACGCTCGGACGCGCACTTTGTTCATTTGGACATTAATTCTGGATTCACTTTCATTTGTTATTTGCTCAATAATCCCTTGTTGGTAAACTTAGAATAAAATTGTGATTTGTTATGGCTACATACCTACTTATCTCATATCGTGTATTGAAGGTAGGTACCATCACTAGGTGTAGGACAGTAGAACGCCGAGGCTACCCATTCATTGACGCACCTACCCACTTACCTAGTGTCAATCAGTGATGCTCTGTAGTTTAATTAATAGAATAGGTAACCAACCTAGTCTATTGAAGAGCTGTGAGTAGTGCAGTTGTTTGCTCCTGTAACTGTTTTCTCGGAGAATATATTTATTTATTTAATACTTCAAGCACAAAAGTACAGAGGTGGACTTAATGCCATAGGCATTTTCTACCAGTCAACCTTTGGGTGATGCAGAGACAAACAGTGGCAGGTGCAATAGCGAGAATTGAGGAATACATATTTATTTAAATATAAAGATATACATATACCTATTAAAACTATAAATATAATATATATATATACCTAATTAATATAAATATAAGTACAAATAAACAACAAAAATAACCGACGACAAATTTCAACGCTGGTTCAGAATCATGTACTGAATCCATGGTATTAGTTTTCGCGTCGATGTCCCTGCCAACCTTTAAAGTCCTCCAGACTTTATTTCGGCCATGGCGGCCAATCTCAACGGAGACTAGCCTTCGACACGGGAGATATTAAGTATAGTGTACAAGTATGTGTGCGGACATAGGTGCACTCTCTCTCCCCTCACTCTCATAGTCCGATGTCTCGGAGAATAAACTGTAATATAAGAACAAACATAGTAGGTCATTAAGTACACTTAGTAGCTGTCGCGGTATCTAGGGTAAAAACTGAAAAGGGAAGATTTAGGAATAAAATAAATGGAGTCTATGTTTTAAAGATCTGTCTTCGAGACAGATGAAGTGTTTACATTGGTTAGATTTGATCACTGAAAATACGTTTTGTAGCATCGGAAATAGTTGTCCTAGATTCTGTTACCGTTATGTCTGTGTATTAGACCTACCTGCAACAGCACGAGCGGTACATGATGCGATCACAGATCGATTCGACGCGGTCGAATGCTTATAAAGTGACCTATTTTGTATTATTTACTTTAATTCAGTGTGATGTCTGCAAAAAGTATAGGTACTATGTGTTAGGTGACACCAGGGTCAATATAAACTTTTTGATAAAAACTTTTGTATTTTTGTCCTTGGATCAACGTTTCCGAGCTAATGTCATCCGAGGCGGGAAACAAACGACGGAAACTGTCATTTCAAATTCGTAAAAATCGTAAATTATAGCAATCATGTACACAGATGATAATTCTGATAAAGAGAGCGAGTTCGAAGAGAGGAGCCCGGAAGATAGTCCGAATATCACAAAAAAATCGTTATCCACCGTTGGTTTCAGAAATAATCCAGAAAACCAAAATGCGAGGCCTGTCGCGCTCCGTGCCACGCAATCTTTTACCGGAGCCGTCGAGGAGCTCAGGTTATGTGGCAATTTTCAAAGAATCAATTTATGTAATAGAATGAATGTTATGTCGGCACCGAAGATAGCAACAGTTTGTCCATGTGGATGCCTGCTCCGGCCAGCCACCACGGGCCCCTTCAGGACGAGAGAGCAGATCACACTCGCGCTCCATGTCGTCTCCCCAGAGGTACTGAGCTACCATGGCTACTGTTTCGAGCCTTGCCAAATTGCCATGTTTTGGAAAAAAGATTGTCGAATGTTCCTCTGGAAGGGAAAAGCCAAGATGAAGAACGTAATTCACGCCGATTCATACAAAAAATGATTAATATCAGTGTATACTTATTGAATTTTTTGTAGTGATTAAACTTTATCAACCATGTTTTTATTATAATTGTATTATATAATACATGAAATTGAAAGAGTAATAATATTTAAGCTTTTATTCCTTAATAATACATAATAAATATGAACTATAGAGTTTAGTTATCACATAACAAATTTTGAAATTATATAACTAATAAATGTGTCATTGCATAGCCGTAACAATGTTTCATTGTAAGGTTTGGACTGTATCTAATGGTTGCTTCTCCACGCCAGGCATATTCGCTTCAATTACTTCTCCACACGAGAATCTTATGTAATCAATGACTTCAACGTTATGTTGCTCCATCACTTCCTCGACTGTATAAGAGGGGTCCAGTAAGTATTCTTGGTAAATAAGACAGGTTTCGTCATCTGCGTCTTTGGCAGGGTGATCCTTCTCTTTGTTACCAATCTTTTTAGGGCCCATACCTACTATGTGCTGGCACAGCTGCCTACCAACATCTTCAGTATCATCAGCTTGCTTATATGCGAGTAGAGCTCCATATTTTCCTGCAGAATATTCGGCCGGCTTCGCAGGCGCAGGATGGGTATAGCCAGCAATTTTGACGTCTTTATTGTTTGACTTCCAACATTCAGCTCGCCTCAATACCGCATTTTCACCAACAGATCCAATGAACAAAGCTAGTACCTCTGATAACTTCTTCCCACTCTCTGTGGACAGATTGGCTAATTGTTCGCTGTCTAATTCCATCTGGAAAAATAAATAATAATATATCAATAAATGATATATAGTTTACATTCATCCCTGCTTAATAATATACTGCTGGCGTTTAGTAAGAATATATTACGCGCTTACTGAATTAAAACTGCCTAATGCAAGTGAAACTGTCTAAAATTATTAATTATCTGTGGACAAATTGACCCAGCCTCAACTCAGCCAATTAGAATCAGTAAAACAAACATCATTTAGACACCGACCAGAATTCTGCTAGTTATTTAGGTACCTGATGAAGAGATTTGCAACAAACAGCTTCTAAGTAGTAAAATGAAACATACCTTTGTAACAGGTCCTTTAGCTTGCATATGAGTATGAGCAAACTTGTAGCATGCCAGAGTGGCATCTTCAATCATTTTATGGAACTTGTCATTTTTGGCAACAAAGTCTGTTTCACAGTTGACCTCTACAAGGGCTCCATGATTCTTATCAAACCTCACCGCAACAAGACCCTGCAGGGCTGAACGGCCGGCAAGCTTAGTGGCCTTAGCCCAGCCCATTGCTTGGGCTTGGTCATTTAACCATGATTCAGCCTGTAATCAAGTAAACAGAATTGGTTGGGGGCATGTACTCGCAACTGGTATGATGTCTGACCAGAAGTATGAACCTAAACAAAACTAAAAGGAGTATGTAAGGATCTTAGCAGATGGCATTCTGTAGTTTCGGAAGAAGGCGTGTTTATGTATATGATCATCTGCCCAGCCTGTCTTTCCAAACTATACAGAGTCAGCTTCCAGTCTAACCGCATGCAGGTAAATACCAGTATTTTACATGAAGCAACTACCTATCTGAAATCCACAACCCAGTTACTGGGTAATACAATACCCCTATGCGTGTTTATGTATGTATGTTTAAAATTGCATTCTACAAAACCTCAGAAATAGACAGAAGTTAGGTTTGGTTTCATATGTAAAAGTAGTTAGCAATTATTTAATCAAGTCATACCTTATCAGCATCATTGTTATGCATTTCTAGTGCTTTCTTGCAGTTAGCAATGGTGTAGCCTGTTTTCTTCCTGAGTCTAGCAAGCAGGGAGGATTCAGCTGCCCTGCACACAGGACCTGCGTGGAATCGACGCACCAGCTGGAAGAGCATCTGTAATAGAAAAGATTCAGTTTAAAGGTTAGTTAATAAATATGCGAAACCAAGTATTTCATAATAAAATATGGCATAGAAAAAGATAAGTAGGAAACAATGAAAATTAAAGTTTTTATATAGCACTAATAGCAGTAAGTCATGAACATATATATTGTTCAAGCAAAGTAAACGAACATTTCAGCATTTATAAACTCAAAATTCCACTCACACAAATCAAATTTCAAAGCAGATTTAAAGTCCAGTGGATGAACTGTATTAAAAAATGAGAATATTAAATACAAATTGCTCTGTGATGCTCAATGGCCCTCTGATCAGTTCACAATAGTTGTGGTACTGTGTGGTATATACACAAGTATAGCTAGGTATGTATGACATCATCTCCATTTATCCAAGCAAGACAGATACACAGTGTGTAAACAATGAAGGTCAGATTCTGTATATATACATGCCTATTGTAGCAGTGTTATTGTGTTTGGATTAGTAATTGAATGCTTCACAATAGCGCGATTTACCTTTGAATATGCTTGTACTTTTAACTTCATTTATCTAATTGTAACCTAGAAAATTGTATTAAAAGACATAAAAATGATAGCTACTGTCATGAAAACGAAACGAAATAAAACCTATCCAAACTCAAAAATAAATCGTACATCCAACTCGATACTACTGGCCACTCAAAAATAAATTATAACAAATGAAGATAGACCGTTGTCATGGAGAAATCAATACTTGACAATAACAGTATTCGTGATAGTGAGATAGGAAAATGGCTTTATTTGTAATTCCGTTAATTTTATTCGTTTTATTAGAATAAATAAGTGTTAAATAATTGCAAACTGTGTAGAGATAACCAAAAAGTAAAACTATTTCGGTGCTCACCTTTTTGGGACTCGGATAAAGCAGTTCAAAGGTACTAGAACTAGTACTAATACTAGAATTCTGTTTATTTATTACTTTTCGACGTAGTATAGCCGAAAATTAAATAATTTTCTGTGAAATTCCCACTACATATTAGAATTACGAATTCACGAAAAATAACCTCTCTACCTGTCAAAAAACGTTTGCTTGATGCTACAGTTTTGATAATTGTCAAAGAATAAATTCTATGAATTTAATTCTATTAATAAGAACAATCAAGATCCTTATTAAAAATAAATAATTACAATCATTTTTAAGTTCTATTTTATGTAGTGAAGTAAATTTCATGAGGAACTGTGCTCAAAAGGAGTTTATATTATTTGAAGGAACAACGAAACGTCTGCCCCAAAAAGTATAGTGCGCCTAATTTGATGGAGAATGTGGAATACCGGGAATACGCAAAACTCCCAGGAGTTTTGAAGCCTAATTTGTGTTTCCCCAATTCCGCATTGATATACTTATTCATACCCATTATTTAGTGGTTGCACGAGCGAGTGCTGAGCGTGCGGTCCTGGGTTCCCCAGATCGGGCAAGTGTTATTGGGTTTTCCAGTAGGTAGTTTGGATTTTTGCCCGTTTAAGCCGTTGGTCCTGGCTGTCATTCGTAGATCTTTGACAGTCGCTACACAGTCAGAAGCCTAAATGCTACCTAAATGTCTGACAACCAGTCTTACCAAAATTTATAATTGTGTTACCCAGTAACTGGTTTGTGGAGGTGAGACAGGCGGTCGCTCCCTGTAATATACTTATATTCAGCTGCATCCGGTTAGGGTGGAAGCACATTGATTGATGTAGGGAAGTAATTTAATTTTGTTTTCCACCTAAGGGTGACTCACGCTGGGCACGCCACAATTGTGGCGATAAGTCCCCACTTTGAGGAGTGGCTAGAGAGGCGCCACGGCGTCCTCACCTTCCGCCTGACGCAGGCCCTCATCGGACACGGCTATTTCAGGGGGTTCCTGTTCCGCATAAGGCGGGAGGAAACGCCCGGGTGTCACCACTTTGTGGATCGCCCGGAGGACACGGTGGAGCATACGGTGGAGGTCTGCCCGGCTTGGGCGGAGGACCGCCGTGTCCTCACGGAGGCGATCGGCGGCGGCGATCTCTCGCGTCCGGCCCTGATCAGGCCAGGTCCAGGCCATGGTCCGGAGCGAGAGTGCATGGGAGGCCGTCACTTCCTTCTGCGAAGCAGTAATGCTCGCGAAGGAGGAGGCGGAGCGCGCGAGGGAGAGGCAAGATTCGCGCCCTCGCGCCCCTAGTCGCCGCAGGAGACGCCCCGGGCGTCGGGAGTCGTGAGCCAACTTCCGGCCACGTAGGCGCGGGCTAGCGGACGGGGAGCAATGGTTAGCCCGCCGTCCGATTAGGACCAGGCCCGGGTCGACGGCGCGTTGTGTTCCACGCGCGCCTCAAAGAGATGTCAGCACCAACTGATGGGGTCCGAAAGGGCCAATGCCTGCCGGGGTTGCGAGTTTGTCCGATAGGGATATCGCGGCCCCGGCACACAGGCAACGGAAGGAACACGGGTGGGTTTTATTCAGTAATAGTCTGATACGCCCTCCCGCTCCGCCCAGAGAGGGAGAAGTTATTTGATAATTTCCCACCCTCAAAAAAAAAGGGTGATTCACGCATTATACCTAAACTTTGCTATGTCTGCTTGAAATGTACAAAGTAGGTTGGTATTTATTTGGTTTGTATTTATTAGTTAGAGGGGGATCGCCAGATAAGTATTAGGTAGGCATGAATCTATTCTCATTTCTATTAATGACGGAATGGTGACCTAATATTGGGGGGGGGGCTGTAGTTTTCTTTTGATTTTAACGGAACGTAAAGCTTCTTCGTAATTCACGGTCAGTCCATTTGGATTAAAGCTTCGTGCAGACTACCGCGACGCGACACCGGTTATTGTTATACCGTGAAGTTTTCTTAGAAATTGTATTGTTCGGGTCGCGTCGCGCTAGTCTGGACGAGCACGAGCCTTCAATCAAATGGATGGACGCCAGTGGCAGTTGTTTTAGTTTAGGCCACTCACGGCTTCAGTCCACAGAGTACTTTATTACATGCTTCAGTCGAAATGACTTTCATTTTGATCGACGGGGACGCATACAGAGTACAGACATATGGTAAAGTAGTAGAAAATGGATTCAGACTCCGAAGAAGAATTTTTACTTTCTGCGGTTGCGATTTTTTGCCATGTAGGTACATATTAACAAGACAACCAGAAAAATATGGTCGAAGTCAGGGCTGTTTTTTTTTTAAATTTTATAATTCAAACCGTTCAAAATGTTATGAACAAGAGTTTTTTTTTCTTTTCGGACATGCTTATATCTGTCTCACTGCACAGCTTTGAACCTGAACGCAAAATGGATGTGGGTTTGCACACTCACGGGCCGCGCGGCGTGGTACAACGGACCCGGGATTTCGCAATCACAGACAAAAGGAGCGACGCCAAACGGCGCGGTGTGAGGCTGAAGGCTGTGGATTACGGTGCGGACGGAAAATCCTTGATTTGACGTCGCGCCAAAATTTGGATTGAAGAATCGACACTCACGATCTAATTATGGATGTACCTACATCACGCCATTTGGTGCGAATGCACGATGGAGTGGCCGTAAATGCCCAGCTTACGGTTCCATGCTTCCGTAGTCCTTCTTTAACCTTATGCAACGTTGACTATATCCAATGCGTAATGGAAAAAGCGTTCTTGATTGAGTTCATGTGTACCTATCAGTCTTTTTCGAGCAACTTAACAAAAAATACTTCGTTTACGTGACGCTGGTTCAATTCCGGCACGAAGAAAATATTAGCTGCGCCCCGCGGTTTCACCTGCATATGTCTCGATCCCGTGGGAATATCGGGATAAAATGTATCCTATGTCCTAATCCAGGTCATGGTCTACCCATGTGCCAAATTTTACCCAAATCCGTTTTGCCGTTTTAGCGTGAAGGCGTAACAAACAAACAAACTTACTTTCGCATTTATAATATTAGTTAGGACTAGCTTTTGCCTGCGGCTTCGCTCGCCAGATGTCGTAAAATATCCCTCGGGAACGTACTACCGGGATTACATACCAAATAGCCGAGGAAAAGGTCACTGACTCCTACCGCTCCGCTCGCGTCAACCATAATTTTTATTTTGCTACGCGTAATTTTAAAACCTTGATATCTTTTAAACCATTCATGTTATGATGTCAAGGCATATTTTAATCTAAATTAAATGCCCAATTTTAATAACATATTTTATTGGATATGGATTAATATAATACCGGTCAAAATAGCTTCGGAAATAACAATGAAATTTTTATTAAATTCTGAAAGATAATAATGGTTACTGTGGGTCATCCTTAGAAGATAGACATATGTCATCGCGTACTTTATTGTTGAAACCTTTTAAGATGAATAATGCTGTAGAATATAATTTTCATGTATCTTTTACGGTTTACGCGGCGCACGCCAATAAACCTTTCAGTTGGTTTGATTTTTTCTGACATCTTCAACAATAATCGTCAACTTTCAGCTAATTTACACAAAACCGTAAATAATTATACACCAAAAACTTTCGCAAGAATCACTTCGTACATTGGTGAATACCGTTCGGTAGTTTTTGAGTTTAGCGGGTTCAGACAGACAGACAGGCAGACAGACGCAGCGGGGGCCTTTGTTTTATAATATGCAAGGATACGGATACATTAGGATTTTAGGATACTGTAAAAAACCGACCAAGTGCGTGTCGGACCACGCACTATGAAGGGTTCCGTTTGGGATGAATTTATCCCAAAAACAAACATTGTAGTTGATAAACATGTTCTCCCTTAAATCAATATGCGTCACGGTCAATTCTGTAGCTGCAAATACAAGTTTGTAAATAAAAAAATAAAAATAAATGTGTGGTAAAACAATTTTCGGACTTTTACCTTTACATATGCTGTGAGACCTTGCTTCTTGCCAAATTTCATGATCCTAGGTGTACGGGAAGTACCCTGTAGGTTTTAATATCGAGTATCAAAATATGTCGCATAAATGGCCGTATTTTTTTATTGCGTTGACTTAGAAGCTTGATTTTTGTTGAGCTCCAAGAGAGATCTACGTATTTGATATTAATTTCAATTTGATACCTCCACGCGTTCCTGAGAAAAACGGTCAGACTGACAGACGAACGGACAAAGTGATCCTTTAAGGGTTCCGTGCTTCCTAAAAAGGTGTAAAAGCAATTGTACCTAAACTAAAAATTTGTTTACAGGAGCCAAAAATGAAGAACAACAAGCCGACACGAAAGAAAAGCCAGCCCTCTCCATCAACTTCTGATATAAAATTACCTAAGATACCGAAAATTTCACTGCCTGATGATTTCAAAGTACGGGCACGGCCTTTGTTTTCATTGCCGGAGGAAGTTTTAAAATTACCTTCGCCGGCTAGTAAAGCCGCAAAACTGCAGGCGGCAAAGCTTGTCCCGAAGAAGAAGTCCAGCGGTATCTAATTACTTATTCTCAACTTTTCATACCTTCCTACTTATTTTATTTGTAGGTTCGTCTTGCCTAGTTCGCCATCTTGATTCTTGTGAGTTACCTAGAAAAAAAATAATTATATTCTAAACGAATTCTGTTGGTTTCAAATAGCTGCTCTTAAAAATGGTTAAAGTTACGTTGAAAAGGAATAAACCAAAAATAGGTACACTAAAGGTAATGGCGGTGCTAATGACTATTTGATTGCTTCCAGTGATGCAAACCTTCACGCAAATGAGAAAAGCTCGAGAGGAATTTCGGTTAAAACTGGTACAATTGATATGTCAGGGTGACGAACATGATGACAATCAGTCATTGTCAATGCCTACTGGTGAAGAACAAAACTTGCTTAGGTATTACTATTACCTGCGTTACGGTATCGACACCATACACGTAGCGCCTTTGGACAACAAAATAATATTAAGGTAAGCGTATATCAATACATGTAATAGGTAATAGTCCCAGCAACACTTCGTGTTCTTTTTTCTTTGACAGTCGATACGGGTAGTCGGAAGCCCGAATGTCTGACAACCAGTCTTACCAAGGGGTATCGTGTTATCTACTGTTACCGAGTAATGGCAGTAGGTAATTGGGTTGTGGACGTCAGACAGGCAGTCGCTCTATGTAAAATACTGGTATTCAGCTGCATTCGGTTAGATTGAAATCCAACCCAACATAGTTGGGAAATTGTTAGGCAAATGATGATTCTGAAGGAGCATAAATGTACAATACCGCCGTCTGCCGCCCCTCGACATTTCTTGAATCTTTATGTTTATCATAAAGGCTTTTTTTATATACTGGGTTCTTTTGAAAATGCGCACAACATCGAATGTATCTATTTATAATATAGAAGAGAAAATTAACCCCCTTGGAGGTTCTGCGCATTTTTAAAAGAACCCGTGGATTTGTCGGACATTTATTTTAATTAGGATATAGAGGACAGGGTTTGAAATAAAACGTGAGATTATAGCGTATTAGAAATTACAATTTTACTCTCCTAGCCTTTTATTCTTGAAACAAATCTATGGCCTTGTCATAATTAATCTGATAAGCGGTCCGATTTTCAATTACTAAGATCGCGAGACTCGATAAACGTTCCTGGATCATCGAGGATTGCAGATATTTTTTAATAAGTTTAAGTTTGCTAAAACTTCTGTCACAGCTTACTGATGTAGTCGGAAGCGTAGAGTAAATCTAGCAAATATTGGGAAGGCATCCAGCAAATCGTGCGTTATACATCTTATTTTATTTTATTTATTCGAGAAAACAAACAATTACAAAAAGATAGGACACAAAAATGATACAAATGTGAAATTAACCACGTTCTCCACAGATATACAATGAGACAATTTGGTAAATTTTAACATAAGACGCGTTGTAAACAATAAAAAGGAGGAATATTAATATTAATAATAAACTATCAACAAAACATATAACTGCCAATAGTGCCGCATAGGTGGAACAACAGTGTCACATTAATTTTTTAATACGTTAAGTAACATGAGTCTTAACTTTCCTTGCGGTAAAGTAAACAGATCCAAAGTGCAGAAATTCTTATTAAAATTGCTCGTAGGGCGACGAAGAGGTACTCTCAAGCCGGCGGGCATTTGTACGACTGGTATTAGTGGCGAATGGTCGTGCGCGCACGTCACGTCTCTGGCATGTTCTGGGAACTATATAATACAACTTGTTAGCAATATGAGTTATGGCATACCTAAGTCATACAAAAATATAGTTTCAAGAAAAGTACGCATTGAACTCAAAGAAAGCAGATTATATTTTTTAAGTAACTCACTTTAAGAGAGATAACAACTTTTTAAGCATAGGGGTTCCACACAGGTACTGCATATTCTAATTGAGACCTAACTAGTGATCCGTAGAGATATAAATATGTACACACGGCTACACATCAAGCTATACATTTCCAGTATAAGCTGACCTCGCATTGTACGGAAATCCTATACAATGCGAGATCCGCATAAACTGGATTTTTATAGCTTGGTGTGTAGCCGTGTGTACTAGGGTGCTTAAATTCTATGTCTGATCTCATCACAAAACCGTACATGCGATAAGCATTATTAATAATTTTATTAACATTTGCGTCTAAGTGCAGTTTATCGTCAAGTAATATTCCCAGGTTGTGCATCAAACTCTCCCTTGACAGAGTTTCTCTGTGTATTGCATAGGGATATTTAAATAATTTTTATATTTTTAGTGAAGCTAATACAACAATATTTATAGATACTGAGTTGGAGTTTGTTTTAAGTGCAATAATCTGCAAGACGATTGAGGTCTTCTTGAAGCAGTTGACAGTCAAGCATAGTTTTGATGGGTCTAAAGACTTTAAGGTCATTCGCGTAAAGTAAGAATTTAGAACAAAGCTCATGTCAATATCATTGACAAATATAATAAATAACAAAGGGCCCAGTATCGAGCCTTGAGGCACCCCTGATGAAACAGTTATGGATTTGGAATGGAAACCATTAACTACCACTTTTTGAGTTCTATTTGTAACATAGGACATAAACCAACGAAACAAGTTCCACGAATGCCGTTAAATGCTAATTTGCGTAAAAGTAATTTATGATCGACCTTGTCAAAGGGTTTACGGAAATCAGTATAAATAGCGTCCACCTATAAACAAGTGTCTAAAGTATTGAATAAATAATCAGTATATTCAATCAAATTAGTAGTTTTAGATCTAGTCTTGACGAACCCATGCTGTTGCTTAATAATCTGATCATGAACAATCGGATACAACTGATTGTGGACAAGCTTCTCGAAAGGCTTTAACAAGATCGACAGAATGGAAATAGGACGGTAGTTCTCAACTTCATATTTTGGACCAGATTTATGGACAGGGGTGATATTGGCTCGTTTCCACACTTCTGGGAAAGTTCCTTGGCAAATAGATAATATAATGTACAACTTGAAGTCAAGTAGCATTAAAATTAGCAATAAAAATAAAGTAATTTTGTTAAAACGCACTTTTACATCAAGTAGCAAGTGTAGAAGTCGCACGTATAGCATAATATTGAAAAAGCAAAGATAATTTACGAAAAGTATGAGAAAAATATACCGTAAAACTGCAAGATTTATGAAAACGTACACATTAGGCAAATTAGATATAACCATGTTATAAACATTCAATACAATTAAAAAGTCCGAATTGAAAAGTAAATACATAAACACTACAATACAGAGTTCTTTATTCATCCCTAGTGATAGAATCTTTCTTAGTGGTAGATTTGTCCCTATTGGCAGTAGGTTGGTGTGGTTTGGTTTTGATCGAATTCGATTGTTCTTTTTCACGGACGATTATAGTGCTGTGCTTAACTCACACAAACGTATAATTATGTAATGTAGCGACATTTTTACATTCACGAAATAATTGTTTTCTTTTTAACGTGATATGTTCCTGCATAAATACGCGGAGTGATGTTCCTGAGATATTCAGTTGGTAGGACGTCCGGCCCTTACATAAACGAAAGGCGCTGAGAAAATTGTCACGCAATAAACGTGAGGCCAATTTCACGATAATGTTTTTTGGTTTGTTATTATTCTGGTGTGTTTGAGGAACCCCATGTTCGAGCTATTATCCTCATGTTTATATTAAAATTTATTTTAGAGCCTATTTTTGTCATTATTGACAGCGGATTTTCAGATTTCATATCTGTTGCAATTGAAGACCGTTTTAACAAAGCGGGGCCCGTACGGGCTCCCGGAATGGACACGCACGTGAGGCGCTAAAACATTGTTTAACAGCGACGCGCGGATATGTACGCGACCGGTTCCGGGTAGAGCCCGTCCAACGTATCGTACTACTCCTTCGTTTCAGAGCACTACCGGCGCTATCCGTACGGGTCTCCCGTGTACGGAAGGCCCCTACGGGTGTCCCGGCCAGCTCGGAAACGAGCCTAAGTAAAGCGTGATAGCATAAGTCAGGCGCTATGAGGTCGATTACAAAATCTGCATTATTTAAAGAAACCGCCTAGCCTGTTTTTGGTCTGATTGTCATCCTGACCGTACAGCTGAATATCAAAGCTAGAATTCTATCTGTCGCTCGTAATTGCCTTACCATTTTTGGCAACAACAGGGATGATGCCTGGGTGAAAAAAATTAAATTCTAATTAGTCCGTCAGTCAGATAATAAAAAAATATTAGACACGTATTTTTTGCTTTATCATATTACTAAAATATTACTTAGATAAAACTCATTTTAAGCTGGAGAGTGGGGGTCGTTACGTCACTAGTTCGTATAAAATCTACATACTCGTGACGTCATGGCACATTTTACCTCAATGTATCGCCGTAATCTTTATATTACGTGAAAAAAGAAAAAATACGTGCTCAATATTTTTTTATAATCTCAAAGACGGAAAAAAAAAATTTTTGTCGTCATCCCTATTCCCAGCAATTGCTAGTACATTGAAACTTTGCTGAGGTACTATCAAACTGACAAATAGACAAAATATATACCTATGTTGTTGTTTTATGACGTGACTTTGAAACTAAGGTTGGTAAAGCAATTAGGTACGAAGTCGACTCTGATGTATATCATAAATTAAATTTAGATTTTTACATATTTTTAACCGACTTCAAAAAGGAGGAGGTTCTCAATTCGACTGTAAGTTGTTTTTTTTTCTTCGTTTGTTACGCGATTACTCCGCCAATTATGAATTGATTTTGATGCTTCTTTTTTTCTTTGGTAGGTCATACTTCAGAGGTGGTCCCATATAAAATTTATTTATTTTGTTTGGGTAGTTAATGAGTTAGCTTCAATAATACGTTTTTTTTCCACTTAGACTATGTGGATGATATGATGATAAGTTCCAGTCACTTGCTGACACCAAAACTAAAAAAAGAAAAATAAAAAAAATAAACAAACCGTCTTCCAAAAAAACACAGCGAAAAATAATTTTAATTTCGGAAGTCGGAAATTGAAAAATTACCAAAAATTTAAAACCTAAGACACAAATTATAGTTCCGAAATTAAAGTTATTTTTCACTTTTTTGTGTTTTTTTTGAAGTCGGTTGTTTTATTTTTTTGGAAAAAAAAATTGTTTTGAGTTCTTCTCTTATTAGATCACATATTTTTCAGAGTACACAATCTCATATCCCCGAAATTGAAGAAATGGAAGGATACTCTATTTACGTGTACAGATGAGATGCGCGAAGATTTTATGATGAGTATGAAAAAAGCGATTGTGGATTTCGTACTGAAAGATCCTAATACGGTACCTACAAATCCTAACTAATAATATAAATGCGAAAGTGAGTTTGTTTGTTTGTTTATTACGGTTTCGCGCTAAAATCGCTGAACATTTTTTTTATGAAATTTGGCACATGGATTGACCGTGACCTGGGTAAGGACAGGGGCTACTTTTCATCCAGAATCGCAGACGAAGTCGCGGGTAATAGCTAGTATAATAATAAAATAATAATAATAAAAAGTTTATTGATTCATAAACAAACGTTACAATATTAAGGTATGGCACTAGATCCCGCACTAGGATCGACTAGGATAGACTGGATCCTGCAACACAGGAGTGTTGCAGGATCCAGTCTCTTTCGACAGATAATAAGGATTTTAGAGATAGGTTAACAAATGCACTTACTAATCACGGACTTAAAGGTGACCAAATGTATGTAGTATATAATATGTTACCCATACAAACACTATATCTACCGACACCGAGCCTTCGAGGGGTAAATAAATCAGTATTGTATTATATAAACCTACACGTATAGTTTCGTTATACTTATGACGACTTATTAAAATAATGAAGTTGATAAGAATGTATCTTCCGTACAGTTTTAATTGTCCTTACCACAGAAAATAGGAAACTTACCAATACATGGTTCTGTGGAAAATGGATTACGAATTAATATTAGGTACAAAGGTAGTATGATCTTCCGCATATTGCGTTTGTACCAATGCAGAACCCATGCTGACCAATTCCTTAGATCAAAGTAAAGCTCTGATAATATGCCAAGCCGTATAGAGAAGTTATTAATTCCACAGGAAGAGTCTTTGGAGGAAGAAGATACGCCGCTGAAGCAAGAGATGGCATCAAAAGACGATGCCTGGAGGAACCGGTATTTTGTCGCACAGAAGTATCTAACTAAGAACCTACACAGCGTGAACCCTTGTATCGCTCAGGTGTTACAAATATGGTGGAAACAATTCAAGTAAGATTGCACAAAACCGTACCTTCTTACTTTGAAAATAACATACATAACTAAACCTATAATCTGAATCATTTTATTTCACTAATTTTAGTGACTTAAGATTGATCAGCATGAAAGATATAATGACCACGAATGAAGCATACGAGTTGCAAGATTTCTGTTTTGTTTGCAAAAGACACATAGAAGCGGCCGGTAATGTGCTCGCGCACCAGTGGATTCCAACTGTTCAAGCTGTTTTTCTTCAGGTAAGAAACGGGGTCAACAAAATTCAAGAACAACGATCCTACAATCGTTTGGCATAGATCTTGCAGTTCCGTGACATGAAGAAAAACTAAGTACTTAGGTGTAATCGATTTATAATTTTATTAAATTTTTCAGGGCAGTAAAAAGAGGTTAATACCAACCCCGAAACAAGTACAGAAAATTAGACACTTCTACAACTGTCTGGGATGTATCATGACTTACAATCTTCAAACTTTATGCTTGAAATCAATGTCGGAGTTCACTGACTACATTATGGATGTGGGCGTATGTATCGCGTTGTTATGTATCGATGTGGACTAACAATTCATCTTTTAATCTTACATGAGAAAGTGACCCTCTTTCTCCTCCTGATTGAAAGCTCAGACCTATCGTTGTAGGGCAGTCATTTAAAGGTGCTATCAGCACCTTTAATCTTGAGCATTCAAACTGAAAACTCTTTTTTTTTTTCAAACAAACCATTTACAGGCAATTTTGAATTGCCAAGGGGTCGGTCAGTCTGAAATATGAAGCTAGTTGCCCATTCCAACGCGTAGTAGGTTCCTATGGAGAAGAACGGGCAAGAAACTCCACGGACACTCTTTTAAATCAGAATATTGTTACAAAATATAGGCTTTTTTTTTTAACGTTACATCATTGTCATTGTTGTTTTTGTGATTGTTGTCATTGGTTACATCATTAATGTTGTAATTATATAATTAATTCAAATAAGCCGTGGCAGCTAAGAGATGATCTCCCCACTGACGGCGCCCGTTCACGAACATGACGCATGAATCAGCACCATTTAGCTCAACCATTTTGAAGGGAACTTAATGATCCAACACACACGCCACCACCAGCGAGACATTTGAGTGAGCATGACATACTCTCAGTCGCAAGGGCACATTCAAGTCAATGAAAGGCGTACCTAGTAAATAGTAGCTTTAAAGTAGGTACATAGTGCTCACAAATGTGCTATGTAACAGAACATCGAGCATTCATTGTAACAGAACATCGAGCATTCGTTGTTTTTAAAATTGTCGAACTGAACAACGAACAGAGCCAAGCATAGAGCCAAACATCGCTACGAACATTTTCACGATCATTCTAGCGAACGCTCTAGTCAATGCTCTAGGCATAGAGGGACGGCGGCGGAACAATGACAGAATGTGGTTCGGCTCGGTAAAAAGCTCGAAGCAAATTTACTGTCCTTTAGAATGCTCGCTAGAACGCTCGCTAGAACGCTCGAAGAAACGCTCCCGTATGTTTTTCTGAAATGTAACATTCGCTAGAATGCTCATTACAAGTGAATGCTCTATTTATCAGCACCTTAAGACATCATAGGTCGCAAAAAAAATCGCACTGATTTCTTGGAATGTTGTTACGATACCAGTAGTGTAAAACCACGTTTGCAGCTTCGAAAGACCTGTGGTAACTGCGTGGTTCTCGAAAAACCTTAACATTTTCGCACTATTTTAAATTTTTGACTTGTAAATGCTAACAGGTGCATCCCACGTATATGTCACCCTGTACATTTTCAAAGTTTACTCTTTGAGAGCAGCCGTAGGTCCAATAAAACTTGAAATACCGGCCTGAAACATTGTGTATTTCTCCAAAAAAGTTCAAAATTCAGTTCAGTTTTAGCCGTCTTTCGAGCAAGATATCGTTAGGTCCTCAGAAGTGCAGGTGTGTGGACACTTTGGGCATACCAGCATATGGGACTTGGTTTGGTCAGAAACACCGCATTCCCACTGGGTATCTGTGGGATCTGTTATCCCCCATTTTGCTAGATTATGCTTGCAGTGGCCTACTTTGGTCCACAGTCGTTGGATTGCTTTTCATATAAGCCACTGCAGGTCACGTCCGGGTGGCAGATGCTCCTGGGGCTGAACGAAATCGGGTGGTGGTTGCTGCTGTCTTTCCGGTGACTGGCGTATTGGGGGAATATTATTATAAGCAATATAAGCGTAGAGCTATTCCTACAATCCTTTTATGTGTTTATAACTGAATGTTTCGTAGGTAAGTACTATTTTTTTAATGTCCCTCGGGAATCATCATCATTCGAATTCAGAACTAAGTACTTTATGGTTGTTTTGTTTTGATTTCCGTGTGAACTATATAGAGTTAAAGTACTTAATTCTGAATTCAAATTATTATACACGATAAATCTAATAATTTATGGATATGGAAATTAGCATTCGTTTGTATTCGGAAATGCGATGATTCCCGAGGGACATTAAGAAAATAGTTGTACTGTACTTTCCCCTTGAAAGTTGAAATAGACTTCTCAAATTGCGACAGCATTTGGAACGAAAAAAGTATAATGAAGTAATTTTTTCACCATGAAGTTTTTAACCAAATATCTACTTTGCAGGGAACCAATCAAGGATTTATAATAAATTTGGGATTTGCAAACGATGCTATAGAATTCGATCCCACTTTTAAGCAGTTCAAAGACCAGTTGACTCTTTTATACGATTTTTTGATCCATGCGTGTCGGCAGTCACCTCGTTTGGAAACTTTGCTATACCAAGATTTTGGGGATGCTACAGAAGCCGTTCTGGTGGTACGATGAGAAAGTTATGTCAATGTTTCAGTATTCAAACATAAGTTATTTATTGTTGTCAATGTTCTTTTTTCAGCCCATCATAGACACGGACCTAGTAGAAATGTATAAAAAACAAATAGCAGAATTAATTGCGGAGCAAAGAATAGGTCCCGAACTAAGAGTTCAAGATTTTGATGACTATATCTGTTTACTGAACGGCGAGGTGATTTTATTTATGTATCTACCAATTTTTGAAATTTTAATATTTAAATAAGGGTTTGCATTATTAACAATATGTTTGTTTGACAGTCTCAAGGTATAGTGGAAGCTTTTCTTCATTCGGATCCGGAGAAAACTTTTGAGGAATATTGCGTGGAGTCTGTGAAATACGTTGATTTGGCACGGGAAATCCCTTCTAAACTTGAGGGAACCATCGTTATCGGCATGTTTCAAATGCAGCGGACTGAACTCATTATCGCGTTGCGTGCAGCTGCGACTAGGATGGCCAATACGTTGTTGAGGAGAATGACTGATGATTACCAAATGATGATCAAAGCGTAATTTTAATTAATATCACGTTATTTACTAAATGATGTTCAGTTAATCTTGTTTTTAAGATTAAGCTTGAATTATACAGAGTGGATTTTTGAGATGGGGCAGTAACAGTAAGGACCTTATCCGTTGTCGCTACAAAAAAATGGTCTTAGGAGAATGTCCTTAACTTTTTTTAACATTTTGATCCTTATTCAAGGATTTTGAAAAAAATGTGCAGTCGGCAAGAAAATGGGCATTTGTGTTTCATTATTAATCTCTGCATAAGTGCAGGTGTATTTCCTGATGCATTCAAGAAGTCTATAGTGAAACCGCTTTATAAGAAAGATGATCACGAATTAATGATAAATTACAGATCAATCGCGCTTATACCAGTTATGTCTAAGGTGTTCGAAAAATACATATATGTTGAAATGAATACGTATTTAGACAAATATATTTTAAGTGACGAACAAGCGGAATTTCAGAAAAATTAAAGTATAAATTTGGCTATTTATGAGTTTTTATATAATGTCATGCTAAATATAGATAAGAGAACACCAGTCTGTGCCTTATTCTCCGACATAACACAGGCCTTTGACTGCGTCCATTACAATTCCCTGGCAGAGAAACTTGAAGCCTATGGTGTTAGAGGCAATGTTTTAGAATTAATTAAATCGTATCTTCATAATCGTAAACAAGCAACAGAAATCAGTAAAAGAAATAAAAAATGTTAACGTGAAGAAATTTCAAGAGAGAAGAAGAACTAGAAGTTATATACGGAGTACCTCAAAGCAGTGTACTGGGGCCTCCGTTGTTCACTTTGTATATAAATGACTTGCCTAAAATAACTGAACATCCAATAACACTATTTGCTGACGATTGCACTTTGACAATAGCTTGTAATGACATAAACACATATGAACATGACATAAATAATTCACTAATATCTGAAATAAGTTGGTTAAATGATAATAATTTAATAATTAATTTTAAAAAGACTAACGTAATGCACTTTAGACAACGTACACAAACAATCAACAATCTTAATATTCAATTTAACACTTTCACTGTCCCAAGGTAATTGGGTAATCGTATCACCATACGTCCAATAATAATATTGCATTATGATGTTTTATAAGGTCATTTACTAATTCTACGATAGCGAAAATTCGTCTATCACCTTCAGATAACCTTCTTCATCTTCTCCTGGCTATTATTCCAATTTATTTGTGGTCAACCCTCCTAGTACTTCTGCGCCACACCGTACGGTTATGGGTTGTCACTTTTCTTGTGTTGCTCGTCATCATATCGTTTTTTATTGTTCGTTGCCAAGTCATTGGCGGTCGTCCACGGCCTCTCTTTCTGTCTTCTATAACCATTACATATTATTTAAAAAAATGCATTACATGCAATGCACGGACGTATGAGATTAATTTCCAGCTAATAGTGCTGTTTAGAAACGTTGAAACAAACAATAGAACTAATTCTATTATTTAATTTTGGTTAATTCGCTGGAATATTGGATAAAAAAGACAACTACTAGTGCATGACATGTCATGCACGGGCTTAAAGGGCTACGTATTCAGTGCATTACATGTAATGCATGGACAGTGAAAGTGTTAATAATATAAATGTCAATGAAGCTGACACAACAAAATTTCTGGGATTAATAATAGATTCTAAATTGAATTGGAAGCCTGCAATAGAGGGACTTAGTAAAAAAATTAGTAGTGCAGCTTACGCTCTGCGCACAACACAGATGCGCTAATTACTGCTTACTATGGATTAGCCGAATCAATTCTTAGATATGGAGTCATCTTTTGGGGGAATAGTACGGACAATGAAATAGCGTTTCGGGCACAGAAAAGGTACATTCGATCGATGTTTAAACTGCAAACGACGGAGAGCTGTAAATCTTATTTTATAGAACGTAAAATATTGACATTACCCTCATTATATATCCTGGAAACAGTAATGTTCATTAAATCCAATTCTTATTTATTTCAGCGTTTGTCTGATGCTGTCCCTAGGAATAGACGAGATAATTTCAAACTCTGTGTTCACGGCGCTAAAACAACTCTTATGAGTAAGGGCTATCTATTGTATCTTTAATAAATTGCCCAAATTACGGAAAACATTAAATATATCTGCTCTTAAAAGTAAATTGAAGAGTTCACTAACTGAAAGAGCATATTACAGTATAGCAGAGTTTATGAAAGAGGACAATTTTTTTTTCGTTTTTGAGGTGACAATGTTGTATTTTTCACATGTTATTGCAATCTATTGTACTTTATTAATTGGAATTGAAATTTTTAATGACAATAATTCATATTTTTAGTGACCAATTTATTTAATGACTACTTTTGACATTGAATTGATATTAAAGATTGATTCATTAAAGATTAGATATACAATTCAATAAGCATATAAAAAATACGCTTATTGAATTGTATATTTTAATGAATAATGATGAAATGTAATTTTGATGAATATTATCATGGTTTATGCACCATCTATTTCTGCCAATTTGTACGCCACGATATGCGGCTGACCATGTTAGAACTTTTCTGTATCCCATTATTATCCTGCATGGAATGTATCATGTACATGTTTAAACAAATAAAATTTACTTACTTAAAAAATTCAGAGTCGAATTTCGTAAAAACTGCAGTTGACTCTTTCTACTTTGCTGCCGTCGTCGTACTGTCTACCCGGAACGTCATTTTTGTCTACTCTCCCGTCGACAAAACGGTGCTTGTGGTAAGCCTGCAGGTTGTTGTTTTTGAAAAAACTTTTTCCATACAAAGTTTTTTTGCCATTTCTGGTTTGGTTCCGAGTTCCAAATTATAAGAGGTAATTTTTTTCTCAGAACGTCGGAAATCACAAGCAGCAAACTATCTTGTTCTCAAAATAAATAAAATTATAACGCGTATTCGTTCGATGTTATTATTTTTAGTTTATTTTCCGCTCCTCTGTCCATCATATAAAAGGAAATCATAAAGTTTTTATCCTACCTTAAGTTCAAAAATCGCAAAAAACTATCCTTATGATATTTTTTTGCGATTTCTGACTTAAGGTAGCACTCAAACCTCAGTTGGTCTCCTAGATCCTAATAACAAACAGGATCGATTGAAAACTGCCTATTTTCATACTTACTGTATTTTTATTTCAAAATCTGTGAATGCCGTTAAAAATGTCTCAAAGTTAAGGACAGGCTCCTAAGACCGTTTTTCTGTAGCTACGACGGATAAGGTAGCTGCCCTAACTGCCGCATCTCAAAATTCCACCTTGTATATTATTAATAATAAGTATATTTTTGTAGAATTTACGACGAATACGCTTCAATCGCGCACACGCTGCTAACTCCGCCAGCGGACACAGCGGCTCTCATGGAACTGATAGATTATGTCAAGAAGGTGGAGGATGTCAGCCTCGCTGAGATGGAGGACAAACTACGCAACGTTATGAGATACATTGTCTTCTTGGGAGACTATACTACCTTCTCGCCGTTAGAGCTCAAATCTAATAACCAGACCTACCACTGGTGAGGCAACTTTATAGTGGGCGATAGAACCATAGGCCAGTACGCGTATCTACTTATGGCTCGACAATCTAAGCCGCCCTTGCGTCACCCTAAGTACGCGCTTTTAGGCGAAACAGGCAAAATTAATAGTCGAGCTTATAGTAGTACGCGTAGTTATTTGTACGTCTTTCAACCACTTAATTAGATAGTTTGTGTTTTAAGGTGGTTATAGGATTTCTAGGTAAGGAACCTATAATCTCCCTCCTCTTAAATAAGTAAGCGAACCATCCGCTTTGATAACAACAACGAACGCAAGTTTCGACTTTTCGTTACCTATACTTACATATAATGCTCTGTGTTGTAGGCCGGCTCTGTAGTTACATATTTTAAAGCGTTTTAGTATAATTTCAGGTATTCTCGCATGCCTAGTATTATAGAAGAGTCTAAGACCATTTGTGATGACAAAAAGCTAGAATACCAAGATCTATTAAAGGTAACAATTATTATTTTTATCTACTTCTGGAAAATATTGATTTTAAATATATTCTTTCGTAGAACTTGAAGTAACTCTTTATTGTTTAACGTTATTTGTAGGTGCGCATTGCCAGATTCATTGACGATCTGGAAATTTATGAATTGCAATGTAATGAAGTTCAGTATTGGGGAGAAATCAATGAATTGCCGAAATACGTCTCGCGTGCACGACATTTGGATGAAAAGTAAGCCATGAGAAATCATTACTATAAAAATGACTTTTTTTTTTGAAAACAATAAAAGCTACTGTGCGTATGTGGATTACGGTTACCAGAGTCATGCGTAACCTAAGTTACGCATGACTCTGGTAACCGTAATCCCTATCTAAATAGGGCGTGTAGATATTTACCAGGAACAGGAACCATTTTACGAACGCATTACAAAAGCCCAAATATCCGGGGCTCGCAGTTGCGACTTGCGTCCGGTTGACGGTCGTGTTTATAATTAGAATCACGATTTGAACTGCTTACAGAATTGCAAATTTAACTTACGTTACGAACAGAGATTTTACGATTTCATTCGGATTCCAGCTCAGTTTTTGATATTTGTACCACGTAATGAAATAACGATATCTTAAAAGCAATAATATTATTAATATGTTGTATTTACCCCTGCATGCAGGTTAGCAAACGCTCTCGGTAAGATCGACCAGTTTAACGAAGAAGAAACGTCGTTTGGGTGGGAATTGTCACAGTATCCCAAGAGGAAGGCTGTATACGATAAATTAGTGCCTTTTAAGAAACTATTCGATGCAGGTTATGATTTCCTTGAAAAACATAACAACTGGGTCACTTCTAAAGTAAGTATCTTAATTCTTGAGTACCTACCTACACAACCGTAGTGCCATACGCTTCTAATTTTGTGTCAATTCTGAAGAAGACAGATCTATCTCAAAATTCTCATCGCCACGTGCCGCATTGCTACATTTTTACTATGGCCAGAGCATAAGTATGGAATATGGGAAGTCAGGTAAGAAGGAGAAGTGGGTTTGTCGAGTATGGGAAACAACATAGACAAGGTCAAGTTTATTGATGAGATCAGCATTCAGGTCATAGTAACACACATCACCATATTCGTTTTCAATTAATTGGCATTTTAAGTTGGTTGCCACTTGCCGCATTACTTCAAATACTTGAATATATTTTAGGTTGGTAGTTGTGATCCAGAGGAAATTGAAGGTGACGTCAGTTATTACTATAAAATTGTATATAAGTTGGAGAAGTCATTCGCGGAAGTTCCAGAAACTCATCGCCTCGCTGTTTCTGTGAGGTAGTTTGGGTTATTTTTTAAAAATAAATATTTGCCTAAAAGTCCAATAGACTTTTTAAATGATAGGGAACAACTTTCAGAGACAAAATTGATGAGTTCAAGGAACAAATGCCAATCATACAAACACTTGGGAACCCTGGCATGAAGCTGCGTCATTGGGAGAAGATCTCAGAAATCGTTGGATTTCCCATTGTCGTGGACGACGAGCTGTCGCTAGAGAAAGTGATCGATTTCAACCTGGGTGACTACATTGAGAAGTTTGAGAGCATTTCGGAAGCCGCCACTAAAGAAAACAACCTCGAGAGGGCTCTAGACAAGATGATGAAGGAATGGGCCGACCTCAAATTCGAAATTCTCATGTACAAGTAAGTCTTACTGTGGTTAGCCTATGGCTTAGGTTATTGTTTCATTCTTATAATAAAATGTGTTTTTTACGAATGTAAATAAATCGTAATCGGTATGTTATTTCAACATTTTCAGGGACACTGGGACTTACATTCTGTCAAGTGTCGACGAAATTCAATTGCTGCTAGATGATCATATTGTTAAGACTCAGACTATGAAGAACTCACCGTATATCAAACCATTTGAGGAAATGATTCAGTACGTTTAGTTATTTAATCATATTCCTCTAAAGTTGTATTATTCAGTAGATATAATTAGGGATAAAAAAAAGCAAGTTCTAATATTTTGATGAAAAACTATTGTTATTTTCGTTATTCTTCAGTGACTGGGAGGGCAAGTTGGTTCTTCTACAAGAGATTCTAGACGAGTGGTTGAAAGTTCAAGCTACTTGGATGTACTTGGAGCCTATCTTTTCGTCACCCGATATTCAGCAGCAGATCCCGGAAGAAGGACGACGGTTCAGTGCTGTTGATAAGGCATGACCAAATTGAGTACCTGTGACTAAAGATAGCAACGTGTTAAGCCTACTTGGATACCCAATAGATAATTTACATGTATTGCCATGTAATCAATAATCTATTTTAGGTTTATGCATTCTGTTGATTGGCCGTTTTTAGAAAAAAGACCCAAAAACATTCAGTTGGAATGGAATTTGAAGTTTGTCATGATATGCTATTGAGCTTGTGTTCCAAAAACATGATAACTGAGATTTGAAGTTGAAAGCTACCTTTATCATCTTAACTTGATTTTCTACATTATGTTATTATATTGCAGCTTCGTAAATCGTTAGAAAATTACAGTAGCACTTACAATTTTGACTCAACAAAATGAAGTTTACGCTAGAATGCTCAGTTAATGTCTAGTTTAGTTTAGGCACAGCCTGACGTAAACCATACCTACAAATCTATTCCAATATGTGTTACCATAAAAAAAATGCCTCTACAGATGTGGCGTGAGATAATGAAGGCCGCATTCGCAGAGCCGCGAGTACTTGACGTCATCCAGATAGAGAAGATGTTGGACCGACTGAAGAAGTCCAACAACTTGTTGGAGATGGTCCAACGCGGCCTGAACCAGTATCTGGAGAAGAAGCGTCTCTACTTCCCTCGCTTTTTCTTCCTCTCCAACGACGAACTGCTTGAAATCCTGTCTGAAACTAAGGATCCTACGCGGTGAGTTTATAACTGACTTGTGTAGCACAAACCGTGTGCCCGATGGGACATCCCATTGGCAACTTCTCAGGAGGCTTAGAGGATGAGTTTATCCATAAAACGGTGATATAAATAACTTTTACTTATAAACAGAACTTTAAGTACCAACTTCTACGATTCGAACTTCAAAAATGACTAATTTCCCTACATAATTTTATCCCCTATTGCTGAATAGGGGATAAAATTTTGTAGGGAAATTAGAGTATACTTCTACTCTTTTGAGTATACATTTTCAAAAGTCCTTCTACGGTGCTTATTTCGTTATATACAGGCTGGATTTTAGCCGGTTCGGTTCCCGAGTATAGCAAGCGAATTTTCAAAAATCTTTGAATGCAGATTTGTCCCTTTTTTTAAATAAAGGATTGTTCCCTTTGAGTAAAATTTGCTATCTCCAGTATTTAGAGTACTTTCGCCCCAGGTGAGGTTCAAACATTCCATCCTGTATAAGGAACTCTTTTGCAAAAGTTCTTGCGTCTACACCCAATTGTTTAGGCTGTCTATTGTCTGCCAACGAGTGAATGAATATAAGATTTTTATTAAGTACACGATTCTGCCTGGCAAACATGGCACAAAAAGAGGATGCTATAGTCATCAGTGGGTGGAACAATCTGCCAATGACGATAATGCCATGATACTGTTATATATGTTTGTGATATGAATGGATCTCGTCAGTAGTGCTACATACGAATGTTTTGAACCTTTAGACTACAGATTTTTCATTTTAACCTCAGTCCGGAATCTATTACTGCATTAGCTGCATTTAAAGATGCGAACAATGTAAATATTACTTGTGTGGATTAAATCGATTAAATTCTCTTATTCCTATTTTAACAGTGTACAACCTCACCTCAAGAAATGTTTCGAAGGTATGTCGCGACTGACGTTCACTGAGGACATGGTGGTGACACACATGAGATCCTCGGAAGGAGAGATTGTGTTGCTCACTTTGACTATCAATACTGCCGCAGCGAGAGGACAGGTGACGTAGTGCTCTGTATCTTTATCAACTTTTGTGGTACATAGTCCGTAATAATTATGACTCCATTTACGTTTTTCCGTATAGGTAGAGAAATGGCTGCTGGAATTGGAAAAGTCGATGAAAGCATCTGTCCATAATGTAGTGGCGGAATCATACGATGACTATCTGCATCGGAAACGAGATGAGTGGGTGCTCTTTTGGCCTGGCCAAGCCGTTAGTATCATATTCATAACAATTTGGGGTGCTTCCAATGTGGGCGACATATTACAGATTGGGACCTGAACTCGAGGCTTGCCTCGAGGCATTCATCCATCGCTATCGCCCAAATTAGATGCCCTCTAATAAAATGACAATTTTAATTAAGGTTAATTCCATCCGTATCCAAAGCTATCAAAATAGTCTATTGCCACGACAACGATAAAGGTACTCAAAGAAGAATATAAAATTTACATTATAAATATAAAAAATGCACAATACGCATTTGCACAACTTCGAACGAATAGCTTACTTTGGATACTGACGTTCTGTGGCTATTATGGTCACTGCTGGTGCTTCTATTTCACACATTTCTTTAAAAAATACTTTGGCTGAAACTTTTTTGCGATTTAAATAAAATCCTTTATGTATAGGTACAATGTATAGCGATGACTTTCTGGACATTAGAAGTAACAGATGCCATTCACATCAACGTTGCTGCTATGAAGACGTACTGGGATAAGTGTAATTTCCAAATATCAAAAATTGTTGACTTGGTGCGCGGTCACCTCAATTTGCAGAACAGGATCACACTCGGTAAATACCCAACTACAGTGTAATTTTTTCTTATGAGTATTCAAACAAGAGGAAGCTGCAGTCATAAAATAGATGACAAGTCAAGTCAGTTTTTTAAAACGTTGCCCCACACTAAGAATTTCTTCTTGTATCGTGGGTGTGTTTACAAACATAGAAACTCACATACACTAACACCCTGACCCGGAACAACTACTTGCAGATCATACAAATATTTGTTCCGTGCGGGGATCACCGCAGTCGCCGCAACGTGCCGCAGGGGGAACCCGCGACACGTTGCGCAGCAGTCGATCGCTCAGCCACTGCGCCAACCGTGTCGTCAAATTGTGTGCAGCAAGTGTATCTTTGTCTTTTAGTCATGACCCTGGCGTGCTGGCTACAATTTGGTTTATCATCTATTTGGGACTGAAGCGGACAACGGTTTACGTTTGTCCCCACTATACTGCTACTTCTAGAGTGAATTGCCATTCGCTTCTTGACATTTAATCTCCCCACGAGAAGGTAGGACTGTACAACTGGTGTGTAACGGTTCTTCACCGATGGCAGAAAGATCGCGGGCAAGGTCGGAGCAGCACTGTCACTGTGGGACAGCGATGCCGAGATCAAGTCAGTAAAACTTAGCTTGCCGTCGTGCGGCACGGTCTACCAGGTGGAACTCCTGGCCATATAGCGTAGCCACGAGGTAAATCCTAAAGCGCAAAGAAGGAACCTTCGGAATCTATAGTGCTCAAGGGCAGCACAACAAACAGAGAACAAGGAAACATCGGCGTGAGCCTTTTTTACCCAGGGAAAGGCTCTCACCGGGCTGGAGGGCATCAAACGCGCAGACCACCGTGAGAAAGAGGCTGCATTCAAATTGAAAAGGAAACCGGACTATGATCACTGGCCGTTTTCATTGGTCAAGCGGCAGATCCGTATGGAGCCGCTCGACGAATGGAACCAGAGATACAAGAACGGCGAAACAGCCTCCGTCACGAAAAGGTTCCTCCCGGACGAGATAGATGTCTTCAAGATTGTCAACAAGGTGAAACCAAACGGAGTAGTTACACAGATTTTGACTAGGCCCGGTGGGTTCTCCGAATACCTGCATCGCTTTAAGTGTAAGGGGAGTCCATCGTGCATCTATGAGCCGGAAACACTAGAAGCGGTCTCTTACATTTTGACCGAACATCCAGCGTTTGGAGCGGAGTGATTGGATGCGGAAATAAGACTTGATACGGAGATAAATAGGGAAAATATTGGGAAATTAATTATAACGCAAAACTTTGAAAGTTTTTAATGGATAGCAATAGCGACAAGAGTTATAAAAACAAAATAAGGAAACATAAAGCTATGCTTTTAACAGAGATATTGAAGATCAACGTTCCAACTTAAAAAAAGCAAAAAAAAAAAACAAAATTATATAGCTTAACTTTATATACCCCCCACAACTCCTAAACCGTTACATGGCGCGCTGCAGGAAACAGCGATTTTTCACACCAAAAATAAAAGATTCGCAGCAATAATTTTTGTTCAGTGTTACTTAGTTTGATGTACAAAATGCGTTGGTTATGTGATGGGTATTTTTACACCTAAAAACTTAATAAAAAATCTATTCTTCTGTTTCCAATGACTGTGCCTGTCGTAAACGTCCGATATTTCTGTCTGCAGTAAAATAACCCCTATTTTCACAAAATTTATATTATTATGTGTTGTTGGACGTTCAATCTTAAATATAAATTATTTGTTATAATTCTAGGAGCGTTGGTGGTGTTAGATGTCCACGCAAGAGACGTGCTCTTGGTGCTCATAGAACTTAAAGTGCACCAAGACAATGATTTCAACTGGCTCTCCCAGATACGATACTATTGGGAGGTAATTATAGCCCACCTTATAGTGCCCTAGTTATGACCCTGCCTTAGTTATATACCAGGGATCTTATGGATATGAAATTTCGGATCAGGATACGGCTATGGATATAGAAATAATATTATACTGGTTTCGGATACGGTTACGGATATGAAATTATTTCGGATTATCCTTTAGTTTCAGATAATTTCTGTTACGGATTTTAGATTTTTAAGAAATTATAAAAGTAAAACACAATTATAAAAGTAAAACGGTTCGGCCGGGCAGAAAAACATGTCATAAATTGCCGCCCATATCCGAAATGATCCGAAACTTTTTTATCGGATTCGGTTACGGTTATAGCTAGATTTTTATTTCGGATATCCGATAGTTTCAGTTACGGTTACGGAGCTCTACAACAACCCTGCTCTTATAAATGATAGCTATAACAAGTATGGGGCTGTTTGTTAAACTTAACATTTATTATGTAATCGTTATTTCATTTTGATTTTCGCATTCCTAAGATACACCAACTCCTACTAATCAGTTATTTTCTTAGCAGCATAAATGTTGTGGTTTTTTTTTTGCACGATATAGGTTATATTACCTTGTAACTGGTACAAGTCGTCTATAATGTCTTAACGTTGTAGGAGCAAGAGGACAAGTCTTGGCAGTGCTATACCCGCATGATCAACTCCACGCTGCCGTACGGCTATGAGTACCTCGGCAACACCGGTCGGCTGGTCGTCACACCGCTTACTGATCGCTGCTTTAGGACCTTGTTCGGCGCTTTACATCTTAACTTGGGTAAGTATTCGAGCTTGTTACTATTCAATTTCGTATTCATAAAGTGTTTTCTCCTAGGGAAATCCTCATGAATACTTTCCGGCTAATACATCCATGGTGGGGTCGCCACATGTGTAGGGCCTTCAGGATCTCCAGTGGAATGCACTGGTGCCCCTTTTGTACTTCTATAAAAGTCCTCCATGTTCTACCGTATTTTTTTTTTGTTTTTTGGCAAGTTCTCAAATAACTTCTCCCGCTCTGAGCGGAGCGGGAGGGCGTATCAGACGCTTATTGACCAAAACCCACCCGTGTTCTTTCAGTGTTGCCTGTACGTTGCCAAGGGCCACGGTATCCCTTTCGGACTTTCCCGCGACCCCGGTATGTTCAACCTCACAAGGGCATGCAAATCATATTAAATTTACACAAATTTAAAAATATTATAATTTTAATTAACAATTAGGACATTATAATAATAAAAATTAATGTCAAATGGATATTAATCCATTTGATATTAATTTGACAATCAGTCAGTGATTCATCACTATGGAAATCGTAAATTGTGTAATAAGCTTTTTTCAATTTATATTTCATTTAGTGCCCTTTTATATTTGAAAACTGTCATATTTATAATAACATTACTACGACTACTATACTATTACGGTACTTTATTATAAAAGCGGGGGTCAATACCAAAAAACTTTTTTGCATTACTGCGGTTTTACAGTTTACTTGACACAATTGATTTACGTATTGAGTACGTATTGGATTCTTTCTGACTGCCGACAATTTTTTAAAGAGATGTGGATGTTTTTTACAAATAAACTCGTTTCCAGTATATGTATATAATATATATATAATTTTTTTTTGAGGATGGGAAATCATCTAATGACTTCTCCCGCTCTGGGCGGAGCGGGAGGGCGTGTCAGACTTTTACTGACTGAAACCCACCCGTGTTCCTTCCGTTGCCCGTGTGCCGGGGCCGCGATATCCCTTTCGGACAAACGCGCAACCCCAGTAGGCATTGGTCCTTACGGACCCGCTAGTTGGTGCTGACATCTCTTTGAGGCGCGCGTGGAACACAACGTGCCGTCGACCCGGGCCTGGTCCTTATCGGACGGCGAGCTACCCATTGCTCACCGTCCGCAAGCCCGCGCCTACGGTGGTGGTATGTCATACTGAATTTCGACAGTTAATTATTTCGACACGGTCCCAATTTCGAAAAACAATAGTTCGACTACTCATTGCTTAAACAGAACATATATTCGACTAGCATTAGTCCGATAGAACATACTTCGACAACACACAACTTCGAAAAACACCACTTCGACATAACCATTCTCCGATATGCCGTGTTCGGCGGATCTCTATTTCGACGGAACATACCTTCGACATAATACTGCTCTGAAATGTGACAAGATAGCAATACCCATCCTTATATATTTTTTATGGTGACTAGCTCATGCCTGCGTTGCAATGTCTTTTCTTTTTTTTTTTGACATTCTCCGGCGCGCTACAACTTACCAAAGTTTCATCACAATCGGTTGAGTCATTTTCGAGTTTCCGCGTGAGGCCGGGAATCGGCCTGCGATTCCCGACGCCCAGCGCGTCTCCTGCGACGGCTAGGGGTGTAAGGGCGCGAAATTTGCCTCTCCCTCACGCGTTCTGCCTCCTCCTTTGCGAGCATTACTGCTTCGCAGAAGGAGGTGACGGCTTAACTCCGTACCATGGCCTGGACCAGGGCCGGACGCGAGAGATCACCGCCGCCGATCGCCTCCACAAGGACACGGCGGTGCCCCGCGCAAGCCGAGCAGACCTCCACCGTATGCTCCACCGTGTTCTCTAGGTGATCCATACAGTGGTGACACCCGAGTGTTTCCTCCCATCTTATCCAAAACAGGAACCTCCCGAAACAATCGTGTCCGGTGAGGCCGTGGTGCCTCTCTAGTCACTCCTCAAAGAGGAACCGCACTCTCCATGACGCCATGAGATCCCGCCGGAGCTCTGTCCGCTGTGCCGTGATTTCTCGCGGTAGCGGAGTTTCGCCTCCTTGCACCACTCCCAAATGTGCGCAAGGACTTTTGCCTCCATATCCAATGGCGGCGATCCGGCAACGGTGCTCGCCGCCTCACCGGAGACCGTGCGGTATCCCCGGACCAGCCGGATGGCCATGACCCTTTGGGACGCGTTCAACTGGCGGGCGTGCCGCAGAACTGAGACGGCCTGGCTTATTGATACGACCTACGGGTGTCATAGGGAAACATCTCAAAACCGGCCAAGTGCATGTCGGACCACGCACAATGATGGGGAGTTGGGATGAATGTATCCCAATAACAAACTTAACTTAGTAGTTGATAAACATGTTCTCCCGAACATTGATATCATACTTCACGGTCAATTCTGATGTAAGTTTATAATTGCAAAAAAATATTTTGTGATAAAACTACAAATTAATTATATATTTTCGGACTTTTTCCTTAACATGTGCTGGGAGACCTTGCTTCCTGCCAAATTTCATGATTCTAGGTCAACAGGAAGTACCCTGTAGGTTTTAGTATTTGCGAGTATCAAAATATGTCACATAAATGGCCGTATTTTTTTATGGCGTTGTCTAAGAAGTTTAATTTTTTTAGAGCTCTCAGGAATCATAGATCATCGTATTTGATATTAATTTTAACTTGATACCTCCACGCGTTCCTGAGAAAATGGGTCTTGACAGACTGACGGACGGACAAAGAAGTGATCCTACAAGGGCTCAGTTTTTTCCTTTTGAGGTATGGAACCCTAAAAAAGCCAAAGTGGCCGAAAACAAGCTGGCCTCACAGTACAAATTCGTGGCGAGAATTAAAAATTAGTAAGATTGTTACTTAATGGCAAACTAGATAGAGTTGAGACAAAATTGCTATGTAAACGCAGCATTTCTTGGTATGCTCGTATATCGTAAGATTGTTTCAAAAGTTTGTTGGAATCTAACTCATCTATAGCAAGGCCATCAAGCCTTTAAACCCTACTCAAAGCAACGTAAGCTTGACCCTTTGCAAATAACCTTTTGCCCAAATTTACGACTGCAGTTTCAAGAGTTGTACCCTGTAAGTTATGTACAGTTACAGCCCAACTAAGTATCTGCGGTAACTTGCGTCGTTCCACGTCTCCGTAACTACGTTTAGCTTGAAACGTTACCGTGATTGGAGATATTGGCACATAACAATCTGCATCTTTTGATTTATCACCGATTGAAGCATCATCGAATAGAATTAGCATTGTATCAGGCAAATCTCCTTCTAGTTGATCACGCCTTAGTGCAGACCATCGGAATCCTTGTATAGCACCCATGCTGCTACAGGCGAGGTCGCAACCTAAGATTATGGGGGGGGCACCATGGGTGCCGAGGAATATTAGGGAAATATTTAATTGATACTCTAAAAACTTTTTGACCTTTTAATGATGCACACTTTTTAAATAACTGAACCTCTTTTTAACTTTCTAATCTATTCTGACAGTTGGTCGAAATAACTAATCTAAGGTGCCCCGACCAAACGGGTTAGGTCAGGTTAAAACAGTGAAAAACCGCGCACGAGCCAAGTGAGCGAAACAAGCGGTACCGCGACAGTGGCCGGCGAGCGCTATAGCATGTCTAATCTGAAATGAGGCAATGAAAAGGACCCACTACCGCAATTTTACATCCAAGTTAGTCGCAATTAGTTGGCTATTTAGTATTTTAAGGACCACAAAATATAAATTATTTGGGGTTCGCTTAAACTATAAATACATGCCATATGTTCAGGGAGGTACTTCTTCAGCTTGAAATGACTTATGCTGTTCAGGGACGCAGTTATATTGTTAACATCGGGGGGGTACTTTATAGTGCTGTCAAATTTCTCGCCAGCTATTTGATAAATAATAAGTATTAGGACAGTAGATTATGTAGGGTCAGAAGAGCGAGCGAAGCTAACTCGAGCATTGTTTAATACCCCGTCTCAGATTGGTTCGCATTTGATTTACAGTTTCTAACAGAAATAAGAGTGACATTGTCGACTTATGCAGGAAAGGGCAAGCAACTAAGAAAATGTAGAATTCAAGATCGAGCAAAGCAAGGTCAAAAATTTTGCACACTCTTTAAAACGTTAGATTTTCTTATGATCATTCCAAAAGCACTAAGAATTATTGCTTTGTCGACTTGTGAAGAAAAGCTCCAGAATCAAGGCAAGTGAGCGAAGCGAGCTTCAAAATTTTAGCACCCCACCTTGAATAGGTTCTGTTTTCTTAGGATTTAATTTACATTTTCAAACAGAAATAGGAGTTACATTGTTGCATGAATTGCGAATTTAAAGTGTGATTGTTTAAATTAATATTATTCAACGTGATGCCAGTTCTTAAAGTTTCTTCGTTTTCAATTGCGTCGGTAAAATTATTGTTAAACGTGCGACAATCAAGAAGCCCGATTTGACGATTCTCATTATACCTGCCGCGATAACTTTGTATGAACGTCTACGTCGGAAAACGAAAAATTTAATTCATAATCCTAATTAATTACTATGCTATACATACACTATAACAATGACTATCATTCGTAAGCACCAAATTTCACTTTATATTGGTTAAATGCACTCAAAAACACAAATATATCGTTGATTTATATTCCGCCAGGACGTTATTACAATGTCATGTCTTTGGGTTCGTTGCCGTAGCGTTGCGACCTTTTTTGACTGAATAAAATCGATGTTCTGAAAAATAGTTTTTTTTTTTTTTTTTGCCCCACACTAAGAATTTCTTCTTGTATCGTGGGTGCGTTTACAAACATAGAAACTCACATACACTAACACCCAGACCCGGAACAACTACTTGCAGATCATACAAATATTTGTTTCGTGCGGGGATCGAACCCGCGACACGTTGCGCAGCAGTCGATCGCTCAGCCACTGCGCCAACCGTGTCAAACCGTGACATTACATTTAGAAAAGAGAGAAATGTATAATTACTGTATTATTAGCATTTTTGTAGCATTAAGTACAAACCTTAGTGGTTTAAAAATGCTATTCTGCTGAAACACTTTGTAATAATTTTTTTTTAATGGTAAATAAAAAAATAAAAATAAAAATGTTTAAACATCTAAAGACAAAACCTGATCACATATAATTTTAGCTTTAGGGTAGAGGTGTGCAAGATCCATACAAAAGAATACTCAAAGAAGATTTTAAAAAGAAAAATGAAATACTTTTACCTATGAAGAGTAAGACTGATAAACCTAAGAAGCCAGGAATTGCACCAAAGAAAAAAAATTGGGCATGCCCAGGTTGCTCAGAAGTGTATAGAGAACCAATTATGGATAATTCTGGATCGAGGGCATTTCGTGTAAAAACTGCTGGCACGAAAAATGCACAGCCCATAGAAGCTTCAAATGTGACATTTGCGAGTGATGCGCACTTTTAACCTACGTGCGCAAACTTGCGCACTATTGTTGTGCAAAAGTTCGTATTGAGGATGCTGTAATTTTTTTGAATAGTTCCTAAACTTTAATATGTGCACACATCACAAAAGATGATTGGGTCAATGTAGTAGAAAGGATAAAGAAAATTATAACGGAAGACTTTAGAAGAGACGTACATTTTGACAATATGATTGAAAACGAATTTATTATATGGGTAACCGAAGAAGACAGTAGGGAAGATGCCTGGGTAAAAAAAATGAAATTCTAATTAGTCCGTCAGTCAGACAATAAAAAAATATTAGACTCGTATTTTTTGCTTTATCATAATAATAAAAAAATACAAAACGCATTTTAAGTTGGGGAGTGGGGGTCACTACGTCACTAGTACGTATAAAATCTACATACTCGTGACGTCATGGCACATTTTACCTCAATGTATCGCCGTAATTGTTAGATTACGTAATAAAAGAAAAAATACGTGTCCAATATTTTTTTATAATATCAAAGATGGACTACAATTTTTTTTTTGTCATCATCCCTGTTCAACTGACGATAATTTTTCTGGATCATCCAGTGACGAAAGTAAATAAAAATGTTACAAATATGAATTTATTTATTTACACGTCATGATCATGACGATGACGTGTAATAAAAAGATATGCCTCGAGAATCAGTTTTAAGCAATGTAGATAAATTGTCGATTACAAACTCTAAGTATGATAAATGGATATGACTTAAGAATCGGTTATTAAAGAAACCAATTCTTTTCCCGTCACTACACAAAGTATTTTTATAGGTGTCAAATCGGGCTTCTTAGATTGTCGCACGTTTAAATTCGTTTGCAATGTCTAAAGCAGAGACGGATTAAATGTCGAGAGCGCCCTAGGCAAGCACGTCGCAGATGCCCAAATAGCGGCCTTAAATTTTTAAAAAATAAGTAGTTTTTATACATAAATAATAACGAATGTGGTTTCACCTTCGTGATTTCCCGTGGCAATTTCTGGATTATGGGCGCCGGCAGGTTTATTTCCAGAGGCTTGCATCTTCAGCTCCACGGATCTTCAGTTCACCTCGGATATGTTAGGTTATCGTTTGTCCATTTATATAAGGAATAACTTTGTCGACTTATGCAGAAAAGCTTAACAAATAAGAGAATGTGGGATTCAAGAGCGAGCGAAGCGACTAGGGATTGCAATCCCGCAAAACGGGATCACGCATTCCCGCGGGATCCCGCTGCTTTTATGAATCTGCTGGATCGCGCTCCTTCAAAGCGCGGATCCGCGGATCCCGCAAATTAAAAATTTGGCGCTAATACTAGCGGACGGTTGGCGGGCTGTCCTGTCATAAATTACACTATTCCTGACGGTTCAGCCTACTAGCGTAGAAGCCGAGTGAGCGTTTTCAGCATCTGGACATATTTGCAGTTCACTCAGAAGCAGGCTCGGAGATGATACAATAAATGGCATTTGCTTTTTAAGAGGGTATTTTCAAAAGTTATCACCATAGGTTGATATCATAGTAATAGCATCTAAGAGAAAGTTGTGATTTGATTATTAATCATTATATGAATAAGACTGAATTAAAAATATAAAACTGTTGTTAGGAGTAAGGGTAAAATTAAACAAAACGATTAAACTTTGCCAAACATTTAAAGATGAATCTAAGAAAACAGATTACTAATTACTTTTACATAATTAATAGAAAATAAATAATTTCTGTTGCTTAATGTAAGAAATGTTTAATAAAAGTTGATTTTTACACAAACATCTGTAGTTTCAATTTGATTTTATAACATAATTTCAAAGATGCGGGATCCCGCGTGATCCCGCGCGGGATTGAGTAATCCCGCATATCAATCCCCCGGGATTGAATGAGTGCGGGATTGTTATCCCTAGAAGTAACCTCAATATCTAGCGAAGCGACCTAAAAATTTTTAGAATCTCGCCTCAAATAGGTAGTACGTTCTCTATTATTGTGTTAGGCGCTTCTGGAGATTTCTTTAGTTTTGAATGTTTTTACACCTATATTTTATTTTGAAGCCAGATAGGTGCAGGTACCCTCTTGCACCCCGCTCCCGGCGTCCATGTTCGGGATAAAATGTGTATATCTGTGTCTCCAGCTATCTACATACCAAGTTTCATCACAATCGGTTCAGTAGTTCTTTGCATGAAAAAGTAAGATATACACACACCAACTTTCGTAGTTATAATATTAGTAGGGATAATTAGGTAGGCCAGGACACGTGTAGAAGGCGAAGCACGCTTCGGAAGCTCTACATCTCTATATAATTAAAGAATGTTTTATATTGTGTAAGTACATACCTACTTACTTACACAATTTTATGTTTTTTTTTGTTAAACGCCTCCGCGCGCGCGTGCCTTTGTAACCTCGCGCCCCTAGGCACGCGCCTAGTTTGCATAAGGGATAATCCGATTCTGGTGTAAGGGGTGTGTTAACGACAAATTGTCTATTTACGCACATTATAGGATCCTCGGATATCCATCGGATAAACGTGCCACTAGCGGCATAATAGTGGCGCTGTCTCGGTCCGGCTAAAGTACCTTAAGCATTGCATTGTCATTCTCATTATCACTGAGTCACTGTCACTAGTTATTTTGTTTGATTGTTGAGGTTAGTTCGCTATAAAACAGCAAATTCCCAAACCATTACATTCTCTTGTGACTAAACGGACCCTGGCACTCGCCAGCCGCTGCCGCGGCACCGTTCGCTATGCTCGTTGGCTCGTGGGTTGTGTTCATAGTTCTAAACTAACCTAACCAAACCTACCTTTCAGCCATTTTCATTTGCTACTCCATTTTTAGTGCCGTGTAGTGACTTTTGACATAATTATCTAAAACAAATACGATTAATCAAATCAAAGGGTAGCGAATTAACCTCAACAATCAAACAAAATAAAAAGTGACAGTACCTCAGTGACAATGACAATGCAATGCTTACGGCAAGTTAGCCGGGCCGAGGTAGCGCCACTATTATGCCGCACATAGCGGCACTTTATCCGATACTGATAGAATGCTAGCGGCACTCTATTCACTTCCTTTGTTATTTGCCAGGTGGCTTTTGATTTATTTTGGGCGGTATTTATGAAATGATTATTCTGTGCTTTTTATGGTAGTATAATCTAATATATAAAATTCTCGTGTCACAGTGTTTGTAACAAAACTCCTCCGAAACGGCTTGACCGATTCTTATGAAATTTTGTGGGTATATTCAGTAGGTCTGAGGATAGGACGTAAACTATTTTACCCCTATGTAATAAAGGTGGTCCAGCCCGATTTTTTTTATTTTATTTATTGGACAAAAATGATTATTTTAATTTTTTTATGATTCGGCATAAAAAAATACAAACAAGCCAAAATTTTCATCCGTCTACCACAGACCCCTATTTTTTTATAGCGATATCAGTACTGTAGGTAGGTACGAGTATGGTAGGGTAGGTACCTACCTACCCTACCATACTCGTACCAACCTATCTATCTACATACCATCCTACCTACCTAGGTAGGATGGTATGTAGATAGATAGGTAGGTAGGGTAAGTAGGTAGGTGTAGGCAGCTAGGTAGGGTAGGTAGGTAAGTAGGGTAGATAGAGTAGGTAGGGTGGGTAGGTAGGTAGGGTAGGTAGGTGCGCCGTAGATAAGTATTTAGTGCTACCCGTGCGAAGCCGGGGCGGCCAGCTAGTTTTTCTATAAAGTTTTGTGTAGTTTTTGAAAACTATTTTATTTTTTGAGTCAGGATTTAATTCACGTGCCCAAAGTAACTACCTTTGCATCTTACTGCGTATTTTTATTCCATGAGAGACACATACGACATTCTATTTCCTATTTTGTTATAATTTTTTCCGGAAAATAATTTATATAAAAGAGAAAAATCGTTTATGAAATTGTCAAAAACTTCGTTTCCGTCCGTGGCATCATGTACTAAAAGATAGACAGCTTAGATGCGTTTTAAAAGTAATACAATTTATCATACATAGGTCCTGGTTTTTGGTTTTCCAATATTTAAGTTTGCAAGTTTTGTTAATAGGCACTTTATGTATCTGAGATGTATGATCTGAAAGGACCAGCTATCTAATTACGCAACACATTTTCCTAAACGATTAATACTAATCTTTTCATTGGGACAGTTTAACAACATTCATTGCGTTATTTACGTAGTTCAGCAGACTTTTTTCGACCTTAGTAGCAATGGATTAGCATCAGTTTCAAAACGTTTCAGATTCTGATTAATCATGTATTACGCAATTAGAGTACTGATCTACAACTTCAGCTTTGTATTATTTCCAATAGTTGTGCGCAAGATTGTCAATACAGGTGTGACTACTTAACCTAGCAGGCGTATAAAGCGCTAGCTTTAAATTGTACTTCATTAGAAAATAATCGAGTTCCAATATAGTATTACTTCTTTTCAGAAAATCATTAATAAAACATTGGTTTTCTGATCAGCACTCTGCTATGAGATTACTTTTTCAGGATTCTCTATCGCTTCATACATCAATTTTGATTACGTGTTTGACAAGATAAAGTTTAAAAAAATACAATAGACAACGTATATTTAGTAACCTAAAAGACCGCCCGACAACCCCACTTTTAAAGGAATGCGGTGTGGCTCACACTTCGTTCGACGCTTGGCGTGGCAACGCGTCGTGTCCGGGTTCGCAACAAGTCAATCGTCATCCTGAGGATGACACGTTGAGAGGTGAAACACGTGTCGATTTCTGACAGGGTCTTTAAGAACAGTTAAGCGGATTAGGTTAATATACGTCGTCTATTGTATTTTACAATGGATTTCCGCAAAGTCACGCCTGAGTTAATTAACTATGATTAAGTTAGCCAAAAAATCTTCAAGTAACGGAAAACATGGTTTCCACAGGCGGAGCTCCGGAAGGCCCCGCCGGCACCGGCAAGACAGAAACCGTCAAAGATCTGGCCAAAGCTGTGGCGAAACAATGCGTCGTGTTCAACTGTTCTGATGGCCTCGACTATATCGCACTCGGGAAATTCTTTAAGGTATTGTCAAAGATAGGCTAGTGGCTAAAAATGATTGCTACTTTTTTCAGCGTCTAAAAATCTGTACATGTATAAAAGTGAGAAGGAGAAGATGCGATCATGCATCGTTTTGTATCAGATGCTACCAAGCATCATGTAAAAAAACTTTAGTAGGTGTAGTAGGGTATTAGTTGAAGTTATAGTAGAAACCTGTGTGAAGAAAATAGTCCGGAAAGTAGTAGGTACCTTAGATTATGCACTTCTCATCAGAAAAATCGAAACACTTCCGTTTTTATGGTTTCTGTCCTAATTTAACACAAAAGAGTTGTCATTCCATGAAAAAAATCACATGATTGGTATAGCTCGCAATTTAGCCATTATAGTGATAAGCGAAAATTCAAAATAAGAATTTCATTTGTTTATCCTATAAATGAAATGATTCACTGTTTTGAAACAAATGTGTGTTTAGAGTTGGAGTACATTCACCTTTGAAAACTAGAAATTAGCGCTTATCTTAAAACTTTTTGTTCTGTGTTCTGTATACTGTGTGTGATTCTCATAGCCATAAGTAAGGAATTTTTGTGATAGTTTAGTTCGGTGTACAAGAGAATCGGCACCACTACTCGTATTTATGTAAATCACTTACCTGAATATTATTGAATGTCTAAATGTACCTAAATGCATCTAACACCAAATTGTAGCGTATTTAAGTTAATTGTTGATTGGTATACATATACTAAACGAATATACGCAAACATTCCAGACTTATTTCTTAACCGTACCTACGTAAATTAAGAAAATATCAGCTATAGGATCAAAACTGTTTAAGCGATCACTACACTCGATCTTTAGGCGTGTGTGCGTGAACGGTGTAAACATAGCATCGCAATGAATTAACCTAAGCTCTGTCGAGTGAATTTTGTGCACGGACTCTTAACCGATTTGGTATTGTATTAGATCTCACAATGTTTTGCGCTAGAAGATCTGAGTTGCGAGACTTCTTTGTAATCGCATATTATTTATATAGGATTACAAAGATACTTATGCAGTTCGTATATCTAGAAAATGGGACTGAAATTGGGGTATGTTTTAGTTTATCCTTGATTTATAGTCTAAACACTAATTATGTTCAAAATTTTAAGCTTGTGGGTCTGCTAGAAATGCCTTATAATTTTGATGATCGGTGACTGACTGAGTGAGTAAGTATAACTGTGACAAACTTAAGAAATTTGACTTGCAATAGTTCTTAAAATACTTCTTCAAATTGAATGTACTCGTAATTTAGGAATATACCTAGTTATATTATACACTCTTGGTTACTGAAAATTCTGGCTTCTAGCTTTATCCATAACGGGGGGTCGAAAATGTCTTTAATGACTTCGAGAAAAGATGGTACGGCTGTGCCTTTGTTTGTTTGTTTTGCTCGACTGTGCAGGGGCACTGCCATGCCCCCCAGATATGTATAGAATCCTGCCGCCAAGCGGCGGTGTTGTAGTTCGGTCCGATCCAGATACTTTCCTATTTTTTTGTCATTTCTATTTTAACTCAGGGTTTGGCCTCTTGCGGGGCCTGGTCGTGCTTTGACGAATTCAACCGCATCGACCTGGAGGTGCTCTCGGTGGTGGCGCAGCAGATCCTATCCATCCAGCGGGGCATCAACTCAGGCTCGTCAGATCTGCTGTTCGAAGGCACGATGCTACACCTCGACAGGACCTGTGCTACATTTATTACTATGAACCCTGGATACGCTGGACGATCTGAACTACCTGATAATCTGAAGGTATTTTTTTAAAGTGGTAATACATGTACACACGGCTACACATCAAGCTATACATTTTCAGTTTATGCTGATCTCGCATTGTATAGTATTTCCGTACAATGCGAGGTCAGCTTATACTGGAAATGTATAGCTTGATGTGTAGCCGTGTGTACACGTACGTAATCTAAGTTTGCGTATTCAATTATGGTTGTGTTATGTTATGATTATGCGATCACACACAGCGAGTTTGCTTGCAAGCAAACCCTCGAATACTTTTGCTGTCCTTTTCTATTTTTAGGTATATAAAGCAACTTAAAAAAGGGGGGTCCATCTTTTTTTTTTTTTTTTTTTCTATAAACCGCCATGATTATATGGTAGGTACTGTTTTTATGTGGCACTTGTTTTTTAAAATTAAATACTGTTTTTTTTTTAAATATGTCTTCACCTCCGTTTTTTTTTCATAGTCGACAAATTTTGGTAATAAATTTAAATTAATCCGATAAAATAACTCATAAGCTTTTAGAAATAATCAACAGAATCCAAATCGAGCTAATAACGTAGGAGATATGACAATCCAAAAAAATTAAAAAACTGAATAACAAAAATATTAAAGATAGACCCCCCCTTTTAAAGTTAATTTCCCATATTTTTTTATGAATATTCAGAAAAATACGGGCGGGCACATGCCCATGAGCGACATTGTATACTCTGATTTGTACTGTAGATATTTAGATTACTTTCATCTCCAGGCGTTATTCCGTTCTGTGGCTATGATGGTGCCGGATTACGTGCTCATCTCCGAGATCGAGCTGTACGCGTTCGGCTATCTGAACGCCAAGCCGCTGGCTGTCAAGATCGTCGCCACTTACAAGCTGTGCTCTGAACAACTGTCCTCGCAGTGCCATTACGATTACGGTAATGTGGTTTAATTTTACAGATTTAGTTGAATATGGTCACTGATAATAGGTATACAAATTATTATGAAACATAAAAATAAAAAATAAATGGAGTTTCGTGCCCATTCTTCTCCAAACAAAACTGCCTTTTGGAAGGGGCCGGGAAAACTCCTGGAGGGTTTCAATGGTATGCCGGGAGCCCTCGCGGAGGCCTCATTTTAAATGTAGGTTTTTCTTAGCGAATTCGGCATTATAAACTGTGAAACTAAAATAAGTTCTGTATTTTAATAAGATTTCAATCCTAATGCCGGTGACACTCCTCGAGGGTTAACTTGTAACGCAAACGTAATGCCGGTGCCCCTCCTGGAGTGAACTTGCAATATGTATGGCGGCATGGCGTATGAGCTCTATGAAAATGGGTGGAGTCAAAAGTGTTAATAGCTTATTTGATACAAATAATTTGACTTTGCCCTTACTAAAATTGGTAATGCTGGTGGATAGTGTTGAATTAAGAAAATAAAAAGACCCGCTGATTGTCATTTTCGCACCATGCGATATGTTAACTCAAGATACCATTGCGATGCTTTATCTAAACCGTATTTCTTATGCTAGGTATGCGTGCGGTGAAGTCAGTGTTGCGTGCAGCTGGCGCACTGAAACTGCGCTATCCTGATGAGCTCGAGGATCTGATTCTACTGCGCTCCATTAAAGACGTCAACCTGCCCAAGTTCTTGGAGCATGATGTGCCACTGTTTATGGTAAGCCTAATTTATGCTGTATATTTCTTTTGAAACTGATTTCAATAACACTTAAGCACACGTTTCAGCATTTTTCTCTATCTCTACGAGGATACGCTGCGCTAGACAGACCTGTCAACTTATCGTAGAACTTGAAAAAGTCCTGCATAACCAGCAGCATTTAAGTATACAATATGCAAAAAATAACCTTGTCCGATCGTAAAGAGGCGATAAGTACTGAAATAACATTACCAAAAAATTTTTTTTTTTTTATTATTATTTAAAATAAAAAAGTTATTGCTATGTATTTAAACGTCACATTTTTTGTACCAAAATTAATCCAAATCCATTAAATATTAGCAAATTTTCAACAGGGGTCCTAAGTTATGACTTTTAGACATCCGCTATACGAGACGGCCGCCCGCGACCCATGTAATAATAAACCAGTCAAATCCCCATAGAAAAAAAAAAAAAATTTTTTCCTGAAGGTTTCCGTAAGTACCTAACAACACCCTCACGGATCGGACAGGGTTTTTTTATAATTGTTGTATAAGTACATTATAATTTTTTCGCAATAGATGAAATGTGTTTTGTAAACCTATTTGATATAAGAAATCTCCCTGAACGTAAAAAAAAAAAAAAAAACAAAATTCTAAAGTAATTTATTCAAACTAGGCTGACAATCAGCACTTTTCGAACGTCAAAATTACATAAGACAGTCTCCCAAAACGCCCACCCTTCACCACTTCCTAGTGCGTTAGCTGGGAAGAAGTGGCGCAAAAAACTCCCCAGCAGCACAGCTGTCTGTTCAGTTAGAAGAAAAAAAATATATATATATTAGTATTCAAAATAATTTACATTACGCAACCCAAAACATAATTTAAATTATTAGCCATATGTTAGCTAGCACACGCCAATATACCGAACAAAATCATCGAGAACTATATTCCGGCAGAAATAAAAACTAAACGTAAACAGAACTTAATATCTAAATAAAAGCCTCCAGGCATAAAGGGCGTGCCCGCTTACATATAGTTGTAACTGGAAGTTATAAATGATAAACTAGGACCATCGAGGTAAAATAAATAAACAAACAGTTAATTACTAATAACAATAAATAATATGTTCAATTGTCGAGGTCACTAGCTAACCACATATTGCAATACAACTCATTAAAAAAAACATTGTAATGAGTAGATTATGTCAACAGACGTACCTTATACACGCATGATGCTGTTGTAACGAGTGTGTAATTCCGAGCTCGCTTCATGAAGCTTGACGCCCGCGGCGATTGTTAATTTTGCAGCGTGTCTGCAAATGAATGTTCAATTTTGTATTTTCAAAAATCTATGTGTAGCCTCCTCTGCTTCTGCCGCTCGGGGCGGTGTCCAGTCTAACAAACCCTCACCCCGACTAGGGTTGCTGCGAGCGGTATTGTTTATGGCATTGTATACGTACTGATATGTTTTTGACAGGTAGATCCTTTGATTGTTTATATATAATAGGTAGGTACGTATCCGTCTGCCTAGCTTTTCCCAACAATTTTGGGGTCAGCTTCCAGTCTAACCGGATGCAGCTGAATACCAGTATTTTACATGGAGCGACTGCCTATCTGACCTCCACAACCTAGTTATAATGTAACACGATACCCCTTGGTAAGACTGGTCAGACTTTTGGGTTTCTAACTATCCGTAACGACTGTCAAAGATAACAACCGAACCCAAGATAACTGAATGACAGCCGGGACCAACGGCTTTACGTGCTTTCCGAGGCACGGATGGGGTCTTGGTATGTAAAGATGGTCACCCATCCACCGTTATTACTTAGCCACAAGCCCCTAGTGAAAGAAAAGACACTTATACTGTGGTAAATCCTTTTAATTAATAACACTTAGGTTTACAATAATTACACTTTTACACTTAGCTTGTACTGTAGAGCTCGACAGTTCAAAATATAATGCCCCAGAAAACAGTATTCACACCTCGTATCCACGTTACAAAAATGCGGCAAGGCGCGCGAATTTTTAGTCAATAGATGGACGTTAAACTTGTATAAAATGTTAACTATTTATTATATTAATCATTAAGGTTTTGTATTTGAACTCAAGTTAATTTCTACTTATTTTATCATAACATAATATTTAAACATGGTATCATCTTTTATCGAACCAAATTACAACAAGTCAAGTTGCGTACCAATAAAATTTTAAAATGACATTGAAATATCTTGATTTATTTTGTAATTGCTTACACTAGGTAGGTATCTTAGATTTGCTTAGATTTTCTTAAAGTATAATTAAGTAACATAACATCACGCCTGCATTTCTCGAAGGGTTAGGCAGAGGTGTACCTATAGTACACCCACATTTTACCAGTTTTTTTTAAGTCCCATGTAATAGGGGGCGAGCCTAATGTCATCAATCGGACACAAATCCAGACTACGGGCTGCTACTGAGAAATTCCAGATGGAAAAACCCAATAACACTTTGCCGCACCCGGGAATCGAACCCAGGACCTCAGGCTCAGCAGTAGCGCTTGCGACCTCTACACCAACGAGGCATTTAAAAGAATTATGAATTTTTTAGGACGGGTTACAATAGAATTATAAAAAAGTGCAATTTAATAGGAAAAATTACAAAATAACGTCATCACTAGTACATCTTTTTACACTTCTAAATGAACCTAATCAATGTTGTAGGGTATCATCGGAGACTTGTTCCCTGGTCTGCCACTGCCATTGGCTGGTCTGCCAGAATTGGTCGTATGTCTGAAGGAAGTCTGTGTCCCACTCAACTTGCAATGTAACGAATTCTTCATTGAAAAGGTAATGATGAGAACATTTCACGTGTTTAAGACCGTTTATTTTGAAAGTTGGCAACGTCGCAAATAGATGTCAAATATGTCGCTGTTTTGATTAATTTGGCAATATTACTGTATGTTAATAAGAAATGTGGCTAACTAGCGAACTAGAACGTTAATAATGAATTGCAATTATGACACTGAATTTGATGTTGTAACCGTTTTTGGTGTAAAAAAGACATTTGGAAAGTTTCCGCATACTTTTTTACATCTAAAACGAAATATTCGGTGTTACGATATTAATTATTGCATTTCGTCATCAATATTTTAGTTCACTAGTTAGCCAAATTTCATATTTCCACAGTAATATTGCCAAATTACGGATCAAAACAGGTAAATATTTGACAGCTATTTGCGACGTTGCCAACTTTTCGGATAAGCGCTCTTAAAGCCCCGAATTCATGGTAATGGTTACACTTAAAACTGTATGAAATATTGCGAACACATGTTTCCCTGAATATAAAAACTTGTTGCTGAAACAATGTTGTGCAACTTTTGTTTCCCATTCCCGTGACTACTACAGAGCTTGTTCACTAAATTAATAACTTATTGGTGTAAATGTACCATTCCGTACGTGAACGCAGGAGGCAACTGCAGGCGACACGCTTGGTTTCTATGAATTTCTTTTAGCACGTTCAGTGCCGGAAGCCCTCGCGGAGGGCTCACCTTCCGTAGCTAGCGACACGTCGTTGGAAGCTACGGGCGAGCGACAGGCGACACGTGTAGCCCGACCGCAGACCGGTAGTGTCGCCAAGGGTCGAGCGATAACACGTTTTTCTATCTTGTTTAAACCGACTGGAATACGGGCTGCAGCCGCCTGCGGTCGCGTTCGGAATCATGTCGGCAGCGACATGGCGCTGCGACACGTCGCCTGCAGTTGCCGCCTGCGTTCGTGTACGGAATGGTACCTTTACTAAACACATGTTATGTATTAAACTTTTATAGGTGTTGCAACTGTACGAGATGATTTTAGTGCGACACGGACTTATGTTGGTCGGTCTTCCGTTCGCCGGGAAGACAAAATGCTATCACGCGTTAGGAGCATCGCTCGGATGCGTCGCTGAGAAAGTATGTGAATGCTGTTAGGTATTGTTTGTACGCTTTTATTTATTTGATCAAGTATTGACATTAAAAAAAAACGGTAAAAGTAGTAAAAAAAAAGTGAAAGTACGTTTTAGTTAAGTACGGTACCTAAAGTCCCCGTCACGAGAAGCTATAAATTTAGTAAGTAAGTAAATAACTTTTACTCGACTAAGTTACGTAACAACAATTCAATCAACAACAAATAATCCGTAATCGTAGTAGAAGTTCGCTGTTTACAAAATTTATAGCTTCTCGTGACGGGGACTTTATCTATATTATTCCATATGAGATCCAGAAAGGCTTGTTATGAGACGCACAAAGATTTTGTTTTGTTATATTATGTTTAAAAGCAGATAACATTATCAAAGGCTTCAATAATAATCTGTAAACCAATTTTTCATTTGAGAAAGTTGCTGAAATATTATTTGAAAAGTTCTCTCGACGTTTTACTTAAGGAATGATTTAACTTGAAGGGTGTGATGGAAGAGAATGCAGTAGAGTGGACGGTTATAAATCCGAAGTCGATCACAATGGGCCAGCTGTACGGGCAGTTCGACCCGGTCTCCCACGAGTGGTCCGACGGCATCCTTGCCGTCAGTTACCGAGCTTTCGCTGTCTCCCCTACCGACGACAGGTAAGTTGTTCTTCAAAGGTTAGCGCATACCTATTACAACCTTGCGCCAAATGTGCGCTAGCCTTAAGGCGCTGACAAGAGGCAAATGTTCTAAGTAGGTATATCTTTAAAAAAAATACCAATAATCTATGTATGTACATAGTTTGTGGTAGCGGAAAAAATATAAAGATATTTCTCAGAACTTGGTAGTTACCAAAATTTTTTTTGAAAATAGTCTCGATACAAATTGACTGTAACCTAACCTTTTACCTTTAGTTCCAATTCAAAATATCTGTACATAACGTGTTAAACATTCAGTACCTGGAGCGCTCTTGGAGGGTGCTCTTAGTCGCATATGGGATGCTGGGAGCCCTCACGGAGGGCTAATTTTAAATGTAGGTTTTTCTTAGCGACTACAGCATTACAAACCGTGAAAATAAAATCTGATGAATATTTTAACAATATTTATTAGTATAATATATGCGTTAGTTTTAAAATACAAGATTTTTATTTTGTTCACGGTTACAAATATTCCAAAAAATAAAGGTTGGAAACTATGTATAGCGACAAGGCCACCTCAAAACACTATTTTACTTCATTTACAGTGTTTTATAACATGGTTTTAAACCCAATGCCATTGACCGTCCGCGATGGTTAACTTTAGCGCAAACGTAATACCGGTAACCCGGGTAACCCTCCCGGAGGGTTCACTTCCAATATGTATGGCGGCATGGCGTATGAGTTATATGAAAAGTGGGTGGAGTCGAAAGTGTTAAATATCAAACGTACGTTGGTATTTAATTATTAACCAGAACGTCGTATTTCACTGCAGAACTTAGTTGTTTTCTTAGATAATTAGATTTTGGATATATTTGGTGATACAATATTTTTTTTGTCTTAAATTACTAGCCTGCTATCTAATTACGCAACACATTTTCGATTTGCAATTGAGTCAAATTGGTTTCGTTTGACTAGAATTGCTTTCAAAAGTTGTAAATTGAAAGCGATTCTAGTCAAACGAAACCAATTTGACTCAATTGCAAATCGAAAATGTGTTGCGTAATTAGATAGCTGATCATCATTGTTATAAGAATAACCAGTTTCGGAACAGTCAGATCACTATTCAAGTGGCCGAATAACAGTGAAATAATGATCGTTCATCACACGTGTATCATTGCTTATACAGACTAAAGGCTCGCGTCCACTAGCCTCGCCGAGTCGAGGTGAATGGAATCGCAGGAATTCGCCTCCTATATTTATTATGAAACTGCGTCCATTAGCAATGAGCCGAGGCACGCCGAATCGAATCACCCGCGCGCATCGCTCAACTGGCGAATTTCTGCAGGTTTGTATTTAATCAAATGTGGCCATTATATTGACAACCTTCTTTGAGGAAAGTCGACCTTTCCGCACTACTTGAATAGGTGTGAACGGAATAAACGTTTTGATTCGATTCTGCTGAGATGGACGACACACAAGGAATAAATGCGTCTCGATACGGCTCTCTTCTATTCGACGCGTTTCGTCTGTAGTAGGAATAAATGCGATTCAACTCGGCTCTCCTCGATTCAACTCGGCTCTCTTCGATTCAACTCAGCTCTCTTCGGTTCAACTCGGCTCTCTTCGATTCAACTCGGCTCTCTTCGATTCAACTCGACTCTCTTCGATTCGACGCGTTTCGTCTGTAGTCGACGCCGCTTTACAGACGTACCTCCGTTCATGAATCATAATCATAAAATTCAATTGCAACTTTAGAAAATGGTTGGTGTTCGACGGTCCTGTGGACGCGATATGGATAGAGAATTTGAACACTGTGCTTGACGATAACAAGAAGCTGTGTCTGATGAGCGGCGAGATCATACAGTTAGCTCCGACTACCAACCTGATCTTCGAACCCATGGACTTAGAGGCTGCCTCGCCGGCTACGGTAAGAAACTTTCAGATTTGAGTAGGCTGCTTCGTTATGGTAAATTTGAGCATGCTTGTGTTTTTAAACATCTGCATTAACGGCCCGAGGAACGTGATAATCGTATTGAGAATTCACTGAAATGCTTGGCTTGATTGTTTGTTAGCAAAAATAATAACATGGTATTTACCAGGTGTCTCGGTGCGGTATGATCTACATGGAGCCGAAGGGTCTCGGCTGGAAGGCCCTGCTGGCGTCATGGCTCAACCTCCTGCCCCCCTCCCTTCACACGGTCAACCGCAACCTCATACGCAATCTCTTTAACCGGTTCGTGTCGCCGCTACTTTGGCTTGTTGAAATATCTGGATTAGTTAAGGTGAGGAAAACGACGTAGTCTATGTTATTAAATTCGAATAAGTATATCGTAGAAGTCATAAATGATACTTATCTGGTAAACTGATACACGCCTTAGGAGTCTATGCGCTATGATTCTCTTTCTGGGCCATTTTACAAATCGCAAGAAGTTTGGTAGCGTTTCTGGTCGTCCGGTAGCGGCTTTTAGTACTAGCAGCGCGACTGTCGCGCGATGAGCCAGTGTTCCAAGTGCTGGAATACAACCTTAATTTGATTTGACTGTCTATTGACATTGTCGATGTTCTTTTTATTAATACTTGTCAATTGAAGAAAAAAATATAGGAATGTTGAAATATAATTATAGCTATACAAGTAAACCAAGTTATTGTTATTACCTGCCCCAACAGCATGTGCGATGAGCGAGTTTGACACCGAACGATTTAAAATTGAAATTGAAACCCGCTCGGAGTCCATTTTTTAAATGATCTGCGGCGCTGCTGTCGCGCGGCTGTTCTTATTTAAAAGTGAAGGCATCTGCTTCTGCCGCGCTACTAGCGCGCTGCTAACGTCCAAATGTGTAAGCGGCTTTAGAAGCGTACCTATAGCAGTGCTGCGCCGTGATAGCCAAAATGTTTGTGAAAAAAAGCCATTAATTAGTAGATTGTAATTTTCTTAGTGGTTTTAAAAGTTTTCGGGTTCAGCACGTTTAATGTTTCTGAAAGCAGTAAATATTATTTTATTATCACAGTACGCAGCCGTTGATATCACATAGGGTTTATGAAAAATTCTGGTTTGTTGAGTGTCTTCCCTGAAAGAAAGAAGAAAGAAATAATAGTAGATTGTTTGCCTAGGGAGCAAACAACTATTTTAGGGTAGGGTAGGGGAAGTGAACACTCTACTTTTTATTACAACTCTAAAAGAAAAAAAAAATGTGTGCGGTCCGACCCCCATCAGAAACGAAGTTCCTTCTCACGTGTGATTTAAAACAAAAACAAAATATTCACAGCCGCCATCCTTTTTTTTTAATTGAGGTTGGGAAATCATCAAATGACTTCTACCGCTCTGGGCGGAGCGAGAGGGCGTGTCAGACTTTTACTGACTAAAATCTACCCGTGTTCCTTCCGTTGCCCGTGTGCCGGGGCCGCGATATCCCTTTCGAACAAACCCGCAACCCCCAAACAAAAGCAGAACAAAATGTTCGCAGCCGCCATCCTGGATTTACATTTTGACCTCACTACCGACTTTAGCGAAAACTATGAAAAGAACTATGAACTATAGTCCCTGTTTACGAAGAATAAACTAGCTCTTTTTGAATAGATGTGATAAAAAATATTTTTTTATCACATCTATTCAAAAAGAGCTAGTTTGGACCAATATAACATTTTAATCCCTAGGGACTAAAAGTGATTTGAATTTGGAATGTGGATATTCTTATTAAAATTTGCAATCACCAAAGAGATCAATTACGAACATTGTACAGGGTTCTTCAACAAGAACTTTGTTTTCTAAAACAAAATAAAACAAAGAATTTATAAGAAGATGATTCAACTTTTTATTGTCTTACGAAGAGAAAAGTTTGGCAATTATGAATGAAAATGATATCTGACAAATGTCCACCACGAGCCCGCTGACAGATGTCGATTCTTTCATCAAAGTTTTTAATCACTTTTTGGCAAAATGGCGGGTCTATTTCGTTAATCACATCACGGATTTTGAGTTTTAAAGCTGCAATCAATTCCTTCAACTCCTGCACCAGTTGAACCTTGTAAGGCTTCAAAGCCAAATCCTTACGCAAAATTCGCCATGTGGTGGTTTTGGATAACCCCAATAATTGAGAACGACGAGGAATAGACAAATTTGGATCTTCTTCAACACTGTGGCTCACGCCTGTGATGTTTTCAGTTGAACGACCCGGTCGAATACGCATTGATGTTGGCACATTTTGTACCGAGCCTGTCGACTCTAATTTAGCGACCAAATTCTTAATAGCGGTCTCAGAAGGATGATTATATTGTTCGAAAATATCACGAATTTTACGAAATGTAACTTTAACAGAACCACCATTTTCATAGTGGATTTTAATTATTTTAATGCGATTTTCGAGCGAAATTGAAATCATTGTAACAATTGCCAAAGCATGTACTACGAATACGTCAAAAAACTAAATGTCTAAACTATCATGCTGTTGGTGATGCCCCAATTGAAAAACAAAGTTCTTGTTGAAAACCCGTTATAAACAAGTAACAGGGCTGGCAAGAGAGAGAGAAAGTGTGAATTTGGTCAAAATGTAAATCCAAGATGGAGCTGTGAAAATTTTGTTTTTGTTTTAAAATCATACATGAGAAGGAACTTCGTTCCTGACGAGAATCTCATAGAGGGTGATAAAAAGTAGAGTGTTCACCTTTGGAGCAACACTGTTTTAAGCTCGAGTGACGTACTTTGAATCCCTCAGCACTCAGGATTCTACTCTAGAATCCTTCGCGCCGCTCTGGATTCAAAGAAAGACTCTCGCCTTAAAAATAGTTGTTTGCTCCCTTGGCAAACAATCTACTATTATTTAGCACAGATTAAAAGGCACACAATGTAATATAGAGCTTTTTACAACTTTTTCCAGCAAATGTACGTAACGTCTCGAAGTAACATCGTTCAGTCGTGCATGAATCTCTTCGACTGCTTCATGGATGATTTCTACGACGAGAAGTATCTAGAACAGATATCAGATCTTGATATCAGAGCTCAGCTTGAGGTAAAAATGTTCCCATTTTTAGCTACTTGGGATTTATTGGTTATTTCGGCATTTTATTAGAGCAGGTTTTGAGTAACTTATACGAAGAAATCATTTTGAGCCCTAGCACAACATTTTAATGCCGCGGTATTGTAGTGCCTTCGATCTGTTTGTAGCAGCACACTTCCATAGTTTCGATACAATTATGCGAAAAAAGCCCGTATCTCTGTTGCTTAAGATACGCGACAACTGCTGTGGGAACGAAAACAAATAGTCCTCTGTTACCGGGCAAAATTATTCGCGAGTTCCTAAAACAAATAGTGCTCTGTTACCGGGCAAAATTATTTGCGAGTTCCTAAAAATATTTTGTACTTACATGGTTTAGAACGGACCTGAAATTGAAATACATAGATAAACCCTTTATCACGGGAATTAAATTGAGCATTCAAGCAACAAAGTCTGGATGATCTCCTTTTTAACCAAATTCCAAAAAGGATGTATTGTTGATGATTGTATGTTTGTAGCGTGTTTTTGATTTTTATTATTAGTTATTTATTTAATTCTTTAAGCACACAAATGTACAGAGGCGGACTTAATGCCATTTGTTTTATGTGTGTCCACCGATTTCTCCGTCAATTGTGGATCGATTCCGAAAATTATTGTTTTTGGTATGACTCTCGAGGTGGTCCCGTATAAATTTGATTAATTTTGCTTGGATAGTTTTTGAGTTAGCTTCAATAATATGTATTTTTCCCGCTTAGTATAGACTAAGCGGGAAAATCCATATAGATGGATTCAAATCAAATCCATCCATATAGATGGATGATATGATAAGTTCTTGTCACTGTTAGTATTCGAATTTGTTTGAGGGCGGTAACAAAACCAAAAAGTGAAAAATAAAAAATAAAGGTTTGTTTTTTAACACGTTTTTATTAACTAATAGTGTGGTATGTTATAGGGGGTTTTCTTCTTCTCATGTATTTGGTCTCTTGGAGCAACCTTGGATGCTGATGGGCGTCCTAAGTTTGACATGCTTTTCCGAGGCTTGCTCGAAAAAGATTTTCCTGATAAGGTAAACATTTATACTATGGTTCTATACATATATAATGGCAAACAGACAAGGGGTAATTCAATATAATTTTTGTTCTAGGTTCGAATTGTGCTAGATATGCCGAAAGAAATTAATAAACCAGACAAACAATACATTTTTACAATTCCGAGAGAGGGGTCGGTTTATGACTATAGATTTATTAAGGAAGTAAGTATTTCTTGAACATACTTTCTGATGCTCTGTAAATATTTCATGCGGTTTCACTGTAGTTTTTAACATTAATTTGGTGTTTGGAAAGCAACATGTTACTATTTACCTCAGACCAAATAAAAAAACAAAACATAGCGCTGTCAACAGTGACGTGAGGCTGGTTTCGTAAACATGTGTGTATGTGTGAGGTGAGGTGTAGTTTGTTTGTGAATGGTTGTAAATGTGTGCGTGTGAGCGTGTATGCACAGAGCGGAGATGTAGTTTGGCGTGCTTCACTTTATCGTTCACAGCGCTATGTCTTGATATGTTTTTATTTGGTATCAGCTATTTACCTATTGCTTTGTATTAAGTATACTACGTGCTACGTAGGTACCAAGTAGCATCAGGATTTTCGTAATGATTCAAAGAACGCGGGCGGTCATCTTGTAAACTTGGAGTAAGTATTGATGGAAATTTCTGTCGTCAAACAGCGTTGCTGTGTTACAGTTTGAAGGATAAGGGAAGTCGGCATAGACAGTGCCATCCACGAAGACGCGCCCCACTCCGCTGCGCTCCGTACTAAAGTACAGCTTACAGTACAGCAATCGTGGAGTGGGGCGCGTCTTCGTGGATGGCACTATCTAGACAGGTACATGAGAAATACGCGCTTTGCCTTCAGGATCTCAACGCTTCTGCGACGCCTCTATTGAGAGGTATTTAGGCGCCGGTGACCACATACAATCAGGTCGGCCGTTGGCTTGTTTGTCATCCGATAAAATATTACAATTTAAAAAATAACGACTGAATCTTTTCATGTTGTTGATGGCAATAAGCAGTACACGGTTCTTTCCCAATATTTAAGGGTAAAGGTAAATGGAAGCCATGGGCCGACGACGTGATCACCGCACCGCCCATCAGCCGTGACACGCCTCCCAATCAGATCCTGGTGACGACACTGGACAGCGTGCGCTACCTGGCCCTGTTCAGGCTTATGGTCATGCACCACAAGCTCGTCATGATGGTCGGACCCACCGGCACCGGCAAGTCCGCCTACATTATTGTAAGTTCCTTTATGTTTTAACCTGAGTTGAAGATGTGATGTGATGTGATGGAAGAAGAGATGTGATCTGGCAGCCTAGCATAACTATTTTAACATGTAGTAACGTACGTATCAAATGACACTCTAGTTGTGTCACATCTCTGTAGCACCCAGTCTAGTTGTGTCACATCTCTATAGCACCCAGTCTAGTTGTACCACATCACTGTAGCACCCAGTCTAGTTGTGTCACATCTCCGTAGCACCCAGTCTCGTTGTGTCACATCTCTGTAGCACCCAGTCTCGTTGTGTCACATCTCCGTAGTACCCAGTCTCGTTGTGTCACATCTCTGTAGCACCCAGTCTCGTTGTGTCACATCTCCGTAGCACCCAGTCTCGTTGTGTCACATCTCTGTAGCACCCAGTCTAGTTGTGTCACATCTCCGTAGCACCCAGTCTCGTTGTGTCACATCTCCGTAGCACCCAGTCTCGTTGTGTCACATCTCCGTAGCACCCAGTCTCGTTGTGTCACATCTCTGCAGCACCCAGTCTAGTTGTGTCACATATCTGTAGCACCAAGTCTAGTTGTGTCACATCTCTGTAGCACCAAGTCTAGTTGTGTCACATCTCTGTAGCACCAAGTCTAGTTGTGTCACATCTCTGTAGCACCCAGTCTAGTTGTGTCACATCTCTGTAGCATCAAGTCTAGTTGTGTCACATCTCTGTAGCACCAAGTCTAGTTGTGTCACATCTCTGTAGCACCAAGTCTAGTTGTGTCATATCTCTGTAGCACCCAGTCTAGTTGTGTTACATCTCTGTAGCACCAAGTCTAGTTGTGTCACATCTCTGTAGCACCCAGTCTAGTTGTGTCACATCTCTGTAGCATCAAGTCTAGTTGTGTCACATCTCTGTGGCACCAAGTCTAGTTGTGTCACATCTCTGTAGCACCAAGTCTAGTTGTGTCACATCTCTGTAGCACCCAGTCTAGTTGTGTCACATCTCTGTAGCACCAAGTCTAGTTGTGTCACATCTCTGTAGCACCCAGTCTAGTTGTGTCACATCTCTGTAGCATCAAGTCTAGTTGTGTCACATCTCTGTAGCACCCAGTGTAGTTGTGTCACTACTCTGTAGCACCTAGTCTAGTTATGTCATATCTATGTACCAACCAGTCTAATTGTGGCACATCTCTATAGCATTTAGTCTAGTTATGTCACATCTATGTAACACCCAGTCGAGTTGTGTTACATCTCTGTAGCACCCAGCCTAGTTATGTCACATCACTGTAGCACCCAGTCTAGTGGTGGAATGAATTGCGCAAAAATGTATTGTATTTCGATTTTGGGTATATTTAACAATCAAGCTGTTTAATGCCATAATTTTAAATATTCGCAGGATTTCCTAGTCAAAAAAGTCGATACCAAAATATATAAGGCTCTGATAATGGCCTTCTCGGCGCAAACCAATTGTAATCAAACTCAAGATATTATAATGGGAAAGATGGACAAAAGAAGAAAAGGTAAGAATACTAACATGTAGTCTTTTTGGAGTTGATACTCGTACAAAGAGTTTGCATGCATAAATTATCCTTTTGTACAGCCTGCGACCGCTTGACCCATACTGAAGCACTGTCGGTTCTTTTTTAAATTTAGTCCCCTCTATCATTCATTCTTTTGTGGTGAATCAATCAAACTATAACGCTTATCAGGGGTGTTCGGCCCACCAATCGGTTGCTACGCGGTGGTGTTCGTGGACGACGTGTCGATGCCTCAGGCGGAGACCTACGGGGCCCAGCCACCTATCGAAGTGCTGCGACAGGGCATCGACCTGGGCCACTGGTACGACCGGAAGACCAACGTCGCCATGAAACTCATTGACGTCCAGGTGAAAATGATTTTTAAAACAACCACCGTTATAAGAAATAAAGAAAATGATTTATTCCTATCCTAATTTTTTTTTGGTTTACCACCCTTTTTTTTTTTCGTGATATCCCGGACTATCCGGACTATTTCGGACAAACTCGCAACTGGTTTACCACACTAAGGTTTAAATGTCGCTTGCTTACTAGTCATAAAATGACAAAGTCTATTTGTCTCTGTGACAGTTAGATACTTTGAACCCTTGTGATCATCCAATTTACTGGGAATTGTTGTCAAAAGTGATACAACAATTGTGAGCTCAACTATACTTACTATATGAAATAACCCTGTAACGGGTGAACTGACTTGTCATTTGTTTCAACTATAATTTTAATTACTTAGTACTTATGAACATTACATTTGTCCGACACACCCTACTAACATTTGAAATAGGTACACAAACTGCTTACGATTATGAAAAATAGCTTTATTTCATTCAATGGTTTCTTAAAAAAATATGACCTATTTCAGTTCATGTGTGCCATGGGCAAACCGACTCCTGGCGCTAAAATCATAACGCCGAGGTTCTCAAGACACTTCAGTTTCTTCTGTATCGACGAGTTCGATGATGAAACTCTTCAGGTCATCTTCAGTAGGATTATGTTGTGGCATCTTGATACCAGGTTTGTATAAATGGCACTCTTGATCTTATGGCAATAGCGCACTAGCGGCCAGGCCACGGCGGCCAAGTTGCAGCGGCCAGCGAGATAGATACATTAGTATGACATCGCAATGGAGCACGCGCGACTAGCCGCACGCGGCCACTGAGATCAAATTGAATTGTAAATAAACACTAGTGTTTTCACATTAGCTGCGGTGGCCGGACGTGTTCTGGAACTATACTTGCAATTGACGATTGTAGCCGCGGTTTTGGCCGCATTGCTTGGTCGCGACCCTTGCGGCGGTCTGGTCGCGCGTCATGGCCGCGCAGCTAGACCGCCAGTGCGCTATTGCCCAAGAATTATGTAGTTTGTGCAAGAGCTAGTCTAGGGAAGTACCACTACCACTTTTTCTGCACCAAGCAGCGTTGCTTGGTTCCATCGGGTGCCGGTGTACTTAATTACAAGCACATGAGATAATTAGCAGCTTTGCCACTAGAAAGGCAACGCTCCTTCGATGCCTCTGGTTTGCCACGTGACCTGAACTTTCCATAAGGCGAGCCGCCTAATAACGATAAAAAAACATGTTTCAGAGGCTTTTCAAAAGAATTCGATCCATGTATCGAGGAGTTGGTCAATGGAACATTGGAGGTTTATAAGGAGTGTAGGCTCAACCTGCTGCCCACGCCTTCCAAGTCGCACTACACGTTCAATTTGCGCGACTTCTCCCGAGTCATACTGGTAAGTAACAACTACAATTTATGAACAACTTATCCCTTTCTTTTTCCATAGGAGCTCCTCGGGAAATCTAGGATATGGATTTTTATGTTTATATTAATAACGTTATAGGTAAGGTTTTGTTATTTTTTTTAACATATGCTGAGATATCCAAAGATAAATTAAAATAAATATATTTTCACACTTGAAATTTTGAAGACGACATAAACAATTGTCGAGATATTTTTTTAAATCATATTGTAATGTTAAAAATATGAGAGAGCTGATTCGGAGATCGCAGTTTGCAGTTCGTGTTATTAGAACTAGCCCTAATTTTTCGCACTAAAATATTTGACAGGGTATTCTGCTGTCCGTGCCTGAAGTAACTCCAGACTTGCAGTCAATGAAGCGTCTGTGGGTTCACGAGTGCTTACGCGTGTTCAGCGACCGCTTGGTGGAGGAGTCGGACCGGCAGTGGTTCGTCACTTGCCTCCGCGCCGCCACCGCCAACAACCTTCACGATGACTTCGACAAAATGCTCCACAGGCTCCGCTCAAAGTCTGACGAGGTCAGATATTTGTCTTTGGATTTGAATTGGAAGAGTCGTTTCCATCTTGTCTGAATGTCCTCAGTGGCTTTTTCGGACAGAAATCACCATTGAAAATGGCTGAAAGATAGATTTCAATAAAAGAGTCCATGAATGTGTTATCCATTTCATTATACATTCCTAGAGCTCGAGCCACCCTGCATATTACTGTTTAAAGGTCTGTCATCTATTTAAAAACCGTTTTTTCAATATATATATATATATATCTTTTAAGCATCGATTTATATCTAAGGATACGCCTTACTTCATCAAAAGATGACCGCATTTGTGCTTAAGTTGTCATTTGTCACACAATGACGTAGGGAATTGTCGCTGTACCGTCAGCATACTCGTTTTAAAAAGGGTACTTAATTTTAAAACGAGGTTGTTTTGAAATAATAAAATGTTTTTTTTTATAGTCTTTATCAATGATATTATAATTGAATTGAATTTGAAAGCAGAAGCGGTAGAGTTTATTAACAGGCTGATTAAAAAAATCAAGAAAAATATTTAATGGATCTTTGCCACACCCTCGCGACGTAGGAAAATGGTACGATAACAGTTCGGGTGATCTTGACTTTAATAAGCAAGCGCTAGAGGTTTTAGAAAAAAAAAAAAAATGTGATCAGCGAATATTCTGCACGTTAATTGCTGACGAGATGGCTCTTCGCCACCAAACTACGTGGACTGGAAATAAGACTGCAGGCGTCGTAGATTTCGGTGCTGGCTCGGCAAAATCGTGCGAAATAGCGACTCCGGCGTATTTATTAATATTAGTATGCATGAACGAAAGCTGGAAAATCCCAGTGGCATATTTTTAGGTAACGGACTATCAGCTGAAACTCGGGCTAATTTATTGAAAACATGTTTGAGTGAATGCTACCATGTGGGGGTTGATATTGTTGCCATAACTTTATTAAATTTAACGTTTTATTAAATTATTTATGTACCTATAATTTTGTATTCGAAAACATAGTCGCAAAGAAAAGTTAATCTAAAAAAAAAAAAAAAATCCGGCTTTTAAAATATTTTAAAATTATAATGTAACCTCCATACTTCCTAAATTCTTTTAAACTTTTTTTGTCAACGCTACACTACCCTATCGTTCGTTGTCATGGGAACGAAATCTTTGTTATATGTCATCATCCGTCATAATATTTATTTTTGAAATCGTAAATAATTTGAAAAAAAAATTACTTACGCATGAAAAGTAAAATACCTTTAGCTTTGTTTGTATTTTTGGAGTTGTTGGTAGATTTCCTGAAGGAAAAGCAAGGCATTTTTGTACAGCTCTGTGTATTAAAAACGAGAAAGTTACTCCGATGTGTCACGAACTATGACGAATTAGGAAATGATGTTCGAAATGAGCGAATTCGCTCATTTCAGAAGTGACACTTTTCGCACGACGTAAGTATGGTGAGGGCGTATCCTTGATTTACATCAATGCTTTTAAGGCAATGGTCGTACAAAGAAAGGTCACTTACTATCATTTCCGTTTGTCATTGTTCCAAAGAAATCGGAATACTAATAAAAAAACTAACTTTGAACCTCCAAGAACATTGACGACGGCCGTCATGCGGTCCGGCATAGAAGTGATTACTGCATCTATGACGTGCTGTGGAATGTTCTCTTATGTTTCGAAGATGGCAGTTTTCAGCTCCTGCAAAGTTCCTGGAGCCAGTTGATTAGTTCGAACACACCCAGTTCATCTCATAAGTCCTCTATTGGATTCATATCAGGGCTCCTTGCTGGCCATTCTATTACTGCGATATAACGTCATGCAGGTATTCTCGAACAATTCTTGCAGTGTACGCTAATTTCCGAAATCCACGCGGGTGAAGCCGCTGGCAAAAGCTAGTCAAGCATATAATGATTTCAAGGCCCACAAAGTCAGTATATGGCATCACAAATGCATCGGTCGCTATTTTGTGGTGGCAACCGTGGTCCCATCACAACCTGAAGGCTAGTTTTTCCTTCAATGGAAATTCCGCCCCAGACTCTAGGACCCACCGCCATAACTCACCTTTTCTTCAATGCAACATTGCTAAAAGCGCTTTCCCTGTCTTCGGTAGAAAATAAGGAAATATATATATATAAATATTAGACAGCAAGCGTACAAATATGGTCATACCCGTGTAATCTCAAAAAATTCTAAATCAAACATGGCTAAATCGTTATTCATCTTGATTAAGTATGACGTTTATCTCAAACTCAAATTCAAAGCATTTATTTCAATAATACCATGTACGGGCACTTTTGAATTATCAAGGAATCGGTCAGTCAGAAATATGAAGCTAGTTGTCTATTCCAAAGCGTAGTAGGTACCTATGGAGAAGAACGGGCAAGAAACTACAAGGACAATATCTTTTAAATCAAAACATTGTTACAAAATATTGGTTACATCATTCATGTTCAAATTATACATGTGAGAACAATGTAGAAAGACGTGCACGTTAGAAGGGCAATAAAAAGATAAAACAACGATATATCACCGTAGGTGTGGTCGGTGAGCAATCTATAGCTCGCCGTCCCATAAGAACCAGGCCCGGGTCGACGGCGCGTTGTGTTCCACGCGCGCCTCGAAGAGATGTCAGCACATCTGACGGGGTCCGAGGCCTGACGGAATTGCGGGAAAGTCCGAAAGGGATACCGTGGCCCCTGGCAACGAAAAGGCAACTGAAGGAACACGGGAGGGTTTTAGTCAGTAAGAGTCTGACACGCCCTCCCGCTCCGCCTAGAAGCTAAATGATCCAACACACGTGTCACCATCAGCGAGACATTTTAGTGGGCATTACATACTGACAGTCGCCAGGGCACATTCTGCTTTTCCTCTGACTTGTCATTATTTTGATGTTTTAGGCCTTTAAACATAAAAATGCACAGTGGCTCTATTTGGGAGTACGGGAGCGTAGATGGCATTTTTGAATCATTAGACTTACGTGATTTTTATTTTCATTTCCCACAGGCAATTACCGATCTTCATCTCCGAAGACTGATTTACTGTGATTTCGCGAATCCGAAAGTAGATACACGTTTCTACATGGAGACTGCAAACATGGAACATTTGAATACGACGACTGACGCCTTCCTCGTCGAGTTCAACAACATGACCAAGAAACCCATGAATCTTGTTCTCTTCACGTAAGGCATACAAATCAAACCATACCTATTATCCCTATGGGTGTAGTTATATTTTCTAGACCACCTAGGATACGAGCTATCCAATAACTACGCAAGGACATACCAGAGAGCCTGGAGTGGCAATAGTTATCAAAGCGTTTCGTATACATATTACTAAATTTTTTTCATTGTAACAGTTCCCCATAATTTTTCGTCTTTTCCATAATAGTTATCGTTGATTGAATGGCACATTGTCTAGGCCTTGAGATGTGTTGTTGTGTACAGGTTCGCGATCGAGCACGTGTCGCGCATCTGCCGCGTGTTAACGCAGCCGCGCTCGCACGCGCTGCTGGTGGGGCTGGGCGGCTCGGGCCGGCAGTCGCTCACGCGCCTCGCTGCGCACATCAACGAGTACGACCTCTTCCAGGTCAGCACAATCATCATCATCTTTTCAGTTGGCAGACGTCCACTGCTGGACAGGACCTATATAGTAGGCCTTCCCCAAGCGTCGCCACATCGACGTGTCCTGTCCTTCTCGCATCCAGCGTATTCACTAGGAGAGGTTATAGCGGTACGCAGTCGCCACTCCAGTACTACTATGGTGGTTGGGAAAGTGTGGCAGAATTGTGATCGAAGATAATCATTACATAGTCAATGTATTTCTCAAGAGTCAATTATTGTTTTTTATGTTTATATAGTCACATTCATTACACGTGTTAGAGATTTCCAACGACTATCAAATAACAAGTGCCTCGACAGTTTGGGTCAGTCGCAAAATCACCACATCTCAAATGCCTCCCGGACGCAAAATGTCCATTTCTCAGGATGTCTCTTTCGCAAAATGACCACTTCGCAAAATCACCACTTCTCAAATGCCTCCCGGACGCAAAATGTCCATTTCTCAGAATGTCTCTTTCGCAAAATGACCACTTCGCAAAATGCCTTCCGGACGCAAAATGTCCATTTCTCAGAATGTCTCTTTCGCAAAAGGACCACGTCGCAAAATGTCCATTTCTCAGAATGTCTCTTTCGTAAAATGACCACGTCGCAAAATGTCCATTTCTCAGAATGTCTCTGTCGCAAAATGACCACGTCGCAAAATGTCAATTTCTCAGAATGTCCCTTTCGCAAAATGACCAAAATGTCCGTTTCGAAAAATCTTTATTTCTCAGAATGTCTCTTTCGCAAAATACCCATTTCGCATAATGTCCCTTTTTTCCAATGCACATTAAATCCTTCATATCGTACAAAATCGGTCAAGTGCGAGTCGTATTCGCGCACAGAGGGTTACATAATAATCTTTTATTCAGGTAGGTAGGTCCATACATTTATACACACAAATAAAAATAAAGGACAGAAATTGAGACTTCTTATATTATCTTGTGTTTTTAGATATAAGTAGGACTCTGCCGAGAGTAGTGTGACAGAAAATCTTACTATGTAGATGTCATCTTGATAATAAATACGTAGTTTAGCATTGAATTAAAAAAAAAACGAATTAGTTTTACTAATTGCACAGGTGGAGATGAGTCGGACGTATGGTAAGAACGAGTGGCGAGAGGACTTGAAGACGTTGCTACGAAAGACAAGCACGCCCGAGTTGCTTATGGTCTTCCTATTTATAGAGTCACAGGTGACCAATAACGATTTTATTTGAATAATCTTTCGTGGATTTTTATATTTTTTTCCATAATAATAGGAAAGATGATAATTTGTTACTCTTTTGAATTTCTTAGATCAAAGAAGAAGGATTCCTTGAAGACGTCAATAATATGCTGAACTCTGGAGAAGTACCTAATATCTTTGTTGCTGATGAGAAAGCAGAACTGTGTGAGAAAATGAGAGTTGTAAGTTTCGTGATCTCTTTCTAGTGACTACCATTCCAGAGCCAAAACTGAAATGTCTCATTTCGCCGTAATATGGATGTTGAGAAAAAAAATTATTTTGCCCTTCTGATTTTTGAAAAATATTGGTGACGCAATTTTTTCATTTTTACGTAGTCAAAAAAAAATTGTACGTCAGTCAGCTATTTAAAAAATATTAGACACGTATTTTTTGCTTTAACACATTAATAAAAAAATGTTTAGTTAAAACGCATTAATGTTGGGGAGTGGGGGTTCGCTATGTCACGATTCAATATAAAATCTACTGGATAGTGACGTCATACCACATGTTAACTCAATGTATTGCCGTAATCTTTTTGTTTACCCTGTCATCATCCGTTTTACACCGACACCAAGGCCCGGAACACAGCAACGCTGCTAGGTAACAAAAATAGCTATGGTGACAGTGCTTCTACGGGCTAGCTCCTTCACAAAGCCCTCTAGAGGAACTACTGCTTCTTTTTCATTATTTTTTCCTAGTTAGTCGTCATGAATCTGTCTAAATTATACAGGTAGGATTTTTGAGTTGGGGCATTAACTACCTAGGATAGAATAAACAAAAAATATCAAATCCGAATGGGAGTTTCAGAGATTAGCACGTTCAAACAAACAAACAAACAAATTCTTGAGCTTTATTTTTAATATATACAGGGTGGATTTTTGAGATTGGGCACTAAGCGCAGCTACTTTAACTGTTGTAGCTCTAGGAAAACAATCTTAGAAGACTGTCCTTAACTTTTTGAGACATATTGATCTGAGGTCACAGATTTTGAAAAAAAAAATTACAGTCAGCGAAAAAAAGGCAGTTTTCAAAAAACTTTTTTTGATGCCAAACGATCCTGTTTCTTATAAGGATCAAAAAACTCTATGGGACCAACTAAAGTTAAAGTACTAGAAAAATCGAACATTATGAAAAAACCTTTTTCAATGCCGGAAAGAAAAAAAGAAGAAAGAAGAAAGTAAGTTCGACAACATTTTCGGGTTCCGTACCTCAACAGGAAAAATCGGAACCCTTATCGAATCACTTCGTTGTTCATAAGTCAGTCTGTCAAGACCCTTTTTCTCAGGAACGCGTGGAGGTATCAAGCTGAAATTCATATCAAATACTCAGGTGTACTATCCCTTGGAGCTGTGAAAAAATCAGCCAACGCAATCAAAAGATACAGCCATTTATGCTGCAAATTTTCGACACTCGCAAGGGAAGCAAAACCTACAGGGTACTTTCCGTGAACTCAGAATCTTGAAATTTGGTACGAAGCAACGTCAGATAAAGGAAAAATTGCGAAAAGTATACATTTTTAGTTACATCATATATTTTTTTATTTTTAACAATGTTAAACTTACTACCCTTTTCCTTATGAGCGCGTAGAGGTATCAAGTTGAAATTCATATCAAATATACGTACTTAGGTTTAATTGCCTTTAAACTGTGAAAAACAAAACAAATTTCTAAGACAACACAAAAACACTTTTACTTATATACCTACAGGTTTGTACGGAAACCTCGGTGCGCGAGTCCGACTCGCACTTGGCCGGTTTCTTTTTTCCAAAGTCTGTGAATGCAGATAAATTATAAAAAATGTCTCAACAAGTTAAGGACAGTCTCCTTAGACCATTTCGTTGTAGCTACAACGGTTAAGGTAGCTGCCCTTACTGCCCCATCTCAAAAATCCAGCCTGTATTTAGTAAAAAATAAAGCTGAAGAGTTTGTTTGAACATGCTAATCTTTGAAACCCCCATTTGGATTAGAAAAAATATTTTTGCATTTGTTAGCTCAATTCTTGAGGAAGGTTATATAATACTTAACATCACGCTAGAACCCTTAGGAGCCGAGCAAAAGGTAAAAAGTCAGAAAGAACGCTAAGCGAAGTAATAGCGTGGGCGTAATAGATGGGATGCGGCGCGATGGGTCGTAGGCCGAAATTTCACGTGGACGACGTCGCAGGCAGAAGCTAGTGTAGAATATATCGCGATGACGACTAACTGAAAGTAGAAGTCTTGTTGCGTCGACCCCTAGTAAAGTAGGATAAGGGGAAGAGAATGATGATCTCCTCATTTCTATACGTTCTGTTATGCTCGTTCAGATCGACCGTCAGCGTGACAGGTCGCTGCAGACGGACGGCAGCCCAACAGCGCTGTACGCGTACTTCGTTTCCATCGTGCGAGACCAGCTGCATATCGTGCTAGCAATGTCGCCTGCCGGCACCTCGCTGAGAACGCGCATTCGCAAGTTCCCCGCGCTCGTCAACTGCTGCACCATCGACTGGTTCCAAGTACGTCTCTTCTTTATCTCCATCATGATCATGATCAAAAGCTCTTAGCAATCTCCCTGAAATGGCTTCTGCAACCACACGCCAGTAAAATACTACTCTCTACTTACATCCAGCTGCAGGGATCGTTGCTCCACGTAGCTTTGGGCGGCCGTATTACCTTTTATCTATATTTATTCTTTACCGTCTGCCAATTTGTGATCTCCGCTCAATAACACGTCTTCCCAACAGTCATCGGCTCTACGGCTAATATGGCCGGCTCATTGCCACTTCAGCTTGCTTAAGCTTATTGTTCTGTAGGCTAGATCTCTTCGCCGACTTTTGTTAGAATAAAAATGACATTTAACTTTTCAAGCTTTTTTTTGTGGTTGAATGACCCGGGAACATCAAATTGGGCAGGCGCGCCACATTCATAGTGACAGGCTATTTTATAGGATAGTTCGTGCCGACATGAAAGGTGATGAACTACACGATATTTTTCTTCGATTACCAGGAGTGGCCACCGGACGCATTGTTGGCAGTGGCGACCCGGTTCCTGAAAGACATAGAGCTGACGGTCCTAGAGCGAGACACGGCCATCAAGCTGTGCCAGGTGTTCCACTGCGACACGCAGGAGCTCACCAGACAGTTCCTGCGACGCCTCAAGAGATTCAATTACGTCACACCCACCGCCTATTTGGAACTTATCAACATGTTTAAGTCATTGCTGAACAAGAAACGATTGTGAGTTTACCAATTTTGTTACTGAAAGTCGTAACCGTCGGTTTCTGAAAGCCTGAAGTCTCTTATTGGATAGCTTGGAAACCAAGTGATTCAAATTATATTTTGGTTAAAATTGAGTTACGTGCATTTCGGCTTTTATGAAGCCTTTATAAATGCAAAAATGCACATAACAAAATTTTGGCCAAAATATTAGTTGGACCACTTGGCTTCCAATCCATCCAATTAGTGATTATTTTAAGCGTTGTGGTTGGTTGATCAAAATACTACAAAAGTTAAAATCGCATTCATTAGCTTACAAGACAGCAATGTGATTTTTCGTCGATTCGATGATGAATATGTGTTTTATTCGTTTCGGACAGAAATCGATCATATCGACGGCGTTAGCAGTGCAGGTGGCATTGTCCTGCCGCCGTCGGTACTCCGTCTCTCGAGGGTGTCAAGAGAGAGCGGGGTTACGTGGCAGCACGGTTCAGGGAGATTGTCGTGATTGGCGTGTACTTCTCCCCGAACCGGACTCTCGCCGAGTTCCACAACTCCCTTGCGGAGTTGAGAGTCGTCGTTGTCGGTTCCGTTCCCTCCCCGTGCTCGTCCTCGGGGACTTCAATGCCAAGAACGTGGCTGGGGGTTCCCAGTATATGGACACAAGGGGCAGGATGTTGGAGGACTAGGCTCTGGAGGCAGGTCTAATCGTACTAAACCGGGGTTCTGTCCCCACGTGTGTGCGGATGCGGGGTGAATCAGTGATGGACATCTCGTTCGGACCACACCGCCGACGACAACGACGATGCTCCGGAGGTGACCGAGGTAGAGATGAGAGTGGCGGTACGTAGGCTGGATGCCAAAAATACCGCCCCAGGACCCGAGGGCTTACCTGGGAAAGCCTGGGTCTAAGAGGGCTCCTAAGCGCATGCATGGAGATGGGCCAGTTCCCACTTCGTTGAAAGACGGGGAAACTCGTCCTCATTAAGAAGCCGGGGTGCCCTACGGACTCTCCGTTCGCTTATCGGTCCATCGTGCTGTTCGACAAGGTGGGCAAGCTCTTCGAAAGAGTCGACGAGAGGAGACGGAGCGCGTGAGGGAGAGGCAAATGTCGCGCCCTCACGCCCCAAGTCGCCGCAGGAGACGCCCTGGGCGTCGGGAATCACAAGCCGATTCCCAGCCACCGTAGGCGCGGGCTTGCGGACGGTGAGCAATGGGTAGCTCGCCCTCCGATAAAGACCAGGCCTGGGTCGACGGCGCGTTGTGTTCCACGCGCGCCTCAAAGAGATGTCAGCACAACTGACGGGGTCCGCTAGGACCGATACCTGCCGGGGTCGCGGGAAAGTCCGAAAGGGATCCGTGGCCCCTGGCAATGTACAGGCAACTGAAGGAACACGGATGGGTTTGTTTTAGTCAGTAAGAGTCTGACACGCCCTCCCGCTCCGGCCGGAGCGGGAGAAGTAACAACGCATTGTATTAAATTCTTTTACTTGACAGGGAATTAACAACAGCAGAGAAGCGCTATCTAACGGGACTGGACCAGCTGGCAACCGCGGCTAAATCAGTAGCATTGCTGCAAGAAGCTTTGGAAGTCATGCAGCCTAAGCTGGCTGCTGGCGCCAAAGCGGTGGCTGAGACTACTGCCATCGTTGAGAAGGAGAAGGAAGGGGTCGCGCTTGTGGAGGCCGAAGTACTTGTCGACCAGAGCGCTGCTGAAGAACAGGCAAGTGAACGTGTGCCTTTATGTATTACCCAGGATATCATTATTTCTTGGTTCGCTTTAATATTATAAAAGACATACCTGACTTACTTATAAAAACTAATTATTGTAAAATAATGATAGTTTCGGATGTCGGTGGCAATAAAAAACAAATGAAAGTTACTTTTTTTATTTTTCATCTTTTAGTAGTTACATATATAATCAGACAAATCCCTTAAAAGTATTTAGATAACGTTAGTGACAAAATCATCAAATATATTCAGTTATTTTTAAGAAAATGACGGACATATAACCATTCAAACATACAAGTCAAATACTTCTTATTCCATTATTAATTATATTCTATACTAAGTAAATAAACACAAGTGTTGCATACATAGGCACGGGAGGCTCAGGGCATCAAAGATGAGTGTGATGCTGACCTGGCGGAGGCAATGCCGATCCTCAACTCGGCCCTCGCGGCGCTCGACACCCTCACGCCTCAGGACATCACCTTCATCAAGACCATGAAGAGTCCTCCGAGAGGCATCCGCATAGTCATGGAGGCTATCTGCATATTAAAGGTACATTTACCCAAGTAACGGCTTTTGCGAAGGTCTATATTATTTTACTTTTTTGAACAAAATATCGTCAACATTTAAAAATATACAAGTGCCTTAAAGTACGCTAGAGACTTAGGCCCATTTTACACAAGACTATGCAAATCTTCGATACTAATGTTGTAAACCTATGTCGCGAATATCTGGTAGCGCACGGTCCGTACACGCGACATTGAATCGCAAGACGTGTGTTGTCTATTCTGCCACTGTAGGTGTAGCGGCTACTTGGCTCACACGAATTTAATTTAGCTCAATATCCTTTACCGAAAGCAAAAAAATCGTCGCAATAAGACATACTGGGTTCATCCATATATAGAATGAAATATATTACTACTACCTACTGCTACCCACGCTTTTTCTGTAATATCCTTTTTAGAATATTCATTGAACTTGTAACTATACAAACAAGAATGTTTTTCAACCTCCGAAACAAATTTAATATTCAATCATTGCTCCGATATCTTGAAAATCGCAGACGAATAAACAAAATGTCGGCGACGAGTGCCTGTGTACTATCCTCTATGAATTTGTATTACGGTAGTCGCTTAGAGACAAAAATCGTCGGTTATCGAAGATTTGCGTAGCCTTGTGTACAAAGGGTCTTACTCGACCACCGAGTGTTAACACGACGAGAGTAAATATAATGTGTGTGTGATAGATGCGTCTTATGTACTCGTAAGTACTCATAATGCGGCAATGAGATCTCTACATCAGATGCTCGCATGCATTCTTCGCATAAATTTCGTTACAGTGGTTTAGGCCTTGCCTCTCATACCCGAGGTTGTGGGTTCAAATCCGGGCAAGTACACACGGCTACACATCAAGCTATAAATTTCCAGTTTATGCTGATCTCGCATTGTATAGGATTTCCGTACAATGTGAGGTCAGCATATATTGGAAATTTATAGCTTGTTGTGTAGCCGTGTGTACCAATGTGACTTTTTCATTTCATGTGTACTTTCTGAGTCTTTCTTTTTAATAAGTCTGTAATCGCCAATCCGTCTAGAGCAAGCGAGGTGGTCAATGTTCGTGCCTTCTCTGTATCAGAAGAGGCCTTTGCCTTGCAGTGGGACAGTAGTAGGCTGTTATCATTAATATTTATATTCTTTCCCCTCGATGGACAAGAAACTTTGATCGTGTAAACGAGGCTTTGAGTGCTCGTTTTGAATACAAGGCTATTTTTGTACAGAATATTGGTACGCGCCTGCGCTTGTAATAATATGAACCTATGACTTATAGAAACGATTTTGCTTGAAATAACATCTCAATAAGACTGAGATAATATAATAGTATTTTAGTTACCAACTTATTTAATGCTGCTTGTGACATAAACGTGTCAAATAAACAAAACATTGTATTCTATATTTTGTTTTACCGCATCACTAAAGTGGGATGACCCGGTAAGTGAATCACTTTCATGGCACGATATTACACAGCTTGTAAATTTGTACATACATGTCACAAGCATGACAATAGGAATGATGCCTGGGTAAAAAAAAAAAACGAATTAGTTCGTCAGTCAGATGATAAAAAAATATTAGACAAGTATTTTTTGCTTTATCATATTAATAAAAAATACTTAAATAAAACGCATTTTAAGTTAGGAGTGGGGGTCGTTACGTTACGTCACTAGTATGTATAAAATCTACATACTCGTGACGTCATGGCACATTTTATCTCAATGTATCGCCGTAATCTTTAGATTACGTAAAAAAAGAAAAAATACGTATCCAATATTTTTTTATAATCTCAAAGACGGAAAAAAATATTTTTTAGTCATCATCCCTATTGTAGTGCAGTGACCAGCACGAATCTTGAGCGTTCGATGATAGAGTGTTAACTTTTTTTACTACAGGTTTACTCTGAGTTTGTTTCAGCGTTTCTTCTCAGAGTACTCAGTTAGGAAACACCGAACTCATCTAGTTTTAAAACATAATTCTTTTTTGACGTGTAAAAGTGTTTTTATGAACCAATTTACAGAAATAAATATCTTTTATCATCAATGTGCAAACCGATCCCCACTCTTAAATCGAGCGCTCTAGATTCGTGCCAGTCAGTTCTTAGTAGATATTACAATTTTTTTTTTCCACTGAATCTGTTACTACTATGTCAAATGATATGCCTCATGCTAATAATCACTGTGTTAACTTATGGTCAAATTCACACAAAAAAAAATACGATTTTAGAAGAACTAATTTTAATAACCATTTTTTTTTGTTTTTAACTGAGTACGTACATATTATTTTGTTCCTAGATTTTAAACATTACCTTTATGAACACCTCCTTCTCATGTATTATTAATTCACTGTTAGCCATTTTGTGTTATTTTGAGATTGGATGTGTTATGCGACATTTAAATTAATTGTTTTTGTTAACACACAACTTGCTGATTGTAGATAGTATCCAGTCTGTGAGTATGATTTATAATGATTTCACTAATGCCAGGTACTGCTTGGTGAAACGTAATATACAATGACTTTGAAATAAATAGTTGTATTACATTTCATGTTGCATTGCATAGACTGGGACGGCTCATTTGTGCAACGTTTCATCAATCTGTACTAATAAGATACATTAAACTAAGTAAGTACTCGCTCCCATAATGAAACAGGATGTAAAACCGGACAAGATTCCGAACCCATCTGGTGTTGGCACCATTGAGGACTACTGGGGGCCTTCGAAGAAGATCCTGAACGACATCAAGTTCCTGGAATCGCTGCAACACTACGACAAGGACAATATCCCGGCGCCCGTGATGAAGAAGCTGATGGCGACCGTCATGCAGGACGAGGGGTTCGTGCCAGAGAAGATCAAGACTGTGTCTGTGGCTGCAGAGGGTGAGCTAATACTAAGGCCGAGATTGATAAATGTATAGTCTGTTCCAAAACTTTCTAATGAAAATATAAACAATCGTAGCATCATGCTGATAGGATATGATAGGAGCTTTTTTGTTCTCGCACAGCTCTTTTTTTTCTTCTCTTTTTTGTTTTCACTAATTTGTTAGATTTTAATGTTCTTTTTTTGTTTGTATTTCCTGTGCGTGACCTAAATAAATTGTTTTTGTTCCTTTCTTTCTTTCGTAATCACATGAATCAGAAAATGTACATGTTGATGCTAATTTATAGTTTCACTTAAAACTTGAGTGCTTTTGATATGATTATTTGAATAGGTACTCAAACATGGATTTCTATTTTTAAGTCAACTTGAAGATATTTTTCATTTTTCCTCGATGATTTTTCAATTACAATTTAATAATGGTATTGAAAATGATAATTGTTGGAAAAAGTGGTGTGATATAAAGTTGTGTGGCAGCTACAATCGCCACATGCGAACTACGCATCAAAGTTTCTGACGTCACACAACATCCTGACGTCACACGAATCCTGCATCGCGCAATTAGAGTTTACCGCGCGATGAACATATACACAATCTCCCAACTTCAACCTCTGGGCAGTTGCCCGCCAGACACCACACCCATCTGGTCGGAGGATCCTCCCTTTTCTATGGTGGATGAGTGAAATTTATACCCTGTTCCTCATGCCCCTAAAGTTGAAACCTTTATAATACAGATTGCGTAAGAATTTAACCTGAACAGGGTTTGTTTACACTTTCATCCGATACTTTTGAAGTAGACTATAACTAATCACTTGGCTTTGATATGTTCCCGTCTTGCACTTGCAGTTCGACACCAATAGGTTCCCGTCTCTATTTTGCACTTGTGCGACAACGATACAAAATTTCAAAATGATGCTTGGTTAAAATACGCGCTAAGTAACGTTTATCAAGCTCGGCCTTTAATTGCTAACTGAGGCAGGTTTAGGGATCGGGTCTACGCAGGATAGAGTAGCCTTCAAACATAATTGAACACAATGAACTTAAAAAAATAAAAGACGAAATAAAGAGCAAAATAAAACGTATACAAGGAGACATTAGAAGATAAACAAGGTTTGGAATAAAAAAAGGGTAGGCCAGTATGCTCTATAACTCTCAAAAAAAGAAAAAAGAGAGTGGTTTAAATTACTGAAACATGATTTAAACAAATGTTTTATTCTATTCTCAACATTCTCCTCCATCATGCTTCTGCTACGCGCGGTGCTACGGCGTAGCACTGCGCTACGGCGTAGCACTGCGCTACGGTCGCTTTTATTTCTGTCATAAAAACCATAATTTTTACACCACTCCAATCTCACCATTGCCCTCAATTTCATTAGATTTCTAGTGTACAAGTTATATTATATTAATATCAAAATAAATAATATGGAAACATACAAATACAACATAACATACAGGTATGTGCAAATGGGTGATTGCAATGACGAAGTACGACAAAGTGGCGAAGGTGGTTGCGCCTAAGAAGCAACGGTTGGCGGCAGCTCAGGCAGTGTACGACAAAGCCAGTGCCGCCCTCGCTGTGAAGCAGGCTCAGCTCAGAGAGGTCAGTACCTACGGACTTTACGAATACTCGATAAAAGCTCACGCCATACCGCCAAAAATAAAAAAAATTATGTTGAGCTGAACTCTAATGTATATATACTCGTAATTTTCAGTTTTCCTATTTAAATAAGCGTTATAGATTAGGGCGCATATCTCAGGACTGATGTACTTTAGAGCTGAGCTGCCATAGTAACTATTGTTTGTATGGAAGTGCTCTACACATCTAACAAGGTGGCGTTAGAGTGCGACCAAAAACAAAAAGGCACCTAAATTGGGCATAGGCCTTTAGGCTTGCGCAATTAAATCGTTACGTATGTTGCAAATTTCTTCGAACACCCGTCACGTTAGACTTGCGTAAGCCTAAATTTGCGCAAGTTAATCGTTTCGTGTGTGGCTAGTATAACTTAAATTTCACACGCTGCCAAAGATAAATATAATATGGTGTCCATATGTCATGTTTGTTCATTTGGCAAATTCAACACATTATTCCGAAAAATTTAAATAAATTAAAAATCCAATTTAGGTGCAACTAAAACTGAAAAAACTGGTCGACGTCCTAGCCGAACAGAGTCGTCAACAGAAGATATTGGACGATGAGGTAATGGACTGCAGCAACAAACTGAAACGAGCCGAAATGCTCATCTCAGGCCTCGGCGGGGAGAAGGATCGCTGGACGCAAATCGCTAAGACTTTGCGCGAAACTTACAATTCACTTACAGGTTAAATAATGTTTATTTCTGTTAATTGGTAAAAAAAAACAGTTTTACACGTCAAAAGTAAATTACGTTTTAAAACTAGATTAATTCCATGTTTCTTAATTGACTACTGTTGAGCAGAAAGACCAAAACAAACTCAGAAGTCTTTTAGAGTCCAGACATAATCTTGGTCAGACATGTAATATGCTTAAAACAACCTTCTGCCTGCATGATCTAAATTATTTTGTCTACTCATAATAAAACGATAACAATAGAGCAAAAGGTACGATTATCTTATAATTATTCTTCCTAGTTGATTTTGTTGTCATTACAGGGGACATCTTGATTGCTGCTGGAATAATCGCGTATCTCGGACCATTCACAGCATCTTTTAGAAATTCACAAGTATGTAATATATAAGTGGAACATTTAATTTTATGATCTTGTATTACTACAAATTTCGCCAAGCACTCCTAAAGCGCCTTACTGTTGAAAGTTGTTATTGTTGTTGGACTGACAAGTCGATGACCCCTGTTGGGCGTCATATCAATAAAACTGCCATATCTCAGGTAGTCGGTGACAACTGTTACAATTTCTGCTTAGAGCGTAAGTCAGCCGCCCATCACGGTGTACATTTTCAAAGTTAGGGCGTTCCTAGTGTCACACAGGTTTGCTCACGCATGCAGGACTGACCCGCATGCGTCCACCCGCAATGAACTTTTTCATTATAATTATCATTACCGACCCGCGTGTGTATAGCATACGAGTACATGATAATAAAAACATACCTTTGACAAAGTGTATTGCGAGGGCCACGTATACGGGCATGCGGGCATTGCATGCATGTGTAAATTTGCATGGACACTAAAAGCGCTTTCCTTTTCCATACACTGTCTAGGTCTCTCATCCAACTGTCGAAGGTTTGCTAGAATAAATTTCTAATGAAATAAGCAGCACTTTTGTGTTCTGCCATCTTTATGTATTTTTCTTTAATAATTGTTTAGGGTATACATAAATAAATAAAATGCCCTTTCTGTTAGATGTTAGCTTGGGCAAAAGCATGCCACGACTGCGGCATAGTGTGTACGCTGGACTTCAGCTTGATCAAAGTGCTGGGCGAGCCCGTCACCATCCAGCAGTGGAACATCGACGGACTACCCTCCGACGACTTCAGTGTGGAGAGCGCCATCATCATCAAGTGAGAAGTTTCTTCTTATCCGTTACTAGCGAAACGCCCAGGCTTCGCACTGGTGCTATTAATATGTGAAGACGGTATTCTGTTCACGACATGCACTAGGCTTGCATGAATTCAAGACAGTATTTCATTAGTACTCGTAGTATTAAGTACTTATTTTTGTATATACAATGTCGCCCATCATGTGCCCGCCCGTATTTTTCTGAATATTCATGAAAAATTATCGAAAATTAACTTTAAAAGGGGGTCGTTCTTTAATATTTTTCATGTTATTCAATTTTTTATATTTTTAGTAGCGTTTGCCATATCTCCTATGTTATTGGCTCGATTTGGATTCTGTTTATTATTTCTAATTGCTTATGCATTTTATCGGATTTACTAAAAAAAAATCAATAAAATTTATCGACTAAGAATTTTTTTTTTCTAAAAATAAAACCGTATTTATTTTAAAAAGCACAAGTGTAAGTCCATAAAATAATAGCGGGATATCGAAAAAAAAAAGATAGACCCCCTTTTCAAGTTTATTTTCGATAATTTCTCATGGATATTCAGAAAAATACGGGCGGGCACATGCTCATGGACGACATTGTATGCTAGCGACCCACTCCTGTTTCGTACGGTTTTTACGATTTGACAAAATATCGAGATTTCTTAGGTAAACGTAACTTTAATATTAATGTATTTATACACATAAAAAAATAAAAAAAATCTCTAAACGATGGTGAAAATCTCATCTAAATCTGTTGTGTGGTTTAGAAGAACAACGCGGGGCATATAGACAAACGTGAATAGCGACTTTTATTTTATTATTTGTATAGTTACTTAATATAATATAGTCTATGATTATCTGGCATAATGTAATTTTTCCACACCCGGCTAGCACCGTTGCCGAGATTGATTATGCGATTGTCTATGAGGGGATCATTAGTATTAGAGGGTATGACTGAACATAATTAGGTATGTAGTTTTTTTTTTTTTTGTGCTAGAAAAGCTATGTAGTCGATAGTTCATACATTATATGTATTACTAGCTTTTTCCTGCAGCTTCCGTCGCGTGGATGTCGAGTTTATACATTATATGTATTACTAGCTTTTTCCTGCAGCTTCCGTCGCGTGGATGTCGGAAATTATCCCATGGAAACGTACTATCGGGATAAAAAGTATCCTATGTGTTAATCCAGGTTATAAACTGTCTGCGCCATCCAAATCCTATTAGTAGCATAACATAATGATTGAATACTATTTTGAATTCATGCAAGCCTAGTTTTAGCAATTTGTGCCAAGTTTCATGTTTCTTTATTCAAAGAAAATTACATACAAACGAAATCCCCCCTTTTCGCCCCCCTTAAAGGTTGAATTTTCCAAAACCCCTTCTTAGTGATCCATACATTATAAAAGGAAGCTGTGTGCAAAATGTCAGGTTCCTAGTCCCAGTGGTTTCGGCTCTGCGTTGATATGTCAGTCAGTCAGTCAGTTTCTCCTTTTATATATAATAAATATTTACCTGCCCTCTCAAAAGTTCTTGAGCAGATAATAAATGGTAGGCTTGTTGATTACCTCGAAAAGCATAATCTTCTATCTCTAACACAATACGGCTTTCGGTCCGGAAAATCTACGTCTGAGGCGGTCCACAACTTAACTAACTATATTGTCACCAATTTGGATAAGGGGAAAAAAGTACTGGGTATATTCTTAGACCTTGCGAAGGCCTTTGATACGGTTTCTGTTCCGATTCTCATACAAAAAATTGAGAATTTGGGAATAAGAGGAGGCCAACTTCAACTCTTGGAGGACTACTTGAGGGAGCGTACCCAGTGCGATAAAATTGATAATTACACTACTGACGAATGTACAATCTCATATGGCGTGCCCCAGGGAAGTGTGTTGGGTCACACCTTGTTCCTCATCTATATCAACGACCTGGGTTTGCTCACGCTTCCCAACGGTAGGATCACCTTTGCAGACGACACGGCTCTTCTCTTCAGCGCTGATACGTAGGCTGAGGTTTTTTCACATGCACAGTCTGGATTCAATGCTGTTTTTTACTAGATACGCAATAACATCCTAACTCTTAACTCTGACAAAACATATTATATGACCTTCTCCCTGAAAGTTAAAAGTAACATACCGCATTCCTCAACTTCTTACACGATTATAATACACACTTGTTCTAAACGATAACCAATGTAACTGTACGCACATTCGCAATACCACATACATTAAGTATCTAGAAGTAATTATCGATAACACGCTTAGATTCCATGAACACATAAACACACTTAAAATAAGGTTGCGTAAACTAATATACATCTTTAAACCTCTAAGACAAGTGGCTGATGACAAGGTATAGAAATCCGTCTACTATGCCCTAGCTCAATCGCTGTTAATATATTGCATCTCTTTCTGGGGAGGAGCCCCGAAAACCACAATAATTGAGCTAGAGAGAAGTCAACGAGCTGTACTAAAACAGCCACAGAGCGACTTTACAAGGAGGCTAAAGTTTTGAAAGTGCGTCAACTCTTTATCGCAAGCACTATATTAAAGCAACACTCGTTAATCCCCTATCATCCCTCAGCCTCGCTTGGTAAAAGACGGTGCAATCTAGTACCGTCACATCCACCACTCTAAACAATTTTCGAAGCGGTTCTTTTGCCACCTAGGTGCCTTTTTGTACAATAAAATAAACAAGATGATACCTACAGTTAACCAGTCTAGAATATTGTGCAAAAAATGTAACTTCTTTCCTCCAAACCCAAAATTATGCTGATACTGAAAAATTACTTAACTCAATGGTGTAATGTAGCAGCGCCTGATGTAGTATATTTTTTTCTTGCAGTCTTATTACTTATTATTATTTATTTATAAATAGTTCCCGGCAATCCAAACAACACACACACTGCTAGCTCCATACACGCACGACCAAACATACATCACACACAAACACACCCCTATCTCTTACACACACATACACATACACACACTTCCATGCACAAATACTAACATAATAAATCTTTGACTCTCTAACTCATTTTAATGAGTCAATTACTGACTACCGATTTAACATTTTTTTTTTCCCCTCCCACATGTCGACAACCTCGTGAGCCACGTCAAGATACTTGATTTGTTTATCTTTCTCAGCTTTCACGAGGTTCCCGTCAGGTGGGACCGTTACGTCAATAATCATTGTGCGCCGCTCTACTCGATCCCCCACCACTATATCGGGCTTATTGGCAACAATATCTCTCTAATAATCAGTTATGATGGATCGATCCCAGTACAATGTGATATTTCCATTTTGGAGAACTGGGTCAGGCACATACCTGTAGTACGGCACTTCCGATTCCACAAGATTGTATTTCAGAGCAAGTTGTTGATGGATAATCCTGGCTACAAGGTTGTGTCTATGCAAGTACTCTTCGTTAGCTAGACGAGAACAGCCGAAGATAATGTTCCGGATTGATTCTCCCGGACGGTGGCATGCCCGACAGATGTCAACTGTGCCGTCTTTCACAATAAATCTACGGTAATTGTTCGTCATGATAACTTCATCCATAATTGCACAGAAAAAACCTTCGGTTTCCCCAAGAAGGTCACCAAAACGCAGCCATGCTACGGACGCTAGAAAATCTACATCGGGTCCATGTAGGGCCCGGAAAAAGCGTCCGTGAAGCTCCTTACTCTGCCATACCTCCCTGCGATCGTTAGTGTCAAGCACTACAAGCTTGCACCAGTTCTCTTTAGCCATGGAGAGAGGGGTGAGACCCTTATCCACCGCGACCACATCTCGATGCATCCCCACGAGACTGCATATCTCGCGATTGTGGAGGGTATTAGCGTTTAAAAAGCCTCGACCTCGACACTTTCGCGGGATATACAGTCTCATTACCGATGACCGTGGGTGGTGCATTCGATGTGATTTATTTATCTCGGGATCATGCTGTCCCGGTCCTTTGGAAGGCGTACGAGGGGCCGAAGCCAACTCGCAGAGGCCCCTTAGACAATTTTAAATGGAATGAGGCACCAACCGACGATTATCCCTATATGCACTGTGCAAGTGCACCCAAGGACAACCCCCGGTTGGTGCAGGACTATTGCAGAACATGGAAACAAAAAATATTGGGCTATGGGTTTGGTTGGCTATAGTGGATGGGTTACCTAAAACTATGGAAGGCCTATGTCCCCTGCCTGATCAATGTTATGGTATACACGGATAAAATGGCAGGGGTTGACTTGCACATTCAATAATGGTGCTGTGCAATAATAGAGGTGCTTGAGATGTGGAGAGGTATTCCACAGCTTTCAGAACAATCCCAGAGCCCGGAAGATGGTCAAGATCCCTACGAGCACTAACTGTAATACTTCCTTCCTCCGAGCACGTTTACTCTTGCGAATCTCCACTCAAGCCGGCCAATTAAGGCAAGAATGAGGTGGGAGCTCTGTTCCTCGTCAGTGTTCACTTCAGTCGGCCAATAAAGGCAAGCCAGAGATGAGGAACAAGATTTCTTCCGGGAGATAGGGTCCGTGGGGTCGCTACTGCCCAACAGCTCGCACATGCTGCCCTGCGGATTTCTGTATCTCTCTTGGTCTGGCCCCTCATCCTAGACCTGTTCCGGCAAAGTAAACTCTACCGGCACAGACCCAGAGTTTGGAGCGCGCAAGCCCCACCACGACGTCAACGTAGAGATACGGTGGTGGGGTTATTAATATTATTATTATATATATCTACCAGCTGAGGTAGCATACCCCATAACTACAGATTTGTAGATAAAGGTTCATTTTACTATTACTTTACAATTGCGAAAGTGTCTATGTTAGTTTTTTCATCTTTTACGTAGCAGCGGAGTAACAGATTATCGTGATTTTGCATAAAGATAGTTTATGGGCCGAGGGAAATAGGCTTTTATTTATTTATTTACTAAGGCACTAAGTCCCAATATATACTTATCACAAATACATACAATTCAGTAAATAAATTAAATTCATTACATCATTAAAATAAATATGAAGGTGCATTTAAATTAAAAATTCCATACGATCATAAAATAAATTACATTAAAACTGAGTAGCACTTCAAATTAAATTTCATCACATTATCACTAATGCTGCGGCCCCATCTGCATCTATCATGACGAAGCTTCGCACAGTGATACGATACTCGCAGACGTGACCAACCATTATCGGTTAATGTCGCGTCAGTTCGGGCTGCGTAGCACTTATCGTCCGGGTACATACACATAATAAACATAGCGAAGCCGCTAATGTGACCATCGCATTAGCGCGATAACTTGTTAGCGAGCAAAACATAGCAAAACAAGCTTCGGCACGTATTGCTTTGTCACGATAGATGCAGATGCGGCCGCAGCATAACAAAAACAATAAATATCACAATAAACACAATCTTTATCGTCGGTTGGACACTCTGATGGACTGCCAACCGAGGATAAAGATTTTTATCCCAGCAAAATGTTAGATGTCTTTGGGATAAAACACGGTAACGAAACCGAAGATAATAGCAGGTAAATCTATAATGAGTAAACTGTGTTACAGGTATGGAAAAACATTTTGTACCAAAGTGATAGGTGTGATGGTGTGGAACCAGCTAACAACTTTCAAATATATAAATTTTTTCTTGTGCACGCTCCTTAGTTAATTTTAACAGTTATTTTTGCATTCATTAAAAGCTTATGGTAATGTGAAACAGGACAGCTCGACGTTGGCCTTTGATGATTGATCCTCAAGGCCAAGCCAATCGCTGGATCAAAAATATGGAAAAGCCGAACAATATCAGTATAGTGCGTATGACGCAGGCTGACTTGGGACGGATCTTGGAAAACGCAGTACAGTTTGGACAGCCGGTATGAAGCCCACATTGTTTAAAAGTGCAACCAGTCTGCGGTCAATTAACGGCGACTGTCTTAGCAAAATATGCCACGATAACCTCGTTCGAGCGCAGTGTGGTTGCTCATAAATGTTTTTTTATTCTATTCTATACCGTTATCTAATAAGATTTGTTTGCTCAGGTTTTGCTAGAAAACGTATTGGAAGAGTTGGATCCAATGTTGGAACCACTTCTGCAACAACAGACCTTCAAGCAAGGTGGAGCCCTCTGTATTAAAATTGGTGATTCCATTGTTGAATACAATAAAGATTTTAAGTGAGTATTTAAAAACAACCGTAGTTTAATGACCTTTATTAGTATTTTTTTGAATTTTATTCAAAATCAGTCAGCTATATTTAGAAACCGCCTAGGGTATCTTGTTGAGGGCGTCACATTGTATAAACTAAATAATATTTCCTAGATTATACATAAGTACAAAATTGGCGAACCCTCATTACCTACCCGAGGTGGGCGTGCGAGTGACTCTCGTCAACTTTATGCTGGCTATGGATGGTCTGCAAGCGCAGTTACTGGCGCGAGTGGTCGCCCGTGAAAGGCCTGATTTGCAGCAAGCCAAGACAGACCTTACCACGCAAAGCGCCGAGCATCGAAGGCTCTTACAGGACATTGAAAAGAAAATATTGACAGTACTATCCACATCTGAACATTTATTGGAAGATGAAGAAGCGGTCCAGGTAACACAACTCACCTATTTTGACTGTACATAAATTTGTTATTTTATTAAATAGCCCACATATACCTAAATGGCTTTCTATTAGGATAGACTGCGATCAGCTCAGTTTTTCTATTAGGACAGACTGCGATCAGCTCAGTCTTTCTATTAGTACAGTCTGCCAACAGCTCAGTCATTCTATTAGGACAGACTGGGATCAGCTCAGTATTTCTATTAGAATAGACTGCGAATAGCTCCGTCCTTCTATTAGGACAGACTACGATCAGCTCAGTCCTTCTATTAGGACAGACTGCGATAAGCTCAATATTTCTATTGAGATAGACTGCGATCAGCTCAGACTTTTCTTCTTCTTCGTGTCGATGATTCCATTTATCTGTTTTAAATAATCTTCAACCAGAATTCGGCCACTTGGACAGCGTTATCGTTGGCGGCCAGGTGTTTTTGCACATGCTAAGAGCACAACAAAAGGTGAAGCATTATTTGCGATGTGGCTCCACAGTCACTCTGTGGCTCATCGGAGTACCCTGACTAAGTTGTACCTGCAGCGGCTTCTTAGTCGGTTATGGGATTTCCACGTAGGCTATGGCAGTTGATGCAGGTTGGAAGCTTTTCTGCAGACTCAACATAGCCAGCTGGAGAGGGATGTTTGAGAAGCCACAGTTTTCAAGTGGGATGGTCGACTTGACGAAAATGTAACGGCTTTACAGCCTGCTCCTATGCTTCTTTACGTCGTAAAGTGAATGACGTTATCTTAGTAGTTCTCATTAATTATTTTAAATATTTGTGTTATTTGTTTAGATTTTGAACTCTGCAAAAGAGATGTCGAATGAGATCAAAGAGAAGCAAGAGGTGGCTATGATAACGGAGCAGGCTATTGACGTGGCTCGGAACGACTACGTGCCAATTGCTGAGCACTCCACCGAATTATTTTTCCTCATCGGTAAGTTATTGGTGAAGTGTTGCAGTGGAGTGAAGAGAGTTAGCAAAATATGTAATGAATATGCATGTTTTAGACAGACTTATAGCTTGAAGTTTCTGAAGATATACTTTAGGCCACGTATAATTATAAGTAGATATTATTATGTAGGTACCAATATTTTTAATATTAACAACAATTTATTTATAGCATCGTTGGCGAATATTGATCCAATGTACCAGTATTCGCTGGGCTGGTTCGAAGGTTTGTTCGTGGCTACCATCGATAACACTGAGAAAGTAGAGGAAATTACTGAACGGCTGGATATATTGAGGAACTTCTTCACCTACTCTCTCTACGCTAACATCTGCAGAAGTTTGTTTGAAAAGGTAAAACAGTCGAACTTCGACTGTCAAGGTCTTGAACGAAAATTGAAAATCCTAAATATTAAGCCTTGGATTCACTAGGAGACGAAATTTAACCAACATCCCGCGCAACACTGGATCTACCGTGTCACTGCAACGTTGCCCACCGTCCCGCAACGCGCGCCGTGCGGCACCGCAACGCGCGCCGTGCGGCATATCTACGTGCCGTGGGACATGTTCCATAGAGTCGCTCCTGGATCGGTGATCCGTTCCACAGGCATCATTCTCAAATCAAATCATTTATTTGCCTGAATATGGGTACATGAGGTGACACATACAAAAAAACTTTTTTAAACCATATCCTACCTACCTAAAGAGGTGTGCAAATATCTATTATAATAAAAATATTGCGTGCATTATTCATTAATTTAACTATTACAAACATTTATGTAAGACTAGCACCCCGTAGTTTCACTCGCATTAGTCTCGATCCCGCGAGAATATCGGGATAAAAGTATTCTATGTCCTACTTCAGATCATAGTCTACCCATGTGCCAAATCTGTTGCTTCATCCAAATCTGTTTAGCCGTTTAAAGTGAAAGCGTAACAAACAAACAAACTCACTTTCGCATTTATAATATTAATTAGGATTATTTAAGAAATTTATTAATTATATAATTTTATTAAAAAAATATTACATTATGTCGTTTATTTATTTTGTTACATAAATAATTACATTTTTAAATATTTCTTACACTAAAAAGATATTAAAAAAACATATAATAATATAAAAAAATAGAGGTCCGCCGGTGTCGGGAGCAGGGTCCAAGCTACCGCTGGTTAGGGCTGCAGAGACAGGAATCTCACAATGCGAGCCGTATCGAGGAGTACTGCCTTCTGAAATAGGCCCTTGATCCAACCGCCTAACGCGAGGCTCGAGAGATGTTATTCGAGGCTTTCGGCCATCAAGCCATTGGCCGTTACGACAATCGGCACAACGATAGCCGAGCTCACATTTCACATGTTAACAACCTCGTGTGCTAAGTCGAGATATTTTATTTGTTTCTTTTTCTCAGCTTTCACGAGGTTCTCGTCATGTGGAATGGTAACATCGACTATCATTACGCGGCGCGCTGATCGATCTATCACCACTATATCAGGCTCATTGGCTACAGTAATCCTGTCAGTAATGATAGACCAATCCCAGTATAACGTGACATGGTCATTTTCGAGAACTGGGTTGGGCACATACTTATAATACGGTACCTCAGAGTCAACATTTGTATATTTCAAAGCAAGTTGCTGGTGAATAATCTCGGCCACTTGGTTATGTGTATTTATTTTTTTATTTTTTTTATTTTATTATTTAAGGAAAAACAAACAGTAGCACAATAAGAAATAGTCATAATATCTTAAATATTACATTTTAAAACAATTCTGCTACTCACTACGTATGCTACTATCCACAGATTACAATTAAAAGTATTTAAAAACTAGCTACCTATTTATCTGACTTTATCCTAGAACTCATATCTGGATTTTTTAATTTATAAAAGAAAAGTAAACATGTGTTGTGTAAAATTGTGTCTATGCAAGTACTCGCCGTGAGCCAGACGACAAAAACCAGAGATAATATGTCTGATGGACTCAGCCGGACGATGGCATTTCCGACACAAGTCAACCGTGCCGTCCTTTATAATATGTCTCCGGTAGTTATTTGTCAAAATTACTTCGTCCATAGTTACACAGACGAAACCTTCAGTTTCCTGCCCTACCTACCCTACTTACCCTACCTGCCCTACCTGCCCTACCTACCCTACCTACCCTACCTACCCTACCTACCCTACCTACCCTACCCTACCGACCCTACCTACCCTACCCACCCTACCCACCCTACCTACCCTACCTACCCTACCTACCCTACCTACCCTACCTACATTTTTTGTAGTTCATGTCTATGTCATCTAGAGGGTGCCATATTGAATTTAATGACGTCACATAGCTTATAACCAGTGGACCATCAAGAAGCTTCCAACGATACCTTATTTGTCAAATTATGGTTAGAAGTTTAGAAGTTATGAGGTGAGGAAGAGCAAATGAACATACGTACCGGTCAAAATCATAACCCTCCTTTTTGCTTCGCCGTAGTCGGGTAAATAGGATTTTTTTTTATACAATGTCAATCATATATTTTTTAAATTATTATTTATGAATGAAATGTCAAAATTGACTTATTATATAATGTCAAATGCTCGTAGATATGCCGCGTCATGTCCCGTGGCATGTTACTCAATTTGTTTCCTAGTGAATCCAAGGATTTTGTTGTTGTCATCTGTACCTATTTCTTACTAGCTACACGGTCCTTTTAAACGCACCACACACCAATTACTAAAGGGTATCATTATGGTTGCAGGATAAAATTGTGTTTTCATTATTGCTGGTAATCACGCTAATGTTAGCAAAGGAGGAGATATTAAGGTCCGATGTCATTTACCTGTTGGGCGGCGCGCAACCTCGAACCTTGGTAAATAACCCAGTGCTGTTCCTGAGTCCACAAGCCTGGGCCGAGTTCAATGCGTAAGGAACAGTTTTATTTAAATAAAAATATGCATACAGTGTGTCTGGTCACCGGTGTCCGACCCGTTAAGGCAAAGCAATATGATCAATTTTATCGACAAATCCACCATATAAGGCATTTTGCCCCTACGGTTTTGAAAAGGCGGCCATTTTGTTTTTTTTTTACCGAGTGCGGATGGGTTTAATTTATTTTGCAATATCTACCGTTGTGGAGGTCCACAAGCATAAAAGTGGTTTCATTCGACAGCTACGTAAGGTCCAGCATTTTAAAATTTTCCAAAGATGTAAACAACAATAACCGCTCGAAATTGTCTATGGTTTAGTAGTGCGGTAGTTTATTTTTTAAGTTTTGCTGCTATCGATGTTATGATTTTTTTTGCAGTATCTCGTCAGTATTTTTTATATTATGTAACTTTCAAATCAAAAGAAATATGTTCCTATGTTAAACCGTGTAATATGTTCCAATGTTAAGGGTACGCTAGTCGGTCATTCTTCCATACAAACGTAGTATGGTGATTACTCGTCTGTTTGACGGTGTACGTTCAAAACTAAAAATTATATCTTGTCTTGTCATTATCTAACCTTGTATGTTCTTCAGTAGTTTTTTTTCATAATATATCTATACGCCCAAAGGTCTGTTCATGGAATTTTACGCGCTCGTTTTCGTTATGAATCATTGTCTTTTTCAGTAAATAAATATATAAATAAAAACTAGATAAGTAAATACTAAATAAATAAAACTTAATAAATAAATAATTATACTAATTAGCATGCACATTAGTTACCAACGAGTTCAAGACGTCGACTAGTGTACCCTTAAACGGTGAAAACGAACAAGATATAAATACAATCAAATTTTGCACTGGTTTCAAAACGCGTAGTTACAAACTATAATTGGAATAAATTTATAAATATTGAAGACAAATTAGCACGCACCTTTGACATACCTACCTTACTTAAGTACGTTTGGTATGCCAAAGATACAAAAAAAATGGTAGTTAACCAAATACCTACCTGGCAAAAATTACGAGACGAGCTTACAGATGGTGTAGGTAAGGAGCCACCAAATGGCAGACCGCGGTCCGAATCCGGACCGCCGACCTATTTTGTGCAGACTTTATGTAAATAGTTTGGTTTTAACAAATACTTAATCTAAAAATGTTGAGTAATTTAGCGATATTCTAGTCCGCACATTTCTTATTTCCATGCAGTAATATTGCCAAATTAATCAAAACAGCGAAATATTTGAAATCTATTTGCGACGTTGCCCACTTTCAGAACAAACGCTCTTAACACCAAGCTTTGTGTTTTCTGCCGTCGAGAGACGACAACAAACGACGCGAGGACGCGACACGCAAGCCGCATGAAGGTGCAAATGTTTTCGGGAGTAATAGAGCTAGGTAGGTACTCTACAGAACGAAATGATCGATATCCAAGAAAACAAAAAAATATGGAAGGTCCTTGAACATCTTTTAATCTTGGTTGGTAATCGTCTTCCAAACTGACCGCGATAGTCATATAATTTTTTTAAATGGGCTCCCAATCAAACTAATTTGGTGATCCCTGGTGTAGCTCATATTCTCTACTCGTACTTCTTTCACTCAGACATGTTGAATGTCAAAGACGAAAACATTTTATAATGATTATTTCGACAAGTAACTCTCTAGTCTAGTTAGCTCGGAGGATTTAAAGATCACTTGAAGCGGATATGATTATAGTTTCAATTCTCAGAAACAGTCTTCCTTTTGACATTCGGTATTGAATGAGGACCTTGGGCAATACGTTGCTTCGAATTCACGCCCACCCGTGCTTTTTGTTTTGAAGGTATTCGTTATTTATTTATTTATCTCTATTTATTCAGACTACAATGGTCTATAGTTTTGGTAATAAAAAGCTTAGCCTATGTTAGTACTTAATAACTAAAACAGAACGGGTCCGGTTTGCAAGCGCCCCACTAGTGAGCTGTCTGCCCGGGCGACTATTAATTGCTGGATAATGTTAGGACTGCCATGCAGCCTGCGGAGTAGCGAGGCAGATTTCTTACGCCACAATGCATCAAAACCGTCATTGCGTGCGTCTGCAAACATTTACGCGGCAAAAAAAAAAAAACAATTTAATGGGTCTTAATTTAAAAAGGTACAAAAATGATTACAGTAATTGTTCAAAATGACCTCCGAGATCTTGCAAACAAGAAAATAATAATAAAAAGAAAGTGCGTTATTATGGTGGATTTGTCGATAAAATTGATTATATTGCTTCTCCTTAACAACTTTTTGGAGACATTTTGATCAGCATTCACAGATAAAAAAAAATTGAGTGCAAGAAAATGGGCAGTTTTCACAAATACTTTTTTTATGTCAATCGATCCTGTTTCTTACAAGGATCAAAAAACTCTTTTGGATTAACTGAGGTTTGAGTACTAAAATCTGCCTAGCCTTTTCCCAACTATATTTGGGTCGGCTTCCAGTCTAACCGGATGCAGCTAAATACCAGTATTTTACATGGAGCGACTGCCTATTTGACCTCCGCAACCCAGTAAACGGGTAATACGATACCCCTTGGTAAAACTAGTTGTCAGACTTTCGGGCTTCTGACGACCCGTAACAACTGTCAAAGATGAAAAAATGACAGCCGGGACCAACGGCTTTGCGTGCTTTTGCAGGTAAGAAGAGGTATTTAAAGATGGTCACCCATTCACGGACCAACCACGGCAGGTGAACCTTAACCTGATCGATCGACCTGTACCGCTTTTATTACTTAGCCCTCTATGTATCTGTGTGTCTGTCTTTCATTATCATGTACATACAATCAACAAAAAGAAAAAGATTACACCTAAGTCTACTATATCTGCTCTCGTTTTGGAGCTTCACAAGTATCCAAATAAGTATTTTCCCGTTTAAATATTATTTTGATAGTACCTATGTAAATTGAATTCACCAGATATTTTATTCGTCTAATAAATCAACTAAGATTTTATCTTTTATGAGCAAAATTTTTCAATTGTCAGATGATAACTTTTACGCAAAACTTGTCAAACCCTCACAACCCGTTATCAGAGATGATTGCTAAATCATCCTTATAATGCAGATAAATGTAAAACTATTTCGTTTATTTGGCAGACTTAATGAAATACCAAAGTTCCATGGAATCCTGGAGCACTTCGTAGCAAACGTTTCTAAATGGGAGGCGTATTGTGATTTGCCTAATCCACAAGATTATCCTTTGCCTTCACCGTGGGACAAAAAGCTTGACGCGTTTGAGGTAACAAACATACCTTGTTTATAATAACTTACAAAATTAAATCAAATACTTTAATGACTATTTATTTCTACAGAAACTGTTAGTAATGCGGTGCATGCGTTTGGACATGATGGTACCGGCAGTCCGGAATTACATCGCAGGTAAGCGTATCAAGTAATATGTATCAAGTATAATCATCACTTGCTTTGTATAATGAAGTATTAAGGTGGAGATGGACTTGCAACGTTTGATTGTAATGTACTGACATTACAATCAAACGTTGCAAGTCAGTCTCCACTGCTCCATTTTTATTCAGAATGGCGGACGTAGAGGTTGACATGCGCTCGCAATGTTAGCATCGAGCGGCTCGGCTCGCTGCACTGACTACTGTAACGCGTTACAAAAACTCGATACATTACAAACAAACGTTACAAGTCGGTCTCCGCCTTTAGATTTTGCTTTAAAAAGTAAGAATAATCGTACTTACATTCTCTCTTCGTTACCTGTGATCTTTCACAATGGAAAAACTCGCGGTGAACTATGGTTACAGCGAGCTGGATCTGTCACTGTCAAGAGTCAATCATAGCGTTTAATCATTTTGCCGCTAACATATGGTTTTTTAGGGTTCCGTAGTAAACAAGGAACCCTTATAGTTTCGCCATGTCCGTCAGTTTGTCTGTCCGCGGTTTAGCTCAGAGACATTTAGTCCTAGAAAGCTGTAATTCGGCATGGGTATACATATTAATCACGCCGACAAAGTGTAAAATAAAATTAAGAAAAATATTTTTTTTAGGGTATACCTCCAAATTATCAAATAACTTCTCCCGCTCTTCGCGTCAGACTTCTACTGACTAAAACCCACCCGTATTCCTTCCGTTGCCTGTGTGCCGGGGCCGCGATATCCCTTTCGGACAAACTCGCAACCCTGGCAGGCATTGGCCCTTACGGACCCCGTCAGTTGGTGCTGACATCACTTTGAGGCGCGCGTGGAACACAACGCGCCGTCGTCCCGGGCCTGGTCCTTATCGGACGGCGAGCTACCCATTGCTCACCGTCCGCAAGGCTGCGCCTACGGTGGCCGGAATTCGATTGATTAATTATTAATTAATTATTATTTACAATTCCGCTATTTAATATTATAAAGGGCATCTCCAAATCCGTGAACGGTATTCCAGTGCCTCACAACAGGGAAATCAACCGTTCCCAGTATAGTATTAAGAAGGCTGTTGTTAATATTCAGAACAATTCTATTTTGAGATAAGTAGCTTTAGTTAAAATAATTAATAATACTTTCATTAAACCAATGTTAATCTATGCGGATTTCTAAGAATATGATACTCGTATTATAATCAAATTGATTTTCAATTATCAATATAGCTTTACATTTTATGTTCACCTTAAATAAGGCAAATAGATTTGCCATTAATCTATAACATTTTATGGAAGATGAGTGTTAATTTTTGCATTTACTGAGATATATAAATAGATTGAAAACTCTTAATTTTTGGTTTGATTTTCGTTCATTCCATATATATAATTCACATAGTTCTTTGACCAGCAGATATCAAACGGGTCTTCAACCAATGCTATGTGTTTTGAAGGAAACATAATAGAGCTCTTTTGCACTAAAACAGAATTGTTATTATGTTATGAAAAACACATAGCATTGGGACAATGTGCTTGCTGTTGAGTTTTGAAGACTTCTACAATTGACACTTGACAGTGACAGATTCAACTCGCTGTAACCAAAGTTCACCACGAGTTCTCCCATAGCGAAAGATCACAGGTGACCTCTCAATGAAGAGGGAATGTAATTCTTACAACTTAAGGCAAAATCTAAGACTGCGTCTTTAACCAATACTATGTGTTTTTCATCACATAATAACTGTTTTGTTTTAATGCAAAACAGCTCTTATATTAATATATGTAATTTTTTTAAAGCAACATTGGGTCGTAAGTTCGTGGAGCCCCCACTTTTTAACCTACAATCTTCGTATTCGGACTCTCACTGCTGTATCCCACTGTTGTTCGTGTTGACACCCGGCTCTGATCCTATGGAGACACTATTGAAGTTTGCAGATGATCAGGTAAACGACATCAAACACTAAACCCTTTTTTTTTGTATACTGAAGTATACATCAAATATCTTCCTGGTATTAATCTATAACATTGTCATCCCCATGTAACTGAGGGTCGGCGCAACGTTTTTTTCTTCTATTTTGTGCTGTCAACAGTCACTCCCATTTCTCTTACCATTCCTCTCCCTCTCCATCCATCCACATTCATCATTCTTTTAGTCACAAGCTTTTTATCACTCCTCATCATGTGATGGGAAGGGTATCGGCATGTGCTCATACCAAGATAAACGATTCCCTTTCAACTTGTCTTCAACACTACATGAATGAGTAATAAAGTTTATTTATCTGATGCACTTTTTAATAATGTAATAATATTTATCAGGGTTTTGGTTCTTCCCGTTTGTTTTCGCTGTCGTTGGGCCAAGGTCAGGGCCCTATCGCAGTCAAACTTATTGAGGAAGGCGTTCGGAGTGGCACATGGGTGGTGCTGCAGAACTGTCACTTGGCTAAGAGCTGGATGCCCATGCTAGAAAAGGTAATTTATCAGCATCACCGCTTTTACTGTTACAACTATTTATTAGTTTTGGTATTGTCATATCCTGTCGTCAATGCAGCTGTCCAGAGGAATCTAGATATTTTTAAATGTTGATCCTTTTCCAGATCTGCGAAGGGTTGACTCCAGACTCCACACATCCAGACTTTAGGCTGTGGCTTACGTCATACCCTGCTGATCATTTCCCGGTGTATGTACTGCAAAACGGTGTAAAAATGACCAATGAGCCGCCACAAGGTAATGTTTATGGCGCATTATATTAATTTACGAATTGGAAGATCGTTTTTAGATATGCTTGAGTGTTCTTTGTTAGATTTGTATATCTAAACGACTGCTTTCTTCCTTATTTAGTTGCCTGTCAAGTCATTTTGTTTGTGTATCAAATCTAGGACTGCGAGCGAACATCGCTCGATCATTCTGCAGCGATCCTATCAACGACCTGGAGTGGTTCGAGGGCAACAAGCAGTCTGAGAACTTCAAGAAGCTGCTGTTTGCACTGTGTTTCTTCCACGCTGTGATCCAGGAAAGGAGGCAGTTCGGCCCGCTGGGCTGGAACATTCGCTACGAGTTCAACGAGACAGACCTCAGAATCAGCGTCACACAACTCTATATGTTCCTCAATGAATACGATGTGAGTACGGATTAGGGTGTGAACTGATTGCTAAATAAATTGACAATCGACGTTTTTAAATTGTCCGTAAATTCTATTCACGTAACTGTTTTTTTTGCTAGCTCAGATCTGATGACTACTATCCTGTATCCTACTGTATTGTGTCAATTTGCTATTTAGTAATTAAGAGAGATCATCTCCACATCCCACCTTAGGTACGGGATATGATTGATTCTTTATTCTGGTTAACCTATCACAGTCCACTGCCGGACAAAGGCTTCCAAGTTGCGCCAGAACACCGGATTCTCCACCATCCACATCCAGTCTGGCTCTGCCGTTAGTCCCGCCATTTGCCGATTGTTGTTAGTTGATACTGAATGATATGGTAAATATTTTGAACCCAGGACGTGCAATTCATAGCACTACGGTATTTAACGGGCGAGTGCAACTACGGCGGCCGCGTGACTGATGACTGGGACCGGCGCACGCTCAACACCGTCCTGTTCAAGTTCTACAACCCTAAGGCCTTAAAGGAGTTCAACTATCCTCTCGACCCTACAGGTGAGCAAGCGACACGTATTTGGCTCTTTTATAAACCGTACCACTGACACATGACACGATTTTATTAACACGACCCAATGAGAAAATGTATCGAATTGTATGACGACACTGTTTGTTTTCGGTCGACGATAACGTTATACGTCCTATCATTTTTTGGTTGTATATTTTTCCGTTGCCGTAGTAGGTACACAAAGTAACACAAAATGGCATTAGACATCCATCATATTTTAGTTATCAAAGCATTCCATTCTACTGTGATTGTTATAAAAGCGCCCATTGGCCATTTCCGGTACAGATCGCTGCAGATTGATCTGCGGCAGGAAACGGTTACAATGTATTATTTTACCTGTTCCTTCCATTCTGTTTCTGTGCAATAAGTTTACTGGCACCAATCGGTACAGATTTGTCATTACGGGAAAACCGAGTCTTTATGCAAGCACCCTAATGATAAATGGTAATGATTTTGACAGGCATATACCACATCCCGACCCTGAAGGAGCACGGGGAGTTTGTGAACTTCGCGCAGTCATTGCCGGCCGAAACGCCGCCCGCCGTGTTCGGCTTCCACCCGAACGCAGACATCACCAAGCACTTCCGGGAGGCCGAAGAACTGCTTGACACGGCTATATTAACCCAGGTCTCCTGCACAATTTCACACCCTTTAATTATACAAGCTAGCACCATAAGGCACCATTTTATCGGATGCTGAATGTCTTTTTTATAATATGATGCAAAGAGCATTGACACGAACTAAATTAGTATAGGTTATGTCGTGGTTAGAATATACTTAAATCAATCAGCAACGTGGTAATGGGGATTGACTGGTCGAGGTGTGCCGGACAGATAGTAATGTAAGTATCGCTGATGAATGGTAAAACAATAAAAATAAAGTAATTTATCAGATGTATTGTAATTCGATTTAGAAACCTAATATTTATCTTTTAAAGAACCTTGAGCTAATTATAATCATATATAAGTAGTATTACTAAATATGCTGTTGTATTGAAAATATTGTTAGACGTAATGTAACACATTTATATCATATGGTTTTTCTTATGTTTCATCCATTGTCGGGGCAATGGGGCAGGATCGTGTGGTAAGACATTTGAATTAATCAGAATTGTTCATTTCACTAAAAGTAATATCATTAATGTCAATTTCTCATTTTCATGCCTGAAAGGATCTCGAGAAAAAGTACCAGGTAAGTCAATTTATATACCTTGCAAACGCTTTAGCGAAAAAAAACGAAAAAAATATGGAAAATGCAAGCGTCAAAGTGCATTAGCTGAACAACGAATGCCTAGCCAAAAGATAACGCTCGAACATGGTGTAAAACAAAATTATTTTGCAAAGAAAATAGATTAGAATCATTCATTGTAGCACAACTCGAGAATTGAGACAGAATCCATATTTATACTGTGATTGAGATATCAACATCTCAATTCTCGAGTAATCAGTATATTGCCCAATTACGTATTGCGCAATATTTTTGACATTTTAGGGTTAAAATTAGTGATTAAATAAAAGTTTGAGCGAGTTTATTTTATATTGCACCGTGTAGGATCAGTATTGCGCAGGTCTTGCTCACGTGAAAACATTGAACCTACGAATTGCGGAAGTTTTTGACCTTTTAGGGTTACAATTAAAGATTGAATAAAAGTTTTCGAGTTTATTTTTTATTGCAACTTGTAGGATTAGTATTGCGCAGGTCTTGCTCACGTGAAAAAATTGAAGCTACGAATTGCGCAAAGTTATTGTAGGTGTAGGGGCTGCCTAATTCATCGATTAGGAAGCATTATATGAAAATGAGCGCTTACAATTGCCGTTTAAAAGTTAAATAAAGTAAAAAAAAACACTTAAAAAATATATATACTGGTCCTAACACAGGACATGGCCGCCGCCGGTGATACAGAGATAACACCAGAGATGCAAGCGATGGACATCGCCGAGGACGTGTTGAAGCGACTGCCAGCCAAGATCCTGTCGGGGCCGTCGCACGAGGGGGTCATCAAGCATTCGGAAATGACGCCCATGTCCATTGTGGTCATACAGGAGGCCGCACGATACGATAGGCTGGTTAACGTTGTCAGATCCAGTGCTAGAGCCGTCATTGGTGCTGTGCAGGGTAAGTTTAGAAAAAAGGAAGAAATAAAATAAAATTTGAGGGGTTAAGGCACACAATAAAGACACAAAAATGTACTGAAAAAACTTAGTTAAACAGGCTCGACAACATCAGTTGTTTCAAGTTACCTATGTGATGTTTTGACAAGGCCCTTGGATAAGAAACACTTTTTGACGTTAAAATGTATCCAAAGGCTATATGCATATGCATATGTATTCTTTTGCAGCATTCTTATTTATGAAATATTATGATAGAATTTTCTCCCGTTTTACTTCTTAGTAAGTTCTTGGGGTTTTTAGAAAACCTTTCTAAATAAGCTATTTCTTAAATAGTACTTTTTAGTGTGATTAACCTTTTTTTAAATCTCTAGTGGTATAATAATGGTCAATCATGTATTGCATTCCACAATGTAATGGCAGCTTAAAATTCAATGAGATCATTACAGCAAAATAGGAGGAAAGAGGAAGGGAGCTACTGTGCGCTGTCAACTTGTCGACCAAAACTTTAAAAAACTTGTTGACCACCCAGAATTCACAAAACTGTTGAAATGCAGATTTTGTTGATTACATGCAATTCCTTTTAATAATATCATTTTCACGTATGGTACAGGTGTAAGCGTTCTGAACGACATAACGGAGGAAGTGCTGACAAGCATGGTGCGCGGGCGCATCCCCGGGCTCTGGGCCGGCAAGAGCTACCCCTCGCTCAAACCCTTCGCCTCCTACTTCAACGACCTGCTAGAAAGACTCGCATTCTTACAGGTACCCATATATATTTATCATATTATTTTCATTTAAATAATAGCCATTTTTTTACTCGTCAGATACTTTTTACTTGAGGAATAAATATGACAGTTTGACATCTTTGGACTTGTATAGAAAATATGTCAAACCACCATATTTATTATTTCGATAAAAGATAAATACATGACGATTGAAAACCCAAAAGAAGATGCCTAAATAGCAGCACGAAGAAGATTGTGGGACGAGCTAGACGTAGCTTTGACGACTGCGCTTGGCAACCTTCCTTAGTGCGCATTTCACCAATGACATTGAATGCGTTCAGCACATCTAAGCGCGTTCAAGCGCTGTCAGTGTACAATATTCCATAACAATTTTGACACTGACAGCTCTTGAGCGCGGTTTAGTTAAGCTGTAATCCGCACTTAGTGTGATCATAAAAACGCATAGGTTTACCACCTTATTAGGTACGCTCAGTTTTAATTACGTCAGTATTTTTATATTCGGGGTTCAATCTATCCGAAAAAAATGTAGTATTCCTTTAAGATATTGCTCGGAATTGGACCCGTGCCCGCGTTATACTCATGCACGAGTGAACTGATATCTGACTCTAAACTCACTCGTGTGATCATTTAACATGGCTGACTCCAGAAAATGTTATGGTAATTTCATTTCTGTATCACGCTATGAATCTTAAGGTAAATATAAACTGGTGAAATTTTGATAATTGAACTTTATCTAAATTATGATAGGTGAATTTTTTGTACGACCGCAGACGCGAGCATGTTCATGCGAGACAAGACAAGGCCTGCGCAGACTGGCGGACGGGACGGCACAGGATTTTAAATACATCAATTGAATTTAATTCTTATCCAATCGAACTAAGGTATATATTTCAATGCTTGGTGATCGACCGCAGGATGGAGGTGATGGAGCATCGCAGCGCAGTTTTCTCTGCAGTATAAAAGAGCATGCTGGAGTATACCGCGGCGGGACGTGTCGGTATGCGCCGTTATGTGCCTTTGTGCGCCGTTATGCAGCGGTATGCGCCGTTATGCGCCGGTATGCGCTGGAGTCTGCCAGTCTGCCGACTAGCAGCCTCTTTCAAAAGTAACTTTTCGACTGCAAAGTTGCTAGTGGAATAAGCAAATTCCGGTGAGTGGTAGCTAGTAGGCGGATGCCGTGGCATACCGGTGGATGCTCCGGTAAGCTGGCGGAAGCTCGCGGTATCTTTTTTGTCAGTGTGCGCTGGCGGTTAGAGGAATCCTCCTCGATGATCTCCCCTGCCGTTCGTCAATATGCACAGAGCCTAACTAAGCGAAAGTATTGTGTTGTCAGCACTGGCACGAGTTCGGGCCGCCGACGGTGTTCTGGCTGTCCGGCTTCTACTTCCCGCAAGCCTTCCTCACAGCCGCCCAGCAGAGCTACGCGCGCAAGTACAAGATACCCATCGACCAGCTCGCCTTCCACTATGAAGTAACTAGCTTCAAAATGTCATAACATTTGTCAACTTTATAGTACACTACTTGCACAGTTATTTTACCTGAGATTTTGCATCACTGTTCAAAATTACAGTGATCTTTATTTATGTTGCAATTATGGTTGCTGTGGCCCAATGGAAACGGCCGCGAGTAACGAATTGTAGTTCGTAGGTTCGAACCCAGACAGGCGCTTTCTTTTGTGTAAATTATTTCATCACCACTGCTCTCAAAACGGTGAAGGAAGACATCGTGAGGAAACCAGCATGTCCTAGAACCAAAAATTTGAAGACATTTTTGTTTTGTTTGAAAGGTGACATGATCGGCCTTTTAAGTTTAATATAAGTTGTAGGTAATATTTTGATCCAAGCGTCGTTCCGTCGGGGGACGGCTAATGAAATTGGAAAATATTAATTTATCATTTACCCGTGAGCTCCTCACAAGCCCCTGACAAGTCTGTCAAAGTCATAGTGATCTTTATTGTCGTTGCAATAAGGTAGCTGTTGGGTTGCTGCTATCTAAGGTAAAATAACTGTGAAAGGACGGTAGGTTGTGAATTCACCATCTATCTGTGTTTGCTAACACTATGCCCATATTAATTATGTCCGCATCGGCAAGGATACTGCGATGCGTATATAAACTCGTATGCGTCGCGTCAGTTGTGATAGGGTCACCACCATTTGTTTATTGGTGTTATATACTTTACCAGTACTTCCGAGGCCTAACATCATAGGTTAGAGTTAACAATCCGTCTCCAAATACACAAGTGCATCAAAATTTTGGAGAATAAGTACTTACTTTGAATAACCCTCGCTATAGTGGGGGTTAAATATTAGTTAAATTTTTTCTTTGGTTGACATTTAAAAAAAGTATTAAATTTTTACTCAATTCTTGTTTATTCATAACTATGTAGTGTTTATACCGTAGAATACAAATGGTTTAGAGGTTAAGGGGCATGCGCTAAGGTAGCTCGCGAAATTAAAATTTTCTTTAGTTTTTTACATTTTGCAGGTCAGTGTGAGGTTTTATGTTGATTAAAATATGATTTGCGACCGTAACCAATATGGCTTTACATAATTATAATCATTACAATCAGCAATACAACTCCATTAGTAAGCACAATCGTCAAATGTCATGATTTTATGAAATAGTCATTCAATGCGATTATATGAACTTAGAGAGTTGTATTGATCATTTGTATGATTATAATTCTATAAATAAACATTTGATACGGCCATAAATCATATTTAGATCAACATATAGGTATGGGTCGTTACGTGATTTTCGCGAAACGTAATGTAACTAGTTACTTGGAAGGCGTTACCTGTTTTGAAAACAGGTGATTTTAGTAACTAGTTATTTTTCAAATTATATTCGGTGATTCAGTATTACAGTTATTTGCGAAACGAAAATATAAATGGTTACTTATGTAATACGTTACACATTTATAGCTTTAAGTTTTTGAACGAATAAGTTTTTGTAGCTACATAAGTAGTTACATTATTAACGTAATACCAATACAAATGAACTGCATCGAATAATGTATTATAATAATGAAAGTTATGCAGGCGTTATATTATATTATGAAGTTCATTTGATTTTTTGTTTATATGTATACAATGATTTGAAATATTTACAATTCGATGTTTTTTTTACACGTTTTAGGTTTTTCTCTAAGTATTTACACTTTTTCAATAGTCTAGTTGGCGTGCGTGTGCATGTTCGGATTTAATCGAGTCACCACTTGGGACTTCGGGAACTCTCGGCTCGATTTGCCGATCGGTCAGTACCAGTAGGCTAGTAACCTGTCACTTATTACGCGCGAAAGAAACAACATGCGCTCGCAACGTATTTTTGTTTCGTTTCTCTCTTTTCATTCGATCACTGCATTGCTATGTAACTAGTTACAAAAATCACGTGTTTCTGTGTAACTCAAAACTAGTCATTCGGTTACATGCCCCGTAGCCAGTTATTGTAACGAGTGACGTGAAATAACGCCCATACCTATCAACTAGAGATGTGCTAGGAATTAATTACCTGTTAACAAATACCTAGTAACTGCAGCTTAACAGATAACCTAGGAACTGAATTCACAGTTCTCTGTTACCATTTCACCGTTTACCATGCCCTGACGTTTGTTCGTTCATCGTTCATTTATCAGTTATTTTGTCGATGACTGGGAATTCCTCGGTATTTACTTGGGAAGGTCGCTCACTAGTGATAGTGACGTTAAATGAATGTAAGTATGCGACAAAGAATTAGCAATTCTTTTCCTACTGCATTAAAAGTTAGTTAACTAATTACTTATCTGTCTGAAATATTACAAGTATGTATGAAATTATTCTATCTAATGAGGTAACTGATTAGATAGAATAATTATAGAAGGAAATTTCCCTGTTAAAAGTAACAGGTAATTTCAGAGCCTAGGTAGGGACAAGTTACCTGTTAACAGTATTATCCTGTTAAATTCAATCTCTACTATCAACATACAACATCATACTGACCTGCGAATTGCAAAAAACCTAAGAAAATTTGAATATCGGCGGAAAATCTTGACACCGCGATTCACAAATCGATCGAAAACGTACAACGCCATCTAGTGACGAGTTAGTAAACAAAATTATTGAACATTTGACATTATGATTGCGGTTTATTAAGATAAGGTCTCTGTGCGGCTAAAAACTTATTCCAATTAAACGATGTAATACAGGTACAGAAGAAGTCTGAATTTACGGAGAAACCAGATGAAGGCGTGTACGTCCACGGCCTGTTCATGGAGGGCGCGCGATGGAACATGCAAAATATGGTCGTTGACGAGTCCATCCCCAAGTTACTGTACGACGAGTTCCCGACGGTCAGTATTTACACTTCCCACTACCTATTCACCATCTTAGCCACTATGTTTACAGATAAGCTATTGTTGTACTAATGGTAAAAAACGGAAAGCGATAGATATTCTTTTGTGTTTAGTTATTCTTCTTGGGATATTAAGGATACGTAAGTATGTAGCCTCCTCCACGTAGCGAGTAATCAACGCTTATACACACGAGCCCTGCCGCAATCATTGCATGGCAGTTAACAGTAGTAGTGGCATACAAAACCACGTGACACTTCGCCAAATTATGTCAAATATTGACCTGCTATAAGATTGGGAACTCCCCAGGTGTGGTTGATCCCCATGAAGCGCGAGGACATCCCAACGGGCACCTTCTACAACTGCCCACTGTACAAGACGGGCGACCGGCGCGGCATCCTGTCCACCACGGGCCACTCCACCAACTACATCCTCTTTATGCTGCTGCCCACCAAGATAGAAGCCGACCACTGGATCATGCGAGGAGTGGCCCTGCTAACGCAGCTACCGTTCTAGTACATTCTGACAAGTATGTTCAGGGGCCCAGTCGTAATCATTAGCAGGGTGTCAAGGTGACAGATAACAGTTGCACTACACATCATTCAAAATCGATGACACTTCTCACGATACTTCACTTTGTCTTATATCAGGTTAGATTTACTTTTGTATAGTCGCAGTGTAGCAATACATTGAAATGAAACTCCACGCGGAACTTAAGAGCGTTTATTCTGAAAGTGGGCAACGACGCAAATGGCTGTCAAATATTTCGCTGTTTTGATTAATTTGGCAATATTACTGTACGGAAATATGAAATGTAGCTAACTAGCGAACTAAATTATTAATAATGAATTGCAAGTATAACACTGAATTTGATGTTGGAACCGTTTTAGGAGTAAAAAATGCATTTGGAAAGTTTCTAAATACTTTTTCTGAAATACATGTAAAACTAAATATTCGGCGTTACGATATTAATTATTGTATTTCATAATCAATATTAGTTTAGTTCACTAGTTAGCCACATTTCATATTTACAAACTTATAGTAATATTGCCAAATTCATCAAAACAGCTAAATATTTGACAGCCATTTCCGACGTTGCCAACTTTTAGGATAAACGCTCTTAAGGCTCTAGACAGACGGACTGCATTTTAAGGTAAATTTGCAGTTTGAATGCAGTTAGTACGACTGTTATAAATCTGAGTCCGTTTTATAACAGTCGTAATAACTACATTTAAATTGGGCAGCAGCATAAAGAGGATGTAGTCCATCTGTCTAGAGCCTTAGTCGCGTGCTGCTTTTTTACCTACTTGTTTTATTACTTTATGAGAATATATTGAAAAAGACAATGTTTATCATGGTAATTGTTAACAATGTTAGCTTATTTATTGTTAGTAATTATTTTTGTCGTATCTTGGTCTAGTCACCTAAGAAATAATATCGATTTATGTTTAATTTATTTATTAGTTTGTTCTGTATGTGGAATTATTTTTATAATTTTCATTTCTTAATAAATAATTCAATGAAATCTATTAAATCTGCGAACATTTTCAGCCACATAAGAATGGCCTCAATATATTTCTGTATTCCAATTCTAAAGAAAACCCTAAAACTTGTGTACTATTAGCTGAATTAAAACGGATACCTTATTTCTTAAATGGCTCAGTGCTACCTCTTCCTTCATTTTCCGGTTTAAATGTTCTATGAATCCAGTGATGATATAATTAGCCCTTTATTCATATTAAGCAATACGTACGATAGCGTTGATTCGGCGACTGTACACTTCACGAATTCAGTCAAGACAGAGTCGTTCGACTTTTAATAAAAGCTTTCGGGAACTTGTAACTTGGAGAGATCGGTCGTCACCCAACGTTTCACTATTATAATAAAATTGACAAATTGTTGAAAGGTAAAATAAGATGTTTCATTCCATAATTTTTTCGTTTGGGTTTCGTATGCAATCCTAATTCGCCAACGTAATGACCTATCTTATTTTCTATTATAGCGCGTTATTCACCAGATTTGCTCTATTTTACTGCAAAATGGCAATTTTTGTTTTTTTAACTTATTCGAATTTATATTATATGAAAAGAAAAAGTTTATCATGGTTATGGTTTTCGATGTTAACTTTAAGTATTTATTGTTAGTAATTATTTTTGTCGTATCTTGGTCTAGTCACCTAAGAAATAATGTCGATTTATGTTTAATTTATTCATTAGCTTTTTCTGTATTCGAATTATATTTATATTCTGTCTTAATAAAATAATTTGATGATAATAATGTTGTTTTAACTGTTTTCCTTTGCCGTGCTTCCTTTTCATATGATTTGCTTAATTTGTAGGTACTACAGAACACAATCAGAAATTCCGTAAACAAAGATGTGATCGTAGTTCCAAAATGTATCAACATGTAACCCCGCCCACACAGTTATGCACTACCTTCCTTCACCCCTAATGTTTGATAGCTGCTTCAAATTTTTGCATTTGTGTGTGCGCTAAAATGACACTGTTTTTGTATTATATGTTATATTGTGTACATAGTTCGTATGTCTTTAGGGCAATATTGACACATGTGTATTTGTGTGGATCAAAACGTCAAGAGTCATCTTTTGTGATCTCATAACGACGCTAGTCAAAGCTCTTGTTACGTCCACAGTATAAATAAGACTAGCCTAACTTCTCGTGGTGGTATTGCGTATTATTGTGAGCGTTATTGAAACAAAGAGGGCATTGTTGCCTGAACTTTATAATAATGTTCTGGGATCAAACGTAATACGTACTGAGTAATGTGACGGCGAAGCTTTAATGTGGGTTCTTGTACCTAACTCTACGGCCAAGGCCCCAAGCGGTTTGAATTTTTTTAACAAGCTTTTATTACTTTTTACTTGTATTTTTTTTTGTTAGCCGTTATTGTCCCACTGCTGGGCAAAGGCACCCCTACTCTAAGCTCTTTCCACCTCTGGTCTGTCCAGAGCTGCCAAGGACTAATCTTTATCAAAGAAGTTCAGCTCATGCCGCCATGTCCGAATGGGCCTGCCGCGATGTCGTTGGCCATTATGCGGAGTCCGCGTCTCACTGGTCAGTTTCCCTCACTCGTCAGTTTTATCGATTAGACAGTTTCGTTAATTCGACAATTTCCACTGTTTGCCAGTTTTCGTCGATTCGTCAATTTTATTCAATTCGTCAGTCAAAGTACAGTCGGTAGAAAACTGCACCCACGTCTGCTAATTTGAATATACAGTAAGTTAACTAACAGAGAGCGTCCCCGTTAACCTGCAATATTATAAGACAAACAGTTTGTCAGACTGGGCCTTTATGAATCCCAGCCCTATCATACGCGTTCCGGAGTCAGTCAAGGATCAATTCTGGGACCGCTTCTCTTCTTGATAATGATTAATGATCTTCCTTCAGTTATTCATCACGCCAGAAGTTTATTATACGCAGATGATTTAAAACTCTTTTCCGAAATTAATTCTGAAGTCGATAGTCTGGCACTGCAGCGTGATATTGAGGCGATAGTGGAGTGGGGTGTGAAGAACAAAATGGAATTTAACTCTTCCAAATGCTTCGTCATGAGTTTTACTCGAGCACGAAACCCTATCACCTTTACTTATAAACTGAATGGTAGCGCTATTAATAGAACATCTGGAATGAAGGATCTAGGTGTCACATTTGACAACAAGCTAACGTTTCATGATCACATGGCAACGGTAGCAAATGATTCATTTAGGCGATTAGGTTTCGTTCTGCGCAATGCTAAAGATTTTAGCAACACCAGCGCTATTAAATCTATTTTTAATGTACTGGTTCGTACCAAACTGGAGTCCAGTGCATGCGTCTGGAACCCGCACGAAAAGAAGTACACTTTACTCTTAGAAAAGGTACAAAAAGCTTATCTTAGGTATCTATATAAACGTTTGAATGGATATTATCCTTTTATGTATCCCTCGAACTTTCTTTTAGGCTGTTTAGGTTATAACTCTCTTGAGGTTAGAAGAAAAAATGACCAAATTATTAATATGTGTAAGATCCTTCAAGGAAAAACAGATGCTCCTGAATTGCATGACGAACTGTCCCGTCTTTTTGCTCCCATGAACTATAACCGTAGCAGGAGGCACAGATTGTTCGCCGTGCCTTGGAGTCGAACCGTCGCTCGAGCCCAGTCTCCTGTCCCTCGCACGCTCTCTGCGCTGAACGCTCTCTTGGACGCTAAGCCTCACTGTGATGTGTTCGCGGATGAATGGAAGAAGATCTTGTCAACATGTCTGGAGTATTGTGAGATGAGCGTATGACTGTCGAGTAGCTGTATTCTTTTTGTACTAATATAGTGTGTTGTGTCTTTAACTAATGTAATTGGCCTTTGGCCGTTTTATGTTAAAGTAAAAAATAAATAAATAAATAAATAAAAATAAATAAGTTCCATACATGCAAAAAAAAAAATATCAACATTGAAAAAAAAAAATGTTTTTATTTTTTATTTATAATATTTTCACAAATAAGATTAAATTGATACGTAAAAGAAATACTCTGTAAACGCGCAATTGTCTTTCCACGTTGAAAGACAAGTGCGCGTGTACAGTGTTTCTTTTACGTATCAATTTATGCGTTTTCTTTTTTTTTCGTATTCTATTTTTTTTTGTTGCTTAAATGGCGTACGCTATACTATTGCGGGTTAACGGGAACGCCCTCTGTTAGTTAGCGTACTGACAAATCAAATTCAAATTAGCAGACGTGTGTGCAGTTTTCTACTGACTGTACTGTGACTGACGAATTGAACAAAACTGACTTATTGACGAAAACTGGCAAACAGTGGAAACTGTCGAGTTAACGAAACTGTCTAATCGATAAAACTGACCAATCAGTGAAACTGACTAATCAACGAAATTGGCGAATTAAATAAACTGACGAGTGAGGGAAACTGACCAGTGATACGCGGACTCATTATGCGGGACCCACTGGGTCGTAAGTTTGACCCATTGATCATCAATCATGCGGCAGATGTATCCAGCCCAATTCTATTTAAGCGTCGCAGCTTTCCGAGTGACATCAGTTATTTTAGTGATGGAACAGATTGTTGTATTCTCAAACCAGTCCAGAAGTTAAATATTCAGAATACTCCGTTCCTTAACTTTCTGGCAAACCTCGAGCGTGAACCTCTGCAGCATAATATCACGCTAATATTCCCTGAAGGGTTAGGTAGAGGTGTACCTATAGGATACCCACATTTCGCTAGTTATGTTTAAGTTCCATGTAATAGGGGCCTAGCCTATTGCCATCAACCGGGCACACATCCAGACTCCGGGCTGCTACTGAAACATTTCAGATGAGAGAAACCCATTAATACTTTTTCCCGACCTGGGAATGGAATCCGGGGCCTCATGCTAAGCAATAGCGCTTGTGACCACTCGACCAACGACGCACCCAATCTAAACAAGGTAATCTCTTATGTTCGACCATTATGTCCCTTTCTGCCCAGCCTGCTGCCAACTTTCTGAAGACTTCCTCGAGTACGGCCGTGAATAATTTTGGAGACAACAGGTCTCCTTGATTAACTCTTTTATTGATCTGGAAAGACGGTCCTGTCTTATAACGGATTTGAATGGCTTTTTTTTTTTGAGGGTGGGAAATCATCAACTGACTTCTCCCGCTCTGGGCAGAGCGAGAGGGTGTGTCAGACTTTTACTGACTAAAACCCACCCATGTTCCTTCCGTTGCCTGTGTGCCGGGGCCGCGATATCCCTTTCGGACAAACCCGCAACCCCAGCAGGCATTGGTCTTTCGACGCCGTCAGTTGGTGCTGACATCTCTTTGAGGCGCGCGTGGAACACAACGCGCAGCTTGCATCTCCCTCGCGCGCTCCGCCTCCTCCTTCGCGAACATAACTGCTTCGCAGAAGGAGGGGTTTTTAATGGCTGCGGTGCTGTTTCTATAAATATTTTGTAATAGGTTTATGAACGTAATGTCTATTTCTTGATTCTATAAGGCGTTGAAAATTTAGATATGGCTAATGGTATCAAAAGCTTTTGAGTAATCTAGGAATGCAATATAATGTGGGAGCTGAAACTCTGTATGTTACTCGTAACTTGTAACTAACAATTTAATAAAATCTTGGAATTAAATTTTAACCTACGTATAGTTGTCGTATCGAAATGAAACTTTGAATGTATATGTAGTTCGGATGACAATACTATGATTTGGTTTCTTGGAGCTGATCTGATGATGGACCCAGAAGGCGGATGGGTAAACTTTTCAGTGGCTTCTAGTAAACCACTCGAGTTTGGGCTCAAATGATTTGTTTTGATGAGTCCAATATATTGCACTTGGTGCCGACGGACTCATGACGGAGCCAGGATGTGGGTAGTGAAAGTCTTCGGTGGCTACTAGTAAGCCCCCTCGAGTTTGGGCCGATATGATTCGTTTTGATGAGTCCAATATATTGCACTTGGTGTTGAGGGTCTGATGGCCAGGAGGTGGGTAGTGAAACTCTTCAGTGTGTCCTAGTAAATCGCTCAAGTCATAACTTTATTGACTTTACACTTATTAACTAAATGAAGAATATACTATAATAAAAAGTAAACAATATAAAAATGTAGTTTAAAAGACTTTAAAAAAAACTAACTACGGTACATTTTGTTCTACTAGTTAGCTAAGCACCTTTCCCAAAGCATTTTACAACTAGAAAACTACCATTAAAACATGTAGTTTAAAAAAAACTAAAAGACATGCTTTTATCACGCACAAAAATTTATAATAGTACATTCTGCTTACCACCATGGGAAGAAGGCGTGAGGTTTATAAATTATAGATATTATAAATAAATTGAATTGACTTGTATTAGTTACCATTTAAGATGCAGCTTGTCACTTCTTTTATATCCAATGATTAATTCAAAAAGTGTGGAGTTGATCGAACGGACAAACCCAAGGAAATTGAATATTTGCAATATAGGATAATGATTCGCTACGATATATAAAAGCTACACAGTTTGTTACACTCTTTGTTTCATATTCTTTGTCCAGTACTCTAAACATTCCCGAGTGTTTGTGTATGCTAACTATGTAATACGTACCTATGTCAAGTAGGCATGAAATTCCAAAGATTGTTACCTCACATGAACATTCACGCTATAAATTGGGCCGGGCCGAAAATTTAATTTTTCTTCGAGGAACGAGGTCAATGTCATCGTTATCGCTGCGCGGTTTAATGCTCGGCTAAGGGGACCACAACGCTATAGTTATGGCGCGGACATTACGAGAGCGGTGACTTTGCGATTACGTTGCCCTGTCATTTAGCACAAAAAAGCTCGCATCCCAGATACGGCATGTATTAAATAAGCGAGTAGTGGGCAGGGCGGGCCGTGGAGCGCGGGGGCTGTAGTACGGGAGGCACTCGGTCTAGCGCGGCGTTGCCGGGGCGACGCGAGATATTGATCTGCGCGCTCATCCCCGCGCAGCATCCCTTCCGGCCGCGCTCCCCCCGTACCCCGCTAGCCCGCGCCCCCGTGCCCCCACGCCCCCGCGCCCCGCACCCCTCGCCCTTGATTCTGCCGCTCGACCACCGCCACCACGACCCCACCGCACCCCCCTACAAATACTTATTACATTTCGCACTACATACTCCACGTAACCCGATGAAGAAATTTCGCTCATGCTTTATAATCATGCCAAAGCTGCTAACCTCGATATTCTCTAACTTGCCAACGTACGTAATACTTGAGTTAAATGTAAAGTTTTACAAGTAATACACGACTCAGGGTATAATTTAGAAACATTGAAATTAGATTACTAGTTAAATCACTTTAGTCACCGAATAAGGTGAGGTAATTGGTTTATGGGAATGTGATGGTACTGGAAAGGATTTTCACGAAATCGGAGAAAGCAAAAACATTTGAGATACTTTACTGCACAACATCATCCAAACGACAGTTTGACAGAGAATTAAAACAAAGGACAGGCGTAGAAATAAAATTACTTTTAATATATTCTAGTCTTACCACATAACGTAGATGCTCTTACAATGAGTACGCAAGGTTTTTTAAAACCATGGCTTTTAATAGTCTACTTAAACAGTTACTCGTTGACGCAGAATGTAGACGAGATCAATCCAGATCACATAAGCTATGCGGCTAATGTAATGTGTCGGAGAGCGCATAACCCATCGCAAGTGGGTGAGCAGTAATGTGTGAGGTGACCGCTGTGTGCCACGCCATGTATTATGGTATTAACGCGTGCCTAACGCTAGGACACGAGACAAGCATACGTATGCAATTAGAGGTACAGCAGGTTTGAAAAGTGCCACACAATGCAGATAAGTTGAATGTATGGGCCTGTTAAGCATTAACGCATGCCTGAGCAGGAACTAGAAATATGTCTTAGGTATTTAAATTCAAACCTTAGCCGTCCTGTATTATATGTACTCCATTACGTGTTCATCAAACGTGTTGAACGTATTTCTAAAAGATAACTGTTTTGTCGACAATACGTTTCGCAAGTGCGGTGGTAAGGCAGGAAGCACCAACATTCCGAAATCAAAGTAATTAGAGATTGAAATAATTATTATTTTTCTAACATAATTTGAGCCCAGAAACGGTTTTATGGTTTTCGTTCGTCCAAAATAACGAATGCGAATCATCTACATAATTGTAACAACCACGAACTAGAGTTTGCAGACGTCACCTTTCTTTTACACTGTCCGCTACTCTCCGCAAATTAAATCCCTCTTGTCACCTCCAGCTGTTTTTCACTTTTATTCCCTCCTGTAGCTCTCTGGATAAATTATTTGTACATAAAACTGTACATATCTTTTTTTTATCGCCTTATCATTTGTGTCCCGGGATACGCCCGCCCCGCCCTCTGCCTCCCTACAGACAGGTACCGACTGTTAACGCTCTCACAGTTCATTGTCTAATTTCCACGTTGCTATGACGGGAGACATGGTGTAGGCACAAGTACCACCGACCCGGCGGGAGCTCTATTGAGTTGTTGCTGCTAGTAACTAACAAGTACCTAACGAGACAATTATTGAAATGTTTCGGAGCCGTATTTTCCGTCGAACACTGTTCATGTTTCACGTATGCTTTGTTACTTTTACATCGATATCGATGTGAAGAGCGACTGATTCGAGTGGTGGATGTCACCACTTGAGCAAATTACAATTGTATGACCGAGGCACAATATGATTTAAAGTTTTCTTTTATTGATAATACCTTTTCATCGGATAGCAACAGTCGTCTTACATTGATAGCCTGATTAATTGATTGCCCTTTTTTATTAGCAGACTAATTGTCCAATATTCTATCTATCCACGATATGACGACATTAATTCCCAAAGAATTAGTAACGTTTCCACCCAGGTAACTAGTGCGGCTGAGTGGAGACGAGTGGCTGTCGTATTAAAATGCAGGCGTAGCAAGCATTATAGTTATCACGGCAAGCGCGTCGACTCGCGGCGAGTTTTAAACACAGCTTCAATTTTACAGAACGCGGACGAACCGACAGAAAAAACGAAAAGTATATCCCACGGCGCTATCTCGCGGCAATGAGGATTTAATTAAAATGCAGCACTTACGTCTGCCCGCGGCTCTCTGCCCACTCGCACACATCGCCCGAGCCCCGGCTCTGCCTACTTTGTTAGTGAACTGCCCTCACCGACCCTCCAGCCTAATTAAATGATCAACACGATACTCCGCCAGCTTCTGTTTTACAATTTTTTGGGTGATTTCATCCAGATAACCATTTCCAATGTTGGTTTCGTAGGATGAAATATTGAACCACGTAATATTAATTTGTAGAAACGGGAGATGCTGGCGAAGTTAGACTGTCTGATCCGATAAAAGCCGGCAGCTCCAAGTCCGTATTTAAACGAACTATTTTAGGTGGCTTGTAACTGTAACGTTGGCCGGTAACAGTGCACAGAGCTCACATCCAATCGCTTATTGGGATTGGAGGCAAAGCCTTTCGGCCGGTTGCGGTCGCTCCGGCGGACTTCCAATTTTAATGTTTTATAACTGAACCGAATTAATTCGCAGTGCGCTCCACCGCCGCTAGTTCAAACACCCGCTCCACGAACCAATTTCCAATAAATATTGCTTTTTAACGGTATACGGAGAGTTGTGGTTGATCTGTCGTAATTAAAAAGCTCGTTCAGTTCGAAAATTCAGATTTAAATGTGGTTTCGGTCATATTATTAATTACGAATAAACTATAATTGGAACGCATTCGTATTTGCATTATTGGATACGGATTTTAATTATTTTGTTTAATTGAAATCACAGCAAACCAAACGAATCTTTGTTTTGTTTAGCAGTACCACCCCGCCCTATCAAAATTAAACTCCAACATCAAATAATAAAAATATATTTTTACGCAACAGAAGACTGACGAAGGCCTGTTGATGTTTCTCACGCCTCTTCGTATCAATTTTCATTTCCTAATAATTAGTCAAGGAACCTAAGTACAATAAACCGTTGATAGATGTGCTAATATAAAAGTAGATGGTCCATAGGGATATACAGTAGTCAGCCCAGGGATGTTGCGGATATTCGCATCTGCATCCACAATTGCGGAGTGTCCACATCCACATCCGCATGCGCATTAATCAATGCAGAGTTCAAAAGAGTCGAAAAGGGTGAATATAAGTAAATCATAACCAACAAAATGGAAACATCAATCATTTTAATCAGCAATATAGCTCTAAATCGTCACATTTTCACGAAATAGTCTTATATCCATCAAACACATAACATTTCCTTTGCTATTAAACAAGCAATATTTGTATATATATTTATAATCACGTTCTCGAAAACGGCTCTAACGATTTTGATGAAAGTAGTAATATAGAGGTTTATGGGGGCGAAAAATCGATCTAGCTAGGTCTCATATTTGGGAAAATTCGTTTTATCCGTATTTTAACCCGAGCAGAGCTCGGTCGCCCAAAGTTAAAAACAAGATGGCTACCTCAAAATAATGACATATCAGCATGCAATTAGTATGAACTATCCTATACTATTAAATGAGCATTCTCTATTTTCACCCGAGCAGAGCTCGGTCGACCAGATACTAGATTTTTAAATGATTATAATTTAGTATTTATTTTATTATAATTGCCGCGAATTGAATTAAGATCAACATACAGCGAAACAGGTGCTGCAATTTGCAAAAAAATTAAGAAATTTTGATGTTGGCCTTGTCGCCTTGACGGATCCCTTAAAAAAACTCGAGATCCGCATCGTATCAGCATTCGCGGATGTGCGCCACCAAAAATCCGCATCCGCGGATGTTATCAGCATCCCAAACATAATTTGCAATAGAGAAAACTATTTAATAAAACAAAATGTTTCACTATAATTAGAATGTCAAAACGAGAGCCTCTCTCTGACATTTCCCAGCGGAAATAATTTATATGAAGCGAGTAGTTTGCTCATAGTTCGCTTTGTACGTCAATAGTTCGAATGCGGATCTGCCGGCAACTGCGAACTCATTACATGGCGAACTTTCTAGAAATTATACAGACTCCCTCGTCCGACACGGCTCCGAATTAGTGTGCCTGATGAAAAACAAATACGAATATATGCAGCCTGCTGTAGTTGGTAGGTGGTAATCTGTGAAGGGATTAGAGTTAAAAGTACATACTTTATAAGGATTTGATAGTAACGTTTAGGTCTTTTTAATGGCTATAACGTTTTATGACTTTGTGAGAATTTGTGATGATAACTTCAGTAGTTTCGGCTCATCAATGATGAGTACCCTCCCCCTCCCCTCCTCCCTCTTTATTAGAAAAAGTGTGGGTAAGTACATAACTATACTAACAACGTCGCTAACAACGTGTATGAAAATTAAGTGATTTCCGTCCAGACGTTTCGGAGATTAGCCGGAACAAACAGACAGACATAAAGAGCAACAATAAAAAAAAAAAGTTTTTTTGTTAAAATGTACCGTATATATTTTCTTAGGTATTTAGTAAAAAGCTATTATTTTGACATTACAAATAGACACGTCAATTTTAATTATTTGTTTAAATCTATAGTTAAAACTTCTTCATCGAATAAAAAACGATATATATAGAGACAAATTAAGGATGAAGTTGCTGCTGATATTCTTGAAACTCCTTTTGCACCGTGATATTATGAGAAAAACAAGATAACAAAACAAAACTATAAAATCGATTAAAAATATGGACGAAGTTTACTCGTACTTTCTATTGAAACTACTCTACAGATTATCGCAGCATTACCAAACAACTACAGTAAGCTTTAATGGGGTTTCAACTGTTGTTATTCCAAGGGTCTCGCAAAATAAACAACTGTGTGTGTGTAGACAGCAAATACTCGTACTCATTGGCATCATTCCATTAGGTCGTAAGTACACCCCAACGCGTATGTAAATAGCTTCTTTTGGCGTTTCACCCCCAATTGACGGGAGCAGTCGCTGGAAGGTCGTATCTTTTTAGAGAACTATAAAAAAGTTTTGACTACTCTAAGAGTTTACTTTTTAACATCAACACTATCTGACGATTTTTTAATGCAATTATTGAGCGACCTATTTCAATTCGATACTGACCTAAATGCTTCGTTCTTGTGGTACCCAAAATAACTTACCTCTAACATTCATCATCCGATTGCGATATTTTTTTATCTCAGACCATGCTATACATGTTCGTCATCTCATCGCTTAACGTGTGAATCATTGTTTAATTGAGGGGCATGTGAGGGGCGCGGGGGGCGGTCGCGCATCGATCGTCTCGCGTCGCCATGGCAACGCTCCCGCGCCCGCGCTCCGCAGCCCGATTCATTTGTAATCATTTGTTTCGCGGCCGTCGAATAATGGTGGTCGTGAAACGGTGCGAAATTGATGGATTACTGTAAGGTACATAGGCACACTTAGATACAATTGTAATTTATCAAATAATTTAACGTTACACGCGCCGGGGATTAAACTCTATTGATCACCATTAAGTTGAAACAATACCCTATTATGCCACCCAATGTTGGATTGATGCTCAAAAGTATCATAAGAAACACAATATTCGAAACTCTGTCGTATCGTTGTTTATCACTGTGGAAACGCATTAAAAATCACTTGTAATCAAATTAAGGATGCTGTTATTGTAAATGCATAAAAGTATCACTATTGAAATAGATTATACAGATTACCTCATCTAAAAGCTAGATAGTTCGAACTAAAAGCTCTGTCTTCACCAACACCACACATTAGGATTACCCAAAATATTGCAATGTAATCAACACAAATGAGCCCTTAATTATAAACAAATTCCTGGTACAGTAGCATCCTTACTCATAAACGTAATAGCAGTATATTAAATACCAATATTCCGTCATGGAAATTAATTTCAGTAGAACTAATTGAATGTTCAACCGAGCGTGAATCTACAAGTGCTACGAGTCTACGGCGTAGCAAATCTGTAGCAAACGTAATGAAAGCCGCAATATTTTCGTAGCCCGTACCTCATGCGCTGTTATTTCAATTATTACACAAAATGGAAAAGTTTTATTTTGACTGTTACAAAAGCTTGCCAAATAAAAAAATTCCTACAAAATGGTGGTGACTTTAAATAAATTACGTTGAAGTTATTACTCATAATTGTATTTAGTGTTTTTTGATTGATGGCGTCAAATTAAATAAGAATCACTTATATTTAACTTTGTTTCGTAAGCCGTGAAGGCTACTTACATAATGACTCTTAGTTTTATCTTGTGATGTTATTATTTAAGGCCGTTGCTAATTATTGTCAAAGTTACCTACGTAAACGTTAATCAGAAGCTTTCCTAATAATTCCTCCGATAATAAACTGCCGTTGACATAAAACTCAATTAGTTTATGTCGTAATCAAGTTAAATAATTTTACATAGCAAGCCGGATAATTAATTTATTTAACTTCAAACGGTTGTACGAACAAAGTGAAAGGAAAAATAATTACATAAAAAACAGGCCACTTCAAAAGCCTTTTCCAATTATGCAGTCGATATCGAACAACAAAAGAGCTATGAATTATAAAGCATGGTATAAATTGGAGCGAGCGGACGCGAGAGGATGTTCCCAGCCAAGTGTTGGGTTTTCTCAAATAATTTTAATAGATGTCCGGGGGGTGGCGCGGCGGGTGGGTCGCGGCGTTCGGGGAAGAGGGGGAGCTCGCGAAATGAGATTTCCTTTGAGCCAAAGAGCCGCTGACCGCGACACCAGCGCGCTTGAATCATGTCCCTCATATATCTTGCAACTCTACGTATAATGCAAACCGTACGAGTCGCGTGTATTAGTGTTCATTTGTATGTTAAGGGTTCCGCGAGATTTTCTTTTGTACAATGACCTTTGTATGAAAACGGAACAAATTGTTTCCTCATATTCATTAAGCTCCAACTGTACTGCAGACTATTTAGTTAACGCTTTCAATAAACAAACTTCCATTGGGCATTATTCCTACGCAGTCCAAATCCTAATACCATTCCATTTTACTCAAAAAGTAATAATCTAACTTGTATAAAACAGCGAACCCTTTGGAGTGAAGTTGAGAAAATATATTCAGGCGTATACAAAATATAAGAGTAAGCCGAAACCTTGCGTAGAAGCCAATGTACTGTTAAACATTGGGGGAGAGAGCTCTCAGCCGGCGTCCTCTTGATTTTAATTTCATCGCGGGACAAAACGAGCAAGCTTTATTGTGGATGCGGCCAAAGCTTCGTGGAACAGGGAGGAGATCACTTACACGCTGCAGCGAAATATTACTCTGTTAGCTTGCATTGTACGCCATGAATATTGGTTCTGACTTGAGATTTAGAAAGCTTGCATAAAGCAACCCGAGTCGACGAATAAAGGTACCCTTGATAAAGGCGTACAATTTCTCTTTTGTAACGTGAGTGTATTGACGGAAAACAACGGAGATGAAATTTTTCTCCTTGTTAACATAATGAATGTTCCCTTTCCAGAGAACTCTCTCGTATAACGTTTTTAAATTGAAAATACGAGACGTCTGAAACAATAAGTTCGTTGTAATACAAGACTCAAAACTTGAAGTATCAAAAGGAAGTTCTGCAGACTAGCGTTATTTATTACTTGTACATGGAAACAGAATTACTTTTTTTCTACATTGTTTACCTAAAGGTGTCGTACTTAAATAACGTTCAAATTCAAGTCGCAATCTCATTTCCGTGAGTGATTTTTGCCAGAATGAGACTGAGATTAGAATATTATGGACGTTCAGAAAAATACGGATGTTGCCCACCAAACATTATTCGTAGCCAAAACCCTTAACTTACCGTATCGTCAGTGCGTTTACTGTCAACCTTAAATTAAGAGCCTGACATTAAAACTGCCCCGGGATAAACAATCATCAATATCAATAGCAAAAAGTTAATTTCCAAAACATCACCAATCTACAAACACGTTACTAGATTGTTTGAGAGCGTGTCGCCGGGACGGCTGAGAGAACCCTCAGCCTCCGAGCACACGCTTATGAACTCCATCATCTTGCAGCTTATATCACATCACAAGTCCCGCTTTTTATCCAATTTCATCCGCTGTGTGCATTCATACGTCTCCTCACCGTTTTCAATATGCCTTTGTTAAATCTCAGTCGAGTATACACTTTCAATCCAATTTGTATTCTCGAAAACATTGATCGTCGAATCGAACGATCATCTCTGATTTAAATAATATATAGAAAATGAATGGCGCAACACCTCCATTTGTGTTATTAAATAACAATACAATGTAACGGTACAAGAAAACAATAATGATTTTCGACAATAACGACATGTCAATATTTAACCAGTAACTAAGCTCGACTGGTTTTCTTTGTTCCTAATGACGAAATCAATAATAATGTTACTTCTACATGTACTAGTACTACTGTAATAATAACCCCGTCTTAATAAAAATACTTTCTTATCAAACAAGTTACACAAACATGTTATGTGTAATTTTGATATGAATCTATAGCTAATATCGCAATGAAGCAGTCCCCGGGCGCTATTTACAGAGCAGCCTCCCATACAGCCCCCTCCCACCGCGAGTCACCGACGACCCATTAGAGCCTGTATCGAGGAGGGATCCACTCAATCACGCCGGACGTCCGTCAACTTTTGTATGCCGCCGGACGCCGCCGGCCGCCGCCCGGCCCGATATTACTGATGTAACCCTACGGCATACCGAAGGCTTTGACTAATTTGCGATATTAAATATCGTCTGGATTACTTTTTATTGCTTTAATTGTATACCAAAATTGAAAGGGGAAATCTTTGAGGAATAGAAATTAATTAAGCTTTCAAAGAAATTTAATATCAGAAATATACCAATATAATTTAGAGAATCGTATTATTCACAAAACGGTCCTGTTATAATGTAATGTAATCCCGTAACGTACAAACAATATGAAAACTTTATATGTTTTCAAACGGCTGGTCACGTTTCACCTTAATGGCGTTGTTTACAAAGTTGCGAATAAAAAGCAAGTGTACATGTAGAGCTGTAAGTTTCCACGTGCGTATATTACTCGAGAGCATAGAAAAGTTATCCGGAGCCCGCGCCCGGCCGGGCTTAACCAGCTGAGTTCAGAGTTAGAGCCACGTAAAGCCTCGTTCCACGACAAGTTTACTGCACGTTTTATATTATGTAGCATGTTCCATCGCACCTGACACCGCTCCGATCTTTACACAAAGAACTTCCGACTAGCTGGAACGCGCGCGGGATACATAGGACTCTTAAAGTAACCCTCGCTACCTATTACTAGCACTCGGAGGCGAGCGATATGTGAGCGGAACTAATGTAGACATTTATCGTATCGTTCTTTGATCTACTTAAATTCTACGGTAGTCCATTTTGAAAATTCATATTCTACCGTAACATAACACAACATCACACCTATATTCCCCAAAGCGATAAGCAGAAGTGTACCTAGTTGTACACCCACATTTCGACACGTACGTTTAAGTCCCATGTAATACTGGGCAAGACTATTGCCATCAATCGGGCACAAATCCAGAATCCGGACTGCTAATATGTCTACCCATATACAAGATGATTTTTTTATATCCTATATTAACTCTAGGGTATTATTGAGACCATGTCAAGGAATATTATATTTTAATATAATTTACCACTAGACTCAATACTCAATATATTTCTCTCGTTGTGTGTTTGTGTTTACTCTCGATGTGTGTATCTAAGTTTGATTGATAAGTACCTACGAGTATATGATTTTCATTCAAAACAATCATTCTTAATTAAAGCTAAGAAAATACGACGCTGTCATATGGGCGTCGACGTTGTTATATGCCTAAGGGTTTTTTTACATAAATAATCATGACTGTGGAATTATTTTGACTGAAAAATAAAAATAAAACAAACATACCACATGCCAGTTGATTCGTCGATATGATTTCATTCATACCCTAGACTCATGGAACATAAAAAAAAAACTCCTGGTATATAATTATGTTAAGAATGAAAACAGCATTGCTCACTATTGCTATATAATAGGGATGATGCCTAGGTAAAAAGAAAGAAATTCTAATTAGTCCGTCAGTCAGATATAAAAAAAATATTAGACACGAATTTTTTGCTTTATCATATTAATAAAAAATTACTTCGATAGAACGCATTTTAAATTGGGGAGTGGGGGTCGCTACGTCACTGGTACGTATAAAATCTACGTACTCGTGACGTCATGGCACATTTTACCCCAATGTATCGCCGTAATCTTTAGATTACGTAAAAAAAGAAAAAATACGTGTCCAATATTATTTTATAATCTCAAAGACGGACAAAAAAAATATTTTTAGTCATCATCCCTATTATGCTCAATATTGAGCATGCTCGCAGGATGAACAATTTTTAAATTCATCTCATCATGCCCGAAATATATGTGTGTAGTATTCATACGGAAGTTGCCGCGCGAGCAATTTGAGCGTTTCAGTGATTTCCAGACGTGTCAGCACCAGCTACAGACTAACTGCTGCGCTACCAGCTATATTATTAAGCAAAACGTCTCTATTAGTATGTGGCCTCAAAAGTAGCGGATTACGTTAAATATGATTTATGTCAAACCACTATTTTTAAGGCAAGAGTGTTTCTTTGAATCCTGAGCGCAACGAGGGATTCAAAGTATGTCACTTGAGCTTAAAATCGTGCTGCTCCCTAGGTGAACACTCTACTTTTCATCACCATATATGGAAAAAGAAATTGTGCTGTCCGACCCCCGTCAGGAACGAAGTACCTTCTCACGTATGATCTAAAACAAAAACAAAATTTTCGAAGCTCCATCTTGGATTTACATTTTGACGTGAGGTCATATCGACTTTAGCACCTTCTAAAACAATAAAAACGATACCCATGACGAAAAATTTCAAAATTTTCGCAGCCGCCATCTTGGATTTATATTTTGACCTTATTATCGGCTTTACCGCCCTCGAAAACTATGAAAACGACGCCCATGACCAAAAATTTCAAAGTTTTCGGAGCCGCCATCTTGTATTTTTATTTTGACCTCACATTGACTTTGGCACCCTTGGAAACCATGAAAACGATACCATAATGATAAATGTGAAAATTTGTAGAGCCGCCATCTTGTATTTTTATTTTGACCTCCCTATCGACTTTAGCACCCTTGGAAACCATGAAAACGATACCATAATGCTAAATTTGAAAATACAGAGCCGCCATATTGGATTTACTTTTTGACCTCACTACCGGTGTTAGTACCCTCGAAAACCATGAAAATGACACAAATGACGATTTTTTTTTTTAAATTTGCCATCTTGAGTACCTATTAATTTTGATCAAATTCACACTTTCTCTCTCTCTTGCCAGCTTGTTACTTGTTCATACAATGTTCATGATTGATCTCTTTGGTGATTGGATCTCTTATTCAAAGTCAAAGTCAAATAATTTATTTCAATTAGGCACATAAAAGGCACATCTGAACGTCTAAATTTACAAAAAAATTGAATTGATTCTAGTCGCCCCTTCCAAAAGGTAGTTTTCGTATGGTGAAGAATGGAAAAGGAACTCCACCGTTACTCTTTTAAAATGTTTAACACTATTTTGAATACATTAATTATATAATTACGTATACGTGCAGACGATGCACCTAGAATAGAATTACTATACTACAATAGGTAAAAATAATTAAAATGAAGCAATGATAGATAGACTAATTAAGTTATAGATACATGGTGCTCACATATTTTTCTTGCCGGACTACCGCCATGGGATCTGGAGGCAAAAGTCCTCGCGCACATAGAGTTGCGCGAGGAGGTGAAACGCCGGGGCGTAACTCCGCTGCCGCGAGAAATCATGGCACAGCGGACGGAGCTCCGGCGGGATCTCATGGCGGCATGGAGAGTGCGATTGTTGCAACCCAGCGCTGGGCACGCCACAATTGTGGCGATAAGTCCCCGCTTTGAGGAGTGGCTAGAGAGGCGCCACGGCGTCCTCACCTTCCGCCTGACCTGCGTCAGGATACGGTTGTTTTGGGAGGTTCCTGTTCCGCATAAGGCGGGAGGAAACGCCCGGGTGTCACCACTGTGTGGATCGCCCGGAGAACACGGTGGAGCATGCGGTGGAGGTCTGCCCGGCCTGGGCGGAGCACCGCCGTGTCCTGAGGGACACGGCCGGCGGCGGCGATCTCTCGCTTACGGCCCTGGTTCAGGCCATGGTTCGGAGCGAGAGTGCATGGGAGGCCGTCACTTCCTTCTGCGAAGCAGTAATGCTCGCGAAGGAGGAGGCGAAGCGCGCGCGGGCGAGGCAAGATTCGCGCCCGCGCGCCCCTAGTCACCGCAGGAGACGCCCCGGGCGTCGGGAGTCGCGAGCCGACTTCCGGCCACCGTAGGCGCGGGCTTGCGGTCGGTGAGCAATGGGTAGCTCGCCGTCCGATTAGGACCAGGCCCGGCTCGACGGTGCGTTGTGTTCCACGTGCGCCTCAAAGAGATGTCAGCACCAACTGACGGGGTCCGTAAGGGCCAATGCCTGCCAGGGTTGCGAGTTTGTCCGAAAGGGATATCGCGGCCCCGGCACACAGGCAACGGAAGGAACACGGGTGGATTTTAGTCAGTAAAAGTCTGACACGGCATCTTGCTCCGCCCAGAGCGGGAGTAGTTATTTGATAATTTCCTACCGTAAAAAAAAAAAAAAATATGGTGCTCACATATGTATTTACGAACATTGTAAAAGTAAACGAATTTTCCAAAAACTTTACAATTAATAAGTCAGAGAACAGGCAGGATTGACACAAGCCTACAATTGTTGGGTTCCTTACTATCACCGGATTTGAACAAAGGAACAATTTTACTGTTTCATGAGATCCGGAAAGATTCCATGATCTACACTAGTGTTAAATATGAAAGCTAAATAGGGCGCAATGGTTTCGATGGTAGATCTACAGACTTTTACAGAAGTTCCCCATAGATCCTCTGTTGGTTTAATTTTAAGGTCATTAAAAGCTTTTGTAACACCCTGGGGGTATGCTGAAACCTAATGTCCAAAAAGCATGCCTTTGAACTCCAACAGGATTCTGTACAGGAACGTAAATGATTGAAAAGTCTTTGTAGGGAAATCGTGAGGTAAATGGTACATAAGTAGTGAAATTTTCAATGGATTCTGTTTGTGTTTGTAGTTTGCCTCCTGCAACCTTTTTTTCCAGCAGTGGTGGCCCAGTGGCACAGTTCCGACTAAAATTATTTCCAAGTAAGGCAGCAGAAAGCGCGGGTGAGGAATTTAAAGCGTTTTAAAGGGATCATTAGCAAAATAAAACGTGTGCGGTCTGACCCCAGTCACGAACACAGTTCCTTCTCACGTATGATTTAAAACAAAAACAAAATTTTCACAGCCGCCATCTTGGATTTACATTTTGTCTTCACTATCGACTTAACCACCTTGGAAATCTATGAAAACGATATCCATGCCGAAAAATTTGAAAATTTTCATAGCCGCCATCTTGGATTTACATTTAGAACCCACTATTGGTTTTAGCACCCTCGAAGACCATGAAAACGACACCAATGACGAAAAATATGTCAACTTTCGCAGCCACCATCTTGGATTTACATTTTGACCAAATTCACACTTTCTCTCTTGCCAGTTTGTTAATAGTTCATACAATGATCGTGATTGATCTCTTTGGTGATTAGTACTTTTACTAACAATATCCACATTCCAAATTCCAATCAATTTTTGTCCCTAGGGATTAAAAAGCTATTTTTGTACTTGTTTGCGAAGAATAAACTACCTTTTTTTGATGTGATAAAAAAATGATATAGCTTTTGGTTACATTTGACCTCTAGTTAGTCGCTGCCGCAGTATCCCGTCCGCGGCCCGTCATCACAAAGTACCGCGAGCGACACAATCGATGTAGGCAGCGTGAAAACCCCTCAAACGCTGCAAAACACCAAATAACTTTGAACATTTGCCACAGAAAACCCTGTATGTATTACACAAACTGCTTATAGCCTTGCCTGCCTCCAACAGGATTCTGTACAGGAACGACTGAAAAGTCTTTGTAGGGAAATCGTGAGGTAAATGGTACGTATGTTTGCGTTTGTAGTTTGCCTCCTGCAACCTTTTTTTCCAGCAGTGGTGGCCCAGTGGTACAGCCCCGACAAGCGCTTTACTTTGTGTAAATAATTTCATCACCACTGGTCTCAAAACGGTGAAGGAAAACATCGTGAGGAAACGGCGTGTCCTAGAACAAAAAAATGGAAAAAAAAGACATGTGACGTCTATCAACCTGCACTGGGCCCGCGTGGTAGATTACAGCCCATGCCCTCTCAAAGAGAGGACGCCTGTGTTCTAACAGTGGGAACATTATAGGCTAATTAAGCTATATGAACCTTTTTTGCATCATGGCAATAAAATAAGGTATGTTTTTAGAACAAAAACTAAAACTTCTTAAAAGGTTTTATTCTTTGCGCTACGAGTATATGTGTAAATAAATTTAATTTTAATAAATAATGTTATATTAATATTTAATATTAATTAATTTAATTTATTTGGTATTTGTATACGAGTAATTTGTTTTGACGATCTAGTTTTGGTACGTTTATGTAGGCTTGAATTATTATATTTCACTTATTAACACGTTATGCTTTCAATTATATCCTAAAAATATTTAGGATATAATTGAAATGCTTCATAGTTTATAATAATAAACTATGAAGCATTAAACTTGGCTTCGGCACACACCCGCCCATTACGCCCCATTACGCTAAGCCCTATTGAAACATTAATATGAACAAAGCCAAGTTCTGTGTTCAATTTCGCGCCAAACGCCACGTAGAAGGACGACCGATTTAATATTACAAAGAAAAATATTAACTAGATTTCATACGTAGTAGCATTTATAAAGTTTAAGAACAGAATGGTAAGTGGCAGCTTACTCAGGGATTATATTTTTCTTTCAAAGCTTTCCTCGGCGGATTTAAATTATAATTGATGAAAGCGCTGAACTTAACGTGGTAGCGATTAGCTAGTTTGTTCAGCTGCCCACAGTTGGCTTTCTTCAAGAAAAGTCTTTAATTGCCTTAAACATGGTATGAATTAGTTATAGTGGTTTTGATATAATGTCCACATGTATGTTATACAGAATATTTTATCAATTGCATGCAAAATCCTAACTAATATAATATTATAAATGCGAAAGTGAATTTGTTTGTTACGCTTTCACGCAAAAACGACTGAACGGATTTGGATGAAATTTGGCTCATTGCTAGACCATGACTTAGGTTAGTACAGAGGATACTTTTTATCCCGATATTCCCATCGGAACGAGACTAATGCGGGTAAAACCACAGGGCGCAGCAAGTAATTAATAAACGAGTTAAAGGGGAACTATAGAATGTCGCAGATTAACTGGTAATACAATAATAGTCATTCAGATCATAGATCACAAACATTTTCATTAATACCTGTACAGATACATTTTATATTTTCAAGTTTAAAATCTTTAATGTCATTTATAGTCATTATATCATTCAGCCATTTATATAGTTGGTTTTTAAATGAGTTCGTTTAGGATTATTTAATAATTTTAGTTCTTTTGGTATTTTATTATATATGTACACGTACACACATCACAGGGCATCTTTTTCTATACTTTTCTGACTTAGGATTATTCTTTAATACAAGTGTGTGTGTCCCTTGTTGGTCGAGAGATTACTTTATACGTTTTTTTGAACATTCCCTTATTACTGTACAAAAATTTACAGATTTCGTATAAGTAAAATGAGGGAAGTGGTGTCTAGCTTTATTTTTTTTTAAATGAATTCTCTATGAAAGAAAAAAGTAATATACAGAGAGTGTACTTTTTAATATTAGACTTCGTCGTTGCATTCTCGCCATTTATATAATTCACTAGGTATTACACTCAATGCACTAGGCATCATACTAAATCAAACAGCTTGATGGCTATTTTTAACCGACTTCCAAAAAGGAGGAGGTTACATGTTCGTCGCGTATGTATGTTTTGTTTAAATGTATATCCGCTGATTTCTCCGTCAATTGAGGACCAATTTTGAAAATTCATTTTTTATGAAAGGGTATGCTCCCGAATTGATCCCATATAAATTTTATTAACTTTGCTTGGATAGTTTTTGAGTAAGCTTCAATAATACGTATTTTTTTCCCACTTAGTATATATTATGTGGACGATATGATGATAACTTCCTGTGACTGTTATTTACATAGCAGGTAGTGGTATTCGAATTTATGTGGGGTAGGTACCACAACTAAAAACTGAAAAATAAAAACTTTTTACAAAAAAAAAACAACCGACTTCCGAAAAAAAACACTACAAAGTGAAAAATAACTTTAATTTCGGAAGTCGGTGTCTTTTGGTTTTGAATTTTCGTTTTTTACCACCGACTTCCGAAATTAAAGTAATTTTTCAGTTTGTAGTGTTGAAGGGATGACACGGAAATACAATATGGATCAGAATGTTGGGCCACAAAGGGGATGAACGAAAGACAATTGCATGCAGCTGAGATGAGAATACTAAGAGGCATGTGTGGGTGTTACACGAATGGATATAATAAGAAATAAGTATATTAGTGGAAGTCTGGAAGTGACACCGGTGACTGAAAAGTTGTGTGGTAGGGGACAAAACCAAATCGCAGAGGGCCCTTAGACAATTTTAAAAGGAATGAGGCACCAACCGACGATTATCCCTGTATGCATTATGCAAGTGCATTACATAAAAATTAAAAATAATTTTAAAAAAATAACAACGCAACAATATTCCTTTACGAACTTGGCTGCAACACTGCCGTGCACCGATACGATTGTGCATTTGTACTAACAGCACTAATGCATTTCCATTAATTTAAGCAGATTACAGAATAGAAGCAGACTATGTTTTATGTACTTATAGGCTCTAGATTCAATATATTACGTACAAATAGTTTATCTCACAATTATGACCACGTACATCACGGAAATAAGACATTTATTTTGAGGGTACCTATAGCTACCACCGCCTATAACGAACGAAAAACTCCTTCTTAGGGTTCCGTAGTAAACAAGGAACCCTTATAGTTTCGCCATGTCCGTCTGTCTGTCTGTCCGTATGTCTGTCCGCGGCTCAGCTCAGAGACGGTTAGTACTAGAAAGTTGTAATTTGACATGGGTATACATATTAATCACTCCGACAAATTGGTAAAATAAAATTAAGAAAAATAGTTTTTTTTAGGGTACCTCCCCTACACGTAAAGTGGGGATGTTTTTTTTTCTCATCTCTCCCATGGTGTGGGGTATCGTTAGAAAGGTCGTTCAAAAATATTGCGAGTTTGCGTAAACTCAAAAGACTTAGGGATTCGCTTGCGAAATATTAAACTTTTAACTGCAATTTTTTGTTAGAGTCAAGTGTCGTCGTCCCCTGCCAGTTAAATGGTACAACCATTTAACTGGCAGGGGGCGACGACACTTGGATTTGTGAAAGAATTCACAGTAGTAGTATATATTACGAAATTAAAAGGAAAACTATCAGAGCTAAGTAGGCTGTACAGGTTAACGAGTAATAATCGACCAACTTAAATTTGTAGTTTGAAAAACATGTTCTCCCATACGGAATGTATAGGAGAACATGCTTTTCAAACTGCAATATTAAGTTTGTTCTTGGGATAAATTCATCCCAACTACGGAACCCTTCATTGTGCGTGGTCCAACACGCACTTGGCCAGTTTTTTTTTTAAATGGAAGAGTTTGGTAAGGCCAGCTGCATCACTACTGTTGAAGCTGCAAAAGAACCTTTCAATTAGTAAATTTGATGACATGATTGGCACGTTTCGTTTTTGAATGAATCTGCACTTATTTCCTCAATAAAAAAACATCCATATATCATTCAACAGCTTTTAAAGTAATTAAGATCCGTTTCCAATATTTACACAAACATCAAAAACCGTGGGGGCGCAAAGTTAAACATACTTCAGACGAGACGAATACGAATTGAATTGCGTCTGATTTGTAGCACAGACAGAATTTATTATTACCTACCCGCGTTTCACCCGTGGACCGGGTGCGCTGATAACCGACCCGCTGTTAATTGCTCAAATCCGATTAGGATGCGGTGAATGGTTCACGATATTTCGAGTGCCGTGCTTCAGCAGTGCAATATTATTCTCGTAATGAGGATATTGTTCGTTTAATTACGTCTAAATATATCATTATTTCGGTTATTCTATTTAACAACTATCTTCTGCCCGCGATTTAATTCGCGTGGAGGTCGTAAGACACCACAATATACTAAAATAACAGCCACGTTTTTATAAAACTTCCCTGTATACTACGTTTGTAGTTTTGATTTCAGTAGCCAAAATATACAGAGAGTCAGGACTGACGCAGGAGCAAGCGACGTACAGTTGTCCGAGTCAGAAGCAGCCTTGCAATTTTTTTCCTTTTTAGTCAATTAATGAACACCTCCATTCCTAGATATACCTAATGTCACAATACTGATTCACTGACTGATGCATTCTTACATATTATTTCTGACGAATGGCTCACGGGAATGACACACAGTATTTCACCTAACCAAAGCTATTTATTTTTATTATAACCATAGATGACAGAAGAGGCCTAAACTTCTACGAACTATCATCGGATAGTATAACAAAATGTAAAAAAAAGATCACTAATAAGCAATAGCAGGTGGGAATCGAACTTACATCCATAACCGGTCGTCGAACCGCTAAGCTAATTGCTTTGACTGCTTAGCTCCATAAATGTATAGCGTGATAATTCAAAATGGTAATCTGTAACTATCTGTAATATTCTAACCTTGTGCCTCGTCTTTTTACAATTTGCCGTAAACTATAGAAGTACGAACATAACGCAATATTACTCATACCCCATAGTAAATAGCGTGATAATTTCTACCCTACAGACTGACCATACTTATAGGGAATATGTATGCAAAATTTGAATGGATGTATTTGCGTGATGCTGGAACATACATTCAGAAAACAGATAAACAAAAAAAATCTACAAGTATATTTTCGGCATTACAATCGCTCTTAGGGCCGAGTCACACCGGAATGGCAGCGGCCGGCAGCGGCTGGCAGCGGCCGCCAGCGGCCCCCGGCGTCGCCGCTGGCGGCCTCGGGCTTTCTCCAGATCCCACGTGCCTAGTCTTCTCTTGACTAGTTTAGTTTCTACATTACATACGCGCGGCCGCCCGCGGTGCCGCGAGCGGCCTCGCGTCGCCGCTGGCAGCCGCGGGCAAAACCATCGACAAGATGCACGTGGCGCGCGCATCTTGTCGATGGTTCAAGTTGTAGGTTTAAGTATGTGTTTAAATATGTAGATAAAGTTTTAAATTATTTCACACTGAAAGTGCTCGCCGCGTCGCTGCCGGCCGCTGCCGGCAGCTTGAACCATCGACAAGATGCGCGCGCCACGCGCATCTTGTCGATGGTTCAAGTTGTAGGTTTAAGTATGTGTTTAAGTATGTAGATAAAGTTTAAAATTATTTCACACTGAAAGTGCTCGCCGCGTCGCTGCCAGCCCGGTGTGACTCGGCCCTTAGACCTCGCAGCAATTACTTTTTTTTTCCAAAAATATTCAACGTACAGTTTTGACTTCACTACGATTTTATTATAATATATGTATCTAATAGATATAGACTAGTGACTAGTTTTAGGATAGTCACTACCCACACGAAAAGAAGAAGAAGACAGTTAAAGAAAACAATGTTATATTTAGACGTTTCCGTCAAGTTAATAATTCGATTCATTCGAACAATACCCGACAAAATTACGTACCTTCAATCCTAAACTGCCAAAAAGAAGTTTGAGCGTGAACGCTTATTTTTCGTCCACAACGGGTCTTTAGATAATCCAGATTCGAGACTCAGCTTCCATTTAAAAACAGGCACAATTCTGTAGACTTTGTTACGTCGGTCCCTAATTACGAGCAGACGGTTGAGCAGCCGAAATTCTTTGTCCTCTCTACACTGTGCTTGTGGTTTTTGACGTACCTAATTATTATTTTTAACGCGTAGGTTGAGGGCGGGCGGGGCCCGTGTAGCGGTGGAGGGTGCGGGGCGGGGGCGGGTTAGTTGTCGGTGACGCTGCGACACCGCTGCGGCGGATAGCTTTTGGCGTTTTTCGGATGAACACACGCATTTCACGGCCTACCACTCCAAAGCTTACTGAACAAACCTTTATTAGATAACATAGAACATAAAACCTTTATTTTCCGTCCTTTATTAAAAAACAATTAAAAAGCACAAGACAACAACGAGTTTCATTCCAATATGCAAATCCTATTGTAATCCGGAAATGAAAGGAAAAACAGTCTGTTTGTCAGCCAAAAGGTTGTAAAGATAAGTGACGGAAATTTAATTTTGCGAAGCTACGAGGTAACTCCTTTGTTTGAGAGCTTGTGTTTAGCGACAGATTCATGCTGATAATGATGCTTAATAACTATATTGTCCTCCAACGGATTGCTATTTCAAGAATATTCCATAATGCCAAATGGAGCGTCATCCTTTACAGAATGCAATGCGTATTGGTACAAAAAAATATATGTATGTTCAAAACACGATTATATATCTTATTTTGAACATACATATTTTAATGATTAAAAACACTTATTATTATGTATATCAAAGCATATTAATTCATATATGACGCCCTGTGTTCTAAAAGTCTTCGAAAGTACATTTTATTTATTATTATTTTATTTTATTTATTTATAGTTAATTAAAACGGTACAACACCATTCACATTAATTAACATAGAAACAATTACAACGTTGACAATAATTTAATTTAAAACTAACATGGAACAGTGGCCTCCCTAGCATACTTTCTCTCACAGAACACCAGACATATACGCATAATTTTACTCCATTCACATACATATTACATATGCATATACATACATTATTGCCACGGCCTGCAAATAGGGCATTGATGGACGATCGCACATACCACGTAGATCGTACGTGAGTCCATCAATGCCTGGTTGCGACCAAGGCTTTAGAATACTTTTCTCAAATAATGCGCGAAAAGTTTAACTAAATTAATTAATTATTAATAATAATATTATAAATGCGAGAGTGAGTTTGTTTGTCTATTTGTTTATTTGTTACGCTTACATGCTAAAATGGCTGAATAAATAAAGATGGGATCGAGACTTATGCGAGTGAAATCGTGGGGCGCAGCTTGTTACTTATAAATTCCAGAATCAATGATTAACAACAATATTTTTTCACGCACTAATATGTTAATTTGTTACTTTACTTTAAACAGCTCGATTTGCAAGCCAAATGCGAAATTTAAATAAAGTCTTTGATAAGTTACCTAGTTAGTTAGATGTTGGAGTAAAAAGTTCGTTCCATTTTTAAATAACACGACAGATATGAGTTTTCATAGTAATTTATTGGGCCGCTTAACACGACAGATATGGATTTTCATTCAAACATTGCCGGCCGGGGCGCTAGCACGTATTCGACCAGTACCGCATTTTCGATTTCTCTCGAAGAAGATTGTCAAAATAATGCTCGAATTTCCAAGCAGAGAATTTTTCCGAGAAAAATGATAAAAAAAAAGATATATTATAGTTTATTATAACATTTTATAAAAAGAACATTCTTTGATAGAAAGGACGAAAGTCGAAGGTAAAAAAAGTTTTTTTCAGTCAGGTCGCATTACCTTCAAAGTAGAATTATGCATAACATAATATATGTATGTCTCTGCTATCTCGAGCCTACGGCCAATTCCACACTAATTTTCCGCCTGTCGATACGCAGTTTTAGGAAAATTCTGCTACAGTAAAATTTTCACTTATCATTATATTCATTCGTAATAAATCTTGAGCGCGAATTCAAAGGGATTTTTATGAACTAAAATTAGCGATGCCAAAAGGAGACTTGTAAAACGACTTACACTTACCACCATAATTGGCTCAAATGAGTGGGCATTATTATGCTTGAAATAATGTGCAGCCTACATTATTGCATTTTGTTAATAGAAGTTTTTTAAAGTTTAATGATTTAATAAATGGGTTCAAAATAACACACCCGTAATTTTTTCTTTAAAACTAGATGCGGTCGGTGTTTCCTAGTCAACTACTCTGTGAAGAAACACCAAAATCAAACTTTCTTGAGAAAAGCATCACACAGTTTTGAGTGGACAGTTTGATGATTTCAATACTTTAACCCGAAATTCTAATTTTAAAACTATTTAAAGATGTTTTTTATTTAACAATTGAGGTTAATTTTATAACTTTAATTTTCGTCGATAATTTTACAATTAGGATTTAATAATGTTATTCAAATAATAATTATTGTTGGAAAAAGTGGTGACTTGGTGATATATTTTGATTGGTTTAAGGTTGCTGTCAGAGGTAAAATAACTATAAAAAGACTGGAGATGATCAATGTCTGCGACTCGCTTGTATTCTTGTAGCTTTCAACAAATAGACTGAGAGAGAGATGTGGTCATAAATTTGTCGCGTAGACTATTTTATGACGAAATATAGGTTATTATATGACATACAATATTACGGCGCGGCATTTTAATACATTTTGCAGTTCATTTTTACGACTTGTAAGATTTAATGATCTTACAAGTCGATCTTTCTTAAAGTTTCATAGAATTTCGAAAAGAAAATACTTTACTGCCCGAGAATACAACGATTTCTTCGTAGCTCATTATAAAAAAATCCAATACCGTCTTATAAAATAAAGAATGTTGTTATTAGATACTTATTTTAAGCTCCTTGTTCCTTGAAAGTAATTTATCGGAGCATAAACGAGCGCGTAGCTTCGTCAATACAACATTGTGCATCGAGCCTTAGCCGTCCACGCCTAATAGGCTTACGCTGAGGAGCAGACATGGACGTATCATAAGATAAATAGCATTCTGTACAAGGACCACGATGGAGGTACTGTCTTCATGTTTCTGAGTATTATATTTTAAGTTCTACTTAATAAACCACGATATTGTTAAGGAGAAGACTTAGAAGAAATTGATACAATGATTTGTAGTTACGGCATGTAAGATTTTTGTTCGGATATTGGAAAAATCTTAGTACGGGAACATATAAAAATACATGTAGTAGACGTTTTCCCAAACGCGGTATAAATATTGAAAAGTTTTCCCAGCGTAAGGAGCCTCTCGATACCTCGTTCCAATGCAGAAACTTTTATGTTTACTTTGACTCCATAACGACTTCGCAATAAAAACTCCGGCATAATTTCCATTTTCCCTCTAACCATTAAGTATGAACTCAGATGGATGGAGGCTCTTCACTTTCTTCCGGGTACTTACAATGAACAAATAACTGAAATATAAATGGAATTACGATCCGCTATTGAAATGGTGCTCTTCATTTATAAAATCTCATCTCTTTATTAAGGACACGACCGCCGTCTGTTAATAATCGGCTTATATCCTTCCCCCGTGGGCGGATGCAATGGGGAACTAGGGGGCCATGGGGACCTACCCCCGAACATTAAGCATACTTCACACAGGACTCAAGAGGCTCGAGTGAAGATAATCTGACACTAGACTGTCTGCGATGTTTTAAAACACAATGTTTGCGCTTGTATGTGATTTTGGAAGGCTTTACACTGCTTGAAACTTTCATGAGTGATTGTTATCCCAAGTTGTTGACGTTGATTTACTCTTATTACCTGCTTTATTTATTTACCACTGCATACCACTATATTTAGTCACAGACAAAAATTTCGTAGACTCTCTACGAAGAGTGCTACGAGGTGCTACGAATTCGTAGCCATATTAAGGACCTTATAAAATCATCCTCAGTTTCTAATTAACATTATGGAAACCCTCTCAAAGAGCATTTTTAATGTAGTACTGCAAATAAAATGTAATTACAGTTGGTATACAGCCTCAGTTTGCTATGTAGAAGGCAAGTCGGTATGTACTGAGCCCGCGACGGGTGACGCGTCCAACTCGCGAGATACAGCACGTTCGTTATTATGTTTAATTTATTGCTGTAGCTCCTCGCATAGTTCATGATTAAGTTTAGCTACAGATTTCTGTACACGTTCTACGGTAGAAAGCTCCGTTATGACATCTTCCTGGAGATCATTAAAGTTAACATAATTTTCTAACCCGACCGGTCCTCAATCATTTTTTGCGTGATGAGGATAACATGGCAGCATCAGTCCCAGAGGAAATATTGAACCGCAAGAACCATAAGGCCCTATCCAAAATATAAGGAAGTCCAATTGTTCATCGGTTTAGAAAAGAGAATCTGTTGGACAAAAGGCTGGTGTCCCGATATTTATGAAGAAGAAGAAGACTCGAACAAAAAAAAACAAAAACTCCTGGCAGCCAGGTTGTTGTATCATTAAGTAATCAATCATATCTTTGTACTTTCTCATTATTCGAAAAGATAATATCTACCGTTAGAAGCGTTAACTATTCAGTACAGATTCAAACTCTGTGTAACAGACAGCAAAACGTACATAAAGTATATTTATAAATGAGACAAATCACATAAATGTTTTTTTCCCAGTCCATACAAGTACATAGACAACGTCGTTTTATTCGAGAATATAATAAAACAGCTCCTACAGGAGTCTGTAGATCATTATAATTAAAAGTTCTCCATGTTGTCGGTAGCGAACATCCCATATTTTGCTTTTATTTGCTCACATCTATCTGTATATTAGATTCCGGCTGTCGCTATGGCGACGCAGCTCACCCGGGACCCGCCGCCCTGGGAAGCCAGGACGTGCCACTAATTCACCTGTTTCACGCACACAGACGCGCACACGCACGCACACAGCGCCACCGCCTCACCTGGCTGGAGCGAGCGTACACCGACAACATTACACGCTTGTATGCACACGGCACAACCTTGCAACTGCGTACCGGCCATCGTAACAGACCTTATTCTGACAGGCGGAAAGTCGAAAGTGCAGCGCCGCTACAACGTCATTGGCGTAGCTTTTCATTTCGGCATACAATATAGTAGAGTGACAGCGAGGATGCGAGGTGCGGCCCGGGCATCGGGCCGGGAAACACTCGTTAAACCCGTCCGCAGCCAACTGTAACTGCATCGGAAGCGAAGCAGTCACCTCAGGGATTGCATCGGCGACCGGTGCTCGCGATTTCTACCGCTTTTAGGCATTTCGTTTGCCGCTAGTTTCCGGCCTCAGTAGAAGCTTTCGAATGTGGAAATTCGATTCGAATGAGTTTACGAGTCGTCGCGCTTCGTGTTGTGAGCAGCAGCTGGAATTTCTTGTGCAGGTTGGTGGAAACTTCCTTTATACGCTCGACTTGCTATGAATGTAGTTATCGGGAAATGTTAAGACGGTTGTTGGCAAACATTGGCACTGTTCCAAGCCACTGTTACCTAAGAATACATCGGCGAAGTATTTGTGCAGCGATCGCTTGGACCCAGTAGCTTAGAAAATACGATTTAAAATTCGGCTTAATATTTAATGTGGTGTTAGTCATTTCAAGTAGAAAGTTACAATATGCTTCATAGTTTTAGTTCTGTGAATATTAATTAATTAACTTTGATGAAACATACTTTAGTTATAGTTATACATAACTTATTTTAAGTGATGTTTTAATAAAGATAGTTTAGATTTATTTTAGCATAGTATAATTACTTGTTTCTTGAAGAATCTCTGTTAAAAGAATGAATCATTTAAATAGCTTTATGCAAAAGGTAAGTTACCTAAATACATTGTATAATTATTTGTGTGCAACTAATTAATCAAATATTTAAGATGATTTCTACTACACAATTCTGCGATAATATTTTCACACATATAAAGAGCCTTTCTGTCTAAAAGGTACGGACCGCATAATAAAAACGTGGGGAGTAAGTAGTAGTGTCATTAAGAGTACAAGTTGGTCTTAATGGCCATTTTAGTGCCGACCGGGCGGTACCAGTGGCCACGGGAGGCTGTTCGCACATAATTATATAATTACACTCTAATTTTTCTTATTAGGGAAGACGGGAGCCATAATGGAAGGAATTTATTACGCGGCGGTGGCGCTGGAGTTGTGGAAGATATCTTGTTTTTAATTGTTCATTTTGTATGTGGATTAATTAATTAGCCGATGACTTACCGGGTGGAGATTGGATTCATTTATAGATAACACCAAGGAGGTGTTCAATGCGGTTTTTCTGCCTTCAAGATTGCTGCTTATTCTGTTATAGTCTAAATAGGAACTTTTTCTCTTTTAAATTAATATTATTAAATATTTATTGCCTATTGTAGGATTTGTTTTATTTATTACAATCTATTGACTAATTTCTGGTTTTATTTCTACGCTTTGTTTGACGAAAACAAAAACGGTCAGTAAGCAATAGACCAATTAATTCATAACTACTTAATTGTTTAACGAGATAATTCAAGGGGCCGATTTATAACAATTATTTAATAACTTCAAACAAAACAAATCAAAGGATTTACCTTAGGCTTACGAGTACTCTCTACATTTTGAGACGTTTAGTATTCATCTTTTAGACTTTTCACTACATCTTTGTTATAAAAAATATTTTTTTTAATAGTGTTTATTCTGTAAATGGGCAACATCGCAAATAGATGTCAAATATTTCGCTGCTTTGATTAATTTGGCAATATTACTGTATGGAAATAAGAAATGTGGCTAACTAGCGAACTAGAATATTGATTATGAAATGCAATAATTAATATCGTAACACCGAATATTTAGTTTTATATATAAAAAATATATTTGGAAACTTCCCAAATACCCTTTTCACACCTAAAACGGTTACAACATTCAATGTTATGATTGCAATTCATTATTAATATTCTAGTTCGCTAGTTAGCCACATTTCTTATTTTCATACAGCAATATTGCCAAATTAATCAAAACAGGTAATTTTTTGACAGCCGTTTACGACGTTGCCAACTTTTAGCATAAAGTTTATTTTATGCTAAAAGTTGGCAACGTCGTAAACGGCTGTCAAAAAATTACCTGTTTTGAACATGATGTTTTTTTTTTCGAATATCTCAAAAAATCAATGATTCCAGTATTTTTTAAATAGGTAAAGCCGACCCCAACAGAGGCTAAATACAAAGATCATCGCGTCTGATAGCGGTTTAAATTTCCTATGTCTGGGTTATGGAAAAGAATATGGCGGCACCCGCATGCGGTTCTTTGGAACCGCTTGCGGGTGCCGCCACATTCTTTGTTCATTCTTCATTATTGTTTTTGGTGTGTTGCCACAGAAACAATGCTAACGCAGGATGCAAGTGGCACTTTGCACCACTATTAACTGAATAATATTACTTTCATTTGCTTTTGCATACGACATAGTTCAAGTTAAAAAAAACAATCTGCCTAGCCTTTTCCCAACTTTATGGGGGTCGGCTTCCAGTCTAACCGGATTCAGCTGAATACCAGTATTTTACATGGAGCGACTGCCTATCTGACCTCCACAAACCAGTAACTGAGTAATACGATTATAGATATTTTTCCCGAAAACAAATTCATTTCTGTCTCTACTTAATAAGAAATGGAAAAATTATGATATAAGTCTAGATTGTATAGATAAGATTATAACAAACGATTCCTAAAGTAAGACATTACCTGTGTAGTGTCACTGTTTGACATTAAATAAACCAAGTGAATCTACCAACTTTTATTCATTTCCCGTACGTACCTACTTGCTTCACCTGCATCAAACATTTCAATTGCAATTAAAAAGTAGGAAATATGATAGAAAATACACACAGCAACAGAATTTGAAGATCAAGCACGATTTAGCGAATTACTGCAAGTTTTTCGAGGTTCTTATATTGTTTCTTTTTACTCCTATTGAAGTTTTTAGATAAATTTCATAATTTAAAAAAGATTTTTTTTTATCATTTATTATAAGTAAAAGTGGGATATCTTCTGTCAAATCGTATCCTATGAAATCCTGCAACGAGTTTGAGACAAAATCAGTTAATTTCTACCACACTTCTGAGTCAAATCAATACAAATGAACGCTATTTTGAAGAGAAGACGTCACTGGAGCCGAGAAGATATGATCAGAGCTGTAGGAATGTTGGAAGCTGGCTGTCGGCAACGTTGTGTGCCTATCGCTCTGGGCACTACAAAGCAGAGTCTAATAAGTCGCCTCTAAACACGCTACCACATCCCTGGCAGCGTGGTTGAGCACCATGGAGGACGAATTCACATCAGTACACGCAGACTAGATTATATACAAATCACTACTCGACGGAAGCCTACAATAACCGCGATAATGTTTGTTACGAGGCTTCGTCTCGCTTCAGGGTTTCTTATTATCAAGCCAGGAAATAACCCGAAAACCATTACGAGTACCACACCTATTGAGCCCTGCCGGTATAGGGCCGGTTTACAAGGGTAAACAAAATGGTACAAAAGAAAAAAAGAAAAAATATTTATTTAGCACAGATTAAAACACACACAATATAATTACACAGCAGATAAAAAAAAATCAAATAAAATAAAAAATGCGATGTAAGAAAAAATTTGATGGGGAGTGTGCCTCACGGCTGCGCCAAAAACGCCCAGTTCAGCAAAAATGCCAGTCAACTATAAGTGCCTGACCCTGGTTTTCAAAAAAGAGAGGCCTTATGTCTGCTTTGCTGGTGAATCTAACTTTGGCATGATAGACGTATTGGAAGACCTCTGGAAGCCCGGTCCATGCATATACTGGTAGAACAATCAAGATATGGGCAGATATTTGGATCTATAGAACAACCGAAATGATTGTAATTAGAGGCAATCTTAATGTACAGATTTGCGCTGAGATTACAGTCGGATGTTGCAGACAAAATATTAAATTCTCCCTAAACCGTCGGAGTCGATACAAACACACTTGCTAAAGTAAACATCAACGTCTTACCATGGTCTGCCCAATCGCCGGACTAAATCCCATTGAGCACGCTTGAAACAAGCTAGCAAGTTAGCTACACAGCAAAGAGGACGCCAGTATTTGCGTGTTACCTATATTTATATTTTGTAACAATTTTTTATTTATTTAAAAGAGTTTCCGTGGAGTTTCTTGCCCGTTCTTCTCCATAGGTACCTACTACGCTTTGAAATGGGCAACTAGCTTCATATTTCTGACTGACCGATTCCTTGACAATTCAAAAGTGCATGTAAATGGTTTAATTGAAATAAATGCTTTGAGTCTGAGTTTGATTTGTCAAAAGTATTTGACCTTGTATCATATAATGTGCTATAGGGTAAACTGCAGCATGAGATGGATTTGCCCCGAGAAGTAATAAATTTATTTGAATTTTTGTACGCTAATCAACGGAACCGTGGCAGATGGGCAACTCCTTTTCAGCCGAGTATAGGTTTGAGTGTGGGGTAAGGCAGGGGGGGCTGTCCTCGCCTGCGTTGTTTAATCTGTACTAATAAGCTGATCGATAATCTAAGCAGAACCGGAATCGGCTGTCATATTGACGGTGTATGCATTCATAATATAAGATGTGCAGACGATATGGTTCTGCTGAGCCTTTCGATCAGGGCATTAAGGAAACTGATTAACGTGTGTGAATCGTACGCTGTGACCCATGGGCTCAACCGAAGAGCGAATTCATGATACTTAAAGCAGGCAGTAAATACTATAAATACAATTCCACAAGTTATGCTGTGTGGCAGACCTCTAAAAAGAGTTGCAAATTTTAAATATCTGGGTCATTGGGTCTCAGACGTTTTGAAAGACAATGTTGATATAGAGCGGGATACACATACAAATATGGAAGCGATTCTGAAATAAACGTTTTCGTCTTCAAAGAATAGCTCACACACCATACCATACATAACATAACATCTCGGCTGTATTCCCCGAAGGGCCAGGCAGAGGTGTACCTATAGTACACCCACATTTCGCCAGTTATGTTTAAGTCCCATGTAATAGGGGGCGAACCTATTGCCATCAACCGGGCACACAGTGGAGTTTCTTGCCCATTCTTCTCCATACGAAAACTACCTTTTGGAAGGGGCGACTAGAATCAATTCTATTTTTTGTAAACTTGACGTTCATAAGTGCCTTTTATGTGCCTAATTGAAATAAATTGTTTGACTTTGACTTTGACACAAATCCAGACACCCGGCTCTCACTGAGCAACTCCAGACGGAAACCCAATAACACTATGCTCGACTCGGGAATCGAGCCCATGACCTCATGCTCAGCAGTAAAGCTTGCAACCAATAGAACAACGAGGCAGTCCATATCATACATACACCGAAAATCTTTTTTACTTGTTACAACGGACGTGGCGGCCATTCCACAAAGTATTTTGGATGAACTCATGTTGAGCATGGCAAATCGGTGCGATTGCGTAATAACAGTTAAAGGGAGAAATACAGACTACTGATTGTTCATTTTACGTAATAAAAACCAGTAATAACTTTTATCATATTATCGCTTTTAATGGCAGCATTAACTAAGACCGAAATCGCAAAAAAACTTAGTTAATGCAAAACCACTACGTAAGTCTTTAAAGATATAGGAAAACATTCTTCTTAATCAATTTTCACCATAGATACTTTTCTTTAACGTGAATAGGATTTAAAAAAAAATAATATCATCTTAATCCCTAAATACTTTTGATGTGTATAGTTAAAATCAATATCATCTTGATCCATAGATACTTTTGATGTGAGTAGTTAAAATCAATATCATCTTGATCCCTAGATACTTTTGATTTGTGTAGTTAAAATCAGTATCATCTTGATCCCTAGATACTGTTGATGTGTGTAGTTAAAAACAATATCATCTTGATCCCTAGATACTTTTGATGTGTGTAGTTAAAATCAATATCATCTTGATCCCTAGATACTTTTGGCGTGTGTAGTTAAAATCAATATCATCTTGATCCATAGATACTTTTGATGTGTGTAGTTAAAATCAATATCATCTTGATCCCTAGATACTTTTGATGTCTGTAGTTAAAATCAATATCATCTTGATCCATAGATACTTTTGACGTGTGTAGTTAAAATCAAAATCATTTTGATCCCTAGATACTTTTGATTTGAGTAGTTAAAATCAATATCATCTTGATCCCTAGATACTTTTGATTTCTGTAGTTAAAATCAGTATCATCTTGATTCCTAGGTACTATTGATGTGTGTAGTTAAAATAAAGGTAGCAACAGATACTCAATTATTTGAATCTTGCTGCGCGTTTAATTAGCATTGTAGAAGCTTATGCGTATACAATCACGAGCACTAATATGTATACACTTAGCAATTTTTAAAACTGATTTTCTCCTACTGTGTTGATTTTCATTTTATGTTGTAACGATCATAGTATTTTGGAACCCACACTAATATGAAATAGGTCTTATCTCAAAGTTGTAGTCGTTATTCCATGAGAAAATCGCCTTTGAATTTTGCTAAGTGGATACATATTAGCGCGCGTGACTGTACATCTTTGAGATAGAATCTTAGCCAGACGATTGCAATTTAATAAGCGGTGCGCTAAATCTACACAACCAATAGAATTTACTTGACTGAAATATCTACAACACAGAAAAACAAAACCCAGTAAAAACAAGAATTCAGCATCATCTTGTAACACTTTTGACTCCACCCATAGAACTCATACGCCATGCCGCCATACATTTGGAAGTGAAGTGCTTTAAAATCACTGTAAAAACGTAAAGTAAAATATTCTTCTCGCTATACGTAGGTTGCAACCTTTTAAACGTTTTGAAAATATTTGCAACCGTGAAAAAAAAATCAAAAAAAAAAAATATGCCTGGATTTTAAAACCAACGCATATACTCGTACTAATAAATCATGTTAGAATATACATCAGATTTTATTTTCACGGTTTATAATGCTGTATTCGCTAAGAAAACCGTAGATTTAAAATGAGCCCTCCGCGAGGGCTCCCGGCACTGAACGTGTTAGAGACCACAAGAGCAATGAGATCACGTACATCTCGCACGATGTAAATGTGATGTAAATAATTCATGCACGTGATGTGCCACTCTCCTGGGGACGTACATTAAATTCTGATGGCATGAAATAAAGTCGCCACTTCGGTCAAAACATCTCAAACAAAGAGATACAGGCAGCTAACTTGTAATTACTTCAAAAAAATGTGTGAGTGTGCTGAGTAGTTAGTTTTTCACATCAAGTTTTTAAGTGAGTTTTAATTTTCAAAAGTTATTTAGCACACAGTAAAAGTTAAAGTTGGTAGTGTTGATGTGTAGTGAAAAGATGAATATTTTTGCCTTTAACACTAAATCTTTTGTTAACTTTACGATAAATAACACTTGTACAAAGCCCAGATCTTGTTGCATGTTCCCACTGCTGGGACTCAGGCCTCCTCTCTGTGAGAGGGGCTGAGCCGTAATCCACCACGCGGGCCCAGTTTGGGTTGGTAGATGTCACATGTATTCGAAGTTTTCGTTCTAGGACATGCCGGTTTCCTCACGATGTTTTCCTTCACCGTTTTGAGAGCAGTGGTGATGAAATAACTTACACAAAGTAAAGCGCCGTGTCGTGATGGCCCAGTGGTTAAGGCCTTGCCTCTCATGCAAGAGGTTGTGGGTTCAAATCCGGGCAAGAACCAATGTGACTTTTTCAATTCATGTAGTTTCTGAGTTTATCTTGGACATTACTGACATCGGTGAAGGAAAACACCATGAAGAAACCTGGACTTTAGTTAATATAAGCCTGAAATCGCCAACCCGTCTTTGAGCAAGCGTGGTGATCAATGCTCGTGCCTTCTCTGTATGAGAAGAGGCCTTTGCCCTGCAGTGGGACAGTAACAGGCTGTTTTTTTTTTTTTTTAAGTGCGTAGGGCATCTTGTAAATTGCTAATATTCCAGCCAAAAATAAGTATTGTCTCCCATTGAACATGGTTTAAAAAAATGTCAGCCATTATTAACCGAAGTCGGCGGGATAACAATAGCGTAAGCGTAAGAAGGTCCCACACAGCATTAATGTATAAAAGTGTATTTTACATGGTGCCAGTCATATTTAACCAGATACCACAGTCAATCAAAGAATTGAACGGCTCAAATCCTTACTGGTGAACAAAGCATATTACAGTATTTCGGAATTTATAACAAACAAAAATCTAATGACAGAATATTGACACGCTAGTAAAATATATGTATTATTGTACTTGACATAATTTTTTGCATAATGACGTTAGTATTGTTTAATGACATTAGCATTGTTTATGGACATTAGTATTGTTTATTGACATAGTCACATCATTTGTTTCTGTGTTGACATTTTGCTTTTTTATTTTTATTTTTTTCTCTTTTTTATTGACATAGGTTTCTACTGATATTTATTATTAATTCATTTGTATTAAGAAATAAGTGATTTTTATAATTGGCTTTTTACTATCCAGGCTTATTTAAACCTAAAACAAAAAAAGGCTTATTTAATTTAATTATTGAGACTTGTCTGGCTTGAATATGTACTTAATTTTAGACATTTGTACGCCCTCTGGCATAACATAGCGAACTATTATTTATTATCTTTATACCATTATTATTGTACCTATGTTAAGCAAATTAATAAATGACTTATGACTGATGAACACAAAGCTTTCAATCTACTAAATCCAAGTAATATTTTTTTATCATTTTAAGTTTTTTGGTGGCCGATGTTATTTTCGTTATACCATCATCGAACTGTTCCAAAACAGAATAAGGACACAATATGTAAGCGCTAACGACATTGTTCCCCACACTGCTTGAACAGCGAACAGTGACAATTAAGAACAGTGCCGAGTCACCCTTAACGGTCTGTTTACTGCCTTCTGTAGGTCGTTGCTGCGCTCTGCTGCTTGCACTTTGCCCACGAATTATATTGTGACCGCTGGTTGTTAGCCGGTTGAAACTCATGTCTATTGGTCTTAAAATCTTCATTCCCTGATGTAGTTCTATGGTAGTCGGCTCTAAACATTGAATATGATGTGAGTGGATTACTACCTTGACAATTCAAAAGTGCCTGTTATTGGTATATTTGAAATAAATGGTTTGAGTTTATTTGTGTATGCGAATGCATTTGGAATAAAATTTTGGAGAACATTTTATATAAGATGCCGCCACTAATTAAATAATACATAATGATAGCACTTTTTATGTCCATAATTGCATAGTTTTTCTGTTGACTAGAAAAAGGAAAACTTTGGGTAGGTACACGTAAAAATTGCTTACACTAAAATTAGTCATCATCATGAACTGAATTGCCTTATTATTCACAATATATAACAGCACCATATATTAATGAGTTATTTTAGGATGACACCTAAGACGTTTACATTCAAAACAAGATAGAGACCTTATCTCAATATTTCAATAGTGTAAAGTTCGGTGATTTGAAAAGATCCAAGAATGTTTTCGGTTAGAATCATTATGTTGATTTTATTATTTGGAACAATCTCACTGGATAGCTTTGCGTCAAAAGTCATGGAAAAATATGAGCTTAATTTCCACTACGTAGTACGTACTTATTATTCGAATTCGAAGATTCTTGCTGTTCGTAATGCCCGTTGATTATAAAAGTACAATACAGATAAAAAGGTATAAAGTAAGAATAGATCAATCCAGGCCTAGAACACTTCCTTGAGGTACTCCAGTTTTTCTCTGTCTCAATTCGTACTAGGCAAAGCATGAAAGCATCCTTACTTTTACTTTTACTATATTTGTTGCATATGGGTATTTAAGTTACATATAACATTTTGTAGTTATTAGGGTTGCAATAAAAACAGCTGTGACTTGGACTTTATCAAAAGCTTAAGCATTGACATCAAATAGCGTCGCACACACGTTTCTTAACTTTTTGGAACTTTATAAGAATTTTATGTGGTTATTCCAAAGAGTACCTATTTAAAGGATTTTATCTGAGCAGTGATAGCCTAGTGGTATGACCGACGGACTGCCAAGTCATAGGTCTCAAGTTCGAATCCAAGGCACGCACCTCTGACTTTTCGGATTCATGTGCGTATTGTATAAGTATCACTTGTTTCAAAAACGGTGAAGGGAAACTTCGTGAAGAAATCGGCATGCCTGAGAGATATTGCTCGACGGCATGTGAAGCCAAGACAAAGGCCCATGGGCGGGTTTAAAACTCTGACACCTGGTTAGTCACTAACGACATGAAAAGAAGAAGAAGAGGACTTTATCTGTTTAGTTCCCAATAAGGTCACCAAGATTGTTTCTTATAAAATTTTGTTACATAATAATACGTTAGAGTAGAGTACTCAATTCCATGTGGAATAGCTAAAATGCTAAAAGCCGTATTAAAGCTTTCTTTCAAATTATTCATTAATGTAAAAGTCTGCACACTCAAGTATTTTATAAAATCTTTGCACGTACAACCCTCACTCTTGACCGACTTTATATTACTTGCGGGTTCAATTTCTTTAGGACAAAGATTTTCCTGCATATATATAATACTAGCTTTTGCCCGCGGCTTCGCCCGCCTGGAGGTCGGCAAATATCCCACGGGAACGTACTATCGGGATTACATACTAGCCGAGGAAAAGGATTGACTCCTACCGCTGCGCCGGCGTTGCCGTCAACCATAATTATTTTGTTACGCATAATTTTCAATTTAAACTATTAATTTAAATGATACTAGCTGTTGCCCGCTACTTCGTCTGTGATACAGAATAAAAAGTAGTTTATGTCCTTTTCCAGTTCATAGGCTACCCATGGGCCAAATTTCATGCAAATCTGTTTAGCCGTTTTAGCGTGAAAGCGTAACAAACAAACAAATAAACTCACTTTCGCATTTATAATATTAGTTAGGATGAAGTCAAGGCATATTGAAATCTAAATGAAATGCCCAATTTAAATAACTTTTTTATTGAAGAAGGGTTAATATGATACCTGTGAAAATTGCTTCCGAAATAACAATATTTTTTTTTATCAAATTCTGAAATATAATAATGGTTACTGTGGGTCATCCTTAGAAAATAGACATATGCCATCGAGGACTTTTTGTTAAACTTTAAAGATGTACAAACCTCTAGAACATAAATTTTATGTATCTCTAACGGTTTACGCGGCGCACGCCAGCTCTCAGTCGTCATGATTTTTTCTGACAATGACTTCTTCTACAATAAGTCAGCCAATTTATACAAAACCTTTAAAGAATTATACATCAAAATATTTCTCATGAATCCACTTAGTTTGAAAATTAATTCGGTAGTTTTTGAGTTTATCGCGTTCAGATAGACAGAGAGACGCGGCGGGGGGACTTTGTTTTATAATAAGTAAGGATGTAATCTAAAAAAATATTCGCAAGGCAATTCATAACGAAATGTTTTCTTTGTAATGAAATATGTTGTAGCTGGTATAATAATTTTAAGGAAAATTAATTTAATGAAATTTACCCTTACATTAAATGGGTGAACCCTGGCAGCAGCCGGAATTAATCGCGACAGACAGGAGATGAAATAAAAAGGTTTTTAAGACCCGTAATAAAATTGTCCTTGTTTGTAAAAAAAAACGTTAAATTGTTGACAGCTGTTACGTATTACTCGTAAATATTCAGGTTTACTAAGTTATTCCAGTAATATTGTTATAATAAAAAATAAGTGTACCTGACTGCAACTTCTTTCGCGTGGATTTTACGAGTATAAAAAGAAAAAGTAACAAGCACATGTCGATTTAAAATCGACTTTCATTGTTTTCTTATTGGAAAACATCAAAGAAAACCATTTAAAGAGTATTTAGACAACATTCCAAGTTGAAACCTGCAAGATAATACTCGTATATTTTTTGTGATATTTGTCCATTCACATAAGAATATTCGTCTAGTCACTGATTCTCTTGACTTTAAGACGTGGAACCTCGTGTACCCTCAGTTCCGGCTGAGTCATGATCCCTCTATTGTGAATGAGCGTTTTCACGCCACTGCAAGTTATGATTGATTTCTAAGTTTATGGCCCGAAAATGTTTTCTTCAGAGGTCTTTGGCCGAGGGGAAAATTAAGATAAATATACAGTGTATTGCAGGCGCATATAACAAAACTAGTGTTTATTAGTAACATCTCGATAAAATGATTTGGTAACATAATTTGGTACTATCTTGCTACTACTACTAACTTTTTTTTGATGACTTACGTAACATTTTTTTTCGATAAAGAACTTGTCGATTTTTTAATTTAACTTTGATTACTCGACTTCAAAATCGAAGACGTTCCTAATTTGATGCGGTTTTTGCTTTCACCATTATATTACGAAACCTTTGTCCCCCAGCAGGGAACTGTAATTGTTGCATAAAGAATAATTGGCCAACATTTCTGCAGATATTACCAAAGTTACATTATATTCTCAATATAATAGTCGGCAAAAGCCATCTTCTATCAATGTAGGTTGTATACGATATCCGAGGTATTCCGACGGGGCTGGACAACTTTATTCAATTGTCGTGTATATGTAATTAAACGATAGTATGGTCGTTGGCAAGTCTCAGAGGAGCTTGTAACGAGTTGCCGGCGCCCCTCGGCGCTGCTTGGCTCACATTGTTGCTTCATTCTCAATTCCACTTGGAACAGTCTGATTGTGTAGCGGTTATGTAAGAACAAAGAACAATTTACTTAACGAGTACTACAGTCGCAATGTACTCGATATTGGTCCCAATATTTTATGAATAGAAAATGTTTTCTGGCATTTTCTTTTTCATGTGAAAATTTAATTTTAACCATATACGTTACTTTCTGAAGTCTATTAGTATTTTGCATACACCAGTTTCCACGAACTAAAAGCGCATCACAAGTTCTTTGTTGGGAAAATTCAAATTTTGAGCTATGTCTGCCCGGCAGGAGGGAGCTGTGCCCGGGGGCCCAATAAGAATAACGGTGATAGAGAGGCCGTAATGAAGAGCACTCAAAGGCGGCATCGGTCGGTTGCGAGCCCGGCCGGCCGGGCCACATCGGCGATGCACCGAACAACCCTTAATTGAATAGCCCGGCCGGGGGCTAATCAGGGCTCAGCTGAGCGGTGCAGGCGCGGGCGGGTGGGGGGGCCGGGGGAGCGCGCGGGCGGAGGCGCAGGCCGGAGCCACGCGGGCTGGCCGCGCCCCCTGCGCGCGCCGCTCTGCCCGGGAGCTCATTCAAGTAGCGAGCGCGCCCCGTGCCAGCCGCCACCCTCAGGTATGTCCATTTTGCTTTTGGTGTTTGCACGTAACGTACCTATCGCGCGCGCTCCGCGAGTGTCAGTCGTGCAGTGAGTGAACCGTGCCGCTGCCGCTTCGCTCCCGAGCCGCTGCCGCTGCCTCAACACAAGGTAGGTCGCATGAAGCACCGCCACGCATTCAAGCCTGTGCCTACACACCAATTTACGCGTTTTATAAATTAAATGTGCCTCAGTTAAATTTCTCCGACACTTCGTGACGCGAATAAATTAGAAGTGAAAAACTACCGGCGTGTTAACATTGATAACAGTTTAAAGCAATAAAATTTAAATTAGGCTTCGTTCAACGGTCCTGCATTGGTTTGAAAAAAAAAATTAATCAACAAAATTATTTTCACTCTTTATTTTATCGGCATTAATTTAATTTTACTGCGGTCAAATCATCATTGGAAGTCTACAAGATGGTTCAGACCCTTCGGTCTAAACTCGTCGCGATTAAACGTACCGTCACCCTGCTTCCTGTGTCGCATGTCTTGCAGAATGTCTGCTTTAAATGTTCTACGTTTATCTGAATTTTAATTAAATCATAAACGATGGCTTTGAGAAATATTCATCCAACTTTTTACTTCCTGCATATTCAAAATTCAATAATTTTTCAAGTCATTAAGGTCATATGCCATCTCGATAAGTAATTAAAATTCAGAGTTGATGTCGTGCCTTAATGTTGTATCGTTATGATAGTCTTTAACTCGAATCGTCGATGACGTAGGTCTTCATCCATATATCCATATGGGAGGCTGGAGACGAATCTTCAAGGAGGGGTAACTTCTGAGTTTATCTCACATTTCTTCATACTTTGTTGGATTTTTCCTCATTTTCCTAGACTTTTAACGTTGTCCTAGGATATTTTTCACTTTGTAGGGGTTGAGGGCCAATCTAAGATCGGTTTTCTGCCGGTTAAAATAATTATGAGCAGCGCAAGCGATTGCATCCTACTTATGTTATAAGTATAACGTCGCGCTGAGCTTTTATTCTCGGTAACATTCACAGATTTAATCTGTCTGTCTCATTCTATCTCATCGCGAAATCCAGAAGCTGCGCTTCTATTTCTCACCTCACACCAGTATTCCCCGGATCGTTAGGCTACTACACTCACATCATTTTATCCTTTTTATATCTCTAGATAATTTCTCTGGTTAGACTGAAACCCGACCCTAACATAGTTGGGAAAAAGCTACGCTGATCTCTAGAGAATTTCTCCCAATAACCTATTCTGTCCGCAAAGCGGCGCCCTCCTCTGTAGGCTTACTTATAGAAGTAGGGTTGGCGAGATGTCGGGAGGGTTTGAGATGGTTGTAACTGAGGGCGAGGACTTTCACTGGCGCCGCCACTTCACCTTGTCGGCTGGCGCTGTGCCAGCCTCCTTACATCCCCCCCTCACACCCCCGCGCCGGCTCCCTCGCGAACCACCCCAATCCCCGGCGTATCCGAGTTACGATACGAACAACGCATTTTATGCTAAACGTAAAGTTTAGCAGCGTTGCTGCTGTATTTTATTACACCAGCTTTTTACGTCACGTAATATAGATAAAGGTATATGGAAATGTCATTAACCACCCATACAAAGCCAATACGCAATTACATTTTAATTCCACCGACATTACTGAATACATACATACTTTCTTATCTGATGAAATTACTTCAATTGGTCGTAAATTCATTTTATACGGAAGTAAAAATTGTTGTTAGATACTAAATTGACTAAGGATATGAATAAAAATCAGAATTCTCATTTCGCTCGACACTCGGTACCGTCCAAATAGCGTTTAGTTTTTTTTTTTTTTTAATGTTTAGTTTGATCGGAACTTGATAACTCTACTTATCATTGATAATGCTCGCCCACGAGCGTAGAGGGCAATAAATCGCGCTAGATAATATTATCGATAATGTGTGCTCGTAGCGCGTAGCCGCGTAGACCGTAGCAGTCGCTACGATATCGGCACCGTAGACGCCCGCCCGCCGCCGCCCGGCGTAGCCGCCGAGATCGCGCTCTAGATTGCCTAAAAAATGTATGACAATAATTAACATAGTAAAATAAAATTAACATACATAATTAGTATAATAAATAATGGTAACTTTAATAATAAAATATTTAAACTTTTTTTATATTTTTTTGTCTTAATTATTCGCAATAAATTATAAAATAGTTTCTTGTGTGATAAGGCCTCATCAAGAAAAGTTATTAAAAAAAAAAATGAAATCATGAAAGCAAGCAGTTGTAAAAAAACTTGAATGAATATTGAACACGTGTAAGAAATGAAATTAAACAATTAAATTGAACAAAAACTGATAAAATTAAAACAATGGAAAATCTTTTGTTTGGATGACTTCAAAGATAGCAAAATTGGTATGTATGGTAAAGCTAACTAAATAATATTAGATTTAAATAAAGGCACGGGCACTTCTTCGATATGGAACTTCGGATACTCTTGCAAAAAATGCCTGAATTAAAAAAACTGTGCTCATTTACTATACTGGATTAAACCTTTAAAAGATACAAATACTTATATCCGTCATCTGCATTTATGTCATTATTTCTATCTACATACGGCTGAAATATATTTTTAGGAATACCGTATTCTATATTCGTTAACAAAGTATTTGACTCAATAAATTGGCGACGGCGCGCGCGGCGTCGGAACAGACAATGCACAAACCGTAGTACGTAATTATTATATTCGGTACTACAAGTACAAAACTATTGATTAACTGAAGCGTTTATCGATATCGGTGCAAGATAGTGTAGTTATCAATAACTCGACATGTTTTTTATTCATAGAAAAAGATAGATTTAGAAGGTAGGGGCAGGTACTTCCAGTCTGCGAGATTTGTTTTATGGAACATATTGCTTTGTGCCAGTCTTACTTAACAAAGTAGGGACATCAATTATTTTCAATACAGAAATGTAGAATACAGTGTTCCAAGATCATACATACATTAAAAATCCTGTTAACAAAATGAAAATTAATCTATCATAATATGATTTAGATCTTAGGCGAAATGAAGTCTTTTCTTCTTTTCAGTTCACAAATAAACAAAACTATTATGAACACCTGAATTCAATTTCTTACAACTATAATTACATTAATAAATACCTACATCTTAATCTGGAGGAGCTCGTGGCTGAGTAATAACAGCCGCACGGGTCGAAGTATCTGTTTAAGCTATGTTTCCCAGGGTTGGTCCGTGGATGGGTGACTATCTTTACATACCGGGACTCCTTCGTGCCTCGGAAAGCACGTTAAGCCGTTAAGCCGTCCCGGCTGTCATTCGTGTATCTTTGACAGTCATTAAGGGTCGTCAGAAACCCGAATGTCTGACAACCAGTCTTACCGAGGAGTATCGTGTTACCCAGTTACTTGGTTGTGGAGGTCAGATAGGCAGTCGCTCCATGAAAAATACTGGTATTCAGCTGCATCCGGTTAGACTGGAAGCCGACCCCAACATAGTTGGGAAAGGCTAGGCAGATTGATACTTACATCTAAATTAGCAAATACATTAAAATAAGTGGGTTAGTTGAATCGTTACAAATATAGTCCCTAGGTATAGTCGATTTACTAAAAACATTTCGTGTTAAGCACGTTTTGTGGAAACAAATTATGTTTGACGCTGCGTATTTCAATATTGTAAAATTACTTAATTTTTATGAAGGTCTTGCTATTCCTATATTTATACGTTAAAAGCCTTAAAAAGACTTTATAAAAAAAAAACTATTACTTATACCTTATTGTCTGAATCGTGCGTCTGCGCATTTATACAAAATACTATAAAAGGATAAAGTATTATATCAAACTATTAAAGCAAATACAGAAAACAACGACAGCTGATCATCATAGGTACGTATTACAAAGCGATCGATAGTATGTACCTAGATACACGATAGTATCCACCGAGGGGTGCCCGCCTTATCAGCGTTATCATCGCTTATCTATCACCGAACACTCGATTAGATACCACCCCGTTTGCACTTTAACTGCTGTTAATTCGATACCGGGTGACTCAGATTGAAACTTAGTTTCAAAGCTAGTTTGAACAAATACCCATACTGACATAAAATTCTTTGCTTACTTGACTAATTTGTGAAGGCCCAGTGGTTAAAGCCTCGCTTCTCATGCACGAGGTTATGGGTTCAAATCCGGGCAAGTACCAATGTGACTTTTTCAATTCATCGTGAGGAAACCTGGACTAATACTTAATATAAATCTGAAATCGCCCACCCGTCCTGAGCAAGCGTGGTGATCAATGGTCGTGCATGAAAAGAGGCCTTTGCCCTACAGTGGGACAGTAACAGGCTGCTATAATTAATTCCTTTATTTCATTATTTACATATAAATTATATTTGTAAGTAATAGAATAAAAACATTAAAAAATTGCCCACCGGTATCGGGAACAGGGTCCAAGCTATTATTACTTGACTAACTTGAACCGAGTCATTGAAGTAACTTATATTTTATTAGCGACACATAATTGATAAAATGCCGAAAAGGACTTTATATACTTCAAATTTTATAAAACTAAGCGAAGCTTATTTTAAACATACTCGTATAAATGAAGATTAAATTAATTCTTAGAAATATTCAAAATTAATGAAATAACATTTAGTGTTATCCAGTAAAAAAGACTTGTATCTTTGACAGCCCGCCCTTACAAAGCTTTTATTAGGGATAATTTAGTTTAATTTAATTTAGTTTTTCATTTTCAACTTAAATCACAGACATGTCAGTTAACGTCATAATCACAATATTATCATACAAAATTCATATCAAAACTTGCAATATTCATGAGATTAGTAAACCAAAACATTAGAATTCCATGCAGCCGGCATGTTGCGTGACGTAGCGTCGCACGCGCCTGCGCGCGACATATGCACGGACCTATCAATTTGATCCGCGCCCGCGCAGCTGCGTACAACGACCCCTACACTATAGTTCAATAGCACAACGGTCGAGTAAAAAACACCCCATATTTTGGATGATTAATCCAACCCGCTTTGTCTAGGATTAAAACTCTCATGCATTATTCGCACACGTAACCTATCTGCATATTTAATAGAGTGCATTAAAACATAGCTATTGTGTTGCAGACATATGCGACCGGCCTGTGATGCGTGTAATCCTACAACCGGTTCTAGTGTAAATGGCTCGTAATTATTATTTTACGTTGGCATTTTACAACGTCTATATGCAATACATAATAATGGAATAAAAAGAAATTACCGTTTACTTAAAAATATATATTTTTATAAAACATCAAACTTTCGAGGACCTCGTGGCTAAGTAACAACAGCCGCACTGGTCGATCCATCCGGTTAAGCTACGCTTGCCGGGGTTGGTCAGTGGATGGGTGACCATCTTTACATACCGAGAATCCTCCGTGCCTCGGAAAGCACGTTAAGCCGTTGGTCCCGGCTGTCATTCGTGGATCTTTGACAGTCGTTACGAGTCGTCAGAAGCCCGAAAGTCTGACACCAGTCTTACCAAGGGGTATCGTATTACCCAGTTACTGGGTTGTGGAGGTCAGATAGGCAGTCGCTCCGTGTAAAATACTGGTATTCAGCTGCATCCGGTTAGACTGGAAGCCGGCCTCAACATAGTTGGGAAAAGGCTAGGCAGAGAGATAAAACATCAAACTTACATTTTTCAAATACGTTCGTTTCAACAGTTTAGTTGTAAATCGATACGCTCACGTTATTACTTCCAAATTCAATCAAAGCTATAATTTCACACTTCGGCTCGACATGGGGAGCCGTAACGACGCCCATTAACGGTTCTGTCGTAGTTAATAATAATGGTTGATACTCGCTCACACAAGTCGGTCACAAAAAGTCTCGGATCGGCAAACAATCGAATAGGAACAATGAAAGTCGTGAATCAAACAATCGATCCATCGAATCCGAAAGTTCTCGCGACAGCTGCGCGGGGTGGCTCGCTCTGGAAATTATGACAGGGCCCCATCTCCCACGGTCTCCTGCTCCCCTGTTGTCCAAATTTCACGACTAGCATTAGAATAGGTCAGAGACCAGTTTTGGAAAGTTTCGAGACCATACTAACTGGTTTTGTGGTATAGTTGAAAAGTTTTAGAAAGTAAAATATTATTTGAATAGCGATTGTACCTATTTATTTCGGAAATTTTATAACAAGGGTTAACCTTTCTTTTAAGGTAAATACACTCGTTTTTATGTGTACTTGTCTCGAGTTTATATCGGGCAATAAAGAAGCCATAACAAGTCGTGTCAGCTACTCTACTTACTGAATAGGTTTTGGTAAACGAAGCATGAGAATTGATCGTAGTGTTTGAAGGCTCATTGGTTACGACTTCACTAAATTTTGATAACTCAAGGTGCTTACTGTGGTGAGACTCGTATGTTGGTTATTAATATTGCGTAGGTTCCTATATATGTATCTAGTTATAATTTTGTAGACTCCAAAAGTTATTTTCGAGAATCATAGTTATTTTTTCTTATACTTGTATCTTCGCTGTTGTTGCTACTTGCGAAATGAAGTGTCATTGCATGTTTGGCGTTTAGAAATTGCTTTTAATATAATATAACTAGCAGCTCCCCACGTTTTCATCCACATAAGTCGCGATCCCGTGAGAATATCGAGATAAAAAGTATCCTATGTGTTAATCTAGGTTACAAACTATATGTGTCCCAAATTTCATCCAAATCCGTTCAGTAGTTTTTTCGTGAAAGATTAACAAACATCCATCCATCCATCCTCACAAACTTTCGCGATTAAAATAATAAAATAGCAGGTTATAACGATGAACAAATTTAGTAGGTATGTGTTCGTACATGACTAATATTCTTCGCAACCCCTTCAGAAACTAAACTAAATATGATATTATTGTGGTCGTTATCATGATTACTTTTATTTATAAGCATTACCACGAAACTGGAGGGGTTGGTAGTGTTACTCTATGGGAAGGCATGCCACGGACACGGCAAAGGAATTCCCCCGTACGTGTTTATGAAAATAGTCTCCTAGCGACCAGTAGAATGACTCGATTATCTTTCTATCAGTATAATCAACACTCGGATCATGAATATAATTACCAAGGTCCACCATGTGTAAATATAGTTGGAGGATTTTTAATACCTATGTGGGAGTTGGAGAGGATACTTAGTTAAATATAGTTTTGAAATGTAAAAATAATAAAATATATTTCGTCTATATTACTTGACAGTCGATGACAGAACTCCAACGTGGAAAACAAAAAAAAAAAATCGTGAAACTTCTTTAGGTTGCGGTTGCTGCACCTAAAACCTGAGAGAAAGAATGGATCTTGGATAAAAGTTTTAATTTTGTTCACTGTGTTCAGTTTTTTTTTTGTGTTTTGACTATGTTGTACATTAAGATCTTAATATTAATAAACAGCTCCACATATACTACGGTTCCCGATGTAGAAATATTAAAATAAACATACTTTAATATCCCCATATAAATAAATCATAAATTAGTTTGAAAAGAAAATAGGTATTTTTTTTTAATACAATGTCAACTCACATGTTTCAGACTAATTTTGGACTGGGCGTCATCACGCCGACACCGACAATTAGTCAAACAGTAGTCAAACTATTTTTCATATCCTAGTTTAAAGATTTTCGTTTATCATTTTTCTGGTTCTCAGATACACCTCTGTTGAAAATATTATACTGAGATATAAATAACTACATTAATTTGTAGAGACAGACCGCTTTGACAAGACTTCATAAATGTTGACCTTACATTTGAAAAATATTAATTTTGAATGTTCTAAAATTATCATAACGTTTAACTCTGTCATGCAGTCATGACACATGACACAGCGTTCATTCCTAGCATTGCTCTTATTTGGCTTCATTACATCGAAACACACTTACAATACACAAAGACTCATCTATCACATTTATCAACCGGTCATCTGTCCCTAAACTCAGCTCCATCCTCCTATTAGTTTCAAATATTAATTACTTCATCCCCAAAAAGTTCCAGATACACCCTCTATTGAAAAGAACCCTCATATCGGATTGCCACCCAATAAAATACGTCCCACCTATTTTTTTAAATTCGAAATTGTATAGAACCCTTCTTTTTTTTAAACCGGACGACCTTAGCACACTTTAGTTAGAGCAACTATTTTGTAATAATAATAGCTTGGGAGCGAAGGGGTGAAGTCGCGTGGCGCCGGGGACGTTGAACTCTACCTTTCGATTTTAGAGAACACCGAGTACACGATCAAATTTTAATCGGTTAATGGATGCGCAAGGATGACACGATGCGATTGAGACGTAATGGAATACGTTACTGAAACATTCAGCTATCACCAGTTTATAAATCATTTAGTAGTTATGTACCTTATTCGGACGACACCGATTCAATGTCTTTTACTTAAATAAAATTATATTTGTAGCGTCTATATTCTTGTTTCAAATTTTAGAGACATTTAAAATTTATAGGACAGTGTTTTCGACCTACACCAATTGAAAATTTAATTGAAGCCTAAAAAATGTTTTCAGTTGACTATGTGTTTCGGTGGATACAAATAATCGACTTTATAAAACGTGAAGTTAAGCCATTAAAACAATATTCTCTTCAACGAAACAATTATGAATCAGGGCTCCGTTCGAGATCGAAAGTTATCGAGCAAAACCCGAAAGAAGCACGTGAGTAAAACCAAAAACAAAACTGACTCACTAACCAAATTGAAACATAAAATACTTTTACATTTAACGTCAAACATCAACAAAAATACGCAAAGAAAATAAAGAACGCAACAATTTCGTGGTTTTAATTGACGGCCTACAATTTTCACAAGCTATTTCCCCGTCAAATTAGCGGCTATGCGGCTATACGGCAATACGGCTATACGTAAATAAGGCGTCGGCGCTGAGTGGTGATTACATAGCCGTGTCATTTAACAGACGCAGTGAGGGTCGTGAGAAGGAAGCCCCTCCAACACTTCCGCTTACGATGACGTCGCTAAGTACCTCCACTGCTCAGTGCTACATAGATCATTGTCCTTAACGGTTTCATTTAGTATTGTGAATTTATGTGAAATTTAAAGATAATTTTATTTATAGATGTTAATCACGCACCATTCAGTGATGCCATTATTTAATTACTACATAACAAATTGTTATCTGAATTGTATCCTTCACAAACAGTGTATATTTTCTTTCAGAGTTTTTGACTACACTTCTGGATATCTTCCGTGTGTTTTCTATAATGCGGAAGATATCCCGTATGTGACAGTTTGGGTGGAGCTGCACATCATCATTACCATTGTGCCCAGCCCCACCAAAGCCACAGAGAGAGCTCTATGGCTCTGTCGGATCAATTCCATGGGAGCCATATAACTTTCTCTGACTGCATCCATCTCCACACCCCTGCCAGCAGAGTTTGCATACGAAAAATTACGAATTCCGATGTTAATATATTTGATATTTATAACCTCTTTAAATTCTCCTATCGCATCTCATTCTGGAAATGGTGATCTCTTTAACGAGGTGTGTAACACCTTCCTTACTACAACTACTATTCTAACTTCAACGATATAAAAAACTAATCACGCAACAACAACAGCCCGTTTTCTTACCTTACAAAATCTGGCACAAGCGTTTTATGAATAAGTCCGGTCGCAGGTGGTAGCGGGTGGCAGGTTGTTCAATGTTTACATTCCTTCACCATGGAGAGTGCAGTGCCATTACTCAGGCCGACCACCGACCACCGCGACCGCTTTCCGTAGGGGAACACCGATCAATCAAAACCTCTATTAATACAGTTACGCGTGATACCGCCCACCTTTCTCAACTTTTTATGTTTTTGTGCCCCTCGTTTGAAGGGTGCTGTTTTAATGTTGAAAAAATAAATTGAGTTTTCTTTTACATCGTGTACAAACATTTGAGGTTGTTGCTTTGGGTACTACCTATATTGTTTACTTAAATTTAGGTACCTACTCTATGAATTGAACTCTCTTCTTGTTCTCATATTTGACAAAAAATATGTACCTAAGAGGATAAATCTCTTCTAAATTGTCATTTTTATCGATTTCGTCCCATCACTCGTCACCATTCGAGAATTTACCCAAGTCGGATTCTATTCCCAGCAATCAACAAACTCCCTAAAACCATTGTTGTTGACTGTATACATATACAGAAATAAATCAGTTCAAGGCCTCCAAAGTGATTGATGTACCAGCTCGTATTCGTTCGCCTTCAAATGACGTCGCTGGCCAGGCGTGAGTCGGGCCGCGGTTGGCACCACCAGCTAAGCCGTACTCATCCGTAACAACATTCACTCCCCCTTCTTTTATTAGCTAGCCTAATAGTCCATAGTCACATTACATTTGTGCCCAATGTTTTTGGCTTCTTTAAGTGTATTTTTTTGGAGCCACACTCTTGTTTAATACAACCTAGTTGGTTCGTTTACAATCCTTTACATCTTAGCATTCTTAATTCGTGTAATATTGCCTAATGCTTGGAATGTTGACATTTGACAGTCACGCAAGAATAATTTTAAAATTACATGCATCAAATATTCTTTCATAGCAATCCTACACCAACTCTCAAATTCACATTTATGAAGAATTCATCATTTCCTTTGTCCGGTATATTCAAAGTAAGTGATACAACAACATTCATGAACCTAAAAACTCAATCAGAATTCAATTCTTGAATGTCAATCTTGCGATGACGTCAACGTTAACGTCGTGTTAGCATATTGAAACGGTACTCGATGTGGTGAAATGATATGTATTTTTGATGTCTTTCAACGGGTAATTGATCCTTCATTTGTAACCTTCACGCTAGCTAAGTTAAAACAGAAACAGTCAACGATAAAAACGTCGAAAAAATGGTGTGAAAATTAGTTTATCGTCGTTGTTTTGACTTTCTTAAGATTAGCCTTTGGTAAGTACCTCATTTCTGAGATAAAACTTTTGGTCTCGATTAAGACATTGTGATATAATAGTTCCAAGTGTTCCGCGACACCACCAATCTTTTTTAATATCTTATCCACGTGTTACCTACTTCCTTTCATTTTCCCATTTTCTTCTACAGGTTAGAGCATAGATACTGGCTTCTGTTCACAAGTAACGTTATTTATTTCTTCAGAATGCAATACCTTTTGGTTATTTCACAACAGTAAAGTGAACGACCTGCAAGTTGAGATGTTATCAGGCGGTCGATATGTGATTCATGACACGAATGCTATCACAATATAACGTGCTTGCTATTTTTGTGTGTTATCTGTCCTTAGAGATACAATTGTTCCCACACGATATTAACTTTAGTGCAACCTTCAACTCCTGGTTTAGGACTTCGGTTTTTTATAGTGACGAAATTAAGGGTTGAAATTATATATTGCAAGCAAAAAATTTACTAACTATGTTCAGGTGTTAGCTTTGTTAACTTTAAAGAAGTGTTCAAATGTTTTTACAGCAACTTTGTCGTCTACAATATTGTTTCATATTAGGGTGACTGTTGAACTTTTCATCGAATTATTTCAATCAATCTGCCTAGCCATTTCCCGATTATGTTGAGGTCGGCTTCCAGTCTAACCGGATGCAGCTGAATACTAATAGTTTACATGGTGCGACTGCCTCTCTGATCTCCACAATCCAGTAACTGGATGATACGATATCCCTTGGTAAGACTTGTTGTCAGAGTTTCGGGGTTCTGACGACCCGTAACGACTGTCAAAAATCCACGAATGACAGCCGGGACCAACGGTCTAACGTGCTTTCCGAGGCACGGAGGAGCCTCGGTATAAAGATGGTCACCCATCTACGGACCAACCTCGGCAACTTAAGCTTAACCTGATGGATCGACCCGTGCGGCTGTTATTACTTAGCCACGAGCTCCTCATTCTTTTCATCGACTTATTTAATCAGCATTTTTTTTATTCCTACTTGTTTTGTGCTAGCAATATCTGTTATTATTCGTATGTTAATAATATCGTAGGGGCCTATTTCTTTCCATATTTTTCGTGTCTATAGTAAATTGTTACTACTACTTATTGATCTACATAAAAAATATTGCTTTTTTTTCTGTTGTTATCTGTTCTTCTTTTCAGTGTTTTTAACTGCAATTATGTTGCCACCAACAATATAATTATATAGCAATATAAATGTTGTTCTACTGCAGGGGAAAGGTAAAATATCAGCTATAACAATAATTTCCTAAATACTCTCCAGTCGCAGTTTCAGCAAGAAATGTATGGTGAAATTGCAGTAACTTTTAAGCTTTTCTATGTTTATGTATTTTTTAACTCCTATGTTAGTTATGCCTACTCGTATCAAGATAATTAAACTATGCGTTCTAGTTAGAAACTGGTTACTATGAATGCAGACAATAATTGCATCTAGTGTAATAGCCGGGGACGTAGGGTTGCACGCGTGACGCACCCCTCTCGGTGTGACAAAGGGGCCGCCAGCTGCATCCCTGCGGACATTGTGCGTGCACAATGCACCCTCGATCTATGCGTGTTGCGATTGCGCACGAAATGCAACTACAACTAAGTGTCTCTTTTTGGAGCTACGCACTGGAGAGACTTAATCGGAAATTTGTATCAATTTTTTTTTCTAATGTAGGTATCTGAGAATGTAACGAAGATTGAAATTTATTGATTTTACAACAACACAACTATATTTTTAACTATTCACATAGTTTATGTATTTTAGGTTTGAGTGTTCATTTATTGTAGCTGTAGACACTCATTATCCGCTAAACAACAGTCTAAAAAAAGATATCTAAAGAATGCTCAGCTCTTTGGCTTCTAACATAAAACGTCGAACTTGAACCCATTCCAATTTTTCCAAGATTCTTATCATTTGAAGTGGAACTAATGTAGCTTGTAATTTGTTTACTGAATAATATTTACATGATTTGTTCACTTAATCTCCCCACCTTATTGGCCCAGATTTATTTCCCCCCACAAACTCGTTACTTCTATGGGATGGTTTAATGAGTTCGAAAAGGTGGGGGTGCCGTTAAGCTAAAAGGTCAAGGCTAAGGTCAAACAATACAACATAAACATTAACATTTTATTATGATATCTTTATGTCCAATAGAAAAGAAAGTCGAAAATATTTTAGTTCTGTGTTGCAATAGGTAAGTCCCAATGTCTAAACGCAGGCCTATACAACTGACAACTTCACCATATTATGTAATTAATTTCGTGTTTAGATAATTAACTGACATCTTTTTTTAAATATGTCTATTCTCTATGTATTTTCCTAAACACAGTTAAAAACAATTTTCACATGTTAGGATATCATTTTTAGGCGCCTTCATGAATCATGTAGCAATGTCTCACATTATCATATTGTCTACAAAACCCAATAGGCGTTTCAATGTAAAGATTTATTTCATTTACTGTTTTGTAAGATTGATTGTTGGAGCGACAACATCAAACCATTCGAAGTGTTGAAGATATTTGAAGAAAGAAAAATTAAGAAGATAGCAGTCCTCCTCCTCGCGTTCACTGTGTTGCCATTATGTGTTTATTTATATCATAAGGCACGCGGTGAATGCCAAGAGAGGACTCATTCGTCGTGTGAACATAAGAAAGAAGATAATCAAGATCAGAAGCAGAAGATTCAAGAAGAATGCTTAAATTGTATTTTTCATTTATTTTGGCACGTATTCTGTTTGACGATTTGCCAAAATGGCTTAATATTGTGACCTGTTGTACCTTTGTATATATGTGTATGTTTTATTCATTACTTTTCTGATGTTGTTTCAGTATCCAGTTCAGTAACCTAATTGCGTAACACACGATCAATAACAATTTGTTTCATGTTGGCAGTTCAACAACATTCATTGAGTTATAAATTTACGTTGAGCAGACAAATTTTTCGAACATAATATGAAGCATATTCTTCAAAATCATTCAGATTATGATTGATCGTGAGTTCAGCAATTAGGGTGCAGCTTTACTCAAATTATAAGTAATTCATATAATTAAAATCTCATAGACAGTTTCAGAGTCCTAAACAGAAAACGTGATAGAATTCGTTAAATTGACAAAAACCTTATCATCGTCAGCATTAGCTTAGGTATCACTGCTCAAAAGAGTGCCTTATAATTACTTCTGACAAAATATATCAGTGCCCAACTGGATATAGGACTCTCACTATTAAGTTAATCTTAATGTGAGAAAAACAGTATGTCTTGGTATCGATATTGATATAAGTATGGTATGGTGTAACTAACTCTTTCAAGTACAAGAACATGCACCGAGACTGCAGTCGAATATTAGGTACTTCGCTTACCTCCCAATTAGGGTTACCATTTCGAAATTTGAAAAGTCCTGACAATAAGCCTGTACTGCTTCAATAAGCATTTATAATCCGAACTAATGAGAAGGCCGGACATAGTCTGGACGTAGGGCCAAAAAGCCGGACATGTCCGGACAAATCCGGACGTAGGTAACCCTACTCCCATTTCTAATCAGGCGATATAGTAACCTACGTTAAATCTGAATACGTTCATATTTTCAAAGACAAACGAATCTAGGTCAGTGTTTCATTGTTTTGCAATTCTATGCGGAATTGCATAACTTACACAATTCCACTCAATTTACATGCACCTGAATTCGAACTGGTACGCAAGTTATCAACTAATTATTGGATGCTAATGCCCAAAATAAACACTGGAAGGTAATGAAGGGCAAATATTTGGACGAACGCTACTATTGTATGATGATGTTCAAAAAGTGTAATAATTTGTTTCAGACTGTTGTGATTTGTGAATTTATAAAAAGATGGTTTAGTTAAAGAAAAGAAAGAAAGAAAATACCCTCATTTTTCAGCGCAAACTAAAAGGCATTCTGGTAATCTTCTGTCTTTTGCATCCGTCTATAGTTAAGTCCGCTGTCGGCCACTCACCATATAAAAACAGTAGTTTCCATGTGGCTGATAACCTACCCACACTTTTCATCAGCGTGTTACCGTTTTAATTTCCTTAAATTTGAATTTCAGTTTGTTCGCCTGTCCGTCAGTCTGGATGTGACACAGCCAAAATGTTTACTAAGAGACTATCATTATATCGATGAAAATTGGGAAGAATGTTTATTCTGTGGTGTAGTGAAATAACGAAAAAAGCTACTATCTAGAGGTGGCTCTTCCCATACATGTAAAAGAGAGGTGAAAAAAAAATCAATACAACATAAGAGTGAGGTTCATTGGCTCCCATAATTAAAAAAAATATAAAGTTTCTAAGAAACTTTTTTATTAAAGTCAATAGTTTTTGAGATAATTATGCGATATTTTCGGTTACAACCGCAGTAATAACTTTTCATTCTAGAAATACAAAACTTAGTTTTACTGTCGATAGAGTCTATAGTGTGCATGTGTAAATATTTATCCCAACTGCGGAACCCTTCCTGTGCATTGCGTGCGTGTCACTTGTATTATACTCATATCTTACGATCAGCTAAGTCTATTGCCTGACTTCTCATACCAGTGAAAAACAAGGACAGTAAAACACTCATATTATAATGTTAATTTTGGCAGTTGAACGTTTATTTTACAAACACTATTAACGATATCTACGCAGGTAGTTACTCCCAAACCGTACCCCAAAAACAACTACTTATGCAGATCCAACGTGACAATTACTCTATGCTATTGTATATTTATTCATTGAAATAGGACAAAAAATACGTTCTCATGAAACGGGTTTAATTAACAAAGCAAAACATCAAAATCATAACTTGGTACCTCAAGTTTACACAAGATAACTTAATTGTGATAATAATAAAATTATGGCTTATTAAAACATTACATCGAGCTTGTCTTTATTGAAGGGGTTGGCAGAAATGTAACTATAACACCTACGTAATCTAATCTATACGTAAAAGGCAACTATGATGCGACTTTGGAAAACAACCGGGCACAATTCCCGGAGCTGCTACTGAGAAATTCTCAATTGGAAAACCCAATTACACATCACCTAGTTTTTATTGCGATTTTGACACTTTTTGTGTTATATCCAAGTATGAATTGTCCGTCTTTTACTAATTGGTCGTAAGTAACGAAATGATCTCAGACCTACTTTCCTCAGAGCTGAGTAATTCAATTTTCCACAACTTACCCGAGATTCCTTTACAACATGTCATCGGCAATATTGACTGTTATTATGATATAATTTCCGAGCAATTTGATGCCACAGCAATTTGACTCGGCGACGTTTTTAGGTCAATACTAATTACCTATCCATTGTTGTAAACAGTCAAAGTAGGTAGGTATTAAATTGATCGAACGGTTCATTTTTAGATTTAGAGATTTTTATTTTTATTTTAGATTACCTTTAGTTACTTTAAGGTACAATAATTTTGTACAAGACTGAAAATGCATTACCTGAATACTTACCTGAATATTCATTCAATTCAATACCTTGGCCTAAACTGCTAATAAACAGTCATCAACAAAAGGTAATTATAAAAAATAAAAAATATTTGGAGTCGTTATTCCCTTTGACAGTCTTTGGAAAACCCATTCCAATGACCGCTACAAAAGATTTCTCAGAAAAGTAGCAAAGTGGTTTTATAAAGAGACCCACAAACAATATCCATATTTCATTATTTACCTTTAAAATAAATAATAATTATGATCGCATAGTGACATGTCGATACGTCCCATATGTTTCGCGTTTATGTTCCGAGGTCGCGCAGTGATAGCACAGTTGTAAAGACAATGTGTTTGCAGTCCTTACGCCTGTTTCGATTGTCGAGTAGTACATGTGCATGAAGTTACTGCATGAATTAATCATTTAGTATAGGAAAATACGCGCTCAAAGGGAAACTTGATATCCAATTCATTAAAGGCACATAAATGAGCTAGTCACATCTTAGGACTACAACGAAATGAAGTGTATAAAATGGAATCTCTTATGTATTTAATAGGTAACTAGCTGCGCCGCGGTTTCACCTGCATAAGCCTCGACCCCGTGGGAATATCGGGATTAAGAGTATCCTATGTCCTTCTCCAGGTCTAACCATGTGCCAAATGTCGTCCAAATCCGTTCCGCGGTTTTAGCGTGAAAGTGTAACAAACAAACTCACTTTCGCATTTATAATATTAGTTAGGATAACTTGTTGTATTTTTACTACACCTCCTCTGTTTAGTCAAGAACCTTTCTCATAGACTACTAAAAGAAAATTACGGATATAAAGAGCATAAAAGAGGCTAATATCCATTCCTTTAATAACATCTAAATCGCTTTTCCTAAATCTCGTCTACTCCACGGAGATTCGATACGAATTCCCTTAGCATTCCTCAACACAATTTAAAGCGTACGCAGTATTTTTAACTGTATAAACCTTGACAACAACAATAGTTAAGCATCTTAAAAACAATTAGATAAAGAAAATACCACATAATGGTTTTAATAAGTGCCTCTTTTGAACGTTTGACCAAGCAATCAATCAGCGCCAGTCAAGGCGGAATACATTTAAATGACAGTCAACCTTCCGGGTAACATTCTGTACTTTTGCTTTCTGGTTTTTCTGAGTAACAAAGACTAGAAAAATAAAACAATTGAATTGCCCTGGAAGGAAAAGACGCAGGAGTTTCCCAAATAACTAAGTCTGCATTATCTCATTCAACGCAGCCAAGGCTTTCTCTACTTTTTTCTGAATTTAAGTACACAAAAATGAAAACTTACAATTTCTTTAGAAAAAGGTTAATATACTTTACCCAGCGTTCTATCAACAACTGGAAAACGGTACCAAAATAAACAATATAATTGTTGGCTCTTCAACAATCCACGCTAATCTTTCAAAATCAATCAATTTGCCTAGCCTTTTCCCAACTATGTTGGGGTCGGCTTCCAGTCTAACCGGATGCAGGTGAATACCAGTATTTTACATGGAGCGACTGCCTATCTGACTTCCACAACCCAGTAACTGGGTAATACGATACCCCTTGGTAAGACTGGTTGTCAGACTTTCGGACTTCTGACGACCCGTAACGACTGTCAAAGAACCAAGAATGACAGCCGGGACCAACGGCATAACGTGCTTTCCGAGGCACAGAGGAGTCTCGGTATGTAAAAATGGTCACCCATCCACAGACCAACCCAGGCAAGCGTAGCTTAACTTGATGGTTCGACCCTTTCGGTTGTTATTACTTTGCCACGAGCTCCTCCTTTCAAAATATAAGGAAAAAAGAAAAATATATATTTATTTGTCCAAAAGTGCTAGTTTTTTTTTATAGGTACTATTTTTTATTTTTAGTAATTGGTGTTGATCTGCAGTATTATTATTTCGACGAGATGGCTACACAATTCTTTGTCAGTAATTGATTAAGTACTATAACATACAAAGATCCGGTGAAGTCACGTTCGGTACGTGACAAAAGTTCAATCACAATACAATCTTGTAGCATTGTGCAAATGTGCAAGCCTAGACCCTGGACCTGCCTGTGATCTCCAATTCAGAATGATGAACCCATTGAGGTTCAATGTAAACTAGAACAGCTATTACGAACTAAAGATGTGTCCCACGGATGTCAAATGTGACAACCGCGGTGTATGCGTATTCAGTAGACTGAGACGTTTGTTGTCACAGACAACAAAATGTGGCGCGAAAATATTGTTCGCGGTGTCTGCTCTAGTAATGAACCTCAATGATTAAACCACACGAAAAGGCATTACTTTCTCTCCAGCCCATAAACTATCTCGTATGCAAAATACCACGTAGAATTTTTACTCCGTTGCCGACTGAAAGAAGGACAAACCAACATACCAACAAACACACTGTCATTGCATTTATAATTGGTCGGATAATTCCGTGAGACACATGGATACACAACTAAATTGATGTTTATGTTTTTACCCATACAAATGTTTCGGGATTGTCCGTTTCAGTACGAAACGAGTTGGGAAATCCCGAAGCAAAAAAACAGAAAAATATTTAATAACTAACATTACGCACCTACTGTATTATTTATTTATTTAGTTATAACGCCAACTGTTCAAGCAGAAACAATGTGACGTAGAATTAATCAAATACCGTTTTAGTGACCAGTTCAAAAATCCTGGTCGCAAATTAAATTTAATCTTTTTTTACCAGTTTCAAGTCATATCTGCAAGATGCAAAATGTCCTCGTCGACTTGAGAACGTCCTCCTTTTTTTCGTTGTTTAAAAAGGATAAAGCTCTTAGAATGTATAGATAGTACGATCAACGAAGACGCGCCCCACTCTTCTCTCTAATCGCTTACAGTACAACTTACAGTACAGTAATCGCGTTTAGGAAGAAGAGTGGGGCGCGTCTTCGTTGATCGTACTATTTATATTCTCTTCTCTTCTCTTCTCTATACTAGGTAATAGCAGTGATAGCCTAGTGGTGTGACCGTCAGACTGCCAAGTCATAGGTCTCTAGTTCGAACCCAAGGCACGCAACTCTGACTTTTCGGATTCATGTGCGTATTGTATAATTATCACTTGCTTCAAAAACGGTGAAGACAAACATCGTGAAGAAACCGGCATGCTTGAGAGATATTTTTCGAAGGCATGTGAAGCCAAGTCAGAGGCCCATGGGCGGCTTTAAAACTCTGACACCAGGTTAGTCATTAACCACACGAAAAGAAGAAGAGACTAAGTATTATGTCAAAACAATGTACTAACCACATTAATGTTTTCCCCACAGTCAGTGCATTCATCACATCGGCCCTTAAATATCCACTACTTACTGAATATTCCAACAAGATGAAGAATGAAGAACCAACACTGAAAACAAAGCAACTCCTAAGTTTTTTCAGCGAAATCGTGACAATCGTTGCAGATTACTAAAGAGTAAATAGACTGTAACAATCTATATTGATCAGTTTTTGTTGACAATAAAAACAAAGAATTATTGACTTTGCTTAAAGACGACATTTTTTCAGGTGAAGCCGCTAAGGTTATAGTACTGTTATCTGTGTAAATAAAAGATAAAACCCGTGGATATAACTATAGCTTCTTGCTTGTTCTTCTTTACTGGAACCATCACTTTCTACCACGGAAACTAAAAATGAAGAGAAAGAAAGAAAGACAATACGTTTATTTGCGGTACACATGACGCAAGGTAAGAACAAAACACGAAAATAAACAATTTGGGGTAAAATATGCGTCACATCCACGCAAAACGGCCATCGCTCAGCATAATGCTGCGACCCTATGCGAGACAGAGCCCCAGCGCTGGTTTTCAGCGACAGAAAACTAAGTCAGACTACTTGGTGTGTTGGTGGTGTCAGAAAACTCAGTCAGAGATTCCTCGTGATGTTTTTCTTTCACTGGTGTAGCTCTAAGACTGAGTTAGAAACACACACATAAAAACCAAGTTCTTACAATTTCCTTCCTAAACTCCCTTGATAACTTACTTTATTTACTTACACACCATACAAACGCCTCTCTAATCTTATCCGTATCGGAACTCAATCTATGTTACGGAAACTATGTTTCGTTGTTAACCCTAAAAACTAACAAGAACGCCAAATTGCGGCTCTATTTACTACCAAATTGGTAAATTGGATTTAGTCGTATCAGCAGTAAGTTGATGAAATGGGAGAATTTGTTACGTCGCGTCGTAAGTTTAACTTAGGAAAGTTTTCGTAAGGAAAATATATGTAGTTCGTATTTTTTATTGTGGGATGGAAAATACGGGATTTGCCATTTATGGAAAGAAACAGTGTTTAACTTTGTGTATAGTCAAGTAAGTGACCCTTATTAATTAGAATTATATAGCGGTAATCTCGAATATGTCATGATTCACCAATGCCTATGTTGTGATAAGATCATTATAATTATAATTGACACATTATTAGAGAGGATTGCTGACGTTTCTCAAATATTTTTATATTTATCAGATAAGATAATGCAATCGCGTTTAAGACAAAGTATGAAAAACAAATCGGTTTGGCATATGATTAGTAGAAAAAGGCTTACGATTTTATTGAAATAGAAGGGGAAAAAACACACAAACTACCATATTCATTAGCTATTTTTACTTATTTAATATTTTCCTACATTACATAATTTACATCCCACAATTTCTACAATGCCGCTGGTTTGTAAAGGAAAGTGGTTGTTTTTCTCAGCGAGCTGTGAGCATTAGCCGCTAATCTTCCCACGGTACGAAAGTGGACGTCGAGGGAAGGCTACCAACCTGTTACCACTCGAACTTGTTGCTATCTTTACATGCAAGACGTTATTACCCTTTAAACAGCACCTACGAATATCCCTACCCTACCTTGTAGGCAGAACTTACCAATATATATTTCCTAAGACATAAGTAATTCGTGTGTCTGTGTTCCAATTTTTCCTAATACCTAAATCCTTCTGCATAATTGGCAAAAAAAGATAAAAGTGAATCTTGGGCAAGAAATCGCCGATCCGTAAAGGTACCTAAGTCAGTTTTATCAGTACCTACCTACCATTTAATGACCTCAGTCGTCTACGGAGAAACCAAGTAAACATGATCCAAGTGAACGTATCCGTGTGTTTGTAAGATTTACTATTTATCACTACCTGCGGTACTCGTATCATATCAGCGCAGACAATAACAACGCTATAAAGAAATGCGACTGATATATTTGATTTATCTTATCAACGCACACTCGCCAAAACGTGTCTGTACGTAGATTCACTATCTACATACACTTACATATATGATTTACAAAGGTATCATACGCCATGATTGTTGGATGATGAAGGATGATTTTGATAACCTACTTACTAATTTAAATATCGGTTTGCATTGGTCATTAGATTAGGGGAAAAACATAAGAATAAAGTGCATATATCTGGTTTTTATCGTGGGGTGTTGGTATGGCAGATGACTATACAAATATCGCAATGTTCGAATGACAAATATATCAACTTTACACGGATTTTTATCAGTCTATAATTTTGTTTAAGAGCATAAAACCTAAAAGTTGGCAACGTCGCAAATAGCTGTCAAATATTTACCTGTTTTGATTAATTTGGCAATATTACTGTATGGAAATATGAAATGTGGCGGACTAGTGAACTAAAATATCGATTATGAAATGCAATAATTAATACCGTTACACCGAATATTTTGCCTTTTTTACACCTAAAACGGTTACAACATCAAATTCAATGTTATAATTGCAATTCATTATTAATATTCTTGTTCGGTAGTTAGCCACATTTCTTATTTCCATACAGTAATATTGCCAAATTAATCAAAACAGTGAAATATCTGTCATCTATGTGAGACTTGTTGCCCACTTTATTTGAAATAATTGCTTTGAGTTTGACTTTCAGAAAAAACGCTTATAGCAAAGAGAGTAGAGTAGAGTGATCTAAAAGAGCGATTCCACCATATTATAACGGCTGTCATGAAAATCTGTCATTTTCAATTGTATTTGACATTCAAGTGTCAAAAAACGCGCTGCATTTGAACAGCCGTTATTGTGTGATCGCCGCTTTCTTAGTGGCAAACAAAGCTTTAGTAGGGAATGTAATTGTAATTGTTTTCCATTAATTTGATGCAACTCTTTAGCCATGTTTTTACCGATCATCGAGCAGAGGTCTATTCTTAGAGGAAGCTGCACGTGGTAGGTATACATAGTAGGTATATTTCAAGTATATAAATAACTGATGAGGACAACAGTTGACGCTCGCAACAGATGCAATCAACAATTAATTAAGAGGAGAACTGACACTACGTAACATGTGCATCGTATGAAAAACATTTCTTAAATCTCTATCAAGATGTGAGCTTTTTTAATAAATAGTTAGTAGATAAGTAGTCATACATGGGAGTGATATGAAGTTTCGAATGACGTTATTTCGACGCACGCTATTTCGAAAAAAATTGCGAGTGGTACGCCAGTTCGAAAACACATTAAGTCGAAAACCGCTATATCGAATGACGTTGTCGCGAACACGCTGATACACAACAACCTCACGACTTTTTCCTATGGAGGTTGGCAGAGAAAAATCAGAACGCCACCTGGTACGATTCTAACATAGCCATACTCCTTTTCATTTAACATAATCTATTAGAATAAGAATCATTTATTTGCAGAAAATACAGGTAATACCAGTTGTAAAAGTTTGTGGTTAATATACAGTCCATATTTTGCCTGTCTAGGGCATGCAAATTAATTTTACAATTATAGGTATCTAAAAGGTACCTACTTATTTAAGATATAAGTACTTTAAATTTGTTTTATTTTTATTTTACAATAAATATAAGTACACTTATCAAAACTTAACCTAAAAATAACATTTTATGTTACAACAATTCTTTAAACTAAATAAAACACTTCACAAAACAAACAGGAACATTAAAATAATGTTTTTTCTTTATGTCGAAAAAAATCTTGTAAACTATAATAACAGTTTTCTATCAACCATTTACGGAGTTTAATTTTAAAATATTTAAATGGGAGCTCTCTTATGATCTTTAAGCACACCTGATAGTGTTTTTTTTTATATTTTCTTATTCTTAGTAGGCAGTTTTGTCTGGTGTCAAATTAATTACAGTATATACAAATTAAAATATAGTTTGTCGGTAAAATAAATTGAATAGGTCATTCTTTTTTGTTTATTCTTGCCATTACTTTATTTACTATACAGTTTACCTACTTAAAATAAAATATTCTCAGATTTCTTTAAACTGTTGTTACCTAATTAAGTATTTATCTATAACTATTATCATATAATAATCCTTTCCTTCTTAACAAAAAATTCTCAACAAAACTGGAAAGCAATCATTAAAATTTAGACGTATTTCTATACATATTATAAATTAAAGTCGCATTTCGTGTTTGTCTGTATGTCCGTGTTGTTCTTCTAAACCACGCAACAGATTTTGATGAGATTATCACCATTGTTCAGACAATTTATTCCGGAAGGTTTATGTGTATAAACTACATATTACTAAGAAATCTCGATTTTTTTGTCAAGTCGTATAAACCGTACGAAGTACGAGCGGGTCGCTAGTATATATACAGAAAAAAAATATTTTAAATATACAGAATAATTATTTAATATCCCGGATACAAGGAAAACGGGGTTCGGATGATGACGTCAGCGTACAATCAGTCATCACACATTCGACCTCGACTGTCCAACTAGAAATGAAACATTACGAAGAATGAGCGATGTTGATCAAAGCACATTGAGGAAACATAAGATTACGCTTGTAATCCCCGAAGGGTTAGGCAGTATAGTACACCCACATTTCGCCAGTTATGCCTAAGTCCCATGTAATAGGGGGCGAGCCTATTGCCATCAACCGGACACAAATCCAGCCTCCAAGCTGCTACTGAGAAATTCCAGATGGAAAAACCCAATAACACTTTGCCCGACCTTGGAATCGAACCCAGGACCTCATGCCCATCGGTAGCGCTAGACCAACGAGGCAGTGAACATAGAGGAAAGTGTTAATTTAATAGGTACCATCAACGAAGTTCATATCTAATCAGTTTCAAAACAAAATCCCGTGAACACGATGACCACATCTGTTTCCTGGTGCTATAGCCGCGGAACGCTGCAAGCAAGAATAGTCCTTACGGTGGTTAGATATGAACTTCTTCGATAGTACACTTCCTCCATGGAAGCCCAACGAAGGTATTGTTGAAGATGTAGGTATTGTCTGAAGTAACTACGAGTATATTTCACAATGGTGATGATGCCCATCTTCTTGAACATTTCAATACTTTATGAAGGCTTCTTGCTTTAATTCTTATCAATGTTAAGACGATGATAACCGACTTTTATTGATTTTATAATTACTGAAGATCACGTCTAAACGAGTAGTGTTAATGATTTGGAAAAAATATATGTTAAGAGCATTTTCTTAATAAATTAATATATGAATATTTTTGATTATGTTTATATTACATAGTGAAATTAAGTTATGTCTAACGCGGATAAAAACTGAGAATTACGCAAAATCTATCAAGCGTATTTTTCTGAAACCTTCACCATTTTTAAGATAATTTAATTATTCATCTTTTAGTATACGTCTTTTATTAAAATAACTTTTGTTTTTATGTATAATAAATTAATAATGCGTCTAATTTGGGACTGCTCTCCTTGATGGTCGAGTCCTTTTACTGGTTGGACGTGCGACGCGTTACGTGAACTCAGTACAGAACACGCAAGCAAGCCACTCAAGGTCACTGTCATATATCTGCGTCAGAGATCCTATGCAAACGAAGATGACCCAAACGATTATAAGTAAAAGTTAACGACTCAATTTACCTATCTAAGGTTATAAAACTAGCTGATAAGTGATTATATTATTACCCATTTAAGAAATGAACCGATGTACTACTGCATACGTAACCGGTCTCAATGTTCGATAAACTTGAATTAGATAGACTTATTGTTTCCTTTCAAGGTATATACTACGTACCAATGTACCGATAAATTGAGTTAAACTATTTCAGTAAAACTATAAAAATACGTAAAGTTGCTACAGTGACATTCCGGGCATAAATAATCTGATTTATTGGTACTTTGACGTTCGAAGAGATTATGGTAATTTATGGTTGAGTACAACGGTAGGACAATTATTTCAAGAAACATAAAAATATGATGCTCGTAAAAAGAAGTAGGTATCGGAAGAAAACTTTCTAGGCCTTTATTACATGGATATATCACGGGCTTTATTTAAATTATTCGGACAATGGACATTATAGTTTTACCAAGCAGACGGTTGTTAAGACACAGATATATGCCAGTGTCCTTGAGTGGCTAGCTTGCGTGTTCTGTACTGAGCTCACGCAACGTGTCTTACGTCCACTCAGTAATAGGACTCACTGATCAAGGAGCGCTGTCTCAAATTAAACGCATTATTAATGTATTATACATAAAACAAAAGGTATTTTAATAAAACACGGATACTAAAAGATCAATAATTAAATTACCTTTAAAATGGTGAAGGTTTCAGAAACATACGCTTGATAGATTTAGCATAATTCTCAGTTTTTATCCGCGTTAGACATAACTTTACAAATTAATTTCAATATGTAATATAAACATAATCTAAAATATTTATACATTAAGTTATTAAGAAAATGCTCTAATTTAACATACATTTTTTCCAAATCATTAACACTACTCGTTTAGACGTAATATTTCAGTAAGTATAAAATCATTAAAAGTCGTTTATCGTCGCCTTAAAACCGTCCCTAACTTAATTTTCCAAAAGCTTTTGCTTAGGTAAACTGTTAATAGACAACAGTTAAAGGTGATTTTGGTCAGAAAAAAACCAGCTGCACACACGGAACATTATGAACATTGGCAACAATGAATATTGAAAAGTAAAAGTCAGCCTAGTGTAAATTTTTCCAGTTACAATAAACTTCATTGATATAATTTAGATGGCAGCCTCGCATGATCCATCAAACTCTCACTCGCGTGAACATTGACTATTTATTGCAGTTGTTTACGTCTAAAGAACATCTTTGGGGAATCTTTAAACATTTCAATTTTTCAGATATTTTTATTTTCAGTATGAGACATCTGTAAAGTAAGTTATCTACTTACATCTGGTTGTTGGGACAGATGTAATGTGTTCATAAAGCAGCCTTGGATTTAGTAAGTACTGTAAGAAGAACTGGGCTGAAACTGGCCAGTAACAAAATGTGGAGCCAAAGAGTATACCTAACATGTCTATAGGTACTTATAGCATTATCAAAAACGTGGACGTAAAGTTCGTATTCAGTTATGACGATGTCGTGCATAGTTTGTCCTATTTAGCCACACCCGGGAGACTTCCAACTCGGTACAGACCGGGATGACTCATTAAATGTTGGCCGCAGTTTTATCTCCGGGGAATTTCTCCTTTGTTACACACGCTAACGTATTGGCTAATATTCAACTATCCGACGAAAAAAAACATTATGTAGGTTTTCCATAAGCGCTTTAAAAGGAAAAGATGATGTCGATGGAAGATGTCGCAGGGAATGCCACTAAATTCACTCAGCTGTACTTGTAATGAAAAGTTAAACCGAGTTTTATTAAAATTTTCCATAATGCGATAAATTGCAACTATAAAAACATTATCAACTTTATAGTTACTGCTGCAGACGTTAATGCATAGATATTTCTCGTAACATACCAGATACTACTCACATCAGTTAGGTTCACATTCATGAACTAGTGATAAAATAGGATAGTTTATTATTGAGTTTTGGTGTGACTGTCATTAGCTAATCCATATGAAATCGATTATAGTTATCATTAATTTAGCAATAAGCTGTAGTTACTGGTGTAATTAGTATGGTGCATAATTTTGCTTTATTGTAAATATTACATCAGGAAAGTAATTTATTTAATTTCGAGTACAATGACTCACAGTATAACATTACGCTACGTCGACGCGCTGACAAATAAATAAATGAACGATTGACACGAGTGACGTATTCAATAATTAGCTATAACCTATGTACATAACTGGTTTTAAAGATAAAACCAGGTTTCCTCGTCAGTGTTACACGGCCGGACAAAGGCAGGATCTAGATAATTAGTTGCGGACAAAAATAGTCGTCGCAGTCGGGCCCTGGGCCAGGTGACGTCAGCGCGCCAGGGCCGCCGGCGGGGCAAGACGGGCCCCGCGCCAGTGTCGCGCGCGCCGTCAGCCCGCTCGCACGCCACCTGCCGAGCCTGACTCCGCGCCACCAGCCGCCGCGCCGCTGCCGCCTGCTCGCCTCCACCTCCCCCTCCCGGCTGCCTACGCGATCCTGAACCTCACGCTCACTGTAAGTACTAACTGGCGACCCTATTATATTTATGTTACATACGTGTTGAAAGCTATTGTCTAACTGCAACGATGCAACGCGATAACATCCGATGCAGATTTCACTTCGGCCTACTGCGCTAGGGTTTATTAACTATTTAACGACTGTATTCTTTTTTATTTCTATTTAATTTTTATTGAATTTAGTTATTAATGGGGCCTAGGTTATATCGGTACAGAGAAGCGAGTCAACCTTGGCGCATCGTGCAATGCAGCGGGGGACCTTGCAAGTCACGCGTCAGAGTAACCTCGACTCACGCCGTACTCGCGCCGCTACTACGATTTCCATCGGTACTATCGCAATATCTTGGTCGGTCGACGCGGACCGTATTCCATTGCTTGCCGTACAGACTCAGAAATGGAAAATATCAAACGAAACGGGCAATGAATATGTTACCAATAGATGAGAACGGATTGTAGTTATTATCTCGGTGCGGCAACATGTTGATAGACGCGCTATGGAACTAACACAAACAGCTGACTGCTGACGACGTGTTTCTTTTTTTGACAGATAAAAAATATGACGCGGTCATTCAAGGACGGTCGACCACTGACGAGAGGTTTTCCCGTTTTTGAACTGTCAATGTGACACGCCAGCGGCAATGAAACGACTATAATAATAAAAGTATTAAATTCACCAGAGATGCGGTTAGCTTGTAGACATACTCGTTCGTATAAATGGGTAATTAAGTGATATTGCGGTGTTAACACGCGTTGGCAAGGGGCCTCAATGTTCCCGAGTTATCGCGTCGGAAAAACACGCCATACTTTATCGTGTGTTGTTCGCTATCAGCTCGGCGGAGTTACAAACTGAATTGTACTGTATAGCCGATACTCTATAAGGGGCTCAGTGCTTACAAACATCACGGTTGCGATTAGCTCTATTCTTACAGAACTATTAAGTCACCAACTTCGTAATATCGCACTTAACACACTGATCCATAAAATATAACGGAGTAACTGTACATAAAAAGTAAAGGTGATCTCGAAATTGAAAGTGCCCAAGTTTCGTGAACCACTTTTCTTAAAAACTTGTCCTGCCTGATTTCCGGGGCCTTGCTCGACCACCAGTAGGTACTTACCGTGTCCTTAGTTCCAGTCATATTGTAGGTACCCCAAATATTGCAAATCGTATATTGCGCGTGGAGATAAATAAGACCTAAGTAAACAATTTAGGTACCTTTTAAAATGGTTAGACACATTGAAATGGGAATGTAGGTACCTACTTCATCATAAGTGACTAAGTAAATCAACCTGTAGCGTCGTAACAATGCGACTCGACGCTCGTACTACCTCAAGATTTCACAAAGATAATATTTATTCAACGCTACCTTCTAGAACGTCTTTAGACATATTTTTTTCACCTCGAGTTGGCATTGATCGTGGTCCACAAAACCGGTAAGGCTGCGGTTACCCTTCGCTCAACGTTCAAACATGCTCAACCATCGAAATTAAACTTCATTAATAGGTCTTTATCTCAATTATTATTCATCAAATTGAACATCATCGCTACCCAAATAATACTTTTATTTGGTATGATTGTTTTGACTACAATATGTGTCAAAACCTGTTCTTGCAAATTAAAGATAACTTCATGTTAATGACATTTTATCAATTAAAGTTAGTTTATATTTTTCTTATTTGTTTTTCAGAGTGCAATGGTCAGAAGATACGAAAGAATGAGTGGACGCCAGTCCTGGAATGAAGACGACATGGCCAAGGCTGTCGCAGCGGTCGTGTCAGGTAAGATGGGGTACAAGCTGGCTGCCAGGACCTTCCACATACCTCGCTCAACCCTCCAAAGACGTGCTAGCAAGATAAGGTACCAGCAACCTGACGACCCCAAACCCTTAATGGGTCACTACCGGCGGGTGTTCACAGATAGCCAAGAGAAAGACCTGGTTGGATACATAAAAAGTATGGAGAAGTATTTCATGGGAGTCTCCAGGCGAGATATTCGCGAACTAGCCTTCCAGTACGCAGAAGACAACAATCTGAATCATCCATTTGATGTCAACACAAGAATGGCAGGCGAAGACTGGGTCAGGAATTTCCTGAAGAGGAACCCTGAACTCCTGGACAAGTCAGACCACGAGGTCGCCATGGAGCCCGTGAACTTTGACCAGTTCTATCACTTTATGTGTCAGCTATCATGATGACTCGCTGCCTAGTACGTTAAAACTAGTTGTAGGTAAAAAGGTGAAGTTCGCCCCCCGAGAGAGCCTCAACATTAATGTTGGCACGTGTGAATCCAACCTGCGTATACTGTATGCCCACTCTTGTAACCATCCATATTAATATGTTGTACAAGAAATTGCTCAATAACACACATTCGTAATCAAAAATGCTAACCACATCAAGACTTACGGCAATTCGTATCCACAAGTTGGAACATTAAAAGTACAGAAAGACTTTTTGGAAATATTTTTTAAATTTATATGGACAAAATTGTAGCAAAAGGTAGGACAAAAGAGCCAAGCTCAAAAAATGCGATGTTACCTTTGATATTTTTCTTAATTTGGTTAGATATTTTATTTTTGTTAATATTCGGGATCGTCGCCCGTGGCGTGCGAGGAGGCTATGCTTCGTGCCCTCGGGTCATAGTCACGGTCCTGCACTTATTAAGTACTTACGAAGTCTATAGTTGTATCTGATTTATAGTTTAAATTTTGTTATTTAATGGTACTAAAAGATAACTTGCTAAATTAAGGGCTGTGATAACAGAGAAAGGTGTATTTTTATGGAACATATCTATTGAGGTGATGTATCTATTTACAAAGACGGTATCTGATATTTTAAATTTAATTATGCTTATTACAAACTGTAACATGAATGCTGAGTATTGGTTGTAAAAATGTTCCGTAACATGGTTTCTACCGACAAAGTGCAACGTAGCGGTGCTCTGATTAGCAATATTTCCTTTGTGTGCAATAATAAAGCTAAGTACTTACTGGGCGCATAAAACTATGCAGCGCGTCACACAAGAAGCGTCAAATAACATGTTTCAGCGGAGTCATGCCATGCGCGTGCGCCGTTTTACGTGTGCCAAACTCTATAATGATTAATGACACATAAATAAGACTAGAGAAATATAATATTCATGAAGAGCTACAGCTATAGCACAGGGTTATCCGTTTAGTTATCATATTCCAAACACCACAATAAAATCCTTTTAAAAATTATATAAAAAGAAAACATATTTGAGGTGAAAAATGAACTCTCATTCCTCACTTCAAATCCATGATTTCTGTACATTGCACATTATATTTCTGCAAATTGTAGAAAAAAGGTATGATTATCAACGTAAAAAATTCACGGAATATACGTGGGTAAATCTACAAGCGAAGCAAACATTCCCATTAGCAGAGTTTGACGTAGCGCGCACAGCGCAGCGTTGCCAGTTACGGAACATTTACCCCTAATGAATGCTGATAACGAACGCGTCAGCAATTCAGCATTGCTAGCTCAATCCGACACACCAGTACACTGGCAGTAGGCACCGCTTGACGCAGCCAATCTACTTGCGTCATCAACATTTATATGTATTGTAAACTTTAAACGTGGTATAGGGATGGGATGGTCTTATTCGTGGGATTTCGGCTTATCTAATTATTTCGCCCGTAGTTCAAATTATTATGTTCGTGTTTGGTCCAAAACAATTATATTTTTCTACTATTTAATCCCACTGTACCAAATTAGTTATATTATTATCGTTACCTGATTCAAGTTTTGATCTCTTTAACTTAGTTCAAAATAGCGAAATGTTTATTTATTAGATCTCGAAATATAATATAATATTGTTGGTTTTAAACGAAATTTTAACATTTGAAACATTACCTGTATGCCAAACTATGTTGTTATTTTGAGATTTATTTATAATTAATAATATAATAATATATTCCTATGTACTTAGTTTAAAAAAATGTGATTATAAATTGAAATAATATTTAATAAAGAAATTTTAAGTACCTATCTACGACATTCTATTATTTCCAAGTTCTGTTAAAATAAGTAGGTACCTAGATAATAAGAATACAAACTAACTTCTAACTCTATCAGGGATGGGCATCATAATCAACATGTAAATGACGCAACCGATGAGGTACCAAGTACCAAGTCGTGAGCAACTAATAGATTGATAAAATAAACTGCTGCTGAAATCAAACAATACTGAGAAACTCAAAATAATTAGTTTCAGTACTGCGTTGGTGAAGAGCCAAATCGATGCGATTGTCAGAAGTGCTATTACAGGTCTCTTTTATCAACGCAAGACAAGAATATTATTTTACAAAGATAAGGAATGAAAAAAATGATGAAGAAGGAATGCCAATGATCTCACATGCAGGCTATTAGAATTCCTTCACTATAGAACAATTAATTCATCGAATGATCTACAGCTATGTGCAACAGAAACGTGTATCAAGCGGATTTTGTTGTCAGCCAATCAATGAAGCTGGAAGGTCTAGTTTCTGTCTAGAGCCAGATCACAAATTTTTGTTTCTATCAGGAAGTTTAGTTGTTTCCTCAGGACACTAGTCCTCAGTGGCAGATCCAAAATTGTCGTTTGGGATGGGCATGACTCCGCTCAGCGTAGGTTTTAGCAAAGTAAACACTAAAAGAGCACCATTTTACGAGCCTATTCGGATTTCTTTTGGCAAATTCGTCAATGACTTCGTTAGGTCGTAGACTACCAGAGATATCTCGGTGAATATACATGGCGGTCATACCGGACAGCGTGAGTAGCAGAATGAGTGGCGAATGGATTCAAAAATTTTCACGTAGGTAAACAAAACATGTTATAGAAAAATACTTGAAAACATAATACTTACGCATTAGGTTAAGGATAATTGAAGACAATTGTACATTAGCTAGTGTAATACTTGCTAAACAGTTTAATTAAAAGAATATCTAGTTCACTTTAAGATTTGTCACGGAAGAACTCACGACGCTTTTGGGTGGGGCTTAAGCCCCTGGATTCGGTACTGCTTCTACTATTCTCATTCATATCACCCGCAGAACAACTAGAAACAAGAAGAAAGTAAAACCATCACTACTTCTAGTAAAATTCAACCACACACATGGTTTTTTTTATAATATGGTCGATACAAGGTTTTCGTTTATATAGTAATAATATTATTACAATAACTGCTTGCGAGGCGAACATAGGTAGGGGTGATCGTAAATAGTACATGGACCCACATTGCATACATAACTGCAAAAAATACTGTAAAAATATTTTCAGCGCATAAACTGATTAAAAAAGCACTTCAATCTCATAACGAACTGGGAGGAGAAACTCAATCTCGTCGTACGAGAGAGCTTTTACTTAAAAACCGTAATATCTTTAAAGTGGAGGTAGGACTTGAGTCTCCCTCTAATACCGAGTAAACAGGTTAGTGCATTTAGCTGGGCTGCGCTGGAAAATACTGTGCTGTGCTGTGCTGCCCTGGGCTAATGCACAGAGTGCAGGAGCGAGGTGACCGGAAGGCGCGTCGTCTAGAGAGTGTTTTACTCTCAAAGTATTAATGTGACAAGCTTATGTCGACGATGATATCTTAAGTACACTGTCTACAGTACTATGTGTTAATAGGAACTAGGCACTGCTAATGTAGGTATAGGAACTAGTAGGTATCTTGGACTTGAAAACTGGAAAGGATTTAAAACAAAGAATCCTACTATACAATATTATAAATGTGAAAGTTTGTATGTTTGTGTGTTTGGATGTTTGTTACTCAATCACGCAAAAACGGCTGAACGGATTTGGATGAAATTTGGCACACAGATAGTTTATAACCTGGATTAACATATAGGATACTTTTTATCCCGGTAGAACGTTTAGCAATGTATTCAAATTACACTGTTAATAGGTATGAGAGGACAGTGTAGGCATGTCAAAAAGTACGAGGTACTTAACAAAATAGAAAATGGTCAACAAATCGAAGCATATATGAGTCTCCAGGGCTTATAAAGTTCTCACATTCACAAAATAGAAAATAATCTATACAGGGTGTCAGGGACATCGACGCGAAAACTGTTACCATGAATTCAGTACATGATTCTGAACGCCCCTGCGTAACAGGTTTCGCGTCGATGTCCCTGCCACCCTGTATAAAAGAATAGAAAACAAAAACAAAATTTATTAATTCAAATGCATAATTTGGATTACAACTGTTACAAAATCGGAATGGATATCCACAAAAGCCACTAAGGCTTTTTTGGATATCCATTCAGATGTTGTTGAAGACTTGAAGTTACAATAGTATACATGTACTTAATTTTAAATCATTGTAAGATTATGTCATAGAAGTATGTAAAATAAACATCATAATTTGGGAGCAGTTAATAGATATTTACACAATTATGTCGTTAATGAAATACCAGCAATTTTATAATATGCTTTTTTGATAAAAGACTTTTGATATGGGATTGAATCTGTAAACAAGATTAAGCGCAGAGTGTTCATACTTTAGATTGCAGTTTTATTTTCGTAGATATTATGCTTCCATAGCTTCATCAATCAGCCAGGAGTGACAATATACAATGTCACCCATGGGCATGTGACCGCCCGTATTTTTCTGAATATTCATGAAAAATTATCGAAAATTAACTGTAAAGGAAATTAACTATCTTTAATATTTTTCATGTTATTCAATTTTTTATGTTTTTAGTAGCGTTTGCCATATCTTCTATTTTATTGGCTCGATTTGTATTCTGTTTATTATTTCGAATAGCTTACGAGTTATTTTATCGGATTAACTAAAAAAAAATTAGTAAAATATGTCGACTATGAAAAAAAAACGGAGGTGAAGATTTTTTTTTCCAAAAAAACTGTATTTATTTAAAAAAACATAAGTGAAATTATGTTAATTATACATAAAATTATAGCGGGATACTGAAAAAAATAAAAATAAGAAAAAATGAAAAAAAAAACAATTAAAGATAGACCCCCCTTTTTAAGTTTACTATCGATAATTTGTCATGAATATTCAGAAAAATACGGGCGGTCACATGCCCATGGGCGACATTGTATATATAAACATAACTTATTTAATTATGGCAACAGCCGTAACTATTACACTTGGCAGATTGATTGACGAATGAAATGCTGCTATATGTATCCTGTGTGTATCCTCTTATTAAAATTATAAACATGTAGGAAAAATGGGTACAAGTTTCTTCAGCTTGTCTCATTCACACTCCCGGATGCTAGTTCTAACTATAACTACTGCAGTACTTGTTGTACGCTGTCGAGTACACGATGGCAGTATGCACTAATGATGTCGGTCTCATATTGCGCCGCTTTACAATATGAAGGTTAGTTAGAGTGTAATACGATGTTGATTAAAATTCACATGACCATTTGAGTCTCATAGAGGGTGGAGAGGTGATTCGAATCTTCGTGTACTCATTCATAGAGGTCGAATATCTTACATAGTTTCAGATAAAAAGTTCGTGGGAAAATGTGACCGAAAGAGCTATTGAGGGCATTAAACAATATTTTCTTAGTGTTGCCCTGCTGGATGTGTGTGAAAATTAATTTGGATGGCAAAATACTTGGTAAGGATAGGTGTTATTTTAGCATTTCAATCGTTTTCCTAGTAACTAGGTACTTAGATTTTAATTTTTTACTAAAGTAACTCTCACATTTTTACTGACAACTTCATCCTAAAGCATAAGTCTAAAATCAATATCAAAACACTCCCCAGAGAGCGAAAACTGCGAAGGAATAAGAAAAAATCCTGTCTAGAGAAGTAAGAGCAAAACACAATATATAATACCTTCTGGGAGACGAAAGTCACAAAAAGAAAACAGAAGCATATAGGAAAAACTGTAAATGATTATTTTATAAAAGCATAACTACAAGTGTAACATTTCCCTTTGAAAATTGCATTCGCCATCTACAAGTCGTCGTTCGCACACTTTGCTATAACGTTTCTTCCAGTGTGCACTGCGCAGTGTGGTGAAACGTTTTTTATTATTTGGTTTATAGTTGTTTGAAAGCCAATTTACGAGACCGAGGCGGCGACGCGGGAAAAGCAAAAACAACGTTTGAAAGGCTCCGTCTAAAGAAAATATCTTTTGAAGATACCCATTAGGGGAACGACGAGAGAGAAAAACATCTTATAGCTATTAGGGTACAGACTTCCGGTTAACTTTTATGTTTGAAAGCTTTTGATTAGCTCCGTGTAAATGAAATTATGATTGCTTCCTGTTTTAAAGGGAAATTAGATTTAAACTCTCGTGAGGTTTGTCGGGAGAGTGCTATATTTGGTTGAAACATCGTAGCATTAAATATTTCCAAGATAAGCATTAAGTTTCTTCAAATATTGTGAAACATGAAGATATTTTCAATGCTTATTTTAATTAATGAATGACCTATTTCACGGAATAGATGTAAAAAATACAATTGCTGAAAATTGGCTGAAAGTAATTCAAAGAGCCGACAAGAATTAAAAAGAAGTAAATTCAAGTAATGAACGCAAAGCACGAGAGACGCAACACTTAAAGAAAAATAATATTCATCGATCATGAATGTGCATTACGCTGTGCTCGCCTTCCACGCCCTTACACTTTTTATTCGAAATTACGTGAGATGAAAGCGCCGCTGCAGCATTTATCAAACGCTGCCAACACAACACGAGTTTTGAAGGAAATAAAACCTCCTTCGTGCAATTTATTAAGAACACCTTTCCTATATTTTTTTGTTACTCTCGTAGTTTGAAATAAAATATAATTTCTTCACCTGAAGTTTGCTTTTGAATTGAAAAATTCGACAGACAATTGGATTGTATTCGTAGCTTTGGTGCCAAAGGTTTATCACCAGTGCGGGTTCCCACTACATCGATAATAAAGAAAGTAAAAAAAAAACTTTGGCTCAGTCAAAGTTCTATGTGGAGAAGTTGGCAGTTTCGCCACGATCCTGCGCCGATATTTTATCTCGCGGGCTCTAAAGCTGATCCGAGCTTGAAGCACGTTTTTCCAAGTATTGTTCTATTCTTTGTCTGATAGATTTGTTGAGTTTGATAAAGGATTTATTAACTCGAAGTAAATCACAAAGGTACTTTTATAAAATGCATTGTTGTTAGGAAAATAGGTTAGAACTGTCTTTTTAAGCACAAAGGAATTGGGAAAGCAATTTGTTTGTAAAAAATAAATGCTATACTGATACTTAGGGTCGCCAATTCGGAACTTTAAATTAAGATTATTGGAACGAAGTTCTTTAATGCGGCTTGCGGTAGGACTTGACTAGTAAAAATCGGCACGTAAAGAAAAAGTGCTATGCCCGAAAAAGTCAGTTTCAAGTGTCTACAGTTTTTGATTGTGCATTAATACATAATATACAGCGAAAGGAACTTCGTTACAACCGGGTACCAAAAGTATTTCCAATAAATATATAATATATAAATAATAAAATACATATGTACAGGGTGTTAGGCAGACGGTTGAACTTACGAAAATGGCGGATCCGTGGGGCCGTCTGCTACGTGTTCAGGCACAATAACAAGACCTCACGGATTTTTTTAAATGACTTTATTAAATTTTGTTCGATCGTTGCTCAAATTTCAATAATTTCATTTATATAGAACAAAACTGTTTTTTTTTCTTCTTGTATAATTGTATTTTGTATTGAAATGAATAAATTAAACTATAAAATGTCAAATGACTCGAAAATTGTTGAAAATTGTTACAGAGGAGTCAAAATGGGTAATTTGGTTGTAAATAACCTCTCCTACATCCCCATATGGATAATGCCGACAGATAATCCTGTATATTAATAAAACAAAAAATCGATTGCTTTATTTCAAGCTTTTTAGTTTTCTCTTTTCAGCTATGTGTATTTGCAATTATTTTTTTGGATTTTTTAAATAACTTGCTTTTATATTTGACCACCAGGTCAATAGCGGGTGGCTTCTGCCTCTCTTTGTTCCGGCAGATTAAGTGTAATTGGTACCACATGCATGATCTTTATTGCGTCTTTTAATGTGTTCATACCATCCTAGGCGGTTTTCTGTCATTTTATCATTAATTGGTGCGACTTTAAAGCTGCCTCGTTTCATTCATTGCGGACGTTATCAAGTCCGGTCACACCTCCCGCCCATCTAGGCATCTTCGTTTCTCTGGTATGGAAGTCTTGTTCATACGTCTTCTTTGTTGTCCAGGATCCATACAATAACGCCAGACGAACTGCTGTTTTCTAGACTTTACCCTTGTTTTAATGGGAATAAGTGTATCACACAGTACTCCTGTGATCGCTAAACATGCGACGCTGATCCTATGAGTCACGTCAACATACACAATGGCGTCTTTTGTGAGCATGAAGCCTAAATATTTGAACTTTTCTACTGTGGGAATAAGCATTTGCCCAACACAGATGGTTTCAGGTGTTGCATTTTCACTAAAGCGATATTTCGAATACTTATTCAGTCTTGCTCCTACTAACCCTCAGACCGTACTTTTCAAGTACCTGTGTCCACGCATTTAGGAATTCCTGCTTATGTCTTGCGGTATCAGCAGCCAGGACAATGTCGTCAGCGTATAGCATAGTCCACGGCAGTGGAGAAGGTATGTCCTTGGTGACATAATTCATCACATTAGTTAGTCGTACTGATTTATTGAAAATAATTGGGTCATTTTTCGATAAAATTACTAAAGTTAATGCGGTAGTCATGGTATTATAAATGGTGCATAACGGATTTGCCACATTTTGACAAAATAGTGGATATCCAACATGGCGCCAAATCAAAATGGTGACCAAAAATTGTTGTACACTCACCACCTGAAAATATATATTGGTGGCCCGAATGTTTACAACTTTTTAGTATTAGCTGTGTTCTAAAACAATCAATACAGAAATTGATTGTTTTAGAACACAGCTAATGTGAAATCAGTTTTAAACAAACAAGTAGTGAAGCAGAACATGACTGTGTGTTCGAAACGTAGTTCTAAAGTATACTTTACTTTCACCAGCCGAAGCCGCCTTGTTTCTTTGACTCAAGATTCCTTAAGTAGACGACGAAGACGTACTGACAGTCTCCACAGACACAAAATTGGATATTCCCATTAACGTAATGCACAGACATCTTCAAAGGAGTGGCTTCGAGAAAAGCATACGAAGCCAAAGTTTTCTTATTCAGCTGCAGAATAGGAACTCCTCAAACAAGTCTTCAGCATGCTTTGAGGACTCTATAGGCTGTTTACTTAAAAATTGTAAGGCAATCCAATTATATTGATGTTTGCTCCTCAAAGGAGCTGAGAGCAGTGTGGCGGACGGCGGCGCACTTCGAGAGCTTTGCCGATGAACTAACAAGAACCGAGGCTTTTTATTTATGTTACACTCTATTACGACGTGACTCCAGACTTCAGATGAATATGGTACGTTGGAGTTTTTCGTTCCCTGTCAAAGGCAATGAAATGGATTCGCAAATAGACGCCCTAAATGTTAGCGTTCGATGTATTTATGTTTATATAAAAGGCTCTGAGTGTATTCAGAGCACAGAGTAATGTCGTAAAGAAACGTCGCCCTAGATAGAAGAATATTTTTATTCGTGCTTGCTTTCTTAGGAATATATCTCGAGTCATATTTCTAAAATCGATATTGTCATATTATATGTACAATTTCTTACTTGAAGCATATATTATTTAACATAGCCTCATACACAAAAAACCACTATGCTTGACTTTGAAATCATAGAAAATAAAACTTTATTTTATTTTATTAAGCGGACGATTTTTTTGATACCCTGTGATTATATCCCCCGTTTTTTATATAAATAATAATACCAGCCTGTTACTGTCCGACTGCTGGGCAAAGGCCTCTTCTCATACAGAGAAGGCACGAGCATTGATCATCACGCTTGCTTAAGACGGGTTGATGATTTCAGACTCATATTAACTATAAGTCCAGGTTTCCTCACGATGTTTTCCTTCACCGATGTCAGTAATGTCCAACTGTGAATTGAAAAACTCACATTGGTACTTGCCCGGATTTGAACCCACAACCTCGTGCATGAGAGGCGATGCCTTAATCACTAGGCTATCACGACCACCGACCGTTTTTTATATACTAATAGATGTATATTATTATTTTAAGTCTGTTAGTTTTTAAATTGTATAAATACGTGTGTGTAAATAAAAACATCCCTATTTAATTTTATAACCCATTTGTCGGTAAATGGGTTATAAAATTAAAGAAGACTGCGAAAATGATTAAAAGCGGAAAGTTCCTATAATCAACAAAATCAACAAATACATCGTAGTTTTGAAACGCGTTAATATCGCGGTAACTGGCGTAAGGCAGCAGCAAAAGAAACCTTATAATCGAAACTAATATACATACATGCCAACAAAAATAATAAAATATTTGCAACGGTATGCACCAGCCTTTAGTCCGCCATCATTGCAAACATATCTGTCTAGATTTCTAGGTACACACCGAATTCAAATTATACGCAGAGTATAGATTGGGAGTGAGGGGGTGCGGACAGCCAGACGGACAGACAACTGGGGGACATGGGAGGGGGAGAAAGGGTTCTGTGCGGACCCTTTGAACGCGACACCCTTAAGTACCTAATATGGTTAATTACAGAACAACATAACACAATATTCATAGCTCTATGCAATGCAACTGATGTTTATTATATGGCTCAGTATTTTTGATATGAAATTAATTTACGTTTTAGATTTCTTTGCTTCATTTGTCTCGATAGGAAGTGAAATAAGATCACAAGATATTATTATGTATCTGCTGAACCATTGGTGTTAATTTATAGCTAATTACCTAGTTAATTGACTCAGGCGTGACATTGCGGAAATCCATTATAAAATACAACCTAATCCGCTTAACTGTTCTTAAAGAGTCATAAAGAACCCTGTAAGAAAACGACACGTGTTTCACCTCTCAACGAGATATCCTCAGGATGACGATTGACTTGTTGCGAACCCGGACACGAAGTGTTGCCACGTCAAGCGCAGTACCTACCTATCGACCTATATGCATGCTGGACTGAACCCAAGCTGACCATTATCTTCGATGCGATTGCGTTACATTATGTAGTAGGCACGTAGGAAAATTCTTGATAAGCCCATCAATGCAAACACAATTAAGCATTCACCCTATGCTTTGTGTATATTTCCTATTGCATATAGGTTCTCTGTTTTGTACGTAGTTGCCATAGATAAAAGTAGTTAGGCTCTCATTAGCAAGTGCAAGTCCGGTTGGAAGCAAGCGTTCCTTGGCGCATCCAGGACAATGATAGGATAGTGAAAAATATCGCGCATTGTTACTGTTCCTTGCAAAAAATTGGTACCGAACACATCTGCTCTTTTAAAATTATTTGAAAACACAGTCAGTTCCAGAACCGAACTTTAACTTTTAAAGTGTTCATTAATTAAATAAAAATAATCAATCTCATCTAATCTTCCATTAACTTGTTACAGAAAGCAACATTAGAAGAGTTAATGATCCATTACGTAATGGGGCGTTAATGTTCTATTCTATTCTATTTTTCCTTATGGCAATGGTGCCGATGTCGACAATTCTGCCAATGTCAATGTGTGGAGAAAACGTGCGGTGGGAAACAGAATAAAAAATAAAAATTGATAGAAGCTAAAATTAAATACCAATAAGTAATTGAGATGTCACAGTCCGGCCGTCGAGAGAATTCGTTCTTGACACCTGTCAGTTTTATACTAACGAATATATGTTTTGCGAATTTGATACTTATTACTACTAGAAATGGTCCAACTGACAGGTGTCAGGAACGCATGCTATATCGTTGGGATCGACATCAAATTTACCCAGATGCAAGTGATACAGCGAATATTGTAAAGAATATCCGTCAGAACACAGCCTATCAAAAAAAGATTTCAAACCCTGCAATTTCCTAGCTAATTCTCGGTGAATGCCAAAGATAACCGTCTCGTGATCTGTGACACTGGTATGATCACGAGACGGTTATCTTTGGCATTCACCGAGAATTTGCTAGGACCAGGGTTGAGAAACGACATACGCGGATTGACTATAAAAGTTTAAAAAAATATATTGAAAACGAAAATGGGGAATGGCTTCTTAATTGTACAAATGTTACTAATGCATTCCAAAAATTTGTCGAAACTCTTTCTTGTAAAATTATTAGCACACCACTATTCGTGTGTGCCGTCGCTCAGATGTCATTATCAAGCCATGGATTACTAAAAACCTTCTGAAGTGCAAAAGACGACGTGATTTAATGCATACCAATGCAAAGAAAGAGGAAAATCGCGATTATCCTGTCATTCAACAAGAGTATAGAAAATATCGAAACTATTGCAACAATATATTATCAAATCTGAAACAAGATCATGACCGCAAACTATTAATGGAAACTAAAGGTGACTGTAAAAAATTATGGTATGAAATTAAGAAAATCTGCAATATTAAAAATAAAAAAACCGGCAAGTCTAAGCTCGTAACTGATAGTGACAACCCAGTCCCCACACTAAATAAAGTTAACGACTATTTCTCAACATTCGGCAAAAACCTAGCATCTGTAACTCTTAGACAACTTGACATGACTAAAACTGAACTGGCTTGTACCAATGAGCAATATAGTACGTTACACACTAGCCCAACCTCTTTCTTTCTTGCTCCGACTCACGAAAAAGAAATACTTTCAATTATTAACCGTCTTACAACGACGTCAGCAACGGGTTATGATGGGATTAATAACGCATTCCTTAAGCAGTGCGCACATGTTTTAGTGGGGCCGATTGCTTTCATATGCAATTTAAGTTTAAGTACAGGTGTAGTACCCGACTGCATAAAAATTGTAAATATTTGCCCGATTTTCAAAAGTGGAGATCCAAAAACGCCCGCAAATTATCGCCCAATTTCTCTGCTGACAGCTCTCTCAAAAATCCTTGAGAAAGTTGTCAGCAAGAGACTTCTTGCATACCTGGAAAAAAACAATCTACTGTCGGACAATCAGTATGGGTTTCGGGTTGGCAGATCCACGGAGGATGCAGTAACTAATTTAGCCGACTATATAAATCTGAACCTAGGTCAAGGACAGGCATGTACTGGCATCTTCCTGGACCTTGCAAAAGCCTTCGATACGATCTCCAGGAAAATCCTGATCAAGAAAATGTCATTTCTGGGAGTTCGTGGCGTTGCTTTGGAGTGGTTTACATCATATCTCTGTGAAAGAACGCAAAGAGTTGTGGTAGGGAAATATTGGAGTGACCCAACCACGGTACATTTTGGTGTTCCCCAGGGAAGCGTGCTTGGTCCCACTCTATTTATTATATATATAAATGGATTATGCAGCATGAACTTCCCACAAGCTAAGATTTTCACATATGCTGATGACACTGCGATAATTTTTCATGGGAAATCTTGGGATGAAGTACAATGCGCGGTTGAAGGCGGAGTGAAGAATGTAGCGAACTGGCTACAACATAATCTATTGACATTGAATATAGAAAAAACCAAGGCAATCAACTTTGCTATTTCTAAACGTTCTTCCCCTAAAAGAGTATCTTGTTTACGGCTGCACTCCTGTATTCGTTCCGACCAGTGTTCTTGCCCATACACCGAAGAGGTCGACGCTATTAAATATCTAGGGGTCATTGTAGATAACAGATTGACATGGTCCGCACACATGAGCGCTTTAAAGGGCAGAATTAGAACAATGCTGCGTATGTTTAAGCAACTAGGCAAGATGATTATGAGATGATTCTGTCCTAAAAATGAATTACTTTTCGCTATGTCAATCTGTTCTTAATTACTGCATAGTAGCGTGGGGCGGTGCGGACAAGACCTCAATAATTAAAGTAGAACGAGCTCAGCGTGCTCTACTAAAAGTTGCCTATAGACGACCTTACCGGTACCCCACAAATACACTCTATACTGAAGTGGAAGTTCTTAGGGTTAGACAACTTTACATACTCTCTGTCACCCTACGATTTCATAAAACTGCCTTTTGTCATTTCAAGTCGACGTTTAAATTGGGATAAAGTGCAATGCCGTAAAATAATCGGCAGAAGGTCTTATGGTTATATGGGACCACACATATACGCGAAACTCAATAGTCTACATAAAATACTAAAACTAACACAAAAAAAATGCAGACTGACGATAACAAACTGGCTTCTTACACTGGACTACGACATGACAGAAAGTTTCTTAGCTTAAGTAAAAACTCACAGTAATACACATTGACAATTCACAAATAATACACGTGCACTCACTAATATTCTATAACATACAAACACTTTTACAACATAAACAATACTAACACAAATCACAGCACCAAGCATATGCGTACACTCTTTTTTATATGTAAAATTGTTAACGGAACGAAGGAGCCTGGATCTCACAACACAGGGAATCCTAGTGTGAGGTCTAGGAATTCAATCCACTTGAATGTATACTTTGCGAAATAAATTTATTCTTATTCTTATTCTTATTTGGCTCTAGCTAGATTATGGTACTTAATGTAACTAGATACTTAGGATCAAATTTCAAAATGTACAGATGTGATTTCATTTGTAGATCTTGAAGCAACGATGAGCCTCCTTCCATGCCCCAAATCCGCGAATATACACATAAGTACATATCCACACTTGCATACTAATATCGTATTACCCAGTTACTGGGTTGTGTAGGTTCTATAGGCAGTCGCTCCATGTACTGGTATTCAGCTGCATCCGGTTAGACTGAAAACCGACCACGACATAAGGCTTGTGCAGACCAGCGCGACTTGTCGCGCGACGCGACACCGGTTATTGTTATACTGTGAAGTTTTCTTAGAAATTGTATTGTTCGTGTCGCGTCGCGCGACTAGTCGCTCTGGTCTGCACAAGCCTATAGTTGGGAAAAGGCTAGGCAGGTTAATTGACTTCCATACTAATATTATAAATGCGAAAGTACCTACTCTATCTGTTACTTTTTCACACTTAAACGACTGAAAGGCACGCGGGAAAACCATAACCTGGGTCTCAGATGAATACGCATGGTTTACTCCGCAAAATAGTTTAAATAAAAACCGGCCAAATGTGTGTCGGACCACGCACAATGAAGGGTTCCGTAGTTGGGACGAATTTATCCCAAGAACAAACTTAACATTGTAGTTGAAAAACATTTTCGCCCATACGGAATGTATGGGAGATCATGTTTTTCAAACTGCAAATTTAAGTTGGTCTATTATTACTCGTTAACCTGTAAAGCCTACTGAGCTGTGATAGTTTTCCTTTTAATTTCGTTCTACTGCTGTGATTTTTTTCACAAATCCAAGTGGAACCATTTAACTGGTAAATGGGGGGGACACTATACTCTTAACAAAAATTCGCACTTTAAAGCTTAATATTTTGCAAGCGTATTCCTGAATTGAAAAATGATATTCACTCACCCACAATATGTTGAACTACCTTTCCAACGACACCCCACACTATGGGATAGACGAGAAAAAAAATCCCCACTTTGCAAGTATCCTAAAAAAAAAATCTTGATTTTATTTTACTACTTTGTCGGCGTGATTAATATGTATACCCATGCCAAATTACAGCTTTCTAGTACTAACCGTCTCTGAGCTAAGCCGCGGACAGACAGACAGACAGATAGACGGACATGGCGGAACTATAAGGTTTCCTTGTTTACTACGGAACCCTAAAAAGCAACTCTTTCCACGACACAATAAAGTGCAATTCAGGTCGCGTAACTCTTATATCTTCTGACTACGTTACGCTCAATGAATTGGCACGACAAGACGAGCCCGTATTTGTAGCTAGTAAACCATCTGCACGGGTTAGGACATAAGATACGTTTTATACCCGTAGTAGGTACATTCCGTGGGATAGTTCCGAACTCCACGCGGGCGAAACCACGGGCAAAAGCTAGTTTATTATATCAAAGCAGCAACTGCAATATAATTTATATTCTAGAGCAAAACACAGGAGAATTCAAATATAACGTAGAGACGGAACTACGAGTTTTATAATGAGACAAGATGGCGGATGTTATTACCACAGTATAAATATATAGTCAGTAATAACACAATTATAAATAATATTGTGTTATTACTGACTGTTTCATGTGCGTTTGATAGTTTGTCCTATATGTTTACTTTGTGAAAAGTTAATTTTAATATACAGTTAGTGGTCTAGTTAGTGGTAGTCTATGATGTTCTTTTGCAATAATAAGTTGGATTGAAAAAAGAGTCCTTGGAAAACGAATGACATACAGACACATAACATTAATGGATGGATGTACGCCTGTACATCCCCGAAGGTTTAGGCTAAGGTGTACTGCCTGTAATCACAGTATAAATAAGTAACAGTATTATATCTTCATAGAAAACGGTCGAATCGATGCGCTTCGAATTCTCATTGTATATCAGTATGCAACAGTATTTAGTGCGCGGCAGTTACGCACGGACGAGGAAGGTTTATCTACCGAGCAGCTGTAGGTAGGTAATTATTTCAAGGTCACTGCTGAGACATAATACTGTTACTTCATTATACTGTGCTATCAAGGCACCTACCCCCGCATAAATAAAACAACACAACTATTCAATCACCAACTAAAAATATTTCTTATTAGTCCTCTGTCTGAATATACACTAATACACATTTTGATAGAAGTTACTAATTTCTCACTCGTGTGTTATTTTAAAGGAAGTTTAGAGAGAGCCTCTAGCGGCATTCTATCACTATCGGATAAAGAGCCGATAGAAAAATAGCTACTATAAAAAAGCGACTGGTTATAAAGTGCAGTGGCTCCGGAGAATGCAACTTAATCCGATAGTGATAGAATGCCGCTAGCGGCACTCTATACACTACCTATTTTAAATGATCATCTTTTATTTGGTACTTTCACGGCTCAAAAAAAAATTCACATATAAATGCGACACGAACAACTTTGATGTTTCAAAAAAAAATTGATTCATATAGCCTCTAAAAATGATTTACTAACAATGTACCAATGATTGAAGAATCTAATTAATAACTTGAATTAGGTATATGCTAACCAACTGTTCACATACCAATAAGGCAAGTGGACCGCCGCCCACGTGCACATTATCTTAATCTTAGCAGTTTACTGTTAATCCTTATTGACTACTAGCTTTTGCCCGCGGCTTCGCCCGCGTGGAGGTTGGACATTATCCCACGGGAATATACTACCGAGATAAAATGTATCTTATGTCCTAAGCCAGGTCATGGTCTACCCAAGTGCCAAATGTTATCTACATCCGTTCAGCCGTTTTATCGTGAAAGCGTAACAAATAAACAAACTCACTTTCGCATTTATATTATTAGTTAGGATTACAACTTGCGTGGGTTTTAAAAGCCTACGTCATACGATCGTGCAATATTCGTCAATCAATCTGCCTAGCCTTTTCCCAACTATGTTGGGGTCGGCTTCCAGTCTAACCGGATGCAGCTGAATACCAGTATTTTACATGGAACGACTGCCTTTCTGACCTCCACAACCTAGTAACTGGGTAATACGATACCCCTTGGTAAGACTGGTGTCAGACTTTCGGGCTTCTGACGACTCGTAACGACTGTCAAAGATCCACGAATGACAGCCGGGACCAACGGCTTAACGTGCTTACCGAGGCACGGAGGATTCTCGGTATGTAAAGATGGTCACCCATCCACTGACCAACCCCGGCAAGCCTAGCTTAACCTGATGGATCGACCAGTGCGGCTGTTGTTACTTAGCCACGAGCTCCTCCGTGCAATATTCGGTATGAAATTAAAACAGGCTTCCTATACAAGACGCCTGAACCGCACCGACGCAGCGGCGCGCCGCGTAGACTTTACACTCATTCTGAGATACTCTGATTTTACACTCATTCTGAGATACTCTGATTTTACACTCATTCTGAGATACTCTGATTTTACACTCATTCTGAGATACTCTGATTTTACACTCATTCTGAGATACTCTGATTTTTTTCATCGGCAGTGAGGCACATGGGTGATATTCACTCGTATACACAAACATGCGGTCCGGCGCCGGTGCGCCTCCGGCGTCATGTACTGGAAGCCTTACCGTTTCTTTGTTTCTGATAGCATCAGAATCTACACAGGTGCAGTATTCATTCATCTCACCATTGTTAAAATAGTCCACCACTAATTTCAGAATAACACACACATGCACACGCATTTAATTTTGTGATATTCCACCTACCATAAAAAATAATGCACAGAGGTGGAAGTTTTATCAGTATATATATTACTGTAATCATTCATTACCATTGTAATATCACGTAAAACAAAACTTAATTGACAGGACGATAATTGAGATCAACCATAGATCAAGAGATAATAAATAACAAGGTACAAATTATGTTTCCTTTTATTGTATCCAGCCTACCCAGACAATTCTTTTTTTTTTTAAACCAGTCATGTCATCAGTTTAAAATAAAAATATTATTATAAGATACACACAAACGAGTGCGTTAAATTCTTGATTAGTTTAATAGAAACATCTAATGGATTTTCCTCTAAAGAGGTTCTACTTTTTACAAATGAAAACTGGCCAGTGGCGATGTAAAATTAATATGAATGCCGTTAAAGTTTTCTTTTTAATTGTTTTTTTTTCCTTAACATAAATGACTTTTCCATATATTTTTTCATCAAAAAAGGCCAGTAGTTTTTTATCAGTAGATCAGTAATCTTACTAAAAAGGTTGCACTATTTTAAGAATGGTCTCCGCAGAAGTTATTTTCAATTCCAGCTTTGCCAAACGAACTTTCGCCTTACTTTAAAATAAATAACAAAGATAAATGACTGGCATCTTTTATAATAAACAGTTGGCCAGCCATCGCTCACATGCTCTAAGAAATAGACTTTTTTTACCGTATCCTCATCTATCACTTAGTGTCCTGCCATTCCAAGTATAAAATAACACGTAGGTGCGCTCCTGGGAAAAATAATTATAGAATCATTTCCGCACTTCCTTTGTTACTTAGATATATTAATTTGTATCATCTTGAAGCGAAGTTCTGATGAAAAATGTTACGTGAATTGTTTATTTATGTTGCAGAAAAATATGGTACAGATTGCAAATACAGTAGGCGGTCGTTAATCCGACACCCTTTTTTTTCGCCAAGATTACTGGATGTCTATAGGAAATGTCAGCTAGCTAGTATGAAATAATTTTAACTCAAATTTGCAAAATAAAAATTCTTTATTAGTTTACGTATTACCTACTCGTAGAATCGGACCGGACTGCAGAAAGACAGCGATCAATGCGCGCGGTCTGTAATCCCGACTTTTGTATTAAACCTGCCGGATTACAGAGTAGGAGACGGTTATCTCAGTTAGAAAATGCTGGACTATTGGACGTGTCGGATTAGTGAGAGTAGATAAAAGGTCTTCCTTATTATGCAGGGATAAATACTTAACACAAACAAATCCCATATTCCAAAAATAATGTAGGTATGTACATATACGTCAAGATAATCTGGCATGAAACAAAAATAAAAATAAAATACCTGTGCGTTTTTCTCTCCATTTTCAGACACATCTCTCTCCAGCCATTACAAGATTACCGGAAAAGTGGCAAAAATATCCGGTAATGTGCACTGTCTCGTGCGTCTGCCGACAGGAAAATCCAATTTGCCCCATGTCACCTCGCCAGGCATTACTGAGATACACAAAAAGTACTACAAAACTGACTTGAACCTCGTCCTTCGTCGCCGGTGTTAAAATGCATCCGGGACCGGTCGTCCAATAAAAAAATATAATTCACTTGATTTCATCTTTATATAGAATTCATTCTTGCCAGTCCTGTTTCCGTCGCTGTGATTTTTTTCTTTTCATTTAACTAAGCTTCTCCGTTTTTTATTTTCAGCTCCATCCTGAACTTTTCTTTTAGAAAACCTAGTTTTTCAAGTCTTTTCTACATGAAAGGAGCTCATAGGAATATTTTATGAATAAGTTTACTTCAATCTAAAGATTTTCATTGAATGATGCTATCAGGCCGTGAAGCGACTTGGCTAACGTGACCTGAGAATTTCCACGATAACGTCTTACTAACTAAAATATAATATTTACAAAATTTTAAAGCTAACCGTCCTAAAATAATAATAATAATATGTACAAATACATAAAAATCAAGGGGAAAGAATCATAGGGCATCCAAAAATTTTTAATATGAAGTTTTAATAAACAAATTCTACATGTACAGAAGAATTTGGCAACCAAAAAGACCTTAACTGCACAAATTAAAGAAAACTGTAATATTTCGGCTTTTCATTTAGATTTAAAATTACCGACGCAAAGATATACCTCCTCAAGAGGTATATCCCATCTGGTACAATCTAAGTTAGGAGAAGGTGACATAAGCGGAGCAGCCAGGATTCTTTTTAGCAGTGATGTGGTGGCACCATGTTCTCCAGACACACTCGCAGCTCTGGAGAGCAAACACCCTGCCCCAGTGGATTGTCTTTCTTTTCCCGACCCTCCTGATCCGGATACTCACTCCCTCACCATTACAGGTCGAGAGCTGGTCACAGCCGTCTGCTCCTTCCGGAGCGGGTCCGCCGGCGGCCTCGACGGCCTGAGTCCTCAGCATCTTAAGGACCTTATTTGTTCAGGCGCCGGGACAGTTGGTGAGTTGCTCTTGAAAGAGCTTACGGCTCTGATCAACCTCATGCTCTCTGGCAAGGTGAACGAGTCCGTCATAGACGTTTTATACGGGGCCAATCTATGCGCCCTGCGTAAGAAGGATGGTGGCATTCGTCCCATTGCCGTGGGCTCTACTTACCGTCGTATGGCAGCCAAGATTTGTTGTAAATTTTATGGTGAGGCCGTTTCGGAAAAATTCCAGCCCCTGCAGCTAGGTTATGGCTCCAAAGGGGGCTGTGAGGCTGCCGTACACGCCTTGTCGATCTACCTAAATTCTGGTAAAGGAGAGGTCATCCTGAAAGTTGACATAAAGAATGCCTTCAATTCTGTTAATAGGGACACCTTGCTGGCAGAAACTAAAAAAGAAATACCCCAAATCTATAGTTTCCTTTGGCAATGTTACAGACACCCTTCTAAATTACTGTATCGATACAACCTTTTGGAATCTGCTGTTGGCTGCCAACAAGGTGACCCCCTCGGGCCAGTGATTTTTAGTTTAGCCATTCACCCAATTATTCGACAGCTAAATTTCAAATTTAACGTTTAGTATCTTGATGATGGAACCTTGGGAGGCGATGTAGAAACTGTTTTAAATGACCTAAAATTCCTTAAAAACGAACTTCATTCCATTGGCCTTGATCTCAACCTTTCGAAATGTGAACTATACCTAGCGGACAGTACTGACAGACAACTGACACTCCCCAAATTTAATGCAGTAGCTCCAGAAATCAAAATTATTGAAAAAAGCTCTCTTCGTCTCCTTGGGTCTCCAATCTTAGAGAATTCCTTTCCCGTTTTTATTGAGGAAAAAATACAAAATTTCAACGATGTTTCGGAAAGATTGTTACAAATTAATATGCATTCGGCCATCACCCTAATTCGTTACTGCTGTTTCGGCCCTAAATTAATATATTTTCTTCGCGCTTCCCATTTATGGAAGCATACTCCCCTTTTAGAAAAAATGGACCAAATTATCAGACACACATTAACTTCAATTCTAAATGTGGCCATGGACGACCGAGCTTGGGCGCAAGCTACTCTTCCCATCCGTATGGGAGGCCTCGGCGTCCGCAAAATTTCTAGTATTAGTTTACCGGCTTTCATATCCTCGGTTCACGGCACTGAGAAATTAATCAGGAAAATTCTAGCCTCCACACTGATTGATTTTGATGTGCCGTGCTTCACCGAGGCTATGGATGCCTGGAGACTCGCTTGCCCGAAAACAGATCTACCCGATCATCCATCTTCCCAAAGACGGTGGGATGAGCCGCTCTGCAGAGTAGTACAGAACAATTTAGTCAATACGTCTACTACCACTGTGGAGCGTGCGCGCTTGCTGGCTGTGGGTAAGTGGGAATCGGGTCTGTGGCTTCACGCACTACCGTCGTCGAACATAGGCACTCTGTTCGACGACAATACCTTCCGCCTCGCTGCTTCCCTACGACTAGGAGCTCCTTGTTGTTCTCCTCATCGCTGTCACTGTGGCGAAGTTGTCATCAGTCTCGGACATCACGGCCTGTCTTGCAGCCGAAGTGCAGGTCGCTTAGCGCGCCACGCGAACATTAACGACATCATCCGACGAGCTCTTGTCACCGCCGGCGTTCCAGCTATATTAGAACCCAATGGCTTGGCACGCGACGATGGCAAGAGACCGGACAGCGTGTCTTTATCTCCATGGAAGGTGGGTAGGCCTTTAGTGTGGGATGCAACCTGTGTCGACACTCTTGCGCCATCCCATCTTCCTGGCTCGGCGTGCTGTGCTGGTGCTGCTGCTGCGGCTGCAGAAAACCTCAAGCGGCGTAAGTATATACCTTACAGGTAATTATATTTTCGAGCCGTTTGGGGTGGAAACCCTCGGGCCGTGGGGTCCGAGTGCTCATGGCCTGTTTAATGAAATTTCAAAACGGCTATTTGACACTTCCCGTGACCCAAGAGCTGGTTTTTACTTTGGGCAGAGGCTAAGCATTGCCATACAACGTGGCAATGCGGCCAGTCTCTTGGGTACATTACCAGTCGACAGCGATGCGGATGAATTTTACGATACTATATTTTAGTTTTTGAATAGTTTTAGTTAAGTTAGAATATAATATATAATTTTGCTATTTTTATTTAGTCATAAGTTGTTATGGACCCACTTGTAAATATTACCCTTCAGTGAATAAAAAACATACATTTAAAAAAAAAAAAACAAATATTTAAAGGATAGAGATACCCATTTGACATGCAAAACCGACTAGTAATTAGGTCCTGGTCCTGGATGAGGGACACACAGAGCCGGGAAGGATGGCAGAAGAAAAGGGAGGTGTATACCCATTGCAGCAGTGGGTGAGTCCGGGCTGAAATGGTGATGATGAATGAGTTAATATCGGTATCACAGTCAATTCTACAACAGACGTATCATCACTAGTTCATATACAACGTGTTCCGTTTGATGTTCCATAACTCTAACTTTATGTAAAAATAATACAAAAACTCCTGAAACAAGTGTTCCAAAATACTTATTTTCGAAGATAACATAACACTAGACTCTCCATGTATGTTTGGGGGTATGAGGAACAGGGTGTAAAGTTCACTCATCCCCCATAGAAAAGGGAGGATCCTCCGACCAGACGGGTGTCGTGTATGGCGGGCAACTGCCCAGAGGTTGAAGTCGGGAAGATTGGATATATGTTTATCGCGCGGTAAACTCTAATTGCGCGATGCAGGATTTGTGTGACGTCAGGATGTTGTGTGACGTCAGGTCTTTGATGCGTAGTTCGCATGTAGCGATGTAGATGCCGCTACATCACTCCCCTCCGGAGACCGGAGGTCGATAGTGGGCTGAGTCTTGAATCTCGCGATGCTTCACAGTGCCAGCTGTGGTTCCAGTGAGTCGAAACCTGGTGCCGCATAGTTCGCGGTGAGTCGGAACTGTCTGCGGTGATTCCCCAGTGATTCGGGGTGGCGCTGCGTCTTGATCCAGTGGGTCGGATGTGGTACAGCGCCGGGTTGTGGCTGAGGGTTATGACCAGGAATGCGCGTTCGCTGCATGCTGGTGGTCAGGATACCCGTTGAAGCCGTGGGTGCTGACTGGCTGTGTGACTCGCCTCACGAAAGCTTGCGGGAGTGATGATGATGATGACGTCACGCTGAAGTAGTTGCACGAAGGCTGCGTTGACGTTCATGTTCGGGGTCACCAATTTGGGGGTATGAGGAACAGGGTGTAAAGTTCACTCATCCCCCATAGAAAAGGGAGGATCCTCCGACCAGACGGGTGTCGTGTCTGGCGGGCAACTGCCCAGAGGTTGAAGTCGGGAAGATTGGATATATGTTTATCGCGCGGTAAACTCTAATTGCGCGATGCAGGATTTGTGTGACGTCAGGATGTTGTGTGACGTCAGGTCTTTGATGCGTAGTTCGCATGTAGCGATGTAGATGCCGCTACATATGTATCTAAGTTTCATTGATAAGTACGAGTAAATAATTTTCATTCAAACCAATCATTCATATTTAAAGCTTAGAAAATGCGACTTTGTCATATGTTTTTTTATGCACAAAAATAGTCTGAATTAAATATTTTTTTATTTTTCGTTTTTATATTTCACGTAAGGGTGTTTTACATAAATAATCGTGAATGGATGGCATGGAAAAGGAAAAGAAGAATTAAAAATAATTCATATGCCAGTTGATTCTTTAAGATATGGTCTCATTAATACCCTAGAGATTAGAATTATGCAATATGCAAAAGGAACAAGTATAAATCCCGTTTCCTCTTAACTAAGTAATGACGTAACGCATACTCCGGAGTAGGTATAGCTAACATCGATCTATAAAGTATAAATCTGTTATTGATGCCCAAGTAATGACGCAAGTCTGAGATGCCTCACGCGACTGAGATTGCGTAAAGTGATAGGTAGGTATCGTATTAGAAAGTTACCTTACGAAGGCAATAAGTTAAAAGATGCACGTGTATGTTTTCTTAAATCGATATTGATTTTTGGTGGCAACTGAATGCGAAAGACGGAGCATCAAGCTTAGTGGCATACATTTGAAAAGGTCTAATTAGGCATAAAGTGGACTTGGATAAGCGGGTGATGAATTCACGTGATTATGGGTATAGTTTGACCGGAACCTCTGTACTGCGCCTTTGGTATGTGCGCGGTGAGACGGGGGCAGTGCAGGCGGCCAATGTTCCATTTCGTCAACGCTCACGACTTCCGCCCCCCCCCTCGCCACGGATTCCTAACGCATGGTTCAGCGGTCTCGGTCAAACTATAGTCAATTAAGGTTATGTTTAGACATCGGATATCGAAATGTTGATGAACATTTCGATATCCGATGTCTAAACATAACATTTGACAGTGTTATTGTTTTAAAAATTGACCATAAGAGAGCTGATTTTTCACTAGTCAGGTAACTTTTAAGGGACAAATATTGTGGTATAACAGCTTTTGTATGGAAAATATGTCAAACTGTAATATTTATTCTTCAGTTTAAGATAACTGACTATTGAAAAATCAGCCCTTAGTAAAGTAATTATTCGTTAACGTGATTTCATGTTATACACAAGCCTTATGTAACTAATAAGCAATCTACATTTATGGTGACATCTAAAATATTAGGCGAAGAGCAATGATATAGCTCAGAAATAAGAGCAATATTTAACCTTATCCACGAACCTGTGATGACGCAACCCGCTCCGAGAATAGGTTGCCTCATCCGATCCCCTGGGTGTCGTAGAAGCAACCTCGCGGGTAATACCGAATAACGACTGTCTATTCACTGATAAAATAGAACGGCGAAGGTTTTTCTCCTTCAAAGTTTTCGGGTAACTTGCCATGAAATTAAATGGATCACCACAGTCATCCTTTATGACTTAGGTTTTAAAAGAGGTTTGAATGATAAATGATTTATTTCTGAAAATAGGCTTTAAAACACACTTTTAAACGTCAAAATCAAATTATGTTTCCAACTAGATGAGGTCGATGTTTCCAAACCGACTACTCTGAGAAGAAACAATGAAACAAACTAAGAGGCCACAGTCTCTTTTAAAGTTGACATAATCTTGACCATCAGTACCCTAATTGTGTAACAACACACCATCAATAACAATCTGTTTCATTTTGACAGTTCAACAACATTCATTGCGTTATTTACGTTGTTGAGCAGACCATTTTTCGAACATAAGAAGCAATGGATCAGCAATATGCTTCAAAATGATTCAGATTGTGGTATTATGTTCCGCAATTACGGTGCAGGTCCTATAAGAACTTACTCAGACAGTAACCTGCATGAGATGGTATTGTAAGGAAAGAACCACAGATTGGAGTGCACCTGTCCCGACATGGCCTTACTCTTTTACTATTCATCACACCTATATCATTCCTTTTCTAATAAATACAAAAAATGTCTGGCTTAATTTCGGAAGAAACGGGACGGAATAATTCAATAAGTCGAATAAAAAGAATAATTCACTGAATATTAAACTCTCATAATTTTACTCTGGTTCTATGAAACCACAAATAATATATTCGTACCGAAAACCCCTTGAATATTACAAGTTTGACACCGACATGACACTGGGGGAAACTTGGGCGTAAGTTTCAAACCTTCATAAAGTTTCGCACAAATAAATCATCTCTGGTAATATAGTGATTAATCAAGGTATGGGTATATCCAAATGTCTTGAGTAAAATACGTCACTAAACTTCACAAATTACATGATTGTATCGGCTATAAGAAACAGACTCATTACATTATCTGAATACGTAAACTGTACTGTTGAAATCACATTCTGGGGATAAAGTCATGTTTATTCATCTATTATCAGCCTAAAAATCGTCCTCGGCTGAACACAGAGCTCCTAGCCAACAGTTGGTATTTTATGTTTGGCAAACCCTTGGATAATGTTTGGCATAACATTGGCAGCACGTTATAAGCCCGTAATGGCCATTCATAATCACACTTGACGTCATCCTTTAGTCACTTTTAAGGCGTCTTAGGGACAAAGGTACTCAGCTTTTGTATATGAAAAACAAAAGGGTTTATATGCAATGTTGTGCTACAGTGCTTAACACATAAATGTATATAAGCATTTTTTTTACATCCTTAACTCAAAATCTCAACGCAGTTAATCACTCTACCACAAAACCCTTCACAAAATAATTTTATACAGCAAAAATACTGTAACAAAATCACAGCCTTCCTGTTTGTTCCCCACCCACCCCATATAAAATATATCTAGACTAGTATATACCTTCGTCTGGGAGAGGTGTCTGAAATTAATCAGAGAGCGTAACAGGAAGTCGGCTCGATCAAAGGGCACTAACGAACAAAGGAAGCGATCGGGCGTGGGCATACATGTCGCAGTGCCGCCATTGTTACAGCTCCAAGCCAACTGATATTCAATAAGAAATGGAAACTAAGTGTTTAAGTATGAATGACGTGTAGAGCGCTGGAACTTGCGAGAATTGTAGGTACCTACTTGACGTAATCTGGGCAATTTTGAATATGTTTTTTTTAGTTTGGCTTCGGCAAACTGAACGAAAACTCTGATCAACAAAAGGAAAAAAAAAAGAAAGCAATGGAAGATGCTTCTAAGCGATAGAAGAATTACGGTTATATTTTGATTTAGATACCTCGTGTAACTTTTGACAACCAAGGGGTATTACTCAGTTACTGGGTTGTGGAGGTTAGATAGGCAGTCGTTCCATGTAAAATACCGGTATTCAGTTGCATTCGGTTAGACTGGAAGCCGACCCCAACATAGTTGTGAAAACGCTAGGCAGATTGATTGTGATTTCACTATGGTAAGGAGTTATCATTAAGTGGAAAAACAGAACGCCAGCAATTATACTCGTATTTTATATGCGCGAAAAATATAGGTAGGTAATATAGCTTACCTTTTTTTGCGTGGGTGTCTGAATGGTAAGGGAAAATTCTTAAGAGGAAGGGCAGGAAACTGCCGCTCTTCCTCAAGAAATTAATCTTTCGTTTTATTGTTTCACATTTAGTGTGTATACAATGTACCAACTAGGTACCTCATGGTATTGTAGTGGATCAATTAAAATATCAGGTATTTCATCTATGTATAAGGGTTTATTAAAGTGGACCAATGACACCTTTCAATAGATCTTTACCAAGTACTTGTGCGATGAGATTTAGTGATACTAATTTTTTTCATAATTTTCATCTGATTTCATGCGTTGTTTAAACTTATGACGGTGTTTTCTTGGCAATTTTGGAACTCACGACCACTAAGCACATCGTATTACAGCTTACGGGTTACTGCCTCGCTCGAAATACCCACAGCTTGTATTATTCATACTCCGACGAGCTATACTCTCATCTGTAACTCACATGCTCGTATCATATTCCAATATATCAGAGTGGCGTGGCATTATGATCACATTCGTTACTCGCGGGATCACGCACCTGCTTCGGAATATGTGGGCTTTATACCTAACTATACCTACCTGCCTACCTAATACCACGGTTCGTACAGGAAATATCTTTAACGCAAACTACGAGGTTTTGGGTTCGTTTCTTACCTGCATTATTAATGCCCATTATCTATTCCCAAATCTGAGTGCGGCCTAATTCGCTAGAGCTATTAATAAATCATGCAATAAAAGCTTTGTTTCACGAATTTGTTTTTCAACTTAATATTTTTGTTTGTTTGTTTTCACTACTTTTTGTAGTTGCTTATGATTGATTGTAATATTAATGTAATATTTGTTTCATCTCACGAGACCTACTTTCCCCGACTTTGATCCTTCTTTGACTTTCAACGAAATGTGTTTTGTAATCATCAGGATTCGTATTTATAAAAGTAATAAAAGGCACCCTAAACACCCTCGTTGTTCACCTACAACCTACGCGACGCTCACCGCAATTTCAAACAAAAATATTTACAGAAGCCCGTGTCAAACATACGCATACGAAAAAGGTAATTACAAAAAAATATAAGAGCCTTCGTCAAAACAAACAAAGGCGCAAAGCGAAAAATATTTGAATTTGAATTCTATCATTCGATATTTAAATCCAGCAGCGGCGGTGCGGTTGGGGCGGGCGGCGAGAAGTTTCCTCGGGCGAGGGCGGCGGGGATGCGGGAGCGGGCGGGACAGCGCGGGGCGGGCGGGATGCGGGGGCCGGGTAATTAGGCGGCCCGGCGGAGGCTGTATTGATCGGCGCGTCTCCTAGCAACGCGCGAGATGGCAGCACAGCCTGCCCTCACACCGGGAACAAGTTTTTTGTTCGAGCTCGCTCTAGGTGAGACCGTTTTGATGTAATCTCCGCGGAGATGATTCAATTCGATTCAGCACTGTACGTATTCCGCGGGAGATTATGACGCTGTTAGTCTCGTTGTAGGGGTTTTTACGCTGATTCACCATAATCACGGGAAATCTGGCTTAATTTTATATTAGACCTTTGTTGAAGGTGTTGCGTTATGGGGGTGGTATGAAGGTTTAGTCACAGCGAGTATTGTTGAGCCAACCTCTTTGTGTACATAATTAAGATTGCAGTTACAATAAACAGCGATGATCCGCTACAAGGGCTCGCAGTCACGTCTTCTGAAGCCTCTCAAACTGTGCAGAACTTATTAAGTTCCGTTAAGACTTGGGACAGGCGAACCACTTCTAACTTTACCGCAACCACAGAACGGTGGTCGTGGGTGGGGGTCGGAGTAACTATTAATTTGTGTGGTTTAAATTGTCACAAAGGAGAGTTTTCAAAAGAGTCCTTTTAGGAATAGATCACTGGGAATATCGGAAGAAGCGTCTTTAGAATCATGATCATCAATTTGACATTAACAACAAATAATGATACTTTATCGAAAAATATCAAAATATGGTAGAATGCCGAAAGTACCCGTCTAAGAATATGTCACCAATTATCGAAATTCAAATTTAAATTCAAATTCAAATATTTATTGCTCAACACAGTACATAATCATACATTTCTAGATGTCAAGTAAATGCGCAGTCCAATGTGTTGCACCAATTCAGGCATGCAAAATTATAGTAAAAATTATACCATGTCATAAATTCCAATTAATACCTACCTTAAACAATATCATAAATTCCAATTAATACCATAAACAATGTCATTAATTCCGATTAATATCTTATAAAATGTCTTAAATTAAATTTAGTCATCTATACAATGTCATAAAATCATTATTAATATCGTATCTATCTTAAGAAGATGAGTTACTTTTAGCTGCAATCCAGAAATTATCAGAATGTAAACACCTTTGATACAATTCTCAATACGGGTGACAAACGTGGTGGTAATTATTATATTGTTTCCAATAGGTATTACCCATGATTAATTAGGGACGACACGAGAGCGATGACAAAGAGATTTACGCAACAACATTTTGATTTCCGTTGTAGGTAGATAGTTCGCCATAACAATTGCTTGTCGCTAATCGAGAAATACATCCACAAGTATTGATTGAGACTCAGTGCCGAGTTAATCTCAGAAACTAATGAACCGAATGGGTTTGTATGAGGATATCCACAGGAAAATAGTAGATATCGGTTTCCGCTACACGAGCGGTCTATTTTCGAATAGAAAATCCCAGAAGTTGGGACACTTGAGCCACTAATATTACGTTGGATCCATCGTATTTTTTCATTAAATACCAGAACTTTTCCATACGAAAATAAAAAGTATATTTTCTATCATCGATAGCGGATATCTGAACCGGCGCGGGCGTATGACCCGACACAAAGGCATTCTGATAATCATCATGTTGCATATTTTTCAGATGCTTCCGTCCAGCGAAATGTAATAATGTCCAGTTCTGAAATACGACGCCAGAGGGCGATGCAAGCGCGTGTTTATGGAAAAAGTACGCTCCACATTTGTCAGACACGTTTGAAATTGCTAGAAGTAATAGAAAACGACTGGCTTTGTAGTTTGAAAAACGTGCACTTTTCCTACGCGTTCTTGGTAAGCTTGCAACTAGAGATTTCTTTATTAATTCTTCTTTCTTAGAAATAAAGTGAAAAGGTAATATGAGTACTGTGTGTACTGTGTGAGTAATGTGGTGTGTGTGTGGTACTATTGTGACCATTTTAGACCCGTTAATTCTGTGAACGAGCCGATTCGAGCCAGCATCTACTTTGTCATCATAAAATCCAATCGCACTGTTACAGGCGTTCACTTTTTAGGGTCCCGTACCTTAGAAGGAAAAACGGAACCCTTATAGGATTACTCGTGTGTCTGTCTGGCTGGCTGGCTGGCTGGCTGGCTGGCTGGCTGTCTGTCTGTCTGTCTGTCCGGCTGTGAAAACCAATTTGCTCTGAATCGACTGGACCAATTTAGTTGAAATTTGGTACACATATGAATTTCTGCGACCCAAACACGGACGTGTAACGTAAATAAATTAATTTCTAATATGGGGGTCACTTTTCGGGTGCAAACAGGAAAATTAAAAAAAAGTTTTGCATTCTGTACCGTGTGACATATGTTTTTTTTTTTTTTAATATAATTTTTAAATATATGAAAACAGCTGAAAATTGTCCAAAACCCTTATCTCCAAAACGACTGAGCCAAATATTTTGAAAAAAAATACAGAGTGTGGTTCTTTACTCATAGATTACAGAAAAACCTATAAGAAGTCTATGGTCTTAAAATAACATGGTAAATCTCTCAATATTGTGCGTACAACTTACATTTGCAGTTATTATCCACTTGGACCATGTTTTTCAACTACAATGTTAAGTTTGTTCTTGGGAAAAATTCATCCCAACTACGGAACCCTTCACTGTGCGTGATCCGACATGCACTTGGCCGGTTTTTACATTTATAAATTAACAGACGTACCATACTCATAAAAACTCATATGACTTCGGATCAAACCAGAAAATTATATTATCGCAGAAATCCTTACAAAATATACCTAACAAAAATATTGAACAAAATGGTCCTACCACGACACACGGATACTCAGATTAAATATATGAACAAGTACATATACATAGACAGAAGAAGCCAGGAAGAGCTTGATTAAAAAAGTTAGATTACCTGACGACACCACACGACGGCTACCAGTAAAAGATGAAATATCCAACAGAAATGAAGGATATGATGTAGCAAAGAGTTCCATATAACATCAACCTACATAAAATTTATTCAAATATTCAACGAGTCCAGAACGAAAAGCAAATGGTCTTTATAATTCTTTATTGCATCTCATTTACATTTGAATGGCCGCTGAGCATACTTTAGATAATTGGACCCAAATTACTTTAACGACACATTAACCCAAGCACCCTTTGTTAAGGAACCCTAATTCAACAATAATATCCTAAGATATGCAAGTTCCTTTCAACAATTTCTCTTCGTAAACGCAAGTTTCATAATCTAGTTAAAAAACTTACGCTTCGTAGCCAGTGCTACGAATAGCTACGAAGCTCACTGCCTAACTTCGTAGCATTGCTACGGATTGTTACGACAATGTACCGAAACTTACAATTTCGTCAACAAGCGAATTTTAATACAATTGCAGTCTACGTCCCGCTTGTTTGCTGAAAGACTTGAATATATTTATTCGCGATACAATATCTGGAGCGGTACATCGCATTTTAAATCACTAGGGACGTGCGCTAACTTCCTGTAAGTTAATGTACTTGTGCTAGCTTTTATTGTATTTGCATATTATGTTTTGGTTTTACGTTACAATTGAAACATTTTTTTTTTATTATAGAAAATCGGATTAGTATAAAACGAAATTGTAGTTTTAAACCTAGACTGCTACTACGAACAAACTGTGGATAGTAATAGCCAGAATTACCACGTTCGTACGGATTCAATGGCCCATCCACCTGAAATGGTAATAATTGACTCGCTTTCGATGCAAACGGCGTAGTCAGAGTCTACGCCGTAGCAGGATGCTACGAGGCGTAGCGGAGTTCTACAAAAAGACTACGAAACAGAGGTTCAAACTATTTTCTCAAAACACAATGTGGAAGTTATTCAAAGCTTTTACACACAAGACCATCGTAATAATATTTGCATATCTAAGAAAAGCACACGAATAAAGAAGAATATCTTACATAACATTTAATTCGTGTGCAAACCCGCTCGTCATCACGGGGCGCGATGCGGGGACATGTCCTCGGCAGATTTATAGCCCCGTCTCAGGGGCCTGGGACCCTGGGTCCCCGATAACGGTAAGACAAGCCCGGGGGACCGCACCACGTCACGGCTCACAAAAAATACCCCTTTTACTCAAAGTGGCATGTTTGTACTATTTATTACGCAGGTATAACGTCGAATTGTGCAGATCATTCGCGCTTTTATAAAGATTAGAGTCCCGAGTAATCCCGATGCTACCCTTGAGTCCTCGAGTTAAATATTTATCTAAATGTCAGCTGCTCTGTGGGTGTTAGGTTGGACTTCTATTTTTGCAAGGTTCTAAATAGATTACGACCTTTTTATAACAGTGCCATTATTATTAGGGTCTATTTAATTCTGAACAGTAACCGACTGAAATAGAGATCCAACAAAATACTGGGCCCATTTTTTATTTAGCTAATTCTTTTATGAAGATTTTTTTTTTATTTGTCATTTAACCTGGGCGACTCAGCCCTGCTCTGGTGAAAGTTTAGAATGTCTACTATCATGGCAGAATGGAATTAGTATGAACTATCTTATACTATTAAATGAGCATTCTCTATTTTCATCAGAGCAGAGCTCGATCGCCCAGGTACTTTTAGTAAATTAGGTATGCGTCAAATTCTTAGATTTGAATATTCACCTACATATTAAGATTTAGATTCAGTTTATAGAAAATCAAACAAGTAATATGTCACCTCTATATAACAAGACCATAAAGATGAGCCATAAAACTGTGCGCTAAATCTTTAGTGGCCGGAGGAGCTGAATGTGGGTAATAAGTTAAGATACGTACATCCTTTGTTTATTATAGCTAACGGTAATGTTTCTGTTCGTTTTTCGCTCTAAAAGGAAAACTAGTGAACAGAGGTTGTAAGTGGTCTTCTCCCGTGGTCTTTTCAGAAGTATTTCAGTGGTTGTCGTGTCGGCTTTCGAAGAATCAAGGAATTTGATGCAGATTTTTTTATGTCTGTCAATTATCTTTACTTTTGTTGGTTTGTGGCTAAGCAATAACAACCGCACAGGACGATCGATCAAGTTAAGCTACGCTTGCCGCGGTTGATCCGTGGATGGGTTACCATATTTACATACCAAAACCCCTCCGTGCCTCGGAAAGCACGTTAAACCGTTGGTCCCGACTGTTATCGCTAAGATTTATTAGGCAAACTAACAGTTTTTTTTTCTCTTATGCCAACTAGTTTTTGTCCTCTCGAATTTTCTTTCAAGAAATCTTTCATGGAACATACAAATTGAATGAACTAAGGGTTTAGTTTATTTAATTTATATGTCACCAAATTGTTCAATATTGTTCGGTTGACCTAACACATCCACTTTAACATGACAACTTTACTGAACAGACTTGAGCAGGCTTCCTGAAACCTTGTACTAGCTATTGTGATAATTTCCTATGACAACCCAGCTGCCGCTGAACTTTGGGTCACGTAATCAGTTTCCGTAGATCTTCAAGGTTAAATAGGAACCTCTACCTACCTACTAAGTAAGTTTGCGAAGTTAAGCAAGTTACGAACAATACATTGTTCTGGAGGTGTATCAAAACACAGTTGTAGGACTTCAGTGTTTCAAAATTTGTAAAACTTACTCCTCGCATTTCCTTGTGAAAATAATTGGTCACGGTGAATGGTTACGAATGTAATATTCTGGCATTCTAAAGGAAGAGGCCTAGATGCCACATGACTACCAGACCAGGCAAAATAATCTTTTTACTGAAAACAACATCTACTTATAGCATAATAATTAGGTACATTTTGGGGTGACACAAAATAGTAGATTATACAACAAGTGAAAAAAAGGGAATTTAATTCAAGGACCCCCGACAGGATTTTAGAGTAGAATCAAGAGCGTAGCGAGGGATTCTAGATTAGAATCCTGAGCGGAGCGAGGGATACAAGGACCAACATTTTTTTTTTCCTGTGTCGTGTCCTTACAGACAATTAATAGTAGTATAGTATTAATATTCATCACATAATATTATATGATCGGTAATAAGAGAAAACATAATAATAACCGCACGGGTCGATCCGTCAGTTTAAGCTACGCTTGCCGGGGTTGGTCAGTAGATGGGTGACCATCTTTACATACCGAGACTCCTCCGAGGCTCGGAAAGCACGTTACGCCGAAGGTCCCGGTTGCCATTAGTGGATCTTTGATAGTCGTTACGGGTCGTCAGAAGACCGGAAGTCTGACCACCAGTCTTACCAAGGGGTATCATATTACGCAGTTAATGGGTTGTGGAGGTCGGATAAGCAGTCGCTACATGCAATATACTGGTATTCAGCTATGCTATTATATGCTATGGTATTTAGTTATGATTTGCATCCGGTTAGACTGAAAACCGTCCCCAACATGGTTGGGCAAAGGCTAGACAGGTTGAAAAGAACAAAGGATTCAATATACATGTTCTAAATTCAAAATGTTTTTATTCACTCAGTGACTAAAAGAGAGTTTTATTCCCTGTTATCGATGAATAAAATGCCCTTTTTCGAGAGGCAATGGTAAAAAAAAAAATACCGTACTACTACCTAGGTACTTTTAAACCCCGCCCGCTAATAAAAACGTTTTAAAAATAAATCTGGCCACACGAGCCTCAAGACATTTCAGCATATAAGTACCCTCGTAAAAGTATAAAGAAAAAACATATTTCCTTTATTCTTGAGCAAAAAACTGGCTGGTAGATTAGGTTCTCCTCCATAAATCTCCGGTCTCGACGGTAAAGAGTATAACGGTATAACGTGCAAGAGAAAATATTCAATCAAGTTTATAGCATCAATTCTTCGGAGGCGGCGGGCGGTGCTTTATCTCGGCGTTCTCGGACAACGGTTTCAGGGCTCATTTGGCTCACTGTAATGGCGAACAGGGCTCCGCCGACATCATGAGAGAGATCGCAAAATTGTGATTTCCGTGAATAAACTTTGAATAGCTGCTGCGTGTTTTGAAATTTTAGAGTTTGAGATTGTTTAGGTTGATTCGAAGTTAGGAGGAATGAATTTTGTACTTTTTGAAGTGTTGTCATTGAACTGAGTTGTTTGAGTTTTTAGTTAAGTAAATAAGTAGGTATCTTCATTTACATAAAATGTTAAAAATTATATAAAGAATGTTACGGATATCTTATTGCAAGGCACATTCCGCCATTATATACTTTTTCCTGATATTGCAGGAATAAGTTATCCCATAGGTCCTACATTATATGGGTGTCGTAAGATATCGGCTCTCGGGTTTTTACAGGATTCAAAAATGATTATCCCGTTCATGGACTGTCTGACTGAAACCCTCAAAAATACTGTTTACCGACTAACTAAACCGATGAGAAAATTTTCTGGACAAACTGCCAACTGAAGGATCTCTTCGTTCAGATTCTGTGTTAGTCCTCAGATGCTCTCATATTTAAAATTCTTCTCTGAGTAATATGTAGCTTGTATATAAATACATATCTAATAATTGACCTACCTTAATACAAAATGTAGATGGACTGTAAATCCAGACTAAACCGATCGATTCCCAATTTAAATACACTTTATCAATGTACCCTATATCGTTTGTTTCAGAGTACAGTTTAAGTGCCAACTCTCACAGAATTAGCCTTCCCACAAAGGCTAGCTCAAAGCTCACATTCACTGATTCTTCAAATTATTCGCCGATCGCACCGGAAAGCAGAGATTCGCACTCCACCAGACAAAGAGCTGCCTCGAAAATCGCGAGAATTCGATAATGTATCCCAACCAGCATAGGAAGCTGGAGTCACTCGAATAAGGAAGCATTGGCATCAGATTTAAAACAAGAACATCGAAAAGGTCGAATCGAAAAAGAAAATCCACATGTTCGAGAGATAAAGGAAGCTGTACACAACGCCCAATCAGCGATCGATCTGGAAAATACAGAGATTATTCCACAACATGCTCGTAATACTAGCCATCAAAGCTTTATGAACGTTTATAACTACAAAATCAATATAGCGCACCTAGGCAGCCAGCAACGCTCGGTACATAAGATTATTGATTTTCCATCCCGGGATTAGTCGGGAGCTGGCCATGCAATATAAATATTGCGAACATCCCTATTCAAATATTAACTGAGTAAAACGCATGTGTGGACTATGTACTACCTACCTTCCTCGCGGTCCAACTGTAACCATCGGCAACCGCCAGTGGGAGCTTGCATCAGCTCTGCCCGGGCCGAGCCCCACATACAACCAATTACAGCTATAAACATGTTAGAAATACGGTTCATAATCGCTTACTAAACGATGCAGCCGACGTTTGTAGGTGAATTGCATCTCTCTGCCACCTGATTCTCGGTCTCATCCCGGGAGGGGGCCATGCCCGGACTTAACCACAGCACGGCGGAATCAGTGCGTCAATATTCATTTTAATGCTTAATTCCCAAATCATTCATCAAAACTACAAAAGTAATTTTTAAAGCATTACTGTAAGTTTTCTCATTATGCTGGGGCCACATTGTCGCGATAAGACGAAATACACTTCGCACGCTCTTTTGCACACCGCTCGACGTCTCGCTGAGCAACAGAGAGCGCGCGAAGTATAATTCGCGCTGTCGCGACAATGTAGCCGTAGCATTAGAATATAGTGGACGTCGATAGCAGACAAGTTAGAAATTCAAATACCGTATTCCATATTACCTACGTTACTACTTAACAAAGGCTCGAAGACTACACAATGACATTAGCATTTATTACTCATGTTGTACATGTATTTAAATAACGATTAGGTACGAACATTTACATCATTTATTCATTAGTGACATAATATCCAGGCGCACTGACATGCACATGTTTGTTACATACAAAATCTGATTGCAGTTGTTGCACTTAATTTGAACACTCTGTGGCCGCCGCCATGACGTTTGAACAGCCCATAACGCTCTGTAGGTACACCCCAAATAAGTATATTCAGTGTGCATATGACATGTTGACGAGTAATTACATCGAAAGTAGACACCTAACGTACGCACCCGTACAGATACGTGTATCAAAGGGATTCAACATTGGATTCGTTAATTAATGCTACCTTTGTGATAGGCATTCCGCATTCGACAGGCGGACACAGACAGACGGGGGGACGGACACTAATTAAGGGATTTCGAAAATGGTTTCGTTCTGTCTGGGCGAGGTAGACGGCTTTGATATGTCCGTAATGAACAATTTGATGCCTGTATACTGAGGATAGATGCAATCATGTCGTATATTGAATAGCTAGAATTTCACAAAAGGTTCCCCTCTGTTTAATAATAAACCAAGTCTGGAGAGTACTTCACAGTGGAATTTAACAGAGATAAATCTGCGTATGGTATGATTAATTTGGAATATTGCAATTTTGATCTATCCGTTTTAGTCCTTTGTGTCGCCAGCATTCTATAATTCTGATTAGGAAAACATTTTTTTTAAATTAAGAACTCTTTGTTAATTAACTGATTGATATTTTTTGCAGTTTGCTTAAAAGAAGAATGAAGAGATCAGATCAATTTAATGTGAGATACAGAGTACCTATGTTGATACCCGGCAGTGGACAGTAGTAACCGACATAATTCATTTGACTCATATTGTTGTCAACACCTCAGAGTAATAAGTTATTACTCTGAGGTCAACACCAACACCAGACCGGTTATTCCAGCATTTTAGTATTCTGTCTAAATCTGTCAAGGATACTTCAAATTTTCATAAATTTTTAGGGTTCCGTAAGTCCGTTTGAAAAAACGGAACCCTTATAGGATCACTCGTGGCTGGCTGGCTGTCTGTATGTCACAGCCAATTTGCTCCGAATCTACTGGACCAATTTAGTTGAAATTTGGTACACATATGAATTTCTGACACCTCAATACGGACGTGTAAAGTAAATAAATGAATTTTGAATATGGGGGTCACTTTTCGAGGGCAAACAGGAAAATTTAAAAAAAAGTTTTGTAAACTGTACCGTGTGACATATCAAATGGAAGGACTTGTTGTGAGGATATATTTTTTTTTTATAATTATGAAATAAATAATTTTAAAGATATTTAAGAAAATTAATGCAAATTGACTATTCCCCCACTTATCTCCGAAACCACTAAGTCTAAAATTTTGTAAAAATACAGAAAATCTATAAGAACTCTATTCTCTAGTCTTAAAATAACATGGTAAATCTCTCAATATTGTGCGCACAAACTTACATTTGCAGTTGGAATGTATGGGAGAACATGTATTTTTAACAACAATATTAAGTTTTTTTCTTGGGATAAATTCATCCCAACTACGGAACCCATCATTGTGCGTTATCCGGACGCACCTGGCCGGTTTTGAAAATAAATTGACATTGAGTGTCGCTGAAATGAAATTTCCACTAGATTTTGAAACTTTCTAATTACGAAAATTGGCCTTCTGTACAAGTAAACACTTAAGACCCTACATTGTGGTTTTTTACCCCAGCGTTTATTTTGCACTTTTCAGCGTTTTGGACCGGTATCAAAATGCACAATAATTTATCAAATTCGTGGCACATAGGCATCGCTATGTTTTACGAGCTACTATATTTCATGGGACATGACACATGGCGCGCCAGCAACATAACGAATGACTTGTGGCGGCTCCCGACAACCAACTATCCTAATGTCACACTAGTTTTAAAACTTTGCCTATTAAACACGACATAGGATTTTCGATTCCAATTCAGGGAGGAACAGATTCGTCTCATTGGCTTTGATTTAAGAATTTGAGCATTCAATGAGCCTAACATTGAAACTTTCGGAACTTTGGTAAATCGTGTTCAATCGGTGTTGTCACTCAATATAGGGCAAAAAAGTGCTTCGATTATGCATAGGTGCTCTTAAATGCATAATAAATGATATTTTATTTCTGTAAATTCATTGTAACAAAACACTTTTACACGTCAAAAGAGATTTTTTTTTTTAATACCTACTAGGTGAGGTCGGTGTTTCCTACGACTCTGCGAAGAAACGCCGAAATAAACTCAAAGGTTACCAGATTACAACCTAGATGAATTCTGATTTCAGCAGATGCACCTAAAACATGGTCTCAATCGAACCACTGTCAGCTTGTCCTACCAAAAAACAAAACAAATTCAACAAAAAAAGTTAAATAAAAATTACCTACAAATAAAATAATAATATGCACAATCCACAGTAAAATAAAGCTCGTGTCAGGCATGACACGGGAGGAGGCGGCTAGCTCGCAGCCCGGGCGGGGGGGTGCTGGGAGGGGGCTGGATATTCTATCGAACTACCACCTATAACACCGAGCTATATACTCGGACATGTTGGAAATCCAGGAACCGGAGCTATGTAATAAAATTATTATAGAGGTAAATTGAAGCTGGCGTATGTAGGCAGTAATTAATGGAGGGAGTAATTATGATCGAATTCAATTACCTATCAGGTAGGTACCTATATCTACCTATTATATGGGTACATTACGTTTGATTTGTGAGACGTGACTTACGTATTTGAACATGAACAATAATTATTACTTATCATGATAATACATAACGGGTGATTTCTTCCAAAACTCTCTGATGAAACATGACAATTCACGGTGGACAAAGGATGGACGTGAACTAAGTTCTAGAATACCTTTCTAGAACTTAGTTCACGTCCATCCTTTAGACTTTAGAATTTAGACTATGGACGACCTGACCAACCTTATCCCAAGCACTGTAGGAAGAATTAACTTGCCCCGAACACGGATTACCTAATTCCGCAGCTGTGTTACAGCGATAGGATAAAGCCGAAATCCGACTCCCTATCATCCGTATGAAGACATGCAACCTCGTGTCTAACGTCTCAGATAGAAATTATAACCGCACTGAACCTGCTGCCCGAGCCCTTTGTTGACTGAAATGACACTGGTAGGTACTGTTATTTAGAAAATTAACAAACAAAATCTCAGAAACCTGAAGGGAACCTCTCCCTTCATCAATTTATGATGACTATGGAAATAGCAACATATTTTGTGTTTGAGATGTCATTTGATTTTCAGATGAATATTTTTAGATGTTTTTACAAGGTGTACATAAGTAGTGTAGAGCTCTAAAAATTTCACCATTTTTAGGGTTCCGTAGTAAACAAGGAACCCTTATAGTTTCGCCATGTCCGTCTGTCTGTCTGTAGTACTAGAAAGCTATAATTTGGCATATATATACATATTAATTATGCCGACAAAGTGGTAAAAAAAAATCGAGATTTTTTTATTTTTTTTTGGTTTCCTCCCCCTACAAGTAAAGTGAGGATGTTTTTTTTCTCTTCTACCCCATGTTGTGGGGTATCGTTATAAAGGCCGTTCAAAAATATTGTGAGTTTGTCAAAACCATTTTTGGATTCAGGGATGCGTTTGCGAAATACATATTAATTTTAAAACTGATTTTTTTTGTTACAGTCAAGTGTCCCCCCCCCCCCCTGCCAGCTAAATGGTTGTACTTGGATTTGTGAAAAAATTCACAGCAGTAGTATATATAACGAAATTAAAAGGAAAACTATCAGAGCTAAGTAGGCTGTACAGGTTAATGAGTAATAATCAACCAACTTAAATTCGCGGTTTGTAAAACATGATCTCCCATACATTCCGTATGGGAGCAATGTTTTTCAACTACAATATTAAGTTTGTCCTTGGGATAAATTTATCCCCACTACGGAACCCTACATTGTGCGTGGTCCGACACGCAATTGGCCGGTTTTTTTTTACTAGAGGTATGTCATTTCCTTAAATATTAAAAGGTTAGAAAGATTTTGTAAACTTTTTACGGTGTAGTTGTAGAATAAGTATTTTAAAGTTTACAAATTGTAAATTCAATAATAAGATAGAATTTGGCAAGACCGTGTAACAGTAACAAATGTGTAAAACGTAGTGTTCATGTAAATGAGCTTCATGTTGGATTGTTGGCCACTCGCCGAGGAAAACAATTGTCTGCTCCCGACATTTTGTGTTTTAAACCGCACGAAATGTTATAAATAAAGCAGAATTACCAGCTCTACACTTTAAAATTATTGTAGCGAAAGTGGTGTTCGGGTGAAATACTAGTTTCCTGTAGGTACTTAGTAGTTAGTTCCTATACAATTTCTAGTAGTCAAAACTCAAAATAGGTAGGTACTACTATTCAAGCAGCCCTGATTGGACCGAAAGGCGAATCTAGATGATCGGAATTTGACTCTTACAATAACAAACCCTAACCTCAAATGGTTTGATAACAAATATTGTGCATCACATTTTTAATAGAGACGTCGGATTGGATGATAAGGTAAATAGGTACCTACCTGTACTGAGGAACTTAAACCGACTTACCTCCACTACACAACCTACCACAATACACGACCATAACTAGCTACCTATCATCACAGACACAGACACTGCTGCGCGCCGGAGTCAACAATACCTAGCAATTTCCTGGACTCCAAACATAATTACAAGTAGGTAGGTAGTTCAACGGAGTTGCGTCAGCGGAACATGTTTGTGAGCGAGCCATTCAGAGGAATGGGGTCAAACCCTCCACTCACGTAATCCCGTCGGAAGCTGCGTCCATCATATCTTGTCGCCCATATTGAGGACCAGAGCCGGGCGCGCACGCCGCAATAAATAGCCAATGAAATTCACGATGATTCATCGAAATCACATTGCGTTAGCTCTCTTCCTAATAAGATTTTTATCGTAGCAGAAGTATGTCATTTCATAAAGTAAAATGTATATTACGGAGCAAGAATTCTCCTAAAAGCTTTTACTTAACGCTATAAATTAAACTGTTCACACAAAGCTCTTTTCTAGCACAAGATGCGGTGGCGAGCGTAGCAAACGAGCACGACGTTAGAACAACAAAGCCCCGTATGTAACGTCGCTGAAAGTGGCATTAAAGGAAATAATTAAAAACCTTGTTAGTCTTAGCTGCGAGCAATAAGAGAGCGGAGAGAGCTGGCAAAGGGACGTCGAGCGAACAAAATAAAGCACAAGCGCTCGGGCGGGCGCGCCGCGTCTGAAACCTGTATAAATGCAGCACATTTCCAGGCGTCTACCTCTTTATTGCCTGCCCGAGCCGCGCGAGACAAAAGAACTAAAACTGCGCCTCGGGAATATTAATAAGAATTTATCTCACGCCGCCGTAAGTATCTGCAGCCCGCCTTCATTTTAAAATTCATAAAGCTACGACGCACGTTCCACAAAGAGAATGTTAGGTACGAAAACGATTTCGTTTAAATGCAATTTACTTATTCACAACTAAGTAATCCTGACCCGCAAAGAAATGTTTAAGCTCGTACTGAACAAACAGAGTTTTATGAGTAGAGAAAGTTTGCACGTTTTTTTTACGCCCTCGGTCCGGCCTGGACGTGGCGGGCCCCGCCAGGCTACCAGCGAGCCGGGTGCAACCGGGGGGCCCGCGCCCCACATTACGATGCTGCGTCGCTGCTCCCACTTGTAATGCGGGATCGTGCCACCAACTTATTTGGGTAATCGTTAGATCCACATATTTTGAACTCGTAACACAAACCTATATTTTGTGCACATCCTCGTTGTTTAGGTACGGTCCCATAGTCGAAGTGAAAGATATAGATAGCTTTTCCCAGATCCCTGATCATTTAAATACAAATGTTTTCAGCAGGCCCTACACAAAATTCGCTATTAGGGGCCACCAGGACCAAAAGGACCTCTAGAAAAACTTCCAAATGATAAGCTGAATGCTGCCTACAACTACAGCAGTCGACTGCCTAAGCTTTTTATATCATCAGGTCCAGAGTTCAGATCCATGTAGTACCATGGTCTGACCCGTCTGCATACAATAAGCCAGCCAAAAATAACGACTAATTTAAATAATTCACGCTTCGTAAGTGAAATGTGAATTCAGATGAAAATAATGCAGACGAGCCGCCGACACGAGGCGCGACGTGAACGCACCCGATTCGTAATGGTGGCGTCACGCGGTCTACCAAGATGGCGGCCACGCTCCCTGGAAAAGTTCCACCATTATTTGCGGGCTCTCCCGCTTTTAATATGTGCAATATCTACGGATCGCCTTCGGAAAAAACACGTTATTCTGGAATAACCAACAAATTCTTGGCACTTTTATTTTGTAATTGGGTACTAAACCGTCTCTAAAATCGACAATCTCTCGTAGGTAGCTCGTTGTATAACATTGAAGTAACATAAAACCATTAATAAGCCTCTTACCCTATCCGTCTAAGTCAACATCGGTGTTCTCGGAGATGCGGCGGGGGGTGGCTGGAGGGGACTCGGGGCGCGTTGCCGTGGCAACGCACGGGGGCGCGGACCCGAATTTTATCGATTCGGGTACAGACAGCAGCCGGGTGAGCTTTCGCCTACACTAACACGATTCAACGCCCGTGTTTGCAGATCTCAGAGGTTTATAAGGGCTTTGACATTTGGAAACACATACGCTGTTTGGATGTATCTCTGTTTGGTGTATCCATACAGAGACTGTTAGTCTCGCATAAACCGCAATTTAGGTAATTCTGTACCTACGTGCCTTTCGAGATAAAAGCATTTTGGTCGATAGGAACGTTACGATATCCTTAGTTACCTAAATACAGTGTAGCAGAGACAACGACGCGAAAACTGTTAGGTACCATGGATTTAGAATATGATTCTAAAACCCCTCGCGTCGAAAAATTTCAACGCAGGGGGGTTCAGAATCATGTAAAAGTCCATGGTAAAAGTTTTGGCGTCGATTTCCCTGCCACCCTGTACATTATAATTATATCCATATCGAGTATTCGAAACGCTTACCTACACATAGGTACTTTTTTGGATAGTTTGCGCATCTAAGGTATTTTTACACAAAAAATCTAATACTATTTACTATTATATTGGGCAATTACCTATAGGTACCAATAGATACCGAACAGATCCTAACCATAATCTTTCAATACAATAAGAATCACACCTAATGTGACTTAAATGTTATTGCCTTATCTTTTCCGATCACTTTTGTATCCTAAAATCCAATTTCTAGTATCAGGAATAGAAATTGGATTTAAGTAGGTACTCGGGTGTTTTAGAAAATTTGGAAAAACCCAAAGGAAAACCCGAATAATCGTCAAAATCTAAATTTTGTATCGATCTCATGTCTTACGAAGTTCACCGGGACGCACAAAATTAAAGACACCCATAGTCTGCATTATCTTGCGAATGGCAAGCAGTAATAGTCCGCCCGAATCCAACTGTAACACAGCCGTTTGTAGTGCAGCCGCATTTGTGTGTATAAGGCAATGAAAAGGTGGATTCAACGCAACACCCATAGTATTATTTCCGTTTCATTACGAGTATAAACGACGTGAAATAGGTTAGATTAGGTTAGGACAGACTGTAACCAGCCGCGGCAGCGGCTGGCGAGCGTTACTTCCAAGTTACTCGCAGCTATTGGCAGGCTATTTAGTATTAGCGCAAGGTACGTTACTTGCGTCGCAAGAAAGATTGAAACCGGCAGTGTATGTTTGTAGACAGAGCGGGTAGGTACTTACAAGCTGTATTGTAGTCGTTTCTGTTAAAATAATGTCTTTCGGAACAGCACCCTAATTGCGTAACACACGATCAATCACAATCTTAATCATTTTGAAGCATATTGCTAATCCATTGCTTCATATGTTCGAAAAATGTGTCTGCTTAACATCGTAAGTATCGCAATGAATTTTGTTGAACTGTCAAAATGAAACAGATTGTGATTGATCGTGTGTTACGCAATTAGGGTCCCGATTACATTGCCACGCACCGTTTTCAAATGTATGTGGTGTTATCGTGTTTGTAAAAACTTTATTCATACGAACGTGGCTGCGTTATAGAAAAGCTATTGTCTTTGTAGCATCCGCCTTTGTATTTAAGCCAACGGGTCATCTAGTTGTAAATATTTATGTAAAGTATTTTCATTAAAATTTCAATAGTTATGGTTCATATTCTCCAGAGTGGTCACGGTGACTATGTATGGAGGAGGACATTATAATAATGATTAAGCAATAAGTTCCTTCCATTTTATCATACAAACGACGTGGATAACGGCACAATCCATTTCACCCCAAACAACAATTTGGCAAAAATGGGAGCAGTAGTTACTTCACAGCAAAAACACGTCTCCCGAAGCGATTTTTGAGTAGGGATAAAAAGGAAAGTGGGGTTGCAAAGGGTTCTCCACACGAGATATGAACTAGTGCACCCTTCTCGCCACCACCCCTATCAATTGTTACCAGTTGCGCATATTTTTACCCACAGTAACAACCCGATGGGAGCAGCGAGACCGCACCGCGTTTTGCGTTAAATCACACGAGAATATTCGCTTTCTTGAGTTATGTAACGCTTGGTGCTTATTTGAATAAATATTTATTAGTTTTACGGTTGCACATGATGGCACTTAACTTGAATTTTAGAAGTTTTGTTAAGATAGCTTTATGGCCATATTTACACATACACAAAAGCGACAATTAAATGCGTCAGATTTATGTAGCTTTTTTGCCGAATAATGCGAATAATGGTACTCGTATCTGCTGCACTATCTACAATGGCTTTATAGAGTCGGTCTGGTTGGTAATATACCTCAATGCAATAATGCATACCCTTGATTTGAAACAGCCTATATGAGTACCATGACTACCAAGCTGTTTTAGAGCCCGATATCTGGTATCACCAGCATTACCGATGCAAGTGGACTAAGATAGGTACTATCGCAGACACTGGCTCCTGACCATTTTTTTAGTCAGGCGCCAGTGTCCGCGATAGTACCTAGTGATAAACTGTGCAGTCACTACCTGTTCGTCAAGTGTGGCAGCTGCGGGAAAGTTGGCAGCAATTTTTGTATCTACAAAAAGTGGCCCAGCATTGTTCTGCGTAAGACATACTTACTTATTTATAAACATTGCTTAAAGTTATGTAATTATTAGCGTCAATTTAGCCATACATTTTTTAAGTTTAAATGTTTGTAAATGACAGGATAAGGCTGCGTTTCCACCAGAGATGAGCGAGGATGCGTAGCGATGTGTGTGAAACTAACCAATAACAACCCTAGCTTAGTTCAAACTATGACAGTGAAGCGATGTTATCGGTTTGTTTCACTCACATCCCTCGCTACGCATCGTCGCTCATCTCTGGTGGAAACGCAGCCTTAATGTAGTTATATACATTTTTGTGCGAAATACTAGGAAGTTTTAAAGGAAATGAGTCGTTGGCCCGAATGTAGAACTTCTCGAATAACGACTCAGAAAATTAGAAGTTTCTCGAGCTCTGCAAAATGTTAAATTCTACGTAATCTTGTGGGCTTAAATCCTAGTGATGAAATTCGCAAAACTTTAACAATACTCCCAAAGTTTCTACAAAGAAACATTGAACAAGTCTCTGTGATAAGCTCAGCAAGAAGTAGGGGCCAGTCACTGGAACAATAAACGAACAATTCTCACTCCAGGCCAGAGGGATTCGCAAAATCTAGAATAAAATTAAGATAAAGAAAAATCTAATCTTAGGTAGGTAATCCCCCAGCAGGCAAACAGCAATCAAATGCAAACGAGGCCGAGAGAATACGAGAAAAAAAAACAGTTTTTCCAGTCGACTTCCGTAGGCGACATTCACAAAAAGTATCGCAGGGTCCGATTAACACAGTATCCTTGAAGATGTCGCTCGCAAAAAGGGGCTTATGGGGACAAAAGGCCCTGAAACATTTCTCATTGAGGCGAAGGGCGGCGAGCGGTCGTGGGGAGGCCCCACCCCGGCCGCGACACCCGCACGTAGCAGTCTCCAGCCACGGTGTCCATAATTTATGCTTTCGAGCGGACCACGAAAAATAAATGAGCACCAGTAACAAGAGGAAATGGAAAAGTAACTTACATCTTTGTGAAGAACTGTTTATGTGCCCATGTTTTTTGTATCAGCGAAATAATTTAAACAATTTATCGGCGATAGGCTTTCATATATCACTTCTAGGATATCACGCGGTCGGGAGTGACTTTTCTTTTGCTTAGTTCGAATTGTTTTGTTCGTAACTTTTGAATGAATGTCAGCCTGCTGAACATCATTGACTTTTCAAATACGACAAGACTGTAAGTATCACCATAATATGATCAACATTCGTGCAAACAGATATTTCGATAAACGAATGTACAAGTAGCAGTTTACACTTTATTCGTTGCTTATCATTGAGAATGATTTACCTAAAGCTGTATTTTGAATATCACGTTGTAGACTATATATATCTAGCTTCATAAAACATGGATACCTTCTTTTATTTCTAAGCTTTATTAGATGCCAGCTGCCATAACAGTTTGGAATCCTAATGACTAACTTACAACTACTGCTTCTCCAGTTCTCATAAGGCTTAAAAACTTGAAAGTACCTTATAAGTCTCCTTTAAAATCGAGCTGGAAAGGAACTATTCCTTTGACTAGTCTATTTTTTATTCAACATAGTTTTGGTTTTTGTCCCAAAAAAACGATCACAATCTCAAAAATAACATATCCGGGTATATTCGCATATATTTTTCTTTCATGGAGATTGTGTCATTAGAAATGAAAGTTCAAAAAATATTGTCACTTTTTTATTAAAATAAAAAACGTTGATGGGATAACATAATTCATAATTAAATCACAAAAATACTTTGTGGTAGGTTTGACAATAAGTAATAGCTTTTTAAAATCATACACACAATCGTTACTTATATTTCTACAAGACTTAAACATTAATTTGTATTGGTACGATTGGTACATCTTAAAATATTAAAGCAGCAAGAAAACTTTATGAATATTAACATAACATCGCGCCTTTTTAACCGAAGGGATAGGTGTATACTCCATTGGTTTAGGTAATCAAATAAACGTAAACAAATCGTAAAAAGGGTTTTTATAGATGACACTTTCTTGTTTAAAAACACGTTGTAACTTATAACCAAATTATTTTTTTTTATTTTTTTTATTATAGTTTCCTCTTTTATTATTGTACTATTATGTTTTTACGACTTGACAAAACATCGAGATTTCTAAGGTAAACGTAACTTTAATATCAAGGCTCGTGCAGACCAGCGCGACTCGAACAATACAATTTCTAAGAAAACTTCACAATATAAGAATAACCGGAGTCGCGTCGCGCTAGTCTGCCCGAAACTTTAATTTAATACACAAAATCCTTCCAGAACAAATTCTCTAAGCGTTGGTAAAAACCTCATCAAAATCTGTTGCGTGGTTTAGAAGAACATCGCAGACATACAGACAAACGCGTAAAGCGACTTTGTTTTATAATATGTATAGGTAATTATGTTAAACCAATGGTAACATAACCGCGGCTCGCGAGCTGCACCTGGCTCTTTACATAGACAATACTCTTTACATAATATAGTACAGCTCTATACAAAATAAATGTCGATGAGTGCCAGCGTAGATACGCGCGGGAATCGGGATTTCGGTCATTAAACAAGATATCAAGTTTTATTCAAAATTCAAACTATATTTCAAACGTTTATTTCCGAAGTATTTTCACCAACAATTAACAGGACATCGAAAATAAATTAATCATTTACTGTAATACTGTACATTTCAAAGTTTACCAAGGTTAACTTGTTAATAAGTAAGATGCCGAATTCCCTTCATCATAATATAATTTCTAGCTGATATGATCATGATGATGAAGGCATACTACTTCTTAGTAAGTTAATTTTAGGAAGCGTTGTGGAGTGAAAAAGGATGAGAGTTTTAGGGATTAAGAAAACTGTATTGAGGTGTGAAGTGGACACAGAAAGGATTGGCTCTCATAAGAAATCGTATTGATATTTAGCTCTATTGACTAATGAGTTTGCCGACCACTGTGTTAAACTTTATCATTTATTCTTAAACTACTCTTCGTAGATGCTTGGGCACAATTTTTTTTGTTAGATTTATAATAATATTATAATATTTTGTATCTATCTATTGTAAAAAACTCAAAAATACAGGTTCTCTAAACGTCAACGTATTATAACGTTGCTAAATTGAAGAGTACAACTGTGACGAAGTATGATAACTGAAGTGACAGGTATTATGTTTAGTCGGTTACTTGACAGCTGTCTCGCCACGTGTTTTTTTTTTTTGTTTACCTTTATATAACTACCTAAACCAACAGAGTATAGGTCTTTTGTAAACCCGCATTCAGTTATGCTGTAAGTCCTATAGGGAGCTAGCCTAATTTTTATTTAAGTCTTATTATTCGAATACCCGTTTTATGAATAATTTTATTTGTTAAGGCGCTGACAAGAGCTAAAGCGCCAAAAGAAAGAGAAGCGCGATGACACAACGCTTATAATTTATTGCAAAATATGCAGCAATTATCTATTTACTCAAAAATGAGTTGAGTTATCGAAAATAAAAAACAAGCAAGTTTTGCATTCAAATAAGACGTTCTTGTTATTAATTAAATACCAAGTGCGTTGATATTTATTGCAGATATTTTGGATTGGGGCTCAAAGTAAAATGTTAGTTTACCGTTAATTAGTACTTAGTTTTTTTTTTACTTGTTTTGGTATCAATCAAGTTCTGAAAAATATGTTCTAGATTAACATACTTTTTCCGCTACCACAAACTTTAAATATTAAAAGCCTACTTAGATCGTTTGCCTCTTGCCAGCACCTTAAGAGTTTCTTTGTTTAGTGGAGAGAATCGTACTCTTCTTCATTGTGAACATGATTTATCCAAGAGAGCCAACATTGAAATTGACTCTTTCTCTCTTTCTAAGTTATTCTTCTGAGCCTTAACATTCTCGCAGTGCTTTGTGAGCTTAAACGTTCACGTGTGATCATCAGTATGCACATATTTCTGATAATTTTTTGTTTGTACAAATGCTTGCATGCTTGGCATATCAAGGAGTTCTAAACTATATCAATAAAAATGAATCGCGGTTCGTTGGTAAGCGCACCACTTGAGAACGGCTGGACCAATTTGGCTAATTTTCATTTTAGTATTCATAATGGTCTGCGCAGACTGGCAGACGCGATGGCAGAGGATTTTAAATTTATTCCTTTGAATTAAACACTTATTTATTCGAAATAAGGTATATATTTCAATGCTCTGTGATCGACGGAAAACTGCGCTGCGATGCTCCAAGCTAGATCACCGAGCATTGCAATATATGCCTTATCTCGATTGGATAAGTATTAAATTCAATTGATTGAAAAATCCTTTGCTGTCCCGTCCGCCAGTCTGCGCAGGCCCTATTAGTCCGAATTAATTTTAATGGGAATAAAATTCCTTTTGAACTAAAAATTGAACGTCCTTTTTCTATGAGATTTTTGTTTGATTTATTCTTTAGACAGGACCACGTCTGTTAATAATAAAATAGACTACATGAGAATCTGGATCGGAATTGCGATTGTTGCGTAAGATTTCAAACAGCGCTCAAGCATGCAATCACAATACACTTTATACGCCAAAAAATAGTCCTTATTATATTTATTGATAACGCAACTCCGTTACTGCTTTCTTTAAGAACCTGCTCAGATGCATAAAATCCTGGTCAATGACGGCATTGAACCACTGTTTATTTTCCAGATCGCTGGGATTTAAATCATTAAACTGTATGTAAGTATACGCAGCGAAAGCTATACTATTTCTTATACTTAACTTAGAATCAACGTCAGGCATCAATGACCTAAGTTTCCCGACAAGCTGTGGATGTAATTTGTTGAAAACAAAACCTTGATTTTTACCGCTTAGCGCTTCTTCGGTGTACAAACAATTGATGAGGTCTGAAGTGTACGCTTCAAGGACTTGCATCTGGTTTTCAAACGTGTTGCTATTTGCAATGATGGTGTTTGATTTTTTCATTGTTGAAAATATTCTTTTGTATCTGAAAATAAGAGTAATGTTATTTTTCGACGTACCCGTTTTATATAAAAAAATCTTAATTCCATCACTCTCTGTCGCTAATAAACAGAGCGAGAGAAAATCAGCTTCACTATCGACCCGGCTGATGCCAATGAACGTGGGCGCTTCGTAATGTTTCCCGTTGTTTGGAATGTTTCTGAGAAACAAAGGGCTGAAGTTACGGGAAAATTCTAATCCGGGGAACAGGCTAGCTCCGTTTTTATAAACTGCGTAACCGCAACAGAAAGTCCACGACTTCTGCTTGACATACTTGACTGTTATGCTTGTTTATAAAATTAACTTGCAGAGATAAGATAAACAAAGAGAGTATAGATAGTTTTTGACACTTCAGCAGAGGTCTAACCTCAAGGTTTGCCAGCGACCCATGACCCGCAGTAGTGTAGAGGTTCGTCTCTTGGCCCGTGTAAGGAATGAGCAGCTAAGCTTATGTGGATTGGGCCGCATAGATAGGCTAAAAGAACCACCGAGTGGGGTCCCAGTAAAAGCTAGATGACATCGCGACAGACCAAGGCAAAGATGGCGGGACGAGTTTGGCTCTTACCGAAAGGACTGACTTATATTAGCAAAAAACAGAATTGTGTGACGATGGTAGAGGGCTACCTGTGCCCTGCAGTGGGGCAGTACAGGGTACACTTGAATTCTAAATTTAATCCTATTCAGTAACATGATAGCTCGAAGAAAAATTATGTTACGATACTAAAACTACAGTGTTGGGGTGAACGAATTTGCGAAAAGAAGGACGGGTAAAAGAGGTTAATTTGAATAAATTCCAAAAAAATGTGTTTGTTCTATTGGAATATATCAAATAACAATTCGTAGCTGCCTTAGCTGATTTTAATTTTTGAATTGTTCTTTGTTTTATCTTTTTATTACGGACGCTTCTAACGTGCACGTCTTTCTAAATTGTTCTCACATGTATAATTTCAACATGAATGATGTAACCAATATTTTGTAACAATTTTTATTTTATTTAAAAGAGTGTCTGTGGAGTTTCTTGCCCGTTTTTCTCCATAGGTACCTACTACGCTTTGGAATGGGCAACTAGCTTCATATTTTTGACTGACAAATTCCTTGACAATTCGAAAGTGCCTGTAAATGGTTTAATTGAAATAAATAAATAGAGTTTCAGTTTGAATAATTATTTAACTAGTCTTTTAACCGTTTATTACATCAAAAATTACTTTCAGTTCATTGTATATTTTTAAACGTGAAATCGGTCGTTACTCAATGTTTAACAATTATTATCAACGAATATAATGTGTTTTAAGGTTTAATTCAAATGAAAATATGTATATATATACATTACAGCGTTCAGTAATTTCACAAATTCTTTTTTTTTACTCGAGATTTTAGACTCATATTAACTATAAGTCCAGGTTTCCCCATGATATATTTCCTGCACCGATATCAGTAATGTTCAAGATAAACTCAAAAAGTACATACGAATTGAAAAAGTCACATTGGCAGTTGCCGGGATTTAAACCCGTACATGAGAGGCGAGGCCCTAACCACTGAGAGAGAAACACTTACAGTATCATAAGCGCGGCGATACTATCCAGCATGGCGGCTGACACGGACACCAGCGGCAGGGCCAGCGCCAGCGCCGGCGCCAGCGCGCCCGCGGGCACGCCGGCGCGGGCGCAGGCGCGCGCGCGCGTCACGGCGCTGTGCACCGCGCTGTGCAGGCCGAGCATGTCCTCTGTGCACAACACGTTACTTATTTATACACTTTATTGTACACCCTATTTTAATATAACGGATGTAGAAAGACGCTGTACAATGAATCCGAGAGTCACTTAGAATCCCCGTCGTTGTGATCATTTTTGTGTACTGGACCATACCTTCTGGTTACGGAGATATTGAAGATCAAACTTTCAACTTTGTTTCACGAAAAAAAATACAAACCTCACAACGTTGCATGCACCCAAAAGGTGCTTTACATTGGGCGCAACCGTAAACAACGATATTACACACCAAATATGAAAGTCGTTTCCCAGCGATAATTTTTGTTCAAAGTTACTTAGTTAGATGTACAGAATGCCTAGATATTTACACAGTTATGTTCTTCAATTTGCCGTTTTATAGCCATTTCACGATGTCAAAGATGAAAGTTGTGATTTGAATTTCCGGACTATCTACTTTCTGTTCCAAAAATATCGAATGACAATGTAAACAAATGGATCAGAGAATGTACCTACCTGTGGATGACCATTTTAGTGCCACTTATATATTGAGTGATTTCATCATTTGAATACTAACTTAGAGGAGGCTTCCTAAATTGTATGTTAATTTGCATTAATATTTTGAAACAGTCACGCATACAATCAAAATGGAACTTTAGTATATGATTTATTGGATCTTTTCTTTCCATTTACAAGACAGTTACGTAATTGTAATATTTTCGTGCAATAATTTTTTTATTCGAAAATTATGTCCTGTTTTAAAGATTATTTAAATAAAATGAAGATTACTCAGCTTTTATGTCTAAAATAAATATTCAAAGTAAGAAAATATAGTTTATTATCCAGCCACAAGATATTTTTTCTCTAGATCAATTATTACTTTAGTTATAAAAGAAATAAGAATTGAGACTTACGCCATTTAGTTCCGTGCTCGAACACGATCAAATAACGTACGCGATTTTTAATGTACTAATGTGTTAGCGTTTAGCACATAGTGGAGTGGTGGGATACATGAGGGCGGAGCTTGCGTGGAAATTGTCTTTAAGTTTTAAATCACCATGATGATGGTCCATTGATCACCATTTGACAATTGAGGTTCATTTTATAACCACTTTTCTCATCGATGATTCTTCAATAACAATTTAATAATGTTATTCAAACAATATTCTTATAGGTGTCTTGTTGATTGTTGGAAAAACCTGTGAGATATACCGGTGAAATTGCAACTTTCATAATACAGATGAATGTGATACAAATTCCCTTTAGTGAGTGATTGCCTAAGAATTTTACCTGAACAGGGTGTGTTTACATTTTAATCAGATACTTTTGGAACAGACCAAAACATCACTTTGCTGATTATAGTTAGACCGAAACCGCTGTACCGCGCCCTCGGAGCAATGCTTTAGTTATTGCTCGGAGACCGCGCCTTAGGTAGTCAACTTATGAATTCACTGGAGTAAAATGACAGGTCCTAGCTGTAACTTTGTTAAATATTATGGAAATATTGATTGTGTTAATATTAAACTTACTCAGATTAAACTAACTCGTTAGTTAATTTAACGTTTGTGATTATAATATTTAAATAGAAATATGACCTTATTATTTTACTAGGTGACAGCTAGCACCTGTCATTTTACTCCAGTGAATTAATAATTCGACATTACGTGCGCGGCTCACGGGGTGCAGGCCCCTCATTCGTTAACGCTCAAGGTGCGCGGCGTCCCGCCCTCCGCTCATTCGTCAACGAATGTCTCGATTAAACTATAGCAAATATTTTTACCACAGCTAATTCTAGGAAAATTGCTTGTGATTTATTGAAAGAAGAACTGCTTGTCCTACTATTACTTCTTCGAAATAAGTTACAATTTTAAAACAAAATATACTGTTTTCTAGAGAGCGGCGGTACAACAGCCAGAATCTCAGCAAACCAGAAATTATATTATAATGTATAACCCACCAAATGACTCTTGCTATATTTATTGCTGAAGAATATGGCCCTTATAGTCACCAGTAAAACAGATTTCTTTTTGGTTTAGTTCCTGCTACATACCTGGATCAACTTGCAGTTGTTTGTTGCACATGTCGCTGATAGCCGTCGCGACTTTGGTCAGTACTAAAGAGTAATTCTCTTGCGACGGAGACGTGCCCATGAAGTGTAGGCGAGTCCTAGTACTGCAGTATACCTGATTATATAAAAAACAACATTTTATTCATGTATCTGCTTACCACTAACACCAATGTGTCTTTCGCAATTTGCAGGTCAGTGTCAGGTTGTATCTTGATCAAAATATGATTCGCGACAATAACAGATATTTATTTACAGAATTAGAATCATTAATATATCTCTTTAAATTAGGTTTTTTCCATAAGAACAAATTTCATATAGAAAAGTTCTTACTTGACACTGACCAGCAAATTGCAAAAAACGTAAGAAAATTTGAATTTACGGGCTACAACTGTAGAACTCTAAATCACTATAATTTTTATATTTCGCATGCATATAAATGGAATGTACCGTCAGTTGCGTTTTGGAGACGTAGTTTTGAATAGTCCGCGAAAAAGTAAGAACCCATATGAACAAATAAGAGTCCGTCAAGACAAACCGTATTGTGAAGTTGTGTGAAAGAACATTAAGTTTTTGCCGGAGCGTATAATTCTTCGTTTGCCGTGTGACGAATCATTTTAACGAGTTGAAATCCAAATAAGTTTGACCAGCGAAGTAATTGGGTAACACACAGTAGGAATGGATTTCATTTTGAAAGTTCAACAACATTTATTTTGTTATTTACTTTATTGAGCAGACAAATTTGTCCTCAAACGTCACCTTACAACCTGTGGCATACCAGTTGATCTGTGACAGAAGCTTGCTCGAAGCCGAGAAAGGTGGCGCACCTCAATCTAAAAAGCAACTAAATGCTTTGAATCAAGTCGTCTTGAAGACCTAGACAAGAAGCGTCAAATACGATCACATACAACGATGCTGATCATCTCTGCTGTACATGGTGTGACCGGGTGTTCACGACCAAATTTGGTTTTGCTAGTCATCAGAGAGCTCACGAACGAAAAGAAAATTAGTCTGGGTCGCTGTCGCCGGATACGGCGAAGAGGACTATATATACAACGTGTCCCAAAATTCAACGATAACCGGGCACCAGACGGTGGACCTGCTCATCACTACCCGAGAAAAAACAATGTTTTTTTTTTGTTGGAAATTCCAGAAAATACATTGAATTGAAATCCTTCGGAAATTGACACTCCTTATGATATTTTTAACTAATATGACCACAATTTTTCTAATATTTCTGTTTTTTTATATCGGCCACCTAAGTAGCACTGCTGTCCACCACAACCCTTAAAAATCCCAGAATGCCTGTAAATTGTTATGATTGAACGTAAGTGGACTGAAAGTAAAAAACTTTGAACATTTTAAGGATTTTTTGCAATTTCCAAAAAAAAAAAGATATTATTTTCTCATAATAATTTTCTCGGGTAGTGATGAGCAGGTCCACCGTCTGGTGCCCGCCTATCGTTGAATTTTGGGACACGTTGTATATATATGAGCAGACAAATTTTTCGAACATATGAAGTAATGTATTAGCAATATCCGTCCAAATCATTCAGATTGTGATTGATAGTGTGTTACGCAATTAAGGAGCAGATGTAGGTTGTAAACGAAGCAGAAGGAGTTAGCAGGTTGAGTTCTGTAGGTTCTGTCGACTCCCGTGGGAAAACTACATGAGTTTATGCATGTGAGAGCCATATTGAGTTTTAGAAAAAGTTATGTGTGAGTCCCCTTGTAAAGCTAGTTAGATATTAACGCTCAGGTAGTATGTATTTAGTAAAAACTATACTTACAAGGTTAGAGTACATGTTGTTAAGACTCTTAAGTATAGCACATTGTTCTATGGGCTGCGCTCTATGGTATATCTTCGCGAGAGGCTCCACCACACACATCACGTGGTCCGGACTGTCTAAGCTCACCCACTGTACTAACTCCAAGATCTGCCAAAAAATAACTATCGTAATTAGTATTGATGTCTTCATGTTCCAGGTACTGATGGAAGCTACTGATGGCGATAAACTCGTAGGCGAATTCTAGCCAGACTACATCTAGATTGCCATCGACACGCTAAGGTGCGGGACATACACAAATGGCGAGAGGAGCGGGCGTGGCGACGGTGTGGCGCGGGTGTTGCGCCGCCCGTTTCATATTTCATACAAAATGTATAGGAACGACGTGACGCGGAACATGCCCGCACCACTCATGTATGTCCCGCGCCTAAGAATGTGTACAAACACGCTGTAAACGTGTGTGTAAGCGCAGGAGCTCTCAGTCCCGCCGAGACACGGGCGAAGTCGGAAGTGCATATATGTGTGTGTGTTATGTGCTGACGCAACCTGTCTTCACGCACAAATTCACAGTGTGTTTTTACACTTACTTACCACAAGTAAAGCGCGCGTCGTTTTGTGAGATAAAAATAAGTACTGTAATAACAACAAAGCGCCACGCTTTAAAACCGTTGCTAAAGTCGAAACAAGAATTTCAACAGTGAAAGACGTATTCTTAAAGCTGTTAATTACCTCAGCAAAATAATCCTTCTCGTTCCACAGCGGCAGGTATTGCGCTAGGAACCTAGTGATGACTGGTATGCCTTGCATCAGAGTGTGCTGCAGTATCGCCAGTCGGTTCAGTAGGTCCTGCTTCTCTATGTAGCTGTGTGGCGATATGTTTAGAAAACCTGCAAAGGAATTTAAATATTTATACATAAATTCTCTGATTTCATGTCATAGTAGAAACAATTTCATGGTGGCCCACTGGCTAAGACCGCGCGTACTTTGGATGCGTTTTCGTAAGAATTTCACTCGTGCATGTACGTACTACCACGGTGGTGCGAATTGAATGCGCACACTGGATACGATTTCTCCGGCAAATAGAACAAATCCCAACAAGTTCGGATTGTTTTCGGACGTCGGAACTATACGATCGTATATGTACAACTAAATCGCACTCAGTCTGCGCGCTGCCTTTGTACTTGGAAGGTCGGGATCGTTCGTGCGTGTTCGTACGTGTACGCACGAGTGGAATTCGTACGAAAACGCATCCAAAGTGCGCGTGGCCTAAGGCCTCTCATTACGGTTGTGGGTTCAAATCCGGGCAAGTACCATGTACTTTTTCAATTCATATGTTCTTTCTGAGATTATGATGGACATTACAGATATTCACACATATTCCTTCACATCGGTGAAGGAAAACATCGTGAGGAAACCTGTACTTATAGTTAATATAAGTCTGAAATCGGCAATCCTTCTTGAGCCACCGAGGTCATCAATGCTCGTGCCTTCTCTTTATGAGAAGAGGCCTTTGCCCTGCAGTGGAACAGTAATAGGCTGGTATTATAGTGGTAACAACTACACGCCCAGCGCGTCTCCTGCGGCGGCTAGGGGCGTGAGGCCGCGAAATTTGCCTCTCCCTTACGCGTTCCGCCTCCTCCTTTGCGACCATTACTGCTTCGCAGAAGGAGGTGACGGCCTCCCACTACCCCTCGCTCCGTACTATGGCATGGACCAGGGCCGAACGCGAGAGATCACTGCCGCCAATCGCCTCCACAAAGACACGGCGGTGCTCCGCCCAAGCCGGGCAGACCTCCACCGTATGCTCCACCGTGTCCTTTGCCTTGCAGTTGAACAGTAATAGACTGGTACTGGTTACAGTAGTAACAAGTCAGTTATACTCGATTTTCGTTCCTTTCTATTCTGTTCAAGATTTTAAATGAGCAGTTCTTCTTTTCTTGTGGTTAGTGACTAACCTGGTGACAGACTTTAATGCCGCCCATGGGCCTCTGACTTGACTTCACATGCCATCGAGAAATATCTATCAGGCATGCCGGTTTCCTCACAATGCTAGCAAATGATAATTATTCAATAAGCACATGAATCCGAAAAGTCAGCGGTGTGTGCCTTGGGTTCGAACTCGAGACCTATGGACTTGGCAGTCCGACGGTCACACCACTGCTCTGTAAAGTCCGGTTGAAGTGTGTTTATTTCGCATCCAGTCTCGCAATGTATGAGAATATGTAGAATAATCGCTTGTGATGCTATGTTGCAATGAATAACATAAAGAAACTTAAGTTTTTTCCATTTAACACAATATTCGGCGCAATACATATCAAACACAGATTATAAACTTCGTCTTTGCCTTTCTTTGCATATAATACATACTAGCGCAAATCTCTTTAGAGGAACAATTCCCGTATTTTTAAGAACATTCGCATTAAAAATACAATAGACGACGTATATTTAGTAACCTAATCCGCTTAACTGTTCTTAAACTGTCATAACGAACCCTGTATGAAATCGACACGTGTTTCACCACGTAGCAACACGGCGTGTCCTGGTTCGCAACAAGTCAATCGTCATCCTGAGGATGCCTCGTTGAGAGGTGAAACACGTGTCGATTTCTTACAGGGTTCTTTATGACTCTTTAGGAACAGTTAAGCGGATTAAGTTACTAAATATACGTCGTCTATTGTATTTTAAAATGGATTTCCGTAAAGTCACGCCTGAGTCAATTAACTAACATTCTCGCTTCAAGTCAAGGTTTTAACATTGATTGACGCGGTGATGAGATTACGACTAGATTTTGAACGTTTTTAATTACGGGAATTGGCCTTCTGGTGTATTTCTTACGTCATAGCTATGAATACTCACAGCTGTTGAGCAGATGATGCAGGTCATGCGACAGGAAGGCTTGCTCGGCGTGCGACGCGACCGCTAACAGAACGACGCCAGTCGCGTTACACAGGAGAGCGCGAAGGCGTGCCGGCCGCGATGTCGAACTTTGGCCACTGCATTGTAAGACTGATACTGGGCTGTGGATTATGTAAATGGGGTTATTTTATTGTTAAGCATGAGGTCCAGGTTTCCATTCCATCGTCGCGCAGAGTTATTGGATTATTCCATCTGGAATTTGTCAGTAGCAGCCTAGGACCTAGATTTGTGAACGGTTGATAGCAATAGGCTCGCCCCCTATTACTACGACTGTTGGGAATCGAACCCAATACTTTGCGCGGGGTTGCATGAGCAGGCTGCTTGATCAACGCGTCATCGACAAGCAGAGGCGCGGCGCGGCGACGACACGGCTTGTTCCGATTACCACTCGCTTCCACGGAATCCACCGAGACGGACGATTCTCCTTATTAGCGGCCCCCCAAAATAAAAATATTTTTCTTTATTTCTTTCTATTTAAAGATAAAATATTCTGTATTTTTTTAAGATACTTTGTACCAAAAACATACTCGGTGACTTTGTGACGACCCCTTAGGTAGTGAAGTAGGCCACAACTCTTATAGCATAATGCTAAGTATAATGTTATTTTTTGTCTAATTCGTAATTACTTACTCTGTAAAATCAAGGAAGTTCTTTTGTGGTTCCTTGTCTGCATACTGCTTTGAGCCAATACTGAAGAACTCCATGTTAGGCACCAATGGGTCTGCTTTCTTATTTCTTCCGCGCTCCTGTTATTTACATGATATTTAGAAGTAAACAATGGATAGATTGTGCGAAGAATGATGTTTGTGTAGGAATAAAGTTAACATCGAGACAGACGGATAGACTGAAATGCTTTAGAGCCTGTGCATATGATGCGTTGCGGCGGGGGCGCGGCGCCGAAGCAGTGTCGCTGCGGCGTCCTACATACAAATATCCATGGTGTGGCACACGGTGCGTTCCGGCGTCGCACCGCACGTACACCGGACTTGCAGCCCGCGAGACGAGGCGGGGAGGGGTGTACGCGTTGCGACACCGGAGCGGCACCGCTGTTGTTTTTGCATTGTCAAAAACAGATGTTTGATAGATGACAATTTACGCCGCACTAGCGATCTTACAAACAGTTGTTCATAAAGTACACCAAAATTTGAGTAAAGCTTGCTTTGATTTTTAGCTAAGCTATTATTTTTATAGAAGATGAGAAGAAATTAGTTAAAAACAGGTACAGTATTTTTATATAGCGTAGTTTTTTCTTTTTTTTTGTGGCTTCTCGCCGGTCACCCTAGGAGTTTGCCGGCTGCATAACCGGACTTTCCTGTCGCTGCCTCAATAAATTAAGGCCCCTAGCCAGGGTATAAAACTTAAAACCTAAGCGATTGCACGCTAAGGGCACCCCCTGTGGGGTACAGACCTCGGTTTAGGGGGTCGCTGGATAGGACAGCTAGGGACAGACTGGATCGGTTTAATATGATCATTAGAGGAATTTAAAGTTATAAGCTCAGCGGCGCGGGCTGGCTCGAGCAAAGGACGGGGCGGGGTCTAACGAAGCGACGCTCACACACGCTGTGAATGCGTGCGTGAAGAGGAGTAGCGTCAGCACCTTAGAGTATTACACTGGAGAAGCCTTACGAACACTTCCCCTCTGTAAAAGTACAAAAACAAATGTTCGAGTACGTTCATAAAAACTATTTTCAAATCGATTCCAACGCTCTTCGTAAATCGTTTTACAGGCGCGCGGAGGTCCGTGAAAATGCCTAGTTGAGCTGTTAAATTCTGTAAAAAGCGTTCAAATACGTCAAATTTACATAAAGAACTGAATTACCTTCCATATGTTGACATTTTTGTAATAATATTTAGTCATGTTTTTATTGAAATTTAAAATCCTAACGTCATAATACATTTCGATTTTTCATTCGATTCAACTACATGATTGAATATAAAACGTAGCGTAAACGTAACGTACGTAACGATTCACGTTACGTGTTAAACGTAACGTGAATCGAGTATTTTCCTCACATTGCTTCTGTGACGTCACCGAGTCTCGCTAAATCTCGTTTTTATGTTCATAAAGATCAAAATACTTTTCTTTCATTACGAAAATATACATCAAATCAGCTAAACTTACACGCACTTGACATGTGATTATATTTAGTAAAAATGTTAACGAGACTACCGTAGGGTTGAGGTCATGTTTGGAACCAAAATTGACATGTCGATAATTCCTTAGTAAAAATTACTTAGTAATTATTTTTGTTTATTTTTTTTTTCGATAGTTCAATGTTTTATAATTTTTTTATGTCCATTGAAGTGGTTATATATATAATTTAAAAAAAATTGAACCTAGGCTAATTTATTATTGAAATTACTTACTTATTACAAATTTAATTACTTTTATTTAATTGTAGTTATTTCCTCTTCTTATTAAAATGTAACTATTTTATGCAACAGCTGTTTTATTTCATGGATTCAAGCAAAATTCCGAATGAATATCGATATCGATAAAATAAAAATGAATGGTACGGACTTCTCTTTCCGCTACTGCGTCCCCCGCTAAAGGTGACAGACTTTTTTGTTCGGAATATTGTACTTAAGGCTTCTCCAGTGTTATAAACTCTAAGGTCAGCACGTAACACACACATACACACTTCCGACTTCGCTACGGTAACGACGGCTCCGACACACACATTCACAGCAAGTTTGTACACTTGGGAACCACAAGTAAAGCGCGCGTCGCTTCGTGAGATAAAATTACTATAAGTGATATATAATAAGGAGTAAAAATAAAGTACTATACCAACCCCAGTCCCCATTTAAATCCTAACTAATATTATAAATTCGAAAGTGAGTTTGTTTATTTGTTACGCTTTCACGCTAAAACGGCTGAACAAAGGATGCAATTTGGCACATGGGTAGCCCATGACCTGGGTTAGGACATAGGATACTTTTTATCCTAATATTCCTGATAAACTCACTTTCGCATTTATAATATTAGTTAGGAAGTCAGGATTAACTTTGACAAAATATCCAACCCAACTTCTAGACAAGAAAAAAATGTATTTGTAAATAAGTGATACTTACAGAATTGATAGGATTAATCCATGTAAGATGATGTTTCTCCCTACGCATTGTGTTCCTGTTTTCCTAAAACAAAAAGCAACTTTACAAAGTCGTCCATGAATAAACTTTATTTAATATTATATTATTTTTCTTCTTCATACCTGGTTTCTTCTGAATCTAGCAAGGAGGTTAGGGTTGATCTTCTTGAATGCACTGTGGATGGAGATAGCTGGTACATCTTCAGGCACACATTCGGGTTTATATGACTTGAACAGGCCGAGGAGGACCTGCAGCTGCCTGTACATGTTCTGTAATACAAAATAGTAGCAAATTTAATTTGTAATCAGATAATGTATGGTATGCAAGTGTAAATAAAGTTGAATTTAGACTGACTAGTCCTGTTGTAAAAATCATTAAAAGAAAAAATGTTTGTAGCTCAAACTGAACCTTATGTGTTCTTCCTCTCCGCAATCTGTTGAAAAAAGATAGTGAGTGGGTATGGGACTCGGCGCAGGAGTCGGTAGCGGCGCAGTTGAAGCAACACGGTTGTTTTTTCCAAAAACTCGTGTATGTTTACGTGTTTGACAAATAAATTGCGAACGCAGACTAGGTACCGCTTCATGAACTTGAAAATAGAATGTTACTATGTTCCTTCCATTATTCAAACTCAAAGCATTTATTAGTTTTTTTCTAGGATGATCATACTATCATGCAAGTGCAGTGTATCTGCATATTAAGCTGCAAGAGCTTACATACATGAAAGATGACATGAGAATCATATTTACGTGCCATTTTTCAATAAATAATCCACATTTACTTGTCAGTTCTTTAACTCACCTTTTTAGCCTCCCTCTGCTTGGCATATTCAAGCAACTCAGTAACTCTCCTTCTCGTAACATCAATAGGTTTGGTCAGGGTGTATACCAGTTTCATTGCATGCGGTGTCTGTAATACAACATCAAAAGCAATTTTATGTTAATAATATTATTCTTACAACCAAATAAATTATGATTTTACAATACCCAATGATTGTAGACAAAGCTACTAGTTTTTTTTATTATATTATAGCGTGGAGTAGGTGTAGCCTATTGTGAACTAATAGTCTTCAATGGGAAGGTCGCATTTACGGCAGTCAGGCTATAGCTGTTCCCCAGACTTGTGTAAACTAAAATTTAATGCCTAGCCAAGTATCTGATACTAGCTTCTGCACGCTACTTCGTCCGCGAGCCTTCCTCAAGCAAGAGTTGAGCTATCCAATGCAGAACGAAATTTTAAAATACGACTGGTAGTTCCAGAGATTAGTCCCTATATCATCAACATTTCAGCCGAAAGCACGTCCAATGCTGTACATAGGCCGCCCCCAAGCACTGCCAGTTCAACCGATTCTGTGCTTCCTGCATCCAGCGGATTACTGCGGCCTTCACAAGGTCATCGGTCCATCTTGTGGGAGGCCTTCCAATGCTACGTCTGTACCCCTACATATAAACTTACAAACATTTATCTCTTTACAATATAGATAACCGCTTACACACAGACAGAGAAGAGTTATGTTAATTAGTGACGTAAAGTGTGTTAGAGATTGTTTTTTGTGAGTTGATTTTTGAAGCAGTTCAGTGAGGGAGCTGTCACAAAAACAGCTCCCTCACTGCACTGCTTCAAAAATCAACTGGATAGATTAAACATCTCTAAGCTATTTGATACATATGCATCAGCTAATTAGCTGCTAGTGTGTCTAATCAAATAGTAATAATAATTGTAAGGTTGTGTTGAATGCTTACCAAAACTTCATAGGTCAAACTAACGTAGAAAACATCATAGCCTATATCCAGGGTTTCCATGTCAATGCAGTCACATTCCAAGGCAGCTGGAAAATTAAAATATTATGTTTGTTAGAGAGTTGGAAATAAACACTGTCCTGGAGGGTGTCGTTTTTACCTGACTACGGTGAAGCAAGAAGTGTATGTATGTTCATAAGTTCTGAACTCCTAATCATAATTTGACAAAGGAGGTATCGTTGGAAACGTCTTAATTGTCCGCTGGTTATGTGACGTCATTTCAAAATATACAGGGTGGCAGGGACATCGACGCGAAGCCGGCTAACATTGATTCAAAACATGATTCTGAACCCGCCTGCGTTGAAATTTTTCGTTGGTTATTTTTAAAAAAATCTGCTGTTTCATAGAAAAGTGCAATACCTACGCGGTCAAAATGTAAGGAGCAGCTGTTTGTTTTTTTATAACCGACGAAAAATTTCAACGCAGGGGCGTTCAGAATCATGTACTGAATCCATGGTAACCGACTTCGCGTCAATGTCCCGGACACCCCATATATTATAACTCCAAGATAATTTTAATAAAAATAAGAACTAAAATCCAACTATAATAAAAAAGTAATAATAACTTTTATTTTTATGGGTTTATGTACTTTACACTTCTGCCTTTGAGGAATTACTAGTGTGACATTATTCTGTTTTTATTATAGTATACAATATGGCACCCTTGACAACCTGAACAACGTCCCCGACTGCAATAAACCTGGCCACCTACTGGGCCCAAACAGTAGGTTGGTAGGGCTTTGGGGCATTTTAGATTTAAATGACATTCTTTGGGAATACGTTTCAAAGACGGCTGAGAGGCGTAATGTCTTTGGTATTGTCCAGTAAATCTTGGCAAGTAATAAATAAAATATTTTTATAATTTGACCAAAAATTTGATTGAACAAGTCATCGCTCTTTCGTCTTATAACTGCATTAAATTGACTGGAGGAATCCGGGGCCGGAGATTGAAGGAAGATATGACCAAAGAAGTTCGACCACACTCATGGAAAGTTGCTGCACTTTTCATTGCAATAATAATCAAAGGTAAAGGGTAATAAACATATTAAAATATTGCTTTCTAGCACCTTGCTTTACCTGTTAGCCAGTCAAGTAAAAATCCAATTCGTGAGAAAGTAGACTGGTCTTCAAAATTAGAAAGTATCCAGCTCAGAGCATACTCCACAGTTTTGTCCTCAACACTGACTGAGGGCACAAGGCAAGCACCCAAGCTGATCCATTTTGTAATAGCTGGAAATATAACACGCACACCACTTTACATTTACATTAACGGAGCAAGTTCTGTATTACCACGATCCACATTATAATTTTTACTCACGAATAGATAAATTCAACCAAACTTTGAACAGAGTATGGAAATCATTGTATTGCAAGCCACTTGTATCAACTGCATACGCCAATTCATCGATTTTATTCTGGAATAAATCTTTATCAAACCCTTTCTTAAGTGACTTTATGTAATCGATTATCTCGTCCACGTCGGCCATCATATTTTAATAAATTTAAGGTACAAAACGTTCACTCCTTACTCCTTTCAATGAAATTCAAACTCGATGAAATTCAAACTCAAAAAACGTTGACGATTGTTGAATGACAGACGGTGACGCTAGCAAGCAAATTGTAAATAAAAAAAATTGTACTGCTAACGTGGATAATGTTATCATGAATCGAAAACTATCATACCCCTCACACACGTAAAAAACCAATAATAGAGAAGGATGGCAAAGAAAACTGTAATGTGTAAAGTTACAAAAAGTGCGATGCCATGGAACGTTATCTTTTTTTAACTGGCAATTACAAATTTTGTGTTTTTTGTTCGTATAATTTCTTTAAATTCAAATCACAGATTCAATTCAAATGGTATTAACTACGTGACAGTATAACGTTTTATCATTTAATAAAATAATCGTGATCATTATTCAAAATAAAAACTTTTTTTTATCGGCATGGCTTGGCTTTTTATTTTAAGGCCGTTTACGGAGATGGTTTTACACACTATTTTGAATTAAAATGGTAATAAAATAACTGTATAAAAATATTTCAATGCAGTAAAGAGAACAAGAATGTTATATTATGCAAGTATTTAAAATAATTTAATTGAAAATGTCTAAAACTTGAACATAATTCTAGCATATAAACAAAAATAAAAGTATATTATTTCTTTGCTTACTTTATAAACGACAACTAAACGAGTTTATGTCTATGGTACAAACACTGAATATTGCAATTAAAAAAAATATCCCAAAGAAAGGGGACCTTTTAGATATACTTTCCCGCTAGATATAGAAATCCATACAATATTATAAATGCGAAAGTAACTGTCAGTCTGTCTGTCTGCTACAGGTAGTGCCATCCACGAAGCCCCATTCTTCTTCCAAAACGCGATTACTGTAATCTAAGCGATTAGGAAGAAGAGTGGGGCGCGTCATCATGGATGGCACTATCTTAACTTTTTCACACATTACCGATCGTTATGAAAGACAGATAGGAAGCCTGATAATCCAAGATTCAAAATTGCGCGTAACGAAATAATTATGGATGACGGCAACGCGGGCGCAGCGGTAGGAGTCAATGACCTTTTCTTCGGCTATTAGGTGTACAGGGTGGCAGGGACATCGACGCGAAACCGGCTACCATGGATTCAATACATGATTCTGAACCCCCCTGCGTTAAATTTCTCGTCAGTTATTTTAAAAAAAAACTGCAGTTTCATAAAAAGGGCAATACCTACGCTGTCAAATGTATGGAGCAGCTGTTTTTTTTAAATAACCAACGAAAAATTTCAACGCAGGGGACTCAGAATCATGTACTGAATCCATGGTAACCGGCTTCGCGTCGATGTCCCTGACACCCTGTATAATCCCGATAGTTCCCGTGGGATATTTTCCGACATCCACGCGGGTGATGCCGCGGGCAAGGGAAGTGCAACACGCGATACAAGTACGTTGATAACACTTTTGCAGATTAAAAACACGGAACGCTGTTCCTTGGTCGTGTAATAAAATTCAGTGGCTTAGCTAGTTCTAAATCCCTGTACCTAAATTAGTAGGGCGCCGTTTTTACCTGACTGTAGCAAAGCTAATTTTTTTTAGGACGTTCAATAGTATTGCGGGTCTGTGAAAACCATTTTTCGATTCAAGGATCCGTTTGCGTAATATTCACCTAATCGCATAGGGCTCATTATAAATGTAGGTTTTACTCAGCGAATACAGCATTATAAACCGTGAAAATAAAATCTGATGTATATTTTAACAAGATTTATTAATATATGCGTTGTTTGTTTGTAATCCAAACATTTGAATATTAATTTGGCCACGGTTACAAATATTCACAAAAAAAAATAAAAGGTTGGAAACTACGTATAGCGACAAGACTTCCTGAGAACACAATTTTACTTCGTTTTACAGTTTTACCTAGTGCCGTTGACCGCCCGTGATGGTTAACATTAGCGCAAACGTAATACCAGCAACCCTCCCAGAGGGTTGACTTCCAATATGTATGGCGGCATAGCTTATGAGTTCTATGAAAAGTGGGTGGAGTTGAAAGTGTTAGGCTCTGCAGTACAAATTTTTGTTAGAGTATGGTGTGTGTGTGTCCCTGCCAGCTAAATAGTTGTTTTTGGATATGTGAAAAAAATCACGGCTGTTTTCCGTAGTCAACCCTCATAGTTTCGCCATGTCCATCTGTCCGTCTGTTCGACGGCTTAGCTCAGAGACTCTTAGTACTAGAAAGCTTTGATTTGGCATGGGTATACATATTATATTAAAAAAATCCCCTAGACGTAAAATGAGTTTTTTTTTTCGTCTATCTCTTTTTGTGGGGTTTCGTTGAAAAAGTCGTTCAAAAATATCGTGAGTGTGTGATAACCATTTTTGGATTCAGGGATCCGTTTGCGAAATATTAGCTTTATTAATCATTCGATGTGCGATGCCTCTTGAACCGCGGGGCCGTAGGCGGTGGCCCACGTCGCCCATGCCTTACGCTGCCTCTGATTATGGCCTTCTTATATACAGGAAGTTTAAGTTGTACTTGTTGTGTTGTCATACAGTAATTTAAAAAATTTACATATCCAATGTCAGTGCCTCCGTAGCTCGGGGCGCCGTATCAGTGATACGGCTGATACGGTGGTAAGCTACACCCCAAATAAAATTAAAATTTATATCGCTATTGATTGGAGCAAGTGATAGTAGTATGCAATTCTGAAAGTTCTGTTTTCAGTTTCTGAATTTCAGGATTTTCATTCACTGATCACTTGCTCAATTCTGAACGGCCAAAGATTAACGTGGACTATCAGGTCACAATACTGGTATCACTAAATAGCATAGACAAGACGCTTTATATTTTCGCTTCTCTTTGAAGTGTCAAAATGAACGAATTGTCGTTTGAAGTAAACAGTATGGATATTTGCCAATTGACTATTTTATAAAATATGTTCAAAATCATATAATCAAGAATTAACTTTTAGTGTTTAATAAAAGCTGTCTAAAATGTGGCCCATGCTACTAAATATGACGGGCGACGAATGTCGCCTAACGCTCCGTAGACTCGGTATATATTTAGTCCTATAAATGGCTTTCATTTTCCCTCCTATGGTTTTCTTAAATTATACTCAACGCGTCTTAGCTAATTTGTTGACAATCATATTACAAATATGTTTAGAAATGTATAGTATATTCATTTGTTTCTAGAACTGGAAGCCTACTCGAATATGATCAGTGTGTTTAGAGCACAAGGAGCATTGGAAGACAACAGAAAAAAGTTACTGGAAGAACTGCGCGCCGTTTTGCATATAAGCGATGATCGGCATAGCGCAGAGGCGCGCCGCGTGTCTAATGATGAGTTATTAGCTACAATTGCAAATCAGTAAGTTGATATTTAATGTTTTCAGTGTAGGGTTGTTGATTTATTTTTAAACACTGTTACACAAAGTCAAAGATGGCTGAGAGTAACTGAAAGTCAAAGGTATTACCATATTGCTTTAGATTATTAGTATTTCTTATTGATTGTGTGCTTAGTAATCTTACAAGATTGTTTTAAAACTTGGTATTTTGAAACTTCTTTTTATGTATTCTATTGTTACATATTGAATCTCAGCCTTGTGGATGTATGTTTGGTTTGACAATGTGGGTTGACCACTGCTTTTTGCAAACATCTATGGCTGTAATATGTTTATTAAAAGTGCTAGAAAGTATTTTTGATTTTGACAGATAACCTATTCATCTGAAATGTCAAATAATTTTTAATATTTTCTTTTTCAAACTCATTAAAAAGTTTTGTTAATTATTTTTAGAAGTAAAAAGTAAACTGCATTTTCCATGGAGTCTTTTTTATTGCACCACTTTCCGATTTACATAATAAAAATAATTTGAAACTTCTATAACTTTATTCATTTTTTTTTTTATTATGCTGTAGTAACAAATGAAAATGTACACTTGATTATTTACATATTTCAATATATGTACTTTTAGTTTTATCTAATTATTAACATTGATTTATTTATTACTATCTATGCTCACTTAACATTAATGGATTATGTTATTACTTCAACAAATAGGTTATCAGGTCCAAACACAGGCATAGCATGGATCAGCGAGGGTCGGAGAAGGGTACCCCTCATGCCCCGAGGAATCGCACAGACCATGTACACAGAAATTGCAGACAAAGCTGCTGAAGCTGCTGCTGCTGAGAATAAGGAGATTCAGAAGAGACTTGAAGCTGAGAAGCTCATAGCTCCCAAGTCCAATGAGGAGGAAATGCCGGATGCTGAGGGAGAGACCGCCGAGAGTGCCCTCACATCTGACCATGATGAAACAATGTACCCTCCCATAGCAATGGAAGATCAGACAACCAAGGTGTGTTTTGTTCTTTAACAAACTTTTTTTATTCTGGAGTATTTGAATATAATTCCTCTTTTCCAGTTCAAAAGTCAGAATAATATTTAGTAAAATTCATAAAACAAAGAATTAACTATTTTTTTATTCTTTATTCAATAGATATTGTATCTCAGTTTTAACTACTTACATAACATTAATAAACTGAGCAGTATGATAAGTCATAAAAGTTTGAGTTAGCTCATAGCTATGTATGGTATAAGAAAAAATGCAGATTTAAAAAAAATTATGAGTTCTTTAATCTTATTATTAGTTTACCATACTAACAAACTGCATGGTACCAGAAGTATGTTGTTATGGTAATGTAAATAGAAAAACTTTCCCTTTTTCAAATAGAATTCTGAATTCGTAAACAAGATGCTGATTATTCTATTCACTGTCATTTTCTTAACTTGTTTTAGGTTTGGGAATCAGAGCTTGTAAGTCGAAAACGGAAAGTTCCAGAGGGTGGTGCAATACCAGATGAAGCCAGCACTCCTGTCAAAAATATGAGGAACATACCTGTCAACACCAACCAAAAACATTTGAATTTGTCACAGATTTATTCTAAGTTCTCACAACCAGCCACAAGTGAGTTGGCTTTACATATTAATATAATATTATTTATTGCTTCATGCACCAAATTTATTTTTTTGAGAAACAAAGCTTTTTATAAATGACCAACAGAAATTAATTCACCAGTAATTTGTTTAACAATAAAATGTTTCTGCACAGGTAAACCATCAGGGCAGTCAAAACACTCATATAATCAAGTAAGCAAAGTGTCAACCAGTAAACCCAGTCAAAGTCACGGTCCGCGCTCGACGCCGCATAAGAGCAGGGCTCATAAAAGTGCTAAGGGTGCACAAATTGTTGTATCTAAATCGCAAATGAAAAAACACGAAATGCCAGCTTCTCCTAACAAACAGTACAATCCAACCTCCATGCAGATGGAGTATTCAGGCCCTCCTAACACTTTCCAAGCTAGTTATGCTCAATCTATATTAGTTAATAAAACAAAACCCGACTATTTGGACGAAATAAAGCCTAAAGTGTTGTCTTCCCCGGGAATGTTGACGGACTCGCCGACCATGCAGCTACTGACACAACCTGCGACCGTGCCACACGAGCTGGAGGTGTCGGAGAACGCGCATCCCGATGACCCCTCGTCCTTACAAGCGCAGAGCACGCCCGTCTCCCACAAACAGACAATATCCGGAAAACCTTGCCAACTTATCATAAAGAATCGCGGTGAAATAAGCACAGACAAAAAATTACAAATGTCTGACCTCAAGTTATTACAAAAGCCCTCTGAGGGTATAAAACTATTGTCTAACAGACAAGTTGTCGTCGCACCGAGTTCAGCTCAGAAAGGTTTGAACACGCCGGGCAAACTAGTGACTACTAAAGTTATCGGTTCGATACCGAAATCGCGTAATACTAGCACACCCCTTATGTCTGAGAAAATGATTGTGGTCTCGAAACCGTCGTCGGAAAATAGAAACATGCCCAACTCTAAAGTAATAATTACATCCGGTGCCAGCACGGCGCACAGAGAACACCCGACTAGTACAAACAGCATATCAAACAAATTAACCGAAACACTTACACCTAAGGGCATTCCTGCCACTGATCTTAAAGTATCAGCTAAAGCAGTCGTTTTGAATCCTAAATCAGGACAAAAAATGGTCGTTTTACCGGCAAAAGCTCGAACGAAACAGGGGAACGACGGACAGATACCACTTATACATTTCAAGGGTATACCCACTGCTATGAAGTTAGTACCAGTGAGTTCCCAATCTGTTTCACAAACTCCCAAAGCGCCTGCTATAACTGTAATGTCTATGCCTACAACAGTTAGCTCAATCCCACCTAGTGCTAAAATCGTTGGTGTGGAGACAATTAAAACCGCGAACCTAGCGGATATTGTACCAGTAAAGGGTTTAGCACCCGTGACAACTCCTAAAATTTCCAATCCTATCGTTCGACCATCTAGTGCAAAAGGCAGCGTTATTGTAGTACAAAAGGGTACAACGATAGGCAAAGCTTTAACATTCGCTAAAAATGGGAACGACGTGTCTAAAGTAATAATGGGTAAAAATGTTAATCAACTATTGCAAGCGTCGAAAGCTGACCAAGCCGAGGCAGCCAAGTGTGCAGGCAATGTGATTGTTTTAGAGTTGAACAACGAACAAACTGGTCGCACTACTACCATGTCAGAAATATTAGACAGTCGCGGAAGTAACGCACCTCGCATTTCCGACGAGAGCAAGAAGTTGACTCAAATTACCCCAGAAACACCAGTACTGTTTGAAAACCAAATAACAGAAGAAACTTGCAATGCGAGTAGCTTAGATTCTACTGTTGAGAGCATAGGAGAAATGGTACCTATGGTAGAGGGGAGATTATCATTAGTCGAAAAAGATGATGGTAAACCAAATTACCCTAAAGAATCAGAAGGTGTCAAAGATTCGTCGAGCGTCACCGACTGGGAAATGGAACTTGACACAGTATCGAGAAAGGGCAAAGATGAGGACAAGTTAAATTCCCTACACCTAGACTTGGGCATGTCCAGTGACAGCGACAGTGAATACATGTCCACCAGTCATAAGTCAAAAAACAAACATTCATCACAAGAAAGCATGCAACGGGCAACACCAAGCGGTAATCTATACATTTGATTCCACCTTTATTTTTATTTTTGTTTGTTCTTCTGATTAATTTGTAAGAAAACCTAAATATTTGTTCAGGTGAGAGCAGCGAAATGTACAGCAGTTCGAGCGCAATGTCCCTCGCGACGAGAACGTTGCTCAGCCAGCTACAAGACGATGGGTCGTCGAGTAACGATTCGTCGTTCGCTCTCAAAACAAAAATTGAAAAGCTAAAAGAGAACGATTCTAAACTGGATAAATCTGAGTCCGAAGCACTTACGAAAGCGAAAGAGAAACTTTCGCAAAAAGTAAGAGAAGCTCAATCCCAACAGAAGAGAATAGACATTTATAGCACTGCAATCACTACTTCTGATATAAATTTAGATTCGTTCTCGTATCTGGACGAGGGCGACATGATGGCGGCGGACGATGTTTTCGCCACGGTGGAGGCGAAGACGCGCGAGCCGAGGCGAGCTGACACGCTCGACGACCAACTAAGCCGATTATTAGGCGAAGACTCGGCTAACTCGACTGACTCACAAACTGTAAGTGAAAGTATGCCTTTAAATAAATAAATGAGCAATAAAGTAGGTTAAATAAAATGATGGAGCCTGTGGGAAATATCTTTAATAAAATGTAAAGAACTTAGAGTAAGCGCGGACATATAATGTGAAGTGAAAAGTGGTGACATTTTCGGTCTCAAGGCGTGATCATAGTGCTGTTTTGTTTGTTCTGTTAAAATATACAGTTTTTTAAAGGTGTTTGTATACTATCTGCGTATTACATATTTCCCTACATAGTAAAGAGGCTAACAGATTGAAAAATCAGCTTAGTAGTAGTTTGGGGATGTTCAAATCATCTCGTTTGGAAATACACATTAGAGCTTGAAATCAGCAGTTTAGTTTTGTTTGTATTTCAAAAAAATATTAAAACAGTCTTAAATTAATACCATTTCAAACATTAGAACTTTTAAATAAAACAATAAATATCTTTATGAAAAATATTTAGTTTGGTTTGGTTCAGTGGGTTCACACATTACTCAAGTGAAGAGTTTTGAAATAAAACAGAAGTCAATAACATTAAAATTATTTATTCATGTAAATTCATACAAGTTTGCATTTGCTTAGCTACATACATAATGAAGGTAACTTATATTTTACAGTAACTAGGAGTATATTGCTTTTATGTGCATATAACTGCAGGTCAGTAAGTAACCTGCATTCAAAAATGTGCATATATTATTATAAGTTCATGTATTGATAATGCATACAGTGTAGTACAGTAGGCGGCCGTAAATATTGCACATCAAGTTTTAGCACAGATGGTTCACCCCGCAAAATCACTTAAATGAAAAGCGACTCTTTCTACGACACAATAATGTGCAATTTAGGTCGCACAGCGCTAATTACCTACAGTTTATTCACCTAGATGTTGCCTCTCTTTCTATTGCGTAACTCTTATATATTCTCACTATGTTACGCTCGCTGATTGGCCCGACAAGACGAGCCCGCCGCGTACTTGTAGCTTCATACCTAAATTGCGGAGTGAACCGAAGATCGGCTTTGTAGACCGCCATCTCTGTCACTCATTCGTGTGTCACTAAAGCTACAGTTTCCTAGAAGAGCTGTGGCCGCACACAAGACCGCTGTGACGGCTGTCGTGAAAATGATGGCAGCGGCGAACATTTAAATCGTTAGATTCGCCCGACCGCGTGAAAAGATAGTCGCGTTTCTGTTTCGTTTTCACACCTCTATCACACAATGACACAGATGTGTGAGCTCACTTTTCTCGGTATGGTAAATTTTTCATGTGACCACAGATTAGTACAGATGCTTCACTCCGCAAAATCATTCAAATAAAAAGCGACTCTTGCTACGACACAATAAAGGCAATTCAGGTCGCACAGCGCTAAGTACACACAATTATATTCACCTAGAAGTTGCCTCTCTTTCTATCGCGTAACACATATCTTCTGACTACGTTACGCTCACTGAATTGGCCCGACAAGACAAGCCCGGCGCGTGCTTGTAGCTTCATACCTAAAATACGGAGTTCGCCTTCTGTAATATTCTGTGACGTGACAAGTACGGTGAGGGTTAATCTAGCGATTTAAATCTTTGAGCAGAGGGGTATAACTTTACGGTGTGAAAAATGCTCTCTAGGCAAACACCAACTTACTTTCTTATATGACGTTTTAGTGACGACATTCTCCGCTAAATTGCAGACACTATGTGCCGGCCATAGCTCTTTATGGAAACCGTAGCTATAAGCTCGATATGTCATATTAACGCCTGGGTACCCATAGTGGGGTTCAGTGGTAATAATATCATTATATTGTCATGTAAGTGTGGTTGTTTGATTTTAAAACGTTTATAACTAATTTTAATAAAATTTACGTTACCACATTCACGTCAAGTTTGCTGCTTGGTCCTGCGTAAATTTTACTGTGGAATGTAATTTAAAGTATAGTTTTAATTTACCAAGGCAACTTTCTCATGAAGTACCTATGCATAGAACGCACAAATTGTTTCTAGATTTTTAGTTCTTGATAATTAATGTTTATTATTTATGTTATGTTACGTACCAATGATTCTAAATGCAATAACTGCAAAGTGCAAAAGGCCCCTTAATTAGTTTTAATTTGAATCTTTAGGTTTGTTTTTAACGACTGTGTTTTAGAAGACTGGTATTACCTATCTATCTGGTGTGGTTCAGCGCGCAGAGTAACACAGTAAAAATATTACATAATCTAACATATACCAGCTACGTACTGATATTATATACTTACATATAAACTAATATGTTAAAGAGAAAAGATTTGATTGATTGTTTGTAATGAATAAACTCAGAAACTACTGGACCAATATAAAAAATTCTTTCAACAGTAGTATACTATATTATCACTGGGTAACATAGGCTATAAATTATAAAGATACCACGCGGGGAAGCCGCTGGCGGAAGCTACTAAAAAATAAATAGATTTATTTTATTTTATATACACTACCTTTTAGGTTTTCATATATAGTACCTTTAATATTTAATCACATTATTTATTTCACGATTTTTTTCACAGTTGTTACTATTCTAATTAATCTACATAGCGTACGATAACAATTTCTAAATATGTATAGTGAACATAGCAATAATTTTATGTTTCATAATAACATGCAAAAAAATCGAAAGGTGTAAAGCTTGTCCGCTCTGCACGCGTGGCATGACAACCATAGAAACGAGTTTTCTACGAGTTTTGTCGACGGAAGAATAGACAAAATGACAGATTGTAATTGTTTATCTGTAATTTTGTCTATTCTTCCGTCGAGAAAACCGGTTTCTATTGTGGCCATGCTGAGCGTGCCGCGACGCGCCCCACTACCGCATTTATGCACACGGTAATCCGGTATTGCGGCGCAGAGCCAGAGTTTCATAGTGGATAAGCTATACATAATATTGTATTAAAAAAAATTACTTCAGTTTTATAGCATAATAAATAACCCAGTATAAAGTAATAGATTTAAATGATCACACATTAAGGAGTAGGGATTCAGTACAGCCACATTTTAATTGTACGGTTGTACTTTCTAATAGACACTGAATATTATTTAGTTGAAAAACTATCGATGGCAAATACGACCAGAAGTAACTACCAGCGCGTACATAAATAAAATATTCAATAAACCTACTAATTACGTAACACATTTTCGTAAAAGATAACGACTAATCTGTTTCATTTTGATAGTTCAACCACATTCATTGCGTTATTTGCATATTATTCTATCATATTGCGTTGTTGAGCAGATTTTTTTTTTCGTCTTATGAAGCACGACACGAGTACAGTTTGTTTTTTTGTAATTTACCGTCGACTATCTGGTAACAAAACATACATAGTTATTATAAAAATTTCTTAACACCCTGTATTAAGAGCACAGCTTAACTGTAACAGTAGGTGTTGTTAATAAAATATTGATGGGTGCAAAGTTATTGAGTGAGACAAAACGTAACTTTAGTTTAAAAAATAAAACTTCTACATGTATCCAGTGGAGCCCAGTAAAAACAACCACAATAATAATATGCCTAATGTCAATAAAATCATTGTTTTAAAGTATAAGGTAATGCTTAAAATTACTTCTAAATTGCTGCATATCTTCTTTATGTATAAAAATCAATTGCCGTGCGTTAGTCTTGCAAAAACTCGAAAATAGCTAGACCGATTTGGTAAGTTGTGAGGTTCCTAACCAACAAAAAACTTATTTTCGTGTGGTAAGTGACTAAACTGGTGTCGAGAGTTTTAAAGCCACCCATGGACCTCTGACTTCGCTTCACATGCCGTCGAGAAAGATCGCTCAGGCATGCCGGTTTCGACACCGTTTTTGAAAAAAGTGATAAATAATGGTCTAAGGTTTTTATTTTCATTTCACTATCTATCATTTCGAATTCCGAAAATTGTGATTAGAAATAATTAAAAAGGCATTCCCACGCATGCAATTTATAAGCAATTATGAGTTAATTTATAAACGCGCAACACGTGGATGCGGTACCGCTGGTCGAGGCGCCGACGCGAGTGAGGCCACTCAATAAGGAAGATGTAGTCATCTAGATATATTTCCAGGTTGTCTTAAAAATAGTGGTGCTACACGATACTTACGTTTCTTTTAATCAGGACAATTGAAGTATTAAGCTATATAAAAGGTTTGTGATTGTGTACAATTATTTACACAAGAATTAAGCATAGATTTAAATGTGATGCTTATGAAAAGTAAGTGTTAACTTATATTTTGGAGTTGCTAAAGTTTTACCCCCTCAACATTCTTCCGCAAAAGTAATGAGCATCATAATGATCATTGTCGAAATGAGCCACGTCCACATTGACATCAGAAGAGTCCGGATTAGAATCGGAGCTTCAAAATAAATAGAACCTCAACACTTGAGGTGTGTATATTAATGGTACATATTTCTTGCTTTAAATAGAATGTATGTAGGTACATTCTAAAGAAATTGTGCCATGGGTAGCAATTAGTTTATTCTATGACAAATTTGTACATATAATTATAATGTTAACGTTACTATTTTTATTGAAAATATCATTGACAAGTGTCAACTAATAAAAATGTATTTTGTATCATAATAATGTATGAGAAAGCATTTTTGGATATCTATGTATGTCCTACAATAAACTGAGTTAGTTTAGCGAAATGTTAATAGGTTTATGTCGATATTGGATGCAGGTGAATATGTTTAAAATTGTTACCACGATACAATATAATTGTGGATAAAATGTGTTCCCTTTATATATAAGTCCTTAAAGGATTCAAGTGATTCGACTATGTATTGTGTAATATAAATGTTTGTTAAAATTTTGAGGCAATGTTAACGATTGACCTGCATCAGTTTATTTTGTAAACATAGAATTAGATGTTCATTTGTTTCGTCTGCTGTAAATATTTTGCGTAGACCTGTCGTAGAATCAAACATGTTGATACAATTTTCTGTATTTTTTCGCGAGTTTATTTGATCTACTTATTTTAACGAATAAAATTTTAATCTAACTTATGAAGTTTTTTTATACCTACTTTACTACATAGTACAGGGTGTAAGTATATAAAACAGTTTTATTTGTAATTTGTGGCTTTTCAAGAACTCGGTTGGTACTAAAGGGTTATTTTACATTAAGGCTAGTTTCACAGCTGTCCGGGACACTGTACGGGCCCGTACGGGCTCACGGAATGAAGACACGTGAGGCGCTAAAACACTGTTTCAGAGCGACGCGGATTGGTCCGTACGTGCCCTGTTCCGGGTAGAGCCCTTACTACGTATCGTACTACTCGCTCGTTTCAGAGCACTGCGGGCGCTACCCGTACGGGTCTCCGTATACGGACTGCACGTACAGGTCTCCCACAGAGCTGTGAAGCCTAAAAAGTAAAATAATCCTAACTAATTTTATAAATGCGAAAGTGAGTTTGGTTGTTTGTTACGCTTTACCGTTAAAAACGGCTTGAACGGATTTGGATAGAATTTGGCACAGGAGTAGACCTTTACCTGGAGAAGGAAATATGCTACTTTTCATCCTGGATCGCAGACGAAGTCCCTGGCAACAGCAAGTCTAAAATAAAAAGCTTTCAGGTATGCCAGAGAATAAAAAAAATAAAAAAAACTGTATAAACTGAACCCCTTATTCATAAAAGTCTTATTTTCATGTTTATCACATTAGTTTTGATTTCGCAATAACAAGGAATTTATAAAAGATTTTTATGCATAAAGGGGTTACTTTTTAATTTAAAAAATAAAGTAAGCATACAAAAATATATGATAAAAGCAACAAAAATAAAAGCAATAAAATAAAAACAAGCTGGTATCATAAATACTGTGTTCTTTCGACCATTGACGACACGTGACGATTAGTTACACGACGCAACACGATTGGGTACGATTTTTTATAAAAAGATACAGAGCAACGAACTTTGCCTAAATTTGGTCTGCAGCTCGGAATCTAAAATGCTGAAACAAAATGTTTATATATAAATATTTCGCACTGCGAATACACAATGTTGCGGAAAATCACGAGCATGCAATTTCATATGGAAGTTTTTAGAACCTCTTTTATTTTAAAGTGTCTTTGGCAATCTAATTTGGGTCCTTGACCCAAATTTTTTATACCTGTCAGGTTTGTTTTTTATTTTAAAAGTTCGGTTAAAGCAAACCTTAAGCCTCGTGCAGACTGGCGCAACGCGACGCCGGTAATTGATTCTACCGTGAAGTTTTCTTACAAATTGTTTTGTTCGACTCGCGTCGCCAGTCTGCACGAGGCTTAAGGTTTTCCCTTGATATAAGACACTAGTTTAGGCGATAAACCCAGGTTTCCCGCGGCGTTTTTTTTTTCGTGCACTGGATTTTCAACGCTCTATTTAGCGCCGAGAGTCGAAAATCCAACAGTGTGTTTTTTCAAGGCGCTGGGACGAAAGTGCGTCCCAGTCCGTTGGATTCGCAATGCTCGGCTCAACACCGAGAGTTGTAAATCCAGTGCGCGATAAAATCCCACCGCGATATTTTTACTTCCGTGCGAACGTGGGCTAACTGGGAAAGGAAGATAAAATCATTCCTGTGGACAAAAACTCAAAACATTATAAATACAAATTGACAAGTACCAATTTTTTTGATGTGCTGTGTTTAAGATGTGACTTTGTGGATTGCATCCGCGATGTAGGCGACGTTCTTTGAAGTGATGCCAGCGACGGAAATACGCCCATCCTTAGTTAGGTAAATGTGGAATTCGCTAGTCAGACGCCCGACCTGGAAACAGTACTACATAGTAAACGGGTTTTTTTTTCTAGCCAGTATGGTTAAGTTCTATACTACAGGTCATAGATAAAAACGCTGAAAGGAGCCATGAGCTCATTTAAAAAAAAACCGGCCAAGTGCGAGTTGGACCACGCACAATGAAGGGTTCCGTAGTTGGGATGAATTTATCCCGAGAACAAACTTAACATTGTAGTTGAAAAGCGTGTTCTCCCATACGGAATGTATGGGAGATCATGTTTTTCAAACTGCAAATTTAAGTTGGTTGATTATTTCTCGTTAACCTGTACAGCCTACTTAGCTTTCATAGTTTGTCAGTTGCATAAAACATGTTCTCCCATACGTTTCGTATGGGAGAACATGTTTTGCAACTACAAATGTAAGTTGGTCGATTATTACTCGTTAACGTCAGCGTTACGTCAGTGGAATGTTGTCTCTTTTCAGGATTTCGGCTTGACATATAATTAGTACCCCATCTCGTGTAAATGTGCCCGAAATTTAGAATTTGTGCGTCCAGCCGATCCAAATATATTCACGAAAAACAGATTCCGCTGGAGTAACGTTACCCCAGCGGCATGTTTTTTAGGCGGTGGTCGTAGCTAAATACAAACTAGCTACTTAGATAGATCACATTTATTGATACTGATGATGATCACATTCATTATTTCCATACAGTAATATTGCCAAATTAATAAAAACAGTGAAATATATGACATCTATTTGCGACGTTACCCACTTTCAAAATAAACGCTCTTAATGTCTCGTTACAGCGCACTTGTGTGCGCATTTTAGCATGAAAAATAATCGAGTATAATAAATCAGTTTGTAGTACAATTATACCTGGTCAGGGTTAAGTCCAGTGAAGCAGAACATGCCAATCTGGTCAGTAACGTGTTTCCAATTTAGTTTGCTGCCGTGACCCTCCAGGCCGTCGCGCAGCTTCTTGCGCATATCGATGATACGGTCTGCCATTCTTTTCACATCAGCCAACCTGTGAACACGTATACATGTTTGCTAAGAATTTATATGTGAGTAGTAGTGGTGCCGTTAGGCGACCACCGACGGCCTAGCGCCTGGGGGCCCCGCAAAAACGTTTAACAAGCTATTAAAAGTTTAGTTATTCCATTTTATTTTCCCCCGGTCTCCGGTGCCGGAGGGGCCCTAAATCTCGAGAAGCACTTTTTAATCCAGGTGTTCCCAACCTTTTAACATACACACCCCCCTAACTTTTTAGGGTTCCGTAGCCAAATGGCAAAAAACGGAACCCCTATAGATTCGTCATGTCTGTCTGTTTGTCTGTCTGTCCGTCCGTATGTCACAGCCACTTTTTTCCGAAACTATACTGTTGAAACTTGGTAAGTAGATGTATTCTGTGAACCGCATTAAGATTTTCACACAAAAATAGAAAAAATACAATAAATTTTGGGGGTTACCCATACTTAGAACTGAAATTAAAAAAAAAAAAACATCAAACCCATACGGTATCTATGGATAGGTCTTCAAAAATGATATTGAGGTGTCTAGTATAATTTTTTTCTAAACTGAATAGTTTGCGCGAGAGACACTTCCAAAGTGGTAAAATGTATGTCCCCTCCCGTAACTTGTAAAATAAGAATGATAAAACTAAAAAAAAATGACGTGCATTACCATGTAAACTTTCATCGAAAATTGGTTTGAACGAGATAAGTAGTTTTTTTTTTTAAATACGTCATAAATCGTAAACCGCAATCAACACAACAACTTTTATATTATGTTACTTGCTGCTACGGAACCCTTCATGCGCGAGTCCGACTCGCGTGTCTGTACTCTTAACCTTTCAAAGTATTTTTTTATTTAAGTATGTACAAATTGAGTACATTTTTGGGTACAAGCGTATTATAAACTTATAAATGGAAAGACAAGTGATGGGGTTTCTGGGGAGCATGACGTCTTTATATTTACTACTTATAAAACTAAGCATTCATATTTTTTATGATGACCCGTGCTTATAATAATTACTCTGCAGCAATATGGGGCACGGAATTCATTAAACTTTTACAGGTTTCAACAGAAATAGTGCTCCAAGATTCAACAAAGGCATCATACAGTTCATTCAAATTACTTTTAGCAGCCAAACTCTTCTTTAGTTCCCCCCATAGATTTTCGTTCGAATTTAGATCTGGGCCCTGTTTAATAACCGTAACAATCCTAAAATTTTGTAAAAAAAGTCACATATTTGTTAAGTTTTAGTACATGTGCTGTTTATTTGTAAACAAATATCTAATCAAATTTTATTTTATTTGCTACACATTTTTATCTAGTTTTATTTAAATATAGAACACATACACACTATAAAACTGATTTACATCCGTAAGACGTCCTCGTAACAGAAGGTCCAGTTGAAAACCAGCGTCAGACCCTAGTTGTCTGGCATTTATGCTGAACTGGGCGTATTTGGCGCAGCCGTGAGGCACACAATATTATTTGAAGTTATCTTTATTGTTTCTGTTTTTTTTTTTGTTTTGTGTGAATATTGTGTGCCTTAACCAGAGTCAAATATTGTTTTTTTTTTTTGATTCTTTCTTTCTAATAAACCTCACAAATATGTAAGAAAGTAACAAGTAAATAACCTACAATTATAAATACTGTTTAATAAACATTTACATATGTAGAAAACGCCTGTAGATTTCGATGGCAATATTGTATTTACAAATACACATTAATAGTAAAATGTATCCTTTTACAAAAAATTCGCCGTTGCCGTTCAATCACAGATATATCATTACTTTCACTACTCGTTGTTAGTAGTAGTTTTCAATTTTAATTTCTTTAGTTGAGGCACAAAATTGTTTTGACACACCATGACACCACCTGACATACTACAATTGACAAAATATGTAAACTTGTAGTTACAATTAAGTGTTTAATAAAGTAGTTTTCCCTACAAATATGTAAACTTACACTTGTAAAGTGAAATATGTAAAATTGCAGGTACAATATTACAATTTTGTAAATTTTCCACCATGAAAAATTTCTAACTTGTAATTTTTATTAAACAGAAACTTGTAAAATTGTAGCTTGTCATCTACAATTTACAATTTGTAAGTTTTATTAAACAGGGCCCTGGGCTGTTTGTAGGTTAATCTAACACTGACTTGATCACTAAGAAACATTTTCACTGAATGAGCAGTGTTCGGGATCGTTATCATATTGAAATGTCCAAACTTTAGGCAACGTGTCCTCCAATATTTGCCTGTATTGAAATTGGTCTGAAATGCCATGAGAAACATTTGTTTCCACCCCTATGCTTTACTTCTTTTTTCGTAAACTTAGGTTTCAATGCCTGCTTAGCCGGTCGACGCACATACTGTTTACCACCAAAACCTCAAGTCTATTTATCTTCGTTTCGTCAGAAAATAATATATTTTTCCATTGACTTGCTGTCCAGTCGCCATAATTTCTAGCGAAATCTAATCTTGCTTTTCGGTGCACCTTCTTGAGAAGTGGTACTCTCCGGGCGATTCTTCGAAATAACTTTGCATCCGTTAAACGTTTTCTAACTGTACGCGCTGAATACTCCTCCATTGCCAAAAACTTCCCTTATAATTTCAGAACTCTTTAAATGGATCAGTCTTCGCTGACCGAACAATCAAAGCATTTTTTTTAGGTTTACAAAGAACATTATTGGTAGTGTTAAATTTCTTGACGTGATTTACAGCGTTATAAACGCTAGTTTTGGAGCAACTTACTGATAGGCATCTTTTTATACGACCAATATTGTTCAGACAGTGCAATAATTGTTTTCCAGATTGATGGATGTTTTCTTTTAAAGCAAATAGCACATTTTTTTATTATTTCAAAGAATAATTGCATTGCAAAGTGTATAATTATTTCAAAGATTTATGCACTGAAATATCATGGTTACCTATGATTTTGAAATAATTATGCACTTTTGACTGAAAAAAAAGTAGGAGAAAGTAACCAAAGGATAGGCGGGAATAAAAAAATGTGCTATTTGTTTTCGAAATTCAAAATTGTTAACATTTTTTTTTGTGTTCTTAATTATTTGTCCAGCGGTCAGCATTTTTTAAATACAGCCAATTTACATTAAATGGTTTTTTTATAGAAAAATGCAATTATTTTGATTATTGAGTATGAATCATTAAAACCTACCAATAAAGCTATTATTTTATGTGGTTCAAACCAGTTTTCTATAAGCTTATACAAAAGTAAAAGCAACTTTTTTATCCAAAACCGACTTCCTTATCAGTGGTTCCTAATTATATGTCCTCAACTGTATGTTCAGTTTGTAGTTGCCAGGCCCCCTACGTATGCAAAATATAAACGTAGCAAGCAAAATTATTTTCGAGTTCGCTTCGCTCGCTTTTCCATCGTACATTTTCATAGTTAAACTTTTCTGCATAGGTCGACAAAATAACTCCTATTTCTGTATAAATGTTGAAAAGAAAATTTACCTGCGTGCCTGGTTTATTGTACCTGGGTGCTAAAATGTTCGAGTTCGCTTCGCTCGCTCTATCATCCTATATTTAGTGCGCATTACAGGATAAGGGATATTACATAAGGTTTTATATTGTAAAAGATAACTGTAGTGTACCTCGTTGGTAATCCTTAAATAAATAAATAAAATATATTCTTCTCTAATCTTTTTGCATAAGTCAACAACGTCTAAGTATCTCCTATTTCTGTATGTAGATATAGTTAAAAGAAAACCTTGCCTTTTCGAGGCGGGGTCAAAAAATTTGAAGTTTGCTACGCTCACTACGGATGGCCTTCCTCAATAACTAGGCAACAAGGCTATCCATCATCAGGATCTGGGTAAAAATAAAAATTGACTTAGTGGTCATAAAGAATGCTAAGCGACAACGGGGTGGGTCGCTGGAACAAGAAATTTCTCGCGGAAGAAGTCGCGGGCAGAAACTAGTAATATGTAGTATCATTTTGCAGCGAGATGTATTGTGACAGTATAAACGTTGTCTGGATGGATGCTTGGGGGAGGCCTATGTGCAGCAGTGAAACTCTCTCGGCTGAACTATGACGTTTGCCATCGGATACTTTTTTGAAACATCAAATAGCAACAAGAAAACTTACCACATCTTATAAAGCTCGGGGGTGTTGAGAATCTCCGAGACAATGCGCGCGCCGTTAATAGCAGGGTTGGAGTATAATGTGCGGATCAAGATCTTGACCTGCGACATAATCTTGGCGGCGGTTTCCTTGTCCTCGCACAAGATAGTGAACGCGCCGATACGCTCGCCATATAAGCCTGGAATAGCCAAAGCAATTTCATTTTACAAAATGTAACTTAGCGGTCAGCAATCAAAAATCGTCATAATATACAGGGTGGCACCATCGACGCGAAAACTGTTACCATGGATTCAGTACATTATTCTGAAACACCCACGTTGAAATTTTTCTTCGGTTTAAAAAAAAAAAAACTCCTATTTCATATAAAAGTGCAATACTATAAGTACCAAATACCCGACTGGAGACCTTTAACGTCGTGTTCGTAGATCGATGTGCAAGCACTATAATTTGAATAGAAAATTACATTATTTCTTTCATTGTTCTACTAAATTTTTATAAGCCTAGGATTCGCTAACAGGGAGCGGATTGAAACCAACTGCGCTAGAAATCCCCTCATCCAAAGACCATGTCAGTAAAAACGCGAAGTGTACTTTCCGCTTCAAGATAAACCCGACCCGAATATTTTATGTCACGATACGAATAATAAAAAACATATCCAGTACATTCCGGATACCTAAACACTATTGTAAAATTGTAACAAAAAATCCATGAGGGTAAACTACAATCGACCCAATTGACGTAATATAAAAAGACTCGGATAAGATAACAAGGTCAGAACTGTAAACACGCGGTTCATCATTCATAAACAAGTATTGTATGACGTCAGACACACGGGACTTGACAACAACGTACCGGTATTGGATCGTTTTTTTATGAACAAAAGCTAATCAGAATGTTCGTAACAACCTACGCTATGGAATATTAACTTTTACAACGGATTATGAATCGAAATGAAATCAGATAGGTAGGTCGGACAATCAAATATTTTACCCAGACTTTGCTGTCATATTATGCCCGACATATTATTTTAATATGAACTATTATGGTAAGTCTGGATACGAAAATTCAAAAGACACAAAATATTCCGTATCCTGATTTATCATAAAATTTTATAGAAATGAAAGATTTTCGTGAACCTAACCAAGTTTTCTGTTGTGCCTAACAATCTTAGATACAATTGTGACATTTATTTGGTGTTTATACACAAAAGAAATGTCACACTTGTGACATTTTTAGCCCAGCTCTACTAGCTAGAAAAAAATTGCCCGGGATTATCGTCACTAGTAAATGACCCGGTGGATTTCGTAGCACGTGGGACGAAATTTAATATTTTAAATTAAATTTTTTCCTGATCCAACAAAATAAACAAAAAATTATTCAAATCGGTCGAACCATTTTCGAGTCTTTGCGAGACTAATGCACAGTAATAGATTTTTACATATACAGGTGACTTGTAATTTGACGTATTCCTTCCAGGACGTGGTAGTGTGACCCATTTGCAACATACAGCCTAGGCGAATATACATAGGATTCGAGAAACCCATATTTTATGTATTTTTGAAAATTTCTCAGAATTCGTCACTGGATATCACTATTCTCCAAACTCTCAAATAAATTCTGGGAAATTTTCAATGGGTTTTCTCGAATCCCATGAATTTTCTTTCTTATGGGGTGCTTAATTGTCGCAAATGGGTCACACTGCCACGTACTGGAAGGAATACGTCAAATTACAAGTCACCCTGTATAGATAGTAGATAGATTAAAAATACTGTGTGAAAGGTCCATCCGGGATGCCTCCGCCCCAGACACGCTACTATACCTAAATTACTTTTTCATCAGTTAAATGTAGATATGACATATCTTACTGTTATTGTAATCCGGTAATATCTTACAGCTATCTTTGAGGCACATCGTAAATATTGCGTCACGACGATTTATTTGGGTACTTTCCGATAGCTAACATAATAATTCATCAACGTCTTTGCACCGTTTCTACACGTTGATCTGTCAAGACAATCCATAACCTTGCATAACAGGGAAACGCAAAGTGTAAGGTTCAGCTCGAAAGGTGGTTAGCGAGTTCGGTTATTTTCGTTGAACGCGCGATTTCTAAACCGAAAAGGGGCGCGTGACCTGGACTTACCATTCCCAGGCAACGATTTATACCTTTATTTAATGATTTAATTCAGATTTTTTTAAAGATACGTTATGCTGTAAAATACATGAAATTTTGGGTAGGGGACGGGTGGGTTTAGTCTAAAACCTCACCACGTATCACCAGGGGGGAAGGGGGTTTAAAAAGTTGCTAAAAAACATCACGTGATTAATTAGACGACCCCTAAGCGGGATGCCCTTAGGGTAACCCTTACATGGCTCAAAGATTCAATCTCTTAATCTACAAAAGGTCATAGACCATACTAATTTTCTATTAAGTCTGCTTTTTAAAGGTAGATCCGCAGAGGTAGACTGCGAAATTCAAATTTTCTTACGTTTTTTGCCAATTGCAGATCAGTCTCAGGTTGTATCTTGATCAAAATATGTATGATTCGCGACCATAAAAAATATGTTATTCTCAAATGTCATGATTTCATGAAAAATTCATAAATGGAACAAATCTAACTTAGAGAGTATTAATGTTTCTAATTCTGTAGATACAATACATATTTGTTATGGTCGCAAATCATATTTTGATCAAGATATGACCTGCTAATTGCAAATAACGTAAGAAAATTTGAATTCCGCGGGCTACCTCTGCGGATCCTGGAAAAGGAAATATTCAGTGTTTCGATATTGATTATCGAAATTCATAATCAATATTGTAGTGCACTAAAAAACGATATTTCTTAATTGTATTTATATTGATACTTAAATCAATCAAAACAGCAAAATATTTGATAGCTATTTGCGAAGTTGCCAACTTTCAGAATGCGCCTCTTAATACGTGGATACACTTACCCATATTTTTGGCAAAACTCTGTGCTAACATAAGGGAATGGCCATCTTTTTCGAAGAGACGTACGGCGTACGCGTCGTTGTCAACACTGCCGGTGGCAAAACCTTGGTACGCCATGTCGAAGAATGGCATCACTTGCTGTTCTTTGATGACCTAAGATTTAAAAAAAACAAATGTCAGATAGGGGAAGTTTCATTGACTGCACAGCAGTGATCGCTTAGTGACGTGACTGTCTCTCGAGTTCGAACCCAAAACACGCACCTCTTAATTTTCGGATTCATGTGCGTATTGAAGCACGATGGGATTGAAATCGTCGCCTATCATGTGTACAAAAATCCCTTAAATAAATAAATATTAAAAAAACCATATTGTATAATTACACTCAGTTTGCTACAAAAACAGTGAAGGAAAACATCGTGAGGAAACTGGCATGCCTGAGATATTTCTCGATGGCATGTGAAGCCAAGTCAGAAGCCATCTTCGATTTACATTTTGACCACATTCACACTTCCTCTCTTGCCAGCCTATTACTTAATCATACAATGTTCGTGATTGATCTCTTTGGTGATTGGAACTTTTACTAACAATATCTACATTCCAAATTCAAATCACTTTCAGTCCCTAGGGATTAAAAAGCTACAGTCCCTGTTTGCGAAGAATAAACTAGGTCTTTTTGAATAGATGTGATAAAAATAAACTTTATTAACATTTGCATTAAATTGATATTTGTTTAAGTAGAAGTAACATGAATTGGAAACAAGGTTATAAATAGACCTTAGATAGAATTGCAAATATTTACCTTGGACAGTTCTTTCCAGTCATCCTTCTTAGGGTCGACTCCGGTGGGGTTGTGCGCGCACGCATGCAGTAGAATGATGGAGCCCTTCGGCATTTTCTATAATATTATAAAAAAATACATAATTTAATGTATCTTCATGTTTCTATAGTTAATACTTACTCTCTATACAAGTAGTTTTAATAACAAGGTACTATACTGATATACATATAAGTATCTAATTCTACACTTGCACTAGCCTACTTGTTCAGGGTCGTTCCTGACTTATTGACTATAGGTATTGTTGTACAAATAACTACGATAAGGCCATGCCATAATGAGTTAATTTCCATTGTTTTCGTTGATTGCTCCTAGAAAACTAGCTATTCAAAATTCGATATTTTGAAAAGAAGGTCGGATGTAGCCTAGAGTTTACAATCCCATTAAGGGGCATGCGCCAAGGTAGCCCGCGAAATTCAAATTTTCTTTAGTTTTTTACATTTTGCAGGTCAGTATCAGGAAAAGCGGTTTTTGCAAAATATTGTACGGAAACCTTCGTGTGAGAGTCTAATTCGCATTTGGCCGGTTTTTGTAATGTCACGCGTGTATTTCATGAACGCCTTTATCGTATTATCTAACAAGAAACCGTAAATATCTTTTTGCTTTATGTAGTCATTTTTATCTAGTTGTAATAAATATGATAACTTGAGAAGTACTGACAAGAATAATCAGTAAAAGTAAAGGGTTAGCAGCTAAGTATATTTGGGATGATCTAACTTAGTATGTATATATGTCTGACCATATGTCTCCCTAACCATTAATTTTTAAAGAGACCAGAAAATTAAATAAATATTAAGTCAGTAAATAACTGGAGGTAACGAATTCAGGGCCCATAACATTAAAGTTGGTACTCAAAGCGGAAAACGGCGGTACGGCGAAAGTGTCGTAACACCAATAAATAATATTAATCTGCATTCTAACATAACATAATTGCATGCAGAAAGTGTATTAATAGAAATGCCAGCACACAGTACTAAGAGGCCTTGCGGTAATTTTAACATTGTACAGTTTATCGTCAGGTGTTGACTTTTTTTATTGGCAGCTTTACAGGGAAAAACGTCTGCAGTGTTGCTAATTTTAATACGATAAAAAATTGTTAAATAACAAAAAATAAAAGAATTTCGTGTTTCAAAACGTTCAATGTCTAATGCACAACTGCAACCTATGGCAATGGCATGCTACAAACTTTTTCGTGCTGCATTAATGGCGCAATTTCATAAGTCGATATACAGCATGCGGGGACTCCCAAAATAATTAACTGATAATCATTTTAGCATTATTTATAAGTTTTATTGAACTAACTAAATAATAAGATTTTGTATTGGAACGCGCGGTACAGCCGCTGACGTTTAGAAAAAGGGAACACACAAGAATGGCGCGTGTTCAAGTCCCCGCATGCTGTATATCGACCGAGTTATCGACTAATGAAATTGCGCCATAAAGGGTATAGCCGGGCGGCAAAATTGAATATGTGTAGTAATTGCTTCTGGGCGGCTCTTTAATTCGATCCGACTCAGCCTATCCATTGCTGCCCTACCTAGTCACGCCCTAAGCCGAGTGACTTCTCCCACAGGGGGTAGTCGCTTAGTTTATAAATTGTATGCCCTGGCTGGAGGCCTTAATTTATTAAGGCATCCACAGGATAGCCCGGTTAAGCAGCCGACAACCTCCTAGGCTGACCTACGAGAAGCCATACTCGAAAAAGCGTCTGCTTAGTCGTTCAACAAACACTGCCGAATCGCATGTGCCGACCAAGTGTATAGCACGACATACAGCAAATGGTGAAGGGTGGGCGTTTTGGGGACTGTCTTATGTAATTTTGACGTTCGAAAAGTGCTGATTCTCAGCCTAGTTTGAATAAATGACTTTTGAATTTTGAATTATTTTAGAATAGGGATGATGACAAAAAACATTTTTTTAGTCCGTCTTTGAGATTTTAAAAAATATTGGACACGTATTTTTTATTTTTTTACGTAATCTAAAGATTACGGCGATACATTGAGGTAAAATGTGCCATGACGTCACGAGTATGTTGATTTTACACGTACTAGTGACGTAACGACCCCCACTCCCAAACTTAAAATGCGTTGTATCTAAGTATTTTTTTATTAATATGATGAAACAAAAAATACGTGTCAAATATTATTTTATTATCTGACTGACAGACTTATTAGTTTTTTTTTTTTTACCCAGGCATCATCCCTATTGGAAGGCCCAAATGACTGGCCAATACCATTTATGATTAGCTTAGTACTTATAAAATAACGAACGAACAATTAAGATTAGGATAAGTACCTACTGTGAATCATCTACCGTGATAATTATATGCTAAGATAAAATAATGTCCATAGGTAACATACACAGGCTGGCTTATGTGTGAGATACATTGGAATGTATATGTATAGGCTAAATATAATAATAAGACTTACCCTGATATCTTCACAGGCGCCACTGACGTTGAAGCCATGTGTCTTGGGGTCATAGTAACGGTACTTCTTGTGTGGCATGCGGATCATGTTGCAGATCTGCTGATGGTTGCCCCATGTTCGGTCGGGGAACCATATTTCCTTCACCCCACCATAGTGGTTCATTACAAACTCCAAACCGAGACGTAGAGCACCGGTACCGGATAATGACTATAAAATTAAGATTGCTATTAATTTATTATTCTGGAGAATATTGTACAGTGCCAATATTTCTGGGTGGCTTCGTATGATACTTCACAGTTTAGTTTTCTTGGTACTTGGTTTTGAACTAAATAAACGTTTTCATTGATTATGATTATTATATTAATGCTTCATGATGTCATTGTCAAGATGAAATAACTCACCTGTATAGTGCAATTGAATATGTCTTTTAAAGCCGACTGGTCACCAAATACAAGCTTAGCTATGACATCAGTGTTGGATGTTTTAGCAGAAATCTACCACCAATAACTCACCTGTACAGTGCAATTGGTTTGTTCTTTTAATGCTCGACTGGAGTCACCAAGCGCAAGCTTAGCTACGGCTTTACAGTAGGTTGCGTCACCCGCAATCGGAGAATACTCGTGATTCATACACTTATTGAAGAGGATTTCTTCTGCCTGTGATCAAGTTTATGCACAATTAAAACAAATTCATAATCAGCCTAGCCTTTTCCTAACTATTTTGTGGGCTGCTTCAAGTCTAACCGCTCTAGATGCAGCTGCTATTACCCATTGTTAAAGTGAATAATATTTATGACTTTTTGGAAATTCTCTATAAACATACATAGCCTCACGCCTTCTTCACATAAGGGTAGAGAGAAACATCAAAACGCCACCTGCCACACTCCTTACATACCTACTCCTTATGCTTTGTTTACATCTGGTCATACATGCATGTAAATTCTAGATAATAAACTGTATAAATTAAATTAATAAATTACACTGTGTAATTTTATTTTTTATATACTCGTATAGTGTCTTATTTTTGTTATTATCCTGAGTACAAATTCTTTTACATATAGTTACTTCTGTTCTGACAACATTCATTATCTCACAGTCACACTTATGTGAAGAATGCCACAGATATCTAGCTTGATAAAACAATGTGTAATAAGTAGTTAGATAATATATTATTAGATAATTATGCTGACCTTTCTCACTGACGGCAGAACATAAGGTTTGCCTTCATCGGTTCTGTAGGCACCGACACCAAGGTTGACCTTCTTTGGATCCGTGTCTCTCTTGTAGGCCTCGGAGATACCCAGGATCACGTCAGGGGGGCCCATGGGCACATTGCCCCAAAAAGTGCTGAAAATATGATTTTTATTAATCAGAAGTTCAGAATGTGAAAAAGTTCAAAATAAATTATTTCTCTTAGCAGTTCTTATAAGAATTTAGTATCAGTTATTATTCACTACAAAAATGTTGACACACTGATAGTTTAGTAAAACCGACATACTACTTCGATCAAGAAAAGATATCTTTATTTTTCTTAACAGTTCTTATAAGAACTTCATATCAGTTAATATTCACTACAAAAATGGTGACACACTGATAGTTTAGTAAAACTGACATACTACTTCGATCAAGAAAAGATATCTTCTTCCCAAAAAAGAAATTACATTATAATCACTAAAATTTAAATAAAGCTAAAACATGGTCTTTATTTTTATTCATTGATTAATTAGCTATAAGTTGCTATGTACTTATCATTTCAATTCTGAATAATCGTTAAAACGTGATATTAGTTTATCATGCAGACATTTTATCTGTTATATATTCATATTTTTTATTAAAAATTGTTACGTAAATAACCAAATTGCCGGTACATTACCCATTTGCCCTTGCGGCAATGTTAAAATAATCTACATTATTTCTGAGAACTTGAAATGATAATTTTGCAAGAATTTGTGGCATTTTTTTTCTTTGATTTTACACTTTAAGCGTGTGACTGCGCTGCACAGACTAAGTACCACAGCTGAGTACTGATCACAATAATTAAGCCAATAGAAAAAAAAATAAAAAGGTTCCACTCCGCAGCAGTCGACCACAGAGCATGTAACCATGTAACTTTACAGTCGACCAGTGTTGTTATCGTAAAAATCTGAACTGCCGTATGTCACTGTCCGATTTGCCGTAATATATGTGTGGTAAACAATTCTAAATTGCCGTATTTATTTAAAAATGTCTATTCCTCATTTGTTTCTTCTCCATAAAGGTTTCTTATCGTATCTATTGCTTTAAATTTATGTTTATCTAATGTGTACTTGTCCTTGCTTTTCGCACATGTAGCGCGATACCTAATCTTTGTACAGTATCCTTGTTTTTGATTCAGTGGTCAATGATTTTTTTTTAGGTAATTTTCAATTTTGACAATTAGTGGTAGATTCTGGGTTAGTGGCAACATTGACGAAAAATGATCTCATAGATTGTACTGGCGCTCTGGCGCACAGCCTCTTCAGGTGACAGATATTTGAGCTTCATTTTAATTTTATTCATTGTCATTGCCTATATTAGGCAACCCACCTATAATATAGGCAACCTATATTAGTACTTGTATTATGGTATTGTTCTGTTTTAATTTTTTGTATGTACTGCTGTTGGTGTACCAAATAAATAAATTACGCTAGTGAAAAAACGATTCATTTCACCTATAGTCAATTGTCGTATTTAGTGATACGGCAATGAGAGGCCTGCCTTACGCCATATTTACCGAAAAAATATCGTGGAATGCCGTATAATACGGCGATTGCCGTATCAATAACAGCGCTGAGCCGACAGATTGGGTTCCACAGACCTATTAACACAGCCTATTAATGACAGAACATATATATACCTACTCTACGAGCTAATTATTGTTCTATGCACAGAACATAGGTATATATTGTACTCTACGAGATTCTGTGCCAAAGACCAAGATATTACTTTCGGTCTGTGTGACCAGATACCAGATTTACGGCCAGTTTCTTCATCAACAGCTAAAGTAATCAGTAAAAGCATTGACTTTTACTTGACCTTTACTGATACTACGACTAATGTGTTTCTTCATTCAACAGCTAAAGTTAAAGTCAAAAGAGTTGCCATTACACAAACGTCGTAATTTCCCCAAAAAGTCGTGGGGAGCTTTTTTTACACATGGCAGAACCACAATTTCACTGTCGTGTCAGATGTCAAAGTGATAGTTCTTCTTTGAGTATAAATAGGGACAGCCCAGCATTCGTAACACTTTATGACCTATGCGTGTGCCGCCTGGGCACAAGCCAAACCCTATCATCTCCATAAGATGCAGACCCTCCAAAACCGTTTCCTTCGAATGGCAACGGGTTCCCCCTGGTACGTTAGGAACGAGATCCTCCATCTCGACCTTAGAATCCCCACAATAGTCCAATTTCTGAAACGCAATGCAACGCGTTATTTTGATAAAGCCGCCAAACATCGCAACCCTCTGGTTGTGAAGGCCGCCAGTTATATTCCCTCTAGAATAAGTAAAGTCCGCCGTCCAAGGCATGTTCTCAACGTCCCAGATGATCCCATAACCCTCCTCCAGGAGAGCAATAGGGCCACCAGTACAGTAAAGAAACATACACACCCACACACGTTCCGACCTCGCCGCAGAGGTCCGCGACCGCGTCCCTCCCGAGTAAATGATACTCCCCCCCGACCCTTGCTCGTCGATGCGCCAGCCCGCGTCGAAGCTGAGCCCGTAGTCTTAAATTCCCCGAATAATAATAATCTATGTTTGATCCAGCCTGTCCCATCTTGCTGTCCTCCCCCCAGCGACGCCCTAAGCCGAGGTCCGTACCCCACAGGGGGTGCCCTTAGCGAGCGTTCGCCTAATTTTAATTAGTATAGTTTATGCCCCTGGCTGGAGGCTTTAAGTGTAGAAACTTAAGGCAACCACAGGAAAGTCCGGTTAAGCAGCTACGACCTCCTCAGAGGTCAACTGCGAGATGCCATTTATTAAAAAAAAAAAAAAAAAATCGTAACACAGCTTTGTAAATCCGAACGTCTGTACGTGTGTGTTTTTATTGAAATTGGATTGATTTTAATTCTACAATATTAATTTTAGGTGACCGGTGTTTTGTATAGGTACACACGGCTACACATCAAGCTATACAGTTCCAGTATAAGCTAACCTCGCATTGTACGGAATTCCTATACAAAGCAAGATCAGCCGAAACTGGAAATGTATAGCTTGATGTGTAGCCGTGTGTACCACATGTTAGGTGTTCGGTACTTATAACTATAAGTGCATAATCCTTTTTCATTTTATTATAGTTAAAGGTAGGTATGTACCTATTTATTATAAAATATCCCTAAACTTCTTATAGGTGACCGGTGTTTTAAATACCACATGATAGACGTTTGGTATAAGTTTATGTGCATAATGCTTTTTCATTTTATTATAGGTACATACATAGTTATATTTGTTACAAAATATACCTAAACTTCTTTTTATTTTAGTAGCTTTATGTAGATACCTATTGGTTAAATATAAACTACAGCTTAAACTGACTTAAGGCGAAAGCGTCAAGGTAGCCCGCGAAGTTAAAATTTTCTTTTTTTTTGCAATTTGCAGGTCAGTATCATGTTGTATGTTGATTTAATTATGATTTGCGGCCGTTTCAAATGTTTATTTATAGAATTATAATCATAAAAATGATCAATACAACTCTCTAAGTTCATATAATCGCATTGAAAGACTATTTCATGAAATCATGACATTTGACGATTGTGCTTACTTATGGAGTTGTATTGCTGATTGTAATGATTATAATTATGTAAAGCCATATTTGTTACGGTCGCAAATCATATTTTAATCAACATAAAACCTCACATTGACCTGCAAAATGTAAAAAACTAAAAAAAAAAAATATATACGGGCTACCTTAGCGCATGCCCCTTAAAAGTGTTTGGCGTAAGTTTGTCTTGCAACAATAAACTGAGGTATGTAACTGTTTCCTTTGGCATTCTGTATCGGAACAGAAAATTAGCCTCGACCCATAAAAATTATCCTTGCGGATATTAAATCTCTTACGCCTATACGTTCATCATCGCACGCACGATAAGTTCATCATCTGATGAACTGGGATTTTCACTAGACGATCTTGATGCCATTTTAATATTTTATTAATAAAATAAAATCTAGGTTATTACCTACTGATTATCTTATTACACAGTGATTTATGTTAGCTAACAGCTCAAACAGGTGTTGAATATAGCCTAACCTACAACAGTACAACTGACAAAATGACCATTACTTTAGCTTTCACAGCAGCTTAACGAGCAGTAAAGGTTAGAGGCAAAAGTAACAGTAAAAGCAACAACTAAAATTGCGAAGAAACAAATTTAACCGTTACTTTGACTTTATCACGTTACTTTGGCTGTTACTTTTGATGAAGAAACTGGCCGTTAAATTGAACATTATGCCTGATGCTCGCCAAAATTCTGTGAATGTCTGCAATTTTTTTTTGTAATTAATGCTAAAATTCTGCTAATGAATGAAGTCGTAATTCGACATTTGTAGGAATATTAAAAAAAAACGCAATAACCAAAATGATAACGTTGGATACTTCTCCGACTCAGAACGATAGTTCGTCATAATTATTTTGGTTGGTTTCAACCCCAAACGGCTTCCGCTGCTAATGTAAAAAAAAAACCTCTGCAATTACTTGATAACCCCTACGGACAAATTATGTTCATATTTTTTTACCACACCTGCACCTGCGCCTCAGGATACCGGACCGTTGGAAGGCGTACGAGGCACCGCAGCCAACTCGTAGAGGCCCTTAGACAATTAATGGAATGAGGCACCAACCGACGATTATCACGGTATTCACTATGCAAGTGCACCCAAGGACAACCCCGGTGCAGGATTATTGCGGAACATGGAAACAAAATTTATTGTGGTTTGGGTGGCCATAGTGGATTGGTTACCTTGAAGGAAGAACTTATGTCTCCTACCTGACCAATGATAATATAATATTCAAGGATAAAATGGCAGGGGCTGACTTGCACACTCATTATAGGGCCCCCGGAGGATACTCTCGCTAGCATAGTGCCCCTTTGTCGCTAGACAAGGGAGCAACATGTCCTGAGGTGCTTGAGGAGTGGAGAGGTTTTCCACGGCTATCAGGACAATCCTGGAAGTACGGTCAAGATCCCTACCAGCATCTTCCTCCGAGCACGTTTGCTCTTGCGAATTTCCACTCAAGCCGGCCAATAAAGGCAAGAAAGAGGTGAGGAACAAGACTTCTCCTGGGAGATAGTGTCCGTGGGGTCGCTACTGCCCTACAGCTCGCCACACAGACGGCCGTGAATAAACGGTACCGCTATAATCATGACGGCCGTCATTAACCGGCACCACTTTATTCATGACGGCCGAACAAAACGGTACCGTTAACATGACAGTAGCAAGGAAGATAGTAAAATTATTTTAGGCGTACTATTTTTAGAACTTTAGTTTGTAACTTTTGATGACCGTTTTCGAACGCAAAACATTTTTAACATGCGTAAACAGGATTTCAGGGGCGTATTCTCATAACAATAATTTACTTTAGCTATTTGGAATAAGTATTTTTTTGTTACTTTTGTTACTGATAACTAATTACTTAACTTGACACATAACGTAATAAAGAGAACATTATCAAAATAGTGAATTTAAAGTCTCCTCGTAAGCTCCTCCTAAGCGATAAAGTAATAAACTTACCAACACCCACACATTTTTAAGAATAGCACCCCCAAACCTAAATGTCAAAATTATTATGACGTTTTCTTTTCGCTGAAAGAATTAGTGTCGAATTATCGTGTTTATTTAGTAATTCTGCTTTAAAACGTTGAAATATGGCTGCTGAAATTAAACCTGCTCCAAGGACGCCTAACGATAGGTTTTCTACAACAAAGAAACCCGCTCTATTGAGTAAATTGGAAGGTTGCACCGACGATGTAAATGCAGCGGTCGTTATACCTGGCGAGGACGGTGTAATTAGCGTTTGTGATGATAAGTAAGCGTACTGACTCATATTTCGTCCATTGTTTGATAACAGAGCTCTATTATCTGTATTATTTTCCGAAAAACATGTTCCTTTTGTACCCTCATTGAACTGTCAAAGTATTTGAAATCACCCCCTACGTGGGCTGTAAATACATTATGTTTTTTGTTAATTAACTACTAGCTGGTATTTTAATAGATGGGTATCAGCTACATAATTCTTTCAATGTGTGGTAAATTGATATGAGTAATAATCTATTGTTACTATTTTAATGGTTTGTTTTGGTTTGTTATATTACTGTTAAAATCTGAACTCCCATAAAACATATTATTGTACAACTTTAACAAGTAAAGATGGCTCAAATTGATAATCTTCAAATATAGAATAAGTCTGCAGACTGCTTCATTTATTCATAAGATTAAGAATTCATTAAGAGATTCAACTAGCATATTTTAGCGTTGTATATTTGAAATGACAATTCCTTTCGAAAACGTTTTAAGTCAGAGGAAAATATAAGTAAACATTTTTGTGTGAATGTAGTTACAGTATGTTTAATGTATAAAGTTTTCTAAGCTTTATATGAGAACATGGCTCTTATAACAACAATTATTTCAGGACAGTGCGAGTATGGCTGAAACGAGACTCGGGACAATACTGGCCATCTATCTGTCAGTACATGCCATCTGGGTGCACTTCAATGTTCTACACACCAGAGACAAGGCAGCTATTCATTGGTCAAGAGAACGGCACAGTCTCAGAGTTCACACTGGCAACAGACTGCAATAGAATAAACCCCGTAAGTATTTTATAACCACATCAGCATTTTTTTTGTTAATATGGTAAATAATACATTTTATCTCTTAATAATAGATATTGTCAATTTAAAAACTTAGTACAACATCTTTTGCCACACCCAACATTCACTCAAGTTCAAGTTTGTATTGAGTAAGTACAAATATTTACAACTCACTTGATATGATCTCAATACAAACAGGTAAAATCCTTCCAGTCAAATATTTTTTGTTATGATTATTTGTTGGATTTATGATAAAAGAATAAGGATAAATTATTTATATTTATACAGACGAACAATTTCTCTAATCTGAAACAAATCATACAGTTACATTTTTGGTTGATTTTCCTTAATAAATAAACCAGATTTTTCTTTTGCTAACTAGGCTTCTCGGTGATAATTTACTCATTTTATTCATAGGCTCGTGAGTACTTAGCGCACACAGCACGCGTGACTGCCGTAAACTTCTCGTTAAGTTGCGAATGGGTGCTCTCCGTCAGTCGAGACAAACTCTTTGTGTACCACTGCAGTGAGACCGGACGCAGAATCGGCGGGTACTCCTTCGAAGCATGGTGCACATCTTTGCAGTATCCTTTTATAATTAGTAATAAGATAAATAACTGCATATGTTGTACGGTGTATTACCAACAGGATTGGCAAATGTTCCTGATAATTGAGTTTGTGCCGTGTTCTCTCCTCTCTCTCTTCTATAAATTCCCAATGCTTTTATTACGATTTACGACTAAACAGTCGGCTATCTACACCATAAGTCGGTAAGTCAGTCAGAAAGCGGATAACGGAGGTCCTTCCGTACAGACTAATACGTTAATCTCAAATCTGTGTGGTTCTTTTCTCAAAAGACCATTTCAGACATTAATCTACATGGTCCTCATATGGCTTGACCAAGATTATGTCTGGACTTTAAAAGAGACTGTGACCTCTGAGTTTGTTTCGGCCTTTCTTCTCAGAGTAGTCGGATAGGAAACGCCGAACTCATCTAGCAAAATTTAATATATTTTTAATATGACGTGTAAAAGTGATTCCTATATCCTATTTACAGAATAAACAATTTCATTTCATTTCATTTAACATAATTATAAAATTACACAACAAATATCGAAATCCATTTAGAGATAACACAATGAATTTCCTGAACGTATCCCGTCAGATTCGACTCCCAGTCGAAATATGCATTTGTTGGAGACTATAGCGGCCAGATAACGATGCTGAAGTTAGATAATAATGGCGCTACGCTCGTTACTACGCTCAAAGGTCACACTGGGTGAGTACCTATAGTTTTTGTTGGAAGAACCCAACTTTCTCTGGCAAGGCGCCTGCAAAGTTCCTAGGCCATTATTCGGTACCTTTAGAAATCTGTCTTTGTTTTACGTGTGGTTACTGACTAACCTGGTGTCAGAGCTTTCATGCCATCCATGGGCGTCTGACTCGGCTTCACATGCCAAAAACATGTGGTGTCTGGTATATATGTCACAGAAAGATGTTTATAGCCATCATATAGATAACGATATGACGGCTATAACAATCTACGGTATATAGCTGTATTCCTAGGTATATAAAACCCTTGGATTGGAATATAGCTATACATATACCATAATATAGTTATACTAGCTTTAGCCCGCGACTTCGCCCGCGTGGATGTCGCAAAATATCCCACGGGAACGTACTACCGGGATTACATAACAAATAGCTGAGGAAACGTTCATTGACTCCTACCGCTGCGCCCGCGTAGCCGTCAACTTAAATAACATATTTTATTGGATATCGATTAACATAATACCGGTCAAAATAGCTTCGGAAATTACAATGAAATTTTTATCAAATTCTGAACAATAATAATTGTGGGTCATCCTTAGAAGATATAAATATGCCAACCCGGACTTTTTTGTTGATATTTTTAAGATGAACAATGCTGTAGAACATAATTTTTATATATCTTTTACGGTTTACGCGGCGTATGCCAGTAAAGCTCCCAGTCAGCATGATTTTTTTCCGACTATTTCAACAATAATCTTCATATTTCAGCTAATTTACACAAAACCTTAATGAATTATACACCAAAACTTTCCGAAAGAATCACTCCGTCCATTGGTTTGAAAATCCGTTACGTAGTTTTTGAGTTTATCGCGTTAAGACAGACAGACAGACAGACGCGGCGGGGGAGTTTATTTTATAATATTTAAGGATAAGGATGAAAGCGGTCCATAACTGTCTTACAAGGAATATAACAATGACACGAGCACGATCTAATAATATAACTATTAGGGTACTCCGACTAGGGTTGCCTGATGGCCGGGAAATCCGGGAATGTCCCGGAATTTTGCATCTTGTCCCGTATCAAGTAATAAGATTTACTGTCTCGGATTACTTATAGCCGAATAGTTACGGTTGTTGATCAATGTTTTACATTTACTTATAGCAACAGGAGACTTACAAGACCAAACGAAAGTAAGTAAAAAATGAGCTTTAAATGAGTTTTAAATGGGATTTAAAAACAGTAAAACACCAATTTTGGAGTTATCATGTATGACAGGGTGGATTTTCGAGACGAGGCAGTAAAGTACTTTAACCGTAGTAGTTACAGAAAAACGGTCTAAGAGACTGTCCTTATTATATTTGAGAAATTTTGAACCCCATTCACAGATTTTGAAAAAAAATACAGTCAGCAAGAAAATGGCCCATTTTCACAAAAACTTTTTTGATGCCAATCGAACCTGTTTCGGATAAGGATAAAAAAACTCTATGGGACCAACTGAAACTTGAGTACTATAAAAGTCAGAAATCGACAAAAAACTTTATTATTGAATATTTTGCTAAAAAATTAAGTCTTAAAGAACTGAAGTGTTAAAGTTTTGTTGCCGACCGTACCGTTCCTACAACCGTTGTCGCGACAAAAATTTGTATGGTCAACAGATAAAATACTTGAATATGGGCAAATATTTTTTTTATCATTCTTTACTGGGAACTATAAGAGTTCTCAGTAAAGAATGATAAAAAAAATATTTATATCATTAGTTTAATAATACTATTATAAAACTAATGATTTGATTTATAATAGTTAGTTAGATTAGTTTTATAATAGTACTATTCATTTATTTATTTTATTTTTCCAGGTCCGTGAGGGTACTGAACTGGGCTCCTCTGCCCCAGCTATTATTTAGCGGCTCATTCGACCAAACGATAATAGTGTGGGACATAGGCGGTCAGAAAGGCACGGCATACGAACTACAAGGCCATAGGTATTTATGATATTTTGTTTACATATACCAACTCTATTCATTCGTGATATCATGTTTCTTACAGAGTACCTAGTTATGCATACCAGGCATCAGTTACTACAGTCAGTGAATCACTCGACACCCTGTTTCAAATTTCTTGTATTTATTATTTAAGTAGTTAAATAGCCCCTTTTTCGAACACTTAAGTTAACGTTTATATGAACTAGCCTGGTGGTCCATTCCAGAAATATGCCGTCTTTGTTTAGATTAAAATATGTACCAATTGTTCGTAAGCCATTCCGTCTGTATCGCTCTAACCGAGCACACCTCCTACTGTAAGAATTGTAATTAGTTTCTTTTAAAATTAAATCACTGCCGTTCATATTTGACTAACTAATACCACAGAATACTTAATAGTACAAGTACAGAAGATTCACTCCGCGAAATCATTTAAATTAATAGCGACTCTTGCTACGACACAATAAAGTGCAATTCACGTCGCACAGCGCTAATAACCAACAGTTATATTCACCTAGAAGTTGCCTCTCGTTCTATCGCGTAAATCTTATATCTTTTGACTACGTTACAACCAGAACTGGCCCGACAAGTCGACCCCGCTCCGTACTTTTAGCTTCATAGTTAAAATGCGGAGTACGCCTGGCCAGCTAATATAATGAAATACCACAGTGTGTAACAAAACCATAAAATATACAATATTTAATTTTTATAATTAAATTTACTACGGATCGTGCCTAAACTTTTACACAGTATGCATACTTATTTATGCTTATCGGGTGACCAATTCGCGAAAGGTAAAATATCAGTGATGCAGTTGACGAAAAATATTTTAGATTAGACTACTAGCCCAATAAACCACCCGTTCTTCCGCTTCTGCAGTTGCCGGAGAATAACTTAAACATGCGCGAAAAACGATAATGCATCTTTTGAGGAACGTATGGGGCCTAGGGGCGCATTTCCATACAAGTCAGACGTACGCAGTTGGGGTACGCAGTTATTTTATTTCAAGACGTTTTCCGAAGTTCATCCCAAAATCCCAATGGAAAATTTTGCTTAAGTTCTACATTTTGTAAGAAAAGGGAAGCAAATTTTGAAGAGCTACTATTTATTTTCCAGCAATAAAGTCACAGGGTTATGGTACGTGGGTAGCTGCGAGCGACTGATATCCGCAGGGGAGGATGGGGCGCTAGGAGTGTGGGAGATGGGCATCCGGCGCCGCGAGACTCCCGCGTGGAAGGAGTCAGACCTCTGCCAGATATGCCGTGCCCCCTTCATATGGAACGTTAGGGCGATGATGGAGAAGAAACAGCTTGGTGAGTTTAAGAAAATTTGTTAAGAGTGAGTGTCAAGAGCAGTTTATCGGTTGCAAAGCACTCCGAGTGACGCGTGGTCCTCACCAATAGCCTCCACACCAAACCAACACAATGTGTTTTTATTACGTAATAAAATTCTATCTAAATTCAGCTGTATGGCATGGTAAATAAAATCGACTTTCAGCTGTCATTAAATTACTCACTTCGCCGCTACTCCGTCGGTCAGCGCAGACGCAGACCCTTAAACAGTCTTCGATATCGCTTTACCAGCTATTCAAGCTCTTCTCGTACCCATAGTTCGTGACACGACACAAGACTAATATAGGTAACAAGCTGCCTTCCCCGGCTTCGCACGGGTAGCACTAAGTAGTTATCTACGGCTACCTTACCTACCTACCCTACCTACCTACCCTAACTACGTATACACCTATAACCTTGTCCTGAGAATAACGAACACAATAAAACAAAGAATTATCCAATTTGGTGCAGCCGTTCGCAAGTTATGGCGTGACCAAGAGAAATTGGGATTCATTTTTATATACAGGTTGGACCAAAAAAAGACGTCATAAAAAATATTAGATTCCGCATGTATTGGTAGTCGTACGGGTATTCGAAAATACCCCATGTATGTACCGTGTTGTTTTGCAGTTTATTAATATTGAAAAGTAATGCGCTTCGGTTATGTTTCGTGTTTCGAATTAATACGCACGAAAGCACTAATTTTTGTACCACCGCGCTTTGTAGCACATGTAGTACGAAGCTTTCTCTCTTTTGGGTTACCTACTCCGGTCGCAGTTCGTATTCTGTCACTCCAAAGTTTTTTTATCTATCCACAGTAATACAAAATAGGTGAGTACAGTCACATCCAAAATATGTTCGTTATCCTAAGATCTATTTTTGTATAGTTAAGATTGATCTGGCGCGGTAGCTTTAAGGACTCAGTATTATAAAATTTTGTCGTAATGTCAATACCGGAGAATGGCATTCAGCTTTAACTATCAGACCGAATTAAATATGTTATACTGACAGACGCTGGAAATGAAAGGATTTTTTTTTCATAAATAAATTCAACTGAATCCGGTTAGACGACAAACTGACCCCAACATAGTTAGGAAAAGGCTAGGCAGATTAATATGTCCAGGCTATTAAAAAGGTTAGGTTGATCTCAACTCGACATTGATCAAAGGTGTTTATGGTAGTGCACAATTTAACGTGCGCAAATATTGTTCATATGGGGTGCATGCCCGACCCCCACGACCTCTGTATGTACCCTTACAGGGGTCGTGGAGGGTTCAAGTTTAGTTATAACATTTAAAACTAGTTCTCGTAAAAATAAAAGGAAAAAATTGTCGGGAAGAACAAGTGATTCTCGGTTAAGTGACTTTTTATACCTGTTATAGAATACAGAACTGGGACGGGAGGGTATAAACCACGGTCTGTCATTTTGCAGGTTTGCGTCAGCACCACTGCCGGTGGTGCGGCGCGGCGGTGTGCGCGGCGTGCTCGCCGCACCGCCTGCCGCTGCCGGTCATGGGCTTCGAGTTCCCGCAGCGTGTCTGTACAGGCTGCTACGACACCCTGAGGCATGAGCCGTGAGTACCTGCTGTTACATCAACTTTGGAGGCTGTGCTTTTACCCAGGATTTTGTAATACCTGCTTCTATTCTTGCCCATTCTTCTACATAGAGGTCTACGTTTTGGAATGGGCAACGTCTTGACAGTTCAAAAGTGCCTGTAAATCATATGAATGGAAAAAAACACTGGTCTGTCTGGACGGATCTTTGAAGTGTCATATCTGAAAACTACTTGTCAGTTGAATTTCACCCTAACAAAAAAAAAAAACACGCGTTTTAGGTATGAAGCTACAAGTACGCGGCGGGCTCGACTTGTTGGGCCAATTCAGTGAGTGTAACGTAGTCAGAAGATATAACAGTTAGCGATAGAAAGCGAGACAACTTCTAGGTGAATATAACTGTAGGTAATTAGCGCTGTGCGACCTGAATTGCACTTTATTAAGTCGTAGCAAGAGTCACTTTTTATTTAAACGATTTTGCGGAGTAACCCATCTGTATTGCTCAGTGCTCTAATCTGATCACTCCAGATTGGAGGCTTTTAAATTTTTGCTATTCTTGTTGTTTTCTTAATTATTGAATCATCGATCGTTTGGATCAGAGCTCAGAGTTTCTTCCACCTAAAAGCTATTCGGATTTAATCTCTGTTATTGAAATTGACTTTAGGCACAGATTAGTACAGATGGGACACTTCGCAAAATCATTTAAATAAAAAGCGACTCTTGCTACGACACAATAAAGTGCAATTCAGGTAACGCAGCGCTAATTACCTACAGTTATATTCACCTGGAAGTTGTCTCTCTCTCTAACGCGTGACTCTTATGTCTTCTGACTACGTTACGCCCACTGAGTTCGACAAATCGAGCCCACCGCGTACCTACTTGTAGCTTCATACCTAAAATGCGGAGTGTTCCATCTGTATTCATCTATGCCTTAGGCCCATTTTCATCTAACCTTTGAGAAAGATCCTAGTATTCCAAACTAACTTTATACCATCCATATTTTCAGACGCGAATCCCTGGCGTCGTTCCACGATATGAAGCACGCGGTGTCATCATTATACATGGACGAGGCGACTGGCCGCATGTGTACGGCCGGCAAGGACCGCGTCATCAAAGTGTGGGACGTTGGCGTGTTGCTCGCGCCCGCGCCCAAGCCGTCCACCACCGACCAGTAGCCGGCCACGACTGAACGAAGCTGATCAATAACATGTATGTTGCTTTATTTACTAACCGCAAATGGGCCACTTTGAAATTGGAACGGTTTGGAGGTCACATGTGTTTCTTTTCTTTTTGGTTTTAACAGCTCTTCGGCCAGTATTTTAAGGTATAACGTTTATTTAATGAGGCTTTAAGAGCGTTTATCTTAAAAGTTGGCAACGTTGCAAATAGCTGTCAAATATTTACCTGTTTTGATTAATTTGGCAATATTACTGTATGGAAATAAGAAGTGTGGCTAACTAGCGAACTATAATATTGATAATGTATTGCAATTATAATACTGGATTTGATGTTGTGACCGTTTTAAGTGTAAAAAAGGCATTTGGAAAGCTTCCAAATACTTACATCTTAAACTAAATATTCGGTGTTAAGATATTAATTATTAGATTTCATAATCAATATTCTAGTTCGCTAGTTAACCACATTTCTTATTTCCATACTACATACATACATATTGCCAAATTAATCAAAATACGGAAATATTTGACATCTATTTGTGGCGTTGCCAAATTTCGGAATAAACGCTGTTAATATTGGTTTTTAATTTATTTTAACTTTGAATTAAACAAAAGAAAACTGCAACTTAAAATATTAATCTAAAGATGTTTTCTTATAGAAATAAGACATGGCCGTTGTTGATTCAGCTTCATATGTTGCGTATTGTAAAAGAGAATCAAATTGAAATTAATGGATGTACTTCATCGGGCTGTTTCCATTAATGTTTTAGTCGTTATAATATTATTATTTAATGTGTATCTAATATATTTATTATTGATAGTCCAACGAAAGTTTTGCTTTCTATCACTTGTCGTGAGGTAAGACTGAGACTTTCCTTTCTGAAAATATGATGTGTCGTTTATTATGGATATTAAGATATATTTGTGTCATCATATTATAGTATAAATAACAAGAAAAAAAAAAATGAGACGAAGATCTCAAAACTATTTTATATGTGTGATCAAAAATAATCGTCTTTATAATCTGGAACTTTCACACGTTTGGTGTAAATAAGTCTGTCGATTTCTTTGAACGTTTACATCGATTAGTTATTTTGAATCATAGTTCCCCCGGTCACAGTCAAACATTTGAGGCATCTTGTCTAGTATAAAACGTGGAACCAACGTTCTTGGGCGAGTGTTGTGCCTCTGATCAATAAGTTGATTATTGTGTTCACGAAACGAAGTCTGCGCATGTATACGTTTCGTTACACCATTGTTATATGTTATAGCTCGTTCACATTACAACCATCGTGAATATAAAACAGATCGTACGATTTAAGTTTGGTTGGTTAAATAACGGATCGTTGTTTATGTAAACGGGCTGCTATCCAGCATCCACATGGTTTATCTTTATTATGCAGACGTTTATTTCACATGAATAAGTATTTAAAAATCATATTCAGAGCTGCTCTAGTCCATACTATACAGGGTGGCATCCATCGACGCGACAACTGTTACCATGGATTCAGTACATGATTCTGAATACCCCTGCGTTATAAAATATCGTCGGTATTTTTTTTTTAATCAGCTGTTTCATACATTTTGACCGCGTAGGTATTACACGCATACACATTTCTATGAAGCAGCAGTTTTTTTGAAAATAACCAACGATAAATTTCAATCACAATCACAATCGTCTTCTACGATGTCCTTCTCACCGCTCTCGTTTCATTCACTCTTCGAATTTTAGCCTCGTCGCAACTCGCAGACCACCATTTTCAATTAAGACGACGAATAGCATTGATGAATTCATAAATTATTTCACCTAAGTATATCATAATTCTCCATTATTGTCACGCAGCTGAAACAGACGAATTTATCGATTATGTTTCGACTGCTGCTTTAAAATAAAGCTAAGCTTATGTGGGTGTGTCATCGTGTAACAATAGATCTCAGTTTTCATCAAGGGTATATTATATTTACGTGTTTACAAAAAGCGAATGATTCAAAGTAAATAATATTTAGTGTTGTCAGTGTCTCCACATTACTGGAACCACAAAATATGCAAAAAATACCTATGCTTTTGTAACATCTAAAATACTAAATAATTACGTTGTAAACTTGTAAGCCATACGAATTGTGGAAAATATCGTCACGATATACTTGTAAGTACCCTTGGAGAAAACTTCATAATATATTGTTAGAACTCATACGAGTGTTTTGTGTTAAACGTTAGATATTATACTATACAATGTCGCCCATGGGCACGTGTCCGCCCGTAATTTTCTGAATATTCATGAAAAATTATCGAAAATTAACTTTAAAAGGGGGGTCTATCTTTATTATTTTTTATTATTAGTCTTTTTTTTTTAGTAGCGTTTGCCATATCTCCTATGTTATTGGCTCGATTTGGATTCTGTTTATTATTTCTAAAAGCTTATGAGTTATTTTATCGGATTAACTAATATTTTTTTGGTTAAATTTTTCAACTATGAAAAAAAACGGAGGTGAAGACATTAAAAAAAAAAAAAAAAACAGTATTTATTTGAAAAAACTCCAGCGTGTGTCCATAAAATCATAGCGGGATATATAAAAAAAAGAAAAAAAAATACGATAGACTTACGAACTTTTTAAGTTAATTTTCGATAATTTGTCATGAATATTCAGAAAAATACGGGCGGGCACATGCCCATGGGCGACATTGTATTAGTTATGTATTACTTAAAAAATTATTAACTTTTTTTATTTCAAGAAAATATAATTCCAATTTATTATATTTTTTATTCCAAACTTGGCATTGCTAAAGACATTTGCTTTCAAGGCAATTGCTTGTATTTTAAATAAAAAAGTTCGTAATTATAAACATTATTTTAATTTATATTGTGACATGTTGTAATGAAGCAAATTTTAAATGATATTTATTAAGAATAGTTTGGTTTAATATTTTCTAAATATATTTTCATAAATGGAGCTAATTGCGTATTGCTTTTATTAAGTATTTTTACGAGGTACGGAGATCGTTTTGATTATTCTTACTGTACCTGTTTAATGAACACTACTGAATCTGACAATAAATATGTTATATATGATCTACCCCATATATAAAATAGTGATGTGCACTGTCATCATTTATCGACACTATTCTTGTATAGAAAAAACTAACGATCTGATCGGGAATTTTAGAGAAATGGTGCTTCTACATAAGTCGAGTAACCCTGTGTAGCTATATTTTCTTTGATTTGCAATCTTTTCAACGAACAAGAGTTATCTTTCTGTCAGCTTAGTGCTACGCTTTCGAAGGCATCGATTGGCCGCGCCCACAATTTTACCAAGTTACTGTTGGTATCATATTAACTATTCTTTTAAAAATCGAGCAAGTGAATCTTGACATTTTCGGCGTGGACCAATTGAAAATTTATATTTAAAATATCCTTGTATAAACGTAAGTTAATCTATCGAAAATTGTGTCCGAGTAGGTCAGGAAATCGTTTAAAAATTCTGTAATTGAGTGTTGTATACAAAATGTATAAAACAAATGTAGTGGTATTTAGCTGGTGTCTTGAGATAGAGAATGTCGTAGGCTCGGTGTTTGAGTGCGGGGTAACACTCGTGACAACTACGCTATATGCAAGTTTAGAGAATTCTTCGCACCTCTCTCCCCCTCCACGTCGATACTAGGACAGTCTCACTATTAAGGCGCCAGCTTATAAATTATATACACGAAAATTTAAACTTAAAACGTTTATTACATACGTAACATTATATTATAAACTATGTAAATGATTTAGAAATGCTTTCTTAGTTATGAATAATGCCAAAATTGTTGAGATATTTGTATTTAACAGTTTTAAAGAATACTGCACATTATTTACAATATATTGGGCTAGTTTTCTTTACTCAAAATATTCCTTTTCACAGCTTAGTTTATTGTAATGATAATATTTGTCGTATCAAAAGGCTCGAAACATTACCAAGCCAATGTAAAAAATATTAGATAATATATCTACTTCAATATGACAAGTAGTATCATTAACTTTTTTGTGAAGTTTCGCTGATAATTTTTGTTAATTTAAGGTCGAGGAAATATTTACTATATTAATATTATAAATAAATAAATTAACTATTCTTTTATGTCGTTAAAAGAGATTTTATTTTTCTATTCACGGAGCTTATTATTCATTTGTAAAGTAATACTGTAAGATATAGTCATTGTGTAATTACTATTAGAAGTATTTAGGTCGCTTGAAAGTTTCTATGCCAATAAAAAGTAAGAAGCAATCGTGTCTTATTATAAAATAGGAGGTAGATGAGTGGAACGGGATGTTAAATTAAATAGCAGAGCGCGCATCGTAAGAGCGGTGTTCTAGTTGTATAGTTCACAGCCTCGAAATAAATAGAGTAATCAGGTACGTCGTGAGTCTCCCAGCCTTGCTTCCGGCAGTGTGCGCCCGCGGGCGTGAGCTCGGTGTCCTCGCATGGCGGGGTGTCCACTCAGCCAGGGCAGGAATACTGAGCCTTCGGTACACACACCTGCCCGTTGAACATCTGGTCGCGAGGGCACGATAGGTAGGTCCTCGTGCCGCTGACACAGAAGTAGTACCGCTTGCACTCAGTCCCCTGCTGCACGTAGAACCCGTCGCGCACGCAGCGCGCGCCCGCGTGCTCCAGCGAGCCGGCCGGCGGGCCCCCGCACTCGAACTGCGACGCCTTCACGCACGCGCGCCCGTCGAACATCTTGCCGCCGAGACAGGACAACGTGACGAGCCGGTCTCCACGCTCGCAGTAGAAGTATCTATAATTAAAGACTTGTGGTTACGCTTTCGTTCAGTACACAAAATGACAAGTAGATGATTAGCAGAAAAAAACCGGTAGATACCTTCGGCATCCTGATTCAATCTCGGCGTGGTAACCGTTCGAGAGACCTTCGCATGAGTAGTCCTCTTGCAGACACAGGCCAGGCTGCGCCGGCACACACGCCTCGCCGTCGAACACGCGGCCCGTCGGGCAGGCGTAGATAGACTTCTGTCCGCGCGCGCACTCGTAGTACCCGCGGCAGCCGGTGTCGTCGGCGCGGTACCGGCCGTCCGGCCGCCCGTAGCACGACTCGCGCTCTAGGCTCGGGCACAGGTACTGTGACGTCGGCGAGCATCGCACCCCGTCGAACACGCGCCCCGGGGGACACGCGAGCGTCGTGCGCAACAGACCGTCGCAGTGGAAGTATCGGGTACAGTTGGTGTCGAGGTCTTGATATGTGCCACTCGGAAGTCCTTCGCACTCCACCGAGACCGCTGGGCCATCGCATAGGAAATCGTCGGAAGGTGTACAGCCGCTGCCGTCGAACACAAATCCTGGCGCGCACAAGCCACGTTTCACCACACGCTCGCGCCTGCACTCGTACCAGGAGGTGCAGTCGTGCCAGTCGCGGTGCAGGCCGTCGTGTCGGTTGAAGCACGGGCTCAGAGCCGGCGGCGGGCACGACGCACGCGCCGCTTGCTCGCACGCGCCGCGAGCGAACAGCAGGCCCGGCTCGCACACGCCGCGCCGGATTACTCGGTGCGCTTCGCAGACAAAGTACTCGCGGCAGCTGGTGGTGCGGTCTGCGTATGCACCGTCCGGTACATCGCGACACAAAGACGAGCACGCCTCGTCGGAGCAGAACTCCGCGTCGCCGGCCGGCAGCGGCGCGGCGGCGGCGCGGGGCGGCGGGCAAGGCGCCGCGCACGCCGCGCAGCTCGCCACCGCGCGCAGCTCGCCGCCGCCGCAGCGCAGCGCGCGCCGGCACGAGTGGGACGCGTCGGGGTACTCGCCGTCCGGCAGGCCGGCGCACACGGGCTCGAAGCAGGTGCCGGCGCCGCGGGTGCACGCTTGACGCTCGAGGTCGAACCACGCTCCCGAGGGGCAGGCGCGCTCCACGGCCGTGCCGTTCTCGCAGCGGTAGTACTGGCGACAGGCGGTGCCCGGGCTGGCATACGCGAGCTCGTCTCCGGGCGCGCACTGGCGGCGCACGCAGGGCCGGCGCGCGCGCGGCACGCACGCGCCCTCCGGCTCGCTGAACGCGCGCCCCTCGGGGCATGAATAACGACCGGTCACTGCACCACTGCTGCACTTCACATATTTCTGGCAATCTTGATCATAGTCTGTGTGAAGACCGTCTCTGTGACACTCAAAACCCTGGCCACCTGAAATAATTGGAAGGAAATGTAATTTAACATGGACTTCCATCAGATCACCTGGGTGTACAGGTGCAGACAATGCTCTCTGGTAAAAATAGTAGTTTTTGAAATTATTAAATTACTTTGAGCCTATGAATTTCGTCCAATTCAAAAGTTAAAACTAATCGAGGACCCATAATTATGATGTTGCGTATATCAGTAAATGTATCAAGAATAAAGTACTCACTGCCGATCGGCGCGAGAACAGCGAGCGCGTAGAGCGCGGTGACGGCGCGGCAGGCGGGCGCGCGCGCAGACATGTCGGCTGCGACTGACGGCGCGCGCTGGTCGCGAGGGTTCCTTGACATTCGCACGCCCCCGCCGTAACTTGATCCCTGCGGTGGCCCGGATGCAGCCTCCGAGTTAACAATCTAGACACGCCTTGTTTATCGAGCGCCTGATGCTCGAGTGAAAATGACCGCAGATGAAGCTCGTTGGCCGTGAACTTTGCCTTCTAATGTAACGACAATGAGAAATATTCGATGAATGGACTTATTAGCGCATTTAGATGTTGGAGTATTGTTGTTTCGGGAAGGCGTTGAGGTACAGCGAGATAATTGGATTTCATACAAGTTTTTTCTGCCTTTAATATCTAAACATAAATTACTCGAAGGACACCTTTGCTACTTGACCTCCCACAGTGTTTTGCTTACAAGGCCATAAATCGTGTCTACCATTTATATAATTAAAGAATAAATTGCTATTCTGCCGTTGTAGGGGAGACCGAGGAAGTTGTGACAGGGGAGAATTGTTACAAAGTTCATTACTCGGATTATATTATCGTTAGCGAGCTTCCAACATCGCGGTATGTCTCTTTCTTGTGCCAGGAGAAGTAGGAGATGCAGTTTGTTGTGATGACCTACGGGGAGTGGATGTGACCATGCGACATCGATGGCGAAAAAAAAACCACAAAAGTAAGTTTTTCACAAACATGATCTATTCATCGATACGTGTTATTGGTTGGTAATTTTTTTGTAACTCATATATCTAAGTTTCAATTCATGATATTCACTTCTTAGCTTCACTATACATCTCGAGATTATGGTCTGAACCAAGCATGATTTTTTGGGCCTAGGAGGGTTGTGACAAGCTGTAACAACTCTCCTATTTTTTAATACGTTGTAAGTTAAGGTTTCTAAATGCGTTTTGGTGTGCTTGGGCATGGGTTGTTGTTTCAGAATACCTAATAAATGTTAGGACGACAGATAGAGGCCATCGAAGGAAACACAAAATTGTCTCAATTTCGTACCAAATTGTGATTCAAGTATTGAAATAATGTGTTTTTTTGTAGATTTTTCTTGTATTGAGAGTTTATTCAAGTAGATTTTTGCTTATTTACATTTATTTGTATATTTAAATTTAATTCATTTCCTTTACGTCTCAAAAACCACCCGTGTCACAACTTACCTTCACCTCTGTGACAACCTACCTCGGTACTAGGAGAGTTGTGACATATCAACCCATTTCAGTTTATGTAGTTTTTTATCTAATCTAGATAATTAGTACGAATTTTTCTATCTAAATCCTATAGAGGATAGAACTAGACATTTGTATCTAAAATGTGCATAGAGCTAAGACTGTTTTCGGCAGAGATATTTCCAGTGGCGTGAAAATTGTTACAACTCTCCTCGGTCTACCCTACCCGTGGGAAATTATTATAAAAAACACGTAGGTAAGCAAAAACATGCAGAGATCGTGTCTGAACGTAATACATACTTGGTACTGAGCCGGAATCTCCGAGAATCCGCCTATGCATACGAATGAAATTCTATTGACATAGATTGGATGATAATGGTGAACAAATATTTGCATTCGGTACAGACAGACTTATAGTGATGAGCCAACTCTCTAAATACTTGGCAAATACGCAGACGTACAAGAGCTGTGAACAGGTACTCTATTTCTGGAGTCTATGTCTCAAAGGGACTCATCAGTCAAGAAAAAAGGATAACAATTCCGAAAGCTAAGTGAGATATTTCATTTGTAAAACTTATAGCTAAATAACAAAGAATGGTTAGTTTGGTTAGTTTTTGCAAACCAAATCCTCCATGACCATACGTACAGATTGTTCATCGTCAGGGCAAAAACATTATGCTGCCACATGTACCTAGTGCGTGTGGATTGTGCGTATGCACATTATTGCACAAACCACCCACACGCACTGCATGCATATATAACATAAAGCGAGCTGTCCACCGCGAGCTAAACTAAGTTAGTTTGCAGTTAGTTTAGTTAAGCTTGCCAGGTTTTCATACAAGTGGGTGGACGCACATGTATTACGCGTTAGTGTATCTATCGAGTAGGTTCAAAGCTCAAACCACAAGTAGCTCTGTGGAAAAATTCTGTCTCAACGGTTTCTTGTTCATCTGTACCACACTAGCTGTATCCGTTTTAAACTTGTATCTATGCTAAGTCCTGTCATCAGATTAAAGCCAGTTCACAGTAACGTGAGACATATTAAGGTAACATAACTCCGAGGAATGTGTGGAATGTGATCTACGCGTGTGAATCCGCCAGGCCGCAGTGGGGGGCGGGCGGCATTCCTCTAAGGTGCCTTACACACGACTCATGCTGCTCGTGGATTTGGCACGTGGCAGAGACGAGTGAATCGTGACTGGTAACCGCGCGGTTCCGTTAGCGAATTAAGTAAGTACCTATATTTGAAGCTCCAAGAGCGAAATTGCACATTGAGCGGTAGAATGATCTTCCACAAACGGAAGTTTGTGCTGTGGCATTTGTTGAAAGCAGATAGAGAAGATTTATTCCTCTGAAAGGGCACAAAAACTGTTGTCATTCGAGGCTAATATACCAATCATTTCTTTTTTTTTCTACCTTTTTAAAATAAATATTTTTGTTGTCGATTTGTCAAGTTTCTTCACCTAATATATAGGTACCTATATAAAATCGCAGCTAATCAACCGCGGCGTGTGCAGTCCATACCCTAATCGATTACCTTTCGATCTTTCGATCATTATCTCGGCTACAGCCTCAATTACAATAAACATAGCCTCGGGCTTAGTTCCGTATCGCGTTGTTTAGCGTTTGATCGACAATGTTATTTGCAATCGTGATTGTGCAGCATTACATGACAATATCCTTCCTCATATTTCTTGTCGCTTGTCTTTCTTTTATTTGCATAAATTAATCGTTGGAGACAAGGGCGGATCCAGCCTTCGGGTCAGGGAAGGGTCACATAGTCGGGGTCCGGGTCCAGTCAGAACAGGCTCCAACCAGTGACGGACTTAACCTGTAGGTGGCCCGGGACGGCAAAACAAAATGAGGATCCCCGGTGTTCTCAGTTTATGTAGGTATTTCTTCTAGGAACATTTTGCAAAAAAAAAAAAAATGACAGCAAAAAAAATAAGTCTATCGTGCGTAATTATAATCTAAGTACCTACACCATGAACCTCACAACGGGCAGGATTTTTTTTCAGGGAGGTGAATTTTGATCTCCTCAATACGCTATTTACGAAAAGCAAGAATGTAGGGGAGCGAGCAAGCCTAGCTCGAAATTTTTTCATACAAAGTATTTATTTGATTCAATTGATCGATGAGATTAGAAACTTATCAGTGGTCGATCTAGACACAGCCCAGGGGGCTCAATAGGTTATTTACGAAAAGCAAGAATGTAGGAGAGCGAGCAAGCCTAGCTCGAAATTTTTTCATACATAGTATTTATTTGATTCAATTTATCGATGAGATTAGAAAATTATCAGTGGTCGATCTAGACACAGCCCGGGGGTCATGACCCCCATGACCCCCTCCTTGGATGGAGGAAGGGAATTTCAGACAGCAAAGCACACTCAAAAACTAGTGGTTTTGAGATACGCACGTGATTCGATGGCGAAACGATCGAAAAACGCATCGTTTCGCCAATCATAATCAATGGTTAGAACCAATAGGAACTCATTATTTATATTAAAAATATGTATTACCTTCTCAAAGACAATTGCATGCAGCTGAGATGAGAATGCTAAGAGGTATGTGTGGTGTTACACGAATGTATAGAATAAGAAATGAGTACCTACATAAGAGGAAAACAGAAAGTGGCACCGGTGACTGAAAAGTGGGGCACCGGTGACTGAAAAGTTGTGTGGAAATTGATTGTCAGGGTATGGGCATGTGTGGATCGCCCGGAAGACACGGTGGACCATACGGTGGAGGTCTGCCCGGCTTGGGCGGAGCACCGCCGTGGCCTCACGGTGGCGATCTCTTGCGTCCGGCCCTGGTTCGAAGCGAGAGTGCATGGGAGCCCGTCACTTCCTTCTGCGAAGCAGTAATGCTCGCGAAGGAGGAGGCGGAGCGCGCGAGGGAGAGGCAAAATTCGCGCCCTCGCGCCCTTAGTCGCCGCAGGAGACGCCCCGGCCGTCGGGAGTCGCGAGCCGACTTCCGGCCACCGTAGGCGCGGGCTTGCAGACGGTGAGCAATGGGTAGCTCGCCGTCCGATAAGAATCAGGCCCGGCTCGACAGCGCGTTGTGTTCCACGCGCGCCTCAAAGAGATGTCAGCACCAACTGACGGGGTCCGTAAGGGCCAATGCCTGCCGGGGTTGCGAGTTTGTCCTAAAGGGATATCACGACCCCGGCACACAGGCAACGGAAGGAACACGGGTGGGATTTAGTCAGTAAAAGTCTGACACGCCCTCCCGCTCCGCCCACAACAGGAGAAGTTATTTGATAATTTCCCAACCTTAAGAAAAAAAAAAAGGCCTAACTCTACATATAAGTATATTTGTATTTTTGTATTCCGCATTTTTTTGTACCTATCCGATGAAATAAAGGTACCTATGTATATTCTCTACGTTCTATAACAACGTAGCTTAAAAATACTATTTTGCTACTCACTCATTGACAGTTGCCAACACTCACGAGACATAGGAAAACGTGAGACACGCAAAAATGTAATTGTCTATAATGGGGCATTGTAATTGACGTTGAAAAGACCTAAGTTATTGGATAATCCAGTGCATACGACATTGAATAGGTATTTCAGGTTAGTCATTCGTTTTCGTTATTTCACGTCCGCATCTCTCTGCGAAAGAAATGGGTTTTTTAAATAATAATTGGCACATTTAAAAAATATAGGTAGCTAGGTAACTACTTGTGGTCGTAAACGGATATGAATATTTCGTTAAATGTGAAAATCATGTTCAATTACATGCTCTTTAATTACTGCAAACTACCGAGTGTTGAATAAATGATAATTATTTGTTTAAAATTTGGGTGGGAATCCCGAGTGTGGGAAAACCTAAATTAAAAAACTACGGCTCGAAATTTTGGGCGATCATCGACATTGATGTTTTTTATCGTAGATAAGTACACAAGATAGGTATTTATCACCGGCAGGTACATAAGCAATTATGTAAAGGCCCATAATATAAGCACCTAAAAGATTAAAAAAAAACCATACCACGAGATACTCAGCAGGAGAGATTCGAGAAAAAATATGGCTGCGTTGTAACTATGTATTATTTTTTATGTAGGTATTTAAATAACCAAAGGAATTCCGTAATCGATGATTTTAAATTTATATTTTTATGAGCGTAAAATCTTTGTGTAACGTATGCGAAACGGTTTGAAAAAGTGCTTGTAACCGATGACGTGCGAATGTTCGCATAGACATTAACGTAATATGAAGAGATGAGGAATTTATTCTTTATTGAATTCTCTAGTTAATAAAATAAATCAATTTCTTTATTGGAACAAAAAATACATTTACAATTTCATTGCGTACGATAATAGCCACATTAGTTATAAACTGTGTCGCAGCTATTAACGCCCACCTCCGTGACGAAGATGACAGTGTTCCAGGTATTTAATGCTATACTAGAATTTTAATTTACAAAATAAAACTAAATCAAAACTGAACTAAATAAAACTAAAGAGTTCGTATGTAGAGTTTGTGCAGTGTGAGTGCGCGTATGATGTGTAGATGGAGGGTATGTATCTAGGTGTAGTGTGTGTGGGCGTGTGTGTGTGTATGAAGCGTAAGTTTGTGCGGAGGTGTGTGTGATGAGCATATGTACTTCGGAAGAAAAGTCTTACACAGGAAATCCTTATGGACTAAAGTCTCGTTAAGTAAATATTTATTGTAAGTCGGTACCTACTACGTGTGATGCTGCCACGACTTCTGTCTAGATCCAGGAGCAGACCAAACCAGTCCCATCCAACTGCTCAGAGGGGTGAGGCAGGGGGATGTGATATCCCCGAAAATGTTGGAGTCACCAATGCGTTGGAGGACGCTGGACTGGACTAGACACTGGACAGGGTATCAACGTGAACGGCGAGTACATCGCACACCTTCGCTTTGCCGATGACATCGTCATAATGGCAGACGCTAGTACAGTTAGACCAGATGCTGCACAGCCTAAATGAAACCATTCAGTGGGTTGGTCTCGACATGAATTTGGACAAGACAAAAGTCATATACTATTCGCACGTCTTGCCGAGTCGTTTCTCGAAGTTTTGAAGAAGATGTTAACCTAGGGCTAGTGCTCCAGCTCGGTAGACACAACTTTGAGAAAGAAGCCAAAAGAAGGATCCAGTTGGGTTAGAAACGCTACCCGTTTGGAAAACTTCATCAAGTTTTCTCGTCGCCTATCCCGCAGTGTTTAAAGACTAAGGTCTTCAACCAGCCAGTGTGTCCTCCTGCCAGCACATACGGAGCTGAAACGTGGTGACCAACAGTCCGGCTGGTCCATAAATTTAAGGTTTCTCAGCGCGCTATGGAGCGGGTTATGCTCGGAGTTTCTTTGAAGGATAAAATCAGGAATTCAATTATCCGGAAAAGAAGCGGAGTTACCGACATAGCAAACTGAAGTGGCAGGGAAAGCAAACTGAAGTGGCAGTGGGCTGGCCATGTTTGTCGAAGAACCGATGGCCGCTGGAGCAGACGAGTCTGTGGAGTGGGGTGGAGACCGTCGTATCGGCCATCATAGTGAGGGACGCCCCCGAGCCAGAAGAACCGACGACCACACGTTCAGTGCCGGGAGCCCTCCTGGAGGGTTCACCTAGTCGCATATGGGATGCCAAGAGCCCTCGCGGAGGGCTCATCTTAAATGTAGGGCGAATACAGGATTATAAACCGTGAAAATAAAATCTGATGTACTTATATTTTAACAAGATTTAGATAAGCCTTGGTTTTAAAATCTAAGTTTTTTTTTTGTTCACGGTTACAAATCTTCACAAAAAAAAATTAAGGTTGGAAACCACGTAGGTATAGCGACAAGACCACCTGAAAACACTATTTTACTTCGTTTTACAGTGTTTTATAACACGGTTTTAAACCTAATGTCGTTGCTCGTCCGCGCAAACGTAATGCCGGCAACCCTCCCGGAGGGTTCACTCCAATATGTATGGCGGTATGGCGTATGAGTTCTATCAAACGTGGGTGGAGTCAAAAGTGTTAAGAAGGTGGCTGGAACAGAATAGATGCAGAAGGTGAAGGACATGGTGTTGTAGCGCAGCCTGGGAGAGGCCTAAGTCCAGCAGTGAACTGTGATAGGCTGAGCTGAGTTGATCGAAGTACCTATCTACTACTGCATAGTCTTGAAGGTGACAAGACTTCAACATACTCATTCACTAACGTAATTTATGACCGATATTCGAAACCTGGCCAAATTATAAATTGGTATTAGGTTCCGGGTTCCGGATCTAGAAAACTATCGTAAAGTAGATACGACAGACAAGTCTGTAATTTAATTAAATGATAAATGACTGATACCTATAAAGCCAGTGACTCAGCCAAGGAGTTCCGTTCTGAAATAGGTCTATGACTTTAGAGAAAGATAAATAAAATGCAATATCAAGCGAAATTACGTCAGATAATGAGATAACATCCTGTACCAAATCGCACGCTCGTGAATGCGTATGTTTTACAAGTTATAATTAGCACGTCGAGATGGTCGAATTATAGCGGATCTCGCGTTTTTGTGCGCATTCCTAACGCACAATTAATATTCCCTTGGTGGACCGAGTACTGTGCTCTTTGACACAACCTCATTGCTGAAACTAAAAACACTTATCCGGGTTAAAATTCACCAGTAAAAGCTTTAAGGTCATTCAAATATCATGGCATTTACCTATTGCTCCTTTTTAAAAGGATACCATACACAAAGTTGCTTCAAGTAATGTAACACACACAACAAAAATAGAACTTAACGTCTCTTAACGATCGTCCGTCACGAAAAATTATTGATATTCAATATTGCCAAATAAATCCACCGATATATAAAACACACATTATCACTATGAGAACAATCTTGATGGTCTTTAAAACTTAGATAAGTAAACTTTATAAACCATTTAGGAATTCCGGCTTCCAGTGACACGAACCGAGATAATTTGCACATTTGGACGTAAAATGAATACATGAAGATAACATTTTGGACATTATAATTATATTTGAATTAGATTTGCTAGCGGGGGGTGCATGCTGAAGGTCAAATGATACAATTCGCATCGACAAGATTTGTGAGATATTTAACTTATTTTTATTCTCAGCAATGTTACATCCGTCGAGAACCTAATGTAAATGTGTCTGTTCGTCGTATGTTCGTGTGTTTACCTGTAATTTTTGCTATAGGCTTAAAAAACCGCAGTACTATATCTTGCTACTCCAGAAAACTGCGGCCTCTTGTGTAAAAAAAACGATCTGCAACGAACATTTGTGTAACAAGATCAAGACCCACTGAAGCAGCTGTAGGTGATGAAGACCTTGATTGTGTACCTACCTACTAACAGCCTATCGAAAACTAAACTAGTGTGGAAGCCCTGGGATTAACGACCTGAAGGACTAACGGGTTTTTGGATGCAACCTGAGAGCAGTGGATTTAGTTAGTCCAAGTTGATTGAATACCTTATAGCCTAATAGTCGCTGAACCGACTCTGGATCAAAGTGGGATCATTTAAGTAGGTATTACAGAACCTAAACTTAAGGTTCTTTGTGCCCCAAAACCTGCAATCGACATCTACGCTGCCACAATGACTGTAAAAGTTGCGGAGTTTTGGACCAACTAAATTTAAATTGTCGTAGGAGCCATCGACTCGAAGAATATGTAAGTAGATGGACTAGTAATGGCCACGTTAATGCAGGAAATCTGTCTACTCCAGGTAAGTCTTTTGGTAGGTAATTGAGAACAGTCGCCTGTCTCTCCTTACCTACCAAAAGGTTATGCGGCAGAGACCAACCGTCACTACACACAAATGCTATTGATTTAATTAAAGTATTTTTAAATGGAAAATTGAGTAAACCGTCTGTTCAAATTGGCCGAAATATCAAGGTCGCTTAGGTAATTAGCAAATAATGAAAAAGGAAATGTTCTAATTAGGTACATCATCCTCGTGTTTGCTCTTTGCTGTTCTATATGGCAATCGATGTTCATCGAATAGAGTTGTTTTGCAACATTAATGCTATACATATGTATATTCAATAAATTATTACCATTATTTATCTCACGTGCTGCTTCTGTTATTAACTTCAAGGGTTTAGGTAAATTACTTACAATAAGATTTCCTCATGAATACCAATGGAATTAATCATCATATACATATATTGAAAAACTCGTCAATTAGAGATGATTCGCATTGCTATCGCAGATATTCACTTAAATGTAGGTACTGGGCTCTTTATTATTAGCATAGACAATTCTTAATTAATTAGGTTTACGTGTTCTACTATTTACTCTGTCTAATAAGTTTATACGTAGATTTAATTGAAGTGACTCACTTTGTGCTTCCGTAGTGCAACGGAGCCGGATGTTGAAGCCACAGCCGATAAAAAAAAAATAAAAAAAATATGGTGGTTTTGGCGGGAACTCTTGTCGCAGCAGTGGATAATATTAAGTAGGTATAATATGTTGTTGTTAGTAGGTTATATATATTATGCCCATTTTATTATAAGTACCTGGACGACCGAGGTCTGCTTGGATGAAAATAGAGAATGATCATTTAATAGTATAGGATAGTTCATACTATAGTAGGTACTTACTAATTCTATGCTGCCATGACAGTAGGTACTTACTAATTCTATGCTGCCGTGATAGTAGGTACTTACAAATTCTATGCTGCCATGATATTAGGTACTTACTAATTCTATGCTGCCATGATAGTAGGTACTTACTAATTCTGTGCTGCCATGATAGTAGGTACTTACTAATTCCATGCTGCCATGTCATTATTCTTAGGTAGCAATCTTATTCTAAACTTTGGGCGACCGAGCTCTGCTCGAGTGAAAATACGGAGGATAATTTTCCCAAATATAAGACCTAGCTAGATCGATTTTTCGGCCCCGTAAACCCCTATATTGCAACTTTCATCGAAATCGTTAGAGCCGTTTTCGAGAACGTGATTACTAATATATATTTAAATATTTATACAAATATTGGTCGTTTAATAGTATAAGATAAGATTTCAAGCAACAATATGATTAATAGCTCACTGCTAGCCGGAACTTGGGCATCGACGCGCGACTGCCAGCTGTTTTAAGGCGGCTACACATGTGCGTTAATTAATTAACTATTTATGAACATTATAATTTTAATACCTATCACATTAAGCTATACATCCACATAGTGAATCATGCATGTTAGCGGTAGGAGTGTCCATGTAGTGATTAATTGTTTCTACTAAATCTGATCCAAATTGGATAATCCCCCATATGTTTGTATAACCTCCATAAATTAAGTTAGAAGGTATAAAATGACAGCTCTGTTTAAAAAAAATTTATTAAGCGGTCAAAATTATAAATAAGTATTCGAATTAATTTCGTATACAAATCAACTTAAAACCTATTTTTAAGTTAACCAAAATAATCCTTTAAGATGTTTTAATGTGCCGGATATTGTAAAGTGTCATTCGATTCCGTTGCGTAAATTGTATCGAGGCGCCACGGCGTCATCACCTTCCGCCTGGCGCAGGTCCTCACCGGACACGGTTGTTTCGGGAGGTTCCTGTTCCGGATAAGACGGGAGGAAACGCCCGGGTGTCACCATTATGTGGATCGGCCGGAGGGCACGGTGGAGCGTACGGGGGAGGTCTGCCCGGCTTGGGCGGAGCACCGCCGTGTCCTTGTGGAGACGATCGGCGGCGGTGACCTGTGGCATCCGGCTCTGGTCCAGGCCATTGTACGGAACGAGAGGGCATGGGAAGCCGTCACTTCCTTCTGCGAAAGAGTAATGCTCGCGAAGGAGGAGGCGGGACGCGCGAGGGAGAGGCGAATTTCGCGCCTTCACGCCCCTAGCCATCGCAGGAGACGCCCTGGGCGTCGGCCACCGTAGGCGCGGGCCTGCGGACGGTGTACAATGGGTAGCTCGCCGTCTGATAAGCACCAGGCCCGGGGCTCGGGGCCCGGGCGCGTTGTGTTCCACGCGCGCCTCAAAGAGATGTCAGCACAACTAACGGGGTGCGCTAGGGCCGATGCCTGCCGGGGTCGCGGGAAAGTCCGAAAGGGTTACCGTGGTAACATACAGGCAACTGAAGGAACACGGGTGGGTTTTAGTCATTCAAAGTCTGACACGCCCTCCCGCTCCGCCCAGAGCGTTAGAAGTGATACGATAATTTCCCACAGAAAAAAATAAAAAAAAAGTGTATCACCCCGTCATCCTATGTGCAAGTTATAACCGGTCCACTTCCATGCATTTTATGACAGTAGGTTGGAACAAGAAATACCTATTTCATTTATTTTTTGACGCACAATCTCCCAATTTAATTGGTAGTATATTGGAGCAGGTACGAGTTTGGAGCTAGCCATATAAGGAAGCTAGAATCGTTCGAATGACGTATGAAATAGAAAAATAATTATCTTTTACCGAAAAAGGAAATTCGATGACGTTGGTTATCCAAATTTTCTTGGTGTTTTTAATTGAGTCGTGGCTATTATTAATTCTTATTTTGGCGAAATAGTTATTGTATTTCATTGAAATAGTTTTACCTACCTGAACTAATTCAGGCAAAGTTTTACCCAGTCGGTAAATTAAAAAAACCCCATGGGCTTGGATTTATAAATGCCATGTCCTACCAAAAATAAAACAATTATTGGAGGCCTGTTAGGCTGTTAATAATTAGCAAAACGAAGAATTTTCAGAGAATTGGTTGGCTACGCGAGCAGTGTAATAAAAGCCACAAGAAAATTCTCTTATGACACAATCCAGTTCAGCGAAATCGGGTGGGTTATTCAGCCAGTCGATAATTTTTTCATTTCGAAGCAGTTTTTTTTCTAGTACTATCAGAAGTACCTATCTTAAGAACGGTGAAATAAAATCTGAGGTACCTACCGCCTGTGTGTAAACACTATATTCAATGGCAGATGTTATTTTAGGATTATGTGTCAAATTGGGTGGATTTTGAGGCAATGATATAACTAAGTTCAATAAAGTGTAATGTCTGAGTACTTCGTAAACTACTCCTAAGACTAAACCGTTATGCAGACCGGCGTGACTCGACAGCGCGACGCGACTCTAACGAAACAATTTCTAATGCTGGGGCTACATTGTCGCGTTATCGCGAGCTGAACTTCGCGCGCTCTCTCTCGCACACCGTTAGACGTCTCGCTGAGCAACAGAGAGCACGCAAAGTATAGTTCGCGATAACGCGAAAATGTAGCCCCTTTTTTTTTTTTTTGGGGATGGGAAATCATCAAATGACTTCTCCCGCTCTGGGCGGAGCGAGAGGGCGTGTCAGACTTTTACTGACTAAAACCCACCCGTGTTCCTTCCGTTGCCCGTGTGCCGGGGCCGCGATATCCCTTTCGGACAAACCCGCAACCCGAGCAGGCATTGGTCCTTACGGACCCCTTCAGTTGGTGCTGACATCTCTTTGAGGCGCGCGTGGAACACAACGCACCGTCGACCCAGGCCTGGTCCTAATCGGACAGCAAGCTGCCCGTTGCTCACCGTCCGCAAGCCCGCGCCTACGGTGGCCGGAAGTCGGCTCGCGACTCCCGACGCCCGGGGCGTGTCCTGCGGCGACTAGGGGCGCGAGGCCCAAAACTTGCATCTCCCTCGCGCGCTCCGCCTCCTCCTTTGCGAGCATAACTGCTTCGCAGAAGGAGGTGACGGCCTCCCATGCACTCTCGCTCCGAACCATGGCCTGAACCAGGGCCGGACGCGAGAGATCACCGCCGCCGATCGCCTCCGTGAGGACACGGCGGTGTTCCGCCCAAGCCGGGCAGACCTCCACCGTATGCTCCAACGTGTCCTCCGGGCGATCCACACAGTAGTGACACCCGGGCGTTTCCTCCCGCCTTATGCGGAACAGGAACCTCCCGAAACAACCGTGTCCGGTGAGGACCTGCGTCAAGCGGAAGGTGAGGACGCCATGGCGCCTCTCAAGCCACTCCTCAAAGAGGGGACTTATCGCCGCAATTGTGACGTGCCCAGCGCTGGGTTGCGACAATCACACACTCCATGCCGCCATGAGATCCCGCCGGAGCTCTGTCCGCTGTGCCGTGATTTCTCGCGGCAGCGGAGTTACGCCTCGGCGTTTCACCTCCTCGCGACACTCCCACATGTGCGCGAAGACACAATGTAGCCCCAGCTTAAGAAAGAACAATTACCGGTGTCGCGTCGCTGGACTAGTCGCGCTAGTCTGCACGAGCTTTTACTAATGTTCCAATTACACATAAAACAAAAAATGTTGACCTTAGCGCCATCTAGCGGGAAAATAGCCACGAGCAGACCGTATGTTTCACCTTAAGTTTGATGGTTATGAGAACAAAATCTACTTCGAGGAAGTACATAATTGATAGTACTCATTCCGTTCCGTTGCCGGTCTTTAGGTACCTACTACGGTGCTGGACAACTAACTTCATATTTCTGACTTACCGACTCCTTGAAAATTCAAAAGTGCCTGTAAATGGTTTCATTGAAATAAATTCTGTGAGGCTGAGTTTACCTACTTACGTATCGCAAAGGCAGGCCTAGGTATCAATGTACGACTACCTTGTGAGAATATTATGTAAGTAAGAGTTCAATATCAGTGACATGTTAGTAAAGTGTCGTCATTACACATAATAAGTAACACAAAGTAATGTTATAAATACACGATGCGATCTTGACACTATTGTGTGGCCTCAGCCTAACAATAGAATCAAACTCTCCGGTTATTATTATTGCAATTAATTATGTATACTTAAGTTTATCTAAAGTTTTTTTTTCAGTTTTTTGTGACTAATTTACAAAATGACGCTGTGAGGCCAACCTGCTATCTAATTACGCAACACATTTTCGATTTGCAATTGAGTCAAATTGGTTTCATTTGACTAGAATTGCTTTCAAAAGTTGTAAATTGAAAGCAATTCTAGTCAACGAAACCAATTTGACTCAATTGCAAATCGAAAATGTGTTGCGTAATTAGATAGCTGGGACACAACAATGACATGTTTTTCAGAAGGCCAATAAACTAAACTTTTTATTCATTTCTAATTCGGCAAAATTTATATCCTTATTATAATTTGAGTTATTTTTAAAGCTAAAAAAGCATTTAAGTATTAAGTATTATTTTATTTTTGTGTTCAGTTTTGGAGTATAATTATTAACATCCGGATACGATTGACGACATAACAAGTGTTGAGTTCGTTGCAAAGGTGAACAGTTGAAAAACATACAATTATCTATACCTACTCTTATTCTATACAACGACAACGAGTATTTGTAAGTTTGTATGTAAGGGGTAATCTTCGGAACTAAGGGGGAACCGACTTGAAACACTAATATTAACATAATTAAGAAAAACTAAAATGTTATCGGCCTAGGCTAATTTAGGTACAGTCCCATGTGGATCCGACCGAAAATTCTTTCACTACTGCCGAGGTCATAGGATATACGAGTATTTTAAGTTAAAACAAGAAACTTCACGTGGACAAAGTCGCGGGCAGAAGCTAGCCTAGTATGTATAGAATATTTTGGATTGGTAAAATCTTAAGGCGGTATAATTTTAGGTTACTTATACCCAAATTGCGTAATAGACGACCAATCAGAATCTGAATCATTTTGATACGGATTGCTAATCCATTGCTTCATAAGTTCGAAAAAAAAAATTGCTCAACAACGTAAATAACGCAATGAATGTTGTTGAACTGTCAAAATGAAACAGATTAGTCGTAATCGTTTACGAAAATGTGTTGCGTGCTTAGATACCAGGGTAGCCCACTATAGTGGTTTTCTTCAATAGTTTAGAACTTAACAGTGAACGTCGCTGGTATTAAAATTAAAATAATTTCCCTTAGATCTTACATATTCATAATGATGGTAGGGGACTACCAAAAACTTTCGGATTTTTACAGCTTTAATAATGCCCATCTGTATCTACTCAATTAGATATTTAATAAGATTGTTTATACCATTTCTTTTAGGACGAGCGCGAGCGGTGCGCTAATGCAAAAAACTGTCACGCAGTTTGACAGATTTATGAAACGTGTAAAAGTGTTTGATTCAAAACAATTTTTTTTTCAATAATTATAACAAAAAATAAAGCTCACATGTTATTTCATTTCAGTAGTATTGCTGAAAACCTTGTAGGTATTCGACTCCACTAACTTCTACCGTTTATCGCTCCACCTAATATACATAGCTGTCACTGAATCACTGTCTCTCAAGATACAGGTTTCCTAGTTTGAGAGGCAGGGTTTCCCATATTGTGTACAGATTTCAGTTCTTGGATTAAACTGCATTGTGTTACTACCAAAGCTCATCTAAATTGTGTTTATTTAAATATGTTAAATCTGTATTTTTGTGAAATAAAGGTTATTATTATTATTATTATTATAGCTAGTTTTAGTACCTTGGATCTAAGTGAGCTTTTAGCTCACTCATGGTTAGGTTACCGTTGATATGTAAATCACAATCCTCAGCATATCTAAATAGCACATAAGTACCGGCAATATCTATTAATGGTAAATAACCAACGCAAACGATGTGCATAAGTATAAATATTATTCAAATTAACTGCTAAAAGGTTCCGTTTTGATGAAATAATTTCAAAGTTAATTCTCATGACCTCAAAAAGCGGATCAGATAGAGTAGTTCTATCCTCGTTATACTTCGGTATTTATAAAAAAATATGGGTACCGGTTTCTTAATATGGATCTACACAAACAATTAATATCTAATTATAATTTATGGTCGAAACTTGTGTTTACATGTGAAGACGTATATGTTATTTTACAAATCAATTGATTAAAGTGTTACCTACCTACGTCGTGTTCCGTAGCTTTCAAATGATTTTATTTTCTTTTTCTGTTTATATATTTTAAAGTTGTTGTTTACAAAAATACCCAAAGTTATTTCTAGTTCCAATGATAGCTTTAATCATAAATATTACAAAAACAGTACATGGTAAAAAAGTAATGACATTATAGTCCTAAAAAACCCTTAAGTTGATGACACAAAAATTACGAAATGTGTCCTACTCTTGATATATTTATTAACTACGATAGGTCTCGGAGGTTATAAATAGAAAACTTAGGACTATATAAACGGCTTTCTTAATAGGATATACCGTATTGTAAGAGCACCCTATAAAAATATCTTATTAGGATAACGCTAAAGTGCTTTGGCACGCTCAGTTCAGTTCGTTCAGTTCTGCTATGCTGCTATGCTACTTTTGTTCCAGCACCATAGGATACATAAAAGGGCTTCAAGACCATCAAACATTAGGACTTTAGGAAGTTTGAAAGAGGCGCCAGTGACAAAAAAGTTGAAAGGAAATCGTTTTTTTAGTATGGGGAGTATGGTATGAAGCGTTTTATTCCTCAAGTGGTTTAAAGACTCAAATCAATTTGCCTAGCCTTTTCCCAACTATGTTGGGCTCGGCTTCCAGTCTAACCGGATGCAGCTGAATACCAGTATTACATGGAGCGACTGCCTATCAGACCTCCACAACCGAGTAACTGGGTAATACGATACCCCTTGGTTGCCAGACTTTCGGGCGTCTGAGTTCTGATGACCCGTAACGGTCGCCAAAGATCCACGAATGACAGCCGGGACCAACGTTTTAACGCGCTTTTCGAGGCACGGGCGAGTCTCGGTATGTAAAGGTGGTCACCCATCCACGGACCAACCCCAGATTAAAGAGTCATGAATAATAATGTTGATGGAATGATATGAAAGAAAAAGGAATGAATGAGAGAGTAAGGCACGGTGTTGCGCCAACCCCACGTAACATGTTACTTACAAGGGCAGGAAAATGATGAATGTAGGTACATACATAGGTTTTAATTTTCCAAGAAAACATGTACTATCGAAGAAATTCATATTTAAGCAGTTTGAAAACAAAATCCCATGAACGCGATAGTTTATTCCCGTTGTCCCCGTATGCCATATCCCCGTCACGGGGACAGCGGGACGTGATTTAATTTATTTCCCGTTGTCCCCATAACGTACATTTGGCTAACGGGGACAACGGGAAGTAAACCTTTTTTAAATCGAAACAGCTAGGTTAGGTTAGGTTAGAACTGTGACCACACAACGCACGAGCCGAGCGAGCGAAGCGAGCGGTGCCGCGGCAGCGGCCGGCGAGTGCCAGAAACATATTTTTGAATGTAAAACCAAACCACGGGGACAACGGGAAGTATTATTAAATATTTAATTGAAGTACCGCTGTCCCCGTAGGACGGGGACACGGCGTACGGGGACAACGGGAATAAACGAACGCGATGACCACATCTGTTACCGCCCCGTTTCTATGGCGGCCGAGCGCTGCAAGCAGAAATAGTCCTAACGGTGTATAGATATGAACTTCTTCAATAGTACCTAATCAAAGCCATGTATTCAATAATCAGTGACACATTATTAATTAATTATTGTGACATTGGCGAAGCAGACTGAGTAATGGCACCCATAAATATTTATCGGAACAATTAATTTCAAGCAACTGAATAACAACTCGTCGCAGTCGCAGGCGCAGTTATGAATGAATCTGTATCTATTAGTTGCACGTGAACTTGAACTTTATTAATAGCTTAGTCTTACTTGTAGATTTGTTGTTACAAAGTAAGAACTTAATGCCTTGGACATGAATACGTGATAAAGCGTAAGTTTTAAATGCACAATACTAAACTTAAGCTGCTAAGAGTTAGAGTTCTATTTAAAAAAAAATACTCTCCAACACGGACTTAGGTCAGTCAGGTATAAATAATACTGCGAACAACAAATCTGTCTGTTGGCTGATCTAAGACTATACACCGTGTCATTTTAGTCGTTTTACAAAAACAGCCCACTTCATGTATCCAATGACTACTAAACATTTATTTAAAAGAAATTGATTTACACCGTGACATTTCAGTCGTCTTACAAACGGCCACTCAATGTACCCGACAAAAAATACCTCTAGGAGCAATAAAAAAAATTGTTACATTTTATCTTTTATTTTTAATGAATGTGTAGTAGTCATTGGATGGATACATGAAATGGGCTGTTTTTGTAAGACGATTAAAATTCCATGGTGTCTAGAAAAAGACACTTAGGCTACGTTTCCAACAGAGATGAGGGAGGATGCGTAGCAAGGGATGTGTGTGAAACTAACCAATAAGCTATTACAGTGAAGCGATTTTATTGGTTAGATAACGCAGCCTTACTTCTCTACTTTCAAGAGTTTGCCCAACCCAGTACAAATAAAACCGATTAACTGGGTTGTGGAAGAAAATACACTAACACATGTTCAGTGCCAGGCACCCGCCTGGAGGGTTCACCTGTTCGCATATGGTATGCCGGGAGCCCTCGCGGGGGCTCATTTTGAATGTAGGGTTTTCTTATGGAATACAGCATTATAAACCGTGAAAATAAAATCAGATTTATATTTTAACAAGATTTATTAGTATAAGCGTTGGTTTAAAAATCCAAGCATTTTGTTTTTTTTTTAAGTTTCTTGTTCACGGTTACTAATATTCACAAAAAATAATGAAAGGTTGGAAACTACGTATAGTAACAAGCCCCCAACACACTATTTTACTTTGTTTTACAGTGTTTTATTGCGGTTTAAACCTAATGCCGTCGATCGTCCGCGATGGTGGATGTGATGGCTTTAGCGAAAACGTAATGCAGCAACCCTCCCGGAGGGTTCACTTCCAATATGTATGGCGACATGGCCTATGAGTTCTACGAAAAGTGGGTGGAGTCGAAAGTGTTAACTCTTGGGGAATAGCAGCAGCAGTTCATTCATTCATTACTTCACACATTTTCAGGAATTTGTTGGATACAATCGCGTAGGGAAGACGTAGTAAAAGCATCACTCTTTTACAAAAGAAAGAGTTACTCTTTTATAAAAGAAAGAGATTAAGAAAGAAATAAAATAGTTTACTTAGCATTTGTCATAAGTCCACACAAAATTAAAAAAACTGGCCAAGTGCGTGTCGGACAACGCACAATGAAGGGTAATAAGTCATCGATATACGTCACGGTCAATTCTCCAACTGCAAATGTAAGTTTGTAATGCAATAAAAAAATTGTATGATAAAAATACAAATTAACGATTTTCGGACTTTTTATTTTACTTGTGCCTTAGACCTTGCTTCCTGCCAAATTTCATGTTTCTAGGACAACGGGAAGTACCTTTTATGTTTTGATTTATTTGCGAGTATCAAAACATGTCGCATAAATTGGCCGTATTTTTTTATTGCATTGACTTAGAAGCCTGATTTTTTTAGAGCTCCCAGAGGCCAAGAGACCTACTTATTTGATATTAATTACAACTTGATACCTCCACGCGTTTCTGAGAAAAAGGGTCTTGACAGACTGACAGAAAGATGGACGCACGACGAAGTGATCCTATACGGAACCCTAAAAAACACAAAGAAAAGTCTAAAGTACTCTACGTACCAACTTAACAGTTACGAACTTACGAAAGTATGCTTAGTTCAATATTCCGTATTTATACCTATAATTATTAATCAGCTGTGGGAAATATGCCACGATAGTACTCATAGTACTTATATTCGAAGACGATGAGCCGTCAAGCTTCGGGATTGTAACATTCAAGTTCAAGAGTTCAAGTATTATCGACGTCCATAGATACCTCGAGATAGCGTATAAATTAGAGAGGACAGCTTTGTAATCAATATTGAGTAGGTAGGAGTTAGATCAGCTATATATAGATTCTAAATATCTCGATGGTCAACAGCAGGCAAAGAGAGATTTTATCCACCTTCTTAGGGGTCAACTGCCAACTTTCATTAATGTTTTAATCATGAAGAGTATTAAGTGTTTCATTATGAATCAAAACGTTGATGGTAATGTCCTTCTTTTATATATATTTGCGTCGTTTATTCGAGTTTTAGTGTCGTGTTGTATCAATATTATATTTTACATAATGATAAATACCTGTTTATTTATGTGTTATACCTGTTTTGGAGTCATAACGGCCGCCGGGCGGTCTGCCTCTCACCTATATTTATGACGTAACCTGATCCGCGACATTTTTTCGGGGTTCTGTGCTAATAATGAGGTCGCCGAATCCTTGTAAGTTTTAGTCCTTTTTTTCGATTAAATTGTTTTGAGATGTTAGCGTTTATCAATCAGGAAGTAGGTAGGTACCTTTAGGATTGTGTTTACGGAAGATAATTTTATCTCCATGATCCAAACACTTCAAAAGCCCGGGCAAACTTAAAAAAAAATGTTTGGTGGAATCAGAAAAAAAATCCTAAACACCAGTCATTTTTGTTGAACCGAATCGTATTTGGTTGGTATTTTTAGCATGATACAGTACTTTTGGTTAATACTCGTACCTATCTGATTATACGTATGGACTTACGTAGTGTGGCGTACTAATTATCACTCTATATAGTTTACACAGCAACGCTTAAGTAAATAAATTCCGTATTACTATGACATCTGTATGATTGCCGACTAGCTTTTTTTAGAGGACAGGCACGTTACTCTAATTCCAATCCCTGTGACTCCTGTAAGCCAGAATCTATAGTGGAACTGTAGGAGGTTCACCACTGACCCTTAGGAGAATGCAGTTGTAATAGGAATAGTACTTTATAATGAAATAAATGGTTTATCGTTGTTATTTGATAAATCCTTTTTATGGATGATATATTTAGAAGGCTCAAAAGCTGTAGGGTAGATAGGTACATAGTTCGTTAACCCAAAAATAAAATAAATACGAATAAATAAACTTTAAAATGTGTTTAATCATCCATTTGAAACAAAAGCTGTTATTTTATTATACATAATAGCTGATCGTTTTGACGTCATTTTGTAATAGGTAAACATAAAGTTACCATAGACGAAAGTCTTTTTTAATCATTAATTTTTAGTTATAGAATATAGCAACATTTATATATTCTTTGAATCATAAGATCCGGCTTGAAATTATTCGGAAAAGAACTGGAGTTATCGACAAATAGATTGTAGAGTTGGCAAGTTTTTTTACATGATCACGTAAAAAAGACAAGTTAACTCGAATACTTAATAAAACAAAACAAATATACCTATAATTAAAAGTACGGAAAATTAGTTGGCAGGTGCACGTCATGACTGTGACAAGAAGGCACAGTATCATGCTGAGTAATCACCATGATGCTGTGCTATGGCGGAGAAACAGCACAACGGGCAAGTGGCCGTGGGCCAGTCATGGTTGTCGAAAGAAAGACAGACTAGATGACGTCCAGACGAGTCCTCGAGACGACATCCTATCAGTACGCGTGTGGTCTAGCTAAATGGAACAACCACCTTGAAGGCAGCTGGCTCTGGGACAGATTGGATGCGGGAGGAAAAGAACCGGATGCTGTGGCGCAACTGCGAGAGGCAGTTCTTCCAGTAGTGGACTGCAATAGGCTCAGTTGATTGATTATTTATAGCAGTGATCTGAAGAATCTTTCTCAACTTTTTCCATTACTTGCCTAAATTTAAGATACGCCTTAAATGGAGTCCACCATTTTACGCGTATCCGGGCAGCATCAGCATACGCTTGAAGCAAAAACTGAATCTGATCACCATCAAGTGAAAAAAAGTTTGATCGTGGGAATGTTTTGTTTGACAAGGGTAATGGATTCAGGCAATGAACCATCCCATCAACAAGATCAGAAATAAAAAAAATACGTACTTACCTATTTTACCGGTCCTACGTATTTTATATTAAAACTTAGGTAAAATATTATAACTACCTGTTATACAGCTGATACAAGATAATCTTCACTTTTTGTTGCTTTGTAAACACGTATCTATATCCGTCATACAAATAAAGGCCTTCATAGATGTTGAATTAAGGCTTTATAGTGTAAAGTGACTCCATCTGTAGCTATAGCATTGAACTAAGTTGACTTGAGATTAAAGTCTGATCAAGTACAGCTAGGAGTTCAGAGCTAAGAACATTGTGTTTTAAGGATTAAAATGCAACATGGAACTCACAATTTCAAATATCTAGGATAATTTTCCTGAAAACTTTACAGTTTTCCTTAACCTAAGCCTTACCAATGTCTTGTGACTTGAACGTTTAAATAATATCAACTTAAGACCGTCAGTGGTACCGGCTGCTTTCTCCAGATGGCGGTATAACGTCGATAAAGCAGATTAAGGCTTTTACGCCTATCTTTGTAGTGATCCACAAGCATTTACAGTAGCAAAATAATTTTTCACGACAGTTTCAGAGTTAAACAAGTAATTGAGAGGTATTTTTTTAAAGGTATGTGGAAGTAGTGATGTAAAGGTGTTGTAACGAGGTTGTATGAAACATGGCGGCGGTGCGCGTCGGTACAGCAGGGCACCGGTCGGCGGGCCGTCGACGGGCGACACGCAAGCGCAACAGGTAGGTTAAGATTCACGGTCCGTCGCATTTGCTGGTCCTATGCGCACGACGCGGCCCTCGCATACAGCACACCAACCGCGACCGACGAAATGTACGGGGATCATCGGTGATCAGTGAAGTGATCGTATTCTAGTGATAGTTAACAACAAGTGCTTGTGTCTGTGATATGACGAGGACCAGCTCCGGAGTTTGAACGAGCACCACTCAGCGGATCTTAACGGTAAATTTCGTCAAACGTGACAATATGACCTGAGTGTTTACGAGTCAGGTGATGGGACATAAATATGTATTCAACATGTGAATAATTTGATGAGTGTTGATTAATTGAATCAAGTAAAGTCGCACGCGCAGTGTTCCACTTCGGACGCGAGAACTCGCTGGATTCCTTCCACGTAGCTCGTAGCGGTGTTTACACGTGAATTATGACACCTGTATCGGATGAGTTCGTGTTGCCGACACTAACCATTTTCTTATATTTAATAAGTTTTCTTAAAAGAAAGTTTTGTTAGTTTAGGATTGTTAGCTGGTACACCATGGAGTCGGTTTACCGTTGCAAAAGAAAGTAGGATCCGTAAATATGTAGGTAAAATTCTTTTCGTTGTTAAATCGATTAGATGGCATGAGAATCTTATTGGATTATAATTGACATTTAAGTTATGAGTCGCGTCAAATAAACGGGGGTAATTATCATTTTATGCGTTCAAGCCATTCATTAATGAACCGTGCGCATTCGTAGAACACACTTCAAATTCCACAATTCCAATGCAACCGTTGGCCGAGTTACCTGCATCCCAAAATAAGTAGGTGGACAAGAATCAGTTATTTCACACTCAATATGATGAAATTCATAACTGATTCTTACAAGATCCGTAAAGACCTGTTTCAAAGACATGCATTCGTCAGTTATGACGAAAATCAAATCCAGTTTCAAAAAACCTTGTACTACAGTTTTTCGTTCTACCCGCTATGAAATGAAAATGAAACTCGTCGCATATGGTAGTTGTATACTTTTTATATGACGTGCTGTCGATAAACGCTCTTCTAAAGCAAACAATGGAGCATTAAGTTCCCACAGAAAGTTGTCAACAATATTGATCTCTAATGTGCATTGATTGTCACAAATCGAGGGCATAGCAACAATATAAGTACAGGTAAACTATGTAAACACATCGAGTTTTCATCAAAGTTCTGATGGAAATATTGTAATTGCAAAGCCGGATTCGTCATCAGTTACAGACCGTTATTTGAATTTTACACTTGTATTATCTTTGTCAAAATTGAAACCATCGGGGGCAGAGGTGGCTCATAGGTATCGGCCGCGACTTACGAGTGTTAGGTGTGACCCAGACAGGTGCTTTACTTTGTGTAAATTATTTCATCAGCACTGCTCTCAAAACGATGAAGGAAACATCGTGACTAAACATGTCCTGGAATAAAAAATTCGATCATATCTGACATCTACCAACCCGCACTGGGCCCGCGTGTTGGATTAACGCCGACTCCCTCTCACCGAGAGGAGCCCTGTGTACCAGTAGTGGGAACATTAAGGCTGATCTTGCTTTATACATTATTAAAACATAGCTTTCATAGATCACAAATAGTTAATAGTGAGCTATGAAAACTCAAACGAAACCGAATAAACTGGGTTTTCAGTAACGATTATTATTCAAAGCAACTCGTTTTTTTACCTTAGTAACCGGGCGTTAATGAAGAGAAACCCAACCCAATCAACCTATCCATGAAAAGGGTTTATGTTATAAAAGAAACGTACGTAAATATGATTTCTTTGGTTTAATAAAAACAGCTTGTATCTGGCGGTTAGTTGTTGAAGAAATAATCGTCAATGAAAAGGATGTAGATGAGGAAAAGATTCTATAGCAACGTCTTGAACAGGTTATTCAATAACAGATAGCCGGTGACGTCATAAAACAAGCTTATTACACATTGTATTGACAGCTTTATTATCCTTCTTAAATAATTTATAAGCACTAAAAAGCTACTCTCATCGATTTCTCCTATAAACTTTTTACGTAAGATGTTACGTAAGTGACTGCAGAAGTGCAGACTAACATTTTGCAAGTCTGAGCTGTGAATTACATATAAATAGTTAAATTTTAGCACGTATAGTATGTGCAATACGTGATACAACTATTTATTTTGTTACCTCTCCGCCATTTTGCTTTCAGAGAAATAAGGCTGCTTCTTCTTTAGTTTAAAAAAAATCTGCCAGTTGGATAGTGTGCCGGATAAACTCCATTAAAATTACTCTTGAAAGGTCTTTTTTATGCCCACAGAACTTAGTCAATCTGTCTAGCCTTTTCCCAACTATGTTGAGGTCGGCTTCCAGTCTAACCGGATCCAGCTGAATATCGTATTTTACATGGAGCGCCTGCCTATCTACATTCCACTCCACAACCGTTAAAACGATACCCCTTGGTAAGACTGGTTCTCAGACTTTCGGGCTTCTGACGACCCGTAACGACTGTCAAAGATCCATGAATGACAGCCGGGACCAACGGCTTAAATCGTGCTTTCCGAGGCACGGAGGAGTCTCGGTATGTTAAGATGGTCACCCATCCACAGATCAACACTGGCAAGCGTAGCTTAACCTGATGGATCGAACTGTAAGGCTGTTATAACTTAGCCATGAGCTCCTTCCAATGAACTTAGTGCGTCCTTATAAGAGAATATGGTTATTTTCTGTTCAAAATCATATTCATCTTGACCACGTACTATTTAGCCACGAGCTCCTCCCCCCGAAGTTAGTGCGTCCTTATAAGAGAATATGGTTATTTTCTGTTCAAAATCATATCCATCGTGACCACGTACTATTTAGCCACGAGCTCCTCCCACCGAACTTAGTGCGTCCTTATAAGAGAATATCGTTATTTTCTGTTCAAAATCATATCCATCGTGACCACGTACTATTAGATATTCAGAAAATAACATGACGTCTTTATTAATCAGCATTCTCACGTATTCGGAATTTGTACTTGTTGATATAATTTGCTAGACTCGATAACTCTGTTACATGCAGTTGTTGCTATAATTGTCAATACAAATTTCAGTTAGTTTGATGTTGATATTTAACTGGCGTTAACGAATTTGTCGTGATGATTTCATAACTGTCATGTTTGTTTTATGCACGATTTCCTCGGCGAATCTTTCGTTTTGAAGAGACGTTCACATTAAAGACTATTTCATAAAAAACGTTTTAAAAAATAGTCAGCAGAATCAGTCTGCACGACAGGAAGTGTACTTTAAAAAGTTACAGTTGATTATAAGGAAACGATAGGCTGTAGATTTTCAAACACCTCATATATTTCAAAATAGGTATCAGCTATAGTATCAACAAACCTGATTACAGCTTCGGATTCAGCAGTTTCATAATGACAAAATTAAGTTAGAAGCCGTAAACTTAAACCATCCAGCTGTTTAATGGATTATGCCCATTTTAGCACAAGCAGCGCAGTAAAACTAGTTTGTTCTAATATTAGTGTCATTTGCGTGATTGTAAACAACTCAAAAGAAGTACTATTTGTAGTAAATTACTCCTTGAGGAAGGAAAGCAAGGCCGTTAGTAATAATTTACGACTGATTGTTCTAAAATTATTGCGTACAAAACTGTTGTTTTTAATTAGCAACAAACCCGCGGATTGGCGCCTAAAAGTGATATAGACATGACAAATTAAATGCTTCGATTTTTAATTTAGATAATCAAGTAGCATCTTTATTAGTTTTTAGTATAAATGTGTACATTTCGTTTTTATGGGTTCAAAGTTAATTTTAGTGTGATGTCATACCCTTGTTACGTAACGTCCTTATAAAAGACATCAACGACTTCATGACATAAGTATAAGTTTTCTTGTTTTCTGCTTCCTTTAGTTTCTAATGTATTATTTATGTTTGGTAACTACGACTGTTATCTTTCGCTAATTAATAATAGTTATTATTTATAATAGCAGTAAATACGTTACGAATGTTTTATCCAAATAATCTTCCATTCTGATGCAAATCGATTTCCAATTTGAGTTGAATTGTTATTTTTATTTTGCCGTCTAATAACTTCGAAATTGTTCAATTATATAACAAAACGTTTCTCTTTCGGATTTATAATTAATGCAATTTTTTTTTTTAATAAATATAACGATTATTTAGATGACTATAATACTAAACATTTTAATATCCTTATACTCGTATTTTTATTATGTAAGGCTTTGAATGAAATAATGATAGCCCATAAATATAAGATAATTATTGACTGATACATGTTGAATATTTTTTTAAATTTAATTGTCTACATGAGCAACCAAAAGAATTTTCAAATTACTATTCCATTGAAAAAACCTATTATTTTTATTTACCCATTAGCAAAGTTACCTTATAGAGAAGAACCTTGGACAAAAATAAGTTTTATTCCTTAATCATAAAGCTGAAATCTCTATAACAGTTATAAAATTGATCCTGGGTACACTTAAAGCATGACAAGTAAAATTAAAAGTTGCAAAAATAAAATTTATGTTGGAACCTATCACGATCGCATTCAACAACGGGCAGCGATTATTTTCTTTTGTAACCTTATTCTTATTGTGTGACAGCATAATGAACCTTTTAATCTAGGTAATAAAGTTGAAGATTGCACCTGTTGGGTGGTGTATTTAATTATAACTGGCGCGTAGCATTACATCGACTCGGTTGAACTTCGCATTTCGGTTGAGAACGCCGAGCCCGTGACCGACACTGAACTTGTTCGTATTTAATATTGAAGTGGTTTTTATTATTTTTATTTAATTTCTGTGCAGTTTTTAAAAGGTACGAAGTTAATTGAAGTTCGTTATTTTATTTACTGGTACAGCACCTCTCTTTTTTCCTGACTGTGTGAAAAATATTCAATCCCGTTTCAGTTGATAACTACTTTTAATTTCCTTGCAAGTTATATACAATTTTACCACTCCATTGTTATCATAAGAGGACATTCACATCTTTTTATACCTATAAAAAAAATCGCGATAAATCTTACTAGGCTCCCTATGGCAAATTTATCCCATGAAGGAATACCCCTTAAATGGCAACCATCCTAACCGCTTTATAATTGCCGATCTCCGAGCTTTCTCTCCTTCAACTGACTTATTGGCTTCTTATTTATTTGCCAGTGTCCAGTAATTCGTAGAATTTATTCATTGGAGCAGGTTTTAGATAAATATCAAAGCGTATGAGGGTTTTGACAGATGAATGGAAGGAGAGCGGACAGCATGCAACCTCGGTGGGTGATTGATTCTCACATTGTGCGTATGATAAAGATGAAGTCATCTGATGTGCTACTTATTTGAGCTGCCGTACTTATGTCAATTTAGGGCGGATACTACAGAGGGCTAAACACGAAGTGATATTCTATCAGAGATATAGCTGACGGAAATTTAGTTAAAAAAAAATATCGGACATCTCTATACCGTTTGGTTCGTTAGAAAATGCATCATAACAATGTTTATTATTCACTTAAAGTAGTATTTCTAAGCTCCCGAAAAGCTTATGTCAATTCTGTTAAAACTTTGAAAGTCTTTGTAGAAATACAAAGCACTTTCTAAGGTATTGTCACTAGTCTAGTCCCTCAGGAGAGAACTGGAAATAACAATCTTGAACCATATCTTGGCAGTAAGGATTTTAGGCATCCTTTTAAAGACTCGGTACCAATGGGTTTTCACCAACGATTCCCGCAAATGTAATCTAGAGATAGGCCCTACATATTGATAGTGTGGCTACACTATCAATATTTAGGCCCGACAGAGCTAAACTTCGTGTTAGTGATCCTAATTAATATTATAAATGCGAAAGTGAGTTTGTTTGAGTTTTTTTTTAACTCTAAAACGGCCAAACGGATTTGGATGAAATTTTGCACATACTTTTTTTCTTGGTACTAAGTTTCCGTGAGATAATTTCCAACCTCCACGCGGGCGAAGCCGCGGGCAAAAGCTAATATAACATATACCAAAAATTATGAGACACAACGAACCTAGCAAAAGTTGACCTCCTAATTGAAAATTCTATCATCCTTAGAAAGCCATAAAGCATTGGATAGCTCGGCACTCTCCACAGGAAACAGTAGCCGCCACTCGTACCTGCAGGAATGTTATTTGGAAATGTCCTAATTTACAAACAGAGGACAGAACGCGACTGGCATCATAAGATGGTTTTTGTTTGACTTTCACTGGAACACCGTCGCCAGTCGGCAGGACGATAGGACGAACATTTGTTTTGTTAACCGCTTCGTCTCGACGTGACTTGGATCTGGAGTTTGCTTTTAATTCGACTTTCATTGTCTTGCGAAATTCGCTCTATTATTTTTGACATCGGTTTTTGAGTTTATTCTTAGGATCAGCATTAAGGTCCTGTACCCAATTGCGTAATACATGATCAATCAAAATCTGAATCTTTTTGAAACAGTTTGCTAATCCATTGCTTCACAAGTTCTAAAAAAAATCGGCTCAATAACGTAAATAACGCAATGAGCGTTGTTGAACTGTCAAAATGAAACAGATTCGAAAATGTGTTGCGTAATTAGGTAGCTGATTCATTTTACCCCTATTCTATCATTTTAAATTCAGACTTATACTATTACTAGGTATTAGTAAGTCAGATATTTATTTTTGGTATACTTACTACGGATCTCTTCATTTCTGTTTCGGTCACGTAGGTTCTGAAGACGAAGCGTTGGAAGTCCTCCCACAAGATGGACCGATGACCTTTTGAAGGCCACAGAAATCCGCTGGATGCGGAAAGCACAGAATCAGTCGAAGTGGCGGTGCTTGGGGGAGGCCTATGTTCAGCAGTGGACGTCTTTTGGCTGAAATGATGATGATGATGAAACTTACTAACTTCTTGTATATTTTCTTCAACCATAAGTGCATTATCAACAAAAAGATTCTGCTGTTGTTGACAATACAACTACTACATTTAAAATCTCGACAGTAGTAGGTATTATGTTATACCAAGTAAGTACATTATGTAATTTTTATTATTGGTGTAATACAAAGTCCGAAGGAAGCCGTAAGACTGTGCTGCTCAATAACCACCTAATGCAGTAATCGATAAGCTGATTCTAAAGTCGCACGTTCACTCAGCGGTTCTGAAATAGGAATATGTATAACGACATAATCAGGGTCGTCTTTATTCTATTGGAAGCCTTGGGCACTTTACGATATGGAGACTGCAGGATGCAAGAGCGAGCTCGAAATTTATAGCACCCCTTGGATAGGCTTAGGATACCCCAGCCTGGGATAGGTTTAGGATTTCTTTTGACTGTTCATACAGAAATAGTAGCTGCTTTATCGACTTATGCAGAAAAGTTTGGGAACTAAGTAAACGTATAAGGATATTGTTGGGAAATGATTGAGAACGCAACCATAATATTTATTTTTTTAGTTTGCCTTACTGTGAATTATGCACTTGTTATTATGTTGGCAACATTCTTCCCTTTTTTCATCTTTCATCTTGTTTTGTAGAACTTGTGGCAGAACAATAAAATACGTTTTGAGCATTTATCCGAGTTAGTTTATTTAAATCAACCCAAAATATCAACAGATACGAGCGAAGCATGCTCGAAAATTTTAGCACCCCGTCTGAGATTTACTCAACTTTTCTTTTGACAGCCTCTAGCTACGACGCTGGCAGGATTTAGGGGCCCCATGAATCGCGGGGCGTTGGGCACTTGCCCAGAGTGGCCAATGGCAAAGACGGCCCTGGCTGGACATAATATCATTGACATTATACATATTATCTTCAAAACTTTCTCTGAAATCACTCTTACCTTCTCGATTTATATGGTGTACACAATTCAGAGTATTATATGTATCCATCTCATCTAGATGTAGAGTTTAACTTGGTACAACTTAGAAGCATGTCGGCAGGCCGTTTATTTTATTTTTGAACTTTGAAGATATCATCAGACATAAATGAATCGCCATCGTCTACGTCCATGTAAGGCTTTATAAGGGATGCAATAAAAACCTCCTCCAAGATAAATGGCACAATAAATGGCTATTAAGCAATTTATTGTATTTATAACCCTCGGTAGGATCACATCTGTTCTGAAGGTACAGAATGAAATATGTTTACAGCATCATAATAACTGAGTCAACAGGATGTTCTGCAACACATAAGTAAACAGTAGGTACACATTAAGCTGATCCATAAGAGGGATGAGCTAATAATTTTGCTTAACGGATTTTCAAAACGTGTTTCTAAAGTCGTCGTTTTTCTCCACGCTCTCATGTGAAATTATTTCGAGTCGTGCTCAATATTTGTGACAAAATGCTTCTTTCATGAGGGCATCACGAACATTCTGCAATGAGCTGGCCCGGTGACATTCTTAAGCGATAATTAGCTCGCCTCGTCTTGATATGATCCGCCAATATAACAAGACCTTCACTTTGAGTGCTTACCTCTGCGAAGTCATCAGTCATGAGAACTGGTGCGGGGAGCAGGGGGATATACCTGGCTGGTCAGCTGTGACACGCCAGTGATGCGTCGCCAATGCTCCACAATCACGCTGCACTGTTGTTGACACAAACCATTCTCTTTATTTTACGAGGCGATAAGCAATGTTCGCAGTGACGCTTACGTGAGTAGTGACTTCTAACTATGTATCTTTGTCGTTAGTAAATTGCCATCGTTGTGCGTCTGAGTGAGTGACGTGTTGAGCATAGTTATTCTTTTGAAATGTTTTCACGCCTCGATGTTCTGAGCAATCGGGTCTGTATTCAGGTAATTGCGAATAATATATATTATAATATATTGCAAGTGTGCAAGTAAAAAGTTCTTTACTTGAAAAGTATCAATCCTCCCAATCAGCACAAATTATTCCACATGTCGGTATACAAACCAAACCACGTTCAAATGAAAGTGAGAATAAAGGAAAAAAGTAAGGATTAAGTAATGCTTGATTTGTAAACAAGTCTTGCTTACACAAAACAAAGTGTGTCTCCCGCGGTTCCGGTCGTAAAGTCGCTGAACTTGTTGAGAAAAACATCCAATTATGTTCAAGAGATTTTTTTGAACGCGACCACGTAAGAATGTGGGTCAAATGATGTGCGTCGCATACAAACGGTGGCGCGGCGCTGCGCGGCCATTGTCGCATTTCAAGCACTTTCCTATGCGCCCGCGCCGATAAAAAAGTGAAGTTCGGTCACTATCGACATGCGGCGTTCTCTTTTTGGAGATGCGGGTCGCATTTAGAATTTGTGTTTTGCGATCGGTCGCTGTTGGCAACGACCAAAAAACTGTTTTTAATTGTTTTAGTAATTACTATTATGAATCCCTATCGGCTGGGCTACATAATATCGCACTACTGTTAAATCCGATAGAATCAACCGGTAAATTCCGAGACAGACTAGATACTAAGAATGAATCGAGACTTGTATCTCGATGACTGAAAGCATGATTGATGATGATATTAAATCGTGAATACATGGAAATCATGCACATAAGCAGCACGCGATATTCGCTGACAGTAATGAATACCATTAGTTTTACACACGTGAGCTGTTTGATCTAGTTCTGAGTAAACCTAATGTAGGAAAACTTTTTACTAATTTTAAACTGTTACTACTTAAGTACTCTTCATTAAAGTCATTAAAATGTGGTAACTTTTAAATCACAAGCCAACAATGGGTGCTTACTAAAGTTTACATAATAGTACAACATGTAAGTAGGTAATAGGTAAAAATGTGCCAACTGTTAAAAGTCTAATAAAACGACGAGAGCATTTGCACTGCAATAATTCTGGATAGGAAAAAACGAAACCCTTTCTCAATCTAATCTAAGAGGACGAGGTTAGGTGGACGTGGAAAGAAATATTAAAAGATGGACTGAGGAGATAGATGACTGCAATAGATCATTATCATTTATATCTGTATTTTAAATGGTGTACATAATAAAGAATATTCTATTCTATTCTAAAGCCTAGTGGCCTAGTGGCCTAGTGTATGTGTAAGTCGTGGGTTTGAACCCTAACAGGCCCTTTACTTTGTCTTTGCATACCAGTGCTCACAAAACGGTGCATGTCCTAGAACCAAAAATTCAAAGACATCTGCCAAACCGCACTGGGCTTGCGTGGTGGATTACGGCCCACTTCTTCTCACAGAGAGTAGTACCCAAGCAGTGGGAATATTATAGTCTTATTATGTAATAGATCAAATTGGGAAAAAAGAGAGGTTTGAGGAAAACAGAAAACAGAATTTATATCAATGAGTAAATTCGGTTACAAATAATATCTAACCTAACCTAATCAATATTTAAATATAAAGGCGTGAGGGAAATATGATGAATCTAGATAGATCCCAAAAAAGTTTAAGTTAGTATAGGCACAGTTTCAATGACCTACTTAACATTTATTATGTATCGCCACAGAATACATAATAGTACAAGTATCGCCTTCCAATTATCCACTGTATCTTTAGTAATTATTTTTCAACTGTGCAACGTTGATTCTGGACAATGGGCATTGTCATTGACTTCTTCTTCATCATTTTCTTAACTTAAACCTACGACGGAGTGAGCAATTGTTTGTAAATTATGGTAATATCTACTCTAAGCAGTGTTTTAGTAGAATTTACTTTCTTATAATTTTTTTGGTACTGTCATCATCACTCCGTTATCTTGATAAACGTGAGGCTGTGCAAATTAGGTTGATTATTATGTTCTTAATTAAGTTCCTGCAGTAGTTGTGAGAGATTCTCTTATCGTGTGTGATAAGATTTCGAGAAATGTGGGTTATTATCGTGCCTAGTTATATTTTTTTATGGTATACCTAAATTTCTGAAAAGAGGAATTTATAATCCATAGATTTTATAAAATAATGCGATATATTCGAATTAAAACTTTCTCGTTTCGCTAAATAGTTTAAGATTATCGATAAACATACACACTTTGTTGAGATCGTGAACATAGTTCTATGAGATTTACATAAATATTACATTCTTCTTTGGTACACTATTTTGTTTAATAACATCTAGCATTTCGCATACGTTTGGAAACTAGAACAAAATGCTATTTTGAAATATATTTTTATTACCGACGCCTAATCAAGCTATAAGAAATCGATAGATTTGATAAGTTCGGTAACGTATCGTGTTACAAAAAATTTCTAAAATTCAGGAAGTTAAAATACGGCCAATGTAAGCACAGTTGCGAAGTGTAGAATTTCATATTAATTATCATTTCTACCGTTAGTTTAACAAACGATCGGTTAACGGTTTTTCGATTTTGAAAGGAAGTCGAGTCCAAATTAGCACCTACTCATATGAATTTATGAAGATTTTATGCAGACAAACATATTAGACTCTGTTTAATAAAACTCTGGTCTCAATTATTTGCTAGATGTTTTTTCAAAAACCCCAAAATATACAGTATTTTGTCGTTAAGGATTTTAAGTTAGAATTCGCTCTAGACTTAGCTGTCTTAACATCCTCTGTCATCTTCTCATAATTTTAAGTTTTGAGGGTACCCCGTACCAAAATGGTAGAAAACTATAGTTTATCTATCATAGCATTCACAGCACAGCTGCTTAATAATTCTACAGCTTGGATCTTCATGACCGTTATTTCTGTATAGTTTTATGGTTAAGGGGTTTTGCATAAGTCGTTAATTGGTAAATCTCAAATCTAAAGCTAATAAACTTGTCTGTCACTGACACGTTTTTACCTAGAAAGTTAGTTTTACTACACGCTGCTACCGATCAAAACACTAGCCAACCCTACCCTATTCGACACCTGGCCAATGATTAACAGAACGTTACGTCATCATAACGCACCAGGGGGGTTCGGCTCCGATCGGCTGCTGCCGCCGATGGTCGCAAGCGCACGCATGAATGAGCACGGTTCCTAGAGGCGAGCGGCGACAGGAAGCAGTGGTCAGTCGCGTGTGAATGCGACCGCCTCCCAACGACTGAATGCACAAACATCGCTGTTTACATAATAACGACACTTTTGCGACAACTACGCAACTACAAACGCACTTGTAATCGTAATTGGTAGATTGTTTTCGATACGTAACTGGGTTTTACTTTCGGTTTCTAGTTTTGTTTGTTACATATTTGGATTTGTGGGACATATTTCAATAGTTGGGTAGAATAATAATTATGGATGTTGTTAACATTGTTTCAATTTCACTCAAGACTAAAGACTTCATTCGTGGTGAAGTAACTTATTTGTATGGCGAAGTAGAGTTGGCTTGAGCTGATAGGAGTTTTTATACAATAAATTTTATACGCTCTGTGAAAATAACCATGCCGATATTATGTACCAACCTACTGCACCCTTTGTGTGCTTATCGTGTATCTATACACACCGACACACACACATTTTTCACCAACTCGTTCCCTACATCCTACTATACTACTATAAATATAAAAGTTTGTATGTTTGTTACTTAATCACGCAAAAAAGGCTGAACGGATTTGGATTAAATTTGGCACACAGATAAAACTTTCTGTAAAAATAGTATCGTATTTTATAATCCTGGATATATCCTAAGGTTCTAAACAGAACCTGGATTAACAAATAGGATACTGTTTATCCCGAATCCAAATAGGATAATTTCCGACATCCACACGGGCGAAGTCACGGCCGAAAGCTAGTTATTTAATAAATCCGAGGCATTATAAGCCTAATTTCTAAGTAGGTTCCTAATACTACAATCTCAAATAGGTAATCTTGAAGACTATGCTCAGACTTCCCAAAATGCACAAAAACTTGGAATGTTCGATTCTTCGATTCATCTGATTGAAACTTCCAACTCTAGCTTTTGTAGGTCGTCGCCCGCTGCAAAGCTAGTTAGTTGTACACATGATGTTAACGTATAGTTAGTACGTAGTATTTAATAAGGTAGTTTTACAACGGCCGGAGCGCTCACCCGCGACCAGCAGGTGGCGGGTCACGGCCCTCCCGCAGAGGCGAGGAGTGCCCATAGAGGCACAGAGGTAAACATCACGCACATGCATTCATACAACTAACTATAATGACTAGCTATACAATACGCGGTACGCCCTACTTTTGTAAAGTCATGTATAATTTACTTGAACGGGCGTGAACCACGGTTTATGCGTATTTTGCATAAATAATTTTGAATAAGTGACAGCTCTTTTGTAGATTATACCTACGAAGGTCATAGGTGAGACAGCTCCATGGCAAGCAGGACTTTATTTTGGATATATACCATCAAAGAACAATATCTAACGAAGAACATCTAACCAGTTTCAAAACAAAATCCCGTGAACACGATGACCACATCTGTTACCGGTCCGGTTCTATAGCCGCCTAGCGCGGCAAGCAAGAATAGTCCTTACGGTGGTAAGATATGAACTTCAATGGTACCTACTGGATCCTAGATAAAAAAATTAAAAACCTAAGAAAATAATGCATTTTATTGGCTGTACCAGTGACCAGTTGTTGAGGAAGTCACTTTATGGTGATAGATTTTAGTATGTTCGATTTTAATGTGTATGATTTTAGTGTGTGTGTGTATGGACGGGAAATAATCAATCATAAATAAGAACTTCTACCTTGACTGTTAGTTTAACCACTGGGTAATAGGTACCGTTATCTTGAACTTCTTACTGAAGATGCAAATTCAAAATCGATTAAAAAGTTTTTTTTTTACTGTCAAAATTATTTTATTTACACACACGTATTTACACTATTTAAAAACTAACAGACTAAATAATAATATGTACAAGTATATAAGAAACGGGGGGGGGGAGAGGAAACAATCAAAGGGCATCAAAAAATTCGTCCGCATCCCTGTCAACACGAAAAGTGCCCATTGCCACGTTGTACGGCAATTAAAAAGTTAAATCTTTATTTGAATTCCCCTACCTTCTGATCGTTTAAATTAAAACCCACCTATCTATCTTCTGTCCAAAAATAATTTAATATAATGCACAAAAAGCGGAGAAGTCTCCCAGGAGGCTGACGTCGCTTTGTGAATTAACACACAATTACAGAATCTAAGCCTGCAACTTTACAACCAAACCCAGCACCTATACATATTATAAAACAGTCGCTTTTCGTGTTCGTCTGTATGTCCGCGTTGTTCTTCTAAAGCACTCAACAGATTTTGATGAGGTTTTCACCATCGTTTAGAGAATTTATTCCAGAACGTTTATGTGTTTAATACGTTAATATTAAAAATACGTTTACCTAAGAAATATCGATGTTTTGTCAAGCCGTAAAAAAAAGGCGAAGCAGGAATGGGACGCTAGTCTAATCTAATCCAAAACAAACAGGCGTCACTTTATTGTGCACACGCAGATAGCTGTACAATGTACATACATACTTAATAGCGGACGCATTTCAACCCGAACTGAACCGTAGCGTGCCGCATGCCACAGCTGCTGTCTTTACTACGGGTGTTGCAGCCACAAGAATATGTGTATGGTGTTCTGCTTCTATAGCTCGTAATGGCACAATACATACATTACCTACAGTTTGAAATGAAATCTACAAAAAAATAATTCTTAGTAAACTCTACTTTAGCATTATATATCACAGTCATAATCTATATCTATATCTATATATATATATATATATATATATATATATATATATATATATATATATATATATATATAAAAATCAATTGCTGTTCGTTTGTCTCGCTAAAACTCGAGAACGGCTGGGCCGATTTAGCTGATTTTGGTTTTGAAATGTTTGTCGTAGTCCAGGGAAGGTTTAAACGGTGAGAAAATTAGGGTAGGTAGGGTAGGTAGGGTAGGTAGGGTAGGTAGGGTAGGTAGGGTAGGTAGGGTAGGTAGGGTAGGTAGGGTAGGTAGGGTAGGTAGGGTAGGTAGGGTAGGTAGGGTAGGTAGGGTAGGTAGGGTAGGTAGGGTAGGTAGGGTAGGTAGGGTAGGTAGGGTAGGTAGGGTAGGTAGGGTAGGTAGGGTAGGTAGGGTAGGTAGGTAAGTAGGTAGGGTAGGTAAGTAGGTAGGGTAGGTAAGTAGGTAGGGTAGGTAGGGTAGGTTTGTAGGGTAGGTAGGTAGGTAGTTGCGCCGTAGATAAGTACATAGTGCTACCCGTGCGAAGCCGGGGCGGGCAGCTAGTATGTATATATATTATGACTAACATAGTTTTAAGATAATGTAATACTAACAAAATATGACCCTAATAGTCTGAAATAAACGACTTTTTTATTTTTTGACAATATTGTTTGACTAGAAAACTATGTAGGAAATAGAAAATGTATGGGACAGTCAGTTTGTTAGAGAGACCGCAGATTTAGAATGATAAGTTGGCAGAGTATACCAAAAGATATAATGACCTATATGCTAGCCGGCACATCTTGTCCAACTAAATCTGTATCTGTATCTTAGTAAGCTACTATAGTTGGCAAACTTACAATTGTATGTCTGCGGGAGCTCCAGCTTATAGCATTTAAATTAAATTTAAATTATTATCACTACGCTTAAAGAGTTATTGGGCAACGCTGGTTCTACGCTGCTACGCGGCATCTGCGATCATCCAAGGAATCTACAGTTATTTTACAATATTATTAAGTGGCGATTGTCAAGCAATAAAAGACAAATTAATTTACTATTTAATGCCCATAAAATTATGAGTTACAGTTACCACTTTACGACTCATTGAATACGTTACCTACATCGGACATCGTTGTTGTTCATTGAAGAGAGTGACAATGCGTTTTAAACCTCTTCGTGTTTGACACACTTAGATAGTGCAGTTAGCTCATAGTGACGTTCAAATATATACAATGTATAGTACAACATATCTATAGGTATTTGTTATATCTAAAGAATATACTAGTTGCTTTGCGGGATACGGGGCTACGAGGAATAGGCACAGCCGAAAAAAATCGAATTTTGCAGGTCGAAAAATATGGATGATTACAAAACTTTTTTTTTTAGTCCGTCTTTGAGATAATAAAAAATATTAGACACCTATTTTTTTCTTTTTTTACGTAATCTAAAGATTACGGCAATACATTGAGGTAAAATGTGCCATGACGTCACGAGTATGTAGATTTTATACTTACTTGTGACGTAGCGACCACCACTCCCCGACTTTTTAAACGCGTTTTATCTAAGTATTTTATTATTAATATGATAAAGCAAAAAATACGTGACTAATATTATTTTATTGTCTGACTGACGGACTAATTACATTTTTTTTTTTACCCAGGTATCATTCCTATTAGGAATATTCATAATTCATATTTGAGTATTCTTATTTGACTAATAACAATGATGTATCATTTGGTTGACTTGTTAAATGTTTTAGGCTATAATGATCATCTTCATTAGAGAAGATTATTTTTTAAATATCAGTGAGTAAGTGTTCTGTTAGAGAATCAGATCATTTATCTTTTTAATAGATTCTTTTCTATATTGTGAATGTGACAACGCTGTCGGCTTAGTGGACTGTAGATTTGTTGACCATCTTCTATTTTGTTAAGTACCTGGTACTTGTTGAAAGACATACACTGTCCTCCCATACCTGATAATTATGAATATTGTAAAAGCCAATTATTCTTAAAAGAGTAACCGTGGAGTTTCTTGCCGGCTCTTCTAGGAAACGACCAATTGGAACCGTGCACCTAGCTTCTGACTTTTCATAAGTGCCCTTGTAGGTTTATATAAATGTGAAATAAAATATTTAGAATTTAATTTGGGAACCAATAGAATCATACCGTGGCTATGGATCACTAGGTAAATAATGTCAATTACTTAATTGGAATAAACGTATGTAAATAATGTTGCGCACACGCCTAGATACTTTACTTTAACTTATTTATGTTAATTTTAAAGGGTATGTTACAAACTTTATGAGTCATAATAAATATGTAAATATACTTGATATTTCTGCACAAACAGGCGACCTGGTAACATTCAATGCAAGTTTGTTCATCTATCTATCGGTAGACCACTTGAGTTTTCATAAAATGTATGGGCAATCAAACGGTATCTACTGATATCACAGTACTGTTTGCAAAACTAGTACACATGCCAGTAACTAAGCATATATTATCATTAAAAAAATAAAACAATTGCTTGATTTCTCGAAATTTAGGAATCTGTGCAACAATTTTAAAATATTTGCATTATTCATGTTAAAAGGAAATGACTACGAAAATATTAAAACCCAAAAAACCCAGAGTTGGCATTTTACCGGATAACTAAGTAGTATATTCCTTACGTTTTTCACCGAATTTGGATCACATACGTCCAAATGAGGTTGACTAAAAACTCCGAAACGTAAAAACTTGAATTCAAAGTCTTGTAACTCTATGCATAACTGCATAGACATTCATAGTTTACCCACACCACACTAAGCTCTTCTCCCGTCAGTACAGTCAGCCTCAAAAAGATGTATATGTCGTAGACGAATTGTCGAATCCGGTGTTTTACAAAACCGCTAGTTGTTTTACAAAACAGCCATTTTTGTAATTGCGCTACGTTTAACAAACCGCTACCCAAGTTTAGGCGTAATGCAGAATAGATTATCTGCAGTCACAATAAGCGTTTGGTGCCTTTTAATGCCGAATTGGTTGAAGTCATTAAGCTAGGGCACCATGACCAATTGGTTTAGGTTAGGTAAGAACTGTGACAAATCGCGCGCGGGTTACTTGGCTATAGGACTACTAGGCCTGACTTTAATAAAACTGATGATTTCACTTGAGTTAGGGTCATTTTCATTCATATTACTCGTTTAATTTATTTCAAACAAATAAATAATACATACGCCATACTTGTTGTTATGGCACACCAGGCACACAGAGCCACGAGCTACAAACTTTTGACCTAAAAGCTACAATTTTACGTTTCATTTCACGCTGTTTTACATAACATCTTATAGTTGACCCGCAGCATTGATAAATGCAAAACGTTTATGCAATCCTGCTTGTTAAAGTTCAGTAATTATGAAAAACCGCTAAACGTCGTTCGTATTTTGCATAACGGAGCTGTTTTGTAAAACAGCGGGTTCGACAGTCCATCTGCGACACATACATCGACAAGAATTAATTGATTGTCTACAACTTGTATTCCTTAATACTATATTAATGTGTAGCTACAATCAAGGACCTACCCCAAAGTTTTGTGGCTACAAAACACAGAAGACAGCACACACAAACAACTATTGATACAAAATTATAGAACAAAGATTGTAGACAGTTATTAATTATTCTTGTCGATGTCATTGAGGCTGGCTGTACACAAATAGGCACGTAAAACGCACTCACAGTCGCTATCTCAGATCGGCCACTTGCGTCCCCTTTCCGTTACATAGCGGGTTGTCTCGCTCAGGTGACAAATATGGTACCCACATGTCGCACGAGTATTTTACTATAGTTTCCGAGAAAACTCTACGATAACTGGATTCTAGTTTGCTGAAGTATGTGTGAAGTAAAGGTACGGAGTTCTAGGATGTGATGTTATGTGACTTGTGTGATTCCTGTTGGATTGCAGTGTGTAGGTAGCGAGGTATGTAGGTACTATCTAAGTTGTTTATCATGTAACAGCCGGATAAACGGTGGAGTAATAAACATGTTCATAGAATAGAGGTCCTTTTTACCATTAAGCCTGGATGACAGCAATACGCTGTGCCGTGGCAGCTGTGAGTACCTATGTCAATGCTCACTCAGATGTCTCGCTCATGGAGGCGCTTGTGTTGGATCATTTAGCTCCCTTCAAAATGGTTGAGCTGAATGGTGCTGATCCATGCGTCATGTTCGTGAACGGGCGCCGTCAGTTGGGACTGGTCATCTTTTAGCTGCCATAGCTTATTTTAATTTGTTCTTTGTTTTTGTCTTTTTATTACGGACGCTTCTACAAACATATCTTTTTACATTGTTCTCACATGTATAATTTCGACATGAATAATGTAGCCAATATTTTGTAATAATATTTTGATTTAAAAGACTGTCCGTGTAGTTTCTTGCCCGTTATTCTCCATAGGTACCTACTACGCATTGGAATGAGCAACTAGCCTCATATTTCTGACTGACCGACTCCTTGACAATTCAAAAGTGCCTGTAAATGGTTTAATTGAAATACATGTTTTGGGGTTGAGTTTGACACCTGGGTTATTTATAATTACGTGTAATTGTTTTATAATTTCGTAGCCAAGTCAAGACCTCTTAATATTTCTAAGTAGGTACTCTAGTAATATAGCCTGTTTCACTATACCTTCTATTAGGTTTCGGTTAGCTGATCTGGCATTTACTTTAATTCGAATTCTACTCCATTTTTAACGCATCTCGTTAAAAGTGTTTTTCGGGCACTAAACACGGCCTGTTCAGTGTATTGTTACACAAATTTAACGATTATTTTCAAAATCTGATGAAAAGCATCAACACATTACAAAAAACTACCCAACAAACTACTTCCTTGAACTCATGATCTAGTTTACCAAAAATTCCACAGCATCAATAGTAAAGCTTAGCGTCGTCGCTCGGGATTGTGCGCGAGATGAACGCCCCACTGATAAAGGACTTCCGCCGTTTAGTTCCGCCGGTCACTTACACGTGCGCTTGCGCTTCCAAACAAGAAGCAGTAGGTGAAGTGCAAACAAAGATTGAGATAATCAATTTTATTGTCACCAGCACGACGTGCATCGATCAAAGTTTATTTTTAGGGTTCCGTACCTTAATCGGAAAAAACGGAGCCCTTATAGGATCACTTCGCTGTCCGTCCGTCTGTCTGTAAGTCCGTCAAGATCCTTTTTCTCAGGAACGCGTGGAAGTATCAAGTTGAAATAAATATCAAATACGTAGGTATATTGTCCCTTGGAGCTCTAAAAAATCAAGCTTCTTGGTCAACGCAATTAAAAATAATAATCTCCATTAAATTATCTTTTCAATGGTATATAAATTAAGTAGGTTCTGTGTACTATTAGAAGTATAACAATAAAAACAGTTGCAGGAAGGAGGCAAAACAAATTTTTTGATCGCAAAACACTCTTTCTTTAAAGTCGTGCAATACGGACATTTATAAGACATATTTTGACACTTGCAAATAAATCAAAACCTACAGGGTACGTCCCGTTGACCTAGAATCATGAAATTTGGCAGGAAGCAAGGTCTCATAGCACAAGTAAAGGAAAAAGAAACCGAAACTCCGAAACTCGTTAATTTGTAGATTAAACATTAAAAAAAAAAAGCGATTGCAAACTTCCATTTGCAGTTTGAGAATTGACCGTGACGTATATAGATGTATGGGAGAACATGTTTTTCAACTACTTAAGTTAAGTTTGTTTTTGGAATAAATTCATCCCAACTACTAACGACCCTTCATTGTGAGTGGTCCGACACGCACTTGGCCGGTTTTTCGCCGTGGGATTGTTGTCAAAAGTTTTGCTTTGTAAAACAATATAGGTACCTATTAGATATAGGATTTATAATAGGTGGGCTTTTTGATTTCTTAAGCAAGAGACTGACAGGTCTGCCAAGCCCTAAGGCAAAAACAAACGTTGTTGGCTTAGGATCAGAGGCCAGAGACCGATTCAATGTTTGAATTTAATAATTGAATCGGGTTTCTATATTCGAATTACGAATACACACAATATCTACCGTAGACCTACGACACACAACCTATTCCTGAATATCATTTACCCATTCCATTCACATGAATGACGAAGACTCAAACAGCTGCTCCGACTCATAGGAATGAATCATTATTTAGTTGTATAGACTGGTCCTTTTATCCATTTGCCTATTCAGCGGTTGACTTGTACTATTACGCTGTTACATGAGCGCACGCACCTTAATAATCTGCACCGGAGTGGAGCACGATCCGCGTATTATAAAGTCATCTTAAAGCTCTTAAGGTGCTGTTATTAAGACATATGAGACGTGTTTGCTGTGTAAATAGATGTTTTCTCGTGGTTGCTTGATTTGAATTTAGGTACTTATTTCCGCTGTGGTTTTCCGATTTGATTGTTATGCCAATATGTAAATTCATTCGGCGGTTTCATAAACTTAACTGGACTTTCTGATCGAATAAGAAAAGGTTTTACCCTTTTGCCTTTTATGTCGCTGTCCTTTGAGGCTGAATTGCTGACTCATCAAAGTAAAGTTTGTGGTACGGGTAAGATCTAAATCAAGGCCAGACTTGTTGCATTGTTTTTACTTTGACTGCATAGTTTCCCTTTCCTATATTATCTCTTGGGATCATAAAACTTATAGCAAACTGGTTCGTGGAGGGCGGAAATTATTCCACAGGAAGGGACTACCGGGATAAAAAGTATCCTATTTCCTAACTCAAGTCATGATATATCCGTGTGCCAAACATCGAAATCCGTTCAGTCGGCAGACAGACACAGTTACTTTGCTTATCTACACATATTTTAAATTAAAGTCGCTTTTCGTGTTAGTCTGTATGACCGCGTAGTTCTTCTAAACCACGCAACAGATTTTGATGAGATTTTCACCATCGTTTAGAGAATTTATTCCTAAAGGTTTATGTGTATAATACGTTAATATTAAAGTTACATATAACTAAGAAATGTCGGTGTTTTGTCAAGTCGTAAAAACCGTGCGATGCAGGTTCGGGTCGCTAGTATATTTGTAATATAAGTAAGTAATAATAAACAAAATAGTTGGGGTCAGCTTCCAGTCTAACCGGATGCAACTGACTACCAGTATTTTACATGGAGCGACCGCCTATCTGACCTCCATAACCTAGTTACTAGGTAACACGATACCCATTGGTAAGACTGGTTGTTACACTATTGGGCTTCTAACTACCCGTAACGACTGTCAAAGATCTGCAAACGACAGCCGGGACCAACGCCTTAACGGTTACCTTGATGCTTTCCGAGGCACGGAAGGGTCTCAGTATGTAAAGATGGTCACCCATCCACGGACCAACCGCGGCAAGCGTAGCTTAACCTGATCGATCGACCCTGTGCGGCTGTTATTACTTAGCCACAAGCCCCAACATAATTAAGTATAGATGGTATTGAAAATTCAAGGCATTTGCCTATGTTTGAAAACTTATCTCTAAAATGCGCCTTCAGCTTATCTATATAGAGACAATTGTGTCTGTTAACTATTTCCTATCTACTCTATGTTTGTAGTTATGTAAATGCAAAATTTTCCCAATACGCATTGAAATTGATCCATTTAAAACTTAATAATGTTGCACACGTCTGTTTATGTGAATATGTTACAATAAATTCGTTGCCAGGAGGTTGCAGCGTACAATTACAACATGGAGAAATCGAATTGCATCAGGAAATTGGGCATTAATCACCCGTGTTCGAGTTAGCTAACTATTGTTGCTTTAATTATATTTTAAAGATAGAAAACGGTTTTTAAAAGTGTAGTAAAACTAGATTAGTGTAGGTCATTGGAAGTGAAGATTCGAATGGCGTTATTTCGACGCTCGCTGTTTCGAAAAACTTTGCGAGTGGTACGCCAGTTCGAAAACACATTGAATCGATAACCGCTATGTCGAATGTCGTAGCGAAAAATTTTGACTGTCGACGCTAGTTTCGAAATCCACTGTTGCGTTAATTTATCTGGGAATCAAACTCACGACCCCGATGACACACAGCAAGCCTCGTCTTTGGATTTGATTGACTACCTCTCTGTCTCTGTTATAATACGTTTTCTCAACTCGGCCGGGGTCGGCTTCCAGTCTAACCGGATGCAGCTGAATACCAGTATTTTACATGGAGCGTCTGCCTATCTGACCTCCACAACCTAGTTACTAGGTAACAGGATACCCCTTGGTAAGACTGGTTGTCAGACTTAGGCTTCTAACTACCCATAACGACTGTCAAAGATCTACAAATGACAGCCGGGACCAACGGCTTTCTGAAGCACAAGGGACCACTTACGGACCACTTACGGACCAACAGCGGCAAGCGTAGCTTAACCTGATCGATCGACCCGTGCGGCTGTTATTACTTAGCCACAAGCCTATTTATGAGCGAAATAAACAGCCGATCTCATCACTATTCTTAAGATTCGACAGCTTGAAAATTTACATATAAGGAATCCCCGGGTAGTTTTAATTCTATCTCGTTGATCAGGGTGTAGTAAACCTGTCGGAAAAAAGACCAAATTTTCTTGTCGAACCATCGCCTTATATAGGCCTAGGGTTACCATCTGACAGGCATTATTCGCCAGGCGTGCGGCTGGGCGGCGTTAAGCTGAGACACGCATTTTTTAATTTCCCTAATAAATGCACAGTTGAGTAAAGAAAGGAATCGCTTGACAATAGCGTCGGTAAAAGCATTAATTAAGTAGGAACCCGAGAAAACTTTGAAAACGTTTCGTGTGAAGATTTCATATTTAAATACTAGAAAAAAAATGATTATAAAAAAAATAACGTTTAAAAAAAACCACTCAGTGTAGTAAGTTAGTTTTTCTGAATCAGTTGTGGTCGTAAATTGTTCATGCTTTTCATTTTGAATGAATGTTTTCCTGGAAAATCAGGCATTTTGTATATCCTAGCCAGGCATGCCCGCCCTTACATAGATGTTAACCCTTTACAGGCCAGACTCGGCCAGAGGCTATTAAAAACAATAAAATCCACTCAAAAATTTTCAATCATCCTTACTCTAGGACCAAGGTACGCCTCTACAATTAAGGCATAAAACTGAATGCATTCCCATAAGCACTGTTAACAATGCAGCATACTAATAACTGAACAATGGACCACTTCACACCTGCTGCGATTAGGGTTACCTGCACGTTCATAAACATTGCTCCATTAAATACGTCATCGTGTATTCATTCATCATGAACTTTATGGAGCAATGTTTAAAAACGGAACTGAAAATTCAACTTTTTTATGTTGACCGTGTCAAAAATAAAAGAGGCTCTCCGATTGAAGATTCTTAAGTTGGTCTGTCGCGCCCGAGGTTGTTGTCGCTTGTCAGTACGCTACCAAAACTACCAACTTTACGTATTATTGAATGTTTTCACCTCGATAACCTGTACCTATAAGCTATTATTGTATAGCTTCCGTCTCGGAAAAAAGAATCACGTAAGGGTTGTTAATAATATTGACTTACACTCTGTTTTAAGCAGATTTAACTGTGACTTAAACGAAGCACGTGGCGTTCTGTAGTTTCTGCATAATCCCGTGGGAAAAGGGTATTAGTTTATATACCTGTGACACTATCAACTCCACCCATTTTTCATAGAGCTCATACGCCATGCCACCATACATATTGCAAGTTGACTTCAGGAGGGGGTCACCGGCATTACGTTTGCGTTAAAGTTAACCCTCGAGGAGTGTCACCGGCATTAAGTTTGAAATCTTGTTAACAACTGATTTTATTTTCACAGTTTATAATGCCGAATTCGCTAAGAAAAACCTATATTTAGAATGAGCCCTCCGCGAGGGCTCCCGGGTTCTCATATGCGACAATGAAAAAAAATAACCTTTCAACAGTTAAGTTGAAGGAAACCTCTTTCAATACTTTTGTAGAGAATAATCAATTACAAACTATAATAAATTTGTTCTTTATCTCATCGTTTGTTCTCTATCTACCAATTGAAATGTCTCGTGGGAAACGGTCTCCTACGCATTCCATCCCAGTCCTCGCGTCTCAGTGAAATTAAGCCAGATGCTTGAATCTAAAGCCGTTTGTCCACCTTACCGTCAACGGGACGTCTACGAGACCCATATGACGACGTCGAAGTAGCGACAGTACATTCAATATGGCCGCGTAATCTCGTTGACTAAATCTAATCCTTTCAAGCATCCTGAAGAGTGGCAACCCTAACGTATTATTTCCAATCATCCAGGGGAGGTTTGCCGTTGCGAGCCTTATTAATTCTGTTGTTCCACACACCACTTAATTTACAGGGTTCTACACTTTTTTCACGTTGAACAAAAGCCCTTTTTATTATGAACCAAGTTGTATAAGCTTGGCTTTATCCTGTTTTAAAAGGTTTAATTAGAGGATCGTTGTTTATTGTTTAAAGGTGGAGTTTTGTTTAAAACTGTGGAAGGATTGTAGCAACGTTATGTACAAAATAATATATTGGAAATCATTAAAATCGATTTATCCGTTGGTTCGCTTGTCTTCTTAGCAGCGCCCTTTCCGAACGTTTCCTTTCAAGAAAAATTCAAAAAAAAAAATAGTTTCGCACTTTCAGAATAAAAGTTCATAAGGTGAAATGGTTCCAAAGCAGATGTTTCGACTTCACGCAAAATTAATGTTTCCCTTAAAAAACCAACGAATTTGCATATTTTTTTTGAGATTACAAAAATTGAAGAGTGTCCTTAGTGAAGTATGAGGGCCGAAACACGATTGACAAAACATTCTCGATAGAAAAAAGCGGCAAAGTTACCTTAAAATCTGCTTTTTTTGTCCAACCACTAAGAGAAAAACCTATTCCATTCGATTGTTATCAAAGCAATTGTATTAAAATTTAGTCTACGTGTTCACTATTAAATACTTTAAGGAATTATGGATTTATTTTTCTATATCAACACAAGTAAAATTTTTAAATTCAATATTTGTAAACATAGTGCAATAGAATTGCGCGCGGGCCGGGTCATACCGGCGCTCCCAGAACACTACCACCATACCATTTCGCCTTAACGAAAAGTTTGGTTGATCACTAATTAGAGATCAAGAGCTCTATTATTAGTAGGAAAATCATTCAGACCTTTTAACAAATGAGCTATTCAAGTTGCCTACGTTACCCTATTTTAAACCGGTCGAGTACAGCCTTCAGCTCAATAAGCCTGCAATACAAGTAGGTACATAGAACAATGCACTCAATAAGTCCATAACAACAATCAACTTCACACAATGGAGGATCATTTCGGAAAACAATCCCCTCCTCGTGACTGAATGAACTGAATGAATGTGTGTTACTGATAAGAACCCACTTAAAGTTAGTAGGTTCGCCATTATCAGAATTATTCGCCTATTTTCTTAAATTGGAGTTAAGAATAATCTATACGAATATTACTTATTTAATCAAACTTTTTTCGGAATAGGTTGAAGAGATGTTTTAAATATTTAAAAAAGTAGCGACTAGTATGTTTCGCACTGTTTTTATTTTAGGACTTGAAAAAAATTGAGATTTCATGATTATAGGTACATATCGTCGCCTTAGAGTGAAAAGCTCGGGAATGCAATGTTGGTCCTTTTTATTTTTATAAAATATTTGGAAAGAAAACTTCGCAACCCACGCCCTAGTTTCTTAAAAAAAATAGTTTAGTAACCTGTAACGCCATCTATGACGAGTTGGATAAACTCGCAAACGAAAATACGAGGTTTTCAATTTACCGACGCTTTTAAAATACCTACTAATAATTATATTTGGCAGTTTTTATAATTATATGCCATACATTTTATGTGTTACTTATTAATATTATAAGTTATGGTTAAGTAAGGCAACGAAATAAAAAGGATTAAAAAAAGGTTGCAGTATTTAAAAGAAGAGTGAAAGAACACTATCTTTCCAGTTTGTCATAGTTGCATCGGTATTTATTTTGTATATTTTTTTTTTTTTTACATTGGTATTTATAAAATCTTAGTGATATTTATTTTAGAAGTACCTATGTATGTTGGTATGTATGTATGTAAGTATATTCTCAGATTATTTGTTTTATTTTATTGCGTGAATTGTTTTCATTTTATGTATTTTACTTTCTCTCTACTCTTACACACGGTGTCTACATCTCTTTTTATCCTCTGTCCTATCGCAGGTATGCTGGAAGAGATTTATTTACAAATAAGCATCACCTTTGTACGTATTTTTCTGTTCTTTTCCTCTTGTCTGTATATATGTGTGTACATAAATGGTTAAATAAATAAATAAGGATATCGATTTTAATTCTATAATGTTTCATTGACAAACCATTTTTTATTAAGAAAAGCTCGCAAGTAGCATTTTACGCTTTTACGATAGTAAAATGAAACATGTACCTACCTATCTTATGCAACTGAAAATATATTCAAATTGCATCCTAAAATGCATCATATTTGAACCAACTTCTACAGGCCGCAGTTTTTCCTTCCTCCTGTAAAGTTGACTTTTTCGCATATATGAGGTTTTCACTCTGGCGACGATATGTTAGTTTAAAATTAACGAATTATGCACATAAACCTTCCGGAATAAATTCTCAAAATGATGGCGAAAACCGCATCAAAACCAGTTGCGTAGTTTAGAAGAACAACGCGGTTACACAGACACACGAAAAGAGACATTAATTTTTAATATTTATAGATAAAATACATAAATAAAAGGTTATTCTAGAAATGTCATACATTTAATTGCAAGTTCGAAAAAGTTGGTCCTTAAAGAAGGCCCAGTAAGAATATTCTATAAATAAGAATAAGGTGATTTTGATTATGGGTTTGGTCCGCTTTTGCTATGTCCGACCGCATTTATTTTTTGTATCAGTAATGCAGCTCCTGCTATTAAACAACTCCCTGCAAACATGGCTGCGATATTACTGCAATTATTTTTTCCCTTGACATTTGTAATTATTATAGCACTGTATTTTATTTTTATGTGAATGTACTTTTTTTGTTGAGTTTCATCTGCAGTACTTAATGTACATTATTTTTACGCTATTTCTAGCTATCACCTACATTCTGGTATCTTATCATTACTGGTATTAATATATCAAGTGGGAGCCGTGTAAAAAGGACTCATTTATTTACACTTAGATTGATGTCTGGCCGCCCGTCTTAGTCAGTGGCAGAACAACCTTGGTTTTACATACAAATGTAAAACCAAAAGACCAAAAGTCACCGGTTTATTTTCATTTTAAAGACTAGAACAAAACTATTCAACATTCATGTTTAAATTCATACTGAATGAACGTCCTTACTTTTGTAGGTAAATTGTTGGTATTTTAAGCTACTTATTTTTTTTAATCGTTTGACATAAACGAAAATCAATTTCCAGATTAGAGAATCAATCAATCAATGAGGACTTTCCGGTTTGAATTCGCCGCTAGAGGCGCTAGTGTAGAGTTAGGTCCCTAGAAATGTCAAATGTCACTGAACTTTCACTGTTTGCGGGATTTTCTATCGCGAATTTTTACTCATAATTCGTATTTTTTGTAAAGATTATGCCATTCCTGATTAATTATGGCTACTATATATTATAGTTTATTTTAAGTAACATCTGAGGATCTAATTTGGTAACACTTGGATGAAGAATAATATTTGTCTGCTTCATGCTTGCCAATTTTAGGAACATAATAATGTAAATATTCATTTGAAGTTTTAAAATGTAATAAGATAAACATGATATAAAGTAATGGGTGCATAATATATATCCAAAACACATCAAATAAAAGCACTGACAGGACACTCACCAGTGGCGCCAACTGGTGGGCACAAAAACGATTGCCCCCATTGATTATAGGATCTTTTCGTTTTCAGTAATGTATCTAGTTAATCTTATGATATAATTTGCTGTGAAGGATTATTTAATAAGTAAGATACAAAAACAGAGTCTATTAATAGTTGTGACTAACAAACTTCCTTGAAGTTAAAGAAACACCTATCAATAGTGATATCATGACGTAACTTCACGTGATCAACTGCATCAAGTAACATTAGCGCATTGAGGATACACTCATTCATTTGAATTTACTATTTAAGACATCTGGGGCCACTTGCACACAATTGATAATGTACATATATGACAATAATGAGAACTACTCCAGTTACTACTCGATATCAAACAATCGTGTTATGAATCTTTTGTTATACGTTGTAGACTTATAGAGTAGGCACTTACATGGAATTTCATAAGAGCATTTTATATTATTATTATCTGTAGATACATGACATCTTGTTACTAATTTATTAAAAATCCAAATGATATCTAATCTCAACATAAAAGAAGGCTCATAGAGACATTTTGGAAACAAACAAGAGGCACTGTTTAGAAGATTATTTTTATGGTAACCTTGACATAATCTTCTTCTCATAATCTGCCGAGACTTTTCCCAACTATATTGGGGTTAGTCTAACCGGATGCAGCTGAATACAGTTTTTTTATGGAGCGATTGCCCATCTGACCTCCACAACCCAGTTACTAGGTAACATGATACCTCATGGCAAGCCGGTTGCTAGACTTTCGGGATTCTGACTAACCGTAATGACTGTCAAAATTCATCGAATGACAGCCGGGAGCAACCGCCTAACGTGCTTTCCGAGGATCTCGGCATGTTATAGATAGTCACCCATCCACGGACCTACGAGCGTTGCTTAATCTTCAAGATTGACCCGCACGGCTGTTATTATTTAGCAACAAGCACTAATCTACTTCTATGAGGTGAATAATAAAGTTTTATTGATTGTTTCAGATCGGACCGGTGACCACATGCCGCCGTCATCATGGTGATCGTTACCAGGGTAGGTATCTTTAAAATAGATCAGATGCGGTTAATCGACTGCTAGGTAACTTCATAATTTTTAAGTTATTATTTAGATATTTGTCACTAGTAGTTTTGTGAATCCGGCTCGTAGGACCAGATTTTTCCATCCCAATATCCTAATGTCCCAGGGACAGCAAATACATCAGCTGTTTGTTATTACCTAACTGGGTAGCTCAATCTACGAATTCAAAGCTTAAAGTAATGTAGATTGAATGTAGTCAATGAAAATTCCCGACACCAACACACACATACCAAAACACACAGGACATACCAAGTTAAGTTTTTCTTAATGTAAACAAACGAGACTTATGTATAAGTACCCACTGTGTTCGTTAAGTATGGTGTTTAAGTCGAAATCTTTAGAAAGCCTGTCGAAGATAGCTTCCAGTTTTGTGGCTCACATATAAAATTATGGTTATACACTAGCAAACCGGATACCGCTTAGATGTCGAGACGGCATCAGTTTTACTGCGGGTTCGAGTTCAAGGCTTACTTGACATGAATAATCAGTGATAATGATTTGTATTGTCAGTTGTCAAGTATAGCATTTCTACCATCAATAGGTGCTAATATTGGTCCTTCTGGTCGACGTCTCAGAAAAACCATAAAAGTATCAATTGCCCATTTTATATTTTGGGAATAAACGTGATAAGTTAATTTGTTTATGGTTTTGCTTATTTAATGAGTGCATAAAATGTACGTTTTATATTTTCAATTGTTTCATAACTTTCAGCCGCATTACATTTATAAATAAAGTCGGATGAAACTAAAACTGAAAACGATTTGATGGAGCAGACAATTGAATGAAACGCTCAATTTTTTAGTAACAGACGGAAATGTAAATAAAATTAATTAATTGGCAATTTTAATGTGATTGCTTGTAAAAAGAGGTTAGCTGTCAAAAGCTGCAACATCCGCGTCTGAAATAAAATAAAAAATGGATTGTCGGCACCGTGGACGGTGACGCAGTATGAGCTACCTACTTGTGCCCAAAGCGGTACATTCTCGCCGAGTTCCGATCAGTGCGTTTGGCAACACATTCCGTCAGCCCGCCACAGAATCCAGCACTGAGGGCGTTCACCTCGCTGACCAATACATACATCCATACACACTATACATATACACTCTCACATAGCGAAATCAAATCATAACTTCTCATTTTGGAAAACGTCAAAGTGAGAATTTCTAATGAGTCGATATGGTCAACGAAGTAACCCAGTCATGGGTGTGACAACCAATCACTAAATTATGTGATTAATGATAGCCATTTGACACTGTAGGGCTACAATATGCAATAAAAATTGCTACATCCGGCAATATAAATTGAATCCATAATTAATTCGAATCAAATTAAAATATTTGCTTCAGATTAAACAGTTCCTTTTCGTCCAAATCAATCAAAATTTTATGATAGTAGTGTAGTAGATAAAACATGGCGCCATAAACCAATATTATTTAAACTAGATCTAACTTAAATAATAATATGGATGAACCATCAAATTGTTTTAAATTTTGAAAAAGGAATTGCTTAAATATTACTCTGGTTTCACATTGGCGAATTGGCAGTGATTTCTAGTCGTTCTAGCTTTGGTCTCAGACAAATCACTATACGAAAGTGAACAAAGAAAATAATCAATTATTTATTTAATATTAATTTAATAGTTAAAATGTTTTTCGTATGCAAAAGATTTCCTCATCGAAAAGATGAGACTTTAAGTATTACTTGATACACCAACAGTCATAGTATTGTGAACGACTTGATTTTATTTGGCTCAAATGCTCAATGATCAACACGATACAATTGCTTTTAGAAGCCCTTCTGATGAACAGCAGTAGCAGCGTTGCTAAATCGCCTATCTATGTATTAGGCAGTGTACAGAAATGGGCGAGGCGAGCTGGGCAACTTCCAAAACGAGAGGGAGAGTGGACACAATGCTTCGTAAAGTGCCGTGAGTGGGAGCGAAACTAGGACCGACGGGTTTCAAAACCAACTCGCTTGATATCGATTCGAGTAATCTGTTTATTATCCTAATAAATTGTCAAGGAATTGTATAAATGAAACTACTGAACGTACCTTAGTCAATGTTCCTTCTGTCATTGTAGCGAAATTTATGATCCGGATTCTGAAGCTATCCCGATATTTTATGACGTGTAAAGGAAAAAAGAAAGACAATTCGTTTATTTGCGGTAAACATGACGCAAAAAAAAGAACACAAAATAAAATAAAAAGAGTTGAGGGAAAATATGCGTCACATCCACGCAAAACGGTCATCGCTCAGCATAATGCTGCGACCTTATGCGAGATAGAGCCCCAGCGCTGCTATGATGCTTTTCCGTATTTACTAAATTTGACAGCTGTGTTCAAACTTTGAATTGAAAGATGTTATTATTGAAAAGTAGTAGGTATAGTGGTAAACTGGTAGGGTAGTATTCAGGCTTACTTACCTATTAGGTAATTTTCATGACCCTAAAGTCAAAGCATTTCCAAAGGCAAATTTTCTTTTTATATATTTTAATAAAACACATCTGTTTTTTTAATTTTGCGTTTTCCTAAAGCCCTCCATGTTGTAACTGTAATAATTGTAAGAGTAAGACTTAACTAAGTAGACTAAGTGGTTAATGCAAGAACACGTTTTGAAGTCTTTGTTTACCGATAAATGTTGCAGTTAGATACTTATACTTAACTGTTCTTCTATTGATAACATAACGTAGGTACAATGTTTTTAAATAGATACAAACTTAGATGTTTTCTTGAAATATCTGTTCAAAATACATATAGTTTTACAGCTTTAGCTGTAAAACTGCTTACCACTTAGGTAATTTGATTTTGGTGTTACGTATTTTAAATCATAGAACCTGGGTGACCGAGCTCTGCTCTGGTGAAAATAGAGACTGCTCATTTAATAGTTTAAGATAGTTCATACTAATTCCATGCTGCCATGATAGTAGGTACTTACTTATTCCATGCTGCAATGTCATTATTCTAAGGTAGCCATCTTGTTCTAAACATTGGGCGACGGAGCTCTGCGAGGGTAACAAACGGAGAAAACGAATTTTCTAGCTAGATCAATTTTTCGCCCCCGTAAACCCCTATAATGCAACTTTCATCGAAATCGTTAGAGCAGTTTTCGAGAACGTGATTACATATTAATTTTAATATTTCTATATATTAATTTTAATAGTAGGAAATATTGTACAGATTACGAAACAGTTATTGTTTTATTTGGGTTTAATAGTAAAATAGCGAGAAATCGGGTTTTTAACGTAAGCAGTCCCAAAAGGTGCGGGGCCACGTCAAGGTCACGATCAGACTTTTTTTTTTAATGCGTTTGACAGCTGACTGTTGAAATGTTAAGGATTTTGGTGAAACGTCGCTCTACGCAGAGCTAGTTCCTGAAAATTTACCTGTAACATACAACTCTACAACTACCTAATACTTGTTTCAGGATATTCACCCCCCATTGTTTATGAGACAATGTAGATACAATGTATTGCATTAAATTTTATCTAAACTCAATCCAGTTTAAAAAGCTAGCCAGTTTACAGGTTAATTATATAGATATGTAAATCAGATAGACCAGAGTTCATATTTATATACTTGTAAATGTTAAGTTTCCTTTAGTTTCTGTTTAACATTAACCTTCAAATCTCGCTTTCTTCTAACAAGCGAAGACCATACATTATTTAGAAAGCAATATATTTTAATAAACCGGTACAGAAAGTATATCCTAAACGAGAACACGTTGTATTAACATTTACATTCGGCACTAGTAAGTTTAGTAGAATTGCTAATGATGTGTAAATAGTTTGATAAGCTGGTGGATAGAAAATAAAATAAATATTACTATTTGAATACTTTTTGTTTTTTTTACAGCAGTGATAGCCTAGGGCAGGGGTGGCGAACCTTTATGGATCAAAGTGCCATTTTTCCTAAATAAATGTTTAATGAGGCCATAGACGTGCCGTCAAATAATTTTGACTCAGTGATTAATTACTTTACTTAAAATAATTTTTACTTATATTGCTTGACAATCATTCCAACTCTTTCCTTGTTTCAATTTTTTTTAATCCATATTGAACCAGACTGGAAATCAATCAGCTGCATTTCAAATTCTTCAATAACTACCGAACCGTTTCAATCGGTGCGGTGGCGTACCCAAAATATTTTGTCACGTGCCATCAATGTGGTTGGTTCGCCACCCCTGGCCTAGGGTGTGACCGTCGGACTGCCACTTGCTTATACTATTGCTTGCTTGCTTGCACTTGCTTCAAATACGGTGAAGGAAAACATCGCGAGGAAACCGGCATGCCTGAAAGATATTTCTCAACGGCATGTCAAGCCAACTCGGAGGCCCATGGGCGGCTTTAAAATCAGACTTAAAAAAAAAAACTTTTTAATCGATTTCGAATTCAAACTCAAACTCAAACTCAAAGCATTTATTTCAAATAAACCAATTACAGGTACTTTTGAATTGTCAAGGGGTCGGTCAGTCAGAAATATGAAGCTAGTTGCCCATTCCAACGCGTAGTAGGTTCCTATGGAGAAGAACGGGCAAGAAACTCCACGGACACTCTTTTCAATCAGAATATTTTCACAAAATATTGGTTACATCATCTATTTTTGTAATTATACATGTGAGAACAATGTAAAAAGACGTGCACGTTAAAAGCGTCAGTAATAAAAATAAAATCAAAAACAATTAAAAAATTAAAATAAATTCAAATAAGCCGTGGCAGCTAAGAGATGACCAGTCCCCACTGACGGCGCCCGTTCACGAACATGACGCATGCATCAGCACCATTTAGCTCAACCATTTTGAAGGGAACTTAACGATCCAACACACACGCCACCACCAGCGAGACATTTGAGTGAGCATGACATACTCACAACCGCCAGGGCAAACTCAAGTCAATGAAAGACGTACCCAGTAAATGGTAACTGTAAAGTAGGGACATAGTGCTCACACATGTGCTATGCAATTATATAATACTAAGAGATTGAATTTATACAATCTAAAGATAGTTTTACAATCTTCAGCAGCTGCAACAATATTTTGAATGCTAATCAATTAGTTTATGCGCCCTTGTGGAGCTGGACCAGCGCTGAGCCAAGCATTTTTGTCGTCGATGTAATCCCCCAACTTATAATATGCTTGGCAGCATAGTGTGCGTTTTATACAAGATTTAAATTTCGTTTCGTTCAATTGGAGTATGTGGGGAGGTATTTTATTGTAACATTTCAAACAGTACCCCATGAAGGATGAGTCTACTTTAGCCAGTCTGAAACCCGGTTGAATCAATTGGTCCCTATTTCTAGTCCTATAATTGTGTCTATCACCTCTTTTACTGAAAAGACTTAGATTTTTCCTAACGTACATGATGTTTTCATAGATATATTGACAAGGTACCGTCATGATATTAATATCTTTAAACAGTTCCCTTAGAGAATCGCGTCTGCGGAGGCCATATATTGCTCTGATGGCTCTTTTCTGCAGAATAAAAATAGAGTCGATATCTGCAGCCCGTCCCCATAGTAAAATACCGTAAGACATAATACTATGAAAATAACTGAAATAGACCAGCCTCGCGGTATCTACATCAGTAAATTGACGGATTTTTCTTACAGCATATGCTGCTGAACTTAGGCGTCCTGCAAGAGATGTTAAATGAGGACCCCATTGCAGCTTGGAGTCGAGCGTGATCCCCAAGAAAACAGTTTTATCGATGAATTCCAATTTTTTGAATTTGCATCTTCAGTAAGAAGTTCAAGATGGGTGTTACTTTTTTTTTTTCAAATCAAATGACTTCTCCCGCTCTGGGTGGAGCGAGAGGGTGTGTCAGACTTTTACTGACTAAAACCCACCCGTGTTCCTTCCGTTGCCTGTGTGTCGGGGCCGCGATATCCCTTTCGGAAAAACCCGCAACCCCAGCAGGCGTTGGTCCTTACGGACCCCGTCAGTTGGTGCTGACATCTCTTTGAGGCGCGCGTGGAACACAACGCGCCGTCGACCCGGGCCTGGTCCTTATCGGACGGCGAGCTGCCCATTGCTCACCGTCCGCAAGCCCGCGACTAGGTTAGTCACTAACCACACGAAAAGAAGAAGTACAGTAGCCTTTGTTTTACAAAGGCAAGTCTAAAATCGCTTAATCGTAATGAGTCAATGCTCGTGATTCTATGCACAATGAAAAAGACCTTTGCTCTTTCATATGAGCATCGCGCAAAAATCGGGGACGTCACCCGAAGTGTTTAATAAAGTTTTTGCGTTGCGACATCGCATCGCTTATTCACTTCTGCGGCATAATAACTCTGACACGGTTAGACACTATATAACTACATGAAAAAGAAAAAAAAACAAGCATTGATGACGCGCCTCGTTGGTCTAGTCGCAAGCGTTACTGCTGAGCATGAGGTCTTGAGGTCGATTAATAATTATAATTAGGATTATTCATCAGGAATTGGTCAGACGCAGCCCGGAGTGTAAACTTGAGCCCAGTTGTTCGCCTCCTATTACAAGGGACTTAAGTAAACATAACAGGCGAAATGTGAGCGTACTATAGGTACACCGCTACCGAACCCTTTGATGAACACTGGCGTGATATTATGTTATGTTATTTGGGTATAAAATAGGGCTGTTACTAGTCCACTGCAGATCAAAGGCCGCTTGTCTCGTAAAGAAAACAAACAATCATTCAAAAATTCAAAAGTCATTTATTCAAACTAGGCTGAGAATCAGCGAACTTTTCGAACGTCAAAATTACATAAGACAGTCCCCCAAAACGCCCACCCTTCACCACTTCCTAGTGCATTAGCTGGAAAGAAGAAGTGGCGCAACAAACTCCTCAGCAGCACAGCTGTCTGTTCAGTTAGAAGAACAAAAAAAAAAGATTCTATATAATAGTATTCAAAATAATTTACATTACGCAACACAAAACATAATTTAAATTATTAGCCATATGTTAGCTAGCACACGCCAATAACAAAATCATCGAGAACTATACTACACACATTTATCATCAGTATCACCACGCTTGCCACCATGTACCCGAGCTTAGCGCATATAATCCGTAATTAGTAAGTCAATGGTAACTCTAATGTTATGTAAGAAGATATAACAATAGGACCAGTGGCTGCCTAACGCTAACATCAACTATTGCATCCGTTTGTTAGCCTTTGTTTCGCGTACCGAATATTTCCTAACTAACGTTCTTAGTACCTTGTTTACACAGTATAAATGTAAGGATATGACGTTCAAAATAAAGATAACATCACCAAGTAAAGATTTATTTAGACTTTCTTCTTCTTAGCGTGTCGATGGCAATATAAATAGACTCGGCCCAAAATTCGGCCACGTTTCTGGCCCCATCACTAGCGTCCATCAGTTCCTGTAACGTGCAGCTGACAGGACACGCAGGACACGACATTAAATGACCCATCGTGTGTGGAACAGCACCACATTTACACTCCAAGGCGGCGTCTATGAATCTCCACCTCAACGGATTTTCTTGCTTCGGCCAACCTGGGTCCGGAGTATGTTTAGAGACTTCCAGGTTACCCAAGGCAACTCGTGTCCAGGTGGAAGTTCTTCAGCAGGTGGAACGAATGGTTTTGGTAAGGAAGCACTGTCTCGCCACATCTTCAGTCTCTCTTTTGGTCGTTGGTCAGTGAGTGGGACGACACACTTTAAAAAACAGGATTCTGTCGTGCAAAGGGTGTCGTTATTTCGCCTGTGATAACTGATAACACATTGCTCTCTTATATGCTTCAATTAGTAACAATTTGAGACATGTTTTCAGAGAACACATTTCCCGAGGGATTATCCAAGCTAATCGTCAATTCATATAACTTTTCTCAAAAGCAACCGCATCTCAACGTTAGTCAATGAATTAATCTTTCGACACGTCACATGAATCAATTTGAACTCATTGAACGAATGGTTAACTGGTCATTGATAACTTTAATAAACATAACTACTGAATGGCCCGAGAGTATCGCGGTCAGTTAGAGATAAAATTATCGATCGACACTTCTTACAAACAGAGGTTATGTCGAATTGGAACAATTTTTTGCGTTATTTGCTACTGTGATGTGTTACCATGGAAACCATTTACTTTGAGGTAACTACCGTACGAATATTACTTAAGTTAATTTGTGTTATTGTTATTCAAAGTGTAAATGAAAGTAAAGAGCTAGTAAGTTAACCCATAATGTATTAAAATTGTTACATTATGATTCAGTCAACTCAGTCCTCATCATCCATTCACGTGAATTATTATACGATTAGTTATGGTAACCAGCTTTGTAACTGCCCCTGCAGTCTTTTGATAAAGTCGACTGATAGAATGGAAAAGCGAACATATATCTCCACAGTTAGTGATTGATAACGCATATTGTTGTTCTTGATGTCACTGTTATCCATACTTAATTACTTATATTAACATGCATTAAGTTAGGTTAATCATTAACAGGGGATTAAATATATAACAGATTTATAGGTACCTATAAGTTAAAGGTAGGTACTTGTGCGTCTTCTCGTACTAAACATAACTCACTAAGTTACACAAATTATTAGTGGCATTAAAGTAATGGATGTGGTCCCAAATTAAAAGAAATATCGAATCAGCTATTATTATTTCCCAAAAAAGAAGGCAACCTCAAAATGAAGATAGCAAGAGATCCATGTAACGATCTCATCGCCAATTAAGTAATAAAAAAGATGTACATATAAGATTATAATTAATTAAGATAGTCATCGCGAAGTATTGACGCGTGCGCAATAGGGACGCGGCCGACTTTCTATAACTTTATACTGACACAGCAGACACACCATTGTTTTTGTATTAGTTCCGGCTCTAGTGGATTACAAGTTTTATATGTTACTGGCTTTTACTCGCGGCTTGCGTTTTTGTATGGTTTATTGCTAGGATTTGCGACAGTGACAAATCTGACATGGTTGGAAACTGTCGCATCTGGAGGCAATAAGAAAAATAGATTGTGTTTATTTGTGGTTATTCACGAAATAAAAACTTATAGTCCTCACATATCTCAGGTGGGACTAGCAGTCGCGCGCTTACTAGAGTGAAATCACTCAACAAAAAAAAAATAGAAAACCTAATGATTGTTGTACGCACATCATCATTTTATTTTATGACTACAATTAACACTGGCTTGCCTGACTGCATTAATTTACAGTTATGAGTAGATATAAATTATAAAAATGAAATGGCTGATCACATCGTTGTTTATCATCCCTGACGGGATGTTAGGTATTAGACATGTAATACATCTATCTAGATTGGTTTATTGTCACAAATGAACTGAGCAAAGATCTATTAGAGCTCGCCTTACGGCCGAACCCAATAACCTATCTATCACCAGTTTCTGCATACTGGAAAAACTTATCTATCTATGGCCATAATGACAGATAGAATTATACTGTCTACGATCAATATTGATCTGTCTTTTACTGACAATAGGTTATTAGGTTTGGCCGTTAAGCAACTACAACTGCCGATCTAAATTCTCTAAAAATCTTACTAAGTGGCGAAGTGATATGTCAATAGTGTCAATTCCTAGCATCTATCCGGTCTATTCTTTGTTGCTGAAGATGTTTTTAATTATTCTATAACTTTGGCACAATATCATCGGCTATAACGATACCGAGAGTGAGTCCAGATACTTTTAATTACAAGATATTAAGTTACCCTAGCATAAGTATTGACTGCAACTCTAACATACAACTTTACTTACCTGAAGGATACGCTAGTCGGTCATTCTTCCATACAAACGTAGTATGGTGATTACTCGTCTTTTTGACGGTGTACGTTCAAACTAAAAATTATGTCAATTTGTCTTGTCATTATCTAGCCCTGTATGGAAGCAGAACTGGAAAAAAACATTGGTTTGGAAGAAATGAGCGTCGAAACTTCCATATTAATAAAAATAATTTTAACTCGTCTTTGGGCGTAAATAAATAACTTATATAGTTAGAAAATGGTAATATCGAAACATTGTACAGGGATAGATAATTTATTCAATAGTTCAAATTATTTTATTTTCAGTAAATACATCCAATTGTTTTTTCATAATATCTATACGTTCAAAGGTCTGTTCATGAAATTTTACGCGCTCGTTTTCGTTATAAATCATCGTCTATTTCACTAATTGAACTAATAAATATATAAATAAATAAATAAAAACAAGATAAATAAATACTAAGTAAATAAATAAATAATTAGGCTAGTTAGCATGCATATTAGTCACGCCCACCAACGTAGTTACGTTTACGTACGTTTTTTTACAAAAAAACAATTTAATTTTTATAATTTTTTATTATTCTGTAAAAATCTCAGCGTAAAAACTTAGAAGAAGTGGTGAATAGTTTCAATCCCTAGCAGCAGGCGGAATGACAGCTCACTTCACCTAAGATTTTTATTGAATAGATCGGCGGTTTTTATTAGATAAACTTTTAAAATAGCTTGATATCCTAATACCAATCTATCTAAACTAATTTAATATAGAAAGAGATTTGATTTTTTGTATGTTTGTAATTAATAAACTCAAAAACTACCCGACCGATTAAAAAAAAGTCTTTTACCGGCATAATGCTATTATACCACTGAGTAACATAGGCTATATACGTATATATTATAAAGATATTATGAGACGGGCGAAGCCGCTGGCGGAAGCTATAACCTAAAATAATATTATTAAGAAAAGGATTTGATTTTTTGTATGTTTGTTTGTTATGTTTTCAAGCTAAAACAGCTAAACGAATTTTGATTAAATTTGACATATGGGTAGACCATGATCTGGGTTAGGATATAGGTTTTTTTTTTATCCCAATATTCCCTCGGGATCGAGACTTATGTGGGTGAAACCACGAGGCTCAACTAGTACTAATAATAAGCTGAAGAGTTAGATTTTTGTTTGTTTAAACACGCTAATCTCTGGAAGTTTCAGTCAGATTAGAAAAAATCTAAAAATTTAACATCACGCTAGGACTATTAGGAGCCGAGCAAAAAGAAAAAAAGTCAGCAGGAACGCTAAGCGAAAACGAAGTAATAGCGCGGGCAGGCAATGCGATGCGATGCGACGTGGTGGGAGACACGGAGACCAAGAAATTTTACGCGGACGAAGTCGCGAGCCGAAGCTAGTCATGAGATAATAATAATATCTTGTTAGAATTAACGAATGGACCTATTAACCACCATTTTAGTGGAGCAATAAAGAAATACAGTGGCTTGTTCCGTGACAGTGAATAAATTATATCGATACTGATACTACGATACTTCATAAATAGTGATAAATAAATTAATGTCAGATTACTATGCTTTAATTCTGATAATTGAACGCCGACTTTCTTTTGATGCGACTAGTGAAGTTGCTTCAAAACCGAAGGATTATATTCTGATATCAATATCAATTTAATATGCCTTTATTAGAATGCCTTTTTTAAAAGGTTGCAATGTCTGATCTGATTTCCGTATCTTGGAAATCTCTGTTTACATGCAATACCTGCATGCAAAACAATGTCATAGATAAATAAATTAAATTAAGGTCTGATTTTATCATTGGAAATATCGTGTTTACCTTTGTTTCCAGCACGTCGATGCTCCTGATATGATGTAGGTACGTTGCAATTGTACATAAGTTATCAGATGCAAGTTTTTTGTGTAGTAGTGTATTGTTTAGGTACCTTATTAATAAAAAACAAAAAAAAACTGTTTGAAATGCACCTGTATCTCTCTATCACATATCCTTGAGCTCTGAAATATTTATTCGAACATAATATACAGCTACTTTAGAACCTACTAAATTATATATATATAAACTCACATAAATAACGTTCAAGACAGCTTCTTCTAGTATTCAAGTATGTACTTAAAAACAGGCACCAGATGTTACACAGGAATCAATCTCACGAAAGCTGTCTGGTGACATTAAAGACGGCTAATGGGTATACCTGCTCTCTAATCGATGTTTTTTTCAGTATCAAAAAACTTACCTATTAGTATCTGTAGCAAAAACGACTAGATATTGTAAAAACGACTAGATATTGTAAAAAACTTGTTGGATTAGTTTCTGGTCCATCTATGGCCAAATTGGGATCATTTGTCGTCCATTGCTTCGCCCGATTAGGAGAGCAATCATAAACCAGATTTTTGTTTTCGAGCTTAGCCAATAAAAATGTCATTCGGCTTCGTCTGTGTCGAGAGACTGACAACTTGCTAGAGACTAATAGGATGATGCTTAATACTTTTATTATGATTATGATACACTTCGAAACAGAAAAGATTTTGGAGTGGACAATTCTTACTATTTGCAGCTAGTAAATCACGTTATGTAATACATATGGTCACCGGACTTGGTAAAGAAGTGACTATATTTCGACCTTCAAATTCTCGTGAAGTGGTTGCGTTTTGGTTGCTATGAGCCTCTTCACAAGGCAACAGGCATCACTAAAAAGCATGGTATTAAACAAAATTCTTCTAATTTCCAGGGCGATTATATATGGATCGAGCCGGTGTCTGGTCGGGAGTTCGACGTAGCGATCGGCGCACGCGTCCTCGCTGCCGAAGGGCGACGGATTCGAGTCCGCGACGACGACGGCAACGAGCAATGGCTGCCGCCGGAGCGTCGCATCAAGGCCATGCACGCCACCTCCGTGCATGGCGTCGAGGATATGATATCACTCGGCGACCTGCACGAAGCCGGCATCCTCAGGAATCTACTTATAAGATACAATGAGAATCTCATTTATGTAAGTATGAACCTCTTCTTCAAGTATAAATGTGGCGTTAAGACAAGAGGCAGACCAAAATATGGATGAATTTTGTGAAAGATGATGTAATAGTGCTGAAAAGAAAGTGAATTCTGAGATCAAGGCTGTTAGTTATGGACGGAAGTAAAAATTGCAACACCCTTTCTCCTTCCTGCACGTTAAGCATGACCACAAGAGAAACGGGTTGTGTCCACAGAAGAATAGACAAAGGGACAGATAAACAATCAGAATCTGTCATTCTGTCTATTCTTCCGTCGACAAAAACCGTAGAAAAGCCGTTTCTATGGTTGTCATGCTACGCGGTTTGGTCTTGTCCCATGTTAAGGGGTCAGCACTGTTAGAGAGACCGCAGATTTACAATAGGGATGACGCCGGGGTGAAAAAAAAAAATTCTAATTAGTCCTTCAGTCAGATAATAAAAAAATATTAGACACGTATTTTTTGCTTTATCATATTAATAAAAAAATACTTAGATAAAACGCATTTTAGGTTGGGGAGTGGGGGTCGATACGTCACTAGTACGTATAAAATCTACATACTTGTGACGTCATGGCACATTTTACCTCAATGTATCGCCGTAATCTTTAGATTACGTAAAAAAAGAAAAAATACGTGTCCAATATTTATTTATAAGCTCAAAGACGGGCTAAAAAATATTTTTTGTCATTCAAATCGTACAGTATACCAATAGCTGTAATGGCATATGCCAGCACGCACATCTTGTGCAACTAACTTTGTACTAGTCGTTCGATAGTTGGCCAACTTACAATTGTATGTTTAACTTAAAATGTTTTTTCTTCTATTTTCTTTTGTACTGCCCTGCTATCATTCAATCATTCAGTAGGTATAAACCTTTTTAATATTTACAAACGTGGTTATTGTGATAAAAGAGAATGAATATGAAGCATATTGTAACACCTGTGAGTTTATATTTTACCTTTGCAACGTTTATAAATACCAGCTACCTAGATTTCTAAACGATAATTGTTACCTACTCCAAGAAAATTGATAGAACCCTGAACACCCAATTTTTTTTTTGTTGATCTAATTTTCGTCGTAATTTAATACTTTTTGATCGAGCCGAAAGTTGCGATAACTCAATAAATTATATTTTAGTATGCATGTTTTTTAGAGAATGTCCATTTATCATTTTATTGGTCGGACAGGGAAAACATATTAATCCGGATTTAAGCAAGCATAAGCGCCACAGGTCAAGAATTTATCAAAATAGAGAGGCAGACTATACATTTTAATTTCGTTAAAAAATGTCTTCACTCGACCTATGGTTCCAGACAAAAACAACTATGATTAAGAGAAATCGGATTATCCTGTGATTGTTTGCGACAACATCAATATCTTTCTAAATTGGATGTATTTCTTTACCAATTAACATATTCATTTAGGTATACAGATGTCACTGGTCAACTTTCATTTTCGTTAAAAATTATTTCAATATTCAGATATGCATTTGCTTGTATAGGCGACCTCGTAATTGCAATACCACCATAAGGTCGAAAGTCACTTCTATTCTTTTTTAACTTTTAAGACCAATGTTACATTTTGTTAGTTTCGACCATAGATCATCATCATCATCATCATCTTTCTGCCCATATGTTCCATGTTACGTGGGGTTGGCGCACCACGTTTTCTTCTCCCCACTCTCCCCTGTCAACCGTCACGCTATCATTCACTGCCTTCTCTTTCATATCATTCGACACACAATCTATCCATCTCTTCTTTGGCCTATCTCCATCATCATTAGTTTCGACCATAGTGTCGTTTCAATTTACTGAGAACTGTTGCTAAAAGTGGTAAAGCAATTACGTGATCTATTATACCTTTTCGGGAAAGTCCGAAAGGGATACCGTGGCCCCTGGCAACGAAACGGCAACTGAAGGAACACGGGTGGGTTTAGTCAGTGAGAGTCTGACACGCCCTCCCGTTTCGCGAAGAGCGGGAGAAGTTATTTAAAAACATCCCACAAAAAAAGAACTCTATTATACCTAGTTCAAAGACTTCTACATCCGTTTAGCAATTGAAAGCCATGCAGCAGAAACAATAGAACACCTGCTGTTGCCTTTTCAACAGCAAAAACAAAATGCTCGACGAGTTCAACTAATTATAACGTTACTATTTTCAGACATATACCGGCTCAATATTAGTAGCCGTAAACCCGTACCAAATACTGCCGATCTACACAGCAGACCAGATCAAGTTATACAAGGAAAGGAAAATCGGAGAGCTGCCTCCACACATCTTCGCGATAGGAGACAATGGGTACGCGCATATGCGGCGGTACAAGCAGGATCAATGCATCGTCATCAGTGGTGAATCTGGCGCAGGGAAGACTGAGTCTACGAAGCTGATTCTCCAGTACCTTGCCGCGATTAGTGGGAAGCACTCTTGGATTGAACAACAGGTTGGTTTTTATGATGATATAGAGGTATGAGGAACAGGGTGTAAAGTTTATGCATCTTCTACAGAAAATGGAGGATCCTTCGATCAGACACCCGACGGGTGTCGTGTCTGGCGGGGAAGTTATATATATACTGATCGCGCTGATACTCTGTTTCCGCGATGCAGGATTTTGTTTGACGTCAGGTCTTTGAAGCGTAGTTCGCTTATGGCGATGTAGATGCCGCCACAATAATTTTGAAGTAAACGTTACAGATGAAAAATGAATAAAAATAGTTTTTAGGGTTGAATTTGATCAAAGTCAATTAGCTCAATACACTTCTCAGTTGGCCTGGTGACTAATAGTTGAGGCATGCTCGCATCCAATGGCGTTTAGAACAGAGAACAGATGTGATGTGATGATGATAGCACAAGACACTAAGAGAGTCACAGTCACACACATCATTTCAAAAGTATGCAACTAAGCACTTAGTACCGACATGCTATACTAGATTTTACCTAAAGGTAGACACGTCAGGTTGGTGAGGCTATGTCCTAGCAGTGGGGCTATTTATGTTGATGATGACGAAGACCCTAATGTTTTCCTATCCTAGTCTTTATATTATTTTAATTAAATTATCTTTTCAATATTATATCAGAAACCTGGAAATGACAAACGTTTTTTTTTCTAATTAGTTCTACCTGTACTAATTAATTTTACAAGAATTACATTTGAGATTAAAATCTTCAATCAGAATTCATCTTACCGATGTAATTAATTAAGATTAGATACCCAAATATGGCTGCGGGGAATTATAAGACCCCAATCAATTGAATTCTAATCTCATCGTAAACAAGCAGAGAACTAGTGGACCTCGACACCAGGCTGCAGGCAATCCAGGAAGGCCTTCCTTAGATAACAGGCTGACCAAGCCGTTATTACGCCTGGACAGTAACGGCTTGCACCTGGTGACGGGGACAATCACGGGGCACCGCTCGCTAAACAAACACTTCCACACAATAGGCATAACGGACAGTCCTCTATGCAGGGCATGCATGTAGGCTGAGGAAACCATCGCGCAGATGCTCTTTGAATACACAGGCGTCACACAGATTAGAACAGATACCCTCGGGTCACCCAGATCTTTCACAGACGTTCTGAACAGACCAGGAAATTTAATTAACTTCTGGAGGGAAATGGACTGGTTGGAATAACCACCGACGGCCTCCATGTCCCACGTACAATGATCCATCTGAAGGACTAAGTGCGGAAACCAAACCTAATAACAGAACATTTCATCGTAAATATATATTTTGGTCAGATTTATGACAATGATGTCTACCTGTAGTCTTGATGTAGGTATGATCACATCTTTGTCTCATAGTAGCAGGCAGAAACAACCGAAGAACACGTGATACTTACTCTTTTTTTCCCACCATCTACTAACAGTACAAAAATTTATATGATAATTATTAAAATATTAATAAAATATATCATTTCTTCTTCAGATTCTAGAAGCAAATCCCATCTTAGAAGCTTTTGGCAACGCGAAGACTGTCAGAAACGACAACTCCTCGCGGTTCGGCAAGTACATCGACATTCACTTCAATAACAGTGGGGTCATCGAAGGAGCCAAGATCGAGCAGTACCTTCTAGAAAAGTCTAGAATAGTCTCCCAGGGCGCGGAGGAGAGAAACTATCATGTATTCTACTGCCTGCTGGCAGGACTGTCCAAAGAAGAGAAGAAGAAGCTAGAACTGACTGATCCGTCAGAATATAGATATTTGTCTGGGGTAAGCACTTACTTTACATTTTAGCTAGTGCAAGAAGTATATACTTAAAAGTAGATGATCAACTTTCTTCTTCAGTAGTTATTCAAAAGTGCATATTTCTTTTGTTTCTAAATAAAAACTAATTGATATTGTATCGCGAGTAGAAATTATAATGTGGATTTTATTGATAATATCAATAACTATCACTAATTACAAATAATTACTTAATGTAATATAATTTCTAATTATGTAGATAATAATCGTGTTTAAATTATTATTAACATGACTATCTTCTTCCGTTAATATCTAAGATCTAAGTAAAACCTGAACTAAATACATACCTAACGAATCTTTTTTTATCCAGGGTGGAAGTCTCACATGTGAAGGCAGAGATGATGCTGCTGAATTCGCAGACATACGATCAGCCATGAAGGTTTTATTATTTACTGAACCAGAAATATGGGAAATATTGAAACTTTTAGCAGCTGTCTTACACACTGGTAACATAAAATACGAAGCAACTGTCGTCGACAATTTAGATGCAACAGAAATTATAGAACAAGCCAATGTGAGGAGGGTAGCGACGTTGCTCGGTGTACCAATGCAGTCGCTTATTGACGCTCTTACTAGAAAGACACTGTTTGCTCATGGAGAAACTGTCATATCAACCCTCAGCAAAACCCAGTCAGTAGACATAAGAGACGCCTTCGTCAAAGGCATCTATGGACGTTTATTCGTCACCATCGTTAAAAAGATTAACTCTGCAATCTACAGACCAAAGTCGACAATGCGAACGGCCATTGGCGTCCTGGATATATTCGGTTTCGAAAATTTCGATCAAAACAGCTTCGAACAATTCTGTATAAACTTTGCTAACGAGAACTTGCAGCAATTCTTCGTTAGGCATATATTCAAATTGGAACAGGAAGAATATAACCATGAAGGAATCAACTGGCAGCATATCGAATTCGTTGACAATCAAGATGCATTGGATTTGATTGCGCTAAAACAACTGAATATTATGGCTTTAATTGACGAAGAATCGAAGTTTCCAAAGGGTACTGACCAAACGATGTTAGCAAAGCTACACAAGACCCACGGTCTGCACAGAAACTACCTCAAGCCAAAGTCAGATATTAACACCAGTTTTGGACTCAACCACTTTGCTGGGATAGTATTTTACGATACACGAGGTTTCCTCGAGAAGAACCGTGATACGTTTAGCGCTGATTTATTGCAATTAATTCATATATCTACGAACAAATTCCTGCAGCACATCTTCCAGGATGACATCGCGATGGGATCTGAAACACGAAAACGAACTCCGACACTTTCAACGCAGTTCAAGAAGTCTCTCGACCTGTTGATGCGAACTTTAGGAACATGTCAACCGTTCTTCATACGGTGTATAAAACCAAATGAATTCAAGAAGCCAATGTTGTTCGACCGCGGTCTTTGCTGCAGACAACTCAGGTACTCTGGTATGATGGAGACAATCAGAATCAGGAGGGCCGGGTATCCTATCAGGCACAGCTTCAAAGAGTTCGTTGAGAGATACCGGTTCCTAATATCCGGCGTTCCACCAGCGCACAAGACTGACTGTCGTTCAGCTACTGCGAAGATCTGTGCAACAGTCCTTGGCAAGTCTGACTACCAGTTGGGTCACACCAAAGTTTTTCTAAAGGACGCTCATGACTTATTCCTGGAGCAGGAAAGAGACAGAGTGCTTACTAGGAAGATATTGATTCTGCAGAGGTCTATTCGAGGGTGGGTGTACCGCAGACGGTTCTTGAAGATGCGAGCGGCGGCCATTTTGATCCAACGACACTGGCGAGGCAAGCTGCAGAGGATTCGGTATAACAAGATGAAGGTGGGGTATGCGAGACTGCAAGCGTTGATACGCGCACGAGTGTTGGCTCATCGGTTCAGGCATCTTCGTGGACATATTGTCGCTTTACAAGTAAGTTCATAAATATTTTTGTTATACTTTATAAGGGGCATATGTTATTTTTCTTAAAGCGGCCAAAGGAGCCTCAAGCTCAAAAATTTAGTTTTAAAAACTTAGCTTTATCCTGGAACCGAATACGATGTTTGATACAAAAAAACACAGTCAGTAAAACAAACCTATTGAAGAAATAGTTCTCTCTCTTGAGTCCCTTATCAAATATACGCCAAGTAAAAAATCAGCAGTTGCATATACAAGCTGACTGTTAAATCAACAGCAACTTTGGCTTCTTTGTGAGAATACAAAGGAATCCCCTAATAGACCCCCAATAACCTCTAGCTTTTCGTATAGGCGGCAGCCCGCGGGTACCTTGTCCGTCGCTCCTACGGGCACAAGATGTGGGCCATCGTGAAGATTCAGTCGCACGCGCGGCGCCTGCTGTGCATGCGGCGCTACCGGCGCATGCGCGGGGAGGCACTCGCGCACTCCGAGGCGCTGCGCCTGCGCAGGCAGGAGGAGCTGCGGCTGCACACGCAGGGCAATACGAGGGCTAAGGAGATCGCTGAGCATAACTATCGGGTAAGGGAGATTGTTGATTTGGTTTTTCATTGTCATCTGGCGGTTTCTGGGACTGATGATTAGTCGAAACCACCAATCAAATGACTTGACAACACAAAAACTAGGTAAGGACTTTATAGTTATGGAGAGATAAAGAGTAGTTTGTAGAATGTTTTCTGACATTACTTGATACTGAAAATACAAGGCAAGGGTAAATGATGTTAGTACCTATCAATGTAGATAGGTACCCAATCTATGGTCCTTAAGTTCTGAGTTGAGCTCCACGAGTTCTGACAAATGCTTGCACTGACTGGACAGGTCCACTCAAATCTCTATGGTTCTTTCCTCAAAAGACCATTTCAGGCACTTATCTCCTCATATGGTCTGACCAAGATGATGTCTCGACTTTAAAAGAGACTACAACCTTTCTTCTCAGAATAGTCGGATAGGAAACTATTTTTTTAAAATCCTATTTACAGAATAAAGAATTTCATGTCATTTTATTTCGTTTCATGGCATAAATAATGTGTTTTTTATAAACCTACTATCGTGAAACGGTGGTATATTAGGCCATTAAACTTCCATGGTACATGTAGGTACAGCACAGCTTGTGAATTCATGGATTTCAAATCAATTTCCGTTTGTATTCCGATTAACATTGTTATAAGTTCACAGTTAGGGCCTGCGCCAACTGGCAGACGCACGGCAGACGATTTTAAATTTATCAATTTAATTTAATACTTATCCAATCGAAATAAGGTATATATTGCAATGTTCGCTAAAACTGCGCTGCGATGCTCCAAGGTCGATCACCGAGCATTGAAATATACACCTTATTTCGATTGGATAAGTCTTAAATGCAATTGATCCTCTGCCATCCCGTCCGCCAGTATGCGTAGGCCATTATTGTGCAGTTCAAATACAATGTCAGATTTAAACATTTTTATCAGATAAACTTTGCTGATTGTATATTTTTAATTAAAAATGTAGTGTAGTCGGCGAACTTGTATAGATAGCTAATTTAATGGTTTTCCTAGTAAAATTATGCAAATTCACGATGATTATTATTATTATTTAGCAAGATTTTCGATAATAATTATTTTAACATAATACACAACATATAAATACACATAAACATATACATATATAACATAAATTATTTTTTATTATTTATTTATCTATTTTGACTAACGTCAAAATAGATAAAACTTTTCTCAAATAATAAAATCTTTGAGACGAGACGGGCTGACGATGGCCTCAAAAATAAAAAAAATAAACAGAAAAGTAAAAAGCGACACTTTCCGCACAAATTGACTGCTTGGAAAACGCTCTTTTGGAGCAAATGCATTGTAAAATCTATTTCTAACATTTTCGTCTCTCGTCTGTCTGTTTGTTGCGGGTAATCTCCGAAATGGCTGTACCGATGTAAGGAGTAACTTGGCTACTTTTATTTTAAGAAAAGAATTAGGGTCCAGGCGAACGAACCCCGGGCAGCAGCTAGTGGGTTTGAAATAATAACCGTTAATTAACTATATTATGTTTAGTTTATCGTTAGTTTAATCTGTGCAAAATGTAACATCTAACAGCATTAAAATAAATTCCCAGTTTATATAATTCATTATGTATGTAGCTTACTATTATAGATTGTCTAATCCAATCTATCTAATCGCTGCGTTATACACTAAATTCACTTTGATTAGTTCGTATAAAATTATATACAGTATGTTGTCAAAAATACACATGCACCCTTTATGATTGAAAAAAGGTAACACATTCTTGTGCCGTTCGAAATAACAGCTCCCAGCGTGTTTTGTTTTTTTTTAATAGGGATGATGCCTGGGTAAAAAAAATGAAATTCTAATTAGTCCGTCAGTCAGATAATAAAAAAATATTAGACACGTATTTTTTGTTTTATCATATTAATAAAAAAAAACTCAGATAAAACGCATTTTAAGTTGGGGAGTGGGGGTCGATACGTCACTAGTACGTATAAAATCTACATACTCGTGACGTCATGGCACATTTTACCTCAATGTATCGCCGTAATCTTTAGATTACGTAAAAAAAGAAAAAATACGAGTCCAATATTTTTTTATAATCTCAAAGACGGACTAAAAAAAAATGTTTAGTCATCATCCCTATTCTAATTATAAAGATTTATGCCAAGTCAATTCAAGTCTTTTGAGAAAAACAACGATGTTCTACATACTTTTGAATTTTTACAATATGAGTAACGTGCTTGTAAATAAAAACAATTATTAAAATAAACTAAAAACAATCTGTAGCTATGTTTCTATTCCGTACGATAAGAATTACATCAATCCTTATCAGTTTAGATCGAAAGATAGTTAAATTAACTTAATAATAAATCTAATTAAAATGCCGCTCTTGTTTTATCGTCATAGATAATCAATGACTGACTTTGCATATGATTTTTAAGTTCATTTAGACACTGTAGTGGCAAAGGAAAGGTGGTTGCATTTTATGTAAAAAAAAAATGTAATTTTATTATTTGTGCTGTTTATTATTTTTTAATAATGTAGTTCAGTGACAATGACAAATAGTGAATATAGTAAAAAAGTTAAAGAATTATGTTTGAGTCCATTGCTGTACCTGCCAGTAATTGACGAAAGCCTATCTTATAGGGCCCTCTGGTATCTTCTATGTTTCCGGGTAAGTTGGATACCTACATCGGTACATAAAGTAATATTGAAACAGTTAATAATTTATTTAGTATGTAAATATAGTTTTCATAGCCAATTCCAGGAAATAATGCCCTAATCGTGTCATTGACTAAAAGCGTGAAAGTGGGCTACGCGCCTGGCTACGGCGTAGCACGTATCCTGCTACGGCGTAGCACGTATCCATAGCGCGATATGTGGCATACTGCTACGAACGCTACGCTTTCAGGACCTTTTTAGAAAGCCTTCCTATTGTGTACTTGTCCAGTGTATAATATGTTTTGAGTAAAATTAACTTGATGTAGGAAGTTACGCGTGACAAAGGACGATTGAGAGCAATGCTACGAACGATGTGTCCATTATTAAAATACCATTAAATAAATAAATAAAATAAATAAATTACTACACAAGGCAACTGAATTAGTGACCGCACTTTGATAAAACTATCTGTTTACCACCCTTTCGGAATTACATTTTATTATTAAAACCCTAATAAGCGGAAGCTGCAGGTCCTCTTAGCATATTCTCATCTTGGCTTTTTCTTCTTCGTCGTCGTTCCCTCAATGCTGAGGATTGCGACCACATACGATGCTTCTCCAAGCTATGCGGTCTTCTGGAGAGTGGACCGCTTGGTAAATGCTGCCTCCAACAGAATTCTTGATCGCGTCTGACCATCTCACCGGTGCTCTGCCTTGAGCGCGTTTTCCTTCCACCCGGCCTAGTAACATAAGCCTTTCCAGACGCAGAACGCATAATATGTCCGAAAAAGCTGAGGGCACGCTCTTGGTATATTGTAGATAGCCGCTTTGTGATGTTGAGTTCCTCCAGTATGGATTCATTCGTTCTCGAGGCGGACCATGGTAAACGAAGTAGTCTCCGCCAACAGCACATCTCGAAACCTCGATCGATCTTATTGCTTTCGTTCGGTTTCAATTCAAACTGTCGCGTCATCTGACCACAACGTTAAGGTCGTCACACACTTTGAAGATAATGTAAAATATATAATTATCTTCGAGATATCGAACCAACAAAAGAATAGAAATGCCGTTTGTATCGACCGTAGCATTAAAACACGAAATTCCGCAACTAATTACCGAGGGTAATGAGGTGCTAACTCAAGTGTTATATTAATGACGGCAGTAGTTTTGCGTAATTGAACGATATCGTCCAATCAATCAACCGTGTGCCTTGCGCAAGCGCAACCTGTACCTCTGCCGTGCTCGGTTAGTCTGCAGGTGTATTCTGTAACAGATTCGTATTTGGAATGTCATAGCAATTCCGCTAGTGGTTAGCTTCGGATGGTCAATGCAGGTAATTTTTATTCGACAAAAAGAGGAATAGTTTCTCAGTTCAAAATGTTTATTTGATTATTTGTTCAAAGTTGCTTGTAAATTATTTTGTTTGCGGAAGTGGTTCTCCCTCGCCTCCGTATAGATACTGCTTTACAGTCTGAATGCAACTGCGTTACACAATAACCCTGTAGGTTAACGTAACCCGCAACCTGCCGATAGCTGCCGTAATATGAAGTAATGTGAAGTGATCCTTTAAGTTAACCAGACGTGTGGTCGCGGTTAGTGCTCGGTGCATAATGAGGAACTTGTGGTTCGAGAAATTTTGCAACAATGTCGTATTTGATTTCAATTATTTTGAAAAGCCGTATGTGGGTGGTTTTATTGTAAGTTGATATTATTATCATTCTATGTTTGTCTACATTAATATACGTTATGTTACGTTATATATCACGGAGGAGCTCCTGGCTAAGTAATAACAGCCGTACAGGTCGATCCATCAGGTTAAGCTACGCTTGTCGAGGTTGGTCCGTGGATGGGTGACCATCTTTACATATCAAGACTTCTCCGTGCCTCGGAAAGCACGTTAAGCCCTTGGTCCTGGCTATCATTCGTGGATCTTTGACAGTCGTAACGGGTCGTCAGCAGCCCGAAAGTCTGACAACCAGCCTTACCGAGGGGTATTGTATTACCCAGTTACTGTGTTGTGCAGGTCAGATAGGCAGTCGCTCCATGTAAAATACTGGTTTCAGCTGCATCCGGTTAGACTGGAAGCCGACCCCAACATAGGCTAGGCAGATTGTTTGTCTACATTGTTATAAACGGGTAGATAATGGTACACCTTTTCTACACATCACTACCTACTACATTTTCCACAGATTACAACTAGATATTTATAAATTGATGGTATAAGAACAAAATACTCGTAAACTAAAATTAACAAAACAAAACTCTTGTGTTGTTTCAAAGTTTATAATTCATATCATAAGAGATAAGAGACTAGATTATCGTCTTCCCAGAATACAACATCTGAATTTAGATCTAGTCACGGAACCCACGGAAATACCAAGAGAAATGAATATTACGATAGTAAGGCGGAACTTTTAAACGTAGGCACATAATTTTGTAGATAATCAACAAAGTAGTTGCAAACCGAATTTGAAATTAAACAATTATATATGTCAAAATTTAATAAAAATTGCGACAGTCACATTAACATCAACCATTAACATTATGAACATCAACCATTAGGAAGACAGGCAAATGATACAAAAACTACGCAAGTAATAGAAGTGACAAAACAAAATAATAATACTCCCCTCATTTTCCACAGGAGCGCATGTACGAATTGGAAAGGCGTGAACAAGAACTGGCCCTGGAAGAGAAGAAGCAGCTGGAAGCAAAGAGGACGTTACTCCAAGAGGCGGCGAGGAAGCAAGACGAGCCTGTGGATGACAGCAAGCTGGTGGAAGCCATGTTTGACTTCCTGCCTGACTCCAGCAGTGAGGCGCCAGCGCCGAAGGATACATCGGTCTTCAGTGATCTGCCACAGCAGAGAGCCGATCAGCAGGAGGTAATTTATTTTGTTTATCATTTTTTTATAGAATCTATGGTTCAACTTCACTTCGATGAAACTCAAACTAGGCACTTGATAGATGCACTTGCACACATGATACGATTTAATGTTCTTCTTCTTCTTCTTTCGTGTGATTAGTGACTAACCAGGTGTCAGAGTTTTAAAGCCGCCCATGAGCCTCTGACTTGGCTTCACATGCCGTCGAGAAATATCTCTCAGGCATACCATACCATTGATTAAATAAATTACTTAGACAAGAAAAACATGAAGATACGTTCAAGAAATTCGTTGATAATATTTCCATTTTTTTAAACGAAGCTGAATACTATGACCTTATTTAGGTACCAATCCACGAAGGAAGAGATAACGATCTCACGCAAAAACTAAAAACAAAGAAAATTGAATTGCAGCGTTATCAGCCAATGTTTCATCATTCAGAATATGTTAATTACCTAGCACATTCAGGTCCACGTCAATGCACTCTTGTTTTATCTCTGATTTCTATCAAATCGTTGACGTAAAGAGATATTCATCTTCTCAAAGTTCACTTCAGTCCAGGTACTACAAGTACATACATAATACGTCCTTATCAATATTGATGGTATCTTCAGTGTTGACATACTTTTACTCGGCGTTTGTTTTCTAAACCATTCTTAACAATATACCTCTTCTTATTCAAGTCATGTTTACTTTTGGGATTTCCTTTATAGTAATAGTAATGTATATATTTTCTCTTCAGAGACAAATATCTGTGTAGCCTTGGCTCTTGTACTAGTACTTCATGTATCACAAAAGCCAACTTCTGATAATAGATTACTAGCTTGTATTACTGATAATTACATCATACATAATATCACGCATGTAATCCCATAAGGGTTAGGCAGAGGTGTACCGATAGTACACTCATATTTCGCCAGTTATGTTTTAGTCCCATGTAATAGGGGGCGAGCCTATTGCCATCAACCGGGTACAAATCCAGACTCCGGTCTGCCACTGAGAAATTCCTAATGGAAAAACCCAATAACACTTTGCCCAACCTGGGAATCGAACCAGGACCTCATGCTCATCAGAAGCGCATGACGACGAAGAAGTCTATAATTATATCAGCACCTATTTATTTACAATCAATCAGTAAGTATAATTTTCGATCATTCTAAAACCATTCTTCTTTCGTAACAGATGGTAACACCAATGCAAACCACATCAGAAGACGAGGAAGATTTGTCGGAGTTCAAGTTCCAGAAGTTCGCAGCAACATATTTCCAAGGAAATGTTACTCATCAGTACTCGAGGAAACCACTGAAGCATCCATTATTGCCTCTCCATACGCAAGGAGACCAACTGGTAAGAATAAATTACATAATAACCTGTTAATTTGAGGGGCTCGTGGCTAAGTAATAGCAGCCGCACGAGTCGATCAAATATTAGCTAAAGTCGCCGAAGTTGCCCATCGAGGCACGGAGGGATCTAACCACGTTAAACTGTTGGTCCTAGCTGTCATTTTTAGATCTTTGACAGTCGTTACGGGTTAGTCAGCAGCCCGAAAGTCTGACAATCAGTCTCAAAATGCCAAGAGGTATTGTATTACCCAGTAACTGGGTAGGGTCAGATAGGCAGTCGCACCATGTCAAATACTGATTATTCAGCTGTAAACTGACCCCGCCATAGTCCGGTTATTTATAGATAGTAGTAATATAAATGTGTGTAACATATAATATCTAAATGTACCAACATAGATAGACGAATAAGTAAGCTAATTACGGAAATGTATTTTTTATGCTTGAAAATGATTATGATTTAATTTATGCACTTAAATGTTTTCGCAATCAATTTAATCGTTTAAAAATCTGATCAATTCAAGTAGGAATGTTGTTACGCAACTGATAATTAAAAACGCATTACAGGCGGCGCAAGCGCTATGGATCACAATACTGCGGTTCACTGGGGACCTGCCGGAGCCGAGGTACCACACAATGGACCGGGACAATACGTCAGTCATGTCCAAAGTCACAGCTACTCTGGGTAGGAACTTCATCAGATCCAAAGAGTTCCAAGAGGCTCAGATGATGGGCGTTGATGCTGATGCTTACTTAAACAAACAGAAGCCGAGGTCTATCAGACACAAGCTTGTCTCTCTGACCCTGAAGAGGAAGAACAAATTAGGAGAGGACGTGAGGAGAAAGTTGCAGGTTGGTAAAATTTCTGGAATATTCCCATTACCATAATACATTTTAGATGATTCAAATAATAACAATTCTCATGGTTTCCTTTCCAGGATGAGGAGTACACAGCAGACAGTTATCAGTCGTGGCTAGAGTCTCGCCCAACATCAAATCTAGAAAAATTACATTTCATTATTGGGCACGGAATTCTACGGGCTGAGTTGAGAGACGAAATATATTGTCAGATCTGTAAACAACTGACAAACAATCCTTCGAAGTCCTCTCATGCTAGAGGATGGATTTTACTTTCGTTGTGTGTTGGATGCTTTGCTCCTAGTGAAAAGTTCGTCAATTATCTGCGGGCTTTCATCAGAGAGGGTCCTCCCGGCTACGCCCCGTATTGTGAGGACCGCTTGAAACGCACATTTAACAATGGAACCAGAAACCAACCACCTTCGTGGTTAGAACTTCAAGCAACCAAATCGAAAAAGCCTATAATGTTACCCATAACATTCATGGATGGAAACACGAAGACCTTGCTAGCAGATTCGGCAACAACTGCGAGAGAACTGTGCAATCAGTTATCTGATAAAATTGGCCTGAGGGACCAATTCGGTTTCTCGCTATACATTGCTCTGTTCGATAAGGTCAGTTCACTCGGCAGTGGAGGAGATCACGTTATGGACGCTATATCACAGTGCGAACAGTATGCTAAAGAACAGGGTGCTCAAGAAAGAAACGCGCCATGGAGGTTGTTCTTCAGAAAAGAAATATTCGCTCCATGGCACGATCCTACAGAGGATCAAGTGGCTACTAATCTTATATACCAGCAAGTGGTCAGAGGTGTTAAATTCGGTGAATATAGATGTGACAAAGAAGAAGATTTAGCTATGATAGCCGCTCAACAGTATTACATCGAGTACGGCCAAGACATGAACACCGAACGACTGTATACATTACTGCCAAATTACATACCAGATTATTGTCTAACTGGTGTTGAAAAAGCAGTTGATCGGTGGGGTGCTCTAGTGGTGCAAGCGTATAAAAAGAGTTATTATGTAAAAGAAAAAGTTCCTGCTTACAGAGTGAAAGAAGACGTAGTGAGTTATGCAAAGTTCAAGTGGCCTCTTTTGTTCTCTAGATTCTATGAAGCTTACAGAAACTCTGGGCCAAACCTACCTAAAAACGATGTCATAATAGCAGTGAATTGGACCGGTGTGTATGTTGTGGATGATCAAGAACAAGTGTTATTAGAATTGTCGTTCCCTGAAATAACTACTGTTTCCAGTCAGAAGACCAACAAAGTGTTCACACAAACCTTCAGCCTCTCGACTGTTCGTGGTGAAGAGTTCACATTCCAAAGTCCGAATGCTGAAGATATTCGAGATCTAGTAGTATACTTCCTCGAAGGTCTGAAGAAGCGATCCAAATTTGTAATTGCACTGCAAGATTACAAAGCACCCGGCGAGGGCTCTAGTTTCTTAACATTCAACAAAGGAGATCTGATAATTTTAGAAGAAGACAGTACTGGAGAATCTGTGTTGAATAATGGTTGGTGCATCGGTCGCTGTGAGAGGACAATGGAAAGGGGTGACTTCCCCTCGGAAACCGTCTATGTGTTGCCAGCACTGACTAAACCACCTCCAGACATATTGACTCTGTTCTGTCAAGAAGGTGCATCTCATGGTCGTAAAGCGCCAACTGCCACATACAACGGAACTGAAATTAAAGACAAGCCTCATACTTTGTTAGAATACGCAATGGATCATTTCCGGTTGCCACCGAAACGCACTGTATCCAAGGCACTTACACTTTCCACCGCTAAGAGGGGAGGATCTGAGGAGCTGTGGCGACACTCTAGAGAGCCAGTCAAACAACCCCTGTTGAAGAAACTGCAAGCGAAAGAAGAATTAGCTGAAGAAGCATGTTTCGCGTTCACAGCTATTCTCAAGTACATGGGAGACCTGCCTTCAAAGCGTCCTCGCATTGGCAATGAGTACACAGACCACATCTTCGACGGTCCACTAAAACACGAGATCCTTCGGGACGAGATATATTGCCAAGTAATGAGACAGCTGACTGACAACCGAAACAGAATGTCGGAAGAGAGAGGCTGGGAGTTAATGTGGCTGGCCACGGGATTGTTTGCATGCAGTCAAGGGTTGCTTAGAGAATTAACACTGTTCTTGAGGACTAGGAGATATCCAATAGCCCAAGATTCACTCCAAAGACTTCAAAAGACTTTAAGGAATGGGCAGAGGAAGTATCCGCCCCACCAGGTGGAAGTCGAAGCTATTCAACATAAAACTACTCAGATATTCCATAAAGTCTACTTCCCTGATGACACAGACGAAGCATTTGAAGTAGACTCTTCTACCAGAGCAAAGGACTTCTGTCAAAATATAGCTCAGAGACTGAATCTCAGATCTAGTGAAGGCTTTAGTTTATTCGTTAAGATAGCTGATAAGGTGATATCGGTTCCTGAGGGTGACTTCTTCTTTGACTTCGTGCGGCACCTAACGGACTGGATCAAGAAGGCGCGGCCTACGCGCGACGGCATCACTCCTCAGTTCACCTACCAGGTAAGACCACAAACTGAATAAAGTCTTGCAGCTAGACCCCTGATTCTTATTCTTCCATCCTTCTTATCATTCGGTCAGCCGATTTTTTCCCGTTTGAAATTGCGACTGTGTCAAACTTATGCGCATTCATGACTCTACAACCTAGAGTTAAACTAATACAAACTTGTAGGACCGTATATTTACACAGACTACAGAAAAGTGAAAACTATCGACATAAGAAATTAAATTAATTATCCCTTACTTAATTATTCCCCAGGTGTTCTTCATGAAGAAGCTATGGACGAACACAGTCCCTGGTAAGGACCGGGCGGCGGACGTGATCTTCCACTTCCACCAGGAGTTGCCCAAACTGCTGCGGGGGTACCACCGCTGCGGCCGCGAGGAGGCCGCGCGGCTGGCGGCGCTGGCCTACCGAGCGCGGTTCGGCGACAACAAGCAAGAGTTGCAGGCGATACCGTACGTATTTCTGTAACAATTTAAAAAAAGTGAATGGATAGCTAGTAAAATAAATAAAATGGAGTCAACGTTATGTTAAAAGTGAACAAGATCTTTGACTTTGCATTATTTTAATTCGTGGTTAAGATTTTCCAGCGTTCCTCAGGGTTCAGGCCTAGGCCCACATAAATTTGTTTTTTTTTATGTGTGTTGTCACGTTCAACATTATCTCTTTTATAAAATCAAATCGATCTGCGATAACGATATTTCAATAAAAAACGATTAGAAACAAAGTGAACGATTAGATTGATGCCCTGCCTTTTTTATTCGATAACATTCAAATTTTAACATAAATTATTTTGCAAATCAAATGTGTGAAATCATGGTTACCTGCTGTTTTCAGACAAATGCTTCGCGAGCTGATTCCAGCAGACCTGATAAAGCTGCAGAGTTCTGCTGACTGGAAGCGAGCGATCGTGGCTTCGTACAACACGGACGCTGGAATGACGCCCGAAGACGCCAAGATCACCTTCCTGAAGGTCATCTACCGCTGGCCGACGTTTGGATCTGCCTTCTTTGAGGTCAAACAGACCACGGAACCAAATTATCCTGAGCTGTTACTCATTGCTATCAATAAACATGGTGTTAGCTTGATACATCCCCAATCGAAGGTAAGAATTTTCTTCCAAAGACCTTCCGACGTTGTCTTCATCCTTATGCACGTTGTCTATTTCCTTATACAAAAACTTACAGGACTTATGACTACCCCGGAAGAGCTATACGTTACCTTTAACAAGATAAAAACAGCCGGATTATAAACCAAGACTTTATTTTAGGTTTCCTGCTCTGAGTAGTGACTCTATTCATTAGAGGTTTGTTCTACTCAGTTATTGGTGTATTAACCCTTTTCTGTTTAATTTTCCAGGACATCCTAGTAACGCACCCATTCACAAGAATATCAAACTGGTCGTCTGGTAACACTTACTTCCACATGACGATCGGGAACCTTGTGCGGGGGTCCAAGTTGCTGTGTGAGACCTCCTTGGGGTACAAGATGGACGACCTACTGACGTCATATATCTCCCTCATGCTCACGAACATGAACAAGCAGCGCTCCGTACGCGTCAAGTAACCCCACGGTAAGACGACCAGTGACGTCACCGTAGTCAAACATTCCGAATATAGACACAATTATTTTTTATCCGCTTACCGTTAAGTTCGCACGCTTCCCAGCGGTTTATATAACTTAACATAGGATTTAGCATTTACATGCAGTCAGAACGAATGCTTATTATTAATGTTTTTTATACAGTGTGCTCGGAATATCTTGGTCTATAATGCTTGCAAAACAAAAAGTAACAATATAAAATTGAGTCGGATTTGAATTTAGTTTCTAATTTCGCCACCTGCCAAGATATACTAGGCACACTGTATCTCCACAACTAGTGCGCTGTATCATTGTAGAAAAACTTGATGCACAATTTTATTGGTCGCATTATTTTTGTGAACTTCGCGTCAAATAAAATCTACTGTAGATTTAATGTATCCGTCCATACAATAAGATCGAAATATAATATCTACTAAACAATGTTACTGGTATTCCAAATCCATTCTGTTATAGTTATTATTAAGTACAACGACCTAAGTTTAGGTATTTGTTCTTCTATGTTCTCTCCAGTGGAAATGGCTAACTGAAATACGTATCTTCTAAAATCTAGAAATAGGAAAGGTTTTATATTTATTAAAATTTTCGTTTCAGTCTACATTGGAAAATATTTTTATTTTATTTTATGTCATATTTATTGGTTTTAAACTTTTAATATTAAATAGCGGTTGTCGTAAAGATCTGTTACAATTTATAATTAGGTGTTCGGTAACGTAATATGGTATGAAATTATTTAGCATTGCTACTTATTGCCTTAATAAGTGCCTAGCTTTCAGCGCTATTCGCAGGAAAAAAAGGAATTTATATTCAAAGTTCAGGAACTAGATATATTTACTCGTGAATTAGTTTTAGCACTGTTTGTATTACCGGATTATAATAAAATAATTAATGTGCTTTGATGTAAATCAAGCACTGGACACTTGAAGTATTGTTCGATTTATAACGATAATAATACGATTTAAATAGAGAACATTGATCAACAAGAGATTGAAAGTCGATAAAATGAAATATCGATAAAAATCGAGCAAGACACAGATGTCGTATTGAATTTAGATGTTTATATATTTATAAAAGTAACCGTTTAGCATAACATCTATATAAAATACATAGGTAACATCAATGTATTTATTTAATAGGTAAAGGAATTTATTCTAAGTATTTTGTAAAATTGATTGTCTGTTTCATGCCATGAGTCCGGTGACAATTGAATTATGTTTGTTTTATTAATATCGCTTTAAAGTAAAAAGTTGCATTTGTGAGTGGTTGTAAACATGAGTCACAATGATATTTTGAGTGTTTCATTTTATTCAAATCTTACCCGAAAAATCTCCCTATCTACGTTTATCAATGCATACGCATAACCGCTGACACAGGCCTCCTGTCGGTGAGCGGGAGTGGGCCGTAATCCACCACGCGGGCCCAATGCGCGTTGATAGATGTCACATGTCTTGGAATTTTTGTTTCTAGGACATGCCGGTTTCCTCACGATGGTTTCCTTCACCGTTTTGAGAGCAGTGGTGATGATAAAATTTACAACAAAGTAAAGCACCTGCCTGTGTTCGAACATATTACAACTCCTAAATCGCAGCCGTTACCACTGGGCCACCTCTGCTCTCTGCTCTCTGCTCTTTTTGTCTATCAATGAAGCGATTGAGCTATAAAAGCAGTTCCTACCTAAACTTTATCGAGTCTTCCACGGCATATTCTGTCTGAGTGTGTCTTCGATCATAGTAACTATGTGTAGAATTGATAACGATTATAATATTTGCAATCTAAGTAGGTAATTAGCTACTACAGATGAGAGAAGCACAAGACCGGTCGATGTGGAAACACGTGGGGGGACTTATACGGAGATGATGACAAAAGACTACATTCTCTCTCAAAGTTCTTAAAGATGTACTCAATAAATCCCTTGTCTAAAGCCTTTACTTTATGTTGGGATGATACTTGATATATCACCCCAGCAAAATCTGTATTTTCCTGTATATACGTATGTAACTATTGGGTCCCCACCTATGAAATTGGCGTTTTTTTCTCACAAATAGAGAACCTCGTCACTTCTATGATTTGAAATATTCATCAATTGCTTGGTATTATATCGAATAATTACCATCATAGACAACTACCAAAAGTAAAAAAACCTTATTACTTATAGTTTTCTAAACGGAAAAATACCTTCAAAATGACTCCTCATTTTGTTAGCAGAAATGACCACTATTTGTTTTAACTTAGCCAAAACTTATTTTTGTCGCTTAATCTAAGTGGCATATTACGATAACTTCGTTTTTAAACATTAGTGCATAAAAGTTTTAAAACATTAGTGTTCATATAAACTAAGAAAATTTTAGTATGAAAAATGCAACTTCTTTAAAATTCTCCATACAAAACGTTGATTTCATATGTGGGGACCTAATTTAAAATGTCTATAGTTCCTTTTTTAATCCCATATACTAATTTAACATTTCAAATGATTATTGTTTGTTTTTTGTATTTGGAGTTTGACATTTGCAACTGTCAAATCAGGGTCCGGGATTTAAAAAAACGAGCTTTACAGGTACCGTTTAGCTACACGCGATAACGCACTTATTATATCTGTTTATAAGACAAAATCTCGTATGGACAATATTCTGCTAGGGTGATGCGCACTACAATTTTTCCAAAAAACTTTTGCTGTTTTAAACAATGGCAATGAGCAGCTATTCAAGTCTAGTGATTAAAAGTTTCAGCAACCGAACATGCATCCTCGGTTCGATTCCTGGCTCGATATTGAATTTCTGGTAAGGAATTTCTCAGAAACAGCAAAATATTGAAAGAAAGCCAGTTCGAGCCAGTCAAATTCTTATGGTTAAGTTATCGGTACCTAGGTGTAAGTATTAGGCAGGTACAACACTACACTCCAGCATTCTCTTCTGGGAACAACTCCGCATGACCTACACAAACATGCATGGCCAGTACTGGTCAGTGATGGCCAATAGATATAATAGTCTCTAAAACAGCCTAATGTCATTTCAAACTTCCTCATCAAATCGTAATAAACTAAAAAAAAGGTTATTGTAGTTGCCAACCTAAAGTCAACAACCTGAAGACTACGACTCGACAAGGTAAATTAAATTGAGTAAACAACTAAATTTTACTGAGCAAAAAAAAAAGATCGAAATATTATTTCCCGTCAGATTACGATTATGATGAACTTCAATTTGGTTAACTTTATGGTACAAACTTGCATATTAATTCATTGAAACTGTAGTCTTTTACGTTATTAACATACAAATTCCCCATGCTAATGGTAGAATTATCAATTCAATTTACATTAAGATGGGGAACGGAAAGCCATTTTCCACGAGCGAGCGATGAGCCATGAACGAAGTGCGTCTATAAAAAGTTAATATGCTAGTCTTTAATCTTTTTCTTCATTATGCATTTAAAATGTTGAGGAAAATTCAGCAAAACGTTTTCAGCAATTTTGATAATCACGCATTTACACTGCAATTCTGAAAAGTTGGTCCATTGTAATAAATAATAAGCGTTATTTTACCAAAAAACAGTTAAAAACACGTTTCTGAATGAACAAGAACAATTAAAGTAAAAGCAGACTATTAGAAAAACTGTTAATTAGAACAAACAAAAAATATATATCCGCAATAAAGTCGTGGGAGTCTCCCACGGCAGCGACGCCTATTCACGGAGCCCGAGGAATAATGATGCCTCTATTGTGGCACCAGCAGGAAGTCATTTATCTAACATCAAGAATATGAGTGCTTAGAGCAATTTCGAGTCTGATTTCTCATCCTAATGTGTGCAATTTTGGTGACCCGCCAGTAGGTAGGTACCTACCTACGACATGAAATGTCAAACAACTCAACCGGTGACTAAGTATTCTTTGATTGCTTGTTCTGTACGTTTCTAGAGCTTTATAAATGCAGCAATGTAATTTGGTGTGTTTAGTGTCACAATACGAGTAAAAAAGTCGCAAGATTGAGTCATAATTTAAAAACCCAACATGATGACTATTAGTATACCTACCAATGGTTCGTGCAGCTCGTAAGGGGGAGGAGGGGTTCGGGAAATACCACGAAATATCACAAGGGGGGCTTCTAGTGAGATATCACGTTTATTATTTTTTTCGGTGAACGCGCGATTTCTAAACCGAAAACTGGCGCGTGATCTTGACTCGCGAACAACGATTATACCTTTTAAATTAATTTGATTTAAAGATAAAATATTCTGAAAACTTTTAAGATACTTAGTACCAAAAAATACACGTGACTTTGGGTAGGGGTTTTGTCTAAAACCTCACCACATAACACCAGGGGGGGGGGGGGGGGTAAACAGTTGCTAAAAAAACATCACGTGAATAATCGACGACCCCTAATGGATAGATTTGCTTCTAGGGCTTTGATGCAGCTGTATACCAGTATTTTACATGGATCGACTGCCTTATCTGTCCAAGTAAGCATCAGCATCAACGCCCATCATCTGAGCCTCTTGGAACTCTTTGGATCTGATGAAGTTCCTACCAACAGTAGCTGTGACTTTGGACACGACTGACGTATTGTCCCGGTCCATTGTGTGGTACCTCGGCTCCGGCAGGTCCCCAGTGAACCGCAGTATTGTGATCCATAGCGCTTGCGCCGCCTGTAATGCGTTTTTAATTATCAGTTGCGTAACAACATTCCTACTTGAATTGACAGATTTTTAATCGATTAAATTGATTGCGAAATCATTTAAGTGTATTAAATCATAATCATTTTCAAGCATAAAAAAAAAAACATTTCAATAATTAGCTTAATTATTCGTCTATCTATGTTAGTACATTTAGATATTTTATATTACACAAATTTATATTAGTATACTCGTATATCTATAAATAACAGGTCAACATCATGTTCCTAGCCTTTTCCAAACTATGTCGGAGTCTGCTTCCAGCTGAATAGCAGTATTTTACATGCGAGCGACTGCCTATCTGACCACCACAGCCCAGTTACTGGTTAACACGATACCCCTTGGTAAGACTAGTTTTCAGACTTTTGGGCTTCTGATTATCCGTAACGACTGTGAAAGATCTACGAACGACAGCCGGGACCAACGGATTAGCGTGCTTTTCGAGGCACGGAAGGGTCTCCATGAGGTCTTGTTCCTCACCAAAAGCCATACACATTAAAAATAAAATAAAATCTTTTGGCAATAAAATTAAAACAACTTGGAATATTATTAATTCAGAAACGGGAAGAACGACAGTTCGGAATCGTGACTTCCATCTAAAAATCAATAATGTAGATATTAAGGCAGTCGTGGAGGTGGCAACTGAGTTTGAAAATTTCTTCACTAATATTCCCATTTTAACAACCAAAACTCTGTCATTGTCGTCCTCCACTTCTGCTTACTCAATACTTAAAGAATGTGTACCAGAATGTGACAAACTTTTTGAATTTACAATTATTACTGCTAAAGATATTATAGAATCTTTTAAAAAGCTTGATGTAAAAAAAACTGCTGACCTTTGGGGATTATCAGTATATACCATGTCTTCAATAATTTATGTTTTTTCACCCTTTTTAGCAATCGTTTTTAACTCTTTTATTGCATCTGGTGTATTTCCTGATCTGATGAAACTTAGCAAAGTGATTCCACTGTTCAAATCTGGCAGCACAACTGCTCCCACAAATTTTCGGCCTATTTCGATATTACCTACATTGAGCGAAATCTTTGAAAAAATATTTTTAAAACGAATGTTAGGACATTTCTATGCACATAATTTACTCCATCTGAAACAGTTTGGTTTTACAAAGGGTCGTTCAACTACAGACGCGGGCGTAGAATTACTGAAGAGCATATTCGAGGCCTGGGAGGAGTCGCAAGATGCTCTTGGCATTTTCTGCGACTTGTCCAAGGCCTTCGATTGCGTACATCATGATACTCTTATCAGGAAAATGTACCACTATGGCATGAGGGACAAGGCTCTTGACCTTCTGACTTCTTATCTGAATAACAGAATTCAGAGGGTCGATGTTAATGGCATGAGATCTGCAGGATCTGCGGTCACCATGGGCGTTCCGCAGGGTTCAATTCTAGGTCTTTTCTTATTTCTAATTTACACAAATGACTTACCTTACTAGGTACATAAGGGATAATCACAAGATCGTACTATTCGCAGATACTTCCCTCATTTTTTAAATCAAACGTCAGTTAGTCAACTTTGAACATGTCAACGATGCACTCTCTAAAGTTGTGCATTGGTTTAATGTAAATAATCTTCTCCTGAACGAAAAAAAGACTAAACTCATTAAATTTTCAACGCCAAATGTCAGGCAGCTAACTACCAATGTTCAAGTTAATGGAATAGAGTTGGACCCTGTTGAGTCAAGAGTTTTTCAATTAAAAATTTGACAGATAACTGACGTAGATACAGCCAGAATTGTTTTTTTTGTCTTTGGGGAACCTATGCGGACATTAATACTATCTTTGTTATAAAGAAAAGGTCTGTTCGAGTCATTTACAACCTAGGTCCAAGAGATTCCCTTCGAGAGAAATTCAGAGAAATAAATATTCTGACTCACAATATATTTTTGAAAACCTATTGTATGTACACAAAAATATATCAAATTTTAAGAAAATGTCCGATATTCATAGTTTGAATACCAGGAATAAACACAACCTTGTTGTGCATCGCACGCGTCTCCACAGAGTAAGCAACTCGTTCATGGGTCAATGTATACGCTTTTACAACAAACTTCCCATTGACATTCGAAACTTACCCATTAAACGATTTAAAAGCTGTATTAAAACCAAGCTTTGTAAAAAAGGCTACTATAAAATTTCTGATTATTTAGAAGATAGAAAAGCTTGGGATTGAACTGCTCGCTCTGCTAAGCCTTGTGAAAACCATAAAACTTGACATTTTAATTATTCATCACAATAAACCAGTTTTATATACACATTGCCATTGTTGAAAATTATATTCAAAATGACACGATTACTTTGTAAAGTATTATATTATTTTAATTATTGTGAATGTGAGGACTAAGTGGATATTTTTTTAATTTCTTTTTTTCGTTTTCATTTATTTTTTCTTTATCAGTTAGTTTTAATGATGGTCTGGCAGTTTGAGTAGTTGATGCGGCCTACCCAAATATCCTGTCTTTGGTATTGTTCGTCGAGTTGAGCTCCTTAAGTTCTGAGTTGAGCTCCACGATTACTGACAAATGCTGCACTGACTGGACAGGTCCACTCAAATCTGTGTGGTTCTTTCCTCAAAAGACCATTCAGACACTAATCTACATGGTCCTCACATGGCTTGACCAAGATTATGTCTGACTGACTTTAAAAGAGACTGCGACCTCTGAGTTTGTTTCGCCTTTCTTCTCAGAGTAGTCAGATAGGAAACACCGACCTCATCTAGCTTATTTTTTTAATATTTTTTATATGACGTGTAAAAGTGATTCCGATATCCTATTTACAGATTAAACAATTTCATTTCATTTCATAATGTAATGGACGGTTACCTATTCGCGAACCGACCGCGGCAAGCGTCGGTTTGCGCTTTTAACGTGCACGTCTTTCTACATTGTTCTCACAATATATAATTTCAACGACATCTTCATGCAAGAAAATAAAAAGACAGAAAAGAAAGAAAAGAAAGAAAAGAAAGAAAAAAGAAAAGAAAGTAAGAAAGAAAAGGAAGAAAAGAAAGAAAAGAAAGAAAAGAGAGAAAATACCTTTATTAAAGAATCATTTCCCCCCAAATCACCACCATGCCCTAGGTACTACAATAATTAACTCTTCGTTTCAAAGAGCCTACATAACTATCAAAGTATTTGTCTTAAAAATTCTTCCAACTACCTACCTAGGTACAACTTTATTACCTTTCTTTAATGATCAGAACAATAGACGCATACCTACCGGCAATCAAAGCGCCATCAATGAAATTACCTTTCCGTCATACAATTTAATAAGGCAGTTAATGAAATGGCTCAAATTATAACCACTTTTCTTATTTGTTTTATCCGCAGCTAGGTAGCACTTGGCCTGAATGTCACCTGATGGTAAGTGATGATCAGGCCGAAGGTGGAAGCGAGCTTCATCCGGAATCCTCAACCACAGAGGTTCTAACTGAACAGACAGCTGTGCTGCTGGAGAGTTTGTTGCGCTACTTCTTCTTCCCAGCTAACGCACTAGGAAGTGGTGAAGGGTGGGCATTTTGGGGGACTGTCTTATGTAATTTTGACGTTCGAAAAGTGCTGATTCTCAGCCTAGTTTGAATAAATGACTTTTGAATTTTAATTTTTTTAATTTTAGAGGAACTGGCTATCTTAGCTCTAACTGCCGAAACACAACAATGCTACAGACTTAGATAGATGGTGGTAGCTAGCCAGGCGGACTTAGAACAAGCCCTACCACCAACCAATCCGAGCAGATAATGTTGCCCCCACTGGGAATCGAACACGGGACCTCTGAGTCTGAGACAGGTGGTCTAACCACTACAAATGCCATGTAAATAATCACATACAAAGCAAATGCTCCACTTACTGGGTCTAGTAAAAGAAATCTGCTGGCAATACATATGAGGAAAGTTCCTAGGATACCTGGCTCTCACCCAGGAGGCTCGGGTTCGATTCCCGGTATCGGAACCAAATTTATGTTCGTGGCAAGAACATAAATAAAATTATACTGTGTCGTTTTAAACAATCACTTTAATATGGTCTTATTTATTACAGTACACATTTTATAGATCGTCGCCATTCGACCATCTTTTTGATAGACATCTAGGAAACGGAAAAAACTTCCTATAATGTTACCAATAAAAAAACCTTAAAATGTAGCCAGCATAATGAACCAAAATAAACTTAAAATCTATGTTTGGATACGAACAGTTGTCGCAACCGTGGATGTCGTATTTTGATGTAGTCAGTTACTAGGTACTCTGGTAGATATGCCTTTTTTGAGTTGGAAATTATCAAATAACTTCTCCCGCTGTGAGCGGAGCGGGAGGGCGTATCAGACTCTTATTGACTAAAACCCACCCGTGTTCCTTCAGTTGCCTGTACGTTGCCAGGAGCCACTCGTACGACTTAGTTATTATTTGAGAAGGACAATTAATAACGACAAAAATATGTAAGAACGATCACTATTATATCGGCGTGATTACCGTGATAACTACGCTTGGGACATAGATTATTATGGAATAGGCTGGAGGACACTGCTGCTCATGCTCGAACCAACACTCTTTGATGAATCTCTACAAATTATACAACAAAGTTGCTGTTCGTGGATTGACAATGGATTGAGATGATGAGTTGCCAAGGGCGTCGTTAGGTGGGGGCAGCTGCCCCCCCTAGAGTTATCTTTTTTGTCAAATACAAGGCATTTTAATATAAAGATACTACTTAACTATAAAGCCAATTTTATTTATTTGGCCGACCCTTATTTGGTTTTTAAAGTTTCATATCTCCTAAACGGGTTCTAATCCGGAGTCCGAGGATTTAATTCGTATCTATGTGTTGGTGGTATGCCCAGTCATAATATCTACCTATTAGGTTTCAGCTCTACAGTTCTAAATAGTTTTGGGAAAAACGACCCGAAAGGTTCGTTTCCAATCCATACATTGAAAATGTACATTATTATTTTTCTCAGTTCCTATCCGGACTGCCGAGTTGAAACTGATTTGTCAAAAATCAAATGTCCACCAGCGTCGATTTTGGCCCCATTGTGCGCCGTAGAGGTAAGATTCGCACTGCAAGTGAAAATCTGTCTTCATGTGCTCTCTTGACTACAAATCATACTGTTCCCATCCTCCCTATATCAACTTGACCCCCCCCCCGGGCCATCGGCTGGCGACGCCCTTGGTTAGAGCATTTATTTCGGAAGGTACATAATACATTATGCATCTACTTTAGCACAGAAATCTCGATGTTTTAGAATGTCGCCATTGCACCCGTGCGAAGTAGGGCCGGGTCGCTAGTCGATAAATAACTAAATTGAAAATCTATTAAAGAAAACCGCGTTCACGGAATATACAAGCTTCAAAGTTACTTCCCCTTTCCTTTTTCGATTAGATAAGCTTACTTTTTCTTAATGTTTTATTTACTTAGACACCGATTTAGTTAAACCATAAAAAATACCTAATGCAAATAAAACTTAGGTACCTACCTCCTCAAAGGTTTTACATTGTTGGAAATATAAAGCAGTGGCTTCCGTAAGTCATGCATCATGTTTGCGTCACTAAGAACATAATTGCAGCCGCAGCTGAGATGATCTCTTATTCAACGCGGAGGAAATGGGCTTCAGGATTTTAATCTGATGACATCAGAATCACTTCGCTGTACGAAGAAATACGAATTGGAGGGCAAAGAAATCAAAATCCTACCTTCTAAAAATTCCTTCCTAAAAATACCGTACGTACCTACCTACCTAGGATAGGTACCTACGTACGGTATTTTTAGGAAGGAATTTGTTGAAGGAAGTTATTTTTGAACTGATAGCAGTCAATAGTAGGGCCAAACACGAAAGGTAGTTTGGTTGAAATCCCAAGATCATGGGGCCTACCACCACCTCTAAAGGGGATCCCTTTTATTTATTTATTTATTTATTTATTTTATTTGGGACAAAAAACAGTTATACATTACAGCATTTACAAAAAGTAGTTAAAATACAGTCGAAAAAACGTATAACCCACACTATTGTCCACGAAGTGACATCAGAGTATGAAAACGAACGCATGCTAAACGAAATCAAAAACAGAAAAAAAAAAGTAGATATTTAGAAGAAAAAAAAAAAAAAAAAAACACCATATTATACCGACGAATCGAAGGAAGCGGAAAATAATGTTCGCATAATGTTCTTTTTCCTAATATACTTTGGCATAACTGTTTTAGCATAATTTGTTTTGCCATAATAATTCATTGCCATATTTTTTTTTGGCATACAGTTTATGTTGGCATAATTATCTTGAAGGCTAATTTGTTTTGGCATAATTTTAATTCGCATAATGTTACTAGCCCTAATGGGTGACCAGTCATTTCACCAAAACTTAATTTACAAATTTTCATTTGACAAGTGGACGATTGACAAAAATATGATTTGTTATTTCATCATTACACAATAACAACTTTGCCAAATAATTCAATTTAGAAAATCATTATCCCATAAACTTTTTTTTAATAACGTATTATTTGACAAATTATTCATTTTTTAGTCATGATATCTCATAAAACAACGTTTGGAATAAAAACGTTTTACATATTAAATTACGCAATTTCCTAAAAAATAATCTCATTAAATAAGCAAAAGGGTAATTTTAATATATAAACCATAAAAATTTTAAAAATGCCAGAAACGACTTATGCTAACAGAAAAAAAAATATAATTTTAGTAGGCGATGCGGAACCGAACTAGTTAGATTACGTTAAATACTTTTACTCTCGAAAAAGGTTAGGTTAGGTTAAAACTGTGACCCCTACGCCAAAAACAACTAGAATATATAGTTTTTTTTTGTAGATTTAAAGAACTTCAGACCCAAATGGAAATTTCAACCATGATCCCTTTTTTCGCCGCCGCGGCTGAGGCTGGCCGGCTGGCCGGCCAGCAAGCTGCGGTGGTGAGCGTTAAAACCATCTGCGACGATAAGCTCGCGTGGGACCGCCGGAGCCCCGCAGCGTCGGAGCCGTGACAGAAACCATGCCTGCTGCATGTTGCATGCTGGTTTGCTTGCTGCATGCATGGTGTATGCTTGTTTGCATGCTTGCTTGCATGCTGCATAATGTGATAGATGAAGTCTTCCAATTATTATGGATATGAAATGTATTCCAAAAGATGATTCTAACTGTAAACTTTCTGAGATATGATAGTTCTACCTTTTAAAAACTATCTAAATTAAATGTATGCCAAAAGACGACTCTGACTGTGTAAGTACTTTCTGCGATATGATGGTTCTACTTTTTAATAATTATGGGTATGAAATGTATGCCAAAAGATGATTCTGGCTTACAAAATTATGAGTTTTGAATGTATGATAAATGAGTGTATGCCAAACGATTTTCTGCGAAATGAAGTTTATGCTATCCGCTGTTATGCAAAATAATATTATGATATAAAAAGTTCTGCCTTATAGGGTGGACCCGTCCTGTAGAGCTTCATCTCTTTCCCACACTAAAGTAATATTTAAAAAAAAAAACAACGCATTGGGGTTCAGAATAATGTACTGAATCCATGGTATCAGTTTTCGCGACGGTGTCCATGACCCTGTGTAGTTTTCCATTCCATATCCAACAGTGGACTGCTGTAGACTGATGATGATGATCTATTGTGTTTTATTAAAAGCTTTTATTGAACTTGTAATGTAATGTATGTTTGTTCGCGTGGAATCTTGCTACTCAATTTGGAAGCAGATATCTTCAACCGATTGAACTGAAATTTTATATACACGTTTAGTTTGGATGACAATACACGATAAGCTGTGTGACGTCATTCTAAATCCAATATGGCGGACCATCCAAAATGGCGGAATAGTTATTTTTAATGCATTTCTACAATAAGGGTATCAAATGAAAGGGAATGTTGAGAGTAACTCGAAAAATAATGTGACGTCATTATAAACCCAATATGGCGGAATAGTTATTTTTTTATGCACTTCTGCAATATGGGTATCAAATGAAAGGGCTTGCCGAGAATAATTAGAAATAACTAAAAAGTAAAAAATAAATTAAAAGAAAAAACACCTTAAAAAAAAAGCTATTATTTAAATGAAGAAAATAAAATTTTCTTTTAAAATTTTAACTATCAGCTTATAACTTCATTATACACAATTTATATGATCATAAAAGCTTGTCGCGAGGTTTGCGTAAGTACCTATAAGTATTTAACTAAACAGTTTTTTTTTTTTAATTTTACGTAGCAGATTAAGTTACTCAATTAAATAGGTGCTAGTTTATTTATACAAGTAAATCGCGCGACAAGCTTTTGTGATCATATAAATTGTAGGGGGAGTTAAATCGTTAACTGTTTCTAAGTTATGTTGATTAAATGTAAAGTTTGTATATATTCGGCTTTTCTGTCGAGAATGAGCACTTGAACAGTTCATTCATTTCATTGCTTCATTTAGTTTTGGTGAAGTTAATTTCGAGATAATGTTCACTCATCCAATTTATTGTTTTATTAAGAATGGTGGTAAGTTTTTCATTTAAATAAGCATTTGTTTGGCATGAGGTGAGGACTGAAATATCATCCGCGAAGGTAGGTGAGCTAAAGGTTAACTAGTAGGTAAGATAACAGTAAATACCTACGATACAATATATAATATTCAGTCAAATAATCTGATTGAAGGCCGCCTTATTTGGCACAACTTCAGTATAGACGTCACGGCATAACACTTTTTGTGCGCGAAACAATGGGCGTTTTCATTCAACTAAATGCTCCACCCACATCTCTGAATGGCCAACGCGGAACAAAACTCACAAATTATAGAAAATTACAGCAAGAACACAGGTGCGAGTTCAATTTACACCAAAGTTCATGAAAATACGAATTTTAATGATAACAATCTTGTTTTGATCATACTTATTTTAACTTAATTGCCAGAAGACGTCCTCTGAAGCACTTTTTAGAACATAAACCATGTTTAAAATATTCTAATCTAAACAATTGAAAATAAAACTAAAATTATAATTGCTACTTTGTAAAAAATCGTGTGTTTCCTGGCCACAGTTCCCACGAACGGAGATGACATGTTGGAAAACATCAGAGCACGGGTGCCGTTCAACATTTCCCACACTCTGCATATCTTGGCACCATAGATCAACCTGGCAGAATGTAAAAACGCAGACAATGATTCAATTGTGTGCACACAGATTTCTCACAGTCCCGTATAGATATAATCGTCATAGGGTTAATTAGTGCAGGTAAATGACCAACCGATGTTCCGGTTCGACGTTTGGCCAAAAAGGATGTTGATAAGGGAAAACCTGTTGTGTGGTTTCCCCTGATTAGCTAGCAGGATGTTCTAAGCCCTGATTTCTTTCAACACAATCCCATTTTTTGCAAGCATGAATAAATGGTTACGTGCATGTGCTGTATAACGTCATAATTTCTTATGCTCGTCACCGATTGGGAAATAATGCTTGCAGTCACGCGAGCGACACAGTGGCTGTGCCAACGGCGCCGGCACGAAGACATTTTATAGTTTGTAAGCGTAAGGTAAACTACGGAAGATATTTGCCTTCCCACGCGTGACGAAAAATACTAATTAGCCATTTACAGTAAACACAGTTTAATTGATCTGGTTTTCGTCTAATTACGTTTTATCTTTTAGATTTCAGTGGGTGTCAAATGCTGCTGAATTTTTGGCAATCATAATATGATTACTAATTTTTAAGCTTTGGTACATGGTCCACAAAACTATACATATTATCTATAGTAATATGAATTATAATTTAATTGGTAGTTGTTAGGTTATTATACCTACTAACTAAAAGCAAACTTTTAAATTGTTATAGAACAAAAGAATAATTAATAGAATTACTAAGATCCTGCAATAATTCAAGTTATTAAGATAATTTGCTGGTGATAATAGTTAGCATCAGTACTAACAACAGTGGCAATAAACACGCGGAAACGAACAGGACATGGGTAAACCCAGTGATATTGTACAGTATCTATCATTAGGCTTAGGTATATCATCAGTTTTTTTAATGATTCTCCACGTTCACGAGCGATCTGCGACATGACAATCAAGTAAACGATCTTCTGTTACGTGTCGCCGGCGTCACTCATTGCATGAATGTAATTGCGAATACTTGGAGCTGAATTCTCATTCCCATCAGCCATATCAGTTAGTGACGCCTAGTTTCTATGTCGAGTGACGAGAATAGCACTCAACGATGCGATCGATACTCAGAGACAGTCGAACAGACCCTATAGATCGAAGATCAATTGACTCAATTACCTTCCAATTTATACTGTGACAGTCGAACTTCCCGATGTGAACACATGTCATAAATATTAGCGAGTTTATTACACTGAATCTCGGCAGCGAACAATGGCGGAATGGGTATAAACTTGTGATAATTATCTGAGGTCAAACCCAGCGTTGTGGAACGGTATGCAGGGGAAGACGCTTGTTATTATCATGTGAAGAGTTTTTGAAGACGTTCCCACAGACATCGGTCGAGGCACTGATTCCTCGATTAACACTGATTCATAAGTAGATAATTACACTTGACCCCTCGCTTTTTAATTAAAACAATGAGAATTAAGTCAAAGATCCGCTTTGCGCAAAACAATTCGTCTGTGAGAAATGAATTTTAATGATCCAAGATTGTTGGGTTTGAATCTTAATCACGTAGGGTGGAGTTCTAATAAAAAACATTGTTATTTAAATTCGATTTTATTAAAAAATATTTACTCATATTTCAGAATTCACTGCTCCGAATATCATTAATGCGTTTTACACTCGGGTCACAATAACATTCCCGAGCAGTCACCACTTAAATATGACCATTTCCAAATATAGAAATACCAAATGTAAAATGATAAAAAGGAGTAAACAGTTTTTTAAATGACAAAACATCTTTTACTTATACTTTTACAAAATTGACGACATATTTACTGTCTATTCATCGCGTTTAATACTAATTTTCTTGTAATACTGTAACTTTACCAATTCCATATGATTATATCGTAATTCAACGTTTTGCTACAAAAATATTGATATTTTTTGTACTTCTTATTACACTTTCCACATGGAATGTTCGAAATCACACGTTTTTATTAAAAATACACATCAAATCCGTTTTCAAAACAATACAGTTTCAAAAGAAATTATATTGGCATAAAATAAATAGAATTTTAAGATTTATAATTTCAGTTTATATCATTTAATTATCAGAAGGTCTGCACATCGAGCGCGATGTTCGCAAAATATTGCGCGAGCGACGTTTTTTGAGACATATAATAAAATCTGATGTCTGCGTACAAAGTCGTACGATCGCGTTGCATCGCATCGCGTTCGGTGTGCAGAGCTCATACTGTTCTATGGACTAACTCTAGCTACTAAACTACATGTATTGTTCGTTTAAAATCTCCGTAAACATCCAACGTACAGTGACAGCTCTACGTGTCTTTTATTGGGGTTTATTAACATCGTTAACAAAGTGTAGTGATTAGATAAATTGTGCATACACATGGAGACCGATTGACTTGCAGTCACAGAAGCAAATAAAGTAATAAGTATATAAACACTAAAATAATGTATAAGAGAATATAATATATCAAGTATTCTGAGATAAAAAGGACTTATTTGGCTCTTCTCTAACTCGATTGTAATAAACGAATCTTCTAGGAAATCTACTTAATTTATACAAACCAATTACATTAAAATCACTCTTAAAATCAATCTCGTAGAGTTCATTTTCCTTTACCCAAACGTATTAAACTTAACGTTAATTAGAATAGTATTATAGTATAAACGCAATGACTTGTCATGGATATTACAACTATTTGGCCCCAAAGAAACAAATCTAAGAGCAGAGAGATCTCTTTTTATGACGATGAAAATGAACGAACTATTTTAATATTTGTGTATAGTAAATGCCGGAGCTAGGAACTACCCCTGTATATCAGTGTTCAAACGAACTTTTGACAAACTATATTCTTATGAGCTCAGTTGGCAATTATTGCATAAACTTTAAACGTATATTACGTGCATTTATAAGCGCTTTTAAAGGCGAATAATTGCTCAAAGAAATGTGTGATAACATAATTACGGACTAGGAGTTATCTACTGGTAGTAGAATATAGAAATAATGTAGTGTAAAAACACAAATCAGCGGGTTGAACGGGCACAAATCTGGAGTAATTTATTACTTCGAGATGATTCCCATGCGAGTACAGTACATAGGATAATGTTGCCACTGCTGGGCCACAGGCCTCCTCATCTCCTCTCTCCTCATCATTATCATCTTTCACACAACCCATATAACGATTATTTGGTCTCCCCTTACTTTTATACCTTATCTCAATCAGCCTATAATATTCCCACTACTGGGACTCAGGTCTCCCCTCGGTGAGAGGGAGTGGGCTGTAATCGACCACCCGCCCCAGTGCGGGTTGGTAGATGTCACATATCTTCGAATTTTTGGTTCGAAAATAAGGCCATTTTAGTACACTTTAAAATAATTGAGCGATAAAGTAGGTAGTCTATTAACCTATACGTATTTCAGTATTCCAAGAAGGTTTTCTTGCGATTTCTTATACACATAGTACATAAAACCCCTCCGTATCAAAACGTCCTAAAAGCAAATGGTGAATCAAAACGACACTTTAGCAAAATGTCCTATTAGCAAATCGTCCTATGATCAAATGGTCCTAAAAACAAAAGAACGGAAATGGTACAGTCATACCACACATACATATGAGATTTTTAAAGGAATAATATTATATATCGTCTTCTCGAGACAACAAACTTTAAAATGAAATAAACTTTTTAAACTTTAAAAAACCGGCCAAGTGCGGGTCGGACCACGCACAATGAAGGATTCCGTAGTTGGGATGAATTTATCCCAAGAACAAATTTAACATTGTAGTTGAAAAACATGTTCTCCCATACATTCCAACTGCATATTTGAGTTTGTAGTTGGAATGTACCAATATTCAACCCTCCTTTTTTGGCTTCGGTTCAGTCGGGTAAAAACCGATAGTAATTGTTCAGTGTTACTGTATTTTACGAGTAGGACGTTCTGCTAATAGGACCAGTTCCTCATAGGACGATTTGCTAATAGGACATTTTGCTAAAGTGTCGTTTTGATTATGGGTCGTTTTGCTTTTAGGACGTTTTGATACGGAGGGCATAAAACTATGGCCAGTACTATTGCATTTATGGATTTTATAACAACCGACCTAAAAGCCCAGTTTCAACCCGCCAATCGTGCGAAAATGAGAATTAATTTAAATAGGGTGAAGTAGTTTCAAAGGTACAGCTCTACTTGTTGTTGCATTTTAACAATAAAAGTTTCAATTTTATACCTAAAAGTAAAATTAATTTCATTTTTCTAGCTGCAATCGTCCTCATCTTCACCAAACATACTAGTAGAGCTATATCTTAGCATGTATCACAAATTCCACTTCCGCCATGTTACTGTTGTCACAACTAGCTTTTATTGCTGAATTTAAACCTTAATCATAGTTTTGGTGTCATAATCTCGTAGATATACAAACATACTTTAAGATAGGCACACGTCGATCGTGCTCACATTCCTGCGCATGCGGTCTAAGCTCCCAAGCAAAGCGATCGACTCGCGCAGTAACACTTTCTTAAATAATAAAGCTTTCTATAATCTATAGACCCTAACATGATCTTTAAAACGTATCAATCAAATTATTATATGAGCTCTGATATCCAACATTAGGGCCACATCTCCACAAGAGAGATTTGATACATGTGTATGATATCGTCAGTAAGAAATCAGTCACAAAAGTAAATTGTTTAATATTGCACAAGCTAATAAGCTACACATTTTCTATTGTACATTTCCCCCTCCTGAAGATACTGCCTTAATAAGCAGGTCGTGTCACTTACGCAACACGTCTGAGCGAATCAAATATTTACGCCATTTGTAACAGCATATCTTTCATTCGAACGACTTAATATACATTTTCAAAAATATTACCCACTCTTCAATTTAGTCTGTAGCACAAACTCCGCCAGAGATCATGCTATGATGAATAGACATTAGGCACTATCGAAATACAATTACAAATTGTCTTTGAATCACTCACCAAAATGTCTTTCTCGTCAAAAGTCACGAGTAGTCTTACGAGACGGCTTCGTTCTTTGGAGTCACATTAACACAGTTTTTGAGTTGCCACAGAGTAAGTTATAACTGCAGGCTGTCGTCTTCCAGCCTGCAGTCCATTGGCTATTGGAGGGTGTTGTCTGGTAGTCTGTGGGGGTGCGCGTCGTGGTGCCAGCCGGTGGCGGTGTCGGGCCGCATGACGTCGTCCACGGGCGCGCACACGGGCCGCGGCCCGGGCTCCGGCGTGTACGTGAACGTTAGGCCCGTCGCGTATATTATGCCGTCGTTCCTGACCAGCGACACCGGTACCTGAAGTGGAGGAGAACACTATTGAATAAAAAGTATTGATTTGAAGTCAAATGTTAGCGGGAGCTGTGACGAGCATTTTGTTGATAATGTAATAGTCTTCGCTCCCCCTTGGTGGTACGTCCGCTAGCTAAAGCAGAGGAATAACATAACATAACGCTTTGTTACCCCGAAGGGTTAGGCAGAGGTGTACCTATAGTACAACCACATTTCGCCAGTTATGTTTAAGTCCCACGTAATAGGAGGCGGGCCTATTGCCATAAACCGGGCACAAATCCAGACTCCGGGCTACTACTGAGAAATTCCAGACAGGAAAACCCAATATCACTTAGCCCGAACCGGTAATCGAACTCAGGACCACCAGTATCGTTTATAACCACCAGACTAACGAGGCATTCAGAGCAGAGGAATAGTGCTAGCATAATGTTGTTTGATTGCTGGTACCTTGTTTTACCACAAGGTATTCCTTTCGCCCGCCAGGTTCATTTACAAAAGCAGGACTATTTGACAAGTGTCACAGAAAATGATGCTTGGTCTAATTTCAAACACAAATCCATGACTAATCCTTTTAATTACACCAACAATGAACAAGTTATCCAAGTCTTAGAGTGGGTGATTATAACAAACTAAATGAAGAGACGTTACGCAGTATCACTATATTAAAGTAAAGGGGATCATGTTGCTGCTTTATTACTAAAGTGTCTATTTCCAGGCAGATATAAATTATTCATGTCTCCTTCAAACACTTATGTTATTCAAGTCTCCTTCAAACACTTATGTTATTAAATCGATCTAATCGAAGGGTGCAATTCTACGAAGAAATACCATTGATCGAAATTAAACTAGAATTTCTGTGAATATTTTACGAATGTCGCATGCAAATTCGGATAAATATGTTATGTATAAATATCACGAATCCAGTTTTAATGATAACGTTATTTTAGAATTTCCTGGTTGAGATTATGTATGAATAAAAACACATACTTAATAAATATGGATTGTTGAGAGAGATGTTTTAGACTTACAAATACATAGAACAATTGTATTGGAGGACAATTATAAATAGTGTCATAACTTTGTTATTGTTTGTATATCATGTCAATTGTTTTCTAACCGCCAGTTGTTAGCCACAGGTGCTTTCTTTCGGCGACATATCATAACATTTTTATTAAGTAAATGTCTGCGACCGAGTTCTCACGGCGAATTTATTTAAAGTGTTTGACTATTAAACGCTGCGATCGCGATGGTCACTTCCTGACAATGGAGATTATTTGAATAGGGTGCTGCTAAATTGTATGTAATAAAAAGATACACAATTGCATGTAGGAGGATTGCCGCTCACCAAGTTACGACTAGTGCAGAAAATATGCTAAAACTCAAACTGAGTTTACGTAGTTCTAAGAATGTTTTCACTAAAAGTTTTCTAAAAAGTAATTGACTATAAAATTAATTCAACAAGAATGTTAATGTTATAGATTTTAAAGGTTTAACGCCTTTGGAAATACTTGTCCACCCACCCACCCACATTATTCATTTACCCTACTAGTCCTAGTATCCTACTAATATTATGAATGTAAAAATTTGTATGTTTAATGTTTGTTACTCAATCACACAAAAACGGCTGAACGGATTTGGATACAATTTGGCAGATAGTTTATAACCTGGATTAACACACAGGATACTTTTTATCCCGGTCAAAAGCTAGTTCTTTATAATTTTCAAACTAAAGAAAAAAGTGGGCGGCGAGTATACGAACGTCAGCTTCGGTTACTACTACGAAGATATTCGAGAATCAGACTCAAATCAGCTTCATATATTCCTGGCCTTAAAAGGCTACGACTTACTTACGTAAGAAAAACGTTTCCAAATTCAAATTACCTGTGTCGGCTGCCGCACCCAAAGCCATTGTCCTCTAAACTGCGAGATATCAGGCACGACGCACAGCATAGACTCAGCGCACCGGTACATGGTCTCTGCCTCCACGTCGCCGAACCACACCTGCAGAGATGGCGTGAAGTTGTCGCCAGCTAGCTCCAGCATGGCCACGTCGCCGCCACCGTTCAGGTTTAGAGAGTGGACTAGCGGCACTGGTGTTACAGGAGACCTGGGTGAAGGATGGTATTTTGTTACGGATATTATGAAGTTTTTGGAGTTTATATCTAATTTAGTCGGGCTTGTCCAAGTGTCTAAGGTTGCCATACGTCAAAAGTGGCGCCAAGCTCCCAAGGAAGTAAAAAGGCGCCGATCAAATTCCGCATCCCCGAATCAAAATCCTGAATCCCCAGTGGAAAATGATTGAGGATAAATGGTCTGGAGTCCGACGTAAGCTGACGTTTTTAAGTGAATGTAACACAATATACGAGTGTATATATATATTGGAAGTACGTAAATATTTTTTTGGAAACTAATGACAAATATCAGACATTGAATTGATTGAATGAAAAATACTTGTTTGAGGGGCTTGTGGCTAAGTAATAACAGCCGCACGGGTCGATCGATCAGGTTAAGCTACGCTTGCCGCGGTTGGTTCGTGGATGGGTGACCGACCATCTTTACATACCAACCCCCCTCCGTGCCTCGGAAAGCACGTGTTCCCGGCTGTCATCTGTATCTTTGACAGTTGTTACGGGTCGACAAAAGCCCGAAAGTCTTAAAACCAGTCTTACCAAGGGGTATCGTGTTATCTAGTTACTGGGTTGTGGAGGTCAGATAGACAGTCGCTCCATGTAAAATACTGGTATTCAGCTGCATCCGGTTAGACTGGAAGCCGACCCCAACATAGTTGGGACAACGCTGAAGGTAGATGATGATGATCAAAAACACTTGTTTGTTTCTTTCATACATGAAAACTTGATTTCATAAATAAAATTAAGAATAAATAAATCCGTCAAATACAAGTGACAAAAACGTTTTATGGTGCCCCCAAATTATTCTAGAAATCGGCAAAAATCTACATAGATTTCAGAGAGGGCACTCAAGAATCGGCACGAGGGAATAATTTTGACCTAACATGATAATGCATTCAATATGTTTAGCGAGCATCAAAAATAAAATGAGGGTGCGACAAAATTGCAGGGGTGGCAAAAAATCTTTAAGGGGTGACCTACGATGGAGTTTGTTTGGAACTTTTAAAAGGATTTGCTCAAAAGGATATGTTAGTAGTTTCAGACTGTTTGTCACATATGGTCAGCTAGGCAAGCGGCAGCTACGTCACATCAATCCATCAATCGCTTACGTTCGCAGACAGCTCGTTCTTACTTGTTCCCAGGGTATCAAACGTTACGTGTTATGATGAGCGTGCGAATTTTCTTCTGAATGTTTTCCTTTATATGATGCTATCAATATTGCTACTGTTTTAACTGTTGGTAATTTAGGAGTGTTTTGACAATACTCTATAAATATATCGGTTCGGTTTATATTCATCGTGAAAGGTCGTGCGATAGTTCTCAGGGTGTCAAAAGAGAAATTCGCACGTTCATCATAATACCTGAATTAGGATGAACGTGTGAGTTTTCCTTGTTTTAGTGCAAAATTTACGTTTTACGTTCTTTATCGGGGTAACAGCTCGAGTTTTTTACGGGAGTTGCACAGCGGTTTTCAGGGTGTGGAACGTAGTATTATGACTTTCGTGAAAATTTTATTTGATGCTGAGAAATAACACGAGAAGTGGTATGCTGAATAGATTAACAATCATGATCATAATAGTTGCATAGTCTTTAGTGCAATCCATACTGTACACATACAGGTGGTATGTATAAATAAATAGAAACGGGTCACAGCAATATCCTAATTAATATTATAAATGCGAAAGTAAGTTTATTTATTACGCTTTCATGCTAAAACAGCTGTACAGTTTTGGATGAAATTTGGCACATGGGTAGACCATGACCTGGATTAGGATGTAGGATACTTTTTATCTCGATATTCCCACGGGATTAAGATTTATACGGGTGAAAACGCGGGGCTAGTTTTAAGTAAGTAGGAGAGAGGAAGCTTGTTACTAAATATTTAAATTATTTCCTATCTATCTGTTTTTTACAACAGTATTACTTATTATAATTATTTATTCTCTGATTACAATATGTGTAGTTCAATCTATTTATTTTTTGTATTAAATTATATATTATTTAATTAAATATTTTGTATAATAAACAACAATAAGTGATAGTTATATTATTTAAATTAATACTTATATTCTTATACTTTTAAATCATTTAAAGTAACAAGCAAACCTGTGGTTAAATAGTATCAAAGCTATTAGCACAGATGCTATTAGTTATCACTGTTTCTACAGAAAGTATATAATTTATTTAAGGGTTCCAAAGATTACTTCAGCTATGTCCACTTAATTTTTAAGGAGGATATTTTTGTTATTTTATCGGCTGCAAAAGTAATGCGCATGTATCAACACTGTATGAGCTCAGGTAAGGGGCATTAAAAAAAATTGGACTAATTTCTATGTGGAATTACGTTTTGATATTTATTGGGGACCATAAAGGCAATCTTCTTATGATCACAGGGGCAGTCAAATGTCGTGTTTTGCATATCATAGTAGAGAATTGGCAAAATAGGAAAATGGAGCTTATCAGCTCACACACAATAACAATATGGGGTCAAGATGACACTTTTCATTCCCCATTTTTATGACTTAAAAAAAAAATTACATACCTGACAGGCCCCATTCCTTCATAAAACTGATATTCAGCCTTATCAGTGGAGATTATGGTCCAGCAAGCTCCATCATTGATCATCTCTTTATTGGGCTCCTTGGGGCATGGTGTGGCTTGGAATTGTATTATTCTTTCTTGTGATAGGCATAAATACATGCGTTCTGTGTCCTTCATGTAGAACGCACACTTGTGAAGTTGGGACACGGGGTCATCTGCTTCTAATAGGGCCATTTGCTTGTCCACCTGGGAATAGAGGGTTTATTAGAATATGTTACTATGCAAAAGAAATCATTGATGAAAATTACTTGTTGTCCAAAAGCAGCTTAGAAATATCTCAGAAGGTATAAAAATGTTCTGTACTTTTATAATGCCCACGTGGAGGTTGGAAATGATTCCACGGGAATATATTACCAGGATAAAAAGTATTCTATGTGCTAATCCAGGTTATAAATTATCTGTGACAAATTTTATCAAATTTTGTTTGGCCGTTTTTATGTGATTCAAGTAACAAACATACAAACTTTCACAAATATAATATTAGTAGGATACTGTCATCATTAGTTTGCATTTCAGGCAATATTCATTGATTTATGGCAAATTCCAGGCTTAATAATGGTTATGTTGTCACAGGATTCGGGGGAGTTAGTTTTCTTCCTACAAGAAATTCATGTTTAATATGTGTTTATGCAAGTTCATTAATATTTTTATGGGACCCTATCCCATAAAAATGTTTATAAAAGATATGGTTGGTATCTGAAAAGATTATGTGTGCCATTCTCTTTTGCCTGACAAGACTTTTAGGGCATGATGGCAAAAATTAACACTTTGATTATTGTTTAATCAAAGTGTTTTACTAATTGTGTTTTTCTGTTTCAAAAGATTAAAAAATTTGAATCATAAAAATTATTATAGTCTCCAAAAGGGCATGAATACAACTAAATACAATATTATAGTAAAAAAAACTGTGTTGTCAGTGATATGATAAAGTAAACATACATAAACATCTAATAATAAGAATGATTTTTGTGATAAGAAATACCTAGTTTTGTTGAGTTTAACTATGGTGTGAAAGTGGTTCTAATCAAATTAACATGACTATGGTAACCATTTAGAAAATAGCAAAGAATTCACTTGGATAAAATCAAGGAATGATGTTCATAATTATTAGTAAGTTGGGTTCTAAACATTACTGAGAGTTGAGTAGAGTGATCTTACCTTTCTGATTATTAGTCTAGGTAGTGCCATGCCTGTAACTGAGCATACAAGCTTCACAGTGGACCCGTAGTGAACATATCCATCTCTCACAGCAAACTCTTCCGATTCACTCTCATTGTCATCCAGCAGGTGTATAGTAAATGCTCCCCACTGTGTTGAGGAGGCATGGAAGTTACCATTCTCTACATGGAGGTATCTCGTAGATACAGTTTGTGACCTCAACCTGTTAAAGAGAGCTACCTTTGTTCCACTTGCAATACACAAGTCTGCATTCTTCAATGATTGCTTCTTTTTGGAGGGCTTTGATATCACTTTAATCCTCTTACTATTGAAAATACCAATGTCATGGCCATTCCCATAGAACATCTTAACTGAGAGCATGAAATGCTTCCTCTTATCAGAGTCAGATATGTACAGAGTCTTGGCAGCACAGTACTGCTTGCCATTGTTGAGGTCCAGCTGCTGCATATCCTGGTCAGAGTTGCCGATGCCTATGAAGGCACACAGCTGAGCTGCCTGTTCCGTCTCCCCCTCCCGCAGCATCCGCTCGCGCCGCAGTCGCCAGCCGTCTCCGAACAGATAGATGCAGGGTGGCGGGCAGAAGAACCTTTTCTCGTTTCCATAAGACTTCTGTGCGACCTTCGCATGCAGGATGACCACGACCATGTCTGAACGGTCGCGCAGGTAGCGCTCCATAGCCTCGCGCGTGAGGCGGCGCTCGTCCGGGCGGTAGGCGCCGGCGCCGGGCCCGGCGGCGCCTGCGTAGCGCGGGAACAGCGCCGCGTGCTGCGCCGGCGGCGACGCACCGCCCGCCAGCGCGCCCGCGCCCGCCCCGCCGAACTGGTGCGGCATGCTCGCCACGGCTGCCTTCACCTTGCTGCCGCCCGCATAGCGCGCACCCGACCTCGGGTCGCGCAGGATGATGCTCTCGTGTCCCTAGCTGGCGTCACTTCTCCGGTGGGTCATCGCCGGCAGTGCAATGAGCGTCCTCCCAGGTCCTTGATCGGGGGACGCGCGCCCACAGGGAAGGTTCAACCGAGACGCCGTCGCCCCCGGGTCCGATTATCTTGCCGATCGATACACTTTTGTATTATTCACGCCCCTCGTCAGTTAATTACGCTGGGAACTGGCACACATTTCGTTCGAGACACCTGTTCGACGATGGTATTTTCAGACGGGACGGGGCGACGTTACGTTTGTTGCCACTCGCGACCGGGGGACGCTCGTCCTCGTCCTCGGCCCGGCAGTTTCCTATTGTATGATTTTATTTTATGAAAAGTTGACGAAACTTCTGTTTATTCGAGTATAAATACGACAACGCCAGATGCGCGAACTGTCAAAGATTGACCATAGACACGGAGCTGTTTGCAGGCGTGTTGTCGTCTACACGCGCGCGAATCGACAGAATCGAGTCGAGTCGATGAGGGATCGGTCGACCCGCGACGCGCCGACTGACAGACGACCGGTCATAGGATGTGGGGTTACGCATGGGGCGTGAGAAAATAAAGTGTGGGAAAGAGTGGGCGTTCGCAGCGTAGTAAAACATTTGATATGTTGTAGTGAACCTAACACATATTTACGAACGCAGTGCGCCAGTAGCAATCGTTACGTTTTTTAGATGTGTGCGTAGCCGCAGTGGGGTACATTGAGCTCACGGAGCGAAATAGTTACGATGTGTGAGGAAGAGACCGACGATTGACCGGAGATCTCGTGGGAAACGACCTTTGTTATGTACACTGATATATACATTAGTATAAACAAAAAATCTATTCTGGAATTTAATCGCACGCGATGGGAGTCACTGGACTGTGGAGACTAATAGAGCCAGCCGGCAAGCCCGTACCTGTCGAGACGCTGGAAAACAAAGTGCTCGCTGTCGGTAAGATGAAGATCCAGCGTTCGCTGAATTGAGCAATACCTACTTAAATAGTACTTTTTACTTAGGTACCAAATTAACACTATATTTTTATCTTCATCAGATATATCAATATGGTTGCATCAGATGGTAAAAGGTTACCAAGATGCAAAAGGGGCTCCTCTACCAAATGCACATCTCATGGGACTGTTCCAACGTCTTTGCAAACTGTTGTACTTTAGAATTAAACCAGTCTTTGTGTTTGATGGAGCTTTTCCAGAGTTGAAAAAAGAAACTATTGTAAGTTTTGTTTATGTTTACATTTTCAAACAAAAATAACCTCATTTCAATGTTATGTTATGACTCAACTATTTCACAACATTTTAGGCTAAGAGACAGGACAGTAAAGCGAAGTACAATTCAGAATCTGAAAGAATAAAAAGAGAACTTGCTCTTCTGCTGAGTAAGAAAACAGCTGTCAGTAGTTTATTGGGTAAAGAAATATCACCAAAGAAAAATGGCAATACATCTACAGACACTGATGACCTATTTAAACTGCCGGCATTACCTCAAAAGGAAGATGAAAGTGAATCAGAGTAAGTCAAAGTAGAAAAGAACATTATCTTGAAAAAAATATTTGTCTTTTTAACATACGCTAGTGTATTATGACCAATCTGCTTTTACAGGGATCAGCTTAGACCACTTTAATTTAACTGAAATATTATTGAAACAATTTATTTCCAGATCCGAAGACGAACAGAACTCAAGCGGCTCCAGCATTGATGTGCATTCCGTTGATATACAATCTGAAACCTTTAAGAATTTAGGAGTCAAAGAAAAGTATGATGTACTTATAGAATTAAAGGAAACAAGAAAACAGAATTCATGGGGAAGACTTAATGAGCTGCCCAAAAATAGTGACACCTTTTCTGACTTCCAAGTAATTCTATCTTCAACTGTTGTAGCTTTGCTGAGTCTCACTTTCACACAATGCTTATTAGAAATTATTTGCATTGAAGGAATTAACCATCAAACACACTAAAAATAGTTTTGTGCCTTTTGAATATAATTCTTGATTGCTTTAAATTACAGATGCAAAGGCTACTAAAGAGAAGAAAGGTACAAGAATGCCTTGAGGAGACAGAAAAGGAAATGGGTGATACAGGAATGTCTTTAAATGATTTAGAATCTTTACTAAATGAAGAAGGCATTGACACCAAAATAGAGACAATACCCACCCGGCGCATTGCTTCTAATGTTTCAACAAGATTTTTACTTATTAAAGATGTCAAAAAAGCTTTGGCAGATGCAAAAAAGAGAAATGAGTTGCAAAACAACCCAACAACTAGCAAAGTTGAAGAAATTACTGAAGAGGAAGACAAAGCAACAACAAGTAAAACTGTAGAACTAACAGAAGTTAAGGAAGAAACACCTAAAAAAGTAGATGAATTAGAAGATGATTTACAAAAAGCCATCCAAATGTCACTGGAGTGTGTTGATGAATCTAATGAAACAAAACAAAACACAAGTGTGGCATCCAAAACTGATGACTCTTGGACATCATGCATGACAGATACAGATTATTCCAACACAGATTCAGAAGAAGATGATGGCTTTGAACCACCAGATATGACCTGTGCAAAATCTTATATCATGCAGTACAGTGATTTCACTCACAGGGCAATTGATAAAATTGTAACAGACCGTATAAAAATGAAAAAGAAACATAAAATACCAAAAGTGGATAAGATAATAGAAGAAATTAACAATGAGAAGTCAGTAATAGTTGATAATGTAGAACTTTCATCTAGTGATGATGATGATTGTATTTATGGTGAAGTATTATCTGATAGTAGTGAAGAAAATAATCAAGTTACTGAATCTAACCCATCAAAAGATCATGAAACAGATAAAGATATAGATTCAACTCAAGCCTCAGTAATCTGTTTAGAAAATCCAGTGCCAGATATGATAGAGCTTGATTCTAGCATGGAAGAAGTAGAAAATTTTTCAGAGAATATATTACCAGGAGTTGAAATAAAGCAAGAAAATTACTCCAGTGACGAATTTGAAGAAGTTTCAAACACTGCAATTAAAGATGAAACCGACTCTAGTGAAAATGAGTTTGAAGAAGTACCCAACGAAGAAACTAAACCTAACAAGTCAGTTGTAGAACTTTCATTAAATATGGGTGATGCACCTGACGATGATATATTTGCAGACATCTTTGATGAAACAGAGGTAGTAGTTACAGAAAAGAAAGAAGCAATAAAAGATTTAAAGACTGATGAAGCTAGAAAAGATTTAGAAGAAGTATCATTCATAAAGGCTGCTTCTGATGATATTCGACCAGATAAAGCATTTAAAATTCCTGAGGTACCTGTACTTAAAACAAATAGTAGAGTTTATGTACATAATATTAAGAAACCAGAAAGTGAAAGTAAAGAGGATCCTGTACCACCCCAACCCCAGGAAGCAGTTGACAAAGCTCATGTGGACAATATAGTGAATACCATGGAGCAACCAAGCCCAGAAGTTACAAACACTATTGAAAGGTCAGATAAAATGGAAGTTGACAATAATTTGTCTGAAGAAGCAGAAACAATAAAGGATAACAAGCAAGATCAACAATATCGCGACCTAGTGAAAGCTTCTTATCCACCCAAAGAAGTATTAACAACAGAACAACTAAATACAATGGTTGAAGAAATGCAAAATGAGGAGCAAGATTTAATACAAGAAAAAGGGCGATTGGATCGTATAGGTCGTAACATCACTGAGCAAATGACAAAAGAAGCTCAAGAGCTACTACAAATATTCGGTATTCCGTACATTGTCGCCCCTATGGAGGCAGAAGCTCAATGCGCGTTCCTTGAAAGTGTGAATTTAACTGATGGTACAATAACAGATGATAGTGATATCTGGCTCTTTGGCGGAAGGACAGTGTACAAGAATTTCTTTAACCAAAAGAAGCATGTGTTGCAGTTTTTAGCTGATAGAATTGAGACGTCTTTTAGTAAGTATAGTTTGTCAATTATTCAATTTCCCATAAAAGCTTTCAAATTGCCGCAATTTATTTGCATGAAATCTCTAACAATAAATACCATTTCCAGATTTAAATAGGGAGCAGCTTGTACTGCTGGCTCTGCTGGTTGGCAGTGATTACACAACTGGATTGAGTGGTGTTGGCCCTGTTACTGCTTTGGAGATTCTAGCCTCATTCCCTTTCAATAGAAGGCAACTCCTTAGCGAAAGTACCAAGCAAACTCGATATGCGCAAATAGTAAAGGGTTTGCAAGAGTTCAAGCAATGGGTCAGAGCAGGGAAGAGGACAGATAACACTACTCTTAAGAAAAAGCTAAAGAATGTTGCACTCACAGAAGACTTTCCTAGTGTGAGGGTAAGTCATGCGGTTATGAGTTTCATTTCTTAAATGATCATAATATTTTAAGTGGTAATAAATTAACTTCTCACTTCTTAGGTGGTTCAAGCATACTTGGAACCAAACATAGAAAAAAGTGAAGACAAGTTCACTTGGGGTGAATTAGACATCACAATATTGAGAGATTATACTAAAGCCAAGTTTGGTTGGTCTCAAAACAAATTGGATGAAATCTTAAAACCGGTTTTAAAACGAAAGCAAGATCGCAAAACTCAGAGATCTGTGCAAGACTTTTTCAAAAGAAAGGTTGAATTTCAATCACTGGAGGAACAAATGAGTAAAAGAGTCAAAGCAGCAGTGCAAAGAATGGGTCCCGAAGGTCCTCTCGCAGTAGAATCAGAGCAGACTGAAGAAACTGACGAGCCTGCAGCTACTAAGAGAAAGGCTTCGAAAAATAATAGTTCTAAAAGTACAAACAAAGCAGGCCCATCCGCTGCCAAAAAGCGAAAAAATGATGAAGTAAGCGTACTTATAAATCAAGGTGTAAAAGTAGTATCACAAGTGAAAGATGGTAAATCAGAACTTGAAATTAAAATACCAAAATCCGATCGTTTCCAAGAAATTATTCCACAAAGAGAGAAGGACAAAAAGAGTCTATTGGAAAACAAAATGAAAGCAATAGAATTATTCAGAAAAACCAAACTCGATCAAAAAAGGAAACACGTTAAACGGAAAGCATTACAGCCAAAAGAAAAGGCGGATCTTTCAGAAAGTGATAGTGATTAATTTATTTTTTAATTAGGTACGTGAGTACAATAAAATACGAAAGGCATTTTTAAAATAGTTTTTTTTTTATTATTTACATTCAACTGTTTTAATTTAACTAAGCACAGTTTTAAAATAATGATAAAAATAAAGTTACAAATAATTAAATTGCTTAATATGCACACGATACATGTATGTATTTTAAACAATAGATTTTTTAAACTATAATAATGTCATCGTATGGAACTTGAGAATATTGGACCTTTTATGATTAAAATTTTGTTGAATAAGCGTTACTCTGTGGATGGCGCTATCGAGGCTTGGTGCTAATTTACATAAGATTCTAATTCAGAGACGAAATTAGTTACATCCGTTTTTTGAGAATGTAACAGTAATCTTTTTGAATTGAATGTTAATTAATAATTAAATCCAGGTCCACACGATAACACGGGAGAAAAAAAATAGTACAGAAGTATTCATTATCCCTAATAATTTTTATTTAAAAAATGCTAAATCTCACTTATTTTAATTGCAAATGTATGATACATGGTTAAAATATCATCGAATTACTTATTCGTACATCACATTATTTTAGTTTTCCTTGATATTGTATAGGGCACATTTAAGTACTATCATAGTAGAGTAGTCGATCCGTTTAATCTGAGACAATCCACGGCTTTTCTAACACTAATTTTCTTGTGCAGGGTAATCAGTATTAGCTGGTTTAAAACAATAAATAAAATATTTAAGCATCCACTTCGTGTCACAAAAAAAAACTTACGCAGCTAGCGACTAAAGGCGCATACACATTGAAGATACTTTTTGAATGTGTTTCGTATAGGTGAAAAATTAACATGCATTGTAGTGACATACTAGAGATTTCAGTCAATATGTATACGACCTAACATTTAAATTAATATCTAAATAATAAACAAACGATTAAAAGACGCACAGGAGATATATCAATTTATTAGCGTTAGGGCTGGCGTACATCTGGCGTGGCGCAGCGCAGCGCGGTCGCCACTGCCAAACAAATATCAACACTGCTGGTCTTAAAATAAAGTCGAAAATATATAAACCGAGACGCGCACCTTTTTGTCGAGTTTATGGAAGTTTATTTATTCTCAATTTTATTTCAACTGTTGCAAGGTCGATATTTGTTTGGTAGTTTGTTGGAGTGAGAACCACGCTGCACTGCGCTTCGGCAAGGGACCCCGGATAAACTTTATACAATTAATCACATTGTGTACAGCAGTCTCACTTGTCACTGCCACACTACTCAACATAAACCGACGACGCGCGACGCAAGCGCAGATTTGTTGGCACGTGGCTCATCTTTACATCCAATTGCATTACAAGCCATGTCTGTTTTGATATTCAAATTGTTACAACTTCTAATTCGTCGTCACTAATGACCACCACGCGTTCAATCCACAAAACATTTCAATAAAAACAAATGGACTAGGCGGAAGTTTCTCACGCAACAAATTAGCGCATTTTTCAGAAAAAACAACGCTTTGGTGTAACAATTCGACTTAATTTTTACCCGACTACGGCAGAGGTAAATTCACTGGCTATGTTAATTCAGTATGTTCGTTACTTCGCACAGCCTAAACTACTGAACCGATTTCAATCAATTAGGGGTCTCTGGATTAACCTTGATCCAGAGGTTGTACTAGAGTACATGACGTCAGAGGAAGTCCGATATCATAATCACTGGACTAATAAATAGAGTACCAGCTAATTGCGCACTACTAACTAGCTACCACGCCTATGATTTAAAACTGATATTTATGGGGTCATCCGTTTGAGTTTTTTTTCCGTAGTCGAGTTTCAGTTTTTCAATTATTTTTACATAACAATAGCGCCCCCGACGGACTCGTCAATACCGCTGTACCAACACTCGATACTTAACCTAACACCGTGTTTAGTCTACTTTGACGACACTGTAGATCTTTCTAACGAACCAGAAGCAGGCCATGAATCCTATGGTGCCTGTGAGCAGGAAGAATAAGAAGACCATGATGAATGTGTATCCGAAGTAGAGGAAGGTTGAGGCGGCGTCTTCGATGTTAAGTTTGGTGACGAAGTAGTGGCAGCAGTAGATGAACAGATAGCCGGCCGTGGAGCCCGAGCTCAGGAAGGCGCGCCACCACCAGTGGTAGTCCTCGGCGCACAGGTGGAAGTAGCACAGCAGGATCGTGGTCTCCGAGCATGTGATCACCAGGATCACGAACACCAGGAACAGGAAACCGAACATGTAGTACATCTGGAACAAATTACCATGTTCTCTTCATTTTTGGACTGAAATTTTTATCTATGAAGAAATTGATGGGAAGTCGAGCATTGCTACTTCTATTAAACATTAAAACTGTAATAGCTATTAAAACGACCCAACTATCAAGCTGGTCGTAAAAATACGTTAGTATAACATAAAAGGCTTCGTTGAAAAAAAAAAAAACAATCAGTTGAACTCTATGTATCTGTTTCGTTCCAGATTTTGAATATGTGTTTTTTCCATATTTATGAAAGCTCCAATTTGGTTTTCTCTAGAGAAGAACCTCCGAACCACAACAAGATCAAGACATACCTGGCTGGACCAAAGCGAGTTGAGAATAAAGAAGAGTTGAATGAAGATGCATCCGAAAGGCAGCACACCACCCATCACGATACCGGGGACAGGCTGGGTGTACAACGACTGCTCGGGGATCTGGCGCGGGATCTGGTTCGTGCGTACTGGATGGTCTAAGATCTGGAAAATATTAAAGGAACATGAGTAAAGCTTACAAAATTAGCCTACAATGTTACCAATGCTTTCCAGCATCTCAACCCTACATTCTGTCAATTGATTTTGATGGAAGTTATATTTGCGATGATTTCCTTCATCGTTTCGAAAGCAGTGGTGATAGAATAAATTGCACAAAGTAAAGTGCATCTCTGCTTGGGTTATTTAATATTGATACTTGTCACTTTTGTGAAGTTTTAGCAGTATATGACACTGCATTTTCGACAGCGGCCATCTTTGATTGACAGTTGACTATCGGCATAAAATTGACGTTTCTATCAACTTACCCTCTTCCTAAATCCGAAGTAAGCGCCGATAAACGTGAGAGGCACGGAGACTCCGAACCAGAGAGCCAGCAGGGCCAGCAGGGTCGAGAATGGCACCGACGCGGACGAGCCCTTGCCCCACAGCACCAGGTTCATTATGAAGAACAGACCGAATACCACGCTGGAATAGAAAATTTATACTTTGAATATAAGCGCTAACACTGACATCAACAAAATCGAAATCAAGTCGCGTCAACATTGGAAAATTAATAAAAGTTGTAAAAGCATTATGTTAGTAGGGATAAAACGCATATCCGGCAATTATACTAATTAATTATTATAGTATACTGGATAGTCGTTCAATATCAAGTGGTATTTTTTGTCAAAAATCGAACATTTTTCTTCAAATCGATTATTAGCTGTACAATGAGGAGATTCATAGTTTTTTTGTGTACTATTTGCATAATAGTGCCGGTTTAATATAATAATATATTCACGATTAAATAAGCACTAATGACTACTAGCCGTCACAGTTCACATAACTACCAAAAACTTCAAACTCACCCGGGGCACACCATGGAGGTCAACAATATATTGCTCTTCCACCTCCTTCCGCCGAAGCTTTTGTAGATCCTCGCGCTCACAAACCCAGCGGCCGCTCCCAGCAGTACCCACGCGACCAGCGCACACGTCATCAGCGCGCCGCGGTTCGCCGGGGACAGGAAGCCCAGACAAGCAAACGCTAGGGTTACTAGGGTCATGCCGAAGACCTGGAATGGTGATTGTAAGGTGTGAATGTCATCAAACGATCTTTTTGCAGATGATTGGCGGAAGCTTTTATTGGCATGTCAGGAGTACTGGGAGAGGGATTCACGATACTGTTGTTATATTTAAAAAAATAAGTGTACAAATTGAACCAATTTTTTTACATCTCTAAAAAATTAAGAACAAATTAATCATAGAGCACGTAATATCGTGCATTAAGCACAGGTTATCAAAAACGTTATACTATGGGATATGGATCTCATTTAATGTAGATTTCTTTCCCAAATCTTCAGTTAACTAAACCTTAGAGTATTTTAAACCATGTTGTGTTGGTATTATATTTATTGCTCTAACCTGAACATTATAATTTTATATTTTCTTTTTATGTGTATGTGTCTGTCTTTAATTCCTGTAATTGGTTGTTAACCATGTTAATTAAAATTAATAAATAAATAAAATTGTAGTATTACATAGAGCGTTTCCTTGTGTCGCTTATCCTGTGTGACGCTTTCTAAAATTTGATATGCCATAATTTAAAATGCCTGAGTACAGTAAGCCCAGCGCACGGGCGTTTTGTCCCGCAGCGATTTATTTTCGTGCACTGTATTTTCAACGCTCTGCTTAGCGCTGAGAGTTGAAAACGAACAGTGTGTTTTTCAACGCGCTGGGACGAGACTGCGTTCCAACGCGTTGGGTTCTTAACGCTCGGCTCAACACTGAGAGTTGAAAATCCAGTGCGCGATAAAATCCCGCCGCGATATTTTTACGTCCGTGCGGACGTGGGCTAAGTACCGCTGTTGGCTTTGGTGATCTTACCTGAGATCCGGATCCAAGGAATACAGCCAGAAGCATTCCACGGCGCGGCGGACGGAACACGTCACCGTGCACCAACTTCCAACCGAACTCTTCCTGCAATGTAACTGGTTATTTAGTACAATTTACATATTGCACTCATGAATGGTTGCAACCAAAATAAGGTCTATTGAAATCCTTGTTTCCAATTTATGTTATTTCCACTTAAACAAACATGAACTCTACGCAAGTGTAAATAAAGTTGATTTTAGACTGACTAGCTCTGTTGAAAAAGTCATAAAAAATATGAAGTTAAAGCGCAAACTTAACCTCATGTGTAGGCTTTATAGTTGTTTTTTTGTAAAAGTCGTGTTTGTTTTACATGGTTGGCAAATAAATTGCGAACGCAGATTGACATTGACTTGGGACGGGACATGGTTTTGCCGGGTACCCGGGAACCGAGTACCCGGTATCCTATATATGGTGGGCTTCTAAAGAAGGACACTATCTGATATTATGAATAGTTGCATCTAAATATTTATCAACGCCTGTTTACTAAAGCAAGAATAATTTGTGAGAAAAAAAGAAGTCGAATTGATGTTTTTACACCAGCATTTATCCATTTTAAATAACAAATATTAAATAGAATAAAACGACCATTTGGATTGTGTTCTCTTATAAATGTTTTTTTTTTCAATTAATGATAGTCATTATTTTGCTCTCACTAAATTACCCGGCACTACCGGGTACAAGGCCCAATACCCGGCCGGATCTTAAAAAAGTGCGGGTTCCGCCGGGTACCCTTCCCATGGCTAAACCAAAGCGAAGTTTAAATAAGTATTCCTTATTGTGTATACAGGAAGGATTACAATTGAATGTAGAATACGATGCAGTGGTCAAGTCACAATGCGAGAATGTACGCAAGAATCTTCGTATTGAAAACATCGGGGTTTTGCTAGATATCATTCTACTTAATAGAAATCTTAAATTCGTTCATTCATTCACTGACAGACAACCCACCGCCTATTTACGTACTGCTTGGTCATAAGTCCCCGTCACGAGAAGTTATAAATTTTGTAAATAAAGTACTTCTACTACGTTACGTAGCGACAATTCAATCAACAACACATAATCCCAAATTCAATGAACTCAAAGTAACATACGTGTCATACAAATGTCGTCAAATGTTATGTAGTACTGGAACTCGGACGCGTTCAGTACCATAATGTAATAGACGACCGCGCTTTACAACGCAAAAATATAACCCGAACAAGTGAAATTGCTCGTTAGATTCGTATTACACGTAAGGTCCGGCGTTTCAAAATTTGCAAAAGATGTAAGCAACAATGGCCGCTCAAAATTGTCTACGGCTCAGTGATGGGGTAGTATGATCTTTAAGTTTTGGTGCTATCGATGTTACGATTTTTTTTAGTGTTTCATCAGTAATTTTTATATTGAGTAACTTTTAAATCAAAAACTATCCATTGAAATATGTGCCTATGTTTGAAAACGAACAAAATATAAATACGATCCACAATTACCTATAAACCTACGAAATTATTTAATGAGGAAAAAAAGACCGCATTTTTTACCGCGGATTTTCGTTTCCGCTTGCAGGGCTGATAACAGTTGTTCCCTGACCCTCAGAATTCTTTGTGCCCCGACCTAGGGGTTCTTCGTACAGGATTAGGGCGGGTGCCTACTACTATTGATACTGCTGATGGTAGCAGTGCTGCACATTGCTTGCGCACGCTGCCCAGGTCTCGAAGGCATAACAACCTGCGGCCTACCGCCGCAGCTACCTGCGCGAGCCTGTGCCTACCGCACACTGCTTGCGCACGCTGCCCAGGTCTCGAAGACCTGACAACCCGCGGCCTACCCCGCGAGCCTGTGCTGACAGGCTTCCACGCGCTACCGACACTACCTGTCGGTCTCATGTCGGTCGTTTAATGTAAAAATTCAAAATCCATCCCAGTTTTCACTTTTATTTTTAAATGTATATTTAAGATTTGAAACACGCACAGAATGTAAAAATTAGTGTGATAATGATTGTGTATCCTATTTAGTGCGTATTTAATCAGTGACACTCAGATATCGCGTTCAATGTTATTGCTTTTGGCAAATCGCGACCATCCAGATTATGTTACTTTGAGTTCATTGAATTTGGGATTATTAGTTCCGTACGAACCTTCTTAGTAGTTCTTTATTAACAAAATGTACAGCTTCTCGTGACGGGGACTTTAGAAGCATGAAATTTTGCACAATAGTTTCTTCTTTAACGAAGGAGAGCACTAAGGAAGGATTTTTGGAAATTCATACCCTAAATGGGCTAAATAAGGGATGAAAGTTTTGTATGGCGTCATTTTTGCCGAAGAGAAATACCGTCGGGAACAGGGCTTGTCCATCAATAGGATTGTTGTGTTTACTTTTCAAAAAACCTAATTTGATGCTTGTGATGTTCGTGGACGTTTCTTACCTGTGCATCTTCTCCACATTCCATCTGGTTGTATCTGGCAATATCTTTGTACAAAGTCCTCAGCAGGATCATAGCAACCATTCCACTGAGGAACAGCACAATCACCAAAGAGTTTAGAATAGAGAACCATTGTATGTTGGTCTGTGGCATAGACTCTAGAATGTAGTCCCATCGAGAAGACCACTTGATAGTGTTATTCTTTTTAAAGGTGACGCTGTAGGAGTATGTGACGTTGAAGGTTTTGCCAGATTCGAGTTCAGTCGGTATTTGTAGTTCCTCCCCGCGCACACTGCATTTGGGGTTTTTCGGGTCGGTATGTCGGATGCTGGCTGGTTTGACCTGGTAACAAAATACTCATTACATCAAGGTTTATCCTCCTTGGTATATATTTTTGTAGTAATTTGGTAAGGCCCGTTTGTACCATAAATCAATAAACACATCTATTTAACGGTAAACTAATTTAAAACATCGTTCTGTTTCTGTCAATCGTTTGAAGATGACAGAGATATCTTAAATACGTTCAGCGTTAACTGTGTTTAAGTGATTAGTGGTGCAAGTGGGCCTTCAGCCTATAATGTTCCCACTGTTGGGTCACAGGCCTACTCTCTTCGAAAGCGACTGAGCTGTAATCTACCACGCGGGCCCAGTGCGGGTTGGTAGATGTCACATGTCTTCGTATTTTTGATTCTAGGACATGCCGGTTTCCTCACGATGTTTTCCGTCACCGTTTTGAGAGCACTGGTGATGCTTAATTTACAAAAAAGTAAAGCGCCTGTCAGGGTTCGAACCTATGACCTAGAACTCGGAAGTCGCGGCCGTTACCACTGCCCTTATTCTAGGAGATATTAAATCATATTTCAAGTTTATTGTTTTGAAAACCGAGTTGAATTATGCATAGGGCACGCAATCGTCGAGTAAGAAAGTAAATTATCATGGTCAAGCTATGTAATTAAAGTTGTAACGCTAATTAGTGGTTAACACATTACCTTAGCAGATATAATCCGGCCACCGTTCTCACCGAAGGCTACTCCCCAATCCTCTGCACCACCGCTGTGATATGTAATCTCCAAATCGACGTGGTTGAAAAGGTAGTAAGCGCCAATACGACTCGAATGGCCATTCACTATCGGCGTGCATGTGTCCTGAAAAAAAAATACATTTTAGTTATTTACAGTAATAAAATAAACAATTTATTTTGTTTAGATTTCCGAGTGCATTTGGATATAAACAGTTTTGCTAGAAAGTTTATATGTCGTTAAAGATTTTATGGCGCAGCTCATGCGTGGACGAATAGTAACGTTTAGCGAAATTAAAAGCAATTGTTCAAATGTTGAAACATTAGTAACAGAGAACGTTGTATTGTTTAAAGATTCTATTTGTGTTATGATTTATATACAATCGATATATGAGGCATATAGACCGCCTGGGCACTAGGTGCCGACGAACGAGAACACGTGGCCACGTGCGCGGAAGGCGTTAGGAGTAAATAAATTCATTGCCAGACAATCCACAGCGTAAAACGCTGGATTTGAAAGCATAAAATGTTGCACAAGAGCTCCAAATATAACGAAAATGAGCACTAAGGAAGGATTTTTGAAAATTTTACCCCTAAAGGGGTTAAATTGGCGATAAAATGTTGTATGGAAGTTTGTCATTTTTGGCGAATGGGAAATAACGTTCATACGGCTTGCGCTAATTGTCCCAATGTGAAATAATTAATGCAATCCTGCATCCCTAATTGCTTAACACACGATCAATCACAATCCGTTTCATTTAGACAGTTCAACAACTTTCATTGCGTTATTTACGATGTTGAGCACACAAATTTTTCGATCAGAAAAACATTCAGATTGTGATCGATCGTGTGTTACGCAATTAAGGTGCTGGTTTCCAATGGTTGGTGGTGGTGGTTGGTGTACAATTCATGTTTTCATATCGGATATAAAATATTGAGGAAGTTATATTCGGCAGTCCAATTATTAAAAAAAAAAAGATGAAATTAATAATGTGCTACCAACAGGGAATTTTGCAATATTATATTTCCCGTTTGATAAGCATTTTTCCTTTTATTCTTAAGCGTTGAATAATAAAGTTCCCTGATAAACCATATTTTTTTGACGTTCAAAAGTTTCTTACTATACGAGTACTAAAGTTTATAAATAAATAATACTGTGTTAATGGAAGCGCATTTATAAACTGTTTAGTTAATGAAATTACTAAATTGAAAGACGATAGATATTATGTTATAAAATATTTTTTTATTAAGATTGGTTTACAGATAGTGCCATCCGCGAAGACGCATCCATATTTCTTCCTAATCGCTTACAGTACAAGCAACTTACTCCTAGTATTTTAGTTTTGTTGTGTTTACTAATTCCCCACTCATAGGTAATTTGTGTGTATTGACAATTCTAAATCACGAACAGCACTCTTGTACTGTAAACGTTTATGAACGAGAGTGGGGCGTGTCTTCGTGAATGGGACTATCAGCACACGTAGCATGACAACCATAGAAAAGGGTTTTCTACGGGTTTTGTCGACGGAAGAATAGACAAAATGACAGATTGTGATTGTTTATCTGACACTTTGTCTATTCTGCCGTCGACAAAACCCGCTTCTATTGTAATCATGCTAAGCGTGCAAGAGTTTACAGAATAATACTAATCATCGAATCCGAATAGGACCACTGCACGTATTGTTGTTCTTTCGCGGAAACCGTCAATGTTCAAGTTACGCGATAAATGTTTACGGGTTTATGAACGTTCACATGTATCATCAGCTAGCTTATCCAAATACCCATGTAACATCTTTCTTATTTGCCATGGATTCGCTAAGAAGATTAGCTGCGAAATATTAAATGCGAAAGTGACTCTCGACAGTTTATTATGCTTTCATGTCTAAACGACTAAACAGTTTTCGATGAAATTTCGCAGGCAGGTAGACCATGACCTGGGTAATGACATAGGATACTTTTTATCGCGGTAGTGGGTCCCCAAAGGAATAACATACACGCGCCACGTCCAAGCCGCTGGCAAAACCTAGTAATTCATATGTATCAAAGCATGAAGGACCTAATATATGAAGTATTATCATCATAATTATCTATTATTTTCAGGGTTTTACATAAGCACTTAGTTCAATTCTGATAATAATACATAACCGAACATCCGTTGTTCAATCCTTTATGAAAATCAAATTACAGTGACGCGGATATTCATATCTACTTAACATATAGGTACTGGTGGATACTTGTAGTACGTAGATAATTTTACTATTTCGTGTGTGTTTTTATTCTCGTTTTGATGATGGCTGATATGGCATGGCATGTGTCATACAGATACTGCGAGGCATGAGCCGCGAAGGGTACGTTCGCCATGTTGTCTGTATGCAGCTTTAGACTTTGTGGACGCGGTGCTCACTGTAAAGGTACATTTAGGTACATGTATCCCTTTAATTGTTTATATGTGATGTAGTCTGTGTAGATTGTCTTTGAGTTTTGTAATACAAAATCTAATTACCTACAATAAAGATGAACGATGAAACAAATTGACCACCATAAGTTTTTCATTGGACGATGATTCATACCGAGTGTAGGTGCAGTGAATAATTTGAACAAAGAGTCAGTTCTTTTGTATTTTCCAACCAATGATTAGAACTGGATGAAAAATTGTAAATATACTAAAACAAGGATGATAATCCTGGATGATTTCACTCAGGGTGATTCAAAGTGATACACAGTATAAATCCTGCCCGTATACGAGGTGACGTGGAAGAACACTTATAGGGTAAAACGCGAAGGCTAAGATTTTAGTTGTGATAGCCAGCCAGCTCATTCAGAGTGAATTCGAACATTTGTTATGACTTCGATTGCCTAGTGCTATACATTTTTTTTTTTAAACGTTGCCCCACACTAAGAATTTCTTCCTGTATCGTGGGTGCGTTTACAAACACAGAAACTCACATACAACTAACACCCAGACCCGGAACAACTACTTGCAGATCATACAAATATTTGTTCCGTGCGGGGATCGAACCCGCGACACGTTGCGCAGCAGTCGATCGCTCAGCCACTGCGCCAACCGTGTCGTCATGTGTGACAAGGCATAATAATATGACTGTTTGCACACCCCTATATGCATGACTCATTTTGATTATTATCTAATGGTTTCAATTGAGAAATTATCTGTATTGATTAAATACTATCAGCGTAGTACAAAATAACAATAAGGAAATTAAATTATCACGAACATCATGCTCAGAATTCGACGACGAACATTTGTTGAAATAAAACTCAAAGTACACCTATACGTATATTTACTAGAATTACAGTGAACGGCGATAAAATTAAAATGGTACTAATTGACAAATAATGTTGCTGATAAAATCAACTTTTTTCGTATACCAAATCAAGGTCACATAACGTTTATCTAATGCTAGCTTTCGCCCGTGTGGTCGTTGGAAATAATCCCACGGGAACGCACTACCTACCGGTATAAAAAGTATCCTATGTGTAAATACAGGTTTTAAATTATTTTTGTACCAAATTTCATCCAAATCCGTTCAGCCGTTTTAGCGTGATTGAGTAACAAACGCACAAACTTTCACATTTATAATATTAGTAGGATTATATAATATATATTTAGTAGGAATAGCTGTTCGACTTCGTCTGCGATCCAGGATGAAAAGTAGCCTATGACTTCCTCCAGATCATGGTCTACCCAAGTGCCAAATTTCATCCAAATCCGTTTAGCCGTTTTAGCGTGAAAGCGTAACAATAAAACTCACTTTCGCATTTATAATATTAAATAGGATACTACACCTGTCGCAGAGTGGCATGGCACATTGTTCTAGAACCATATTCTGCTGATCGATGAATCAAAAATACTTAATTCATTATCATAAAATACTGATGTAATAATTATATAACAGGGGCACGCTACATTTGCATGCAGCGGACGCTATCGCAACCACGTGATCTAAAGATGTTACTAAAAATATACATCTTACTAAAGTTTGGGGCTAAATTGTTTACATAGCAAATTCTAACGAAGTAGAAAACTTTTTAATAAAGTCGCGTTTTCCAATCAGGCGTAGGTCCATGCAAGGGGACGGATGATCGGTGTATTACAACCACCGCCAAAGCCATAATTTTGATTATTATTTTTAACTACTTTTCGCCAGCGTGATTGCTTGATAAATTATAGCCTATGTTACTCAGTGATGGAACAGCTGTTTATTTTTTTAAATAACCGACGAAAATTTCAACGCAGGTTCTAAATCATGTACCGAACCCATGGTATCAGTATTCGCGTCGACGTCCCTGCCACCCTGTATACATTCTACTAGAGAAACATTTTTTTTAAATCGATCCTGTAGTTTTTTGAGTTTATTCATTACAAACATAAACACAAATATATTCGCTAATATTTTAAATATTAGCGTAGATGATAAGTAATAAAATAAACCATTACTAATCAAACATTAACTTGAGTAATGACTATGAAACATTATTATTATTTGGCTATGAACAGTTGGTCTAGTGGTTGCAAGTAGTACTGCTGAGCATGAAGTCCTGGGTTCGATTTCCGATTCGGGCAAAGTGTTATTGGGATTTTTCATTTGTAATTTCTAAGTAGTGGTCTGGATTTGTGCCCGGTTGATGGCAATAGGCTCGCCCCCTATTACATGGGACTTAAACATAACTGGCGAAATGTGGGTGTACTATACGGACACCTCTGCCTAGCCCATCAGGAAATACAGGCGTAATGTTATGTATGTATGTAATCAATAGTTCGAAATGCAAAACAAGCCATTTTAAAATCAATAAAAGAAGCTCTATTTGTAAACCAAACAATTGGACATTCACAAAATTCATTACCAAAATCTTATATCCTTAGCAACCATGATGTAAACACATTTTATTTATATACTAACCTATTTCATTATTAACCTTTGAAAGTTAAATCAATAACCAAGAATAGAAAGTCAAAAGAGCCATAGTATCATTAGGTACTATGAGTAATGTAGAAAAGTATTTTTCTTATATCATTTAAAGAGGTATTGTATCAATATTTATACAATAATAAGCTGTTCGGTATTAATGTAATGTCTCAAGTTGTTTACATTATTGCAGGCTACAATTTGAATTAGGTCATAAATACTATTTTGCAGTCAATATAATTGTAATTTTGTATGTAAGGATCATAGCCAATGGCTTTCTGTAATTTCTGTGTACTCCCATAGGATTAGGCTTCAGTTATGTATGTGAAATAATTGCAATGGAGATTATATAGTTAAGATTGTTACCTGGTGAAGCTGAAATTGAAAAATGAACTCAATAAGTGATAAAAATTATGTTCTCCTTTGTTATTTAATCAGTACACTACTTTTGTAATTGGAATTGAACAATGCAGCATTAAAAAAATGGCATAATATAACTTACTTTTAAATAAAAAAGGGTTCCTAGAAGTATTTGGGAGAAGCCAATCCCAGGAGTGTGACAGAATGGGATATTTGTATTTTTTTTAATTAAAAAAAACGTTACACACCTGGCAACAATAGTAATGTCAAAAAAGGTTAATTAAAACTGACTGTTTAACTTATAGTATGTTATCTGTTCCATGTACAACTTTTACTTACCATCCCACTATGGCATAATAATATGGCCCAGACACTGTGCCGCTGTTAGAGAACCTAAAATTGCAGACCTTAGGGCCTAGACTAGCAGCAATCACTTTCAAAACGTCTCGAATTTCTACAACGATTTTCAACAAAGTACTTTTTAATCAAATCCCAAACTATGCTAGAATATGTTCAGTAACAAAGAGGCAGTTTGTAACTTTGTAGTTGAAGGCCCCCCTACATATTATGCAAAATATAAACATAGCATGCTTAAATTTTCGAGTTCGCTTCGCTCGCTCTGCCATCGTACATTTTCTTAGTTTTCAAACTTTTCTGCATAGATCAACAAAATGACTCTAGATTTCCGTTCAAAAGAAAAAATTACGTAGTTATCTGATACTTACAGAAACTTTCGAGCTCGCTACGCTCGCTCTAACATCCTATATTCTTCTTATACTCAAACCTTTCTGCATAAGACAACAACGACCAAGTATCTCCTATTTCTGTATGTATGATAAAAAGAAAACAAACTTTCCAAGGCGGTCTGCTAAAATTTTCGAGTTCGCTTTGCTCGCTCTTGAATTCCACCTCTCTAACTTATCTGCATTAGGAATAGCGGCTGGTGTTAGCTATGACATACTCTTTAAAAAATTCAGTGAGGCTAAAAGCCAAAAATATGGTCTATTTTTTTATTTCATGAATGTCATTTTTGTCATCATTTGATTGCCAACAAAACTCATATACCTACTCATATATTAGTGTATACTTCAGCTCATTCAATTTAACGTTTTCTTTCGCCTGGGAAATGAAAGAGGCTTCGCAAAGCTGACGTCGCCGACGTCCACGTTTTCGCTGATAAAATGTCACTTTGTCTAGCGCTCCTCTTGTCAGTTTGTAATTTTGCCAGTTTCATTTTCAGTCACCAGGTCAGATTAGTTTGTTGCACACAAAGGTATGACAACATAATCATACACTAATACTAATTTAAACTATTTGAAGTATTGCACAACAATGAATACTTTTGAAAGCAATTTTTTGTCTACTATTTGATTGGCTTTTGTTATTTCAATCAACCATTCACAACAGATAATCTTTGTTGCAGAGCTAACTTCACATACATACAAAAACTCACGTCTTCTTCCCATGGGGTAGGCAGTAACAACAGAACGGCCCCTGCTACTATCCTTACATACTCCTTATGCTTCATTTAAATTCATTCATCTGCGCGGTAATTGTTTTGACAGTTTTTTCAAACCTATGAAGGATTAGCAATATCCTTCAAAACTCTTGGATAGTGATTGAAACTGTTTTATGCAATTATGGTGCTAGTCAAACTCACATGCCAGCTGCGAGGACCTACTACACACCCATACCTGACCTTTCTCAAAACAACGAAAAACAACGCCAATAACGTGATTCTCAGTATATGCCTAATAGCCTAACTATCCCACAAAGCACTAAGTGGGCTAGTTGGAATAACCACCAAACGGCCGCCATGGCCCATGCACAATGGTCCACCTGACAGACTAAGTGCGGAAACCAACCCTATAACATAGATAGCCTAACTATCCAATCATTTTAGCCAAAAAAACGCTGTATATGAATTCATTACATTATACTGATGTTAAAATGCTAATAAGTATTACCAACTGAAATAACCCAAATACCTTATCAAAAACTATAATTAATTAACTAGTTTTCCTTTACATACCATTTTATACCTACATTTTATTTGATAATTAAAAAGTGGTGATAATAGCATTTAATTCATACTTAACATTTTTGAAAGTGGACCCCTACAATTAGAATATAATATTAAGGTTTTAGAACTACCTATAGGTAGGGAGAGGCATACAGTGAAAATATTAAAATGTCAAACAATCGCCTACCAGAAGCCGTTTGCATGTAAGCACTCAACGGTTTTCATGATTATATTTCTTGTCATTTCTAGTGTATTTTTTTTGTAGATAATTGCAGACCATTCATATGAAATTTGTTGTGTTAAGAATGGTTTTGGAGGTAATCTGTAAATAACTTTCACTTTTTGTGTTGTTATATTGATCTTACTAATTGACCACTTAAATTCTTAACTTGTACTTGACTAATTGAGTTAATTTATAAGATTAAATAAATAGAGAATGTTTGTGAAACACAACAAAATAAATAAAATTGATTTCCAATTGTGGAACAATAGAGATTTTGAATTCTATAGAGTTTTTGTTATAATACTTAAACTTTAACTTACCATATCTTTGCGCACTTGACAGCCCATGGGGAACCCAGTGCTGCAGTAGGTCTTCCCTCCCTCATTAACCAAGTAGCACCAAGTCACGGGCATGTTGTCCAGGATCCAATGGTGCTGGTAAGAGAGTGCCATACCCATCTTCAGCAGATTCAACCGTTTGGTAGAATCTGTGTCCGAGCCCCTATACGTCTTCGTACAAACAACTTTACATTCCACATTTTTAAAGAATTCGAGCTTGTAGGGACTCGGTCGTATTCGTTCACCGAAGACAACTTGACCGAGATTCTCAACCGGTGACTGACTCTCATCAGTAGTACAAAAGTCAAAGTGGTGATATTCAAATGGGATCACTGATTCTTCTGTGTTCAGTCTGTTTACATACAGCGGAATTTCCGTCTGAAAAAACAATAGATTAAATTACCGAATCGGCAATAATAATTGCTTTGAGTATGTGCCTATTTGAAAACGTTATCGCGTTTTAAAGGGTTTTCGCTGTGTAATTACTATATCATCAACGGAAGTACTTCACTGAGCTGTTACCATGAAAACTATAATAACATTTATGCTATTTACAACCAAATGGTTCGATTGGGTGGTAAGAATGTAAGCATTTGGTTTCGACGAATTGCATGAGATGTCGGCGCATGATACTACTGATTCTAGACAGGAGTCCTTCAAGATATAATGCTTGCTCACCTTGCACGACTTGCTAGTGTCATCACTGGCTATACAATAGTTCACAGGAGCTAAACCCGGCAAATAAAACGCACGAATAGGCGTCAAAAGCAGCAATGCGCAAACCACATACAACGACATGACGTGATGTTATTACACGACTTCCGTTGCTAAAGAACAATGCAAATACAGTTATTTATTATATTCGTGAAGTGAAAAACTACATAATCATATTTAATATGAACACTTTCATAATTAAGGTACGTATTTCTAAATAATCCTATTTTATTTCGTTGATTAATTCCCTTGCCTGCGCACTCTCGGAAACGTCACCACTACCAGTGTTACTGTATTACAAAAATTGAAGAGAAACGCAATGTTGTCAAAGTTGGATTAAAGTCGACGAGATTCTCGCTACCTCACTAAAACATTGTAAAGGGTGATAAATAAAATAAAATAAATCAATTATGTGGATTCTCGATCCTATCGACTTTATATCACAGAAATTAAACAACGCTCTATCCTATTACAAAATTCTTGTATATTATTGATGGATGGTATATTATAGTCCATAGACTAAAACTAAAATAACATCAGTTATCTCGCAAAGTTTCCTGATAATATTTCGCTGAGCTCTGAGGGGTCAACAGACTACCAAGCCAATTGGCATCAGCTCTCACATTTACAGTTTACTATTATTATTATAATTATCTACTGCCTATTATTTAATTTGAAGTGTAACTATTTATTTCATTGATGCCAAATTAATGTGCTGTGTCCACGCGGTACCGGCGCGGTTCCAGCGCGGTGGCGTTGCGGCCGCGGTGCACGATCGAAAAAAGGCTCATATATTATTTTTGCAAAAAAATGTATGAAGCTAATGTTTATAATATCTTCGGAACGGAGAGTATAAGCACTTGTACTAAATGTTTGCATGCCTAATTTAGGTAGAATGATCTCATATAATTGTTATAAAACATCTGCATTTTTTTTGTACCTACGTTCTATGCAAATAAATAATTATTCTATTCTATTCTAAAAACTATGACAAAACATGTTTACGGTTTGTGGTGCTAGCGCCACTACTGATGAAACTTGGCTTACCTTTGAGCCTAGTATAAAATTATTCATTGTCTTTTGATAGCAATTTGGTTTGAAAGTAGGGTGTTTTTTTTGCTTTTGTACGATAATTTTGCTCAAAAAACGATAATTTCGACGTGGGAACTCGATAATTTGAACTTTTGGAGTTGGCAACACTGAAGGAAACAGTTATTGTCTCCCTCTGTGTTTTATTCGTTCCGGAGATATTAGTATTAGCTCCATATTTTTTTTGCAAAAATTATATTATTTGCCAATTTACCTTCAGATTGTATCCTATGTTATAATTATGCATAATAATGGCTACTAGAAGCCATTTCAAGCAAAAACCGACACTTTAAAATTTAAGCTCGAATGTCTTCGAGAGCCTTTTTTCGTTCCACAGAGCGGCGGCGGGCGGTGCGGCGGCGGCGCATACGCGATTTTCTTTCGTATACACAGACATGCGGTCCGGCGCCGGTGTGACTCCGGCGTTGTGTACTGGAAGCCTTAAGGTGAGGGCAAGGGTGGTCCAACCGTAATATTTTAACATTCTCTTATTTCTGAAAAATTTCTGCATAATTACGTCAACGAATTACGTGTACCTATTATTATTATTATCTGATATTAGAAGCGTTTGTTTATGCTGCTCTTTCTATGATGACTATATTACTCACCTCGCAAACATAGGACGGTAGGTTTATATAAAAAACATGAACTTTGGGCATTATTTATTAAGTTCCATTCCATCGTACAAAAAAATACCAATCGTAACTAAAAAATAAGCGTATAGTAGGGGCTTCGAGTCGACTACTTCAGCGGCAATTGACGTCGTCGCGGCAAGTTTTTTTCTGAATCCACTAGGCTGCCTGTGTCGTCGTCCAGTGCTATTCCTCGGGCAAAGGCTGAAATGAGGCCGAGGGAGGCGGCCGGCTTGTCAGCGGGCACCATGTGACCGGCTCCGCGAATCATCACTTCTGTCAGATTGGCAGCTACTCGGTAATAACTGGAAAAGAAATGATAATATAATTTTTTGATTATTTGACCACATCTTCTATGAGAAGTTCCATTCGAATTTCTAAATACGCTCTGCAGAAATGGCCTATTCCTCTTAAAATATTGGAAAGTACCATACGTTTTCAAAAAGGGTAAGAAAAAGTAATATTTCTTTGAATTTCACTTACCCAGCCAACTTTCCGTCATGATACCAGGGTGATCGCTTCGCCTTCGCAAATTCTGATGATCCGGAGAATGATAACGAGTCGTAGGTGTTGACCGACGGGTGGTAGGCTACTATGATGTCCAAATGACCGCTGGAAACAAAGCATTAACAATAAATTATTAGGAAGCCATGGGCCTCTACTTCAGAATTACGATCTGATGGCCACGCAGCGCATAGGTACTAGCTGTTCAGCTCGTAGCCGATAGTTGGTAGTCTAACGGTAGTTTATCGGCAGTAGATAGGTAAGTAGTTTATCGGTTCGGCAAAAGAATTGGTTTTGTTTTAACCTGTCGTTGTTTTATCACAATTCAGTTAATCTGAATTTGTGTAAAATTCAATTAATGGAACGAGTATTTTATCAATTTACGACACGCTCCAAAAATCCGTAAGTAGTACATTTAAATTAATTGACAGTTTGAAGTCAAGGGCTCCAGGATTTATTTCTGGGAGGCACATGGGCCGGAGAGATAAGAAGTGTCTCCCATATCTTATAATGGACTATGCTGTTTTTGGGATTAATTATTTTTCAATGATGATATATGTAGAATCAGCGTTCATTATTGAAGCAATCTCTTGATAGATTTGCATTCAGGCCAGTCCATTTAGATGATTTGATAAACCGTTTGGGGCTCATGTGCCCCCCCCTGGATCCACCCTTGACTGATGTTATCAACGCATTTCGAAATTTTTTTGATACCCAGTCAGTGAACTGCCATACGCTAACTTGAGCAGTTGATACGGATTATTAATTTATTATTGATAGATCACTATGTAATATAACTTAATCTAAAATATTCCTATATTAGGTTTTATAGAAAATGCTCTAATTTAACACTACTCGTTTAGACGTGATGTTCAGTATAAAATCATTAAAAAGTCGGTTATCGACGCCATAACACGCCCGAGTATGGCGAATATTGTCATCTCCTGCGTTATACGTAAAACCGTGTTTACAATAAAGTTGGCGTACAGTGACAGTACGTAAAACACTTACTTGTAAAGCATAACCTTGTAGTTCTCCAGCAGCTCTTCGAGCCACATCTTAGCGCTTCCCATAAAGTCAGGCACCAGTTTCCTGTACACAACTCCTATGGATGTAAAGTTGGTGTTGCCAACATGCAGCGCCTTTCGGACCTCGGTCCTCTGAATGTAGTCCATGTAGGCTCCATCGAGATCAATGTCGTCTTGCAGGTAGTTGTAGAGATTCGATAGGTGAGATCGAGTTAAGAATAGTTGGAGAAGGTAGTTGTAGTACTGAAACAAAGGAGTAGGACTTAGATCTAGGTAAATGAAAATAAACGCCCAGATTTTTTTAGTTCTTTAGATCAAGGACCGCGGAAGTGGGGGGCTGAGGGGACGAAATGCCCCCGTAAAATCAAAAGGGGGGACCACGCCCCCTCCAATTTTACTACTTGGTAAAGAAGGTGTGTCTGTGCTATCCTTCACAGAGTTTTTTTTTTATCTTAAATGGAAACAAGGGCACGTAAGTACGTAAGAGATTTTCTTTTTGTTTTGACGGAATTTTAAGTATATTCTGTACATTATATCGTTTTTGGAAGGAGGTGATCAAAGAAGTTGCCCCCCCCCCCCCCCCCCCGTCATGGAGTAGGTTCTTCCGCGGCCCCTGGCGTCGATCGTGTTTTAAGCTATGCTTGCCACGGTTGGTCCCTGGATGGGTATGTTAAGCCGTTGGTCCCGGCTGTCAGTCGTGGATCTTTGACAGTCGTTACGGGTCGTCAGAAGCCCGAAAGTCTGACAACCAGTCCTACCAAGGAGTATCGTATTACCAAGTAACTGGGTTGTGGAGGTCAAACAGGTCCATGTAGCTAACATACTGGTACCTATTTAGCTGCATCCGGTTAGACTGGAAGCAGACTCCAACATAAGTAGTTGGGAAAAGGCTAGGCAGAAAGAGGATGATGATTTTGATAACATTGCCTATGTGCTAAGGCAGTAGGGTAGATGTAGATAGGCCGTGTCTTTTAACCTTTTAGGACTTTTGACCTTTTATGACTTTGACCTTTTATGACCGTTGACTTTTTTTGACTTTTAACCTTTTATGACTTTTGAGACTTTTTATGTTATCGACTGGCAACTCAGCCCATTTGATGGACGGTAATCTGGTTATATCACCTCTGAAAATACCGAAATTACGGCATTACAGGTGCAGTGTGTAGACATTACTGAAATATTACAAAGCTGATTTGTTAAATTGTCTCTAGTATCACAGTAATTTTTCAGACCTAAAAAGGAAAATTGGAACCATTATCAGAAAACTTTTTGTCCGTCTATCTCAGAGGTTTTTGTCAAGTGTACTCACAGCATAAGCCTTCACCATCTCTCCATCATTGATGAACTGTGTGACTGCAGTCTCCAAATGGTTCATAGAATTGGCCACATTATCGTCAACCAAGCCAACCTCGCGCACGAAGTAACTGTACTTTTGCAGTGATAGAGGATCGATGAAACCGTTGCCGATCGCCAGACCCTGAAAATTGAAACTTGCTTTAAAGATGCTCTTGTTTTGTTATTATCGCTATTTTATATGGAGATGACCGTATTATAACACTACCAGCTTTTTAATACCACGAAATTCAGCCAGTAGTCCAGTTACTTAATTACGTAGCACATTTTCGTAAGTGATTACGACTAATCCGTTTCATTTTGACGATAATTGATTGCTTATTTACTTTGTTCAGCAGATTTTTTTTTCGAACTTATTAAGCAATGGATTAGCAATCTGTTTCAAAACGATTCAGATTTTGATTGATCGTGTATTACGCGATTAGTGTACAGTAGGTACCTATCCTATTAGCAATATGCCTGTAACAAAAAAAAAGGAAAGGTAATTTATAAGTTAGATACCTATAGTTTTTTGTAATAAATAATGAAAACCACAGATTGGCATGAGGATCAGTAACTATACATATATTTAAAAACAATGATTAAAAGCCGCAGCGCGAAGCGATACCAGTAGAACAATTTCCGTGAATTTTTCATAGAAATTGTTCTACCAGAGTCGCGTCGGGCCTGCCTGCGCGAGCTTTAATGATATAAAATCCTCAAAATTCCGACCTTTGTCGCTGACTGTAGATACTAGATAGATACGATATAAGCGATTAAAAAAAAAAATACTTTAAGTTGCGCTGACGTCACTAAGTTTGGTCTTACCCACAGAACAGATATCCTTTAACAAAAACCGTTTTAATCTATTCCGTGGTCTTACCTGCAGGTTGATAGGTTCTTTTTCATGCTTGTGCCAAAGGATTTGTACTCCGAGCGAGGGAATGTGCTTCCCGGCGTAAGACTCTCCCGCAATAGTCAGGGGCGCTTTTCGGAGTTCAGGGAAGATGGTAAGGAACTGCTGTAATGCCTCGTATAGGTTCTCTCCGATCTGTAAATATGGATGAATTGAGTATTAGATTATATGGCGAAACAAATGCGATCCAAAGACAAAACTGAAATGTCTCATGTCTACTTAAGTAGGTATGTACGTCAACGCAAAGACGCAAAGTCCGGAGAATTGTTGACAAATATTGAAAACAAATGACGTAAGCATATTTACCGTGGTTTGATTGGTGGCATATCCTCTGTCGTCATCGGTGAAACTAAAACCAGTTCCTACAGGATTGTCGATGAACAGCAGCGAATGATTCTTACCCCAAGAATGCTGGATTTCTGAAGGAAAAAGTGAGTATTTAGGTAAATGTATAAGGTAGCCCTGTTTTTATAAGGCGTTCAAAGTTCATTCAATTCAAAAGTCATTTATTCAAAATAGGCTGAGAATCAGCACTTTTCGAACGTCAAATTTACTGACAGTCCCCCAAAAACGCACGCCCTTCACCACTTCCTAGTGCTTAACTGGGAAGAAGAAGTGGCACAACAAACTCCCCAGCAGCACAGATGTCTGTTCAGTTAGAAAAAATTGGTTCTATACAATAGTACTTAAGCAAAATAATGTACATTATGCAACGTAAAACATTAAATTGAATTATTTGCTATATGACAGCTAGCACACGCCAATATACAAAAAAAAAAAAAAAATGTTTATCTCTTAATAACTAATTGCGCCCCGCGGTTTCACCCGCATAAGCTTCGATTCCGTGGGAATATCGGGATAAAAAGTATCCTATGTCCTAATCCAGGTCATGGTCTACCTATGTGCCAAATATCATTCAATTCCGTTTAGCCAGTTTAGCCTGAAAGCGTAACAAACTAACTTAATTAGTTAAGATATCGGAGTTCACTAATCATTAGCAATCTTAATTTCGGCAAGGAGAGAATGGACAATGTGGACTTTTCAACAATTTTTTCAATTATTTTTTTTGCCAATTTTAACCTTTATTTTTTATGAGTTGTTGAATATTTAAATTTAATTAATCACCATTTTTATTTTGGGTTTTCGGGCAATTTAATTTAAAATAGTATATAATTTAAATCTGCGTGTGTAAAACTATGGACTAGAATTATGTCTGAAATATATATATATTTTTTTTTCAATTTCCTGTGTAGCTGCTATCATCATCTGCCTAGCCTTTCCCCAACTATGTTTGGGTCGGCTTCCAGTCTAACCGAATACAGCTCAACACCAGTATTTTACATGGAGCTGACTATCTGCCCTTCACAGCCCAATTACTGGGTAATACCTATACTCATTTCTTCCGTTCCGATGTAAGTTGTAGCCCTAATGTATTTCTCGTGTCTTTCTGCAGAGAAACTAGGTTTGTCGCTACACTACTAGTTCCGTATCACCCTCTCAGCCGAAAGGCGTAGATCCATAGATCCTGCTGGAAATAGGCCTACCTTAGTCCCATAAGCTAGCACGACCGTTCCTGCGCTGTCCGGGTCCTGCGATCTTCACTTATTCCGTATAAAAGATACAAAAACACCCTACCCCTTCTCCTTCTTTTTCTTTCTTTCTTTTCTTTCTTTACCCCTTAAAAAAGGCATAACATTCAGGAAGTTCCGACGTGAGGCTTGCTCACCTTCTAAATTATTATCCGTACTGACGAAGAACGGTCCAATCTCAGTAAAGAGTCCGTACAGCGAAGAGGCACCAGGTCCTCCTTGAAGCCAGATGATCCAGGGAGTGTCCTCCACTGATTTACCTGATACCGGGAAGTACCAGAACCATAAGTTGGCATTGTACTCTTTGTTGACCTGTGGAATAAATTACTCAGAATTAATTGCGTTGCATCAATAGCTTTTAGGGTTCTGTACGTCCAAATGAAAAATACGAAACGGTCGGAAGTGTAATACTATAATAGTTTTTTTAAATGTGTAGCCTAGTGGTGTGACCAAAGAGAATTAAACCACGTGACCGTCGGACTGCCAAGTCATAGATCTCGAGTTCAAACCGAAGGCACGCACCTCTGACTTTTCGGATTCATGTGCGTATTGATTAATTATCACTTGCTTCAAAAACGGTGAAGGAAAACATCGTGAGGAAACCGGCCACTGAGCGATATTCGATATCTCGACGGCATGTGAAGCTAAGTCCCATGGGCGACTTTAATACTCTGACACCAGGTTAGTCACTAACCACACGAAAAGAAAACAACGTCGGTTGCAACGTGCCTCGATGCAACATCGTATCGTTTGTTGTGTTTTAGCCCTATCTCCGAAATTACTGAGCCTAAAATTGTACATACAGAAAATAGCTATTTACTTATAAATTACAGGAAAACCTATAAGAATTCTATGGTCTTAAAATAACATGGTAGGTACATGTTTCAATATTATGCGTACAAAATTACATTTGCAGTTGGAATGTATGGAGCATGTTTTTCAATTGCAAAGTTATGTTTATCCTTCAATCCGGAATTGGAAATTCGGGCAGCCGAGCACAACTTTGAAACGGAACCTTCTGGGTGCGAGTATACCCGAACTTGTCCGGACTTTTTCCCTCTCTTCCGATTTCACTAGTTTTTATCTCATCACCTGTCAGGCAATTATCAATAGCCAGCTATTAATTTAGGGAATCGAGATTGAAGAGATAATTAATTGATACTGATGCATTTTGTGTAGGTTCGATACAATTAATGAGAATTCCAGTTTACAATGCCAATCTAATTTATAAACATGTTTTGACAACAGCATTCCTTAGAGTCGTATTTTACGAATGAAACGGTAAATACGGTACTTAAAATACAATATTAATAGAAGGAATTCGAAATTAGAATGACTGGGAGTTAGATACTTATGTACCTATATTTTCTCTCCTACGATAAGTAATAATTTTGATTTAAATTAAAGATAATCCTACCTTCCTACCTACCTATTGTAGCTAATTTCGTCACTTCCACCACCGGATAAGTGTCGGTTAACTTATCTCGCAGAGAATTTCTTAAGATTCGGTGTACTTAATAAATTGTCAAACTGAAACTAAGGCCTTAACTTTGAAAAACTATTCACCTATTCTAGTAACCGAAGATTTGGATCTGCTCTATCTAATTATTTATTTATCAATCTCGGACACCCGGTCGGTTTCGGTCTCTTTTTTCATCCTAACATTAATTTATTATTATTTATACATTTATTTATGTGTATGTAATTTTTTTTTTGCATTAGTTATATTTGTAGGGTATTTAATATTTTAGTTTAAGACGTCACAGAATAATATTTTTCTCTTCTTGTTTTCACACACTATTGTCTACATTTGTTTTTCATTTCTCCTTTCGCAGGTCTGCTGGAAGAAATTTCTTAAAAAATAAGCAGTACCTTTGTACTCAACACTTATACTGACTTCGTATCTGTATCTATTTTACTGTGTGTACATAATTATTAAAACCAATAATATTTATAAATTGTAGAACTCTCTAAACACCACTTCTGTTGAACAGAGTTGAACTGCTATCTAATTACGCAACACATTTTCGATTTGCAATTGAGTCAAATTGGTTTCGTTTGACTAGAATTGCTTTCAATTTACAACTTTTGACTAGTTGAGGACTGTACTTAAATTTATTCTATTTCTTATTTATAAAGAGGAGTAAGGAGTGATGGTGTAAAAGAAAATACCTGCCTAACGTAGGTACCCCTAGCTAGGCAGATATTTGCTTGTAAAATATTCCTTTTATGAATTCATCAATGTAAAAATACAATTAAGCACTTACCGTCAAATATCCAGCATAACTGTCCATACCAGGCAGCAAGTACTCTGGATCAACATAGGCCGCTTTCCGAGCCTCCTCAATCTTCTTCTCCTCAATAAACGGCGTCAGTAAGAGTGGTGATCCCGCGTCAAAGGTGGCTCTCGCCCTGCCAGTCTTGTAGGTTTTCTCCATGAAGGTCAGGATAGGTTCTGGAGCCTCTCCTGGTGGTAGATCCGGCAAGGGAGACCGGTCTACGCTGCTTGCTCCTATTACTGCTTGATGTGCGCATCTGTATGGAGAGTGTTTTGTTATTTTGTTGTTTGTGTGTGCTGTTTTACGCAATGATTATTTAATTGGCTATTAAGAATGGAGCTAGGTATCCATTCTTAAGATGCCGTGAGCGTGAGTATTATCGTACCACGCACAATGAAGGGTTCCGTAGTTGGGGTGAATATATCCCAAGAATAAACTTAACATTGTAGTTGAAAAACATGTTCTCCCGTAAGGAATGTATGGGAGAACGTGTTTTTGCAACTCCAAATGGAATTTCGTCCATTATTACTCGCTAACGTTAGCTGAATAGTTTTCCTTTTAATTTCGTTATTTATACTACTGCCGTGATTTTTTTCACATATTCAAAACCAACCATTTAGCTGGCAGGGGGAGGGACCCTTGACTCTAACAAAAATTTGCACTTTAAAGCTTAATATTTCGCAAAATGGATTCCTGAATCCAAAAATGTTTTTTTAGTCCGTCATGGATATTATTGAAACACACGTATTTTTTCTTTTTTTACATTATCTAAAGATTACGGGAATACATTGATGTAAAATGTGCCATGACGTCACGAGTATGTAGATTTTATACTTACTTGTGACGAAGCAACCCCCACTCCCCAACTTAAAATGCGTTTTATCTAAGTATTTTGTTATTAATATGATAAAGCAAAAAATACGTGTCTAATATTTTTTTATTATCTGACTGACGAACTAATTAGAATTTCTTTTGTTTTACCCAGGCATCATCCCTATTACCGGTGTCACGGCGCGTGACAAGTCGCGCCAGTTTGGATATAACGAGCCATTACTCTGGATATAACAATCTAAGTAGTACCTATATTAATAGCATGTAGTGTGTGTATTGTTACACACTTCAACCCAACATACAAATCTTCTATGTCTTCCCATAACCTTGTGTAGGTGCATAGGTACCTAAAGCTGGATGAGACTGGGATAACAATTCAAACCATGGAGGATTTAAAAAATGTAAAGCTTACATTTAAAAAATCCTCCATGGTTTTAATTCCTAATTTTATTGTAGTTATTTCAATGTTCCGGAAATAGATACTCAACTAGTTCTGAAATTATTTAAAAGAGAAGTTGTCTGTACCCTAATTACGTAAGACACGATCAATCAGAATCTGAGTCGTTTTGAAATAGATTGCTAATCCATTGCTTCACAAATTCGAACAAAAATTCTGCTCAACAACGTAAATAACGCAATGAATGTTGTTGAACTGTCAAAATGAAACAGATTAGTCGTAATCGTTTACGAAAATGTGTTGCATAATTGGATATCTGGTCTCAATGTTTAGACGGCTTGTAGGTAATACCTCCGGATTGCGTCGTTAGAGGCAACTCATAAATGTGTCATGGTGCAGCGTGTCAAAAACCTGCACTATGCGTTATTGTATACACAATTACGTTAAGAAAGCATAGTCATCAAAATGTAGAAACCACAAGGAAAACTGGGCAACGTCAATGTGTTATGCTTAAGACTTGGTTTTCCTCATTTGCCCTTGATTGTGGTTGGTTACAATCATTTCTGAATTGACGACATTAATACTAAGAAGGAAATTATAGGTCATCAATCAAGGAATTAACTTGGTTTAGTATGGAACTCCATACACCAACTAAATCAAGTCAACTATATTTACAAATGAAGACAAAAGTTTAAATGCAGGGATGGAATTCCTATTTAATAAAAGAAGAGAAAAAAGTCCTACACCATAGACGATCTTTCCCGCCAAAAACCCCGAATAAAAAAAAACTTACGTCAACAACACAAATGTCAAAAACACGTCCATTTTGTTCGATCACTATCAGGCGAGGGTGGGTGCTTCGCGTGTCGTCTTCCACAACGGAATGGGCCCGCGTCCTAGCCTCGGGAACTTTGTATAGTCAGCCAGTTTTCAACGTGCACTTGCGTCTTGAACTTGGATTTATCTCGATCTTGTATACAGGATGCTCAGTTTTGTTTGTTTACGGATGATTGAGTTTTTTTTTTTATGAGAATCAAAATCTGGTGAAATACAACTGAAACCAACAACCAACCGATTCCAATTAAAACTAAATTTTATCACGAACAGCCAAACATTACCAGTCACATTAATTAGTTAATGATTCTTGATAAAATTCTATTTTAGGCATTTGGCATATTAAAAGTTTTACCGCAGTTTTACCTACTTGAATTACTTTTATTTATGTTGGTACCCACTTAATAAAAATACATTTTTGTCCCTTAAACTCGCCACTTTCGTAAACCTAATATAATATTAATAAACAAAGTAAGACTAATGTAGAGCTCATTTTGAAAATCATGGAAATCCACTTTTACTACCTTTTATAGAACTACCTTTAATATTCTTCAGATTATAGGTACCAACTACCCATGGAAAATGTACACTGAAGATAATACTTTTTGTCCTGTTGCTTTACTTAAGATATACATAAGACGAAAAAATAAAAAAAAACGATGTTATTGTTCCGCGTGTTTTTCAGAACCCGCTGTATACCGCGAGGTAAGGCGCGGGGTACCAATGACCTGCTTAGCATAAACGCGCTCCCACGCTCAGATATTCGCGATAGATTCTTGCACGCTCTTAAATGTGATTTGCTCTATATTTAGGATGTTCGTAGTAAAACAAACATCGATGCGATACATTTAAATACGTGAATGTAATAGGTAATGGCGTATTACGGTGTGCGTGATTCGACTTAACCGATAACTGATTTTCCCACGCTCGTAAAACCAGACAGTGGATTCGGGTTTGCGGGGTTTTTTTCCAAACTATTAATTTTGAACGCGATTTCTTTGTAAAAAACACATTAAGTTTATTAAGCCTATGTTAATGTGGTTGAAACTTTATGGGGCAGGCTTCTCCGTGAGATTCTGGTTGAGTCATCGACATTTCGGTTCGAGCTTGTAAAGAGGTGATCTGCGGCCACGGTCAAGATCAAATGGTAGCCTTGTCATTAACATTAGCAATGTTGCAACTTACACTGATGAATGCATAGATCTGGGCATTATCTAATTAATGCTATTAATGCGCGGGTGACCACTGAAATCAGCGCTGTGCTGTGGGTCCCCATAGCACAGCATCATGCTGAGTGGGAAGCCTTCTTGTCACAATCATGACGTGCCAGCAGCTGCCGAGTATTTCTGTTTTGTGCATTTGTATGTGTATTTTATTATTCTATTCGAGTAATTATCTTTTTTTTATGCACGTGTTTCAGTGACAAATAAACTTATTTGTCTTTCTTTCTTTTCTTTCTTTCTATTATTATGAGCCTGTTGTGTACTTAATTTGTCCCCTGCAGGGCACAGGCCTCCCTTCCGTGTTTAAATTTTTCTATTCGTTTTGCAATTTGAGCCCCAACCCGAATTTAGCTCCTCACGTCATCTCCTTCTGGGCCTACTGCACCGCCGTTTACTGTTGTTCGGAGCCCAATCTGTGGCTACTTTCGCCCTATTCTGCGAGTTATTCATACTAAGTACCTGATTTTAAAATTGATAGTGCATATAGAGCCACTGCCTTCGTGTTCATGGTTGTTATGACCACAGAATTAAGTAAGGATGCACTATAAAGAGTACCTAGCTACCACTTAATAAAACAGGGACAATGTATCGCACCATCCAAACCAGATGATATTTTACCGTAGCTAGATAAAACTAGTCGATAATTCTCTAGCGAGGAACACCTCGACTTTATTTTATGTGATGCAAGAAGTAATGAAGTAGGAATTTCATATTAGATCATTGTGGTTTGAAAACCGGAAAATTGCGCTAATTGCGCTGTTACTTCTTGTTGCTAAGTCTTATTTGGCTAGTCTGCAGCGATGGATTCAGGGAGCCTACTCCGTAAGCGACATCCGTAGTTTCAGCCATCGTTACGGGCGCTTCGTTCTCCGTCTCACTTACAGACAAACCGTAAGTGAGAAGAAGAGCAAAGCGCCCGTAACGACGGCTGAAATTACGGATTTCACTTAGGGAGTAGGCCCCCTGGAGTGGACTGGGCGGCAAAACGAAATAGGGCCATGGAATGATCGTCGAAATATTTAGCATGCTGCCTGGAAAAGGTTAGATTTTCTTTTGAATATTGGTACAGAAATATGATGCAGTGAATCGATCTAAAGTCGACACTATCCAGCGTCTGGAATTACCTGTCTATTTCTGAAAGTCAGATCAATAAAAACTCAAAGCCGTGAGACTCGTACTTTCATCATCAAACCATCGATCGGCCGGTGATTGCTAAAAAAAATAAAGGCATTGAGATAAATAAGGAAAATCATTTAAAAAACTTATATCAGACCCTTGTCTTTCCCACACGAGTTGAAAAAAAAAAAAGAACGAAGCACAATGAAGGGAAATCGCTGTTCGAAACCTACACGGTGAGTTTGAAATTTCATTCGTCATCACCCACATTTGATGTGGATCAGAGGGGCAAATCCCGTAATTTTTAACAACGTTGGCATTCGCATCTCATTCGCAATCTGTCAAAAATACAATCATATTTAACAATATTTTTGACAAGTTTGACAGATTGCGACTTCAACGTGAACGTTTTTGAAGTACGAGAATTGGCCTTCTGCCTTGTTTAGGTAGAGAGTTTTGTCTGTGGTTCCAGCTTCGTTGACCAAGAGCTGTTGTTCACAGTTGCAAGTGTCGATTTTCTACTAATTAATCTACTGACTGACAACGCACCTGAGACTAAGCTGCTGGATCTAGAAGCATGACATTCTGCAGAGATTTTACAAAATTCATAAGGGGTTAAATAGGGAATAAACGTTTGTATGGAACTTCGACATTTCTGAAGTTCTGTTTATAAATAAAAGTTAGTTGTATAATCGGTTTTTGGAAATGGGATGAGTTTCTGTTTAACTTTATGGAATATAGGTATTTTACGGAATTACAATCTAGCCTTCATCGCAATAATGCTGTATTTCCGTCTCGGATTTATAGCCTAGCTGTAGCTGTACATACAGCTACAGTGTTCCAGTATAAGCTGACCTCGCATTGTACGGAAATTCTATACAATGCGAGATCAGCTTAAACTGGAAAATTATAGCTTGATGTGTAGCCGCGTGTACCTAAGTATTTACCAGTCAGAAAAGGTGACAAAACACAATTCCCGTACAGAACTAACTATGGTAATTTTGCTCAAATATATACGACCTTTAAACAGGTATAATCTACGGTCACTTATTTGGTCAGAATTGTATAATATACTTGGATTCTTTACCGTATTGTAACACCTTGTGTGTACCTAATGTTATCTTCAACTTCGATTATAGTGGCACAATCAGAAAACATGTAAACTCAAACATAAATACACACTAACGCACACACAAACATAAACACACACACACACAAAAAACCCACATTTACACAGTTTTATTTCACACTACACAGGGATAATTAGTTAAGTATTTTTCTAGGTCATTGTCTCTTTTTGTTCTGTTTAAATTAGTACTTAATTTTATCTTTCTAAATATTTGTTTTGTTTTATATAGTCTCAATTTTGTCTAACATCCTGGGAAGGAGCAAAACAACCCCAACACAAGTATTATTAATAACTTACTGGGGCTGTTTCATTTAAAATTCCGAAAATGTAATCGTTTGAGACCAAATAAACAATTTATTTATTTATTTACATACGAGTATTTGATTAGAATATTTCTTTAAAAGGTAAGGCAAAGTTATGGTAAAAAGTTTTTCCAATTGAGCTCAACCTACGTGATACGTAGGATATATGGTTATCCTAGAAGGAAATTGATGGAAAGGAAAATAAGTACCTAAGAATGAATTAAAATCACGAATATTCCTCATATTCGTCATCAATGTTCCACTCATTTTTGTTATAAGTAAGTATGGTACAGTCGTTATGATGTAGTATACACGCATAACGAGACTGGTTTGCATCAGAGTCAGTCATGGAGCGAGCAATTCTTGTAGTGTTACTTGCAGGGCTGAGGTAAGTACCTACTTGTAGAGTTATTAGTACTTAGGTACTTCAATTTAATTTGAAAATAGTTCTAAGTATTTAACTACGTCTCTGTCGTGTTTCCACAAACCTTTATCTGTGAATTATTTTGTTTTCATTAATTTAAAACGCGTTATTCTTTCGTAAAATTAATATTGCATTGATTAATAATTTTTGGGTGATAAAAATTTAAATATAAAACAATTTACGTCTGGTATAAATCGTAGGCCCTTCTTAGGCTCTCTTCAGTAAATAACTGTATAAAAAAAATTGTCACAAAAAAGCATTTCAAAGTGAAAAATAACTTACGGAAGTCGGTGTCTTTGGTCTTGAATTTTCTTTTTTGCGACCGACTTCTGAAATTAAAGTTATTTTTCACTTTGTAGTGTTTTTTTGGAGCCTTTTTTTTGTAAAATGTTTTTATTTTTCACTTTTTACTTGTGGTACCTACCCCACACAAATTTGAATACCACTACCTGCTATATTATAAGCAGTGACAGCAAGTTATTATAACATCATTCATTTAACCTAAGTGGGAAAATACGTTTTCTCAAACATGCTTGGAAATTCGACCATTATTTTGACTACCTTCTTCGAGATAAATCGAAATTGCGGTACTGGTCGAATGTGCGAGCGCCCGCCGGCAATGTTTGTATGAAGCAGCCAAATCAATTACTATGAAAACTTATATCTATCGTGTTATTTAAAAATGGAAATAAGTTTTTACTTCAAAACATGGCAACCAAGGAGGTAACATATCAAATATTGTATGCAAATAGAGCTGTTTAAAGTAAAAATTATCGTTGTACGTCATTGATTCTGGAATTTATTATTACGCATAATTTGGCCATGGCCCACATTTTCACGATCGTCCATCAATAACCTAGTTGTAGGCCGCGACAGTAATGTACTAATTATTGAAGCTAACTCAAAAACTACCCAAGCAAATTTAATAAAATTTGTATGGAACTACTGCGAAAGCTTATTCTACTAAATGAAAAAATAATTTTCAAAAGCGGTCCACAATTGACGAAAATATTTAATAGATTAAAAAAAAATACAGACGAACAAAAAAAAAAGAGGTGGGGCTCTAGCCACCTCCTTTTTAGAAGTTAAAAAGATAACAAAAATGCATGAAAAAGAAAGGCAGTGTATAAAGTGCCGCTAGCGGCGGAATAGTGGGGCTGCCTCGGCCCGGCTTAAATGCCGTAATAAGCTTTGCATTGTCATTGTCACTGTGAGTCTCACTTGTTATTTTGTTTGGTTGTTGAGGTTAATTTGCTGTAAAACACCACATTCCCAAAACATTTTTTTTTTGTGCCTAAACGGACCCTGGCCGCTTCGCTCGCTCGGCTCGTGCGTTGTGTGGTCACAGTTCTATTCTAACATAACCTACCTTTCAGCTATTTTCATTTGCTACTTAATTTTTCGTAAATTCAGTAATTGTAGTGACTTTTGAAAAAAACAAATACGATCAATCAATACAAAGCGCAGCGAACTAACCTCAACTATCAAACAAAATATCAAGTAACAGTGACAGTGACAATGACAATGCAATGCTTACGGCACTTTAGCCGGGCCGAGACAGCGCCACAATTATGCCATAAATAGCGGCACTCTATATACACTTCCAGAAAGAAACACGGGTTTCAATCGATGTGTGCACTACACCGCAATCAAATTAACCTTTAATGTCCCGCTGCAGGGCACAGGGGGCCTACCACCACCTATAAAGCAGTATTATTTTAATCTTACTTCAGTGGGGGAAAGAAAGAAAGAATAAAGTTTATTTGAACACAGTTCCTGAAACACAAAATACAAATAACAAAATAAAAATTGAAAAGTGATGGAGCTATACGTCCTGTACAGCTTCATCTCTTTCCCACACTAAAGTTATATTAAAATAATACTGCTTTAAAGGTGGTGGTGGTGGGTCTCCCTCTCCCTTTTCCACACAATTCTGTCTTTTGCTAGTGCCGGTCAGTCCTTTCGGTAGGAGTCAAGCTCGTCGCGACATGTTAGCCTTGGCCTGCCGCGAATAATGGGACCCACTCGATAGCCGTAGTACACCTAGTATCATCATCATCATCATTCCATCTGAAAGACGTCCACTGGACATAGGCCGCCCCCAAGCACCGCCACTTCGACCGTTTCTGTGCTTCTCGCAACCAGCGAGATCGTGCGGCCTTCACCAGGTCATCGGTCCACCTTGTGGGGGCCTTACAACGCTACGTCTTCCGGTACGCGGTCGCCACTCCAGAACCTTTCGGCCCCATCGGCAATCTGTTCTGCGAGGAATGTGTCCTGCCCACTGCTACTTAAGTTTGGCAATTCTTCGAGCTATATTGGTTACCTAGTATATCTTTATCTTATTTATTTTCAGCTGTGTCTTCGGCAATACCACATCGTCAGAAGATCATGTCTGCGGCGACTGCCTAATTTTAACGCCTCACATCAAAAATGGGAACGCAAATCTAGCAAGAGAATTATCGGAAGTAAATTCATCAAATTTCCTTGGACTTAAGAGCTATTCCGGGTTCATAACAGTGAATGAAGAATATAATTCTAATCTGTTCTTCTGGTTCTTCCCCGCTGGTACCAACTTAACGGAAACACCGCTGATAATATGGCTGCAAGGAGGTCCTGGGTTCTCGTCTATGAAAGGACTGTTTGATATCGTTGGACCAATCAAAGTGGAGGATGGGAAAGGTACCTGTGAATTTCATGATTTGATTTTTTTATAGTTAGGGTGAGCAAGAGCTATCATGATGTTCACCGAGTCGGTAGCGCAATAAAATCGAACTGCTATTCGCCTATATTAAGTGAGCGTAGCAGACCAAGGTTGACTCGTAATAATAAATCAATACGCACGAGGTCACGAGGTCACGAGGTTCTCACCAGAGAACCTCGTGAAAGCTGAAAAAGATAAGCAGATTAAGTATCTTGACCTGGCTCGCGAGGTTGTCGACCGGTGGGATGTGGATACAGCAGTAATTGTGCCGATAGTCGTGATGGCCAATGGTATTATAGCCAAGAGCCTCGACCAACACCTGAGGAGACTCTCGTTAGGCAGCTGGATCAAGGGCTTGCATTAGAAAACGGTACACTCGCATACAAACTTCAACAGAAGTTGGAGTTGTCAGTAAATAATGAGTGCACCGCTGAAACTCTTTTTTTTTTGGTATTCTCTTTATCTATGTTTTGGCTCCAAATATGATAACTACGTGTTTCGTGTTAATATGATTTTGGAAAAAGTACCTTACCTCATAATATATAAAAACTTACATCGTCTGTTACCAAACCCCTTTTAGCGTAACACAGTTTCAATTACCATCCGAGAGTTTTAAAGGATATTTCTAATCCATTGCTTTATAAGTTTAATCAATTCGTCTGCTCAACAACATAAATAACGCAATGAACGAGGCAGAACTGTCAAAATGAAAGAAATTGCGATCAGTTGTCATTTTATGTGTGTTACGCAATTTCCTTGCTGATTTCATTCATTTCAATAATTACATCATCATGAGTTTATCGTGGAAATTACTGACAAGGGTGAAGGAAAACACCGGGAGGAAACCTGGACTTATAGTTATAAAAAGTCTAAAATCACCAACCCGTCTTGAGCAAGCGTAGTGATCAATGCTCGTGCCTTCTCTGTATGAGAAGAGGCCTTCGCCCTGCAGTGGGACAGTAACACGCTGGTATTATACTTCCATCATATATTAATGTTTAACCTAATTGACACCCGTTACCTATATTTCTTCTTACAAGATCATATTTTTGATCATATTAATGTATTAATGTCAGGCGTACATAATGTTCATCGCTAATTGATTCACTGTAACGTTTATTATCGGTGTAAATGCGCACTAAAATTCGCAATGTGACACGGCCAACTACTTTATTGATTCATCATAAACCAACGATTTAGTAACATAATATAATAAAATGAACAAGAAGAAAATATTCACCGATAACTATTTCCCACAGCTTCACCCGAGAGGTGGTCAGAAGTTATCCCACATGTCCTTACCCAGTTCATGGTGTACCTGTGTGCCAAATTTCATCCAAATTTGTTCAGCCGTTATTGCGTGAAAGCGATACAAACATTTTCGCATTTATAATATAAGTTAGGATTATGGAAGCATGTATTGGGACCCTTTGACTACCTACGGAACCCTAAACATCGAGTTGCTGTCCGATCTGCAATGGGGACTTCCTTCGCTCATAAGCAACGCGCGAACTCGCGACCTGAGCAAGCGCAATGATTTATGTTACTGTTTTTTCTATAACAATTTATGCATCTAGTTTTTACGGACTGTCTGCCTTCTGAACAATGGATAGATTTTAAATCGTGCTGAGTATTCTAATGCTCTGGGAGAAGTCAGAGCGGTTAATGTGGGATCGAATCTCGAGGGCTAGCTAAAACTCGTGAGGGCTTAGTCGGGAATTCCCACGTTAGTTATGCTAGTTGCATTCTAATTATGGAGGGCAGAATGTGATGAAGGTAAAAAAAAAACAAGAAAAAGCCAAAAAAAAAAAAACAATCTAAATGTGAAAATGTGATCCCATATCGTAAACGTATTTACGTCATTGAATCTTCCGACAAATAACCACCAGGGTCAAAACTTTTCAGTGGTGCCAAGAAACGTGTCTTGGGCTGATCACTCCATGCTGTTCCTTGACAACCCTGTCGGAGCTGGCTTCAGCTTCACCGATGACGAGCGAGGATACCCTGACAATGAGGATGATGTAAGTATAGACATGGTTATTTTTGTGACGCGGCCATTTTTGGAAGCCTGTTTGAATATCGCAGTAATACCTAAAGACTGACAAAAAATATTAAAATCAAACTGCGTGACTTGTCTTGTTTGTAAGTGTAATCCGACCATGCTAGATGTGAGTTCACCACTGGAAAAAGAAAAGTATTACCTACTAATACTTTTCTTTTTCCAGTGGTGAACTGTGGTGATTTAAGACGCAGATATATGCCTGTGACGTTGAGTAGTTATCTTGCATGTTCTGTACTAAGCACACGCAACGCGTCGTACGTCCAGCCAGTAATAGGACTCGCCCATCAAGGAGCGCTGTCCCAAATTAGACGCATTATTAATTTATTATACATAAAAAAGTATTTTAATAAAACAAGTATACTAAAAGATCTATAATTAAATTATCTTTAAAATGGTGAACGTTTCAGACAAATACGCTTGATAGATTTTGCGTGATACTCAGTTTTTATCCGCGTTAGACATAACTTTAAAAATTAATTTCACTATGTAGTATAAACATAATCCAAAATATTCCTATATAAAGTTATTAAGAAAATGTTCTAATTTAACATTTATTTTCACCAATTCATTAACACTACTCGTTTAAAAGTGATCTTCAGTATAAAATCATTAAAAGACGGCTATCGTCGCCTTAAGTTGCTGTATTCTTGTACTTCTTTGTTGACGGTTAGTCTTCTTAGGATGGGCCTGATGACTAGCTCATTACAATTAAAATTACCATGTTTGCTTCATTATCCATGTCATAACAGGTGACTAAGATTTCTTCAACACTATACCAACGTGACTAAAGATAATGATAATATATTCAACCATTACTTCTAGCAATTTATTTTAATATGTAGGAACCTACCTAGTAGCCATTTTAGAATAGCTGTACCCGAGTGTTAAATGTGGCGTTAAGATTTTATCTATGCAAATACTTCATATTATTCTAAGGTCATCAAAATCTTTATGGACCAATGGAAATGCTAATAAACCTGTTGAAGAAGCATCGTATCGATAAAAAATACCATTTTACTGGTTGAATGCGTTCTGATTCGCGGGAAAGGTCAGGGTGCAACGTCCTGTTTACTGAAGAAAGAATCAGCTTTTGCTGTTAGCAAGTTGTGGTTTTTATTCGCGAGTTTAGAAAATAAACTGTTAATCCGTATGTTAGAAAATTTTATAATTAACTAGCTATTGCCCGCAGCTTCGCCCGCGTGGATGTCGCAAAATATCCCACGAGAACGTACTATCGGGATTACTTAACTAATAGTCGAGGAAAAGGTCATTAACTCCTCCCGCGCGCTGCGCCCGCGTTGCCGTCATCCATAATTAGGTCGAGTCATATTTCAGCCAATTTGCACAAAACCTTAATGAAGTATATACCAAAACCTTCCTCATGAATCACTCCGTTCATTGGTAAAAACGTTTGAAAATCCGATCGGAAGTTTTTGAGTTTATCGCGTTCAGACAGACAAACAAACGCGGCGGGGGACTTTGTTTTATTATATGTAAAGACTTCTTGCGGAAATGATTTAGGTCTGATACAAAGGGTACCTATCGTGTTACCCAGTAACCGGGTTGTGGCGGTCAGATAGAAGGCAGTCGCTCCATGAAAAATACCAGTATTCAACTGCACACGGTTAGGCTGGGAGCCGACCCAACATAGTTAGGAAAAGGCTAGGCAGTTAATGATTAAAGTCTGATGGAATCTGAAACTTCTTCTAATATTCAACTTTCGTGGGACAACGAGCTTCTTAAACAAGACTGATAACTCCGTAGTAAAAAACCAGGCAGCCAGCAGACTGGTTACACGCGGCTGACTGCACCAGAGTACCTAGTTACCTACACCGGAGAAACGCTTAAGCGTATCTTCTAGAGGATCTTTTATTTCATCCCAACTCTTCTTCAGTACTTATTTAGTTTTAATATAAACAATTGCAGGTCGGTGAGCAAATGCTGCAGTTCCTCGAACAGTTCTTGGAGATGTTCCCAGAATTGCGATCAGCGCCTCTGTTCGTTGCCGGGGAGTCTTACGCGGGCAAGTACGTGCCCGCACTCGCCATTCAGATCCACAGATACAATATGGATAAGAAAAATGAACCTATCAACATGAGGGTATGTAGCTTATTTTTTTTGTGTAAGCCATTTGTTTTCTGAAACGAAAACCGACTTACTCTGGACTCTATCCAAAGAACTTCTTTCTCGTGATAATGAGGATCTTTATTTTAGACTTTTTTTGTTATCTTGCATAGTGGGAGTATAGCAGTGATAGCCTAGTGGTGTGACCGTCAGACTGCCAAGTCATAGTTCTCGAGTTCGAACCCAAGGAATGCACCTCTGACTTTTCTGATTCATGTGCGTATTGTATAATTATCACTTGCTTCAAAAACGGTGAAGGAATACATCGTGAGAAAACCGGCATGCCCGAGAGATATTTTTCGACCGCTTGTGAAGCCAACTCAGAGGCCCATGGGCGGCTTTGAAACTCTGACCCTAGGTTAGTCACAAACCACACGAAGACGAAGTACAGTAGCCTTTGTTTTTCATAGGCAAGTCTAAAATCGCTTAATAGAAATGAGAAAGTGTGATATTGATCAATGCTCGTGCTTCTATGCACATATGAAAAAGACCTTTGCTCTTTCATATGAGCATCGCGCAAAAATCCTGGACGTCACCCGAAGAGTTTAATAAAGTTTTTGCGTTGCGACATTGCATCGCTTATTCGCTTCTGGGTCGGTGTTAAGACAAAGATGTTTAGAGGTATGAGGAACAGGGTGTAAAGTTCACTCATCCTTTTTAGAAAAGGGAGGATCCTTCGACCGAACGGGTGTCGTGTCGGGCGGGGAAGTTGATGTCGGATAGTCTTATATAATTATGTCGATCGCGCGGTAAACTCTAATTGCGCGGTGCAGGATTTGTGTGACGTCATGTCCTTGAAGCATAGCTCGTATGTGGCGGTGTAATCGCTACAGATGTGTCCAGATACCGATCCCCATTACTAACCTTTTGTTTCTCAATTTTTCAGGGTATCGCGATCGGCAACGGTCTGGTGGAGCTCCGAGACATGATGCACTACAGCACCCTGTGTGAGGTGCTGGGCATCCTCGAAGGAAACCAGGTGGATCACGTGGCAATGCTTGAGGAACAGGTCGTCAAGCTTATAGATAACAAGAGAATGGTCGATGCTGCTAATGTAAGTTCACAAGACAGCCAATTATATTTTATTTTATAAATTCTTAAATCCTGAATCGAGCTTCATAGTTCATGTTTTGGTGTCTAGTAGAGTTATTTGTGCAGACACTTGACTACTACAGCCATATGAAGCCTTTCAGCATATCTTTGGGATGTCCCTCTGAGCGTTGGAAGAACACTTAATATTTGGTGCCCACCTGCTTGTTTATTGTTACCCAGTCAAAAACAAAACACGTCTTGATACACGGGCAGCTTGAAACAGTCAGAATTGACTGCTTCAAACTGCGACTGTAAAGTGAACTACAGCTCGAGCAGTTGCGAACGCTCCGGATGGTCAGCAGCTTGAAGCAGTCTATCCTGACTGCTTCAAGCTACATGTTTAAGGCCGCTCTTAATTTGAAATATCAACGTTTCAGAAATTCAACGAAACAATAGAATACATAAAGAAACAAAGCGGCGTCAGCATCTACAACTTCGTGGAGGACTCTTCGACAGGTGCGCCGGAGTTCGAAGAGTACATCAATAGGAGTAACGTCAGAGAACAGATCCACGTGGGAAACATCACCTTTAACTATAACAACCAGCTGGTCTATAAGAAGATGTTGCCAGACTTCGCTAACACTACGAAGCCTTTCATTGAGGAGTTGCTGGAGCATTATGGAGTTTTAAGTTACAGGTAAGACTTGAGAGTAAACATATCTGATATACAATAAACAGGCTTAGGTCTGCCTCGGCCTGCTGGGGTTGCGGGTTTGTCCGAAAGGGATATCGCGGCCCCGGCACACAGACAACGGAAGGAACACGGGTGGGTTTTAGTCAGTAAAAGTCTGACACACCCTCTCGCTCCACCCAGAGCGAGCGAGAAAATTATCGAGATGGTAATTTTTCCACACTTGTTAACTAACTGTAACTAAAAGTTAACATAATAACCCTCTTTTTCAAAAACGTTGCTTAAAGTTAAGAGACGTTTAAACGTCAAAAATGTATGGTTAATGAGACGCTATTCGTTACTTAACTTCAACACGTTCAGTGCCAGGAGCCCTCCTGCAGGGTTCACTCAAGTCGCATATGGGAGCCGGGACCTCTCGCGGTGGGCTAATTTAAAATGTAGCTTTTCCTTTGCGAATTCGGCATTATAAACTGTGAAAATAAAATCTGTTGTATATTTTAACAAGATTTCAAACCTAATGCCGGTGACACTCTTCGAGAGTAAATTTAGCGCAAACATAATGCCGGTAACCCTTCTGGAGTCAACTTGCAATATGTATGGCGGTGTTTGAGCTCTATGAAAAAGGGGCGGAGTCGAAAGTGCTAAGCGACGTTTATGACTAAGAGGATATGGACGTTTGTCCACTTATCCTTATCCGGTTCCTGTTCGATTCGTGTTCGAAATGTGAAAAAGACGGACGGGAAATCACGTCCTACCGTTTGCGCACTTATCCATATTTGATTTGTTTTTTGATAAACTCGGTTTATACGTCAAAAAACGACTCGAAGTGAGAATTTAGGAATCAAACACGAACCGAATACGAACCGTATACGCATGAGTGTACAAACAATACTAGGATGGCCAAACCGGGTTACAAACGAAAGCGTTTTTTTTTTTTTTTGAGGATGGGAAATCATCAAATGGAGCGAGAGGGCGTGTCAGACTTTTACTGACTAAAACCCACCCATGTTCCTACCGTTGCTCGTGTGCCGGGGCCGCGATATCCCTTTCGGACAAACCCGCAACCCCGGCAGGACGCAAACTCCCTAAGTTCTCAAAAATTCAATAAAGATTAATAACAATTCCTTGTAGTTGAACTCAATTTATTTTCTAGAAAGTTCCTTCTGGAAGTAGGTATCTGTGAATCTCTGCGATCGTTCGCGTTATGATTATGAGAATAGGTTACCACAGTTACAGTATGACACAACATATATGTAGCATAAATTTGAAAATATTCATTCATACATTTCAAGTTTATTGCGTTTTCGTAAAGATCATTTTCACGATTTCGACGACATTTCAAAGATTGGTAATTTTGAAGACGCACTCAGTTCGGATCGTGATCGGTTTTACGAATTTTGCCGATCCTACATGTAACTTGTGTCGTACTGTACCATAGACTCTTTCTACAACTCATCTCAGGACACGGCCGTGATCAATAAACGTTACTGGTTATGTGTTATTCCTGTCAGTGTCGCAAAACTGACAAATTACGTTATGTGTTATTCCTGTCAGTGTCGCAAAACTGACAAATTACGTTATGTGTTATTCCTGTCAGTGTCGCAAAACTGACAAATTACGAGAAGTGCAAGATAGAGACGGAAACATTTATACTTTCTTAAGTCAAAGCACAAGCTTACCGTATATACTGGGTGATTGGTTATTTGTCGGCATCCATTAAGGAGATGTAAGAGAGGTCATTTACAACCAAACGACCCCTTTTGGGTTCCATACATAAAAAAAAAAAGTAACATTTTCAATTGCTCGAAAATTGTTAACATTGGCATAGGGGTCATTAGGAGTCATATAGTTGCAAATGATTTCTCTTACATCCCCTTAACAGATTGCCGAAATATAACTAATAACTCTGTAGATCTCGGCCAGGGCAACTTTACCCAGTACGTACTTATTTCCTATTTTGCTTATTTGCAGCGGTCAGTTGGACGTGATCCTGGCCTACAGTTTGTCGAAGCACATGTACGGAACAATGAAGTGGTCACGGCGGGAGTCTTACATACAAGCTCCTAGGAGGCGCCTGCGCAGATTCGCCAACGGATCCGTTGTTGGGTAAGAAACATTTTATAGTTTGTACATAGCGCAGAATTGCATTATTTTTGCAACTGCAACATTAATTATGATTTTACAAAGTTCAATTCTTAAATCCAGCTAATCCAAAATGGTCCAATACTTCTTGGAGAGTCCAACTTTACTGGCCATAGTGAAAAAAAAAAATCTTTGTATAACAAAACGCATGCTTATATTACACAGGTACAAAAAGGCAGGTGGAAATTTCGTCGAGATACTAATACGAGGTGCCGGACATATGGTGCCAGTCGACCAGCCAGAGGTAGCCAAGTTCATGATAGATAGTTTCATACAGGAATTCAAATAAACTTGATTTTATATACAAAATATTTTTTATTTTCTATAGGTACCTTACAATAATTACACGATATTTACAACAGTAAGTAATTAAACTAAAAGGCACTGAGGGATATGGTATGCCTTGTCAGAAATATAGACTAGTTTCAGAAATACAAAATATTAACTTGGCATCACTTGTCATATAATAATTTATTACGTTCTACATTGATATCAAGGTGTGTATTCCGTACTTTGATCTTGTATTTAAAAAGTATTTCTTCGTATATAAAAAGAAGTAGTACACAATTCAATACATGCTGAGATCTGCAGACGAATATAAAGCTCAGTTCCAATATTTAAAACAAACCATTCAATTCAAACATAGTGGATTTCATTTCAATTCGACCTTGGTACAAAATTGCCCTATAATTTTAACTCGACAAACGGCTCTGCGATTCTGCTACACTATAGGTACGCATCAGTTTGGCAACACTAGCAAGAGCCGTCACGCAAATCAATACCGGTCAATAAATTAAAGGAACCGATACAAATATGATACGCACAACCGCTCAGCGATTTCTGGCACAACCTAAATAACAGCAGTTCTGAACACACTCTATCCTCTTCTATCTTTAGAACATGGTTGAAGTAATACTGGTCTCGTCAACGTTATTGTATAAATAGGCATCCGTCCTTCTCTTCCACCTCAGACCATAGACCACGCCACAAACTAAAGCGAGAAGCAGCAGCACGTTCAGGACAATGCTAACAACCATCACTGTTTGAGTCCCGGAAGACGGTTCCCCAGGCACTTGCAGTATTGTCTTTGAAATGCCCTCGGCGTCGTCATCAATGTACTGGACTGTATCTTGGGCCACGATGTGGTAGTTAGGTGGTAACGGCATGTCTAAACCCCTGATGAAGTAGGAGATCAGTTCTACGGTTTCTGCTGGCTTGTCCATTGGGACTAGATGGCCTGCACCTCGGACTAAGACTTCGGTGAGGCTACCGCCACTTTTGACGTATCTGAAAATATTAAGAGAGCGTGGTAGAAGTGTGTTCAAGCGTCATATAATTTTTAAATGATCATGAATATGTAGAACTTGGCTCCTTTTTTTTGGAGGCTTATGGGGGCTATGTTTATCAGTGTCAAAATGTCCAGTTTATGGTAATCTAATAAAATAGAATTCATAAAAGGTCGACGAAATTGGACGCTTTTTTGGACACATAAATGTATCTCTCAAAACGTATATAAAATTTCGTGTCTGTTCTGTTGACCGTTGAGAAGTTCTTTCGTCTGGAGCTAATCCTGAGTGTAGACTCAGGTCATGCTTATCATATAATGCATTGTCTTTGGAACTGAACCAACATATAAAAATTTCTTGCAAGATTCGGTGTAAACAAACATCCCAAGTTAAAGAAAAGCTTGTAATAACGTATGAACTATCTTGTCACATCTTATCGCGCAATATTTCTTTTGAAATGATAATGTTTTATAGTGATAACTTACCCAGCAACTCTGTTGTTGAACCACCACGGTGTGCGCGACGCGTTCAGGAACTGATCACGTTTGTTCCAGTGCCAGTGCTTCCTGCGGGCCTTAGCGTTGGGCACGCACGGAGCTGTCAGGTCCATCTGCCCACTGGAAAGAAACCATTAATTTTTAGGCCCACCCATTTTTTTTTTGCACCAGTTCACTAAATGCATTTAGCGTTAAACAAATAAATATAGTTATATTCCTTTCAATCATTTGAAGATGGGAGATACAGAATGATGTTTTAAATACGTATAGCATTTAATGTCCGGATTTGTGGTACAAGAGGGTCTTAATGTTTGACAAAGACTGCAATAAGTTAGCAACGATTTATCACAGAAGAGTGAACTACTGATAATTATCCTGACACGAGAAGATCATCAATTTTAGGAGGTTTACGGAAATATTTTATATCAAGTGGGATGGATAAGGGCAGAAAAATGATGATTCCAATTTGGTTTGTGTGCGCTCTAATTTTGTCTATGATTAAATTATTCCAAAATTAATGTTTACGCACAACAGCGCGTAAACATTAATAAGATATATGTATAAGATAAGATATATAAATAAGAGATAAGTTCAAACAATGCCCATTGTTTGAACTTATCTCTTATTTATATAGACGTATATATATGGACGTAGCTAACAAGCTACGTCCATTGTATGATCTTACCACTTAGTCCGGGTTCGTAACAAGTCAATCGTCATCCTGAGGATGCCTCGTTGAGAGGTGAAAACGTGGCGATTTTTTACAGGGTTTATAACTCTTCAAGAACAGTTAAGCGGATTAGGTTACTAAATATACGTCGTCTATTGTATTTTATAATGGATTTCCGCAAAAGTCACGCCTGAGTCAATTAACAATATTAAGGCACAGTAAACAGACAATAAGAGGAAACAGAGTAATACGTATTAATATGTATGTAGTTACCATTACTAACCAAACTGTCTGCATAGAAGAGCATAAAATACCAAAGCTCTTACCAATAAATAAGAATCCTGTAATGATTGAGCAGCATCTCCACTTTCGACCGAACTTCACTCAGGAAGTCAGGAGTAAGCCTCTTATGAGCAGTTCCATTATGGAAGGCGAACTGTATGCTGCCGACATGCAACGCGTCGGAAACTTCAGGTCTTTGAATGTAGCTGACGAAGTCATCCAGGTGGGATATGGAGTCAACGAGGATGTTGAACGTTTGCTGCTGCATCGAGATGTCATCTAGCCTGTTTAGCAGTTCTTCGCGTAGCTGGAAAATTAAACAAACCCTGTTTTATATATACCTAAAATTCGAAAACTTGTGACATTTACCAAACCGCACTTTTTTTTTTGGTCGTAAATTATCAAATAACTTCTCCCGCTCTGGGCGAAGCGGGAGAGCGTGCCAGACTCTTACTGACTAAAACCCACCCGTGTTCCTTCAGTTGCCTGTACGTTGCCAGGGGCCACGGTAACTTTTTCGGAATTTCTCGCGACCCCGGCAGGTATCGGTCCTAGCGGACCCGTCAGTTGTACTGACATATCTTAACAAATCGCACTGAGCCCGCGTGGTGGGTTACGGCCCACTCCCTCTCACTGAGAGGAAGCATTATAGGGTGATTATGCTAAACTATCCATTGACACTCTCAATTAGTAAATGGTAAATCTAAGCCTTGTAAAAAGACCAGGTCTTTTTTGCAAGTACAACATCTTTTGTAAATATTTATTTTGATTGAAAATCCTTTTCAAAATCAAAAATATTGTGGGTGTGTGAAATCCAATTTAGGCATCCGTTTGCGAAATATTAAGCTTTAAAGTGCAAATTTTTGTTAGAGTATAGTGTCTCCCCCCCTGCCAGCTAAATGGTTGTACTTGGATTTATGAAAATATTCACAGCAGTAGTACATATAATGAAGTTAAAAAAAAACTATCATAGCAAAGTGGGCTTTACAGGTTAACGAGCAATAATTGACCAACTTAAATTTGCAGTTTGAAAAACATTTTCTCCCATACATACCATATGGGACAATTTACTACAATGTTAAATTTGTTCTTGGGATAAATTCATCCCAACTACAGAACTCTTCATTGTGCGTGGTCCAACACGCACTTGGCCGGTTTTTTTTAACTAGAACAGGATACATGTGATCTTCTCCACTAAAGTTAAGTATTGTATTGTATAGTTTCTGCATAACAATAACTGGTGGAAAAATTATCTGAAGCATTAATTAACTATAATTAACATCATTATTATAAGTCAACTAGCGACCCGGCCCTGTTTCGTAATGTATTATGCACGTAAACATTCCGGAACTAATGATGCTGAGAAGAGCTTGAAAATCCGTTGCGTAGTTTAGAAGAACGAATAGCAAGTTTTATAATATGAACATGTACACGAATACATGACACGTGCACATGTACTTTATTGTACACTAGCTTTTGCCCGCGGCTTCGCCCGCGTGGATGTCGGAACATCTCCCACGGGTACTTACTACCGGGATTAGATACCTAATAGCCGAGGAAAAGGTCATTGACTCCTACCGCCGCGCCCGTGTTGTCGTCAACCATAATTATTTTGTTACGCGTAATTTTGAATCTGTGGTATCTTTTAAACTATTCATTTTAATCATATGATGTCAAGGCATATTTTAATCTAAATTAAATGCCCAATTTAATTAACATATTTTATTGGCTAAGGATAAATATAATACCGGTCAAAATAGCTTCGGAAATAACAATGAAATTTTTATCAAATTCTGAAAAATAAAAATGGTTGGGTCATCCTTAAAAGATAGACATATGTTATCGCGGACGTTTTTGTTGAACTTTTTAAGATCTACAATTCTGTTATTTTACGGTTTACGCGGCGCACGCCAGTAAAGCCCTAGTCGGCGTGACGTTTTCCGACATCTTCGACAATAATCGTCATATTTCAGCCAATTTACAAAAAAAACCTTAAAGAATTATACCCAAAAACCTTCCGCATGAAACACTCCGTCCATTGGTGAAAACCGCTTGAAAATCCGTTCGATAGTTTTCGAGTTTATCGCGTTCAGACAGACAGACAGACGCGGCAGGGGGACTTCGTTTTATAAGGATGTACTTACTAATGTCGCAGATTCCGAGTCTTCGTAGAGAATGGCCTTGTTGAAGGCTTCCTGCAGCGGTTTGACAGCCTGCAGGCCCTGGCTGTCGATCAGGCCCCACTGGTAGTAGATCGAGCTGTAGTCCGCTATGCTTTCGCGACTCAGCACTGGATTGCCCATTATTATGCCCTGGAAATAAGAAATAAAAGCGTCAGTGACATTGGTTATTTAGGAAATTCTTATGACTGTAATCTGCGTTCGAAATTTATTTGCCAAAGATGTAAACAAACACGAGTTTTAGGAAAAACAACTGTAATATCTACATATAAGGTTCAGTTTGCACTACAATTTCATTTTTTTTTATGACTTTTTCAACAGCACTAGTCAGTGTAAAATCAACTTTATTTACACTCGCATAAATTAATGTTTATTTAAGTGCAAATAACATCAATTGGAAACAAGGATTTAAATAGACCTCAGGTAAATTATTCGTAAGTGCTTATGTTTGAATTTAGGTCTCTATAGAATTTTTTTAATAGGTTAGGCAGAAGTTATCACTATCAAATTAAAATTTAAATAGGCAGTTTTCACTTTTTGGGCGGACAGTTCACCTGCTATATCAGTATTGAGTAAGTAATTTAGGCATATAAGTTAACATGTCATGAGCAGAAGTAATAAATAAACGAATTAAAAAAAATATGTCAACAATGTAATGAAGGCAATCAGCACACGAGCACAGCAGCTGTCATTACAACATATTCTATTTGTGTGAGCAAATATGTGGAACATTATTACAGTATATTAATTTTAACTATAACACACATAAATATGTCGCGTATATCCGGTGTTCCGACGTATGAAGGCTATGTTAGTTAACAAATATGGGAAAGTGCATTTCCTGTTTACTACCCATATATAGTTTATTTTTAAGTAGTTATTTCGAATACAAGGTCTTGCCAAACATCCACGTAATGATACACTGATACCTTTTTTACAAAATATAAAAGTAGATTTCGCCAAAACACTTGCCCAATATCGCGACTTAAAGCAGAAAGCGATTAAGAGCGTTTATCCTAATAGTTGGCAACGACGCAAATACCTGTCAAATATTAACCTGTTTTGATTAATTTGGCTATATTACCGTATGGAAATAAGAAATGTGTCTAACTAGCGAACTAGAATATTCATTATCAATTGCAATTATAATGCTGAATTTGATATTGTAACTGTTTTAGGTTTAAAAAAGGAATAAACATTTTTTTAATATCTAAAACTAAATATTCGGTGTTGAGATATTAATTATTGCGAATCGTAATCAATATTCTATTTCGCTAGTTAGCCACATTCCATATTTCCATACAGTAATATTGCCAAATTAATCAAAACAGGAAAATATTTGACATCCATTTGCGGCGTTGCCCACTTTCAGAGTAAACGCTCTTAAGTAATCGTAATTCCCTGGAACAAGTATTTTAGTAGGACCTTTACTAAACAAAATATAGGTAGGGTATCAGGGGTATAATAAAATACACACAAACATACACATACATAAACTCACTCCTTCTTCCTATGGGGGTAGGCAGAAACTACAGTACGCCACATACAATCACTCCTCTCCCCCTCTCCTCTGCTTACATACTCCTCTTGTTTCGTATACGTTCATACATCTGGTTATACACGCACGCTTTGAGTACTACGCCCCTGACCTTTCAGAAAAAAGTTGCCACTGAGGTCAGACACACACACGCACAAATACACACACACACACCCACACACACACACACACACACACTCACATATACACACACATACACACACACTACTCTTTCTTTTAATTTCAATATGGGGTGTAAACTAATATGTAGTACAGGTAATGACCCGTCGTAACCCGCTACGGCTACGGGCTACGTGCTACGTGTCGTAGCACACTCTTTGGTTGCCCTTGTAAGTTAGGACTAGTGTGAGGACCTCTCTCAAAGACTATACAATTCTTTGACCTCTCTAGACTAACATAACATCACACTTGTATTCCCGGAAGGGTTAGGCAGAGGTGCGCCTTTAGCACACCACACTATTAAACCACATTTCGCCAGTTTGTTTAAGTTCCAAGTAATAGAGGGCGAGCCTATTGCCATCAACCGGGCACTAATCTAGACTCCGGGTTGCTACTGAGAAATTCCAGATTGAAAAACCCAATAACACTGACCGACACGGGAATCAAACCCTCAACCTCATGCTCAACAGTGGCGCTTGCGACCACTAGACCAATGAGCCAGCCAATTAGGTTATTTATTATGTTAATTGTATAATTATCACTTGCTTCAAAAACGGTGAAGAAAAACATCGTGAGGAAACTGGCATGCCTGAGAGATATTTCTCGACGGCATGTGAAGCCAAGTCAGAGGCTCATGGGCGGCTTTAAAACTCTGACACCAGGTTAGTCACTAACCACACGAAAAGAAGAAGAATTGCATTTTAATCATTTTTAATCCTAATAATAATAATGTTATTATAATAAAAGAGGAAACGATGTTTTAAAAGCGAGTTATTATAAAAATGTTGAAATTAACCAGTGTAACAGGTTCACATCATTTGTCGTTTTCAAATTTTTAGCTTCAAGCATTTGTGGTAATAGACGAGTAAAAAGCAAGTAGCTAAGAAATATAAACAAAGACGTAAGTAAATGGCAGTTATGTAAGTAATAGTATATTATTTTGTATTTTATCCATCCGTCTATTATTGCTGTCTCAGCTGTTATATAATAGTAGAGTATTAATAACCACTAAGAATAGAGAGCTGCAGATTCAATGTCGTAACACTAGGTATTATTAAAAATATATAAGTATATATGTTCTATGTAGGATGTACTTTCTAAGCATAGCTACGGGGAAATACCGCAAGATTCACAATACATATTTTTTGTTTATGCTTAACAATGTATTGAAGTTGGTGGAGTACGGTCACCATAAAAAGTTCCGAACATATCGCGGTGACTTGCGAGTTTCAATTAATTCTTCTGTGTTTTTAAATTGCTGAACGGATTCATGTTTATTATTATGAGCGTACCTAGCTTTTGGCCCAGGGGGTGGGCAAATCTGAAATTTCTTAAGGTGAAGGTTCTAAAAGTCATGATAAATCATGAAAAAGTCATTCAATGGAACAAATCTCACCGTGTGAGATGTATTTTGATTCTAATTCTGTAAATACATATTTGTTATGGTCGCGAATCATATTTTGATCAAGATACAACCTGACACTGACCAAAGACTGACAGAGCAAAGCCCATTTAACCTGTCGTCGATCATTGTTAATTTCAGCCATGTTTTAACGCGTATACAATTGTAGCTGTAGAATAAGGCATTGCTAATAAATTTTAATAATATACCTATTGTAATTGTAAAGTAAGTCTTACCGTGACTGTAGGGTAACTTTTATCGTACTTTGGCATACAAACTAATTCCAGGGGGGGCAACTGCTCTCCTCTGCCGCCGCCCCCCCTGGGTACGCCCTTGTTTCTTATACTAGCAGAGATAATTTTAGTATTATAAAAAAATACAATCATGCAATCCGTAGTGAGAGTCAGTAAGAATCTGACAGATCCCTCCGCCCCGCCCCAGGGCGAAGGAAATCTATGAGGAATTCCAAAGACAACAAAAAATGCTACAGCACATTCCTCCAAAACAGGGATTGGTTTTAAATTCAAAAAACAAAAGCGGCCTAATTTAATCATTCCAAAAGTCCAAAATACCATATCTCAAATAATTTTTGCACTGAATCAAGGACGATTTCACGGATGTCAACCTCAAAATGATTGATATCATGACCTTGTCAATTAGTTGTTATACATATACAATTCGTATCATTTGCATCAATTGACTTATGATGAGATTGCCTTGCTATTTCGTTTCCGTTATTTAAAATGACGTGTCAGTGTGTTTAACCTCCATTTAATGGCATGTTAAAATGTATAAGCAAACTAATTTAGTACCATTACCGTTTAGATTGGACGTACATTTTTAGATAAGAGCAGCTGAGTATTTATATTGATTGATATATAACATTACGTTTGTGTTTCTCGAACGGGTAGGCAATGGTATATACTTCATCCGCCAGGTAAAAATGTTAAGGTTCCCTGTAATGGAGGGGGTCCCCTCGTTCCAATAACCGGGCACAGATCAGAAAAAA